>OY390723.1:2242956-4642956 GCA_959613375.1 Heteropelma amictum
CCGTCGTGCTCCATACATTTTTCGGTCTTGGCGCTAATATACAGCCCGGTCCCACAGCCTTGGGAGAACATATGGTCCACGTTGAGAAAAAGAGAGAGAAAGACATCCAGATAGAGATGAGAAGATTTAGAGAGTAGAAAAAGCACGGAGAGAGAGAGAGAGAGAAGCGTTCATTGGCCGACGAACACAGACTCGTAATCTCGCTATTTATCACAGGATGCGGCCCGAATTCGAGAAGACCCGCGAGTAATAAACTTCACGAGTCGAGTCTCACGTGGTGCCTGTATGTTGTTACGTTTTTTTTCCTCATTTTTTTTTTTTTACATTTCTTTTTTCCTTTTTCTTTTTTCTTTACGATTCATTGTCGCGGCGAATCGCGTCGTATGAGATTCGGCAGCTGTTTGTCGAAGCTTTCTCGTACGAGAGGCAAAAAAAAAAAAAAGATCGCGGAGGAGGAGGAGGAGGAGGAGGAGAAGGACAGGCGTAGTGAATAAGGAGATAGCGATTGCCCGTTTTTATCACGTCGATCTGAAAACGATAAATATATATCTATATACTGCATATATATATATATTTCTTTTTTTCCTTTTTTTTTTTATTTCTTCGGATATCCATTATTTATTAATTAGCTATCATTCTGAAATCGTATGAACATTTGTACATGTGTTTTGCATCATGAGGTACTTGTGTATGGCATCGTCAAAATACATAATTCACAATGTGTTATTTCACATAATCGTTATTTCATTTTATTTCATTTATTCTCTTTCTTTCAATTATTATTACTTTATTATTATTATTGTTATTATTATTACTTCAATATTCCGGTTCGAATGGTTTTTTCTTTCGTTTCGTCCCGCGGCGGCAGTGAGCTTCTTTCGCATTTTATTTTTCACCCCCTTGTCATCGTCGATTATTTTCGCGTTGTACAAAATCGAAGGATGGAGCGAAAATTGTGTTTCTCATTTTTATTTTTTTTTTCGCCCTTCCCTCGCAGCGCCAAAATCGTGGAAAGTACTGATTCATTACCGTTGCGCGAACGAGCTTGACGAAATTTCATTTGATTCAGTGTTGTTCGGACGATTAACGGTATTAATATTATTATTATTATTATTATTCATCGATTTATTCATCCAACATGTTCATCCAATATTCGGCTGATATATTCGTTTCATTTATTTATTTCCTTCTGTTTTCGTCTCTCCCTCGAATTCCTCACTAGCGTCTATGTCGTAAATAATTAAAGGCGCCGTTCGCGCAGTTTACTATCGATTTCTCTCTCTCTTTTTTTTTTTTTCGTCAAATAGAATCTTAAATTTTACCTCGATCGATTAAGGTCGAAATTTATCCCCTAACTAATTCAAGTATAGACTCGCGCGTGAAAACCCCTTTTCGAATCGTTGATTGAAAATATTACAAAAACTCGGTACATCGTTATTTATAATATATATAAATGCGTCGCTTTTTTTCTTCCTCCTGGTTTTTTTCGCACGATTAATTATTAATCGACGTCTCGATTTACTCGCAAAATTGACGTTTCGTGCCGGAAGAACGTCACCCTCGCGGACGTTTTCGCATTTTCTTACATTTTCTTCTCGTCATTCTTTCAATAAGTACTGAGCATTTCATCGAAAATTCAAAATTCATCGACGAGAATCGTCGCTGCTCGACGGCGATTTAAACGCGCATTATCGCCGTACGCGTAACGCAATTTATTCGTATTCGTGATATCATAATGGAAAAATGTTTTTTTTTCTCCACAGCATGGTGAAATGAAAAAAAAAAACGAAGATTTATATCCAACCGTCGGATTTATGTACAGCGCATGAAATAAAAACTAGACCTAACATTGGGGAATAGTTTTTTTCTTTTTCCGAATTTTCCAACTTACGATTTTCACATTTGTAGCCTCGGCAGTCGTAAATTATTCGTTCGGTATTGCTTCGTCATCAGGTAGATGTTATCTCCAATTAATAATAGTAATAATAATGATAATTAACAAAAAATTGATTTAATAAAAGAAAAAACATGGATGTCGATCTCAGAAATTTGTATTTTTCATTTTTTTTACTTTTATTCACATCTCCGTAATGTAATAATGTAATACGAGAGATGTCGATACATCATTGATTCGAGAATCATTCATAATTTATCTCTCAACGATTTTGCAACAATTTGCTAAATATTACGTAATGCCCAAGAGTTAAAGCTCGAGAAAATCGAGAGAAACCGAGACGGCGGACGAATTACCGATGTTTACCTTGCGCAAGTTATTTACTCGAATGTATCGAAGTAATTAACATCCACGAGCGTACGACAACGAAAAGAAAAGAAATTCAAATTCGTGTTGTGTGATTAACGTGAAAAAAAATATATATACTTCGAGAAAAATTGAAGCGAATACTTTCTAAATAGTTGGAAAAACAATTGAAACGAAATTTCGTGTATTTTCGGTGTCGGGAGTGAAAATAAATAATCGAAAAAATGTTTTTTTTTCATTTTCGTAATAATTTTCATTGCGAAATAACGTCCAAGTTTTCATCGTCAAACAGCTACGAAAATACGATTTTTGCGAATGATTTTTTGCAACTGCCGAATTTACCGTGTCCGAATTGTCAATGAACGAAAATAAAGAATATTTGAAAAAGTAATCAGAAATTTAAAAAAAATATGAGAAAAAAATGAATTTGCCTTTTTTTGCCGTCATAGTTGCACAACGTTTTCCAACGCGTTGGAATTTCATTCAAAAATCGGAAAACACGAGATGAAGAATAATGAAAGGAAAATCCGGGAGTTTTCAAAAAAATCGTATTTTCGTTTTTCGGTGAAAATTTCACCGCGAACGGTATAGGTAAAAGTGAGAAAAGCAAACCTTGCCGGTGATTACGACGTTGCGAAGACGATAAATAAAAGATAAACGTGTTTCGTGTGGTTCGTGAAATAAAATATATTTATAAAAACAGAATTAAACACATATAAAATAATACAGGTCGTGTATAACTATACTTTTTTTTTTCATCATCGTCATAGTTTCATCTTCATTTCTCATGTCTCGTCGTATAACGGCCGTAATACAGGAACAAAAACCACGTGTCTCGTTATTAAAAATTATTACCTAAACATTTCGCAGATTGGAAAAAAAAAAAAATTTTTTTTAAACGTAGAGCGTGCGCGCTTGAACTACGAACCTGGTAACACACCAGGATATAAACCCTTGACATTCTCGCGTTATTTTTTTTACATGTTTTTTATTTCTTTTTATTTATTTATGGCACAAGTGAATAGTGTTTTTTTCTCCCTCATTGTTTCTCGTCGTACAGAACGGGGGCCTCGAGCAAACATTCATCCGTCGTATTACAGCGATATCGATCAATTATTTTACACGTTTAATGCCCTTGTGAAAAAATTTTAAGTACCTTTATTACGAGAGGGAACGAAAAACAATCGCAAAATTACGGTTTGGCACAACCAATGACAGTTTGGTACTGTTTCAAGTTCCATAAATATATATGTATATATATAGAAGGATGCGTGTGTATTTGTTATTAATAAATGTACGACTTATCATAACGAATCACTGTGCGCACACGCAAATGCGTCTTTGTAACGCGAGTCCCCTCTCCCATGCAAAAAAAAAACACTTTTGGAGCTTTGTGCACTTTTCGCTCGAGTCGATAATTTTTCATTTCTCTCTTACAGTATAGATATTTTTTAAAATTATCGTTCGTACCTTAAGGAATGCCCGAGTCAATTAATCCCGACTTTGTCTTTATCTTGTTGCCTAATTAAGATTGCTTCGCACAATAGAATGCCCAATGTCATGATATCGTGTCTCGATGAAGAAAAACGATTACGAAAAAAAAAAACGAATAATAAAAATCACCAAAGGATCTCGATAATGATATGCGGAATTGAAAATATGTATCGATCGTCACGTTTTTCTTTTTTTTTTGTTTTCACCCCCCTTTTTTCCATTCGCTATTTAACCGAGTACACAGTAATACTGCTTGATATGTATCTAATGTATAAGTCGAACTATTTATATTAGATTTTTTTTTTTTCATCTCTCGTTATTTCTCATTATGCTCTAGTTACACGTACGTTACGAGTTTATCGGCGGGCGATGGAATATTAACACAATAATAGTCCATTTTTGAGAGGGAAAAAATTAGATATTTTTACCCTGGAATGTGAATCGATGTATAAATATCGTGATCTTTGTGATTTAATCGGCTTTTTCATGAATTTTTATCGCTCAAGGAGCCACGAGGAAGAGGCTGATTGGAAGCGGATGAAAAAATTAATCGAATCATGTAGCTCGCCTTTGGAGATGTATTAACAACGAGGGGGGGGGGGAAGAAGAGGGATGAAAAAAATGTTTTCGCCCGCACGATAAACTCTGTACTTTAACAATATTATTATTGCATTGGCTTCTTTTATCATACATTGTTTATTCATTCATTTCTCTTTCATCGATAATTCCTGAACTCTGAGGTAGTCTGTTCTGGGATATTTACGTAGTTTTTTTTTATGGCAAGAGGCTGTTTAACCGTTTATCGTTTTTTTTTTTATTAACAACTAAAATTTATGTACAAAAACAATATAAAAAAGTTTCGGACCTCGTATTAATGACGTATGCACAGCGTTGCGAAAAATCTTTTCGTACGATCAGACAATATTTTCCAAACTGCGTGAGTTCAAGATAAAAGTCAGCCAGCTGCAGTTGATGGAGCACTTTTTATATAAAGTTTGAAATAAAAATAAAAATATTGAAAATCTTCAAGAAATTTTATATTTTTGTTTCTGCGTGGCAAGAACGATTTTTGGGTGAAAAAAAATTGAGTCAATCAATCGTAGATATTAGATTTATAGCAGAATTTCTTTCAATCAGAAAAATCGTTATTGATTATTGTTTGCTGAAATCCGCGATTGGAAGCTGCGTGAATTTTCTCTCGAAATCATACTGTTTTTTTTTTTCTAATTATTCAACCGTACGAAAAATATTTCAGAGTACCGTACATACGTATACACGTACATGAAATACGTGTGTATAATTGTGAATGGACACGTACATATATGTAAATAGATTGACGATATATAAATATGTATTTACATATAAATGCATGTTTTTTTGTTTGTAATTTACTCGTGTGTTCGTCGCGGGTCGGAAAAGGAAAAAACGGACATCGGAGTACGAGAATTTTGAAAAACGAAAAATGTCGCGGTGAAACGATGCTTTCAAAGTTCACAACCGACTTGTCAATGGCAATCATTTTTTTCCGGGTTTTTATTTATTCATTTTTTTCATCGAAAACAACAACGAGACAAAACACAGGGCCAAGAGGCCCTGTTGATAAAAAACACAACGCGAACTTCTTCATTTTTCTTCTCTCCTTTACGCCACATTGAAAACAATCAATTCGCGAATTAGTTCGATAATTTAACGACCAACAAAAAAAAGACATTCGCTCCTGTACCGTTACGCGAGGATCAATGTTTCCCGGTACAGGTCGCCCGCAACAGTGGCAAAAAAAATTTTCAAAAATCGTCAACGAGCTCGATTTCGCAGCTCCGCCGACCGTGTATACGCGCGTCCGTCAAATTTCTGTACAGATTCAACTCAAAATATACAATATGTAGTCATACAACAATGTTTCTTCGACGAATTAACGTGTTGTAAAACTTAGGCTATGTCGTAGCTCGCAAGAGGAAGAAGATTCGAGGGAAAAAAAAAACGGAAAGAGAGACGTCGTCGTAAAAAAAAAAGTGCCGGACGAGAGATTACGTTCGCGTAATTCTTTGAAGAATCCGCTTCGTCCACTCGCGGGAATGTCAACTTCTTTTCCATCGGAATGATTCGTGTCGTTTTTTTTTTTTCAGGGTCTTTAATCTTTGGCAATTTTTTACTCTCAACGTGTGTCTGCAAGATTCATTCGACAATTCGACGTAACGGATACGCGTGCGAGTGCGGCGAGGGATTCAAAATGACTTCCGGCTCGAACGAGCGGGAGGAGGGAAAAAAATTAAGGGTTTAATCGTTGGAATGTTTTTTTTTTGGTTCTCCACGATACCAGGATCAATCGATCGATTCAATCATCAACACACTCGTTTTCTCCATAATGTTCGAGAGTTTTGCTCGTTTTATTATTTAAATACTCTTTATAAAAACATAATTTTTCTCATCTTAGTCAACTTGTCTGGTTCAACAAAAAAAATGTCTCGTTTGTCTCTCTTTTCGTATTTTTTTCGTCTTAACCTTCGAATATACATTCAGTATGACATACGCTATAAAATACGAGTATCGTGAATGGGTATCGCAATCATTTTCTAATCGATCACATTTAATTAATAATTACAATAATAATATAATAATATAATAATAATAATAATAATCATGCCTATACATTTAACATATTTTGTACAATTGATAAGCTTCCCAGGTTTGATATCGCTTCAATATTCATATCAACATAGTCAATCCGTCTTTCTTGGACACTTGATTTACAGTTCGTATGAGAAAATCGCTAACGGCGGGAGGAAGAGCGGATCGAGGCGAGATTTATTCGCGATTCGCAAAGTCGAGCTTTCTCCACTCGTGCGTTATTTCGTTCGACTTTGAGAACCGCGATTTCCGGTTAGAAGGTTCGTTACGATCGTCATGCTTGTTTGGGGCAAAAAAATTGAAAATTTCGAAATACTTTTTTTTCCAAATTTCGATATTACGCGGGATCGTTTTATCGCGTTTGAAGGTAGAAATGCAAAAATACATCGCTGGACACGATACTCTGGCTTTATTTTACAATTCACTCGCTTAAGGTCGGTTGAAACGACAGTAAGGAATAAAAAGGACGCTTTCAGCTCCACGTGATTTTTGTCGCCTTTCATGCCAAGAAAGATTTCACGAGAGGAACACGACACGGAGAGGACATCTCGCGACGGTGGCCCCCTCCCGCCAAACCCAATTATTATTTCCTTTCCCAAAGTTCCAGCCTTGATCAAATAAATATTATTGAGCAATAAAACCGACGGCTCGCTTCCGCGCTTTCACTCTCTTCCTCTCTCTCTCTCTCTCTCTCTCTAGAATTTTGTGACCTTGATCTTTTTTTTCGTATGAAAACTCTCCACGCTAAAATGATTTATCGCCGAAAATTTTCAAAATTTCGTAGAAAATGTCAAACTCCTTTAGACGATGTTGAAATTTGCATCGACGGGTTTTATGAAAAAAAAACACGAATTTTCCCGATTTTGTTTCAGTACAATTTTTCCTGTATTCTAATCATTGTTTTTTTTTCGTAGTTTTCAAAGTATTTCGAAAATTGCCGAAATAACTGTTCATCGGTGCAAACTTCAACGCAATCGCCATCACCTTAAACCGAACAAGGTGTAAAAAATTTGAAAGAGAGAGAGAGAGGAACATGTTGATTATCTCTCTGAAGATTTATTTTTTCGTGTACAAAAAAAAACAATTAGTCAATCGTTAATGTAAAAGTAGAGAAACGACTTTGACCTGTGCGCAAAACGAGCTGCGAGAAAAAAAATTTAACAACAAACACTGTTGTATCACACGAGGAATGAATTTCACAGTTTGGTCCAAGTGAGACAAGTGGAATAGGAATTTCATTACTTTTTCTTTTGTTTCTTTTTTTCCATTTTCACCTATCGGCCCAATCTTCGATTACGCTCTAAGGTGCAAATTGTGATGATTGTTGAGTTTCTTTTTGTGCGTCTCGAGATGCTTCATCATGTGATCTTTCCTGATGAAACCCTTGCCGCAATTATCACAGGCGTAAGGCTTTTCGCCGGTATGCAGGCACATGTGCCGTCTGAGGTCTGTCTTGTGGTTGAACTGTTTCGGGCATATTTCACACTTGTACGGTTTTTCACCGGCGTGCTTCTGCAGATGTTCAGCGTGTAGATACTCGAGGGGAAAACGTTTGCCGCATTGATTGCATTTGAATGGCTTGTCACCGGAATGAAAGCTCTTGTTATGCTGAGTCAAGTAGCAAGCTTTGTTGAATACCTTGTTGCATTGGATACACTTGTGAAAGCCTTCCTGCGATATGTAATGAGAGCCGGTATTCGTGCTTGTAACCTGGTGCTCCTTCGTTATCACGTCATTTGTTTTCTTCTCACTTTTCTTTGGTTGACGATGTTTCTTGACGATGTTTGGATTTATTTCCTCTTTGCCCGTTCGCTGAGGCACGTTATTATTCGTCTCGATCGGTCTCTGCTGGTCTTCCGAAAATTGCGTTTTCGCGATCGAATTGCATTGTTCGCGATCGTCGAGGAGATGCTGATGATGATGATGCTGCTCATGTATATCGTACTGTTTTATTATCATGCCGTCGGTGTCGCTTGGCTGAGAAGATGCGTCGCCAATGTCCATACTCGTCAATGATTCGTACCTAGGCGGTGAATCTCTGTAATCGTCGTAATTCGCGCTCGATGCAACGAAAGACGATCTCTCCTGAGGAATAACATCCTCCGGGCTTAGCCCCCCCACGTTAACTGCCTGCGGTTGATTGTGACCAACGAGAAAGCCGCTCATACCGAATTGGGTGAAATTCGGCAGAGGCCTCTGATGATTGCTGAAGCTCCCGAAGCCAGGTAACACGAGGTCCTGGCTCTGCTGCTGCTGTTGCTGTTCCTGGTGATGTTGCTGAGACTCCTGCGGAATTTCGTTACCAGTAGTAATTAGCTGGCTGGTGATAGACTCCAGCAGGGCCGGGATGCTGGTAGTAACTGTAACGTGGGGGGGCAAGCCGTTTGGGTACGGCTGATGAGGCATCGAAGTACCCCCCATCGGTGGCGGTGGAGAAACCATTGACGGTACACCCGCCATTATGGGCAACGGCGAACTCGTGTGATGATGGTGGGACGATTGGTGCGGCTGCTGATGATGAAGATGGTTGCCGAGATGCTGATTGTGCAGATGATGATGGTGGTGGTGGTGGGAGCCCATTTGCGAAGGTGAATTCAGATGGTGCGGTGGGGGCGGTGGTTGCATGGGCGACATGGGCGAACTCATGGGGTGATGGACCACCAATTGGGAGGGGGAACCTATTGATAACGGATGCTGTATCAATTGGGGGGATGGTGAACCCATTTGTTGATGATGATGGTGCTGATGATGAGAGCCCATTGGCGAGGGCACGGGGGAATTGAGGCCCGACATTGTGGAGCCCATGTGGATCGCTGTAGCCGACGGTGTTTGCTGCTGCTGCTGCTGCTGCTGCTGCTGCTGCTGCTGCTGGGCTTGGACCACCGGCGAAGAGTCGCTGCTGTTGCTGTTGCTGCCGTTGCTGGAATTGCTGGTGGTGTAGAGATTGGTTGGCGTGTTGAGCAGGCCCCTCGCCGCCTCGCCCGAGGGACCTGCCATCAAGTTTGGGGGACTCCCCGATGTTGATAACTCCGGTGATCTCGATGCACCGCCGCCGCCTCTTCCACCATGAGCCAAATTTTGATCTCTGCCCGGATGATGATGAGCGCTTATCGGCATATTCGCCGGATCCGGCAAATTGCTCTGTTTGACGGCGTTCTTGTGTAACGTCGTATTGTAATGCCTCTTCAAATGGCCGGAGCTCGTAAACCACTTGTTGCATGCTGTACAGTTGTAGGTCTTTGGTCTACGCGCCTCGTTACTCTTCCACGATTGATTACCGATGCCAGCTGGTTTTTGCGGCTGTTGCAGCATACTCGCTGGCATTTGATGATTCGGCATTGACTGAGTGCTCGTAATTATCGGTGAGCCTGGATGTCTCGGTGGCTCGACCGGTATATGCTGACCTCGCATGAATTGACTCTGGTCCGGTACCGGCGATACGCTATCGATCGGTCCCATTGGCGATAATCCAGAATGATATTCATGGGGTTGAGCAGGTGGCCAGCCCAGCATCGAACTCACCGAATGTGGAGCCCCCCTCGGTGGTTGTTGCTGCTGTTGCGGTTGTTGCTGATGGGGAATCACGTGTTGCTGTTGCTGCTGATGAAGCTGCATCTGCATTTCTTGCTGATGAAGCCTCATCAGCTCCTCCTCGTATCTGTGCGTTTGTACTTTGTGCGAGTCGAGGTCAAGTATTTCAGCTTGTTCCTCAGGCTCTTGTTTGATGTCGGACTTAACGGACGATCGGCCACCATTGTAATCATAACCAGTTTGTTGCTGCTGCTGCTGCTGCCCCTGGCCACTTTGCTGTCCACTTTGAGACGGCGAAGTGTGCATCGGTTGTTGTTGTTGTTGTTGTTGCTGCTGCTGCGTTTGTGGGCTACCACCAAGCTGCTGAAACTGCGTTTGTCCAGCGTAAGAACCCGGTGACGTTGTATGATTAACCCTCACATGCTCGTTCAATTGTATCGCATCCTCGAAAACACTGCCGCACTTATCGCACTGCAAAGGCGGACTACGCGGGCTCGTAGAGCTCACGGAGTTTGCGCGCTCGACACCACCCTGAAAGTGTTGCTGATGCTGATAAGGATGGTACCTCGTGTAATTACCAACGCTACCGTTGTTCGAGGTATCATCGTGATTTGGCGAATAATGATGCGGCAAGATGTAAGAAGCATCATTTTGCATGAAATAACTCGTTTCGCTGAACATTGGTGTTTGGAAATGACCACCTCCGTAATTCTGTACTCCCGATGCCGGTGGTGGTTGTTGCTGCTGCTGCTGTTGCTGTTGTTGCTGTTGCTGCTGCTGCTGCTGCGGTCCTCGCTGCAGCGAATTTTGTTGTTGCTGCTGCTGTTGCTGTGACGATTGTGCGGGCCCTTCCGAAGGTGGTCTCGACGAGGGCTCGCTAGAATCAGCAGGTGCGCTGACGCTCTCTCTCTTCGTTACGATAATTCCGTGACCGACGGCATTATTGCTACTGTTGTGATTGCCAGCTTTGCTATTGTTATTGTTGCTCTCCTCCTGTTGCGCCTGGTTCGCCCATTGATTCAATAGATTATCCTGATGATAACGAAGATGAACCTCTAGACTTTTGTCGCTCTCAAAGTACAAACCACAATCCTTGCAGTGATACTCGTGATTCGAGCTTCCACTTACGTATTGCTGCTGCTGCTGTTGATGCTGCTGCTGCTGCTGTTGCTGCTGCTGCTGCTGCTGCTCAACACTCGTCATTTCACTCATATTGTCCAAATGATCGTTAACCGATCCACTTTTCCGTGGTTTCTTCGATCACGAGACTAAGCACCGTGATCCGTCAAACGAAAGCAGAAAATCCGACTCCGCGTGATGAAAAAAGCGCACTCTCGTTGGTGGCTTTCGCACCCGAAATAGTACCTGTTATGTTTGTGTGTCTATTGCCAACACGATCGAATATCGCGCACAGGCCGCACTCGCCACTTGTTCAAGGATTTACGGCAAATCTCGCGCACGTACACAACATAGACGCACAATACGACGCTGCGAGGCCGGGCGATTGACCAATGGATGAATCGCGAGATTGAAATAAAACGCGGGGGAGATCAATCGAATTTACAAAGCGCCTTAAGATGGAAGACAATTTTACAATTTGTTCTTCCTTTCTCGCGAAATCGTTCACGAGCTTACAAAAATTTCCAAGCACATGAGGAAACAGAGTTCACAAAAATATCACCGCCAATTTTGGAAAAACGTAAAAATCAATCGAAAGTAATCAACGAACCGAATAATGTAATCGGGGGATATAACAAAAGATAAACGTGCCGTCTACATTTATCATATAATTGCATCGGACGTTGGCAGTAGATGATACAGGCGCAACCCGTCTGAATTATCTTTAGAGCGAATGCAACCGATCATAAACGCTATCGGTGTCATTGTACGCGATGTCGTTTTTCCGTGGCTCGCTTTGCGAAATGACAAAAAAATTCGATTCAGCGTTACACGTAATTGTCGTTCGTCAAAACTTTTTGAACAATCGAAGAAGAAAGAGACACAAAAAAGTCATTTCCCAACGTAACAAAAACTCGAAACGGAGAAAAACTAAAAAACAGACGACTCGCCGAACTTGATGGATCACATGATTGACGATGACGATTCCGATACGGAAAAATGAATCCTCGGCGTATAACCAAGAAAAAAACCGTCAAAGGTTCCTCTTTTCTTTTCACCTCTCAATGGCACACAGTTTTTCTCACTTCTAGTCCCCGGTGATTATTTCCTATCCATTTTTTTCAATAATCATTAACGTCACAAAGTTCTTTCGATCGCCACTCGTTCTCGTAAGGAACGCATCTCTCGATTCCACTATGTACTGGCGTTATCCACCGCTGATCGACGAAACGTTTTTTTTTTTTTCAAAAAAAAAATATAATTTTACGATAAATCGTCGAGGTACTTCACGATTATCGGCAACATTGGTCGAAAGATTCAGCAAAATAATCAAATATAATGCCTTGTGGAATCTGGATGATCGTCAATATCCTTATTCGTTATATCGGACACACACGTAGGTACACACACCATAGAGGACTGACTGAGAGAGAGAAAGAGAGAGAGAGCAAGAGCGCGGAATCCCTTGTAAACAAGACGAGCGCGCATACATTAATGTCCTCCAACCCCTCCAACACTGTCTCTAGTACACTTTTGACCGGCTTTATTTGATTTCTTTTCCCTCTTTGTCTCTCCCACCACTGACCGTAACAACCCTTATGTACAGTCTGCACTAAACTCTCCTTTTATCTTCCTTATCCCCACTCGCCGCCGACTTTCTCTTTCTTTTTATCGTATGCAAGAGTCTATTCGCGCACGCACACATACACACGCGCACACACGATTAAGCGCGGTCGTACACTCGTACATGTATATATGTACACATACATATGCAAAGCGCAGAGCTTTTGGCAAGTTTGCGCTTTTCTCGCGTGTATGGGGATATTCACGAAAAAATGTACGCGCAGACGAATCTTTAAGAGACCCGCGTCCCACGAACGCCGGCACTGTTCTGTCGGTTGAAATTCCAGAGTTTCGAGTCCTCGGGGGTTTCCTCGCGCGCGCTGAGGCACACCGGCGACTCCATCTCTCCCTTTCTCTCTTATTCTCCTGCTCTTACTATCCCCTCCTCTTTCCTTCCGACAACGCTGTACCGTCTCGCCGAGGACGCCGAGCTCTTTGCCACGACCCTTCTCTCGCTCTCCCCCCCCCCTGCCCCACGCTCCCCCCTCCGTTCCTTGCTTATATTCGGACGGCATCGTTCGCTCTCGCTCTCTCGCACTTTGCGTCGCGACGCCCGGACCTCGAGAGTTAACCGGCTCCGAGAGACAACCAACCAAATTTCGAGATGTCGGGCTCTCCTTGCCCCCACTCCGACAGCGACCACAGCGCTCTTGCTTTTCTCTCCTTGCTCGTTCTCCTCTTCTCGTACTCCCCTTCTTGACGCTAGGCTACGACGGTGACGACGACGAAGACGACCATCGTAGCCCACACCGTCGTGAAGGTCGAAGTATTTCGTACGTGTTTACGCGCACATCTTTGTCTTTTGTGTGTACGTGTGGTTACTTGCCGAGCAAAAGGTTGTAACTACGTATTTTATAGGGAGGCCTCTGATGAATGACGCCCTTATGACAGTCTACCCGCGGACGCTTGCAGGATTTTGCGAACACTCTATGTTTCTTGCTCTCTCTCCTTCATTTCTATCTCGTTCTTCCCAGCAAGCATAATTTCCCTCTTCGCTTCTTCTTCTTCATCCGCCTCCTCTTCATCTTCATCTTCTGCTTCGTAGACTTTGCTCTTTCTCCATCGTTCCTCGCCCTAGCGTGGTATTAACGCCCCCGCGCACACGAAATTTTCATCCTCCTTCGTCCTCTTCTTCCCTCTTTCAAACCCCTCTCTTATCACCCCTTTGAGACGCCGAAAGAGGGGACTCCCTTGTCACCGCTGAGCCCCTCATCTCGATGGCCACGCTCGCCTCTTTGCTTCAACATCGGAATATCGGGGCGACGAAGAGACAGAGAGAGAATAAAAGAGGAAAATAAAAGTGGGAGAAAAAAACGTGGCTGGTTTTCGCGCGGAGAAAGAAAGAGACGGAGAACGAGATGTGTGTGCGTGTGCGTTTGTCGTGTGTATGATGAGGGACGGCAATAGGATCAGGCGAGTGCCGCAAAGATGCTGAGCTTGCCTATCTTACAGCCTCTTTATATTTTTCCCGCTATTTTCTATAAGCGAAGTAAATATCAATATAAAATGTCACTGTTTGAAAAATTAATTGGATGACTGTTGAAATTGCAATTTGAATTTATTATTCATTTAATGGCCGGATAATCGCGATCAAGGGGCTGATTGTAATAAAACGCGTAGATCTCTTTTTTTTTGTCATTCGTGCCTTCGATCGAATGGGACGGTTTTTGTGAGATTGTCCCCTTAAAATTCAAGATTTTTCGAATTTAACGTTTCATCAACTTCCTCAATTGATCGATCAAACCATTCTGGAAAATTCTCACTCACCCGCAAATGCGAATGAATTCATTTTATATAAAAAGTAAATAAGCTACTCGACTTTAATCGGCGGAAGCTCTCCATCGATCAATATAGTATACAGAGTGTGCGAAAGATATGAGGCTAATATTTTCTCGCATCAGACTATATTTGTGTATTTACTTCTCGTTTTACGAATTATTTCCCGAATATTTATTTTACGAGAACCTGACATCGCATTGAACTTTCTGCCATAAATTCTTTAATAATCCATCACACGATGACGAGTGTCACGAGAACAACATTTTATAGCAACGATCTTCGCAAATTCTTTGATAAACCAAACCATTATTTTTTTACATTTTTTCAATTGAAAAAAAAATTCATAGATACAATAAAAATATAACATCCCAGTCTCCGAAACATAGAAGGTGAAAAAAAGCGATCTGAAATTAATTTCAAGTACAGTGAAACGTTGATTCATGCAATTCAGACGAAACAGGATTCTCGTCGCTCTCAGGTTGCGCACATTTCGATTGCGCAGCTGACCTTGCGCGTGGCGACGCCGCGATTGGCTGAGGGGCTTCCCCCACCTACGGCAATGGGCGTCGACGTCTAACGTCCGTTTTTCCATCCCCGAATCAAAGTCTTGCTGTACGTTTCGTGACGGATACGACTTTGCGAAAAAAAAGAAGAAAAAAAGAATGTTTCAGTCAAATTGACGAACATAGAAACGACTCTGTTGTTTGTCAGAAGTTTTGGTTGGAATTACTCATACACGTGTACGTTCCGAGATACTAAAAGTTCCAAGACCGGCACGGCAGACATCGTGCGAAACTGTATGAGGTACAGAAGGCGAGGAGGGAAAAGTATCATGTAGAGACGAGCATAGATGGAGAAGGAGACGCTCGCAAAACGATTTCCGGACGCTACACTCTGCTCGATACATGCGACGTCGCTCGTAAAAGTTGATTGAAACTTTCTAAAAGGAATTTGACGACACATAGAGACCAAACGTTTTGCCAGAATTCTAACGTATGACGGAATTCAACATCGATCTTCTTTATTATTTGTTTCTTCCTTTATCTACCTCCGCACGAGTCTTTTTTATTTTTTATTTCTTTTCTATATCCGTTTATATTCGTTTAATTATCTATCTCGAAACGTGTAACCTTGAATCTCAATGGCATTCGATTCGAGTAGTCTAATCTCATCTCCTGTACCAAAATATATCTATCCGTGTGCGTGTGTGCTTGTGTAAGAAAAACAAGTATTTTAATGATAGAATCTTATCGAATCACCAGAGAAATATTTTAACGCCGAAAATTCCTCGCCATAAATAAATGTTTCACGCAATGTCAAATGTAATTCGAGAGGAAGGCTCGATATTCGAAATTAAATAATTCTCATCGACCCTCGTTTAACACCGAATTAATCCTACCCTCGAACAAAAACCAGCACCCTTCGAACCTCCTTGACAAGGCGAGAAAATACAAACTGCAGCTTCCTGTTTATTAATTTTTGAAATTTTTATTTACGACATTTTTTCCTGTTAAAAAAATTCAATATTTTCTCACATTGTAAGGTCTAATAGATCGATAATCACTTGGAAAAAGATAGTCAAAAGGAGAGACAGAATTATATCGAAAATTTCAGATGTCAGCAATTACGTTGAATTTTCATGCTGTGATTGCGGAAAACCGCAGACGTTGCACGTTTCGTAGATACGCATCCCGACGAACAAACGCACCGTTGATGACCCCGCGAACCCTCGTCGTGACCTTCGGGCGTCGTCTTTCGAGCCGATAAAGAAAAAAAATGTGGGTAACCTTGAATTTTTTTCGGATACCTTCCCCCGCCCTCGCTCCTTTTTTTTGCAGCCTCCTGCTGCCTGGCTGCTCGCCTGTGCAACGTCCTGGGTCTTGCTCTACGCTCGGAAGAGTTTATCCCGCAGCCTGAAGAGTTATAAGCGATGCAGAAGCGCGGGGGCGCATTCTGCATTTTCGGAACTTTCCGGGGCACTTAAACTCGCCTCTGTTAGACTTTGTTAAAACGGTATGATAAAAAAAAATCGTAATTTCCACTGCAATTTTGCGATGGTAACTCTTTTTTCCAATGGCGATTTTTTTTTAGGAAAAAATCGACAAGATATCGCGTCAGAAGCAAATTTTTACGACCGCCATTCCGGAAAAAATGAATTTATTTATTTCGTACGAAAGGGAAATAAATTGTCTGCATATTTCCGAATTTGTTTTTTTTTCGAGAAATTTGCAACTTTTATTTCGCATTTCATTTCAGTTCCTTTGGGATTTTACATCCAGAACGCTCTTCACCCTTGAATTTTGGAAAAAATAAATAGAATTATTTCGTACGAACAGTAAATAAATTTTCCAATTTTTTTCTATTTAGCTTTTCTGTTCTATTTTTCTATTTTTCTATTTGAGCTTTTTTTTAACGATTTTATCCCCAGAAAATCCTTAATCGTCGCCATTTCAATCAGTGAGAAAAAAATTGGTGAATTTTGAGGAAATTGAAGCCCCTCCCGATAATCCAACGATAAGCACGTTCCTTTTGTTCTATATCCAGTGACTAGAAGTCATCGAAGCGGGAGATAAAAGTGCAAAAGGGATGCCGACAATTTTGCATCGTCAGCTTTGTCTTGGCCTCGCGTCTATGTAAAAAAAAAAACGGCGCAAAGATTTGCCACGTTCATTCTCGAACGACACGGTGATTTCTCGTTTGAACCGAAAAGCTAAAAGCAAATTTATTCACCTGCTCGAATGACAAAGGTGCTTATTCACTCGACGAATTTTCAATTCAACGAAAATTTCCCAAGACCGCTGAAAAAAAAGAAATGAATTTTACGACAGCCAAAATTTCGAGAATTTAAAGAAAAAATCCTTCATCAATAATCAATCATCATTCGATATCAGTAACCCTACTTCAGTCAGGAAAACGTCCGAAAATGCAAGTCTCCGCAGCTCAAATGGAGAAACGAAAATCGCCGGGGGAAAAAAGAGTTTTTTATTTTCAATTTTTTTAATTTTCGAATGCACACATTGTCAGAAAATTAATGACCCGAAACGAGAACTTTGATTGATCACCTTGAACTTTGACTCGGACCACCGTAAATTTAAAAAAGCCTTCGTATATACCGGAGGAAAAAAAAAAGATTATTAATCGGCGACTTTGTAATATTCGGCATCGTGTGTATTCGTCATCCGCGATTAAAAATCGATTATGTGCATTGTGCATTTTGTGTTTTCGTATTAATCGATTCGCAGTCTCAATTAAAACGCAATCCTTGCTCTTTTCCAGCCGACGTCTCAAATGAATAATGTTTCATTAAAAAAAAGAGCCAAAAAAATCAGTAGAATGAATAAAAACAAAATTAACTCCAAAGCCCACAAGTCCGTTCGACTCAAAGCGATGTAAAAATTGAGTTGTCATTCTTTCTACTTTTTTGCCTTGGTCACTGCTCGACGTAAATCTGTTTCGCGATATATCATCGAATCTATACTATAATTACATACATATACTTATAAACACATCTATGTACATATTTCTGTAAATTGATCGGTGACGCGAATGTTTTTATACATGAAAAAAAAAAAAAAATGAAAAGTAAAAGAGACTCAGAAATAAAAAATGCAATAGGGAAATAATAATCGAGAGTCTCGTTAATCAAACACCCCGGACGTTTATTTCACTACGTCTGAGCTTGGCTCTGGGCTACTCGCGAGAATGACGAGAATTTTTTTTTCGCTGGTTCATACGAGAAAACGTTCGACATGGCGATCGTATTCGGACAATTTTTTTTCATTTCCCATTCAAGGTACATTTTGAAACTTTTTTTTCCCCATTTTTACCGCAATATATTCTAGCAACAAACAGTTGATTTAAAAAAATATCCGTGTAGGAATAATTATAGCTATTTTTAAATTGTGTGATTACGAGAATTCACATTTTTTTGCAGCAAATTGGAGCAAAAGTCTCGTTAGAATTTTTATTTCAATCGTTAGTGCATGAAACTTCATTGTCTTTTAGCTCTTAAATAATTTTATATTTAATAAAATTAAGATAAAAATTTGGCCTTTTCGCAGGATTTTTTGTTCAACATTCAGAATTTTTTTTACAGCCGAAAAATCTAATATTGATTGTTTTGAGAGCAGTTCAGTATATATATTTGTGTACATACTGAACTATATAGCATGGGGGCAGAAGATATAAGCGAGCACACATTAATTTCCGTGCTAACGTTATCGCAACCCCTCGACGCTGGCCTAAGTGTCGGATTTGGATAGCGCTAACTTAGCAATGCCCGGGGTTTTGCGTCTCCATCTCTCTTCCTTTTTCTCTCTCCTTTGCTTCTTCCCACTCTCGCCGAATCCAAGCAACCCCTCGATCTCACCCTTTCGCGCTTCCCTCCGATTCTACCGTTGCATACCCATAGACGTCAAATGTAATATCACACGAGAATTTTCACACTAATTATTTTCATTCGTACAAAAATATTCCTCGACTGTTGAGCAAAAAATAAAAGCATTTGGCAAAAAACAAGATTTTCACGAAATTCATTCAATTTCACGCAAACTCGTACAACGCAGTGCCAGAATTTTATCTCGAAACGTTTTTCAGCGATTAATGAGAAAAAGGTGCTCAATGTTGCCCAAGAACATTTTTAATGAAATACGAATCATAAAAATACCAAAGAAAAACCTTGAAAACTCCACGACTCGTTCAATCTTGCGTTTTTTTTCCGCCCGATTAATTACCGGAGTCGTTACGAAATTTCCAATTTTTCATAAATCACGAGAAATTTTCGTTGGAGAACGCGTCAAAAAAAAACCCAAAAATACCCAAATTATTTCGGAGCGAATTTCTCTCGCTAATTAAATTCAAGCTTCAACTCGAACTCGAGAATAAAAGGGAAGAGATCGCGCCGGAAGTGCGATATTCCAAAACGCGAAGAAAAATAAAATAATAGCGCGTTTCCAAAATATTTTTCAAAAGCAATGTATACAAATCCATTTTTTCGACAACAATATTGGCGATCTATCTCGATCCCGCGATGAGCGAATCAATATCGCGTTTGCTTGTTTTTTCTCTTCCAACCCCTACCCCCTTAAGGCTAATTGGATTGCATTCGGTTATCCTCTGGAATTTTCATGCAGGATTTAAGGCAGGCACATGAAACGTAACACACGGGAGACCGAGATTCTCTAAGCCTTTGTTATAACATTTGAGTGAAGAACACACACACACACACACACACTGTGCGAAAAGGATCCAGAAGGGAGAGAGAGAGAGACAGAGCCTACGAGCCAAAAGATTCTCTCTCATCGTGTCAGATTGAATCAGCCTCTCAGCAACGAAAAGCCTCCCCTTCTCTTACATTAGACTTTCCCTAGCAACCCTCGAAAACGGTCCGAGGATTTTCGGTGGTCGACGTCTCGAGCTGACCGTGCGCGCCACTATCAGCCAGAGAGATATTCGCTGGCGTGGCGTTTGCGTCCTATTTTATTAAGGAAATCCACGAGCAACCTTTGCAGCATCTCGATCTCTCGGTCCATCTCTTATTTTCTTTCCCATTTTCGTTCGGCAACACCGTATGCGTCCGTCTCTGGCACTCGCGTTTTTTTCATCATCGTCTCATCTCGCAGAGTCAAATCACGATCTCGCATTGACGAGAGAAGCCAGAATCCACACACCTCGGTGGGAATTACATCGAAAAATGGAGTATTTTACTAAAATTTTCAACGTCGAACGTTCTCGCGTTTTTCTTCCGTAGAAAAGTCCAGATTTCCGATTGAAACGATCGTCCCTTTGCATATCCGTTTTGATGTAATTTTCCATGATGTTTTTGGTATCAAAAGCCGTTTTGAAAAAAAAATATTCGTGGAAAACTATCGGACCCAAGAATTATTATTTACGAAAATGACGGAAGATGCCTTCAACACCGTTGGCAATGTAAGAAAAGTGGAATTCTAAAAATAAAAAAAAAGTCGACGAGAAAATTGGACGCTTTTTCAGTCGAAAAATAATGACTTTGTTGATTTTGTAATATTTTTAACCAAAATTTCGATACGAATATTTACGAATATTCTTTAAATTGATGAAACATATGAGAGGCTATCGATTTTTATTTTTATCGTAAGAATAATGCTGCGAATGAAAATCGGAGATGCCGATGACGGTTGAGGATAAATGGACGACCAGCTCGTGTCGAAAACCTCGTATATAACACGAGTACAGCGATTCAAGGTCTTCGCAGACTCAACGGAGCTCGTAACAGATTTTACAGCGTTATATATCGCGTAGAAAAATCTAACGTTCCAGTAGGATACGATGATGACGACGACGACAACGACGAGGTACGAGATACAGGTTTTTTTTTTCGTTTTTGGTACCTATCTCTTCGTATCGTATTTTCATTCTCACAGAGTACAACATTCGTTTTACGATGCTACGAAAATAAATAGAAATATATATTTTTTCAAAACTTCGCCATTTTGCAACATTCCGTACGGAATTCTAAATATACGAAATTTCTTTGTTGAAAATAAAGTCGATTTTAAAAAGAAAACAAAAAAGATTTCCGAAAACATCATTTTCCATCGAATATTGTTCGATGCCTAGATTTTTTTTTGCGTGTTAACGACGTTAAGATAATCGACATTGCAATTAGCTATTTTAAATAACGAGGCACAAGAGACAGATTTTTAACATTTTTTTTCCACATAGAAGAAATTTTTGTTCACTTTTTACTCTTTGCTGTACTTTGAATGATTATTCAGAGTTGTCTGTAATGACGAAGAAAAAAAATACGAATATTTCCTCTGTTCAATAGCTTATCTCTATCGTTAAATTCATTCAAAATTAAACACCGAGTCTGTAAAAAACACAGGCATATTTACACGCGCTTTCGTATCCATTCCTCCACATCGTTTCCTCCTCCAAAACTCGACTATAATTTATATCGTTTCTTCGTAGACTCTCTGTGTATCCGACGAACTTTATCGCGATCATTCTACACAGATGGACTCCAGTATATTTTTTCCACTCCAACAATACGTTTTTTTTTGCAGTCTAAGGCATTTAAATAAAAATATCAGAAATGCTACACGAAAAATGAAATATTCGGCCATTTGTCGGTCTCTGTAACTTGGAAAAAGCTCGGTCAATAGACTTTGCTGCGAGAAGAATTTTTTTGGAGCAGAAAGGAGCTTGGACTTGAAATTTAATCTCGGGTGTAGCATTCGATTATCAGGGTCGAGTTTTGGGACACCCTGTATATATTCGAATACATGATTCGTGTGTTTCGTAATAGCATATAAATGAAAAAAAAAAAAAAATGAAAACGTCCAAATCACGAGGGTCGAGAAAGTTTAGAAGTGGAGGAAGAAGAAGGCGAAAAAAGGGCTGCTCGCGAGAACATTGTGTTAAATTAGAGCCCTTCTTATGGTAATTGGACCACTGTATGATTGCCAGGTCTAATACACTCCCGTGTACGTGCACGTGTACGTGAAAATACCTGTGCGTGTACGTCTATCTAAAATGATATACAGATATAATATTCTTGCTCGCGAACTATACGAGTTTGGTTTCCGCGTTACGTGCGAAAGGCCAACGACTCGTACGTAACGCACAGTTGATCGCTCAGTCGACCAAATATACACACGTATACGCACGATTTTTTTTTCTAATTTTTTTTTTCATTTTTACACACACACACACATAGACTCCCCACGAGTTTTGGGGTCTCGGAAAACGACGGTGAGCGGTTTGCGATGATGATTTTTATTCATTTTTTCCTCCAAGAACATGATAATTAACGAGTCTGAGAATAATCGTTGCCAATTTAACGAGCGATCGGTGATTCGTTTGAGGAAAAATCAATCTGTCGAATAACGATCTTTCATAGCGAAAATATTTCGGAAACCTTTGATGGAAAAATCAAAGATTCCTTGGCAGTGTGAAGACAATTTCATTCAGCTTTGCTCGAATGAATCTTCGTGAAAAACTACTCCAAAAAAAATACTCCAAATTAAAAAATACTCCAAACTAGAAAGTGCTCGAAAAATACTCCAAATTGTCATCGTCACCTGTTATTATCTCGAAATGTGCGATCGCAATCAATCCCACTTTGCTGTAACTTTATTTCCAGTCGATATTAACCTTAACCTTGAACCGGGTCGTGGTATCTCCGTGGAAAGATCGCGAGAATATGAGAGCAAGGCGCGATACAACATGGAGTTTCGCGTGTTGGTTATTATTTTAGCAGCGGGCGAATTTCGCTTTCACAATTGCGAAGCTCGTCGATCACGCGTCGATCAATCGCGATATTCGTCTGATGCTATATTACAAGTATAAATATAACAAGAATAAAAGGAGTTCCATGTGAGAAATGAACAATTTTTTTCCTTGCGCGAACAAATATAAATAAAAAAAAGCACATTGATATTATTAATGAAATATGATTATTGCGGCTATACGAGGAATACGAATGACCACGTAATTGCCATGTTTACAAGTATTTATTACCATGTTTTTAAGTGCAACAGAAACTTCAAAGGGGTACTTTTTTTTATTGTTTCCTCTTTGTATTCGATTTATTCCGATATAAAATTGTTGATGGAACGCCCTACATAAAATTTTCCACGAGACATTCACTGGCCATTCGGAATCGTGATATAATCAGAGTGATTGGCACATTTGGTCTTTGAGTGCCGTACATTAAGGAGGCTCGCGCGTAACTTTCGACTCGATAAAACAGCTGAATTTTGGTGGTAAAGAGTACATCGAGAATCGAACATTTGCTCGTCAAAATTCTGTGTACACTATTCTCAAAATACTCGCGTCCGACGAGCGTCAAATAAAAATTCTTTTATCGCAGACATCGCCATTACTGGTTGTCCTCCAGCGAAGAAAATCGTTAACCGTCACTTTTGACTCGCGACGAGTACAGTGTTTCGTTTACTCAAAATTTGAAAAATTCATGTTACAAAAATCTGAATAATCGCCGCATGAGTGTTTCCACCAAAAAATCCGGTTCATGGGACTTCCGGACGGCGGATCCATGTGTAATTCTGAGGGTGGTAGCGTGACATATTTTTTCATGACAGAGTGAAACTCCAAGCCGCAAAATGGACATTTCCCGTCGCATTTATCGGATTCGCGGGAACCTCCTTAAAGGAATCACGAGCAAACGTGCCAATAAATGTACAAGCCGAAGCCAATGACTGTGAAACTCGAGCCAGCATCGTCGTGAGATGAAAGAGATAGAGGAGAGAGACTCCCTTCGTCTTTTTCTGTCTCCCCCTCCTGTGCGTTTGAGCTCGTCTTCGCCGCCGCTTTGCTCGGCTCTACCCGCCCTTTCCTCCCTCCCACACTCCCGTGTTACCTCGCTTGATTACTCGAAAGAATAAATAAATGTAGAAGAATGACTGAAGGAAGATCCAAAGGGGTGGGGGAATGAAAGAGTGAGTGGGCAAAAAAAAACGGAGAAAAAAGAAACACGAAAAAAAAAAAATCGACGGGCAAGAGGCAAGGGGGTTGCTCGTACAGGCGAGCCGCGAGACGAAATAAGTTCGTTTTCTCTTTCGTTCTTTTTATCATCGAGCTCCTTCTCCCTCTGTCACTCGCTCTTTTTTTTCCTTTTGACAGCTCGCGCAGCTTCCTAGCTCAATTTCCTCTCAGTCTTACTCCAACTTTGAGCAGCTCTTCAAACTAAATTTCTCTCTCTCTATTTTTTTTTGCTTTTTTTTTCTAGTTCTCTTATTATTTCCGACCGTCTCGCTCGCACCAATCGTAGCCGCTCTCTTCTTCGTTGCTTTTTCATCGTCGTTCTTTTTTTTTTTTGTGATCGTGAACAGAAACGCGGCACGTTCACAATACTCGAGCGAGACACCAAATTGCTCCTCTCCCTCTCTCTCTCACTCTCTCCTGGTCCCTCTCTCTTGCTCTCTCGCCATCTCGGAAAGAAATAATTCAAAATGCGAAAACCTATAATTTTCGTTCTCTATCCTATATATCCTCACGCGAGAGATTTTTATCTACGAAAACGAAGAAATATCATCGATATTATATTTATATACATGCACATATTTCTTTTTTTTTTTTTACGATATATACACGTATGTGCTCATTTACCTATTGGGTAATGCAGTAAAGAATCGTTTTTGAGGGCAGGAACAGTAGGGTGAGGCGAAAACCCCAAAGGCGTTTAAATTACCGACTTTTTTCGTCTTTGCTAATTTCGAATGACAACTCTTCTCGCTGCGATCGAAATTCGACTTCTTCAGCCTCGACGTATTGTCGCTGTTGGTGTCATTACTGTACGACATCGTTTGGAACCTCGAATTCGATGTAGATAAGATCATGAGGAAGAAAAAGCACATAAAAGAATTTCGCGATCAAAGTGTCGTTCGAATTTCGAAGAATGGAATCGTTGAATCGTTTTTGAAAAATGGTTTGGCAATTGTCCTTTTTTCATTATTATTTCGCAAATTCTTATTGGTTACTTTCTCCTCGTATTTCAAATTTAAAGACTATTCAAATGTTCGAAAGCTGTAAAATCGAGAATAAAAAATAACAGGCTTAACGAAAGTTCATTTTGTTCGTGAATTTTAGGAGAATTTTTCTTTTCAATTCAATTCGATAACCGAACAACCAAACGTGAGCCAAACTTGGGGCTTTTGTGTATTGCATACCGTATATATACTGAATATTGAATACCGTAGTATAGAAAGTATGAAAATTTGGTACCTTTAATGGTCTCAATCAGTCTCAATCGTCAACATTTCGATAGAATTTCATCGACGTACAATGACAAAAGAAATATTAATTTTCAATCATCGGTTTTCCCGTGCGAAAATTTTCCAACGTTCGCTCAGTGTTCGAAAATATTATCTATCTATATTATTTACACGCAAACAAAAGAAAAATCGTGTAAATCCGGTTTGTATTTTTTTTTCTTTCTTTCAAGATGCACAATTCGTTTCAATAAAATGAAACGAACTTTGCATAAATCTTTTATGCAAAGTTCATTATCTTTTATTGCGGTATCTTTTATTTGAGGGAACCATTCTTGTTGTAAAATCCAAGGAAATTAAAACAAGTACAATTTGGAGTACAATTTTGTCAGCATAAAACTTGACCGATTCGGAGTACATTTAAAATAGAGGGACAAAGAGCAGGGTATAAAAGTGGGAAGGGACGTTCCGAAGACCTGCTGTCTCTTGTATTGTTCTCGAAATAATGTACACACCGAATGCGTGCAAAAGATTTGTATTATTAACCGAAGATACTAATAAAAGTGACACTCAAAAAAAAACTGTACAAGAAAAACGAGCTTTTCGCGATGTATTCCATGCTGCATAAACGTTTCTGTGATTAAAAAAAAAGAATTACATATTATACGTTCGGAATAATCCAAACATCGTGAAAATGCCAAAAGTCGTCAAAAATGCCATATTTTTTAATCTCAAGGTCGTACTACAGGCATTATTCCAAAAACGATAGTATAAATAAGACAATTAAACCGCTAATGATAGTTATTTCGAAAAATCCTCGACAAATTGCTTTTGAAAATATCCACAATACTTCTCGTTTTTTTTCACTTTAAATACCCTCGTTAATTCGTATTGAATTTCCTTTTTCATAATTCCCTCGTTGTTTTGAATTTTTCGTTTTATTTCCCGAAATTTGTTCCTTTTTTGAAAAATAATGAATAATTTCAGTCCCTCGCGTGTGAATCGTGAAAATATTTAGAAAAAAGCGTCCCTGGCTGTTGAAATCCAGTGCATGTAAGCGTCGACACGTTGCACCGAGGCAAATTTATTTATTTCCCCTCCCCTCTTGCGAGTACATTTGTATCCCCGTGCGGGGAAAGTGCAATAAAGTAAAGTGTGCGATGCGCGGGCAAAGGAACGAAAATCGTTCCAGGTAGACGAAAAAGGTGTATTGTACATCCCCCCTTAATCCCTCGTCGAAGGCTTCAGCGAGATATTGTACGTTTGTTCCAGCAGGGGATGGTTTTATATTACCGTTCCTCGGCGATTACTTTATTGCCGTTATTTACACATTAATTTCCTCGACTAAATACTCCAAAGACTGTATAACAAATAAACATTCTATACAGCGGCAATATAATTCAATACTAAAGTCCTTTGTGCACCTCGCTTTTGGTGAAAAATTCATTGTTTAAAATTCTCAGAACGTTTTGTCACTTTTATTTCAGCGAGAGAGTACGAAAATGTCGTGGCTTTATTGGCGTCAATTGTCAAGCATTTCAATCGTTGGTTTATGAAGAATGAAAATTTCATTTTCCACGCTTTCTCGCCTCGGCGTCCAACATATTTTTCTTTGCAAAAAAAAAATCTTTGCGCGAATTATTCACCGTCTATTTTGCATGTGAATAACGCCAAGGAAAAAAAAATCTGTATCACAATCAAACAGTCTTGCGGACACTAAAAGTGTATCCTTTTTTCGCAATCTTCGCAGTGAAAATATTCATTTTGAAAAAAAGATAAGAATAAATGTTTTTCCTTCGTCTCCAAACGATTTCGAAGTTTCCCATCGATCCACCGCGAAATTCGACGATTTTTCAACATTCGCGATGCAACTTTGGCCATGTGTTTTCGACGAGTCATTTTCTTCGAACGATAAGGCTGAAAAAAATTCGATGACGATGCATCCATGTACACGATCAATACATATATGTATATAAGACAGTGGGTGCTACATATGCTTATTTTGTTCAGCCAGAACCAATCAGATAAAATTCCGACAGTCATCGATCTTACATAAACATGCAGACACGCACATATATTTATTTATTTATTTATATATACATATAATAAATAAATGCATGTATACATCGTGCATTCTGCATTTTCATACAGCAGGGATGTTTATGAGAGACTCGATTTGGGTTCGATGCATTTTGCGATTAGACAACCTTGAAAATAACACACACGAGACTCAATCTTCCTCTTTCTCACTCTGCATCTCCCTGCGTCTGCGATTTTGCACCCCTTCGCCCCTCCGCCATTTTTCGATCGAGCTCGAGTGTGAGAAAACCTCGAAACGTGCAGCATCCATGCATTAAGTTCCGGCGCGTACAGCACATACACACGAACTTGTCTCTTAATGCCTGTCGCTGCGAATGATTTATCGCAATGACGTTTTTTTTTCCTTCTTCGTCTTTTTTTTTTTCGTCTTCTTTATTTTCCATCACCGCGCGATAGTCTCATCTCGCTCTGGCTCTCGAACGGATCGTTCTTCATTTTCTCTGCCTCATCTTCCGGCTGGTGCTTCTCTCTCTCTTTTCTTCCTTTGCATACGCACATTTATGCTTCGGCACACTCGGAATGGAGGATAAATAGTTTTCTCCGGCTGCTGCAGATCGATCTCGATCTCTCTTTTTCGATCGTTATCTCTCTCTCTCTCTCGTTCTTTTCTTTCAGGCGATGTTTGCTCTCCAACGAAATTCGAGTCTCGCAGAGTCGACACGCTGCATTTTTCAGCCTTTCGAGCAGCTTTTTGTACATCATCAAGGTGTCTCGGTTTTGGAAAACATGCTTTTTTGTGTGTTTCGTCCAAGTTGAAAAATTCATCATACTTTTTGGAGGAAAATTTTCAGATTGTTTGGGAAGATGGAACTCTGAATTTTACAGCGTGTGGAAAAGCTTTTTTTCATTCTGTATGAAATTCTCGGTTTGAGAATGCAGAATGTTACGGAAGAATGCAAATTTGAGTAAAATCGCTTCGCGTTGTTAAACGATTGATTTTCAGATCTGACTCTCGCTCAATTGTGAAATTTCACGATTATCGATTACTCGAATTATTCACGAAAACACAGTCTCGTATTCGAATATAAATTCAAATAAAAAATAACAAGGTTACGAGTTATTAATTAAAACCGACGATTTTTTTCTACTCCAAAATGATTTTTTCACGTTTCCAGATTTATTCGATTTCGCGCGAAAAAAATGAGGCGAAAACAGCACAATTTACGCTACTTTGCCTTCAAAAAAAAAAAAACCGACGATGTTGATTACAATTCCACCATTTTATCGGAATTATTTCATCGTTTTCGGCGATTAATGGGTCTGACCCCTCGAAAGATCGTGGAAGAACAATAAATTTGGAAAAAAACAAAAATTCGTTACCGCATTTATTCACGTACGAATAGTGTAATCAGCAGAGTGCACATGTTTTTCTGTATCTCTGTACGATTCTCGTGCAATCGTATTTTTATTTTCCTAATGGCACCGGAAGTGCATTTTATAGCTAGAAAAAAACCACTTACGGAGGGTTCGAAAACTCGTAAAATTTATATTTCGATAACGACGAAATAATACAGTGTCAATGACCGTCCGAAGATTATTGAGGTTTAGGAGCGAGAGAGGAGACAGATTTTCATTCGAGATGAAAAAGGGAGTGAGAAAATCGTTTCGGTATACATATACACATGCGCTCCGGTATTATTTCTTTCTGTTACGGGACTGCGGAGTTAATACAACTGTGCCATGTCGATTCCGGCACTTTGGGATAGGTCGGAAGAGCGGAATCCCCTCATTCATGAAAAATCTTTCGTCTCCGAAGAAATAACACACATGCTCTTCCGTACATATACCCACGAGACACAAGTGAATTTCTCATATCTTCCGACCGTTCTCCAAGCTCCTCCAAGAGATGAGGAGATGTTTCCATCGATTTCTCAAATATCCCCTGTTTTTTTTCACTCCATTCTGACTTTTACAAATAAAATTGAATTTTCGATCGACCCCCTTGCTGCTCTGAATATATAAATACAGAAACGAGAAAAAAAAATCGAGGGCAAAGAAAAATGATAACAAAACGATATACCTGATAACAATAATCGTAAATAATAAATAAATGTCGATTTAATCTACGAAATTACATTGAAATGCAACGACACTTTCGTTCGACGACAATTTCGGTTCTAATCGAAAATTGATTTCTTTTTCGTGAAAATTCGGTCGTATTTGCCGAGAACTTTATTAATTAAACAATATCATAGCAAGTGGGGTTTGAGGCTCTGAGAGAGTTGAAAGGAACGTTTGAGTTGAGCTCGGTTCGAGGGAAGAGCAGCATACAACTGAGACGACGATGATGATGGGACGAGAGAAAACGCGCTTGGGATAGAGTTGCGGCTCATCTATCGGAAGCGTCTATCAACAGCAGTTTCCTCGAGACTATTGTTCGCTGTTTCTCATCTTTATCTCACCCTCTCTCTCTCTCCCTCTTCATCTTTGTCTAAGGTCCGAAATCTCTCGTTTCTTCCTGATGATTCCGAGGTCGGAGTATGGAGCCAATGCCGCGAAAACATCACCGGAAGACGTACACGTACAGGGAGGTCAGAGTAGTAACCTCTCGGTTTACACGAACTCACACAATCATCCCCTACCTGGTCGGGGTCCCGCAGACTCACCTATGTTTGCGATATCTCTCGGAGATTACAATCTATCATTGTGGTGCCTTGGCCTTCAACAATGCGGTCCATAATGAACGGCGCAGCCCGACCCAACACGGACGACCGATATTCTCGAGTCTAATGGATCTTTGTCGAATATTGATTGGAAATAACACGTTTTATTCTAGTTTTTTAATCGATGAAATCACCTGGACCATTTTGTCATTCATCACTGGTTCCACCCTTCGTGGATAAATCGATGAACCGATGATTTTTCATTTTATTCACATCGATTAGTATTTCTACAGTGAAATTACGGTGTAATAATGAATGGACAAAGAGAAGATAAATGTGAAATAAAATCATGATTTTTCTGATTCCTGATTTTCAAATAATAACTGTTTTATTGCGTTTTCTTACCGAAATTCAGAGTTTTCGCGGAAAACTCGGCGAATTTTGGAATCGGCAGAAAATTTGCGATGGAAAAGAGTGTTGAACGATGAAAATTGGAAAAAGAAAATTTTCGTCATTTTCGGTCAGTTTTCCAGAATCGCCGAAAAGCCGAAATTTCAAAGGGCCATAACTACGTTTCAAATCATGCTACATACATTTTTTGGGGGTGTTTTGAAAAGCCCTCGAGTAGACTTAAAAAATGGTGAAAGTTAAATGTCGATAGCTAAATTGCTTCACCCTCAAAATCGATGTTGAAAATCAGCGAAAAAAACGCAAAGGGGTATGCATGGCAAAAATGGCAAGAATCGATGGTCCAACTTCAAAAATCTGCCAAAAATCGACAAGTCAAGATATCTCGATGAACCAAGCGGCATTTTGAAGCTTCAGCAATTACAAAAAGACTGAGCACAAGTCGGAGTGTCTACCTCAATCAGAAAAAAAATGGCGAGCATTTTAGTGATAGAGATAAACCGGAAGCTGGCCTTGTACCTCCAAACATGAATCTCAGTCCGCGTGAGCACAGATTCTCAAATTTTTTATCCCCTAACGTACACTTTCCGACCATTGGCCAGTGTCTCGAATTTCATTCATCCCTCTCATTTTTCATCTTGCTTCCGTCTCTTCGCATAAATGTTGACATACGTGCATGCGCAATTCGGATATCACGGGTCGAAAAAATGGCTCCTCTCAGGATTTTCGAAAAATGCGAGGGGTTAAACTCATCCCCCGCGTTCAAACATTCCACCGTGTCCGATCCTCCGTCCCTTTTTCTTCTTCGTTTTTTATTTCGAAACTTGCGACCCTTATTCACTCGTTCGCCGTATACCTCAGGGACTTTCCATTTGCTCGCCATCGCGATATCGTCCAACTTTCTCTCCTCCTGTGTACGTGTGTGTACGTTGAACGAACGGACGATCGAGCTTTAGCCCCGGATTCCCCCTTAACGCTAATTTATCTTAATTACATTCTACGCGCGTCGGCGTTTGAGCCTTAAGCCTTTGCGCGTGTATGTAACACTCTCGTATATATGTGCAAAGTTTTACAGTACCCGTACGCGACGGAAACATTTCTAGCTTTCTTGCCACCCGCACATTCATTTTCTCAGCGTACACACAAAAGCCTTCGCGTTACACGAGTACCGTGTTTCCCTCTTCTCTTTGTCTTAAAAATCATTCGGAGGCACAATCCAAACAAAACCGAAATAAAACGCGACTTTCTCGCAATTAGCGATGCTGTGAAAATCCAAAGAAAAATAATTCATCGACGAATCGCTGAGAAATTCGTTCTCGCTGAAATTCCTTTTTTCAGAATCTTTTTTGATGAATCTGAAATCTTTATTCGAGAATGAGGAGTCTCATTCATGATTCAAAAAAATCGAATTTGGAAAAACGAACGAATTTATTTGCCAAGAAGGACACAGCTTTCGCAATTTATTTTTGAACAGCTCGTTGATATTTTTTCCAAACCGTTTGTTCGTAACTTTGTCATTCGAAGTTATGAAAGTTCGACGGAGAATACTTTTAATATGACCGATTTTTGTGCCATCGTTTTGAGTACCTTGAATTAGCATTCTACTTCGGTTTCGTTGGGATTGTACCTCCGGAAGGTCCTTAAGCACGATGCTCACGTATACCACGTACACATCTCTCTAAAAGCGAAACAGAAGAGAGCCCCCTCGCGGATTGCTCTGTATATCGTGCTTCACATGTATGTATATATGTATATATACATATAAAGATATATATAAGGTTTAATCTCCGCGACGGTAGCCTCCTCTGCCTCGAGAGCGAGAGAATAACATATCCTCGACATTATTTTCTCATCCTCCTCCCATGTTACTCCACTCAGTCACCAGCGCGCCCTCTCGGTGTATACCATCTCCGCAGCATCCCAAAACAGCCCCTCCAAAGCCCGCTCCATCTTTATCTTCTTCCCCTTTGGCTCTCTAATATCCTCTCCTTCTTTCTCTCAAGGTCTGACCTCATATTCCTCTCTCTCTCTCGCTCTTTTTCACCAATCACCCGCGCACGGGTTCCGGACAACCCTATATGGATTCTCCATTGCCGAGGCTTGGGGTTTTTCACCAGAGGGAGGTCTCGATCGATTTGCGATTCACTTGAGGGCCTGGTCAAGCGTCTCGAGAACTCCCTCGTTCGCTTCGCGATGTCCTGTAATATACACACCAGTGTCGTAGAAAAAAAAGTCGACGGAATGTGTGCGTGTGAATCTACGTTCATGACGATACTTTATATTTGCCCTCTCGCCCTTTCCCTCCCCCCTACACAAAAGCCAAAATGACGAGGACGAAAAAAACGATACGGGTTCGATTTTCATCCACGAATTTTTATTTTTTCGACTCTTGTTCTCTTTCTCTCTTCGCCTCTCGTGCGTACACGTTTAAATCTGAGAATGTTGGATACAAAATGTATTTCTTATATCGAGGCTCTCGTAAGGTATACATACTTATATAATTCAATGAGAAATCAATCAACTGGCAAAAGAAAGTCTACAAATTGGCCGGAAACCGCTCCTCGAAGCTTGAACTTATCAGGAACGATTGGCGAACGAATCTAGGCATTCCTTCGACGAGATCATCCGACACAGCTCGTGGCATTTCATCAGACTCTTCCCGAAGACCTTCGCGAAGATGCCCCGTCGACGAGAGCCAGGAAAAATCGAAATAACCAAGGTCGTTCGTCGATGGAACTCACGGATGATGGACCAGAGTCACTATTTTGGACAACACCTGGTGGAATACTTTCGAACGACGGTGTAGATTTCTGAAGGATTTCATCGTCCTCCGAAGAAGTTCGGCATGACGTACGATCTATCGAGCGCCGCCTGTAGGAATGATGATGAGGAAGGTCGTCTCTAATAACCTGGAGAGCGTTTATCTCGAGATTGAGCATTACGATTCCAAAGCAGGGCGAGTGGGTGCACGCTCGCTCATCTCCATTTCCATCTTCCTCTCTGTTCCTCTCTCCCGCTGGTCCCTCCTTGGTATCCACGTTGGTGAGCAAAGATAAGGGGTAATTTCTGAGCGCCGGAAGAGAGGTTGACGCAGGGGGGTCAGCAACTGGCCGTAGCTCATCTCCGTCGGCTCTTGGGGGACAGCCTCCGAGTTCACCCTCAGTGTGGGTCCTTTAGCCGTGTACGTACGCGTACACCCGCGGTAAATCGGCATTGCGCGCCCCCTACGGTGCCGTTATACATCGTGCAACCCCTCTCGTGGAAAGCGCCGAAAGTCTCGCTTCCACGATCTTAAATCTCTCCCCTCGCTTCCGGGTGCCTCGATGGATCTCTGCATATTATACGTACATGTGGTACGTATGTATGTATCTTACAACACGAAACAGGTGAACGTACCAAGCGCCACGAACCTCATGCAAATTAGAACCAAGTCCCAAATCTCCGACAACGTCCAACGGAGATACATGCACGTCTGTAGACGCAATTCCATAATTAAGTTTGTACGTCCAACGAGGCGGACGTACGTAGCTTCGGCCGCCCAGTGGACGACGTTAGACGAGCAAACGGCGAACGTCGTACGCCAGCGCAGCTCGGAATGCACACGGTCTTTGGAATAATGATTATTCAATCAAATATTCCGATGGTTCTGCGGAAAATTCAATTGCTGCATCGACGAACTTGTCTCGCAAACTCGCTTTTTCTTCGCTCGTCGTTTTTGACGCAAACTCGCCGATCCACGGGCGTTTCTCGCGTTGAATTTGGAAAAAAATTCTGGACGAAGTAACCTCGGGAAATTTCGTTCGATCAAAGTGCTTATCGCGTCGAAACTCGGTATTGAAGGAATTAGCGATTAGACGAGATGAAATGGATGAAATTGTCGCAGAGCGCGATTTTTTGCTCCGTCTTTCGTTTATTTATTTTGCAAAATGTGTTATAGTTATTTTTTTGACTGTGTGAGAGTGTAGAATGCATGCGTTCAGGGACCACAGCCTCCGGTACAATTACGGAGAGCATGCTCGTTAGAAGTCACGCGAGGGAAACTTCTCGCGGATGATCCTTCGCTGCAAAAAGTTTGTTAATCGTTTCCCAGAACGTGGCGCCAACGTTGTTCCATCCTCGTGCAGCGTTCTTCGTACTCTCGTTTATTCGCAGTCGTTCGTCCCTTATTTCCACATTTCCACGCTGTTTTTCATCGCTCGCCTCGCCTTTTTCCTTCCCCGCTAAATTACTGCCTGTTAAACATCCCGTATTTTTATCAATGAAGACAAAAAACATCATCCGCCGCTTGTCACACTCGTCCCCAGCCAAGGAAACGTAAATTAACGTACGTTCATCTACGTCAATTTTGTCGCAGTCAATTAAGTGTTTTTCGGGATTCTCGAGAAATCGCTGTGGTATAAAAAAAATCAAATAAATCGTACAGGAACAACGCTGCAGATTAATTAACGTATTTTCAATTTTCAGATTGCGTGTCAATTTTCTCCGGATGTTTGTCGTGTATTTCGCACTAGCCAGCTAAAAAAAAAGATACAAAAAAGTACGTCCATCTGTGCAATGAAATTTTTATTCAGCCGGTTGAGAGAAAAAAAAAATATCGTAATCATACATCGCGATTTTCATACGTCATTTATACCCGTCGTTATTTCCGACGAGCGGTATCCTCGCTTTTCTCTTACGCCGGATTTAATAGCGTATTCTTACCGTTCGAATTCATCCTCCTCCTCGGTAAAAGTTGAGCTCATCTCTCGTTCACCTTGAAAGCGAAGTTGCTACAAGATATAGAACAGCCGCTTAGCCAGACCAACTTGAATCACCCAGAGACCTTTAAACCCCACTATACGGACGTAAATTTCAGGGTTAAGGTGCAAACGCGAAGGGACCACAAAAGTTTCTTCGTCTCGTCGTAACTTCCGGTACAGTTGGTACAAGTACGCCGATAGCCGTTAAATTATATATATACGCGTGTATATACATATACACGTGAGCAGGAAGAGCAAAGTACAGCGGAGTTTTCGCCCTCGAAGACTTTGCCCGAGCAATTTGAGAAATCTGTAATTTGTTGCCTCAACTTTTGGCTCTGCGGCTTGTCAAAATTTTCCTCAAAATGACACGCTCTTTTCATCAATGATGTTATTACATAATGACACGTACTGTACACGTAGACGATAAGACGTACAGAATTTGAATGGAATTCAAATAATTCTTCGAACAGACGACGACATTGACGATTTTAAATGTAACGTCCGATTCCCACCCTTGGAAATAATTGCTAAAAACAAACAACGGGATTGTACGTCGGAGGAAAACAAGGTTTTTCATTTTGTCGAGTGTACACATGCACTTAATGAAAAATAAATGATTAACCAGAGGAGAAAAGTAGAAATATTTTCTTAGGTGGTGCAGCCTCGCGTTTACGCTCGCCAACCCCTTCGTTCTTGCGTTGGCCATTTCTTTATAGACACAAACATATATGTATACATAGATACATATGTACATGTACACATTATTCACATACGCCTCCGCGCTCGCGGCCATTTCTCACGAGCATTGGCGTCGAAAGTGAATTTCGTACTCGAGATTGGGGTTGATTCGAAATTCACAAACGGCCCAGAGGTCTCACGTGCAAAATACCAATTTGCGTAATCGTCGAATCCGTTGCATCATTATCGAGGATTTCGTAATGATTTTTCAAAGATAACCGACATTTTCCGGGAGACTGAAAAAAAAAACGATCGAACGTACTGCGCCCTCTCGAGCCGCGATAAGGCACCCCTCGTCAATAAATTAAAACGTCAGGAAACGCGTAAGCCTCAAACATTTTTACCCGAGTAGTATACAAGACCCTCGAAATTCCAACGAGCGCTTTAAAATATTCATGGCAGTTTCTTAAAACCACCCTCTACGCCAATGTCGCGCGTTCACCCCCTTGGTCAAGGAGGGACAGCCCGGCCTGGTTGGCCAGCGACTTCAGCATCCCGGTGGTTCCTGGGCTTTGTACGTAACGCTGGGATGCTTCGGCATGTGCGTGTGTGCGTTGTGCTCCCGAGGGTGGTAAACACGAAGAAAAGAGGAAAATGAAAAAAAAAAAATCGTGAAAACGAAGGGAGAAACGGAAGAGGAAAGAAAGAGGAGGTGAAGCGTGATGTACGTTCGTAATAGAGAAAGTGGGGAACCGAGAAAGGGACGCGGAAAAACTTTCGTGTACACGTACGTTCTTTCTTACGAGTATACACATGGATGGGTAATTTTTTTTTTTTTTTTTTAGAGGGAGGCTTTCGGGGGTAGAATTTTTCATACGTACCTAAATCAATATACGCCAGAGATGATTTTCACGTGCACTTGAAATTCATTAAGTTTTGTACAAAAAACTTTAACCACGTGTGAGCTTTGATTCACGATGGAAAATCTTGAGCAGCCAGTCTCGACGAACTGACACTGGAAAAAATAATTCTGCGAGGAATCTCGTTGATACCAAGCTCTACCGCATCGCATATTCAATTATTTGTCGACGCATATTACAGTCCAGCGTGTATACGAAATGGGGTTGAATTTTCACGGTCAAAACGCCACGAGAGTGTGTCTGAGAGATTTATAGTACCAAGCTTTGGAGTAAGATGGGGCACGGGACGCGCAGAGTTCTTGACCAAAGCTTGGTCCGAGCGGCTAAATGTGTAGTTCATCCTCTGGGGAGGTTTCGGCGCTGAGTAAAATGCCAGGGTGTACGTGCGAGCGGAAGAGAGACAGGGTGGAGAAAGAGGGGTTGGCGGAGGAAAATTGCCAGTGGAATAACGGGTACGGATGCTGTACCGCTAAACCGAGAAGATGGGAAGGAGAGAAAGAAAAAAAAAGAGAGAGCGGAATAGGCTAAGAAAGTAGAGTCGCGAAATGCCGTAAGAGTACGAAGAGGAAAAGCCGCAAAGAGTGCTGGGCAGGATGAGATACAACGAGGAACGGAGCGAGCCACCACTGGGATGACAACGTGTATGGGAAGAGGAAGAGAGTCGGTGAGTCGAGGGAAGATGGGGCGAAGCATAAACGCGAACCACGAAAGACGAAGATGAGGAGAAGAAACGAAGAGAGAAAAGGAGAGAGAGGAAACGAGCTGGTATGGTAATGCGACTATGTATTAGTAGTGAAACTGTGGGGCAGCTCGAGCTAAATAGGAAGAAGGTAAGAGAGAAAGACGAGTGGAATACAGAACATTGGATAAAGATGGGAGAAATCGAGGGAAAAGGAGAGAGAAAGAGGGACCAGGATCTCTATCTCCCTGCACTTCTAACTAACATGTATTTTGCATAAAGCTTACATTACTTGAATTACAATGCTACGGTGCTGTCTCATCCCTACCATGTGCCCGAGATGGTACCATGTAAATTGCGTCCATGATATCTGTGTGTGTGTGTGTGTGTGTGCAGGTTTACACCAACACTCGTGTACATCCGCACTCACATTCGCATACATATTTGAATATTCCAAGCGCGTCTATACAGATATTCTTATAGTTCTGTTTGTGTTCCGCTTCTCCAGCGACTATCACTTAAACGAACACGAACGTCGAAACGTTCGCCAATGTGTGCTTTTGCCGGTTGACTAATACAATGAAGCTGGGGTATTACCGTAAGACCAAAGGTCCGCAAGATGAAAGTGACCGGGTGAAGTACAGTTTTCGTCACGAGGAACCCTCAGCAGACACTGTAGGAAGGTCACCTTCACTGAGTTCGCTCTCTTCCGCCTTTGGTTGTACACGCAAGAGTATTTGCCTCCCAAAATCTATGGTTCTATTCCGTGTGGGTGTGTGTCGCGATGGTGATATGGTAGGAACTTGTGTGTTAAGCCTACCCGCACATATACCCACACCTACACGTACGGGTATTCCCTCTCGTTGGAACCTTCGCTGCTCCTTTCTCGTCTGTATAATTCTTGGTTGTGCGCGCGCGATTCTCCTGGACAGCGTTTCTCCGCGCCCTGCTCCTTTGCTTTCCTTCACCCTCCACTTTTCACCCCCTACGCCATGTATACTTTGGCCTCTCCGCGTCGACGATTCGGACTCCACGACTTTGGGTGGCAACGCCTGTCGCCCTTACCCTAGGTTCGACCTTGCGGAGGGAGGGTTTGCGCGCGCGAGAAAATTCATTACCTCTACTCATTCCAGCGCGTTATCGCGCGCGTGATATAATTGATTGCTTCCATGCTTGGTGAACGGCCTGAGGTCAAATCGCTGCGCGTGTTCCAGGCGGACTCACGTAGAACCGCGGGCAGCCTTCCGCTTGAATCCTCGGAGTCGGATTCGTAAGGATAGAGGGTTGGAGAATTTTGGGGCCAATGCATACAGAGCGGTCATGGATCGATAATTGAGAATCAAAGTTGCCTCGAAGGAGTTTGATCCCCCATCCCATGTTCCGAGATTGATGGCACGATTCTAAAGGTACTGGGATCGATGCGGAGTGGCATCGCTTGTCCATCATCTGATGAGTCGAAAAATGGAAAACGGTACCGGTGGAGATCAAAAGTAGGCCCCGGACGCGCGGGGGTCCATCCAGAAAAATGGTCCTTCGCAAGGTCCGGTACCGCTGTAAGAACACCACCCAACTCTAATACAGTTTGAATCAAAAGAAGAATGGCATTTCAGCTGTAGCAGCCTCCAGTCGAAAGGAAACCTCAATGACATATCTGTAAGTCAAGTACATACGAGTGTCGAACGAGAGGCTTGTACGTATCGGACCTTCATAGAATAAATCAATGAGGCGAAAAGGGCGACTGGAACGTGGTCCAGAAATGTGAAAGACGCGTAATCGATCCAAGGGCTGAAATATCCGAGCACCCTGACGTCTTACCCTGCCGGAGACTCTCGTCTGCCGTCTCTGTAAACTCCTCTCCGGTGTATCAATCTGCCGGAGCATGGTGTCTAGACCCTGGATAAAATAACCTAGGAAACGTTATCATCGGTATCATCTACCCATCAGTCATCAATTGTGACTTTTCACAGGGTCAAAAACAAAATGTTGTCCATACCCCAAACCGTGAAACACGCGAAAACATTAACATAAAGCACTCAGAGCCCGCTGACCAGCGAGTAACCAACAAGTATGTTGAATTGGCGAAGTCTATGCGGTTACTGCGTGAAAGCCCGCATTGCCCGAGCCGAGTTAAAGTATAGAGACGCTGAACCTGGAAAGTATATGTGAGGCGAACGAAGAGCAGCCAACGTCCAGATGGAAGCGGAGGCTGCTGGCTAGCAAGAGAGGCTACTTTGTATGTACGCATGCTGACATCTTACCCACCACCCGGGCCACTCTTCCGACCCCCGTTGGACGTAGTAGGACGATGAAGCAGGGGAGAAAGTAGGTGGAGGGTGGGCTTGAGATCAATACTCGTACCCCCTGGACCAAAGCCACCACCTTCTCGCCTCTCCCTACCTCCACTTCATCCAGCCTTCTCTGCTGCTGCTTCTGGCGTCTCTCCCTACCTAGTCTCGCTAACCACCCTGCTTTTTCGTACCCCTCGACCCCACCCCCTCCTTCTTCCTCACTTTGCCCCGTCTGCCTTTTCTGTATGCCACCGCCTACGTGTATGTGTTAACCGGACCTCTTAGAATCACCGGCTACCTCCGAGAACCAACCCGACCCATTGATTCCGGTATATACGGCGTGGTCGCTGATGGACCACGCGCCGAGCCAGTGCGTCCTTCGAAACGGTAAAAGGAATACCCGAGAGTCAACGTCACCAGGTATTCCGAAGTCTCATTCATAACATCAACCCTGCTACGTCGTAGTCTTTGGATTCCGAAGACCTTCCGATTCCGAAGATCCAGTTTCCAGTTACCAAGTTTGGGCGGCCCGACTATTACGTGGGTTGTAGTCACCTCGCGAACTTTACGGGTCCGTTGTAGTTATAGGGAGAAGATGATGGCATGTTGAAAATGTATTTTTGGCTGATGCTGTGTTTCTGTCCGTGGTAATCGTGATACAAAGGCATGCATGACAGTGCAGGCTGCGGTGCAGCTCGCAGTCAAATTTTATCGATCGGTATGTCCTTGAATCCCCTTTACGCACATTTACAGACAAAACTTACAGCTTCTCTTCATTGATCAGCAGACAAAAGGATCAGCAGACTTGGAAGAATGACCGTTAAACGGACAAAAAAATCTGGCCAATGGATTAATCCCTGCGCTTAGGAAATTCTTCACGCAATGGGTTCTTTAAAAGACAAAAGTTCGTCCGTTGGTCCTCTCTGTAGGATTTTACGTACAGAGAACACTCTCTGTGATCCTCTGTATATTTTTTTCTTAGGCTATCAAAGGGCCCTTGCATTACAATTAATCTCAAAGTTTAATGGCCTCGATCCCTCGATGCTGGCCACCTGGTATCTGCGTTCTGTTTTTTCCTAAGTGAATGCGTCTACCTCTTGGTTCTCATAATGATGATGGCGATCATCGTCATCATCATTTCCAACTCGTCGTTGAAGGGGACTCGCGTGAGATGACCTTCCTCCCGACAGTGGATGGTCGCGAGCGGGCAGCTTCGTACATCTCCGCGCAGCATCCCTGTTTATCCTCCGCTCTCGGTATTATGTCCTGTACCCTTATAGCAAGGGTTGGAATTTTTCTAATCGAGCCTGGGAACTCTCGGGCCGGTCACGTACGTCTCGTGGACCATCGGCGTTTCTTTTCCACCTCCTTTTTTTTCCTTCCGCAATATTCACGGGCTACAATGTCATGTATTATGTCGACGATGAATGGGTCCACGGTGTGCAAAAGGTCATCAAACTCGCGAGCGGAAAGAAGTACTTGAAACCCAAGTACTTGTCAACGGAGCTCGACTCAGCCAAAAGAGGAGATGGAGAGAAAAACGGACAACCAGCACGTCGTAACTTAATTCAACAAAATTCCACTCACTTTTCGCGTTCATCAACTTTATTTTTCTTCATCATCTGATTTCAGTGCCAAGTTTGATTACATTTCCAATTTTCTCAATCCCCGCAAAAAAAACCGTCTTGCATGATGCAGGGTTAGATCGTAAGGAGAAAAAACTTTTTCAGATGATTGAATGACAGTTCTGGCAGATCTCATGAATAATTTGGACGATTCAAAAACTCTACGTGAAAAATGTCTCGCGTCGACACCGCGTGGTTCGACGGTCAAGCCCCTTTTTCCACCTTCGTTTTGAACCTTGTGGTCAAACCCGATTACATGCTCGTCGAACTTAATGACAGTATAATGATCCCCGCTACATGTTCTGCTGGGTACACACGAGAAAATGGAGGTACAGGCGCCATGTTCGAAGAGAACCGCAGTAGCACCTGAGCGGTGACTCTCCTCGTCGATAGTTTATTACACACGCGTTCAGCTCGCTCGGGCTCGATGACTGATGGGCATCACGCGCTCGCGGACACGCACGACCGGTGCGTTACTCGTGGATGAATGAAACTCTAAATACACATGTACTCCTAGACACGGTGACGCGCGGGTCACCCCGCGTTCCTTAATCCTGATTAATCGAGGAGTGCACGGGTCATTCATCGCGTTTCGAAGTGAGTGGCCAGAGGAAACCGGGAGCGACCGGAATGGTCGGAAATTCGTGTACCATGTCTGTACAGAGGTCATTGTGCAGAGGTGATACGGAAAACGACGATGTTGTCCATTTCCGACATGCTCTTTGATCTCGTCGATGGCCTGACGACCTTGCTATGGACCCGCTTGCTGGCTAAGACGGGAGAAAGAGTGCAGTTGTTCCATTTTCCTTCCTGGACAACGCGGTCCATTTCGAAATTTACAGTTTCGAGTTTACTCTCGCGATAATTATTGGCTGGACCAGAAACCACTGAATAACGACGATCCTCATCTTAATTGCACGTTTAGACGTCGAATATCGTGGGGAATCGTTCGACCTGGAGTCAAGTTCGAATGATTTCACTCGATTTTTCGAGAATTCGATTTATTTACGCAAAATGCCTGGGAGTCGATTATAATCGAAAAATACTTTGAAAAAAAGCGAAATTTCGTAATCTATGCATCGGTCCTTTCGTGGAAGTGCGTTTCTCGAAACGAGGAAAAAAAAAGAGACGACCCATCGAGATATTTTTGGTTGCGTGTGCTTTATACGAATCCCATGGACCACAGCATCCAACGCGTGTCCCTCGCGGGCCTATCAATTAACATATGTATATGATAACTCACGAGGCCGGAGATGAGCGAGAGCAGAGCCACGGTTGTATTTTCGACTGTTAATTATCCCGCGGCAACGTGACAGTTATTAAAGTATTATACGCGAATTAAGTATCGAATTCGTCACAGATTCGTGCCGCTCGCGGTGGAATTTCAGGCAAAGCCAAACTCGATAAATCGTTTTCGTGGCGAACGTTCTCGTGAATTATCCTCCCCGATAGTCGCAACTCGAGAGCGAAAGGTAAACGGGTGGACACGTGAGAGAAATTAAAAATGACCGAAAAGATCGATGACGAATGTCGGACCTGAGGAATTTTTTCGATTAATTTCCAATAATCTTCGACAAATACTGTAAATCAATCGAGTCCAGCTAAAATTAAACTCGTGGCGTCATAATTTTTATCCAATTTTTCAGTCAAACCCCGCGTGACGATAAAACCTTGTTGCACCGCGTCAATTCATTCGAATTTTCATCCGAATAAAAGATGAGAAAACAGCCGAAGAACGTTGAAAAAATCGTGACGAACGTGAAGCTTTTTCAGGTTTTTCTTCTTCTTCGTGCCTCTCGTCGGCTCTTCGAGGAGCGTTTTTGACGTTATTTAGGTTCGAATTAAATTCTGGACGGTCCCTTCCACGTTCGACTACCCTCCTCTCCTCCAGCGGAGCAGTAGTACATGCCTGATGAGATTAAAAAAAAAGGGAAAAGGTACCTTGGTACGTTCTCGAAAAGCAATTGTTTGCGCGATCCAGTGGTCGAGACACTTTGATTCGTTACTTCCCTCTGTGGGTCTTACGTCGAGATGACGGACCAAGGGTCACGTATGGGCGTTGCCCAGAGCCTATCCGATTTCACCTGGCAGGTCACGGACACTCTCGTTGGCTATGACCAGCCCTTCGAGTCCTCCGTTGGACTAACTTTTCGTCTCTTTCGGCTTTATCCCTGCGTCTTTTCCTGGCAGGTAAATACGGCAGTTCGTTATGCGTGCCATTGATTAGCCGAGAACATAGAATACCGGTGTAGCAAAAAAAAATGATATCTATAACCTGCAAAGAACCATAACACGTACCGGAGAGCTGCTAGCAATAAACAAAATGGAGTTGCGAGGGGATGAAGGGGTGCACGAAAAAAATAGTGGCCTTTCGTCGTCGCGCGTGCGTGAGTTGACCCTTGGACCATCTCTCTCTCTCTCCTTCTTGTCACCAAAGTACGTTACAACCTTTTGTAAATTGTCGTGAATTCATGACCGTATTTTAAAGTGGTCGCAGGGGATGCCAAAATAAAAAAAGAAATTGAGAGGCAGAAAGCGGGCACGTCGCGAGAAAATTGTTCGGTTGTTGTTGCCAAAAGTTTTCGAGGTTGGAGAGTGGGGCGGAAGGCAGAGGGTGAAAGAAAAAGAACGCCGGCCGGAGTGAGATTCTCGAACGGAGAAAGAGTAAAAGTTGGGTTCAACGGATATGCAAATTGGAATGTTTCAAATGGACGTTGGTTTTCGTCAGTTATATACGAACGATTTTTATCTCTTTTACGGTCGCTTTTCTTCTCCGGAATGTCCGAATATAATTCGAGAATCGTGTTACAAATTTTCATGCTCGATTCGACGGTTTCAGGAAGGCAGGCATTGTTTCAGCAACGGAATGGGACAGGAATTTACTCAGTGATGCTTTGGGAATCCCAAAAAAAAGTCAAATTGTTGGGGGAAAAAATCGTAGTGTTTAAAAAAAATTGAGAAAACATTTGTAGCCGCAGCGAATTGGGACAATGATGAATTTTTGTCAAAGTTTCTCAACGTCCTTCAGTTTCCTCACGTTTTCTCGTGTAATTCAGACTTGTCGCACTCTGACACGTCCATTTTATAAGATACACTTCATGATGGCTGTACAATAAAGTCTCTCTGGACCATTTATGATTTTCCTGTCTTACGAAACAGCAGGTGTCGCTTCCTTCGTGATACCCTTCCCGTAATCTCTTTTAGGGCTTTCAACTTCAACATACAGATGTATGTATTTGGACCCACGTGCGGAACGTGCCATCGGGCAACCTCGGTCCATTTCAGAGAGCGAGAACGTCCTTTTTTTCTCGTCTTTTTTCGATTTGAACGTACAATACGACACAAAAAAGTCCCCGTTTAATTCACGACCCCTGCGACTGCTCCATTTTGCCTTCCGCTGTTGTACGCAATTCCGGCATTTCCATTTCCTTTTAAATGCAAAAGAGAAGCTAATTCGCGCTGTACTTTTGAAGATTCAACAAGTTCTATGGTAAAATTGTGAAAAAAAAGACACATTCATTTTGGCAAAAACAGGTGCACCCTGCTTCGTTTTTTCCACATCCGGCTGGACCAGAAGCAGTCGCCCTTGAAGTCAATTCGGAAGACGTAGGGACAATTGGAAATAATTGGCATTGTAATGAGCTCGGAGCATATTTTCTTGGCAAATTGTCAAGATACATCAAAAAATTATTCCACTTTTTCTTTCGCTCAAATCGCCATCTTTCCTTCAAAGATAAAGACCTTGAAACTCAACAGATAATAAAATAATGACTCTCATAAAGGTACTCTCGACAGAATCCCCTTAAGGGTGTTGCGGTGAAATGTCGATCGGTTTTTCTGTTTTGACGATAAACGAGAATCAATGGAGGATGCCTCGCGGTCCATTCACCAGCAAAGAAGATGACCGGTTTTACGGTCCTTTATTGTTCCGCTGATCATTCAACGAGGCGTCATTCATTCCGAGACTTTCCGCCGTGCTCGGCAGATGTAAGAAACGAGCAATATATCACGCATTAAAACGACCATTTTGCTGGTTGTACAAATATATAATATATATATATATTAAATCGAATTCCTCCCTCAAAGATAAGTCCATTTGGTCGGACACCGCTTAATCCCAGGACCCGCGATCGTGACACGAGTCCGGGACGCTCTCTTTGACATCGTCGTCCGTCAGGAGACTCGAGGTTTCCCATCTCGTGTTCATCATTTTTTATCCCCGTTGAGTGTGGTCAGTTTGTAATCCGGTCCATCGAAAAGTCGATTCGGCAAAGCACCAGCGTATCATAACGTGTTTTTATTATTCCTTCGTATTACGGCACAAAGAGGATAAGGACGTTATTATCAATCAAAAAGTCGTTTTTCGATTCTCGTGGAAGGAGCGACTTTGAACGATGGGCGAATGAATTAATTTCGGCTGAGAAAAGAAACCTCGCGTGTTTCGAAATCCACACACGGATAGTAATAAACTTCGATCAATTAATTCGCCCGATCGCGTCGATTTTTCTTTTTCGTACTTGTATCAATAGTTTTTTTTTTTTTTTTGGTAATTAAAATCCCACTTTTGCGACCGAATCTGATGCGTTTTGTTCTCGTTTTTTGCATCCCTACTGTTTTTTTTCTCAGCCTCCGGCGGCCAGGCCAGCGCCGGCCATCTCGCCTTCCGACTGCCGCCGTGTTCGAGAGTTTATTTTTTCTTCGCTCGCGAGGCTCGTTATCTCGCCATATTACGTTATTACGATTATTACCGTCGTTAATAATCTTATCTCTTAATTGTCCACTGGCACGTGAATCGAATTGACGCTCTCTTGGGTTTTCCCACTGCTGTATCACGAAGATTCATTGTATGCTTCCTCGTGCGATAATTGTATCGATCACCCTTAATATCTCCTCGGGCGTTTATCGTTAACGATCATTAAACGCCGAACGTAAACACTTTGGATCACGTAAACGTTTCACAATCGCTTCGAACGTGTACCGGAGTACAGTTTTCACACTCCGATTCGTTTCTCCATAAGGGCGAGTACGATTTTTCCTTTTTTTTTTAAACAACTCGCGCGGTTCGGGACGATTATTCATTTACAAGATAAAAAAAAATTATCGTCACTGTCGATGCATCGAGATAAATCGTTGACATTCTCGAGATTCCGAATCGGTCCAGCAGTAATTTCGCTCTTCTCCCCCGAGTGGTAAAACTACCTTAAGGACCGTCAGGACTTCATCTCCTTACATCTCACAGGCGATAGCCTCACGATTTTTATTTTTCGCTCAAAAATTAATCTTTCGTACCGAAAAAATGAGCAAGGATGTACTTTAACAACGAAACAGATTTTTTCATCCCCGAGCTCGATTTCTCGTATACGATTGATGACCTACAAAAATCAGCTGTGTGTAACGTGTTTTTTTTTTTTCAATTCACTTCCAACGGTCTTCGATCCTTCCTGAATCCTCGGGGAATACGTTTTTCTTCGTACAATGCAAATTTCCGTTGCGAGCCATGGCGAAAAAAAAAATCGAATCCACAAAGGGATAAAAGTCCTCGCCGAGTTTCGCACCACCTTTCCAAGGCTTTCTATGAAAATGAAAGCCGCGAATCGCTCATGTCTTGTGTCACAGGTACGGCCGTTAATATATGCCAGAGGTGTTACATCTGAATCGAGAGTATATTTGGTACAGACGAGCAGGTACCGCATGTGTATGCAAAGAATCGCGGTTCATCGATAGGAGATGGCTTTTGAGACGAAATCGATAATCCACCCAGCCATCATCTCACTTTAAGCAGGTACCTTAGGGTGTTTGATTCTTTGGCAACGCGTTTCATTTTTCCAAATTGAAATCCAAATTAAAAACCCAGAATCTGCCGTAAAAAAAAGTTGGAAAAATTCTAGCTCAATTACCGACTCGGCTCATCGGAAAATCCAAAAATGTTTCCACGGTTGGTTCCGTGCAAAAAAATTCGGAAGTAAAAAAAAACGTAAGCTGGCACATTGGGGGTTTCGATCGAAGTTGAATGGAATTTTCCTACCGTATTTATATGAGGAATTGAATTTTCTTTTTACAAACGCGAAAATAATGTCTCTCGCAGCGTGTCTCGTCATTTTTTCAGCTCGAACGAAAGGGGAACAAAAATGGCGGCCAAAAACGCGACACCCTAAGATGAACGACGCGATTACGTGTACGTCCGTGTGGAAAATTTGATATGTATATAAGGTAGAACGTACCGCGTTGGGAGATGAAATTTGCGTGAGCTCCGGAGCCGATCTAACGACAACGACGGTTTTGCATCGATTCCAGGTCATGGCGTAACATTTCCTTAGAAATTCATCGCCTCTTATAAAAATCCGTACGTTGTGTGTATGTTCGTGCCAAAGGGGACTGGATCGTGTTTAAAAAAAGAAGAAAAAAAAAAAGTAGGAATAAAAAATAAACGCAGCGAGAGAAAACATATGTGCCGTGGGATGGAGGATCGAGAAGAAAGAGAGGAGGGCCAGTGTGATAAAGAGGGAGAGAGGCAGGAAGAATTATAATGTTAAAGGGATGCTACTTCGCGATGTAGGACTTGGGGTAGGAGAGAGGCGGAACGGACCTTTGAAAAGCCTTCGCAAAAGGGGAGAAATTAAAATGTAAAAGGGATGGATGCGCATGGAAAAACTGTGTGTAGCCCACACGCCGGGGTGCTCCTTTCCTCGTACCGAGATCCTCTCCTCTGATGCATAAACTCGTGCATCTCTCTCTCCCTCTTTTCTCTCTCATTTTTCTTCATCTTTCTCGCTCTTTTCCGCTGGCTTTTTCTTCGACAAAGGCGGGATTTCGCTAGGAAATTAAAATTAACAACGTGGTGGGGCACAGCGAGGCGCAGCATCACTGCTCTGGTACAGCAGGTCGAAGGGGTGAGTCTCGCGAGCATTATGATCGTTCGTGTGGGTTTTGTGTGAGGACACGGTGCAAACGACGCGAAGCTGCGTCGCGACACACAGGAAATCTCAGTTTTCCCATGGTTAAGCGGGTTTTGTTCACAAAAAGACGTCGAACGCTTTAGCGACGGAATGATATATTGGATATCGTTGATGTTTATCCCTCCTCTCGATACTCCACTTTTTTCAAACGATGCAATGTCGAGGGATGCTTGAAAAACGATAGAAACGAAAAAATATGAGAAAACACGCATTAAGGGGTAACGTGTCAGTCGGAAATGTCGGAAAATGAGGGTGTTTTTGAGAACTTTTTTCGAATCGAACAAAAGACGGTGGAACAATAAAATTCCAGCGAGTGATTACTGCGAGAGCTAAATCGAAAAATGATAAGCCGTAAATTTCGAAAAATCGCCGGAATTTACCTCACGAGGCTTTTCAATTTCTCTCGTCGATATTCCAATACTTTTTTTGCGACCATAAACGCCGGCTTCTTGTATCGAAAAAAGGGGTAAAAAAATACGACAAAATTCATTTTTTCATCCGAGATCTCACTCGTGAAGAATAAAAATCAATATATCGTGAATCGCCTCAGACACGATGAATTTAAATAGCAACGTAAAAGCACGAGATCTCTCGCCTGAACTTTGGCCATCCGAATCCATCTTTGAATCAGACGGTACGGGATACTGCTCGTTTGATGGACCGGATGAGCCTTTCAAAAATCGTATATATGTACTAACATATATATATATATACATATATATATGGAATATCGCATGTACACACAGATGTATTTATATACACAGGAATATCCGAGGGATGTTCTTCCACAGTAGATACAGGTGATCTTCTCACCGTGAGAACATTTTCGCAGCATCCCTCGAACGAGTCACCCCTTCGCATCCTTTTTTTCGGGATTTGTTCCCCTTTCCTTCACCCTCTCACTTTCTCTCTCTCTCCCTCTCTGTTTTCTTCTTCCTCCTGGCGTGCCGATACATCAACCCTCTCCACATGCTCGCCGCACTATCTGTTTTTCACATAGTCTCACACTCTAACCTCGTCGCACCCTTAGCGCCTGTTCTCCCTGCGGTGTACTCGGGTTTTCTGCCCACAAGGTGCGTCTTATGTGCGATACACGTACGAGTAAATTTTCAACCCCCTCCTCGATAGGCCAAATAACTTCAACCCCTGTAGGCCGATCAGCTCTGGATGGTATAATGGGGAAACGGTTAGGGGCATATTTCTTCGGGGTTGGCGAAGCAACGAGATCCCCGCGGAGGAATATCCGCACGGGCGATTCCTCTCGTGTTATTATATTCACGTATCTGTGTACGCACGGAGAGAATGCGTGCTCTAAAACACAACCTGGGACACCATTGTCCTAGATACGGAAACTGACAACGAAAAGTGGCTTCCGGAACGCGAATGGCTCCTCCGACAACCCCATACATATATTTGTTTATTATACCCCATGTCTCCACTGGAGAGGAGCAAAGTACAGGACCACGTCGTTCTTCGAGTTTGAGGTAGGAAACTGTACGTCGTATTTTGCGCACAATTATTCATCGCGTATTCTTCAACGTACATAGGAATATTCGCGTCGTAAAATGCGTTCCAAAACTCGCCAACATCGAAATTCAAACCCGACAACGTGACTCTTCACGCCTCGAGGGGATGAAATCTCTACGATTCTTTTTTACCGATTAAATTTATTCTCGAACTTTAAACTTTTCTTTAAACGATGAGCTCGCAAAGCGATAGAGGAAATTGTTTACTTCCGTTTATACTCGAAAACCCCTTAACGAGTCTCGCAAAAGATCGAATTTGCGTTTGATGCAAAAGAAAATGCACACACGCAATTTATCTTGGAAAAGAACGCTGAGATTTCATCTAAGATGTACGAAGATGTTTAAAAAAATGGTTGATTGTTCGATAATACTTTTGGTCTATTGATTACTCCAATGTAGCACAGCGTGACCGGAACTTTGTGGAAATTGACTCATCGCGAGGCTATTCATATCCCCTGAAAACCGACGATCCTCTTGACAAAAGGAGAAGGGGGGAGGGTGACACGTATGCATTCACGCCTATCGACTCGCGTCTCAAATCGCGTGGACCTGCTGACCAACGTCCGGTTCTCATCCGCTGGACCTCTGACCGCCGAACAGGTCCAGGAACATCGGAAGATAAACCGGTGGGTATACACTTGCTCCCCATGGCGCCATCACCCCGTCGAATCCGAAACATTCCTCTCTCTCTCTCTCCCTTTGATGATTTTCAAGATTTTTTTTGTAAGATTTATCTCGCGTACAATTTATCGTCTACCGATATCGATTGATCGGGCGAGATAAAGGATTTCGTAAGTGATATTGCCGAGGTCAAAAAGGGTGAAATTTTCGCGGAAATTTAAGCTCACGTAGCGGAAAAAAGTGTAAAGATCGAGGGAGGAGAAGGAAAGAAGAGAGGCGCGTTATCTCTGTTACACTTGAATCAGCACGCAGGGGAAATTCGTTATTTACGCAGTGAGAAATTGTTTGCGGGGATGTTCTCGCTTCGGCGAGGAGAATATGTGCCACGGGGTCCCGGTTTTTTTTTTTACGACCAACTAAGCCCCTGTTATACTCATGTAAATCCGCTCGGTGAAAAATTCCGGAAAGATTCAGTCGCGAACTGTTGAACCCTCGGCGCGGGGGTGGAACGAAAATTGCTCCGACATGGTGTATGCGTATGGAACGTATGAAAGGGATTTGCTCAATTTTTCATGCGATAAAGCCCCGTGGAACCTTCGTACATGGTTACCAAAATTTTTCAATACAGATGACGTCTTCCGCCTTCAAAAACAAGTTGAGAATTAATTATTTTTTTACCCCAATTAAGTATATCGATATACCCCAAAAAGTATATCGAAAATTTTTATTTTTCCTTCCATCGATTCGGGAGTGTCCGCAAAAAAGGGGTCAAACGCCGGTGGGCCTTTGCCTCCTCCGTTTGATTAGAAAAATCCATTGGTGCTCCGGGCGCATAAATATTTTTCGAAGAAATAGAGAACCGAAAAAGAAAAAGCCAACGAGTGAAACGTCGTACCCTGGGAAAATTTCCTCACCCCGTACGATTCTTTAGAAAATATCCAAGCAACGAGCGATTTATCCCCACGGCGAGACACTAATCCCGAGACATTTCGGTCATCAAGTTTGCGCTGAATACTTCGCGATTCCACGAAGCAGACACACGGGCGATAGGAGAACACGCGTTTTGCCGATCCGCGGGCTTACAAAACCCGACAGGCACTCACGAAAACCCGAGATAAAATATTCGCTTTGACATAAGCGCCTCTGATGAACCGGAGAATCCGGTAATTGGCCGGAAGTAATTATCGCTAGGTCCCATCGCTTCTCAGCGATTATCACAGCCGTAACGGGCCGTAATAAACGTTCGAGTGTACAGATGTGTCCGATAATAAAATGGCGATAACGATCTACGTGTAGAAAAATTCACCGACATGACGACAGCGCGACAGAGCCGGGCGACCAACTGGATACGCGTCGGTAATGAGAAACGGCGCGAATGGCGCGAGTTTCGTCGGGGTCTCTAGACGTCGCAGCCTGCGCCCTTTTTCCCTTCACTCTCAGCTCGCGTTGATATATTTATAACCGAAACTAGCGGACAAGTTGGTAATTTGGGTCATTGAGTTGGGGTCACAAGCCGGGGGACCTGCCGTCAGCGTGAAGGAACCCGGGAGTCGAGCCTCGGCGAGAACTCGACAAAAATCTTGCTCAGCGAATGTCCTTCCTGCCTTCGATGTACGGTACACGTACGTCGAGATCCTTACGGGCCAGAGGACGAAAGGAGACCAAACGAGATTAACGAGATCTTCCAGTTTGCGGAAGCTGGTCCGTAACGGGTCAAGGAACCCCGCGGGGTCGCGAAGAGTCGCGCGCGCGCGAACTCTTCATCAAGGGCCGTCACACGTGGTGCGCTCGGATTGACGGATATCCGTAAACTCGTTGCCGAACGTGCGCGCAAAACGTCCGGCGACTCTCTCAAGCTTCCCCCGTGTCAAACGAGAATCCAATGAATGGAAAAGTAATAACAAGGTATCATGGATCTCGCGTAACAAAGAGAAAAACGAGCCGAATATCGATTTCTCAGAGTCACAAGGGCGTAACGAGCGTTCGCGCAGTTGGGAAACTGGTCCTTGGGACTTTCGGCCGATTCGACGGCGGATGCGTGCGATACTCGAAGGAGGTTGACCCCCGAATCGGGTGTCGCGTGGAAATTTCGGCGTTAACGCCGTTGGCGCACGCGTTTGATGAAGAGTTCCGGTACGGGGGATACCTTTTGGGAAAGATTTACTCGGGAAATAAACAACCGGACGCGAGTTTCGGCACCCGTTGTTCGTGAATCATGCGGAGATTCGATAACGTACAACTTTTTGGCCAGCAGGGTCCGGTCCAGTTTTCACTGTCAAGGGTACCTTCACATGGGTGCCATTCGCCTGTGGATGTTATTAGCGTTTTTACGTGGGTATTATTCGAGAACCGAAATATACGTTTCTCGTCAGGAGGTGGTCTCGGCTGGTCAATGGATTCGCTTCCGGATTAGGAATACGCCGACCCTGAGTCACGACTGACCGTGTGTCGGACGTCTGGGTACATCAGACTTTGTCTTTGTCTTTTTTTAATTCTCCGATAGGCGGACTGTGAGAACGTTGGAGGGACCCGCGCCTAATGATTTCTTGAAACGGGATTTTAAAATGATGAAGAAATTCGGCAAAAAAATTCATTACCAACTTTTTTTTTCGAATTCCTGTATGGTTATTGAAGCCGAATGTCAATTGTCCACAATTTTTCTCAAAAGCTACCATCCTGATGAAAGACCCCACTTTTCTTCAAAGATTTCGTTGAACCCCTGTTAAAAAAGTAACCACCCCCGAACGGTCCGATCTCAAATTCACTAAAAGTAGGATGAAACAAGGTGGCAACTTGAGAATGGTCGGAGCTTATTCATCCATCAAATTCTCGTAGACGATCAGGTTTATCCGCTGAAGGTCCTTTTCGGTGGCCTCCGAGAGCCCTTCGGAGGCGGACAACGAATTGCAATGGGTGTAGATGTTGTATATATACATAATGGTTATTGCCCATGGACCCCATGGGTTCGTCTCTCTCAGCTAGTTACGAAGTTCCGGTCTCGGACGGTGCACCGCGCCCCCCGGGGTCATGTGGCACAACGACTCGGATTATAAGGTGAAGAGTGCAGCTAATGGCTGATGCGCGATGGGCGCACGACAACGACGACAAAACGCGATGTACACTCGTAATAGTTGGGAGGATCTTGACCTCGATGGGTGGACGGACACGAGCGCGTAATAGCAGCCCGGAAGATAGCTCTTTTATCCCCTGTAACCTTTCCGATCGCTCTTTTCTGCCCTCCGCGATATTCGAAACGGGTTGGACGAGTTCCAAGCTTCATCCAGCCTCGTTCAGTTGCATTTTATGGCTTTGGAGGAACGTCCAAACACCGACAGTTTGAGCGAATATACGAGAGCAAACACGAGATAAATCAATGAGGGTAAGCACGCTGAGGGGCTCTTTCCAAAAAATCTTTTCTCAGCGATTGAAAATTGATCGATGTATCATCGATTTAAACGACTCGTGGTCTCGACCGAACCGAAATTGGATGAGAATTTTGGGCACAAACGGTACTACCAAAATTAAAAAACTAGGTACTTGAATTTTAATAATAACGAAGTTTTAAAGTGATGAATATTGGAAAAATTTGGAAAACATAAAGAGAAAAGAAGGTCTCTGATTGTTTGAGGATTTTTTTGATTTTTCAGCAATTTGTTGTTTAAAATTGCGTAACTTTTTCGAAGCCATGACGGAATAAAAAGCAAATTATTTCTGCGAGTCTTGAATTTCCACCAATTAACCAAAGCGCTCGTGCCACACCTTAACGCTTATGTACGCTCGTTCGAAAAGTTCGTCTTCATAGATCGCAAAGTTCGCGGAGACGTGACTAATTAATTTTTCCGTCGCTGTACCCCTCGGTCTTCCGCATTCGTTGAATTTTCAAATTTTCCCCCGTGTTAATTAAATACGATAATTGAACGGGTAAGGTTGCCCGATAGCCGAATTATATTTCCCGTTCGTTTAAATCGTCCAATTAGAATTTCGCTGAGCGAATAAACGCAAGTAGGAGGAAATGGTTTTATTTTTTGCGAACAACGTTTTTCGCTCAATTTTCCGTCGAAAGGAAGGACAAATCGTTTATCGACGATTCGAAACAAAAATCGATTTTTGTTTATTCTCGATAATCGCGTGTGACTCGTTTCTTGACATCGCGACGATGTACTCGTCCCCGGAGGCAGACAAGTGACGATTTTTTTCATGGAATTGTGCATCTCCCGTTCATGAGAAAAGATGCTCGAAGCAGCAGAGTCCTGTATATATCCTGACTGCGCTGGATATTACAAAAGAAAGATAGGGATGAGCAAGGAAAGGAGAAAAGGGAGAAGCAGCTGTGCACGAAGGGGTGGAGAGTGCGCGGCTCACTTTTTCTCTCTCTATTTTACAGTGGATCCGCGATCAAAGAGCTTTTTTCTCGCTTGGTCGTGCGAGGCAAGGGTGGGAAACGACTCTAAGCATCATCGCTTTCGTTTAGGATTTCCCCGTTCGTGCGCGCCAAGATTTTTAAGGGCGTGCTGGCCCGTACAGTCTTATTCACGATATAATAAATATTACAGACAAAAATTGTGAAATTGCGAAAAATTATTCCGAACGAAGCATCATCCAACGTTTGTTTCGTTTGAGAAAAGTTTACGCAGATAGATCATGAATATAATCATCGAGACCCGGAAATTTGATTTTTGTATATTTTTAATTGTTTTTCTTTCTGAAAAAATCACTCGGTAATTCTACTGATTGTCACGTTTTTCGAGAATATTTCATGTAATTTTATCACCTGCTCGATTAATTAATTAATCAGTCGATGAAAGGTTTTTTCGAGAGAAGAACTTTTTTTTTTCTGTAAGATTCTCCAGGATTTTCGTGACTTTGGATCGAAAGGCATTTAAAAAATGTCCCACGCTCAGGATTAATTGATTAATCAATAAGCAGATGATTTCCGAGTGAACTGAACTCGACGATATTTCACCGTTGCTGTAAATACTCATTTCCTGTATCGATAAAAAAATATTCACTCGCGGATCGACTCGAAGAATATTTATGAGTTTTTCGAACGATCATGCTGCTTTGGAGCACGACTGTACGCGCAGGGAACATCCTTAATCCGTGCACATCATCGAGTCTCTCGTTTTTTCCTCTTCGTCTCCCGCTCTCTTTTCCTTCGATCTCGTTTTTCTCTCTCGTCGTCATCGTCTCCTCTCGATCTCTCTCAGGGATGCTGCGGCGAAATTCCGTCGAGAGTTTCTCTCGCCTGATGCGCCTCTCTCTGCACCCATGACGTACAAACTTGGCTCGATGTTGCTTCCAGAGAGCAGCTGTTCTTGTATATATGGCTTCTGACCGAGGCGCCCTAAGATTGATTGCAAGATTAGTCTAAGTACCGCAACACCAGCTCGAGCCCACCGTTAAGGGGGTTTTCCTTGCACTCTTTCTCTCTCTCCCTCTCTCCTGTACGACTTTTCGTACGTCGGCTGCCAGGACTCGTGAATATTTTTCGTGAACGTCCAAGAAGAGCTTAAGCATTTTTATTTATCGATTCAATGGGATGCAACCGAACGGCGAGACCCTTCGTTTCTTCTTTATTCGTTCAAAGGCATCGTTTTGTGCACTGTATCTTTCTTAAATTAAATTTATGTCCTTAAAAGGCACAACGAACCAACGGGAACCCCGTGACTTTGTATTTCCATTATTTTTATGGGTTCTTTACGAACGATCACGTACAGATCGGTTCACGATCGAGAGGAAAGCTCGTCCGAGGAAAAACCGAAATCTTTATGCACGGTGGGTCACGTGACAGTTATTGTCAAAGTGACGATAAGCATCACTCTCGAAGAGGTCTGCTAATCATTTTTCATTTTTCATTATTTTTATTAATAAAAAAATACAAAATTGTATTCACCGAAATAACGTTTCGATCGTATCACGAATATTTCGCTCGAACGCTCCGAAATATCACGATGATCCATCGATGGTGCTGGAAAATGTACGGAAAGTGGAAAAAAAGAAATAATCACGTCGGAAAATGGGCGGAAAGAAATCACGAAATGTCGAGAGAGGAGCGTGAAGGAGGAAAATGTAGGAATTTTCGGATGCGTTTGGAAGATCGAGGCTGATGGGATTTTCTTGAGGGATTATGTCAGAATACCTTTGTAGTCCTTTGAGAAAATTATCTCTGACGGTTCGTAAGAAACGCGCGGGTCTTATCGACAGTGACGGATATACAAAAATAACGAGTGTTGGTCGGATGTACGAAACTTGGCCTGAAACAACAAATGTCCATCACGGTCGTTGGACGTAGCTCCTGACGAAAGCGTCCAATTCCACCTTTTGAACGAGCAACGGAGGGATCTTTGAGCGGGAAAATTGAAGATAAATAACGTTCCTCAAACATTATAATCCTCAAAAATATCTCACGAGAATAAAAACAGCGATTGGCATTTCCTTTTATTTTTTCTCGTAATTATTTCGTACCCATCGCAAAACACATTAAAAAGAGTGATTTTTGAAACGACGGGCAAAACCGTAATCTTATTATTTCGATATTAAAAAAAATATATCTCTCCCGTAAAATTGATTTTTTTGTGCAGCTCCCGCGATGGGTTGCATTTCGTCTTTCAAAAGAGCAACGGACCTTTAAACGTACCTCGAATGTTGAAATCCTCGAAAATATTTTTTTTTCTCCTAATTATTCGCTACTCGGCGAAAAACACATTAAAAAGCGTGATTTTCAAAACGACGAGCGAAACTGTGATCCTGCAATTTGCGTCGTTTCAAAATTCGTCACTTCTTTATGGAACTCGCAAAAAAAAAACAGATGGCATTCTCTTACCTTTCTCCATTCTTCAATTTCGAATTACCATATTTTTGCAAACGATTTTACAGATCTTCGCCATTATCTTTTTTTTCATCTCAGGGCGAAGAGCGTCGCTCGAATAATACGATCCTCGAATCTATTTTCGCGAGAATGACGGTTTTTCGAAAAATTCTTTCGCGGTAATTTGCATTGAGACGATTTTTGAAAAAAAAAAAGATCATCGATCAACTTATTCGCATCTCTTCCCAGCCGATCGCGATGAACCTTCGACGATTTTTTTTTCTCGCAAACTCACGACTCCCCGTAACGAAACGTGCAAAAAAAAAGCGCAGCGACGGGTAATTTTTCACTCCTCCGGAATCAGCTTCGCGGCATTATTACAGATCGGATTCTCTCGGCTTTCTATATATTTTGATGCTGAATAAAAATGTTTTCTCACACGATGATTAAGTTCTCAGCCATCGTCCCTTTTTAATAACGACATTTTTATATCGCCCTCGTCATATGCATCTATAAATTTCGTATAAACATGCATGTACATATATACATACGTATTAAAAAACTGTATATAAAACTGTACATAAAAAACTGTGAAAAAAAAACCCCGCGGAGGTTCCGGCACGACATATTGCCACCTGAAACGATACGACCACACAAACGCGAGTGCAAAAGCAATTCCGCAGAGATTCCTTCTCGTGTGTGGTGTTTGTCTGACAAATGGTTCGAAAGCTCCTTTTTTCTCTTTTCTTTTTCGCGTCTCTCTCTCTCTCCTTACATCTCGAAGCTTAAGGCAGGAGGAGCGATTCGTTTCCTCGAGGATTTTCGCGACTATTTGCTGCCAAGATGCCCGCGAACGGGCTCTCTCGCTCGCCCTCGTGATCACGCCCGGTGCAACGCAGCAGCCAGGGCTTTCGAGAGAGAAATGAACCTGTTGCGGAAGTTTATGAGCGACATTAACATACTTTGTCGGGTAAGCTCGCAGCGTACACGTAAGAAAGAGAAGCTGCGCTGCTCCGGAGGCTTTCTTACCCTCCGAAACGACGTCATCCGAGTGCCGAGGAGAAATAAAATAAAGTGAGAGTGGAAAAACAAAAAAAAAAGGTATTTCACCCCTTTTCCGGTCTTCCTTTTTCTTCCCGGAGAGTTTGAATCTTTCCCCAGTGCACTCCTACCTCGCTTTCATACCTTGTACCCGATCGATATATCCTACAACCGTTTCAATGTCGTCGGATAAAAGGATGAAAATTACATATATATTTGTGTGTACGAAAGTGTATTGCACTTGTTGCTCCTGATAGAGGCGATACGCGAAAATGCGGCTCGGATATACTCTCTCAGTCAGCGTATTACGCAACGCGCGATATCCGGATTATTCTGAATTATCGCCTGGTATAATACGTTTATATATATAATATATTATGTATTATATAGTATAATGTTATATATTGTATAATATATATTATATTATATTATATTATATTATATATATTATATTATATTATATTATATAATTATATTATATTATTGCGTTGCGTAATACGCGGACTGAGAGAGTATATAATATAATAAATATAATATAATATAATATAATATATATATATATATAATATATTATATATTATAATGACTATTTGATTGTTCAAGTCAACGTTTATTAATTTATTAATTTTATTTATATATATATTATGTACGTTATATATTTATTATATATTTATGCGCATCCATAGATAATATGTGATAAATAGTCGTTGGAATCGTTTTTCAAAATATCACGGCGTTGGCAAAATTGGAAGCGACTCAAATTTCAAAATTCCCCGGTATACTCACGTCTGTAAATCCGCGTTTGTCCGCGTATGAACGTGCGGAAGAATGAATTCGGCGGAGCGAGACAAGCTGTGAAAATAATTACATCTCCAAAGACACTGCCGGTGAAGAGAAAAATTGTACAAGAGGAGGAACGCGCGATGCTGAGGGAGAAAGTGCGAAGCTGAGATAAAAGCCGCAGGAGAAGGAAAAAAGAACGGTTCCCAGGACTCGAATAGCTTCGTACATGTCTCTTGTAAAGGGAAGAGATTGTTCCGAGTTGTCGGGGATGAGACGAGGGAATGCTGGATGCGAGTATAAGGACGCGAGGGGCTCTCTTCTTCTCTCCTCTCCGTTAAACTCTAGACGGCGCTCTGCCGGAGCCACCACTGCGGATATGATCGCTGGGGCGAGAACGGTGCATCTGCCCGTTCGCCGTAATGATATCTAGCTGTGAGCGAAAAAAATAACGAAAAAAAAAAAAAAACAGCGGAATCTATCGAACTCGACACTCGGCCATCAATTTACCTCGTAAACGACACTTTCGTTTTTGCGGAGAGGAAAAATTGCCGCGCACTTTTTGCTTCCCTTTTCTCGGCTCTACCGCGATAACTCACGATCGCGGAATTGAGCAAAGATGAGAAATTTGAGTAAAATCTTGTTTTGTCTTTTTTTTTTCGAAATCACTTTTTTCCCGTTTCTTCGAACAGAATTTCGAACCGAGATCGATGAGGAATTCGTTATTTCGTTATTTGTGATAAATGCGCGTGAGGAGAAAGAAGGCGAAGGCATTTTTCGAAAAAAATCGACCGCGATTTCTCGGGGACGTCGATTTTTCATATTATCACGATGTTCTTTTTGCGGAAGAAAACTTTTTGGGAGAAAGAAATTGAAAAAAATTGAGACGTGATCGCTGAGAAGCAAGTTTAGGCTTCACTTTTTGTTTTGTAAAAAAATTTAAATTTATGTATATCCGTGTGATGAAGAGTTTATTACGAATGGCGAATTTGATTTTCGCTGACACTTTTTTAGAGCGTCAAAAAAAACAAAAATAGATAAGATTCCGTGAAAACACACGCGAAATTTTCTCTCCGGAGGCTCTGTTCGAACGCGATTAGTCTTCGTCCGCGGCAACTTTTCCAGCGCATTTTTTTTCTCCGGTAAACTCGGCACCCCCTGCTTTTCGAGGATTATTCTTTTTGGTTCTCATCCGACGTTGACACGATGACGTTTAACGTCACTTTGATGTGTTCACGGGAAGCGAGCAAACGTCTCGAAAGAATAAACCATTTTCTCCGTCTATACAAATGTATATACGTAGATACAGGGTGTCCGAGAATTTTAATGAATATAATTCACAATTAATTCGGACGTGAAATTCCAACTCGAAAAGTCTTTGAGCATTTTTTAATCCGACAAACCCCTGCAGAGTTATCGAACATCGTAATTCGGGCGGATCGGAAACTCGCGGTCACGTGACGTACCGGGGAGAGGGGAGCGCGCGACTCCGATTGGCGGAAACTTTGACGATTGATAACTCGTCAGGGCTTGATCGTATGAAAAAATACCAAAATGCTTTTCGACTCGAAATTTCGACGAAATTTTAGCTTTAAATCATTCTCATCGAAATTCGAAACACCCCATATGCACAGAGAAAAACCTCTATTTTTCCACGAAAATCGGCAACACCGTCGAACGAAAGACTAGAAATCACGATGTTTTCGGAGCCTCCAAGGAAAACTCGGTTGGAACGACGAAGATGCTAGTACCGAAGAAAAAAGACGGAGGGAAAGCACGAAGGGGGGCGACAGGAACATTTCGTAGAAAAAGAATTTTCGAGTTTGACGGCGGAGAGGGGCGCGGGGGAGGGTAAACCGAGAGATTTTCTGAAGCGGTTCTCATGCCGAGGGGTTTTTTTTTCTCATTCATAATAGTTCCAAATTTTCTTTGTGATCATGACAATTATTTTTATTTCGCATCGAGTTTGAACGAATTTGAAAAAACAATTTATGCATTATCACTTTTATCTTTTTTTTTATATTTAAAAATTCGAAAATCCCAAATGCACGCTTGAAAAATATCGACTGTTAATAAATAAATATAAATAGTATTATCGATTTGTTGAGAGGGTGAAAATTTAACCCCCGTTCGTTTTGTATCGTCTTTCAGCAACTTTTTGTATTTTTCCGTGTTTTCCCATAGAAACGAAGAACCCCTGATGGTAGGGGTAGTTTACGAGATTTCTCCTCGCTTGTGGCTCGCCGCGCTCGTGCAGCCTGCAATTATGCGCGCGTTCGACAAGCGGCGAACAGACGGCGTCTACCATTTCGTGTTTGTTTCTACGCTTTTTTGGTTTTGTATATTTCGTGACATTTTTGAACGATGATTATTGGGACGGACATTTTTCGAGTCGATTTTCAGTGGAGAACAAAAAAAACGACATTCGCTCGGGCAAGCAACAGTATTTTTTCCTTTTTTTGAAAATGTACTCAGGTCGAGAGGAAACTCTACTACACCTCGTGTCACGATGGTGGATTCGAAATGAAATATCGGATGATGGGCGTGCCACGAGAGATGAGCTTCGTCTTCTCATCACGTTTATCTCTTGGTCGAGAGCTCGAGCATATACACACAGATGTTTATACAGGGTGAATACATAATTCGGGAACCCTCAAAACTTTGCCTCCCTCGAGATTTTCTTTTTAAGGGGGTTCACGCGAATCGAATAAAAATCGAAAATTTCGACACCACGGCTCGAAGTTTTCCAAAAAAATTCGCAAAAGTGGCATTTTGGAGACTCTCGTACCAGCTTCTCAGGGCAGCGACACCGGAGTCGCGACTGTTGGTATTTTTTTAAAGCAGATTTTTTGAATCTTGACGAAGCCCAGAATGGATATGAGATTAATTTTTTTTTAATTTGCTCTCGAGGCTCGAAAGAGCGAGAATTCTTCTCTATCCGACACCCTGTATAAGATTTATTTAATGTTCTCCCGAAAGGAATTGAAACACGCTATATACGTCGTTCGTATATAATATACACGCGGTAAGATCGTCTCGCGTTTCAAGCGTCCTCGGCAAATTGAGCCTAGAGAAACCTCTGGTACATATCAATTGTGCGCTTCACCGAATCTCTGCGTGCTCAAGATATTAACAGACATCTCGCGTGGAAACCGTGCGTCATTCGATATCCACGTGAAACAACGGTAAAATGGCTGTGAAAGAGATTTTTCTTGACAAAGAATACGCATAGACACGGGAATACGATCCAACGAAAATTCGGATTGATCTATGCCGAGAAATCAGACTGATTTCTCTTTTTTTTCATCAAACAGATCGCTGTAATTTTTCGTACTCGCATAAAAATCAATCACCACCTTCGTCGAAGGATTTTTCGAGGCACGAAAACTCGGCAAAACGAATTTTGCGGTCTCGACGATGCTACACAAAATTTGGAAAATAGATCAGTCATTTAGAAGTTTTTTCCGCAAAATTTTCTACAAATTATTGCTCGAAAAATCAAAAAGTACTGCGAGATTCCATTTTGAGATTATCTGCCTCTGAAACTGTCCTGAATTGAACAAAATCGTTGCGAAAAATTCGCAAAAGATCGAGAGAAAGAAGAACCTGACGCGAGAAAAGAATATTTTACTGCACAAACGTTTTTTTTTTTTTTTGGAAATGACCGATCGTGATATCTGTCATAAAAGAGGGGGGGAGGGAAGAAATCGTCGCCGAATGGTCATTTCACGCGAGTGAGAGCCCTCCGTTTCCCAGTTTCACGGTAATATCTTTCGTCGTGTATGGATGCATCAGTCAGAGGGATGAAACTGCTTTTGGATATGCGCACCCTGTATTTTTGTCTCATTTTACTAAAAGCCGATCGTATTTCATTCGCGGTGTATTCCCGCATTCGTCCTGCGACAATACCACGTGTGGTGCCCGCGTCTTTTTTTGCCAACTTTCTGGTCCTGCACCAGCATCCGAGTCCCTCTTTTGTGCGACTTCCGCGTCCTTAGCCCAGTCTTTTCTAGCGCAAACGCGGGGCGATTGTAACCTGACTTCTGATGCGCTTGAATCGGCGCGCTTTTTTTCACGGTTTTTCTAGGGTCTCAGTTTCCTGCAAGGGAGCGTTTTTTTTTGCGCATGAATCTCCGATGTACGCGTCGAAACGTCTCATTTTGCGAGCAAACCGCGGTGACTTAGGCCCCTTCGTTCGCAGCCGCGCGCGTGTAAATTATCGCCTTCGAGAGCACACACGCGCGCGTCATCATTTGTCCGCAATTTTGACCGTAAATGGAGCAAAGTACGGTACACTTTTATATTTACTACCAAGATTCTTTGTACCCGATTTTTTTTTCGTCATTCTCCCTCTTGGGGGATGTTTTTTTGCATCGTATTTTCGGTCTTCGAGAGCGCGGTGCAACGAAATATCACGTGGAGATCGAATGGCACGACCCGCGACGAGGAGCGTGGAAATTCGAATTTCGGAGACATTCGTAACGGAATAATCGTCGAGGCTGCTTACATCGGGGTGTCCGTTATTTCCCAAGTTGACTCGTTTCACTCGGGGATGCTCCGGATACCTAGTTTGCAGCGTTAAAAAGATGCTGGAGAGTACCAAGGAACTTTCAAACGCCATCAACCCCTGCTCGAATGGCGACACTTTTTTCATTCAATTAACAAGAGATTTTGGCACTTTGAAAGATTGGTACATCGATGTACATCCCAGTCGAAGCAGAACCGACGATTTTCGGCGATCTAATTGGTGCAATAATCGAGAAAAAAAAATGACCGCCAATACCACCGTTTGAAGATTTATCTTCGAGTGGAAAAAATCTCCTTTGGGATCAATGAACAGCCTAACGCTGCGAGCGAATTAAAATCGCGAGCAATGCCCAGAAAATGCACGGGGGTGTCTAAACAGCGAGGGAAAAAGAAATCTTTGCGATAAATGGAAAGAATCTGTGGCTGGTTCGTTTGAAAGAGTCGTTTTTGGAGCTCCAACGGAAAAAGGGGTTAAAAGAGTCGTTGCGGACAAATTCGTTGAAAAAGATCGCGCGGGTCATGTCCGATCTATACCTGGGCTGCTGCCCGGTATGGAAAACCGCGAGGATATAATCAGGTCAGAGTTGCATCGGGAACTTTGATCCACGATTCCTATAGTCGGTTGCAAGGGTTGCGCGAGAGCGAAGGACGTCCGAGGGACATGCGCGGTTAAGCGAACGTCAAAAGCCTAGCGGAAGCTCCGACGGGGGTTGAAAAAAAGCATCGCTTCACGCACGATAAAACGCCCGGGGGCCCAGGACCCGGGATCCGCGTAGCCGCTGTCCGTTCGGCGGACGTCGCACCACGTTGGGCGGTTGAACCAGGAGGGGGCTTAAAGGTTTCTCGAATCATCATCTCGCATTTATTCGGGGCATCGAGAACTTAGGATATGACCGTAATCTTACGCAGAGGACAGTGGCCAGGTCCGATGGGCCGAGAACAAAGGGTGCTGGATGGATCGCAGGGTGCGTGGTGCGCCTTCCACGTGCCGTTGTAACGTTTTCTTACGCAAGGGCGCAAGGGCAGAGGGGGAGAAGGCTGAAGGAAAAAAAGCCGTCGAAGAAGGAGAAAAGGTGAAAACGGATGGGCAATGTCCGTTGGAAGATCGGACGAAGGCTGGCATCGAGAAGACCGATCATCGCGGAGTCTTCTTTTCGAGATGTTTTTTTTTACGCGTGTCCTTGCGCGTGACAAATAACGCGGCCTGCCGGCGTGTACGAGGGTGATGCAGATTTGAATATTAATTCGGCATTGTACGAAAGAAGATCCGACGTGGAGGGGTACGAGGAAGCCTCCGAGGACTCGCCACGGATAATAAGACTGCGTACGCCATCCGGATCCGTGATGCTGACCCTCGGAAGATTTTTCGTTTGTTCCTTGAGAATTGGCAATTTTAGGAGCGATGGGAATCAATTCATTCTTTTTGTTATTGACTTGCGAAATGGAGAAATTGTAGAATGAAATTAAAATTTTACTGAATCTTGGATAAGTCGCGAGAAATTATGAATTCTTTTTTCTCTTCCAACCCTCTCTGAAAAAAATGAGCAACTATTTGATTAGATTGGTTTTTTTCGGAATTTCGTGATCTGGGAAAAAATACATGGATATAGACCATTGAAAATAATTTTTGGGGTGTAAAATTGTTCGCCATTTTTTGCTGGGTTGAGTTTATTCACTAAAAGGATTGCCATTTTTATCCCCTTTGAGGTAGACACTCCAACTTGTGCTTATTCTCTTGTCACTTGTTGAGGCTTTAAAATGCCGTTTGGTTCATGCGGATATCTCGATTTTTCGATTTTTGGCAGATTTTTAAAGCAGGACCATCGATTTTTGCAAATTTTCCCATACATACCCCTTTGCGTTTTTTTCGCCAATTTTCAACATCGATTTTGACGGTGAAGGAATCTAGCTATCACCATGAAACTTTCACAGTTCTTTAAGTCTACTCGAGGGCTTTCCAAAACACCCCCTGCAAGCTCAAATATCTCGATTAGAACGGAAGTTACGGCCTTTTGAAATTCCGACTTTTCGACGATTTTGAAAAAACGGTGAAAAATGGAGCGAACATTTTTTTTTTAATTTCCAATATTTCAATAGGCTACTTGATCGGAAATTTTCCGCTGATTACGAAACCCACCGACTTTTCCCCGAAAACTCGATATTTCGATGAGAAAATAATCATTGATTGATAAAATGCGTACTTAACTTTCACTATTTTTAAAATCTACTCCAGAGTCATCCAAAACACCCTCGACAGATTCATGTAGCTCGATCGAAAACGTAGTCACGGCCAGTCGAAATTTCATATTTTTTCATCCAAAGTTCAACGCGACTATATAATACGAATAAACGCGGAAGCCGTCCAGAAGGCAACCCAAGTTATAATGACAGTGCCGAGGCACAAAGCGCCGCGGAATTTCGATCCAATAATCGAAGGCCCGTCGAATCCTCGAATCCCCAAAATGGCCGCGCGTGTTTTTCTCCGCCTTATAACGAATTGCCGAATCGTGAAAGATCGAGATCGATCTTTATTGCCCAACTGATTTCCTAGAAAGTCCGGGCATCTCCCTGCTAAACTTCGATCGAATGAAATACGTTTATCGGCACCGGTGTGCGTCGCTCCTCCACAGGAGCGTACGTTTCGCGTGCTGACAACGCGGCCATTCGACTCTGCGTTTCTATACGCGCGCGTTTGTGTGTGCAACCGACAATGGCTGCCGTCTTTCAGTGTCCTTGTTCCTTGGATACAGTTTTTCGACGACCGATCGTCGCGGTATCGCGAGGCGACAAAGACGAGGCCGACGAGGCCATCGCTGGACGAGAAAGTAACGTTCCCGCGATCTACAGATCGCCGATCATTTTTCGGTGAACCGCTGTACCTCCCCGGCGTGGAGGTACACCGCGTTCGTTCGCAAATTCGGCAATAATTCAATAACAACCCGCGGGACTTTCAAAACGCCGGACATCCTATTATTCACGGGTGATATACGCTCTTTTTTCAACCCTTTCCCCTTCCTTCCCTCCTCATTCTCGTGTAATAAAGACAAAAGGCGAGCGGGAAAGTAGAACGAAACGTGGACGGACGTTGCGATGTAAATCCCATTTTTTGACAGGCCAAATCCGTCTCTCTCGCACCTCTGACATAAATTTCACGGTACAATGCCGTTCGCGTTTTCGTAGCGTTGTCTTTGGACGTGGTTCTTCGAGAATCATAGACGCGAGCGGCTCCGCGAGCCAATGAAAAGTTGCGAGCCGCGTGGTTCTCCGCAGGTTGATCCCTGCGAGTTGCGCCCTTAAGGAGTGCTCTCCGGCGAAAGGGACGTGGACTGCGCGAGTTTGAGGGCTCCGAGGAACGGCTTTAAGGGGCGCAGACCGTACAGATACGTGTGTAAGTGCATTGACCCATGACCGGCCTGGCGAACGTTGCAAATTCGTACGTATCCGATCTATGAAATACGCGATATGACCGCGGGCATCGTGCGCCCTCCCGGACAATTAGAAGGGTACGAGAAAAAAAAGACACCAAGTGGAGGCACATTGCCGTGGCGAGGAGGAACCGGGCGACCCACGGGGAAGTTTCGCGTTTCAATTTACACGAGAAACCGTTAGATCGCGAACCAAAAGAGCGCCCTCTTGGAATGTTCCTTGGAGATTCAGCAGAGCGATAATACCGGCGAGAGGAAAGGTTCCAAAAGTTCGTTTCGAAGTTGCGAAGGCGAACTGCGCCGTCGGCAAAGCTTCCGACGAATCATTAGCGTCGCCTCCAGTCTCGCAACCCTTAATAAGGTCTTTGCGAGATAAAACATCTTTAAACAATTGACAACCCGATTATTTCAGAAGCAAAATGCGAGGGGAAGGAAATGCAAGCAACAAATCCACGTTTTTTTTCGCCGGGCTACATGGATCGCAGAAGGGTGGGTTTTGAGTGAGGAGAAATGGAGAACGGACCCGTGCCCGATGCTCCGAATTCGGTGGTCGAAAGCAAACCCATCGTGGGTTTGTGACGTGGTCATCAGAGATTATACAGTTTTATGGGCGAGCCGGTCTCGCAGAGCCTGTGCGCGTTCCCGAATGACCCGGTCATCGCAAGGGTCAGTGATGTCCGACCGATGACCTTCGAGGGGACCCCGCCCAACGAATACAATTATAAATGCATTAAACTCACCCCTTTACAAGATAATATTTAAATCGAGGCGATCTTTGAATCGTTTCTGGCGAGTGCCCGTGCGGCGGCCCCTTAAATCCATACACGCCGACCCGCGGAGGAAAAATTGGCGCCTGACCACTTTTCGCTATAATAAAGCGTGAGATGACCGTGCACGCGAAGCACGATCGAGAAACTTGATGGCGCACATGTTTCTTTCGTCCATCCTGTTGGGAATCTTAAGGTAGTCGCCTCGCCAAAAGTTTAAAAAAAAATTCAGAAAATTTCAACAGGCATTGACCCACCGTGATCAGAAATATCTTTCGGCAAACACGGTGCAATTTTGCGCGAAATTCGACGATTTTACTTATCCCGAAAAATGCAATATTTTTCGCTGCTTGATCAGAGCTGTAAATAAATATATATCGCGGTTTTTCTTTTCCAAAATTCTCCGCAATTTCGACCACAGTTTCGGAAACTGATGACGAATCAGATTCAACAAAATGACGACAAATAAAGTTACTTTGAGCCTGAAATGCTTCGGACGTCCTCGAGACGACTGCCTTAAGGTTTTAAAATAATTCTTTCGCGCGCTCGTGGGATCTGACTCTTTTACCTGCGACCCGTATGTACACAGTCGTAAAATATATGTTATAATTGTACAGTCGCGCGAACTTTATCGCGTGTATTTTCGCTTATAAATCTTCGCGATGGAACAACCCTTTCGGGCGGGGACAGAAGGAACCTCGACGCGCAGAGTCGGGGAGACTTTTTTCCAAAAAGTGCCACCGCGTATGTGTGTACTCGTGCGCCGGTCATTTTTGTCCCCGTGTGAGGGTCTGAGAAGCGAGAGAAACGTACGTTACGCGTGTACGTACGTTGTTACATTCGGTTATGCATAAAAATAGCGCAAGAAGGGCAAAGAAAAATGTATGATGAACCGGCGGACAGAGGCTTCTTTTTTCGCCCATGAAACGTCGGACAATAAGAAATTAGATACGTGCTACCGGGAGAACTTTTTCATCTACTCAGACCACGTGGTTTTACATGGACTCTGCGTCTTTTCCAACAGAATTCATCTCCTTTTTTATTCTCCCTCTTTTTCCTTCGATACACGAATAGACACGATCGTTTCGTCCTCCAGGATGAAAAATTGCCGGAAAATTCTCGAGATTCGCGTTTGAAAAGTTCATTTCGTCCTCAATGGAGTCGTTGAGTTTGCAAAATCGGTGGGAAATTTCAGACTCGAAGGACCAACGGGGTTCGTTGAAATCCGTAAAGTCGTCGCGGAAATCGTGCTGCAGATTGAACAAAAAATGGGACAAAAATTCTTTTTTTTCGAAATTTCATTACTCTCGCTCATTTTTCTCCCCTATAAGAGCGATTTTCTCGAATTCCTACGAGCTCCGACCGCGAGGGTATTGACCGGAAAATCGGCAAAGTTCGGCGACTGGATTTCGGGCTGCGGAAAGATGGCGCTGTGGGTTCGGCGGCTGTAAACGGTCACAAAGGGACTCGGACGAGCGAAAATCAGAGGCAAGACCAGAAAGACAGAACCGTGAACGATCTTCCGTCTCGAGGATGAAACCGGGCGTCCGAACTGACGCGCGCCAGTCCCGAGGTCTCTTCCGGGTTGCGAAACACGGCGAAAGAAGCAACGAGGACAAAACAAAACGGGCAAAGAGGAACAAAATACCTTCGGGATGCCTATAATTCCGCGAAGAATTCGGCGCAACGGTGTCCGCCCCTTTTTTTCAAATTCAAATCGAAAGCCGATTCGCGAGCTCACTTTTTCGAGGCTTCTTTCAGCTTTTTTCTCGCGGCTGAGCAAAAGTTTCGGCCAATGGACGCTCGTCGCTCGTCTCTCTCTCTCTCTCTCTCCCTCTTTTTCTATTTTCATCCTCTCCTTCTCGCAGTCTCTTTGGCTATCTCTCAGGACGTTCCATCCACTCGTTCCTTCCCCCTTTTTTCGTTACACGATAATTTAGTTCAGTTGCCCGGAAGGCGCGCTCGAAGGGCTACTATATGATTTTTTTTATCCTCCTCTCACGCTGCCCAACTATAAATATATCCTTGCCGTGCCCATCCTCGTGGTGTTAAACGCGTATGGGTGAATTTGCCCTCTCCGTCGCTCTTTCCCTTTGGACGAACGGGGCATCCGCGTGGACGAGAGGGAATCAAAGCCGGTATAAGGACGAGGCTGGTGGAGCCTCGGTTGACCGAGTTTGAGAAGGGTCCCGTCCTCCTCTCGTCGTCTCTCTCTCTCCCTCTCTCTCTCTTTTCTCTTGCCCTCTTTCCGTTCACATTACATAAGCAGCCAAGCTCTTTATCCGTGCGACAGCACCCACTTCTCTTGGGCACTCACACCACGAGCCACTGCGGAGATACCAAAAGGACGAACCCTCCGATACACGCAATTAGCTATCAAAATCGCACCGGCGGGTACGAGCTACACGCTGATTTTCTTCAACGAGCCAACGTTTGCTCTATATCGGGGTAATTATCATATCTTCCCTTCCCGAAATTCGTTATCGCGAACTAATCGAATTTACGCGTGCAAAAGCCGTTCCTTGCGACCGAATGAACACCGCGACTGGCCCACAGGATGCACGCGCGCGGTTAATCAACAATTAACGTCTCCTGGCAATTGTATCTTCATTTTACGTAACGTCAGATTTGTATTTTTGGATTTCTGTCATTTTGACATTGAAACAAGAAAAATCCAACGAAAAAGTCTCAACAAGAGCCTGGTACGATGGTCATTTAAAAAAAAACAAAAAGGTATTTAATTTTCTCTCCAGGAAAATTCGACAGAGTTTGAAAAAAGCCCTTTTTCGGTAATAATCATGGCGATTATATTCGTCGCAGCTTCGCGAAAAATTGGCACCAAAAATCAGTATGAATTAAGCTCGCTCAAGAATCAAAAGAGCGACTGGAAAAAATGGAAGCAGTCTCGCGAGGGAATAAAATATCAGTGAGAGTGAAAAATTTCGCATCTTTTTCGTTCTTCTCGAGAGATGCGATAGAGAAATTGGTGCAGCATCAGGAGTACCGTATTCTCGCATATATTTGTGTGTACGAGTACGGCGCTTCGTATAACATCGAAGATTAGCGTCTCGTCTTTGGTGATTATAGGTATTATTAGCCATAATCGTTTGGGAAATTATTCGCCAACGCCTTTATGCCTGATTCATAGAACGATCGACCCAAATCCCTTGTGAAACCACACTGTTTGCCAACCTCCTCTTTATAGCTGACTTCTTTTGAGTACCTTTCTGTCCGTATACAAGTATACATTAGGGTGGTTACAAAAAAAATTGACACTCCCACCCCCAAAATTGTGTAGGATATTTTCATATTTTTTTGACGGATCGAAATTTTTCAATCTTCATCTTTCGAGCTCACTTCTGTGTGTACACAAGTGTATGCATTAGGGGGGTTCGAAAAAAAGATGGAAATATTATCCACCCCCGAAATAAATCTTCCCTTTCAAAAAATGCATTTTTGATATTTTCATTCGCACAAAATGCTCCAAAAGGTCTCGTTGATTTGCACGAAAAAGTGGATTGGCTCAAAAATAAAACTTTGAAACTTCAAAAACTTACAAAAGTCTAACAAAAATCGACTATTCTTTATCGTTTTTCGTTCTCAGCAGCAAACTGTACGTTTTGAAAACGCTTTCGGTATCGCCATCTTTCGGTAAAAGCTGCAGGCTTTTCGCTTTACAGACGGATGGTTTCACGGTGGCCTTTCTTATCGACGCGCAAAAGGGCATTTCGAAATACCATCGGATGGTTTATTAGAAATTTTGCTGCTCCGATAAATAAATCGATACTCTTCCCGTTTGATCAACAAGGAATTTCTGGACTTTTTAGATTTTGATTGTTTTCCTCGCTCCTTAATTTCAATAAATTTCAGGCATCATCTCTTCCGCTTACTATAAAATCGCGTAATTTTTGTATTTTTTTTCATTTCCAGTTTGCTCAAATATTCCTGTCTAGAACGAACGGGATAAAACTCGAAGAAACAAGGGTGTCTGTGTCTTTTTCATCGAAATTTAGCATCCCTTTCGTACTTTGTTAATTTTAAAAACCGTCAAGTGGCGCGTTTGAAAAAATCAATTTAAAACCACGTCGCATTCGTAATTACGCAATAACGCGAGTGTCATCGAAGTGCAGCGTCTATTGCGTTGCAAATTCGAAGCGTTTTCTCCTCACTTTAAATGACAAACGATGGAACATTTGCGTATTATTGATACATCGTGTATTCGCATTATTCGCGTGTCGACAAAATGATTCAGCCTTCGATCAAGATCGAGCAAATTCAAACTGACGCTGAACGTCATTTTCCTCGTGCGAATGCGATAAAAGTGAAACGTGATTTAATCGTCGAATCGATAACGATTAATTACGCAGGCGGAATTTCGTATTGTGTATAAAATGGAGAAAAAAAATCGTAAAATCATTGTGAGATCAGCCTGTCCGTGTGCGTAGGAACGCGTGAAAATTCCGCCGAGCCTTGAGTCGTACTCGAAACAATTTATTCATACTTTTTTTTTTTACGTTATATTTATAATCATCTTCGCACTTTGAATGGAATATTGATGATCGGCGTTGAACCACGACGCATTTAGTATTATTTTCCAACTGCGCGTTGCGAAATTCGTCAGACGATGGACCAGGAAATCGTTCGAATATCGGAAAACACGCGGAAATAAAAAAAAAGTATCGCTCTAATCTTTTACGACACTATCGAAGCTTTTGATCGATGCAATAATTTCGCGATCGAGCAGAAATCAGCGCAAATGTAATGAAAATGTAAATTTTGACAAAACGTTTCTCACCAATGCGAAAATTTGAGGAAAATAGTGAATATCGAAGAAGGGCGAACGAAGGGGTTGTAACGACTCTTGACATTTTTTTCGTTTAATCCAAAATTCTTTTTAGCCCATGAAGCGATGATTCGGAGTACACCCGATTGAAAAAAATGAATTTGATGAGAAATAACGGTAATACGCACACTTTTGTTTATCAATAATTTCGTAAAAGTGTCAAGTACACAAACGCGTGTTTTTTCGAATTTTCTAAACGATAAATCCGTTCTGACGCTGTTTTTCATCGCGTTTTCCATCTTCCGATGGAAAACGTTTTCATGCTTCCGACGGAACTAAATAACGTACCATTTAGCAACAAAGCAACAAACATCCCACGAGTGGAAAAACAATCAACTTGAGAAAATACCTAGTGGAACTAATTACGGTGCCGAGACTTTGCATCCCCGGATGCGACGCAGCGAGTCGCGATCACGAACGTCAATTTTCAATTGACGTTACTTATTAGAGCGCTGGCGCGAAAAAAGGGAAAACGTCTCGGATGTCGTGCACAAAGCTGTGCAAATTGCAGTTTCCTGGACGGAGAAACACAAAAAGAAAAACACGCCGGTGGATGAATTATCGATACGCCGTTGCGCTGAAATTTCTGCTGTCACGACAACTTTTCAAACTGAAAGCAAAAAACGCTGATTTTTCCATCGACCCCTCCTTTTTTTCCGTCGCGTCTCGAGAGAGCTCGTCGTCGAGGCTGTGACGAACATTGTAGCGTTGCACAAAAAATTCATCTCGATGTAAAAAATATCCGATAATTTAAGTGACAAAACAACTACGGATGAAAATAACGATGCAACGTGCCATATTGAATTCGATCTAAAGTGCATTTCTTCGAGATAAAGTACGCTGATAAATGCATCTCTCGATGAAACTCCACGTGTCGAACGAAACGGTCAACCATCGATTATATCATCGAGAAAGAGGGGGTCGAAAAGAAATTACGCGGTTTGTTATAAATACGAGATAGTTGCGCGCCGGAGACGAGTCGTATTGCGACGAACGTTCGAACATCTTGGTAGACTCGCGAAAGTGTCGCGAATTTTTCGAGCAAACGAGGGAAAAAAGTGTCGGTAAAATATGGCGTTTCTCACGCCATATTGGGGCCTCGATGGCATGGTCCTCGTGATCGTTTCCATCGTTTGTGCTTACCTCTACATGACGAGGAAATTTCTTTACTGGAAAAAACGAGGCGTTACGGAAATAACGCCGATGCCGTTCACCGGCAACTTCGCCGATTGTTTGTTCATGAAAAAATCGGCCGGCGACTTCGTGAAGGAGCTTTACGATCGCACCCCGAATCTTCCCTACGCCGGTTTTTACATCTTCGATCGGCCGTTTTTACTGGCGCGCGATCCCGAACTCGTGAAAAACATCCTCGTGCGAGATTTCAATTATTTCTCCGACAGATTCGTGTCCGCCAGTCCCGATGACACCCTCGGCAACACGAATTTGTTTCTCCTGAAGAATCCGGCTTGGAAATTCGTCCGTACGAAATTAACGCCCATCTTCACTTCCGGAAAATTGAAAAAAATGTTTCAGCTCATGCTCGACGTCGGCGAGGATCTCGAGACTCATCTCAAGTCCCTCGATCTCAAAGGTATCTTTTTTTGGTCCAGCAATTCTCGTCGTGATCCTCGGAAGGGTTTCAAACGTTTTTGGAAATTTACCGACGATTTGGAAAATTATTTTTGTTTATTCGAGAGTTTTTTTGTTTTTTACGGAATTCTTTGTGAATACTTGAAATTTTGGGTGATAAATGGGTTGCTTCATCGAGGCCCAAGCTGCAAATTTGATTTTTTGACATCGAGGATTTGTCGGTTCGGATGAGTTGGCTGTTTGAATCGATTTTTTTTTTTTGAAAATTCAAGGCGCGGGTCGTTCCGTTGAACTCAAAGAATTGTGCGCGAAATTCACCACCGATCTCATCGGCACCACGGCCTACGGTCTCAAGGTCAATTCACTGAACAACCCCGAAGCCGAATTCCGACGGTGCGGACGTGAAATATTTCGTTTTGACTTTTGGCGGAGTCTCGAGCTGACCTCGTTATTCTTCATACCGCAGATCGCGCAAACCATGAGATTTCAGTTTTTCACGAAAAATAGCTCCAAGTTTTTGCGCAGCGCTTTCTGGGACACGATAAGGGAACGCGAGCGATCGGGAGCCAAGCGAAACGATTTCATCGATTTGCTCATCGAGCTGAAAAACAACCAATCCGGCAGCGAGGAATCCAAGATTTTTGGTAAACGATTTCGAGTAGAAACTCCGGTTTTCATGAATTTTTCGAAAAAAGTTACCACCGATTTTTCGAAAATACAAGTTTATCGCGATGAAATTTAAAGTTCTCGTAAAATAGTATATCGTGAAACAAGTGCGGTAAGTTGTCGAGGGCAATCGACAACACCGCACGAGTTTCAGATACATCTTTTTATCACAAATGCGGGGATATATTCTGCTGAAAAATTGTGGTTTTGAGTAAGGGGGGCGGAGGGGCGAAGTAGGCGGCGAGGGGGGGGTTTGGGGGGGCGGAGCCGCCCCATCAGAATAAAAAAACGAAATTAAAAGTAAAATCAACATAACTTTTTTTCGAATAACCATGATATGAGCGGAACCAAAAGTAATTAATTAATGAATTAATTAATTATTTTTTTTAATTTTCGCTTAGATGTATTAAAATATTTGAACTCACCCTCAGCACTTTCTTCAGTTTCGGAAATAAAATGAGGATTAAAACTCATTTTTAAATTTTGTTTACATTTTCATTTAAATCCTATGATATACCAATATTTATATCTGTCACTTCAACGTCACGTTTTTGATACTGATACTTCGATTCTGTTTTTTTTAGCAGTGTTTTGTCATCGGTTTTGTTTTGCGTGCGATAAGTAAAAATTGCCTGCCATAAGTATACTTGTCGCACGCAAATAAGCGTTTGATTGGATAGTGAGAAAAGAGCTACTTACTAACCGCAAAAGTGTGCTCTAAGATACTACTTATCCCGCATGTGTGATAAAAATAACTTTTTGTGTGTGATAAAATAACTGTGATAATGTGTGATAATGTGTGATAAAATAACTCGAGCGATTGAGCGCACTCACTTCGTTCGTGCGCCCAACTTCGCTCTCGTGGGCAATCGACAACTTACCGCACTTGTTTCACAATATACTATTATCATCATCTGGTTGCTGAAAAGTTCAAAGTTGAATTTCAAGTTTTATCAGAAGAAAACATTTTTTTTATTTCTGCGTTGGGAGTGAAAGAAAAACCTGAAAACATATTTAAAAAAAAGTAATTTCACAGAAATTGAATAAAAATTGAGCCGCGATTATTTTCAAAGTATTTTACGATCCTTTCTTTCTCAATTCAGAATTCGACGGCGACAATTTGGTTTCGCAAGCGGCTGTTTTCTTCACCGGTGGCTTCGAAACCTCGTCCACGACGCTGAGTTTCGCGTTGTACGAACTCGCTCTTGTGCCCGACATACAGACGAGATTGCGCCAAGAAATAATCGAGGCGATCGCCAATGACGGTGGAAAGATAACTTACGACATGGTAAAAAAAATGTCGAATTTGGACCCCGGAATGCCACACGAATTTTCCAACGATCGAAATTTGAAAAATCAATTTTTTTTTTCAAAAAATGCTCCAGTTTTGCAACGAAAAAAATGGCGACCCCTGGTTAAACTTGTATTCTACTCCAAAATCGATTTGTTTTATATTTCACTGTTTATTCCGTCGCTTGTTTATTTTTTTACAGATTATGACACTTCCCTATCTCGACATGGTCATCTCGGAGACACTCCGGAAATATCCGACTCTGCCTTTTCTGGATCGAATCGCCACTGCCGATTACAAAGTACCGAATTCCGATCTCGTGATTGAAAAAGGCACACCGATATACATCCCGATGCTCGGACTGCACAAAGATCCGGAATACTTTCCCGATCCCGAGACCTTTGACCCCGAACGATTTTCCGAAGAAAACAAGAGAGATCGAAAAGCCTGTGTCTACATGCCGTTTGGAGATGGCCCTCACATTTGCATCGGTAAATTATTATTACTGTTTCAAAGGAATTTCCATTTTTCTTCTCTCGAAATACTCGATTTTCGGACTGACGCGGAAAAATTTTGAGATAAAAACAGAAATTACGAAAAAAAGAGGCTTTTGAAGTCGAAAAGTGCTGAAAATTGCCTCCAATTTCGCGAGTGTTAAAAAATGAACGAATTAATTTAATTGAAAAAAAATGTTTGCTGAATATTTCGACAAATATTGTTGTTTGAAATTATCGCGTTTGGTGTCCTACGCGATTTACCGAGAATTTTATTTTCGAAAATGTCTGGGGAAAATCGACCAAAAAAATTCTTCGCGTTGTTGACTTTTGAAATAAATTTCAAAATACCCCGTGTTACAGCTGTTTTCGAGACGATTAAATTCAATTGAAAGCCCGAATCACATTAGTGAAAATTAGTCAATTAATCGATGCGACGAGTATCGAAGAAAAATCAGGAAATAAACGTTCGTTTAAATCTCTGCGCAGGCATGCGTCTGGGCCTTTTACAAACGAAACTGGGCCTCGTGAAACTTCTCTCGGAATACGAGCTGACGCCCTGCAAAGAAACGATAATCCCAATGAGGCAAAATCCAAAATCACTGCTGGCAGCTGCTGACGGTGGAATATACCTGAATTTACGAAGGATAACACCGGAAGTTGGTTAAAAAAAAAACGAGCTTCAAACAAATCGCGAATTGAATAATTAATCGCGGGGATAAAACACATGTAATTTTTTACATACGAAAATCTCGAGTGTGCTTTTCTTTTCGACAAACGTACGATGAAAAACATACGAAATAAAAATTCATTAGGAAGACGATCATTTTAATTACGAATCTTTCGTTCGTTCTTGACAATCGCGGGGGAAGCGCGATGTTTTTTTTTTAATTCTTCAAATCATTTCCTCCCAACTGAAAATTCGATAAATTCGATAATTAACGTACAAACACATTGCCCATAGTATTCTTCACGTTCATTAATACGTTCATTTTATTATAACTTACTTTTATTTACAAAACAAAATTCATATCCGATCGTGGCTTATTGTTGTTTCATTTTATTTCCTTTTCGTCATTTTTTAAATCGTTTTTCAGTTATTCATTCTTCCTTTACCTCGACAAATCGCAAAATTACACGCACCTTTCCTTACGGATATTAAATATTACACGACACCTTGGAATCGAACGGAATGATTGGATACGAAAATCGTCGAAGTATCTTTTTTTTTTTATGTTTCGCGCGTATAAATAGTTTACGAGAGAGTCCACGCTTGGGTACAGTTGGGCGTTCAGCTTTGCAACCCCCGAAAGCATTCGGAAGGCCAATCAACGTTTGTATCGATAAAAAAAAAATTTTTGAACACAAACTGTCATTTTTGTTAAAAATCAATTTTTTCGAAGATCGACGATTTTTCATGGCCTCTTTTGCAGGCTTCTCCCTGCTGATTATCGTCATTCGGGACGTCTACTGACTGATGAAAAGGTTAGAAAAAATTCACCGGCATATTTCGAAAGAAAAAAAACAAAATCAGCAATTATTTTTTTCCTCTTTCATCAGAAATTTCGTTTTGATTAATTTAAATGAACGTTGAAATATTTTCACGCCGTAAAACGTTCGTTAATCCTTTTTTTCTTCTTCTCGCAATTCATCTCTGCTGATATTTCTTCGCTGAACGCCAAAAAAATAAAAAATCATCGTCTCTCCTCGTTGATTTTTCTTCACGGGCGTCTTAAAATTATTATATTTACGCGCAAAGTCGAGGATCAACGTTCGATCGCAGCTCGCCAGCGAGCGTCGTCGTTGCCAAACAAATTATTCGACATCAGGTAAAACTTTATCCTTTTTCGCCTCTCGTTAAATCTACGTTTTTCATCATTTGGATTTGTTGTTGCTGCTGCTTGTTTCTCGTTTTTTTAAATGCAACTTGATTATTATTCGTACGTATATCGTCGGAAAAGCGACGGTGTGCCAGCGATCGATAATCGATACACGCAAATTTTTCAGGATAATCTTAGATCATTAACACTCACACGGAATTCCTCCATGGCTAAAAATATCGAACTCCTCGCGGTTGCATTCGGTATAAAGTTTTTTTTTTTTTCTCTCAATTCGAACGGTTTTGGCGCATCCGACGATTAATCCCAATGAAAAAATGTCGCAACGAGGATTTTCGAGTACTCCAACGGTGCTATAAAATTCTAAAAGAAAAATGGCGAATTTTAGACACGAACGTCGCGAAAAAGTCGACAAAAAAAATTCGCTCGTTCTTCCCACCATTTTTTTAAAATTCTGATCGATATACCGTGTACGATTTTTTTTCAATTTTCGTAGCGTCGTTTTCGAGCACTCGAAATTCTCGTTTCAGCGTTTTTTTTGGCTCTCTCCGGTTCTTGTATTTTTTTCTTTCGAACGATTTTTATGCGCGACGAACGAATGCAACTGCGAGCTGGTTTCGTCCTTATCGCGATCATATTCGGGCGTATATGAGTGATTATAAACGTGAAATTGTGAGGGAACAGAGAGAGAGAACCGGAAGAAGGATGCGGGAAAGAGTTTAGTGTAGAAATCGCACGAAATTCGTCGATTTCTCGAGTGCTCCTCGATTCTTCGTCGTCGCTTAAATCTATCCTTTTATTTTGTTCATCTTTTTTTCTCTCCACTCTCATACACGCTCGCGGATTTATTACAATCTTTTTTCTTCCTCCTTCGCCCTCTGAGATATCTCGCAAATCGCACGATTATCACGCAGTCGGTTCGCTTACTTGACGAATTAACATTTAAAATCGAAGAGCCGTCTCGTTAATTGACCGATGTGGAACGATGATACGTGTGACATTGAAGTTTGAACAATTTCTTTCGTTTCATTTCGTTATTTTTCTCTCTTTTAATTAATGAAGAATTGACGACGGCGTACGACAATTCCGTGATTCAATGGAAAACCGGAAATTGGTCGATCCGCGATATTTTATCTCCAGTGTACTTACGACGAGGTTAGGCCACGTTCCTTCAGGAATTTAACGAAAACTGACGAAATACGAAGATGATTTTCATCGAAATTGAGGGAATTCCTCGCGACTTTCATTTATTCGCGATACTTTCCAATCACCGGCGAGAAAAAGTCCCAACCAGCGCGAGACATTTTTGCGATTCGATGAAAAAAAAAAAAAATGTTGAAAGTCGACGCTTTTTTTTTTGTTCCCTCTCAAATTCGATGTTTCATCGTCGAATTTCGACGGGCAATCTTGGATACGTCGGGTTCGCGGATTTTTTTTTTCTTTTTTTGATTAATACGCGGAAGAGAAAAAATAAATAATGACAAAGATCAGGCACAGGTAGTTGGTTAATAATTATACAGAGGCTCTCGTAAATCGCTCGTTCGAGAGGACATGGAGTGTGGAATTTTATTCGGTATATACACATATATATTTATAAACATATACACATTAGGGTGTCCGTTATTTCCAAAGTGGACTTTCTTTTTCTAAAAACAACGGTGGGAAGAAAGAACCAAATTTTCAAACGCCCTCGAAACTCGCATTTTCCCACTTTTTCGATCGAAACTTTTTTTCCTCCCTCATCGTCGAATTTTGAAAAAACGTCGATTCTGCCGCGACTCTGATCGTTCGAAAGGATCAAGGCAGTGGCGGATGGAGACGGAGAAAAAGGCTTTCGATTCGAAATGTGCGAAAATTCCATGTCGATGAAGGAGAAAACCGATCTTTCGAAGTAAAAAGTTGTCATTTTTCTGTTAACCACCCTAATATATATATATATAGCTTTTTTCATCGATTTTTAACGTATACAATTCTTTTTCTCCTTGTTTTTTCAACGCAAACTTCGAACAGACGGACGCTCGTAAAACTGCGAATAAATTATGGATTTTAATAAAAAAAAGAGTGACGAAATTGCGAAATGATCGTTTTTTCAAAATTCGTCGATGGAAACCACTGAAAAAAGTACAACGAGCTGTCAGAGACGATTGTCATTACGAGTGAAATACAATCGACGAAATGAGAAGAAAGGAAAATGCTCAACACGCGTTGGGGATTAAAGTAAATACGACGTAAGACTAGAGTTCAACAATACATGCGGTTTTTCATCGCTATATCTTAGGGTGAGCCATTTTCACCCCCCAATCTTTCGTCGTTCGAGTCTCGCGCGGAAACACGTCAGTTTTTTCGTATCTGAAGAGCCAAAGAGGGTCGAAATTCTTGAGGGATCACTCGAGAATTTTGAAAAAAAAAATCTCGAAATTTGTCTATTGTCGGAATTTTCAAAGTTCTCGGACGACCCCTGAAAAATTGTCCTCCTCCCGAACTCTCCTTCTCGGAGAGTTCGTCAAATACGAAAATCTACGGTGTTTTTATGCGAGACTCGAAAATAAAAAATCGCGGGTCAAAATGCACCACCTTGCTATACATAAATATATACGCGTATTAGGGTGTTTGTTATTTTCAAAGTGTACGTTTTTCTCCTGCGATTGCGACGAAGCAAAATGTTCCCTCACGTGGATCAACAATTTTTGCGTTGCTTTTAAAAAGATTGCAATTTATTTTTACCGTACTCTCAAATAAATTTCCTGAAAATAAATGAAAAAATTGTTGTCAGCAATATCGAAATTTGCCTGTCCATGGTTGAAGGAGAATCGACAATTTTTTCAATTTTAACGATTATATTAAGCGTGTAAAAAAATTTCCTTTCAAAAGTATCGTCGCTTAGGCAGGGGTTAATGCAGTTTGAAAATTTTGAAAAAATTTTGGTGCGAAGAACGTCAACCTGAGAAATAACAGGCACCCTAATGTGCAGACACACTGATGGAGTATAAAAATATAAACATCTCGGAAAAAATAAGGAAGCTCGATAGCGCGTAGAGGACTGATAATGAGAGTCATTTTGTGATTGCTGAACGATCGTTGGTATCGTTATCGAAGACACAAGCTACAAATATGTTTCATAGATATATTGCGGCGCTTTAAATTGTATTTCTAGCCGGTTTTTAAACTTTTTCACCCGATTTATCGTTATACCTTGACCTCGTCATGAAATGACATCGAAAAAACGCAAAAAGCATGTACGGGGTGTCTGCGAAATAATAACCAACTTTTCAGACACTGCTTGGGCACATTAAAGCCAACCGGAAAAAAAATGTTCGTTATTTTCAAAAATGAATCGCGATCTTCAAAAAAAATATCATTTCTTTTCATGCAGATTCGAAAAAATGTTCTCTCGTGAATTCACCGAGTTTATTTCGAAAATATCCGACTCTACGATTTTCCAATCATTTGATTTTGTCCATCAAAGCGTGTAAATAAAATTTATTCAACTTTTCGACGTTAACTTTTTTCCTCGCGCTGGTCGCAAATTTTCTTCCATCTCAAAAAAGCCGATGACTCGAAAAACCGCGAAATTTTCGATTTTAACGAAAGTTTATCCGTTATTTACGAGACACCCGGTGTAAAAAAATATTCCGCTGTGCTGAGGAACTGTTTTTTTTTCTTGAAAAATGACGCACGTGTGGGCATTGTCGTCAACAAGTTGTTCAACGATTTTGTATTTTTTTTTCGAAATATCGGTGTAGAAAATTTGTCGAAAAGTTGCAAATCACCCTCTGACGTTTGACGAAACGTTTTTTCGAAAAGATATTTCCGAACGACGGAGAGAATTCGAGGAAAAAAAATGATTACGATACGAGTTCGAAAATTGGATCCATTGATTTTTTTTCTTTTTTTCCAAGTCGAGGATTTTCGACTTGGAATATAATCCGATACTCGCTGAAGAAGAATGTTAGCGGAGATTGAAAAAGAAATTTCGCACTTTTGAGGATGAGATTTTACGAAAATCCGGATGTACGAAATTGATTAAACGTTTATTTTGGAAAATGATATTCCCCGTCAAATCCAGCGCGAAGAAAATCGTCCTCGTCTCGGTGTAATGCCACGAGAATTTAACAAAAGTCAGCCAATCAATTTCCATCGTCGGTATTTGCATTTCGAATCGTATTTTTTGTGATTTTCAAGATTTATTTTTTAATTACGTTTTCATCATCGAGCTTCTTTGAGATTTCGTCGAGTTTCTCCCGGAAGTTCGCCCCAAACGCGTGTACGAAAGTGTGCAAAACGAGACACCCCGATACACAGGAGAAATAGACGATTTTTTTACTGATATTTTTTTTTTTTCGTGAATTCTTTTCTTTTTTGTATCTTTTTCCATCGTAACTCTGAATTGCGAATAGCCGAAATTCGTGTTATTATTCGTAACGTACTGCACATTACATACTCTAAAAAATTCCTTACTCTTTTCCACAACATTCAAGACATTCAAGACTCTTTTTTTTTGGATTTCACCACATGGCAGATATGTCATACATGCATATATACACATATGTAAGTTTCAGGAGGTCCGTCGTTTCCCAAGTCGACTCTGTTCGCGCATAAAGAAGTAAGTGCAGAGACGCTTGAGAAACAAAATTAGAGATTTAAAAAAATCCCTCCGAATGGGAAAAAGTAGCGTTATTTCGGCTGAGATCGATCGTGTTTCGTTCTTCTTTTCAGCGTTACTTTTAGGCTAGAAATTCATGATTGGCCATGTTTTTGAGTGAAAAATAACGGACTCCTCAATATGTACGTGTGTGTGTGTGTGTGTTTAATACGTATTATGTAATCCACATATATATACGTATATGTACATACACACTTATGTAAATGTGTATTAATAGCCAATTCAATTGTCCGTCTAGTTCGCACGATCTGCCGACGATTATACACGTTTTTAATTCATTTATTTATTTATTTATTTATTTATTTATTCATTCATTTGTTCACCAGTGTATGCAGCGGGCATACGTCGATAGCCTTATGAATTTTCATATCGAGACGTTCGCTTACGTATATACATGTAAATGATTATTCATTTGTATATACATATATGTACCTACATACATATATATATATATTCATTAAGGTGGTTCGAGAAAAAAAAAAATCGAGATTTTCTCCGCCCCCGGAAGTGTCAGATTTGCCCTTCGAAAAAATCCCTCGGATTTCCTAGCCATGCGAGACTTTTTCGCGCTTTTCCTCGTACAATATTTACTTTTTCGAAAAATCTGTCAAAATGTTCCCGCGAATTTTTCGACTTTTACAAGAAGAGTCTCGTGAGAATTTCGTGCGCTGCGAAATAAAAAAACACGAAAGCATGCCAGGAGATGTTTTTTTTTCAAATTTGAAACTGCGACTTTTTCGAGCGGCTGATTAAAAGTCGATTTTTTTTTCGTATGTATGTGCGTATATAGTGTGTTTATATATATATATATTTATATATACATATATGTATAACGAAACAACATTGATTTATTAGGCGTTTATAGCTACTCGTTAATTGGACAATAAATAAAATAGACCTAATTACCTAAACACTTGAAAACTGCCGTTCGGGCAGAGTCACCCGAATTCATCGAGAAAAGATGAAATTCGTATTTTTCGTTAAATTTCTACGTCATCGTTATTTCCTTTCATGTTCATTTTTTTCTTCTCTTCACGCTTTTTTCGGTAGAAGGAAGATAGAAGGTAGATTTCGATGGATCGATAATTACCGATTTTTTGTTTTTCTCGTTTTTTTTTCTTTCGAAAGAAAATACTACATCGTGGTCTCCGCGTGATTCATCAAACGTCAGGAACGAAAAGAGAGGGAAGATCGAACGATTTCGCGCGGGAGAATATTCCGCTTTTTTTTTCAACGAGATTTCTTCTCCCTTCGATCGCCTTTCTTCGCACTCGCGTTTGCCCGGCTCGGCGCGAATCGAGAGAAAACGATTTTCGAGAAAAATTGAGAGATCGTGGCTTTTTTTCGAGATGAATCGACGGTGTTTTTTTTTTTCTTTTTTCCTCGAGTCTGTGAGAATGTTTCGCAAAACGGCGTTGCTCTTGGCGACAAACTCGGGGGGAAAATCAAGCAAGAACGTTGACGAAAAAAAATCGAGGAAAATTCGAACGTACGGAAAAAAAAGCTGGTCGATAATTCGTACTTTCGTTCGGTGTTCCAACGGTGTGGAAAATTCGACGTGATTCTCATCCGCAAGCCCCTTCGTTTTCTCTAAGTCTCGTTGGACAAGCCGGCGCAGCAGGAGGAGTGTCGAGCCCACCATTTGGTCAGCACGGCGAATCTGCCGGTTTTCGTCTCGACGGAGACCACGACGTATCACTTGACGCCCTCGTGACTGCCGGAGTGAATGCCGTGCGACAGCGCGCTCTGCAGGTCCCCGGACTGACGTTTCGGACGGAAGCTCGCGGTCAAGGAGGATATCCAGCCGGTTTGCTGATGATGATGCTGCTGCTGCTGCTGCTGCGACGAGGACGAGGTTTGATCGGCGTTCAAGGAACCGCTGTTGCTGGCGCTTCTCGCGCCGTCGATGCTCATGCCGGACTTGAAGCGAGAGAAGAGCCCCGGCGAGGACGACTTCTTGGTCGCGCAGGGCGACGAGGAGGCGACGAACATCTTCTTGATGCTCCTCGTTCTCTCCTTGTGGAGCATGGAGTCGAGACTTCCGGTGTGCTGAGCCTCGTTCTTCTCCTGCAATCCGCCAGCACCGGTGATGATGTTCTCGCTCTGCTTCGTGATCTTGGAGATGTCCTCCATGCTCGCGGAGCTTCGTCTGATCTCGATTTTGTCGATCCCATCGTCGTCGTCGTCGGCGTGACCGTCAACGACGTCGGAACTCCCGGGATTTACGATTATCTCCGGCTTGTCGCTGCTCGTCCTTCTCACGTCGATCTCCCGGAAGTCGTTGAAGTTTATCGTCTTGTCCGGCTTCTCGGCGACCTTGACGCGACACTGGCTCTTCCTCGAGGCGATTTTGTCCTCCGGGTGCGACGAGTTCCGCTTGTGCTTGACGCTGTTCGTTTCAACGTCATTACCGACTGCCGGTAACGTCTCCAGCGACACCGAGGGTCTCTTCTCCTTGACGAAGACGATTCTCCAGCTCTTGTTCTTCGAGTCCTGGGACTTTTTCACCTTCGGCAATGTCGTTGCCCGCTTCTCCATACCGTCGTTGTTCCCGACGATGCTCGACGTCGTCGTGTTCCTCGTCGTCACCGTGCGGTCCTTCGTCAAGTTGCATCTCTTGCAGAACGTCGCGTTGTTCCGCCTCGGTTTCTCGACGATCGACCCGCTTCCGGTACTCCCGCCGCTGCTCGTCACCGACTCGCTCTTCATCAGCGTCCTCGCCGTCGCGCTCGACCGCGTCGATTTCGCGCAGGTCGACCCCGGCGTGTCGAAGCTGATGCTCAAACGATCGGTAAAGTTGCGCAATCTCGTGAGCAACGACTTGTGGTTGTTGGACACGGCGGTTTTATCCTCGCAGCAGCAGCGCAACGATATCGCGTCGTTTCGCACCACGGAATCCTTGCGCCCCGTGTGAAACTCGTCGTCGTCCTCGTCGTCGTCGTCGTCCCGACAATCCTCGTTGTCGGCATCGTCATCGACGTCCGGAGACTTCCCGAGCGCCATCTTACCGTCTCTTCTCTCGTTATCGGCGTTACCGACCGTCGGTAACGTAGTTTCCTCCCTCTCAAACTCCTCGACGATTTTACCGTCGTCGAACGATCTCGCGCTCACCGGTGAGCTCATGTCGCTGCTCAAGTTCTCACCCCTGCTCCGTCGTCTTTCCCGCTCGTGGTCTCTCACCGCCTTCGCGAGATCGTGATTGTGATAATCCAGCGAGGATTTTTCTCTGCTGCCCTTTCGACTTCCGGGATAACTCTTTCTACCCGTGCTGCAGCCTCCGCCGCCGACGCTGCCCGTGCTCTCCGTTGATATTTTGAATTTCAACGTTTTCTCGCTTATCTCCACCTCCGTCGCCGTCTCCGGGTCGGAACTCTCCAGATTTTCCACTTCCGGTATCGTCGGGTTTTCCATGTCCTCGTCCGTCGAGCGCGAACGAGAGCGTATCGTGCCTGCCGAACGCTTCGATCTCATACTGTGCGAGGACGTTGATTTTGTCACCGAGCTCGCCGCGCTTCCTGGTGCCGACGTCGCCGTCGCCGCCGATCCACCGCTGCCGGACTCGCCGAGATCGACGACGCTCTTGCGATGATGCCGCTCGTCCTTCGCGGCTTCGTTCAAACGCCTGTAATACTCGAGAGCGAAACGCACAGGCTGAACTATGAAATCCTGAAACGATAAGCGTTTTTCGTTCGTTTTTTTTTTTTTTACACTTTGCACTCCTTCTTCCCGCGTTCGTCGATGTTTTGGGAAAAAGAATTTGTTTAGTTTGAGGTAAGAAAAAAAGGGATTTCGAAAACGTACCTGCAGTTCCGGCAAAAGTTCGCCCAGTGATTCAAACAGCGGTAAAAGGACGAAACCGATGAAGCTGCACTGAGAGGAGGGCTTCGTCACTTTGTCGCGATCCATGAATGGCGTCACCGGAAGTCCCTCGAGCTTCTCCGCGTCGCTCTGCTTGAAGAATTCCTGAAGGAGACTGTCCAGCCAGGGCTCGGCGACGTCCATCGGTCTCGCCTCGTTGCTTATATCGGCGACTTTTATCAGGACCATCGAGAGCTGAAATTCGAGAGGAAAAGATTAAAAAAGCGAAAATTCCCCTGTCGATCTTGAAATTTAACACGATCGTGATTGAAAGTGAGAAAAGTCGCGATTTTTTGAAAATTATTTCATCGATATTTGACTCAAATCCTCGTTTACCAGATTGATGTGACTTTTATTCTGATAATCAAAGTCCGGAGCGGTGTCGTTGAACTGGCTGAGAATCTCGTTGTGCCTCGCCATGTCGGTGGCGAGTATACACCGGATAATTCCCTCGCGAACGGTCCTGAATGTCGCAGCATCCAACGAGCCGAGGATGTTGCATTCGGGAGCTTCGAGGACGCGAAACGCGACGGAGCAATGATGATTCTCCAGGGGTGATATATCGTTGTAACGCAGAGCCAACTCCGTTCGAGCGTTTATCTGATATATGTTGTTGTATCCGGGATGATCGAGATCGTGACATATGCAAGAGACTATCAGCACGAAGACCTCGAGATGGCCAATTTTCGAGGGCAGGTCCACGGCCCAAGCAATCGCGTACATCTGGGAAAACCGTCAAACGAATTTCCTCAAATTCAGCGAAAAATCGTCATCGATGTTCGAAGAGAAAAAAGAAATAAATAACCCAGAGTTTATCGATAAAGCATTTGGACCAAAAGTTTGGTGACGAGATAATTTACAACAAAAATGAGTAATTCGAAATAACGAGAGGAAAGTATTGCGTTCAGAGTGGCTATTTAATATTTACCACGTAGATAAATATTAAATTGCCACTCTGAACGCAAGATTTTCCTCTCAATCGGCAAGGGAAGGAAAAATCGTCATCGAGGTTCGAAGAGAAAAAAGAAACGGAAATAAATAACCCAGAGTTTATCGATAAAGCATCTGGACCAAAAGTTTGGTGACGAGATAATTTACAACAAAAATGAGTAATTCGAAATAACGAGAGGAAAGTATTGCGTTCAGAGTGGCTATTTAATATTTACCACGTAGATAAATATTAAATTGCGACTCTGAACGCAAGATTTTCCTCTCAATCGGCAAGGGAAGGAAAAATCGTCATCGAGGTTCGAAGAGAAAAAAGAAACGGAAATAAATAACCCAGAGTTTATCGATAAAGCATTTGGACCAAAAGTTTGGTGACGAGATAATTTACAACAAAAATGAGTAATTCGAAATAACGAGAGGAAAGTATTGCGTTCAGAGTGGCTATTTAATATTTACCACGTAGATAAATATTAAATTGCCACTCTGAACGCAAGATTTTCCTCTCAATCGGCAAGGGAAGGAAAAATCGTCATCGATGTTCGAAGAGAAAAAAAGAAACGGAAATAAATAACCCAGAGTTTATCGATAAAGCATCTGGACCAAAAGTTTGGTGACGAGATAATTTACAACAAAAATGAGTAATTCGAAATAACGAGAGGAAAGTATTGCGTTCAGAGTGGCTATTTAATATTTACCACGTAGATAAATATTAAATTGCCACTCTGAACGCAAGATTTTCCTCTCAATCGGCAAGGGAAGGAAAAATCGTCATCGATGTTCGAAGAGAAAAAAAGAAACGGAAATAAATAACCCAGAGTTTATCGATAAAGCATCTGGACCAAAAGTTTGGTGATGAGATAATTTACAAGAAAAATGACTAATTCGAAATAACGAGAGGAAAATATTGCGTTCAGAGTGGCTATTTAATATTTACCACGTAGATAAATATTAAATTGCGACTCTGAACGCAAGATTTTCTTCTCAATCGGCAAGGGAAGGAAAAATCGTCATCGAGGTTCGAAGAGAAAAAAGAAACGGAAATAAATAACCCAGAGTTTATCGATAAAGCATCTGGACCAAAAGTTTGGTGATGAGATAATTTACAACAAAAATGAGTAATTCGAAATAACGAGAGGAAAATATTGCGTTCAGAGTGGCTATTTAATATTTACCACGTAGATAAATATTAAATTGCGACTCTGAACGCAAGATTTTCCTCTCAATCGGCAAGGGAAGGAAAAATCGTCATCGAGGTTCGAAGAGAAAAAGAAACGGAAATGAATAACCCAGAGTTTATCGATAAAGCATCTGGACCAAAAGTTCGGTGATGAGATAATTTACAACAAAAATGAGTAATTCGAAATAACGAGAGGAAAATATTGCGTTCAGAGTGGCTATTTAATATTTACCACGTAGATAAATATTAAATTGCGACTCTGAACGCAAGATTTTCCTCTCAATCGGCAAGGGAAGGAAAAATCGTCATCGAGGTTCGAAGAGAAAAAAGAAACGGAAATAAATAACCCAGAGTTTATCGATAAAGCATCTGGACCAAAAGTTCGGCGATGAGATAATTTACAACAAAAATGAGTAATTCGGTGAGTAATTGAACGCGAGATTTTCCAAGGAGCCTTATTTATGTTTTGTTTGTCGTTTTTTTTATGGCGAATTGTGAATTTTGCGAGAAAAATGAAAAAACGTTCAGGGAGGATAATTGTAGACTCGGTTTTCAAGATTTTCGCTCACCATTTGGGCGACGCAGAAGCAATGCCTAAAGTTGTGGAACGGCACCTCGTTGTAATTGTTGTAAACTTCGTAGAGAAAATGCCTGAGCTTCGACATCGGTATGTCGAATTTTTCCAACAACTCGAGCTCGACGAACATTGTTTGCAACATCAGCAAAAGTTCCTCGTCCTCCCACTGTCGTGCGTCGAAAGCAGGCGAACGTAGCCACTCGCGCACACACGACGAGACAGCAACGTCACTGCGGACGTGTAATAAATAAAAATCAAAGTTTAGACAAAAATAAAAATTTATTAAAATCATTCGAACAAATCGATATTTCGTGAATTAAGATCGAACATTCTTTCCTGCAATTACATCTCCTAAAACGCGATTAAATTTATAATTGAATTTTAATTCGTCTTAAATCGCTGATGAAACCTGTAATTGTAACGTAATCAAATTCGTACATTTATTTTAGATGATAACAAAAAAAGCAGACAAAATTAAAGTTTTTGGGATTGTATCTGGAAAAAATCCTTATGTAATTTGACGCTGAAAGTATTTTTCATAAACGGTGATGAAAAACTTTGAGCGTTTTTTTGCGAATCCGAAATTAATGGCCTTTTTGCAGTCTGAAACTGTAAATACGTGGGAAGGTCTTTTTTGCGATTCTTTCCATGTATTTTCGGGTTTATTTCGAAGGGCCTGCGTAAAAAGATGGATCTGGGGACGAGAGAGAAATCGGCCCTTGGAACGAGCTAGGCTGCCACCCGAACGTCTCACGTTTCTGGGCAATTACCATACGTGATCGTAATCACGTAATTGGCGGTTCTCGCAAGAGCCGGGACCGCACCAGCAGCGAGAAACTACGAAAATTCCACAAAACATTTATTCACGCGCGTCCATCTCGTATTTGCGATTTTTAATAACTTTTTCAATATTATTATCATCATTATTATTATCGAAAAAATTCAACAAAGCAGTAATCGAGATTGATCGAAAAACAAAAACTATTCGGACAGAGTTCCAGAGGCATAAAATTCAATATTTTCGTCGAAGCTCCACGAGGGACGGTTTTTTTAAATCGTCAATCGACTGACGGGCAAAATATTTCGTGCGTGTCTGTTATTGATAAAAAGTGAGATTGCCACGGATAATTCATTTACGATCGATCGTACGGGAGCGAGAATGAAACAATTACGATCATTTTTCGAATCCCGCGAGAGCGATATATATCGGAGAATTTTTTTTGTTCCTCCTCATCCGACGATAGTTCGTTCGAGGGAGATTTCAAACAAATTGTCCAACGTCATTTTTCTTTTTTTTCGACGTTGACGCACGCTCCACGTAGACTCGCAGCTTCCGAACAATTTCTGCCACGTAATAACTTTTCATCGATTTTACAGCGACGCTAGCGACTCTGGTAACGCGCACATGTAACGTTTCATCCTCATTTTCGTACAGATTCTTCTGATTCGGTAGATACTCGCTTGAAAAATAGTGGATTTCGAAATCGACGAAACAATCGATGGGAAAACGTCCCCGTCCATCGTCTTTTGACGCTTATTTGAGAAATTTATGGATAAAATGGTGTCGGAATCTGAAAAAAAAAAAAAACGACGAGCACTGACATTCATGACCGAACGGGGACGACGCCGATTATTGAATTGCTCGTAATTTCGAATTGATGAATTTCGACCGTGACGATAATGTAAATTGAATTTCTCGTCGAATTTCGTCGATCAAGCGAAATTTCGAACAAATTGGCCAGTGTCATTGATTTTAATGACTTTTCCATCGATTTTACGTATCCAACTTTTTTTTATCGTCACTCTCGTACAGATTCTCCTGGTTCGGTCATGACATATTCGTTTCACGCGAATTAATCATCTTTTTTTCATTTTCTCAACTTTCCGTCGATTTCAGGGTGACGGCAAAGTTTTGTCGTCATTTTCGTGCAGAAACGGAGAATAATTATACGACCCACAAAAGTACGTATCGTACGGATGCTGCGCGCTCGTAAAGGGCCGCGGGAAGATTCTTTGCGGTTCGCCGCACCGTCCGACCCTCGAAAATCGACCCTCGCCTCCCCCACCCTCCACTAGGGGGATGACGCGAAAATCCAATCGTCCATCGCCGATAAATTCGTACGAGCTTATTGCATCGGCCGGGCTATTTTCGCAATTACACTGATAAATGAAGAAAAATACGAAGCTTTGTGGATCGCTCTGGAAATCGAGATAAAATCGGTTTCCTACATATTGAGTTACACGCGGCCGTGCTTTTGCGAACAAAAGCTTTGTGAAAATACACGCGTGTGATTGACGGCGCGCGTCGGTCAGAATCAATGAAACAAATTGACAGCAAAAATACCGACGTTCGTATTTGTCCAACGAGCAGTCGCTTTTCATTAATTTCATTATCGAAATAAACAACAAGGGCTGATAAACGTCATGCATGACGTAATCTCGAGCGCGGGCAACTCGTTGTTTTTCGGGTTGTTTATTTTTGACGATTTTTCAAATTTTGACGTTCGCATTTGAGAAAATCGACAAAATTTCCATTTTTTTCGATCTTTTTCGGGACAATTCGATGCGTTTTTCGTTTCGCCAGGATTTTCGTCGTCTTTTCGAATCGACGTCACTCGATGAATCAAATTTGTTATTATCGTCATTGAAACTCTTCGGTTGAACCGATGATCGATTTTTTCATGTCAATTTGTCGCCAAACACCGGCAACACCGAAATAGACAAACACCCTCGAAATTTCGCAAACTCCGGCTGCAGAATCGCCTCGATCTTCGGTCGTATGACGTTTTATTGACTTTGAAATAATAACAATTTACCGAGATCCGTCTCTCTCTCTCTCTCGATGGCGTACTCGGAAATATACGCTTTGAGAAGACGTATTAGTGCTAATAAGCACCCCGAGCGAGCTTTCGAGAGTTTACTCCACCGCAGAGCACTGCGGAGAAACACCAACACCGCCCGAGTCCATCCTCGAACTTTGCAGTCGATATTCGAGCTCGCGAAACCATCGATTAATGCACAGGGTGACTCTCGCGGGTACAAAACCGAGAAACTCCGAATTTCGGACGATATTTCGAGCAAAAGTGATTTTATTCATTTTTTTTTCGATTTTTTTAACGAAGAAACAATTTTAACGAAACCGGCTGTTTTCGCCGCGCGGAGAAACTCGGAATTTCTCGGGAATTTCGGATGATATTCCGAGCGATTTGAAATTATTTTTGTTTCATTTTTCAACCAACAAAAATTATATAGAAGAATCCGGCCGACCTTGGAAGGCTTTTCTCGCGAAAATGTTGTCCCAAGCGGAGCTTGAATAACGCGAATATTAAGCCCGGCTCTGTAGAGCCATTGGGAAATTCTCAACGCCGGGAAAAAGCGCCCCGATAAAACGGAGGAAATACAACGTTGTGGGTGTATTATAATAAAGTCGATGCAGAATGTGTTTCACGTCAATGGGAAAAAAGCCGAGGGTCTTGCGAGCAAAGAGGATTATTCGTTCCTCGAATTATTAACGCGATGTAACTCTACGTACAAACGGATTGCGCTTGTATTTTTTTTTCTTTTTATACACGTTGTTTTCGTATTACGAGAAAATTTTATTCCACGAGAAAACGTTGAATAAAACAATATTCCAACCTATTTTTACAAGCAGATAATAAAAAAAACTTCTTCGTGATAATAAATTATTTTTCACAAACGAAAGTATGAAAACTGAACGGAAATACGATTCTTTCGGGGTGCAAAAATTTCGTGAAATAAAATAAAGGAAGCAAAAATGCAGAACGATGCTTCGAATGGTAGGAAAAATTCACAGGCGAAAGAATGATATATTTATTCTTGTAAAAGCAAAAAAATCGTTATTCGAAATGAAGAAAAACGAGAGTAAGATGCAATATTCCGATATACGCTATTTTCGGCATCGTCGGGTTTCGATAAAGCCTCTGGACGCAGGCATATACATATATTTTTGACAGCGGATAAGCCACAAATCTGCGAAATGCGCTGCGTCAAATCTGGTGCTTTTGTAAATGTGTAATGGACCGAAAGGGATTCGCCGAGCTTACGGCCGCGCTATCTAATGGCCCGATCGATGACGATCTCCATAACGTTCCATCACCGGTACTTTAACGACCCGTTAAACGACTAATAATGGCCATTTGGAAAATGAATTTTTCGTAATCGAATGTACGTAATTGAAAGTGTACCAAACAAAATGCGAGCGTCTTCCCTTTTTCCGAGCGGACCATTCTTGTGGCAATTGAAAAAGAAAAAGTATGTGGACCAATTTCGAGAAGATAATTGGAAATCTCGAGTGTCGTAATATTTTGAAAAAAAAAAAACAAAAAAAAATCTGAATCATCGAGGTTTCGACTACGATAGCCACGTTATGTAGCTCGTCTCGTGGATAATAATCTCGTGAAAGTTTTGCCTTATCGGGGACCGAATTTATTCGAGCCCCTCGATAAGGAAAAAGCGCTTTCTCAACGCGGCATATTTGCGGCTCGTTGACCCTCTGCTTTACGAGCATTTTTCGGCGACTCGTTGATCGCTATCCGGAGCCATCGGTTCTCCCTTGAATTCAATTTTTTGCCAAAAAAAAATGATACCTTTGAACGTGACACACGTGTCTTTGAATAAACAGCGCCGTCAAGATTTTTTCGTTTTGTAATTATACAGCGGAAGAAATAATGACAGAAAATGTCTAGATTGTGTGAAAAAAAGTCTTTACTTTTTTGTGTTTTTTTTCGTGAAAATTTTCAAAATATATGTTATATGATGTATGATATATGATATATAACGCGTTGACTAATTATCGACGAGAATTTCGTCAGCTGTAAATTTAATCAAGAAAATAAAGCGCGCTTCGCACGAGCGATTCCCTCGAGGATGTTCCCGAGTGCGAAATTCCGCAAAGTTCGAATTTAAGGACGAAGAAGCGACGTCTCGAGAAATTCATCGATAATTTTCCGAGTTGCTACAAAACGCCTCCATATTTATCGCGTTAACGAGGACCTCGTCGGACAACTTTGTCGGACGAGAATTCCTTCATCCGTAAATATAATGACGGATTAACATACGATTCGCGCGAATGTCTTCCTCGAGGATCCTCCCGAGAGACATGCACCGGAGTTTCAATTCGAGGACAAAGACGCGTAAGACGGCTGCGAGAAAACTTCCCCCGGTGAACTACTTTTCGACCTACTCGACGGTCGAACGAGGCGAGCGTATCGTGTTTATCATAATTACAACGAGAGCTCGAAAAATCGTCCGTCAATTTGCGATCGTTAATTTACCTATTACCTATTTTTTTTGTCGAGAATTGCGGAAAGTTCGGAGGGCAGAAAAAAATGACGAAAAATTGTTATTCGCGTCGTATTTACTTTTGAAAAAATTGAAAAATATCGCCGGATGTTTGACGAAGAGAAAAAAAAGAGGAGTTTCCCTTGTCGCGCGATACTCACGGTTGGATGCTCGAAATTTCGAAAACCGGGAAAATTTGTGTGCATGGAAAAAAAAAGAAAAGAAAAAACGAGGTTTTTCTTTCGTTTTTCGTCCGCCGTTGCTTTTTTCGTGCTTTTTCCCTCCATTATATTTTCTCATCTCCCACGAGCTCGACGGTGCGTTATCCTGCACGCATATTCGTATTTTCTCTCCTCTCGCGACGTCAATACGCGCTATAAAAGCTACAACCGAGCGTACCGCTTGGCCTCGACGTACCCTGAATTTTTTTTGCAAAAAGTGACGACAATAGAGTCGAGAAAAATCGAGACGACACTCGCGAAATGGAAAAATCAATAATTTCCCGCGGCAACACGCGAAAATGTCGAATATTCACTTTCCGCATATTCCAATAAAAAAGAATGACGAAAATATCTTCGAAAGTGGAAAATGAAATATATATATTTTTCGCGCATGTTTCAATTGAGAGAAATCGCGAAAATAAAAAAAAACCGCGTGGATTTGGAGGAACGATGATAATTCTATTTCGAAATTGTGTCAAAAGTAAAATTGACCGTTTTTTTTATGGAAAAAAGTCGATGAAATTTTCGAAAGACTCCTTTGAATGTCATATTATTCGTATCCGATCGAATATCGCGAAACAAAGATTGTGCGCACTGTGTACTCTGGCACCGACGAAAATCAACGTGAAAACCGAAGGAACACGAAATCTCCGATGGGAAAATAGAAATAGGATTGGTTCCCGGCAACAGGAAAAAGCTACGACGATATTTATTCTATTTAAAGATTCCCAGTGGTCCATCTGCACTTCGTCCGAGAGCTTTGCGCAAACACTCGCGGATTACGTGCATAGGAAAAAGATTGCGGGGATATCGAGAGGAAAAGTAAGCCGCGTATGACGCACTGCAACGATCCTCGTGTTCTCAATATTTGCAGGAACCGGCAAGTGCTCCGGCAAACCGTAAAACGCGCTCCCTTCGATCCTAGCATACTCCTATTCCATTTTTCTCTCTTGTTTTTTTTTCACAAGCCTTTTCCAATTTTTAGTTTTTAGAAATCATACGTCACGCGAGAGTAGAAAAATAGAAAAAATTCAGCCGAGAAGTATAAAATAAAAATCGTATTTTTAAAATCGAATCTTTCAATCTACTCTCAACAAGATTGTGAAGCTTGTGATTGTGAATATATCGCTCAGAATCTAATGGAATTTACGATAAACTTTTTTTTTTCGTTACATTTTAAAATTTGCCAAAAAAATTTCAACAATTTTGTGCGAAAATTTGAATATCGAGCGATGCTCGGTATGAGACGTACGTCACTTGGGGATGATTAAATGGATTGTCTAGCGGACTTTGACGAGCTGCAAACTTTGGAAACGGCGCAATCTGCGATGCGAGTGAATTTCCGATCTTTCCTGCATATCGTCGCGCCCAAATAACTACATGGGATTATGGACCAAAAGAGGGCTTCGCATTGTTTCAGGCTCGAATATGTTCGGCTCTGAAATTCCCAACGACGAGATCACGTAATGTAGCTCAAACGTTGATTTAAAAAAATGTATGGAAAATTATATAATTCCAATGGAATTTTCAACGCGAAAAAACGATTTCTCAACCGGTGAGAATCTCCCTTCGACCGAAAATTGACGAATTCTCATGAAAAAAATGGTCCACACGAGAGAAAAAAAAAAGTAAAGATTTTTCGCGAAAGGAGTCGAAAAAAAAGGGTGAGAAGAAATCTGTGCTTTTTCGCTCGTTTTTCGCCTTCGAAGGGGAAGAAAAACGAGCGTAGGGACAATTTTTTTGAAAATCCCGACATTGGACAAAGTGAGGAGAGTTGATTTCAAGGATGACGAGAGAAACGAGGATGGCCACTTGGTTTGCATGAGGGTGTAATTGGCCTGAAAATAACTTTGATGGAAAGTACTTTCAGCGACGTTTAATAGCCCAGTCGTCTCTCCCGTAGCTTCGTTGGAGAATGAAACGAGCCATCGACGATCCGCTCAAACGTTATAGCGGTATTTCGTGACCGCACAGCTGGGGACTGTACAATCAGAGGCGGTATCGACCGGGAAGCTACCGGGCAAGCCACGAGCTTCCACGGGGTGGACGACGAGGGTCCCTGGCTGCTGCAGGCTTCGCTGTCCCTGCTCGCCCTGCTCGAGCCTCGTTGGAGAAATCAAACGATAAATATCGAGAAAACAAAGAAGAACAAAAACCGGAAACGAGACTGTATTTTCAGGGCCGGCTCGAGGGAAGGTATAAACGTCATTTTTTCGAAATATCTTTTTAAATCCACAAGCTTCGTTCTGGTAATTTATTGATTATAAATTAAGGAGGAATAAAATGATTTTTTTTTCGCACGTATTTCCGAAGAATTTTTATTACTTCCTTTTTTCGTTGGCTCTGAAATTCATGGGGACTTTAGGAGCGTGGAAAAGTGTGCTGAAAAAAACGAAGGAAACGGGAGAAAGGCGAGAGGCGTTTACTCACCAAATATTGAGGAACTTTTCGCGCACCCGACGCTTAACGCTGTCGCTCTTTCGTCTGTACTGCAATCTTCGACAGGCCTCCGAGGACACGGGCTCCGGGAGCTTTTTGTAGAAACCTGTGGGGGAGAATTCAACTGATTTTTTTTTTTTTCATTTTTTGTCAAGAACGAATGTATTTTTTCGCGTCCCCGAAAACGTCGGAATTAAAATATTTCGAGCTACGACAAAGCCCTCGCGATTGCTCCAAAATTGCTCTCCTCGCGATGGAAAAATCGTCGAGGGCTATTCCCGCGTTGAAAAAATGAAAAAAAATCGATGTTTCAGACGAATCCTGATCGACGAGAGAAAATGCATCCGTCGAGCTTCTCGGCGCGTTTGCATTCCGCCGAATTATCCGCGAGTTTCCATGCTCTGTGTGAGTTTGTTTTACCCCAGGATTAGCGAAACAAGATATGAATAGCGCGGTGACGGTTCGCGCAGCGAAGAAACGGCAAATATTTATTTGAGCCTCGGAGGCCGACTTTTGGCAGAGGGAACTGTTTATTCGCTAATATATCCGTCGTTAGTTCCGGATGTGCGCGCTGCTCCGCGATTGGAAAAATTCTCGGAAAGTCTTGTCTCTCTGTACGACGTTTATTCGTCAAGAACAGACGAGTCTTTTTTCCGCGTTGGTTTGTCAAACGAAATGAAAAAAAAAAAAAAAAAAGGGGAAACAGGAGGATGCTCTTGCTTACTCACCCAACCAACTGAGGTGCTCGGTCGTCTCGAGTTTGTCCCTGAACGCGTCCATTTGACGTTTGAGATCGCGAAGCGCCAGAGACGGCTCGGAGGACGCTGCTTCCTGGTGTTCCCGAAATTCACGCTCGAGGGCAGCAACCCGCCTCTCGAGGGCTCGTAAAATATCACCCTCGATCATGCCCAATGACGTGGGATGCGCCCCGACGACCTTGGGACAAACGCAAAAAAAAAATTTCAGTTGGTTTTTTTTTTTTTGAAGATTTGAAGATTTTCGAAATTTTCATCCACGGGGCGTTCCACGTCGAATCGGACGATACCGGACAGACCATGAGATCTTTTTTTTTTTCGAATTCTACTCTTTGAAAAAAGTTTTGGTGAATTTTGAAAATCGAAACGTTTTTTCGAAAAGATTCTCCGGTTGGAATTTTGCTTCTCGTGATGATATTTGTGTTTGAATGGTTCGTTCCTTTTTTTCAAAATCCGATCGTCAGTTTCGACGTTTCGGAGCAATTTGCGTTTTGGTTTAAATCGTGTTGTTCGATTGGGAATTTCGAAAAAACGGCACGCGATTTGAGATTGTTTGTTTGAGCGAAAAAATCACGAGATGGAACGCGAGGAAAGGGAAATGTCGGGCGAATCGAAAAAAAACGTCGCATTTCGCGTGAAACGCCCCATACATGTTTATTTACTCATTTTTCGATTTCGATTCTTGATGAGGCGTGGAATTACCTGCAGCGCGTACGGCGTGTTCGGCGTGTTCGAGGGCAGTTGCGGTGAGATATTCAAAAGTTTGTCGTCTTTGCGAAGTTTCACGATGTCCAGAGGTCCAGCCTCTGCGGCGCTTCGAAACAACTCTGTAACCCCAAGCGAGATCAACACACTTTAAAACTCATTTTAGCCCGTTAATAACGCTTCGACGTGCCTCGACACCTTTGAAAACTCGATCAGCACGCCTCGAAAATACTCCAATTTTGCTGAAATTATCAAGGATTTTTTTTCGTTGCCTTTTACGCATTTTTTAATGGCAAAAATCTACAAGCGAAAATCGAATTTATTTGAAAAATTCACTCGCACTTTCGCCGCTTTCCCACGATGAAACTCAAAATCCCTCGATTTTTCAAATTTTCGTAAATAAAACAAGTGTACACGAAGCGTCTCGTGAATTATTTACAAAGTCTCGGAGAGAAAATCTCGTTGGGAATACGGTTTTCCAGCTTCGGGAGCAAAAATGATGCGTTAAAAGCGAATAAATAAAATCGCTCGAAAGTGCAATTAGCCTCTGCAGCCTTTGGGAAAGCTCCGAGTAATCGCTGGAAACAATTCAAAACGAGCTTTGACCGTTCTACGCCAGAGCTAAAAGAGATAAAAAAAAAAAAGAAAACGAAGAGAGTCGCTGGAAAGAATAAACCGAAAGAGCGAAAATTCCATCTCCGTGATTTTTGAAGACTCGCCGACGGTGCGCGCCAGTGCCATAAATTTCTAGCGGAGGATTCTCGAGCGTCGGTTATCCCGACGTTGCCTCGGGTTGGAGTAACTCGGAGGGGGGAAAAAAAATCAAAAGACCGAGAGAAAAATCGCGCGAGTAACGAGGGGATGAAAAAGGATGAACCGTGCGAGGGAGAGAAAAGAGCAAACGCTCGCTCGAAGAGAGCGACCTGAGAACCCACCACCTGTCTACTTTTTCAATTTTGCGTCACTTTTCTCCTCCCCTCTGTGCAAAAAAAAAGAAAAAAAAATGAGAATACGCCACGCGTAATTTTGATAATAATCGAATCGACATTCGTTTTCGATGATTTCTTCGAGTCGGGCGTGTACCTCCTTAAAAAAAGGGCGAACGAATTTGTTTAGCGAGAAAACCGAACGCGAAATTATCACTCTGTTTTTTTTTATCTGGAATAACGTTCGAAAATATCGTTTAAGGTAGTTCTATCGTTAGATTCAAATCGAGATATTGTTTTGCAGTTTTTCTCACATACAAAATGGTTCGCGGGCTTCAGTTAAATAAGAAAAGTTGTTGCAAATCGACTAAAGAACAGCATACTCCAAATTCACGGTCATCCCAGGTGATATGTGCTTGCTCTATAATTACAAAAATTGCGAAAAAAATTTTCTTAAGATTTTTTTTGGAAAACTCAAGAAATCTTCTTTGATGTTGCATAAAAATGTATGAAAAGTTTTAGAAGGCTTCACCACGTAGAAGCCGAGATATTCATTGATGAAAATGCAACTTTTAACACGCGCTCTTACGAGAGACTACCGAAAATTGTGATTTTTACCAATAAATATCTCAACTTCCACGTGGTAAAACCTTCCAAAATTTATTACACACGTATATATGACATCAAAGAATACGTATTCAAATTTTCAACAAAATCTTAAGAAAACGATAAAACGATAGAACTACCTTAAGAATAACAAAAAGTACAGCCGAGCCCCTCTCGAATCAGTGGCGCGAGTCCAGTTTGGTCGGACGCTGAAAAACGATGCTCGATAACGATGTGAGATCGAGCTTCGCAGTCTCGGACGCTCGCTGATTGATCTGATGGCGATACACACTCGAGGATGAACGGAAATCGAAAATTTTCACGTCAAAATTGCCCTCGAGCTTTCCTCCGCAAAGACTCGGACGAGAAGAAGGAGATTCTCTTTGACGAACGGCGGAGATAAAATCCGCGACTTATTTCGCCGAATATTCGCGATTTTGACGTTGGCATCGATGAAAAACACCGAAAATACGATTTTTTCAATTCCAAATGTTTTCAAAATACTTTTCACTGTTTTTTTCGTAATTTCGCGGTTAAAAATTGCACAATTGCGGGAGCATACCGAGTGAATCCGTTCAATCTCTTTTCGCGTTTGTTTTGTTCATCAGCGACGGGAGCTTTCGATCGAAAAGAATAAAACAATCGAAAACGAGAAAAAATGGTGAAAAACGGTGCTCTCGCGGTTTTCCATCGATGGAAACGTCAAAACCACACGCACGTGCCGAACGCTGCCGCGTGTATCTCGAGGTCGGTACGACGATTAATTTCGCAGAGTTCGAATTACGAAGCTCGTACTTTAATGCGGAGCGAAAGGCGTCGAGTTTCTCGCCAAAAGCGGAAAAAAAACGGATGAGAAAATATGAGCCACCGGTCGGCAGATTGGCAGGCGGAGAAACGTCGGTTCGAGAGTGAGAAAAAAAGGGCAAAGAAAAATGTGAAACGCGAGAAAGAACAATAATTCCTTTGGACCTTTATCCGAAGAGAGGAGTCACGTTTGCACGAAAAAAAAGTGTCTGAAGCAAGTACGGCGATTTTCGTTCTCTCTCGAGCTGAATAAAACGTAAATCTTAATGCAGAGCTGTGTCTTCTTCTACTGGAAAAAACGTCAATCCGTCGCTGTACGAAAGATCGAATTTCCAGCATGGTTTCTTTAACTGTAAAGTTCCGTCGGAATTTTTCTGGAAATGAGACGTACCGAAAGGCGCCCTTCGGGATGCGAGATCGAGGGATGTTGGCGAGCGGGGGCGGCGGAACGATGAAAAGAATTTGATATTCGCAATCTCGTGGATGCTGCAGGATGGAAAGTTATCAATCTTGCTCAGACGAGAAAAGGAGGCAGACGGTGGGGGTGGGAGTGGCCGACATTCGGTAAAATTCGAGAGGCGACGAAGGGCGGGTTCCTCGAGGAGCCTCGAGAAACTTGACCTTGAAAATCATCTTTTTTTCTCATCCTTGCGTCCTCCGCGACGACTGGATGAATCGAGACTTTCATTTTTTGTTTTTATTTCATTTCGATGGCGGAGCAACAACGAAAGCTGCTGGTCCTGCTGGTTAACGAGCTCGAGAGGGTACGAAAGTTTGGAGAACGATCCAACGCAAGTTGGCGTGGTTTGGACCAACGTCAAAGGATCAAACGCGATTGGGAGAAAACACGGATTCGCGGCAGGATCGTCGCAGCGAAATTCGATCGGGACTGAAATTTGCTGAATTTTCGATCGTTTCCTGCCTCGAGCAATCTCCAGCTTCACCTTGGATCTCATCCTGAGGCTCGGACGATGATAACGTATGGTAATCCGATATATACATACATTTATATATAAGGGATGAAAAGTTTGGCCCGAACGAACGAGGGGATGGAAACTTTGAGACTTTCGAAACGAAGGGAATTTTCCTGCGGTCGTGGAAAAAGCCGAGAGGAGCGTCGCGGTGGAGCCCGAGGTTGGAAAGTTTCGGCTCGAAAAAGTAAGCGCATCTACGGGTATTTTCGTTGTCCGAAGTTGGTCGAGAAAGCCGAGACGCGAAAACGACGTTTTGTACAGCTGGGAATAGCGAGGAACGTTTAAATTCAGCAGAGTCCGAGGAGGCGACCCGAGAATATCTCTCTCTCGGCGTTGGCCGACGGAAACCTCGTACCCTGCTGGTGCGATGCAGCAGCGTGCACTCTGAATACTCTCGAAAAAGTGCACGTATCGGGATGGTTTGAAAAAACTCGAATTTTCCATTTTTCGATCCCCGAAATACCGAAATAACGGCAATTTTGAAAATCCTCAAGGATTTCGCCGTACATTGTTGTACATTTTTGTACATTTTTACAAGAATTTATCTCGCGTTTTCTCTGGACCATTCCCATAGAAAACATTCCATTTTGAAGAAAGTATTCAAAGCTGAATATTCGATCTGATTTCGGCGTTTGAGACTTTTTTTCTTGGGGGATGATTTCGAAGTGAAAATTGGACATTTTCAGGGGCGGTGAAAACTTGAAAATTTGTTTTTTCTTTCGTTTGAAACACCCTAATGTATATCGAGGTCTACGACGTTGCAGCAAGCGCGTGTGCGCTCTTTAAGCGGCAGTTTATATGCGAGTTAATTCGGTGTGTATGTGTGCATATATATATATTTATAGAGAGAAAAAGAGAGAAGGGAGAGCAAAAGAGACGAGCGAAAACAGCAGGGTCCATCGTGCGACTCGTCGTACCGGCAGATTTTAATTATTCAGGGTGAAAAGCAAAAGGTGTACCGTCGTGGTGAGGTCGGACGCACGAACATTCACGCTCGAACCGCAGTGCACGAATTTTTCATCTCGCTATCATAATTAGACAAAGAAAAAGCGTAGACAGCTCATCAAAGTCGTACAAAGAATGCCACTTTGTCGTAGGGAAAGAAATCTCATCCGAAAAAAAATGACGCAATTACGAAAAAAAATTAAAAAATCGTTTCGAATCTGGCTCTGAATTATTCGCATCGAACTTTGGATCACCCTGTACAAAGGCTGTACCTCAAAAAAGACTGTGAATTTTCGTTGAAACGCGACGATAACTCGTGTGATTTTTTTTTTTCGTATAATTGTACGATCGTAAAATCTAAAAGCCCCAATGGAATTACGAAAAGATGAGATTGATTCGAAGATCAATTGGCAGTTAAAAAAAAAAAGAAAACGCGGCAGGGAGATATTTATAACTCGCATCCGAAGGCGACCCTGTGAGAATTCATTTTTCCCTCGATTTTTTTTCGGTGCAATTGTCGCAAAATCAACGACCACCTTTTCAACAAACCTCTGTACCAATTACCGTCATTAGTTTACGTATTATCTTTCTTCTCATAACAGCCCGTTCTCGCGTTTAAACGCCAGGACCCGTCGATTCATTCCCGATACTTCGATTTTCGTGCCATGATTTTCCATCTTTTTTAGAATATTAATATTATTTAAAAAAAAAAACCTCTGTACCAATTACCGTCATTAGTTTACGTATTATCTTTCTTCTCATAACAGCCCGTTCTCGCGTTTAAACGCCAGGACCCGTCGATTCATTCCCGATACTTCGATTTTCGTGCCATGATTTTCCATCTTTTTTAGAATATTAATATTAATTAAAAAAAAAAAACCGCTGTACCATTTGCCGTCATTAGTTTACGTATTATCTTTCTTCTCATAACAGCCCGTTCTCGCGTTTAAACGCCAGGACCCGTCGATTCATTCCCGATACTTCGATTTTCGTGCCATGATCTTCCATCTTTTTTAGAATATTAATATTATTTAAAAAAAAAAACCTCTGTACCAATTACCGTCATTAGTTTACGTATTATCTTTCTTCTCATAACAGCCCGTTCTCGCGTTTAAACGCCAGGACCCGTCGATTCATTCCCGATACTTCGATTTTCGTGCCATGATTTTCCATCTTTTTTAGAATATTAATATTAATTAAAAAAAAAAACCGCTGTACCATTTGCCGTCATTAGTTTACGTATTATCTTTCTTCTCATAACAGCCCGGTCTCGCGTTTAAACGTCAGGACCCGTCGATTAATTCCCGATACTTCGATTTTCGTGCCATGATTTTCCATCTTTTTTAGAATATTAATATTATTTAAAAAAAAAAACCTCTGTACCAATTACCGTCATTAGTTTACGTATTATCTTTCTTCTCATAACAGCCCGTTCTCGCGTTTAAACGCCAGGACCCGTCGATTCATTCCCGATACTTCGTTTTTCGTGCCATGATTTTCCATCTTTTTTAGAATATTAATATTAATTTTAAAAAAAAAACCGCTGTACCATTTGCCGTCATTAGTTTACGTATTATCTTTCTTCTCATAACAGCCCGTTCTCGCGTTTAAACGCCAGGACCCGTCGATTAATTCCCAATACTTCGATTTTCGTGCCATAATTTTCCATCTTTTTTAGAATATTAATATTAATTTAAAAAAAAAAAACCACCCCGACAAACGCGTAAGAATAAAAAGGGGAAAAGGTACCAATTCGACGGAGACGAAAAGTCGCACGTACGGTGTACTCTGCAAACCCCGGGGGTGCGCGAAATACCTCGAGGCGCGCGCGTGTTCCGTTTACCACTGGTCAACTCGATGAGGTATCTCTAATTGAACCCGTACGATCCGGCGCGTCAAAGTCAGAGAAGGGATAGTGGAGATCGAGGAGTGGCTGCTGAGCTACGTTGGTGCAAAAAAAATAAAGAGCGAAAAGAAGGGAAAACGAAGAAGAAAAAGGAGCAGGAAGAAAAACGTCGAGTCCAGACGGGGGCACACACACTCGAGGAAAACCGTGACTCCGTGCCGGAGAGTCGATGGTATTTACGAGGTCCTCGTATGTACCATCGACAATCGCACATGCCTACATACATACACAAACATATACATACAGGGTGACCCATTTTGACCGTCAATTAAAGTTTTTTTCGAGTCTCGTACAAAAATGTATGAGTTTTTCGCATGAAAGAGGGAAAATTCAATTTGAATATATTTCGAGGCTAATTTCTCAGGATATCTTTACCCCTCGTGGAGACAATCTTCGCGAGGAGAAGAAAAATTTGCGAGGAAACGTAGCGAATTTCGACGATCGAAGAGTCCTCCTTTTTGGAGGGCTTTACGAATACAAAAAAAAATGACGCATCTTCCCGCGAGAAATGAAGAATAGTCCGTGAAAATGGGTCACCCTGGTGTGTATACGCACGCCGTACGACGCAATCGAGAGCCAAAGCAATCGGACGGAATTGCCGCAATTATAAGCGCGAGAGTAAACCGTGACGTTGGCGCACGTGTGTGTGTACACACGTGTAGTCTTTTTTGCAGCGGATGTCAAAGTGTGCTGTGTACCCACTAATAGCGACGTCAGATACGGCGGGCGACGACGCCGCCGCTGCTCCTTATTTTTGTGCATCTTCGTCGCGATCCTCGACCGTTTCTTCGCAAACTCGATGAGCGTCTCGAATTTTTATTTTAATTTTTTTTTCTCCTAAAAAAGCACCAGGAAACGCGTTCGAATTTGTTTGGCTCGCGCGGCTCCGATTGTGGCAAAAACGTGCCTCAGCTTCCCGCTACTCGGGAATCTTGACGATTTTGGAAAAAATCACGTTATTTCTCGTTTGACAGTCGTCTCTCTCGCGGTCCGAAACGCCGCGCGAGTACGGCCGCCGCCGGACGGACACTCCGTTCCGCGGGTCTTTACGCGCGAGACCGACGTTCCCGTTCGCTCCAAGCGGGAGATCACCGAGCTACGGAGGGATGCCCACATGTATGGGGCGTTTCACGCCGAATCGACCACTTTCGAAATGGCCGTCTCAGTTTTTCGATCTTTTTTCACCCCGTCGAAGAAGACTTGGGAAATTCGAAAAAAAAGAAAACGCTCTTTCGTTGCGCGAAATACTCTACTCGGATTAAAAAAAAAAAACATCGACCGCACTTTCCATCGTGAAAACGAACGTTTTTTTTTTTCAAAACGGAGACAGATTTGTCGACGATCGAAGTGAAGAGCAGAGGGACGAGCTGACGTGAACGGAAATTTTGAAAATTTTTTGTTGCAAAAGTTATGAGCGTTTTTTTTTTATTGAATTTATGAGTTTTAGAAATTCCCTCGCCTGTAGAGAGGGGTGGAAATTTTTTTACAAAATTGATGGAGACTGCTTCAAAAGTGGTCTCCATTTGGCATTGAATGCCCCATATACGTGTACACATGTGTATGTATATGAGGGAAAAAATCAACGAGGGGAGTATGTAAGTAAAAAATATATATAGCGACGCGACGATGGAGGGAGGGTTACGAACTTTATAAGGCGATGTCATCGGGAAAAAGAACCTCGCGAAGGGCCGTGATAGTTCGAGGGACTCCCGCAATTGTGTGTGAAAGAGAGGGGACCGAGTCCCACTGATATTTGTGCATATATATATATATATTAGGGTGTCCGTTATTTTCCAAAGTGACGTTTTCCACTTGGGTAAGCGCGGAATCATCAGTTGACAGCCTTAAAACAATGTTGGAAATTTTTTCAAAATTTTCAAACGTCATTAACACGGGATTTTGTACTTTTTGGATAAACATTTTTTTTCTCGCTTGTTATATTCGTTAAATTTGGAAAAATCGTCGATTCTCCTTCAACCATGGTCCCCTTAAGATGGACAAATTTTAACATCGCCGACCAACATGTTTTTTTCATTGAAATTTAATTTTATTTGGGTTTAAAAAGTTTAATGATCGCGAAAGTATCGCCGTTTGGGCAGGGTTTTTAATGCCGTTTGAAAATTTCGGAAAAATTGCCAACGTTGTTTTTAGGCTGTGAGCCGATGATTCGGCGCGTACCCAAGTGAAAAAAGTCGACTTGGGAAATAACGGACGCCCTAATGGATATACACTTCTTGCTGCCCTGTTCATTGGCTCTAATTGGATAATAAAAGGTGAATCATGAATGTACGATGGTCGATTATATATTTATTGTTGCCCGGTCAATTTATTCATTATTTTGTTGAAGCCAATATCATTGACAGAGACTGTGGACGGCTGAGAGCAACTGTCGACGCGAGAAATAGCGGCCTCACCTTTCGTTTTCGGAAAAAGAAGAGAAATATCGAAAAAAAAACGAAAAAAACGTCATTTTCGCGTCATTTTGCAGAAATGTATCGGAATTTTTAAGGGGGTTCGCGCCGATCCAAAGTGGCAACCGGAAACTCCGACTTTTGCGCCTGGAATTTGCATTTCGAATAAAAAAATGGTTTCGGAATTATTTCGAGATTCATCGATTAACGATCGATAAATAAATTTGTAAAAGTTTCATTTCCGAAGGTCCTAAACTTGCATCGGACGATTTTTCGTCCGAGCCGATATCGAAGATGATTTTTCTTCGGCTAATTGAAATAATGAATAATTTAAAGTCCGTGCGGCGATTTTATAATTGTCTTATTCGGCCTTTTTTCGCCTTTTATTGGAATCTCAAAGTCCGAGAAAATTCGTATTAGATTGCTCGTAATGTATTCCGACATTCAATTAAGAGACCGCGAGCGTTACATCGATGAATTATCACGTGGTTCGCACTCGCGAAATTACATTCCTGCGGTCGAAATACCAACGAGTGACCGTCCGTTTCAGCCGCGAGTCATAATTTTCCATTATTTCCCTCGGCTCGTCGTTCAAAAGAATTTCCTCTAAAATCTTCGCGATGCACGAGAGAACCCCTTTTTTCAAATGATTTTTCAGTTTCAATTTCCAATTTTGGTTTTTCAAAGATCGCTCGAGTTTCAGTTTTTTTTTCGTATGAAACGTTGAGAACGAAAAAAAAACAACGAGATCTCTGTGAAAATATCGACATTTTCCGGAGATTTGAAAATAATTGAGCAAAGTTACCGGAAGCGAGCTGTTTTTCGCTCCGAATTCGCGATTTCCTTTTTAATCGCGTTGATGCTCTTATCGCGATTAAAAACCGTCCTGGATCGATATTGTTTCATAATCGTTCGACGAATATTCGAAAGCCAAAGAGCGAGGGACGTCCGGCTTTGATGGCAAGTCGATTGACTTTGTTTTTTCTTTGTTTTTCCTTGCTGAATGATCTTTCGATAACGAGACTCTCGTTGCCGTGATATTTCCGCTTAAATAACGAGCAAAGCGGGTTTTTGCGGGAAATAATGCGACGTTGAGATTCTGGATTGACGGTCTCCTCCCCCCCGTAGTTTCCGCTCGCGATAAATAGACAATAATATATACATAAAGTTTCGTACATGGCCAAGAACAGGTCCGAGATAAACGCAGGGGTGGCTTTATACCACCCCGTGGGGCTTTCTCTCCCGCGGTCTCGTAATTTCCGCCAAAACGTCCTGCGTCCGACGACACACATAGGAATCGTGTATTCACGCCTACAGGGCGATTCACAAGCGTAGAATGCGGAAAGTACCGATGTGGCTGGGGTTTCGAGCGAATTTCCTCGGGTTTTCATTTATTTGTCGTTTTTTTTCGCGAAAAAAAATGTGATCCCGTCTAGTCTGTGGCTGCGATTGGTCCAGGATGGTTGGAATGGATGGAATGGATTGGATGGGGAAAATAAGGAATTAAATGAAATTTTTGCCCAAAAATGAAACACCCTAATGTGTTTATAGACATTTTGCTACAGTGTAATATAACGATCGTTTCGTACTGAAGCATGTTATATTATCGATTGGGAGGCTCGAGGAGAACGCGGTTGCCGTGAGACCAACGCAACAGGCCAAAGTGCATTAATAGTCGTCTGCGGGGGAGGAATCGATCCTGGCGTCGTTTCTCTCTCTCCTACCTCAGCCTCTCCTCTAGCCCAAGCTCTTGTGTTTAATATAGCAATCTATCCAGCGTAGTATACATTTACAAGGCGTCCCAAATCTCGATGTTAATGTTTAAGAGCTAGATTATGCATGGAATTTCGAGGCAAATTTTATTTTGGACCCTTTTTTGGGAAAATTCGTATTTTCGCTGGCATTCGGTCATCTTCCTGCCGAGCCTCATGAATATCTTGGCGATTCAACGAGGAAAAAGTAGTAAACAGAGTTACGTTGACATTGTATGGAATTACCAAAGTACGAATGCGAAATACAGACGTTAACGGTGTAAAGTTGGATTCCGGATGAAATTCCAAGTCGAAATGTCCTTTGGGACTTTTTTGTACGACCAAAACCTGACGAGTTATCGATCGGCAAAGTTCGAGCCAATGGAACGCGCGCCTGCCCCTCTCCGGCGCGCGCCGCGCGCCTCCCATTCGTCCAACTTTGTTCATCGATAACTCGACGGGCGTTCGTCGGATCGAAAAGTGCTCAGAGACTTTTCGACTTGGAATTTCATGCCCGTTAGGAGTAAATTGTCCGCGAGCAGTTTGGAACACCCTGCAGATCCTCGGACGACACATTGCATCATCCACGAACGTAGATACGATGCGCTCTCGCGAGTTAGTCGCGACGAACACGCGATTGCGAACCGCCCCTTTGCTTTGGGCCACGCGGAGCTCAAACTCGAACCCGTACTTAGCTCCCGTGTGAATCGCTCAGCCCACCTCGCACTTTCATCATCGATTACACGATACAATTGAAAGTCGAACGGAGCATCAATCGCAACACCCTTTTACTCTACCTTTTCTACTTCCCTCGTCAATCTGTTTTTATCGTCACGTGATTACGACCGTGGTGTGTCGAAATGCATTTCGTAATTTCGAAAAAAAAGTAAATAAAAAAAAAAAGTTCTTTTTTTGTTTTTTACCTTTGAGCTCCTTGTTGGTGACGTGATCGGGCCGGAACGTGGCGGTTTCCATCCGATCGCCGACGAGGAAGTAGATATTCGTGTAATCGTCGTCGGTGTCTCCAGTTCCGTTCCTCGTCTCGTCGTGGTCCATGGCCTGACGGTTTTTCGATCTCGCGCGCTCGCGGTGTCGGACGCCGATCGTCTCCCTAGCCGACAGCGACGAGCATCAGCAGCGGCGGCAGCGATCGTAGATTGAAAAACGGACGATCTCGCGTTGAACGCGAGGTTAAAACAGAGTCCGCGGTTACGAGAACGTACGAACCCGTCAGCAGTTCGGGGGTGTCGGGTGACGCGCCGCTGCCCCTGGACTTTCACAGGACTCATCGTCGCATCGCCACCCTGGCACCCCCAATTAAGGCTGCCGGTCCGTTCGATGATTCTTCTTGCCCTCCGGACTCTATGCCTGTCAAGTCACGCGCGTCGATCTTGCCGATGTTTTTACCCAAGGACAAAAAGCTCCCGAACGAGACACTTTCAATCTCGTCTATCCGAAATCCACGAGATTTAATGGCATCTTCCATTCTGTAACACGCAATCAGAGGAGAATGTCCTTCAGTGGCTTTCTTTCACTCTCACGTTATTTTATCTTTCATTTTCGTTAATTCATTTTTTTTTTTCATCGGCAAGCTGGAGAACGTGTCTCAGAGGTTCCAAGCGCAGCGAAATTGCTGCTTTTTTTCCACGATTTATGAGGAAAAACGAAGGGAAATTGGGAAAATTCGTAATTTTCGTCGAGTCTGGATGAAATAAAAGTTGATCAGCCTTGATGTCGAAGCAAAACGTTTTGTACCTTGTGCCATTGTATATTACGACTTTGACAAAAAATTGAGAGAGTTTTGAATCGTTTTCTGCAGGGATATTTTCATTTATAGAGAGTCGCGTTTCGCATTGTGCTGCTCTCTTTCCCTTTGTCGGTGTACGGCATAGGAAATCAATTGAAATACATCAATAAAGGAATGTAATATCCGTGGATGAGACGTACACTCGTGACCTGTTTCATCATGCGTCGCTTCACTCGCGACGGGAAATTGCGAGAATTGTCCTCGTCGATGAAAGAAATACATATGCATTTCCGGCGCATCATATTTCCCTTGGAAATGTAAACAATTCCGAATAGCGTTCATCAGCGTCTATTCTCTTCGATAAAATAGCCAGCGGATGATTTCTGCAGTTCGTAAGATGTATTATACCGTGCCAACAAAACGGTAAACAAAAAAAAACACGCGACTCGAAACCTTGGGCCTAATTCGAGATTTTTTTTACAAATATTCTTTTTTTTTTTATTACATTAATTTTGACGAATCCTGGGAACCTTCACCACCGGAAATCGATTGATTCGTTTGCGAATAAGAGAGGGAAATAATTTTCAAAAATGTGTTTTTTGAAAAATATCGTTAAATGGCTTCGCCATTTTGCTGGAAAATGCGCGAAAGGCGATGACTCTGATTGATGAAATTATCGCAGCAAAGATGTGCAGCTGAGAGTCGACGAACAAAGGAATATTTCAGAGCGATGATAAACACAAGGGTCATTTTGTTGCAGCATGCAGTGCCCGAGCTTGGTCAGCTCGATTATGTGCGAAGCCAACTTGGCGAAATACAATTTCATTTAGTACAGAATTGCTCGTGTTATTCGCGGTATAATAGCGGTATATAAACCTAGAAATTTGACATACAGTCAGAGCTCCACTTTTGCCCACCTCGATTCCGCAAAAAGCAACATCCAAAAACGCTGCAAAACGCCCGAAAACAAGAAGAAATCCCGCAGCATCCAGCTTTACAAGCCAAAGTGGATTTTAAGGGGAAAAAAATGAAGGAAAAGCATCTTTGAAATTCCTGCTGCGCCGTGTTGATGATCAGAGGGGTCTTATTCATTAACCAACGATTAATGAGGATCATGTTCGTAAAGACCGATGATTTTCGCGTCTGAATACGCGAAGATGGCGCGAGATGAAGTCGAGATGAATTTGGAGATGCGCATACGGTGCGCGAGTGTAATTTCCATCAACCGGTGTGTCTGTCCAGTGTCCCTTCGACAACGGCGATTGATTTAGCGGTGACGAACACCGCGAACCACAGACACACGCTCGACACGAGTCGAGAAAGAGAAGGGGTGAGACGGAGATGAGAAAGAGAGAAAACGCCCCGGGAATAGGACCAATCTGCACCTGCGGGGCCATTAATCCGATTCAACGGCCCTCGCTTTTACTTGATATCCGAACAAGACGCGCGAGACGCGGTCGACGTATAATCGAATGAGAGGATGGTCCAGCGGCGAGAGATCGAGGGCGACAGACGCGGTGTGCAGCATCCACGTGCATGCATGTGCTGTTTCGTTAGGGTCGGTTTAAAAAGACGCTGGGCAGCTCGAGAAACATCGTTTCGAACGTAAACCCCTCTTACGAGCATCACCAGAGGGCTCTCATCGCAATTTTGCATCTCCGATTTGAGGAAGCTGGGAAAATCCTTCGTACAACTTTGAAATTTTGTACATCGCTAACCATCGAACTTGGGAGAAATACTGCAATGTATTCCCGTGGGAAATTTGACGCTCCGCAAAAAAGGTGTCTTGTGTTTTTTCGATAAAAGCGAGCGTTCAACGGATAATCGGCGATGAACCGTAAATTGCGTAAATTTTTTTTTATCCACCCTAACGCGCATACCGAATCGCCGTGGCTTGTCTACAAGGGTAGAGCCGGATATCGCGAAGCCAATCAGCATCCGGCGACGCACGGAGCAGATATCGTTGGGGGTTGAGCCAATCTGGTCCATGCAGCCTCCACGAAAAGACTCGATCTGACAGAGGGAATGAGATTGCTCGAGTTTTAATCGCATTGAGATAAAAAAAAAAGAAAAAAGTTGCAGCGCGATATTTGCCGGAGTTTCGATCGATGAAAGATCGATAAAATCTGTCGAAAGTTCAATGGAATTGTCGAGAAAAATAAATCCTTTTGTTTCTCAATTTTACGCAAAGCCAAATGTTCCCCGTTAGAACCGCGAGAACGACGACGAGGGCCCTCGAAAAAGCATCGAGCGTCCATCGAAGTATTTCGAGAAAAATGAAAAATCACGAACGAATGGTCCAGATGAGTGTTTTAAACCAGCGGATCTCCGACATTATTGAATTACGAAGGATGTCAGCTCCGCCGCGTCTGTCATCAATGAGCGCGAGATCGCGATATTGGCATCGCCGGTCGCATCGCGTCTCTTCCAATAAAACCATTGTCGATGGGGGAAAAAAAAAGAGAAAGAAAAAGGGAAAAAAAAGCGTACAAGAGCGAGCTCCCGGACGACGTGTACAATCTCGTCGGCGTTTATCTCATCCCCCGAGCCTCCTCGGGATGCTGTCAACCATCCGACAGAGTTTTCCGAACGAACGCCGGAGTTTTCATGAATAATCGCGAAATTAAACCTTCGATCGTCGATGTCTTTGCGCGTTAAAGCGCGTCCGGGCTTGCGAAGAGCACATTCGAAACCGGAACTCTCCGACGGAGGCACAAAGAGCAAAGCAGCTAAAGGGGATGACGAAATTGATCCGCTCTCGTCGCGATCGAAGATGAAAGGAAAAAATCGGCGAGTCTCGAACGCGGCTTGTTCCTTTTTTTTGCATCCCTTTTTCATCTCTCTTTCTCTTTTTCTCTCTTTTTTTCAACAAACGTCAAACATTCGCTTCGCGAGCGTACTTTTTCATGCTTTTATTTTCGCCGAAAACTTACGACCAGTCGCAGAGGCGAACTTGCGCGTTTTTCTACTCTGCGATCGACCGATGGGAGGAAAAAGTCGGCTGGAAACAACGTGAGCGGAATCTTCAATGTGCGGAGATTGCGAAAAAAAATGTAAATACAAAAAACCACGCGGAGAAGCATTCGTAAATGCATCCTCAACGAGTTCGTCATTGTTCCCAACGAGTTTCGACGGTTCAGCGGAAGAAAGAGTACGTTCCACTCGTGCGAAAAGTCCTACGGACTTTAGCGAATATCTCGACGATATTTCGGAGTACCCACGTTCTTGTTCGCCGCGTGAAAAGTGTACAAAGTCGTAGAAACAAGACGCAAAGTGAAAGACGAAAAAGTGCGGAAGGAGCACGTAAAATATGCGGTAAAATATTTTTTTCAAGCTCGACGTGCGGTAAAGGGCGAAGGGCGCGAAGGAGAACTCGCGTTTCCCGAAGAGGAGCATCGATTTTTCGATAAAACGAAAAAAAAATAAGAAAAAAAATAAAAGTCCCTGGCACAAGCGAGACGCGCAATATTTTCAAACGTTTTTATTGCACGTCGGCCCATCCGTTCTACCGGAATGAGTCAGGGAAAAAGGAAACGTGTTAACGAGGCTCGGTCAGCATTAATTGTAACATCCTTTTCGCTTGATGCCCTGCACTCTGCGGTTGAGAAACATAAAAACACACACGAGCACATGGAAAAGAACTTCCGTCGCGAGCGAGAGTCGCCTCGGGCCTCGAAAGCTCAAAGAGGAAGCTGCCAAGACGACCTCAACGCCCACGACCATCACCGAGAGAAAAAGGGCCAGCCCGCCGCCTCGCGGTCCACCGCTGAATTCCATCTCCGCGAGCCTCTCCGATGCTCTCTTCTCTCCTTCCTCGGGAATTAAAACGAAAACGAGCCGGTGACTTACGAGCGTTGACGAAAAGAAAAAACAAAGTGACGGATCAACGTGAGATGAGAATCAGCCTTAATGATCGCGGTAGCCTACATTAATTTCAATCTTTTATCAGTGGGGGAACAGATTGAAAACGGTCCATTCGTGCAGCATCATCTGTTCCTGAACGTATCGCTTTGAGAGTTCGAGAATTTTTATTTATCGTCGAATTTAAGGAACGGCAATAAAGTCACTCGCGGAAAATCGACTAATTACAGCGATTATCGTAGAGATAAATTGAAAATTATGTTTTTCTTCGATGATTTTTTTTTTCGTAAAAATGAGGGTCGATGAAAAAGGATTCCTAATAATCGATCGAAAAAGGTTTAGCCTAGTCGATCGAAACGTCTGAAAAAAGTAGCCAAATTCGCGATCTCAACGAAAAATCGAATTTTCTCGGTTTTTTACTCTCAATTTTCCGGAATTTTCATGAAATCTTCCATCTTTTTTCACGAGTGACATAATTTGGAAAAAATTGGTCGAAAGGCCCCGGCGGATCGTCGAATATTTAGGATAAAAAAAAAAGTTTTATTGTACATTTCGCGTTGGATGACAAAATTTGTGAATTAACGCGATGCAATTTTACTTTGTAAAATTTCACATCCTCCTCACGACGTCAACCTGCCTGTGCGTTTCTCGATTTCTCGTCATATTTTCAGTGAGCATTTATACGCGTGTGTAATTCATTTCTCGAGCCATTGTTTGACGTCACATTCCGCACCGATCCTAGTCCAAATATTTATCCGATCGCGGAGCACCTCCACCCGACATGGAAAGTGAAGAGACAGGCGCACAGGTACAATTGCCGGATAAATCGATCGAACGATTGAAGGCAAAACGACTCGACACTCGTGCAGAAGGAAAGAACAAACGCGAGAACGATTCCTCGCGATAATCGCCAGGAAATAATATGGACGATGGAAAAAATTGCCCGTGACAAAACGAGAAATGGTCGACGATTTGCATCCGACGATTGATCGCGAATTAAATTAAAAACAAATTCGTGAACTGGGATGATAATTTTTGGATGGGATAATTGGTTTTTATCTCGGAAGTATCTTTGCCCTGGAACTGAAGATGATGGAAGGTTGCTTGTGTGAAAAATGATTATTCGAAAGAGAGGTTTTTTTTTCAAGCCCGGGCTCGTGGAGTTTGAGAAGATGTTTATAAAAATTCATCGAGTTTCCACCGCTTTGACAACGTTGACGTCAAAAGCCGTCGACCCCCGGTCGTTTCACGTTCATGCGGGTTGAAAACAATGAATTTATATGCTTTTCGTAACTGTGGAGAAAAAGGTGTATACAGGGTGTCGCGGAAAATGAAAATTTTCGTCATTTTTGGCTGCTCCAGAATCGTCGAAAAGTCGAAATTTCAAATGGTCGTAACTTGGTTTCTATTTGTGCTACGGACATTTACTGGGGGTGTTTTGAAACGCCCTCGAATAGACTTGAAAGACGGTGAAAGTTAAATGTCGATAGCTAAATTGCTTCACCCTCAAAATCGATGTTGAAAATTGGCGAAAAAAACGCAAAGGGGTATGTATGGGAAAATTGGCAAAAATCGATGGTCTAACTTTAAAAATCTGCCGAAAATCGAAAAATCAAGATATCTCGATAAACCAAACGGCATTTCAAAGCCTCAACAATTGCAAAGAGAATGAGCACAAGTCGGGATGTCTATGCCGAATGAAAACAAAATGGCAATCATTTTAGTGAACCAACTCAATCCGGAAAAAAATGCCGAAAAATTTTGGATTTCAAAAATGATTTCTAATGCTCTATATCGATGTATTTTTTCTCGCTGATTACCAAACACACTGGAATTTCATCGAAAACCCGATATTTCGAGCCGAAAATGGAATAATACGAATTTTATCAATAAATTACTATTTTCTCATTAAAATATCGAGTTTTCGGAAAAATATTGGTGGGTTTCGTAATTGGCGGAAAATTTGCGATCGAACAGGCTGTTGAACCATCAAAAATTCGAAAAAAAAAAATTTCGTCATTTTTGGCCACTTTTCCAGAATCGTCGAAAAGTCGAAATTTCAAATGGTCATAACTACGTTTCTACTTGTGCTACATACATTTCTTGGGGGGGTTTTGAAAAGCCCTCGAGTAGACTTGAAGAATCCTGCAAGTTAAATGGCGATAGCTCGATTGCTTCACCCTCAAAATCGATGTTGAAAATCGGCGAAAAAAACGCAAAGGGGTGTGTATGGGAAAATTGGCAAAAATCGATGGTCTAACTTTAAAAATCTGCCAAAAATCGAAAAATCAAGATATCCACATAAACCAAACGGCATTTTGAAGCCTCGGCAGTTGTTAAGAGAATAAGCACAAGTGGGAGTATCTACCTCAAAGAGCAAAAAAATGCCATGCATTTTTCTGGACCGACCCAATATGACAAAAAAAGCCGAAAAATTTTGGATTTCAAAAACGATTTCTAATGCTCTATATCGATGTATTTTGTCCCGCTGATTACGAATCACATCGGTATTCCAGCGAAAACCCAATATTTCGGTCCAAAAATGCAATAATACGAATTTTATCAATAAATTACTATTTTTTCATCGAAATATCAAGTTTTCCCGAAAAAGTCGGTGAGTTTCGTGATCAGCGGAAAATTTCCGATCGGATGAGCTATTGAAACGTTAAAAATTGCAAAAAAAAATCGACTCATTTTGCGCCACTTTTCCAGAAACCTCAAAAAGTCGAAATTTCGAGCCTCGTAAACCGAAATATCGTAAAATACGAAAATTCTTCATTCATTCGGTGAAACTCGGAGAAGAGTGCTGAAAAACCTGGCGATCTCATCGTTTGAAGATTAAAGCTCAAGCTTGCGACAGGAGACTCGACTTTTGCGTTAAATTGTGATGCAGATCCGAGTAATTTATTTCATTCAGAAGAATAAAGTTCATTTCACAACGCCGGGTCTGAATTTAGTCATCCGCCCTTTCTCGAAGCACCCGACAGTCAAACGTGACGGGGATGAAAGAATCGATCCAATTTCCCTCCGCGTTATAACAAGCCCTCCACCGAACGCGACTCCTCATTTATGAGTCCTCACGCACCCCGTCACAAACGTGCATATTTCATTTTCCATCGAATCTCCTCGTCCGGCAAACAAACCAACGGATGCTGTGGGACCGGCAATATCAATAAATTCCCCGAGTGTCATATAATTCGATGATAAAAAGGCGAGAACGAAACACGTGACTGTAATACACCAAACGGATGTGCCTGCAATTAATTATCGAGTGAACAAAATTGGGCCACAATTATTTCATATTTCGGGCATTATTGCTCATTTTTGCAAAATTATTCCAGCTCGTTCGTAATCAATATTTATTTCCCGTAATTAATTGCCCTCGTGATCAAATGAATAAACTGTACACAGCCGTATTTTGAACAACAGGGGAGCTATCGTATTTTTTAAATAAAGCAATCCTCAACAGACCAACGTGAAACTTTTGCTTTACGCGCTGTGTAAATTACGAAAATCACGCAATTATCCCTTCGACCCTTAACGTCATACCGGACATTTGCCGAGCGAATCAATTAAAACATTCCGCGGAAATGAGCGCACGGTGAATCGATCCGTAATATTAATTGTCATGAATATTAGGATAACGACTCGCATGAAATATTCACGGATGAATAATTTAGCTCGCCGTTGCAATAATGCACGAACATTAACCTCGTTGTGATCATAAAAGCAGCAAAATAATGGCATTGTTATTTCTCCCATAACAGTTATTTCATATCAGCAAAATAAATAGAAAAATAATTCGAAATGTCATTAATCGAAAAAAAAAAATACGCTAAAAAAAAGAATTCGTCCGAAGGTATCTCATCGGTTTAATAATCGTCCAAGCTCGAAAAGTCGCTCGTTTAATTTGGAAAAGCAGCTGAAGCAAATTTGCAGAGTAAAAAAATTTCTCATTTCCCGAAATATTTTACTCTTTTCGACGAATTTGTGAAAATTTATTCCAACGTGTGTGAATAAATTTTTAAATTCCCAGCATTCGGGGATATTCGAGTTTCTTTTATTCGCGTCTCCGTACGCAAAGGGAATACGCGAGGGCTTTGCGGAGATGGTTCTTTTATTCGGCAAAATCCGAGAGCATGTGTTGGCAAAACCGTCATATATGTATATATGTACATGTATATAGCTTCGAGCCTCGGTATATAGCTTCGTCGTCGACCTAATCGATATTCAGCGAGGTTCATCGATTCATCCGATCAGCCCTGAAGGAGCTTTTCGCGGTGTACAGTGTGCTTTTGTAAAGCACGAGTGTATTCGTAGTAAAAGTAGGAGAACAAACTCTCCTCGATCGGACGGAGCAAACTACTCCCGGTGGTTTCACGAGCCGAGAGCAGAAACATTCCGACCCAATCGTTCCATCGTCGCCTCGTCGTACAAGGAACAACAAACAAATTCTATATTAGGGTGGTTTCAAAAAAATTCTCATCTATCACTCAAAAACGATCATCCCCAAAGTTTTCCTATTTTTTCGCTCATCAAACGCGAATCCGACCTCGGATTTTCAGAATTCAAAATGGCAGAGTAAAAATCGTGAGAATCGACAATTTTTCGACATTTTGAATCTTAAAAATCGCATCTCGAGGGAATTTTTTTTCAACCACCCTAATTTTCACGTACTCTCTCGCATTGTTGTGCTTTGGTACTTCAGGTGCACGCTTGGCTTACTCGCTTATGGGCGAGGGTTCGTCAGGTGCTCTCGTTTTATTTTCCAATCGCGCATACGCGCGTAATTGATCCTCCGAGTTTAACGGACTTTGCATAAATTACGTCCCGACGATCGTTATGCAATAACGTACGTTTATCGTTGAAACGAACGGAATGAAAAAGAAAATTGATGAAAAACAGAGAAACGAATGAATCCACCTTTTTTTTCGATTTACTCCGAATCACGCATGATATTCTGACTGGAAAATTTTCTCGCGAAACTCCAGAGGGCGTTCGAGAATTCGTAAGGAAAAAAAAAACGCGTTTTGTCGAGCATCTTGCCGCAGTGAAAGAGGGGTTTTTCAGGGAGATGATATTCACGGGGAAAGTCGCGTGGAAAGGGGAAATTTTTTTTTCTCTCCAAGAAGAAAAATGAAGCTCGTCCTTTACGGCTTGACGCGGCCTTCGATATATATTTCCAGCTCGCCGCTGAGAGACCCGCGAGAGCGTCACTTGTGCGGTAAATAGCCGCGTTTGCGGGCACCCGACGTCTTCGCCTCGGCGTCTTGTGCACGCGAAGACGAGGACGATGAGCCGTGAACTATTTTAACGGGTTGCCATAAATGTGGCGTGCGAAAGGGTCAAGATATCGATTTGGTCGCTGCACCTGCTGTGCCATATACAGGGTGTCCCAAAAGCGGATGTCGATAATTTACAGTCAGCTTCCTCGTGAAATTCCAAACCGAAATGTATTCGAGTATTTTTTTATCCGACGAAAAGCCAACGCGTTATCGACCGTCAAAGCTTGCGCCAATCGGGCGCGCGCCCTCCCCTCTACAGCAGGCGCCGCGCGCGTCCTACTGGTCCAACTTTGTCGGTCGATAACTCAACGGGGATTCGTCGGATCAAAAAGTGCTCGAGGACTTTTCGCCTTGGAATTTCATCCCCAATGTGACACTGAATCATCATCATCGAAAATCAGTGATTTTGGAACCTAATTTGAGTATTCTCATTTCTCATTTCTCATTTTTCGTCTTATTTACGTAGAGAGTTCCAAAAAAGTGTGACACGTTTCGGTTGAGGTGCCTCCGAGCCGAGGAGCACTTGGCTTGAGCGTTAAGAATGTATATTTTCGTCGATGGCTGCAAGTTGGAGGCGAGAAAATAGTAATTGGTCGTTCGCGATCTCAAGTGGATGACTGAAAAGGACAAATCGTGGGAGTAAATGATTAAAGCAGTAATGTGCAAAAGCCACGTGTTGTTAGAACACGTGACGAGTGTATCATCGTCCATCAAAAGAGACGACGATGGACCAGCATGCACGTGTGAGATCGCGATATCAATACAACGTTTGGTTTTGTCCAGCATCTCGCTGACACCCGTTACAACTGGTTCGCACCAGTAAAATCAACGACCAAACGATCGCACTTTAGTAATCCAAACTCACTCCCGTATTTACTCTCGCAACATCGAGAAGCACAAATTTCCCGCTTGGAAAATTCTACATGTTTTTCGCGTGGTTCTCCAGCAAACATTTCTGCAATTTCGGAAATTGAGGCACCTGCAGAGCAGGTGAAAAAAAAAGAAACGTAACGAAAATCGAGAACCAAATTGACGAATGAACGATCGCAATTACCGATTCCAAACGGTTCGTTTGTTCCTCAATTCCACTGTGCACACACGTTGCACATTCACCCTCTTCCGTCATCGAAACACTGCAACTTGTTGAGTAGACAAGCTTCACCGAGCATACATTGATGTACCTGCGTTAATTCGAAACCGGAAGTGGGAGCATTTCGCTTTACGACAGGAGCTGTAACACGTTGTGTACCAAACGCAAACATCCAAGGTGCTCGCACGAGCAAAACCAGAGACCGGAAGTGGCACGTAACATCAAAGAAATGTAACGCAAAATTCCGCAAAAAAAAACAATCGCGAGAATTCGTACTCCCGTTGAATTGCAGCGGTGCAGACTTCAACATCGCGAGAACGCATCCGGGCTTACATCAGGGTAGGATAATGTGGTGGAGCTGACAACCCCATGTGTTTTGCATCACCAGAACCGGTGGAGGCTGTCACACGGTAAGCTCGCCCTGAGGCCGGCGTCATTGCGAAATTTCTGTGGCAAACGTACGCGCGAACGTGGACATCCCTTTGCAGTTAAAACGATATCGTATATGCGCGATGCGATGCCTCAAAGTGGGTCTCGATGGGAATTTAGGTGGTAACGCACGCATCGATCGGGTCGCAAAATTGTCGACCGTGCGTTGATTAAACACCGGATCGACTTTCGTCGTGTAATTAACGTGGAATTTCTTCGATCGCGAGAGCAACGCGAAAACCACTTTTGTGCAGGCGGAGCTCTCGATGTATCGATCGGCTCGCGGCAGAGCGGAGGGAAGAATTCCTCGCTGGCTCCGAGAGGCTCGAGGGGGGTGAAATAGATAAATTGTTGCTGTTATTAGTCCTCGTGTCTCAGGAATCGACGGAGCGATCCTGATGAAGAATCATTGGACTCCAACCGGCCCTGCGGACGACGAGGCCTTGACAGGGTCGATTTATTTGGGTCAGCCTCTCGATTTCACTTGTTTAATCGTTGATTGATTGGAGAACAAATGAATGTGCACTACTCGGGGGTGAAACGAATTGCAATTTTAAAAGGCAATCATCGTTAAACGCCCGCGAGTGACCGACCGACGTTGCCGAGCTGACGAGAGGGAGATGATCGATGAATATATCGCTAATCCGTGGGTGATAATTCGTAATTAAGGGAAAGGTAATTTCATCAACGCAATGTAATTGTCTTGTTCGCTGCAGCTGGCTAATCAGCGGCGATACCAGAGCCATCTCTCTGGAGGCTCTGACAGCTATTGAGATATACGAGTTTGGACGCCGAAACGTTGAGGATTCTGTTTTTTTGGACCGGGAATTCGCGAGATTGATTTAATTATTTCGGGAAAGGGAAACGAGATGGGAATTATCGTGAATTTGGTGAAAAAAATTGGTAAAAATCTGGCTGTGGCTCAGGATTGGACGACGATTCCATTGCTCGTTTTTTGCAGGAGGATTGCTTGATGAAATCGATCCTCGCGAACCAAACGGCTTGTCAAAGCCCGAACGATCGAGCGGCGAATTAATTTGATCGCGAGACGAAAATTGCCCCAAAAACGATGAATCTAAAAGTGCGTCAATCTCGGAGTTCATACTGATCTCCTTCATTGATTACGAACGTCAAAGATCAATAACCATTTCCGTAAAAATCAACGTAACCCAACGAATCCCCCGAGAGGTCCATTCCCAGCCTCTTCGTAACGTTGAGGATTCTTTTTTTTGGACGGAGAATTCGCGAGATTGATTTAATTATTTCGGGAAACGGAAACGAGATGGGAATTATCGTGAATTTGGTGAAAAAAATTGGTAAAAATCTGGCTGTGGCTCAGGATTGGACGACGATTCCATTGCTCGTTTTTCCAGGAGGATTTCTCATCTCGCGGGATCTTTGAGAGGCTGCCCCGCGAGTAGGCTGAAAAAACGACAATGTGGAAACAAAAAAGACTCGAAACTGCACTTCTGCTTGATGAAATCGATCCTCGCGAACCAAACGGCTTGTCAAAGCCCGAACGATCGAGCGAGAGCCCGAACAATTTAATCGCGAGACGAAAATTGCCCAAAAACGTTGGATCTCAAAGTGCGTCAATCTCAGAGTTCATACTGATATCCTTCATTGATTACGAACGTCGAAGATCAATAGCCATTTCCGTAAAAATCAACGTAACCCAACGAATCCCCCGAGAGGTCCATTCCCAGCCTCTTCCGCACTCTTCTCGTGTGTATACGATAATAATAAACTGTACGAGGTGAGATGATCGAGAAGCATCAACAGATCGTCATTCCGTCAGCAATCACCGATAGTTCCAAGAGAGCCAATTATACTTGAACACCCCGCGACCTTGAAAATTCGTTCTCCGTGGCTCCCAGGTCCAGATGGCCTCGCGTCAACTATAATTGAGCTACCATCGCGGTACCGATCATTTATTTCATTACGCAAGGCCGCAACGGGTCCGAACGTTGAGCCGCGGAGGAGGATCGTGTTTTTCCTTCGCGGAACCATTCGTGGTATCGATTTTAATTCGATCCAACACTCGCGTAACTGATACGAATCGTTTTTCGCGAATGAGAAAATACGTCCGGACGTGACGATTCGCTCTTGCGTTTAAAAAAGGATTTTCGGCAACCGAACGACGGATCTTGACGATCGACGCTTCTGCCTTTTCTCGCGGACGACTTTACTCGGATCTCCGATGGATATATCGTGGCGTTTCAAGGTCGTTCACGGCCAAGATTGCGAGTCTACGTAGGAATATATATTTCCGCTGGATCAAAGGAACTCGCGACCGCGCGGGCACCTCGTGCTTCCTCGGCGTGCGTACATTAGGGTGGTTGGAAATAAATCGACTTACGATTTTGAATTTTTCGCCCAAAAACATTCCGAAAACCAACCGTCTCGAGAAAATGGCTCCTGCGTTGTTTTTGAGTTTTTGGTTAGATTCAAATTCGGCTCGAAATTCAATTTTCAAATTTTCAACGTTCAATTCGTTATCGGGTTATTGAAATGATCTCAAAATATTTCAAAAAGACGAAAAAGAACCCCAGTTTTGCCGAAATCGTTGAAAAATCCTGGACAAAATTGGCGATCATCTTGTTTACATGAAAAAATGTTGAAAAAGTTCAAAAAATGTGTGTCTTCCAAAATTTAGTTCTTTCGCCAACTCCGTTGATGAAAAATTCGACTTTTCCCTGACCTGCTTGAAATACAGGGTGTTCCAAAAGTGCGATAATTTTGAGCGAGGTTCAAAATGAAATTTCGAGCCGCGATGTATTTTTGGAATTTTTTTTATGCCGCCAAAACCTCATAAACTGTTCGTACCCCTGCGATACGTGGAAGAAAACAAACGTTCCGTTAACGAGTCGCATCAGGACAGATTGAAGAGATTTCCTGCCGCGAACGGCGCTCTCGCGCATTTACCTCTTCGTATTGGCCCCCGGCATGTATAAAGCAGCTTGGAAGTGTACCCTCCGTGAACTCTCCGGCCCTCGAGCACCGAGGCCAGAGGTTAATTTATCGAATTAAGCTTGCGTACAATTGTGTTACGAGTTCGAATCGCAAAGACTTTTATCGACGCTCCGACGGCGGATACGGCAGACAAGATCTCCCGGAGAGATTCATCTCCGCAAAAACGACTCAAAATCCGCACCCTGCGCTTTTGAAAAATAAAAAAAAGAGCTAAAAGTTCCGAGGCTCCGAAACGCACAGTCTGACGTTTTCTAGGTATGCAAAATCGATTTTTTCGCTGCTCCAAAAAGCCTCACGCGAACTAGAACGATTTTTCGACGATTGAACATTTTCCAAAACCGCGAACGACCTTAACGACCTTTTTCCTACGGGAACAGAAAGCGAATCGCAAAACGAGTGAATCGACGACGATAAATACGTCGAAAGTTCGATGTAACTAGCGTGGATTTTCTTTTATCGCCGCTCCGACCGCGGATACGGCAGACAAGATCTCCCGGAGAGATTCATCTCCACAAAAACGAGTCAAAATCCGCACCCTGCGCTTTTGAAAAATAAAGAAAAGAGCTAAAAGTTCCGAGGCTCCAAAACGCACACTCTGACGTTTTCTAGGTATGCAAAATCGATGTTTTCGCTGCTCCAAAAAGCCTCACGCGAACTAGAACGATTTTTCGACGAATGAACATTTTCCAAAACCGCGAACGACCTTAACGACCCTTTTCCTACGGGAACAGAAAGCGAATCGCAAAACGAGTGAATCGACGACGATAAATACGTCGAAAGTTCGATGTAACTAGCGTGGATTTTCTTTTATCGCCGCTCCGACGGCGGATACGGCAGACAAGATCTCCCGGAGAGATTCATCTCCGCAAAAACGAGTCAAAATCCGCACCCTGCGCTTTTGAAAAATAAAAAAAAGAGCTAAAAGTTCCGAGGCTCCAAAACGCACAGTCTGACGTTTTCTAGGTGTGCAAAATCGATTTTTTCGCTGCTCCAAAAAGCCTCACGCGAACTAGAACGATTTTTCGACGATTGAACATTTTCCAAAACCGCGAACGACCTTAACGACCTTTTTCCTACGGGAACAGAAAGCGAATCGCAAAACGAGTGAATCGACGACGATAAATACGTCGAAAGTTCGATGTAACTAGCGTGGATTTTCTTTTATCGCCGCTCCGACGGCGGATACGGCAGACAAGATCTCCCGGAGAGATTCATCTCCGCAAAAAACGACTCAAAATCCGCACCCTGCGCTTTTGAAAAATAAAAAAAAGAGCTAAAAGTTCCGAGGCTCCAAAACGCACAGTCTGACGTTTTCTACGTATGCAAAATCGATTTTTTCGCTGCTCCAAAAAGCCTCACGCGAACTAGAACGATTTTTCGACGAATGAACATTTTCCAAAACCGCGAACGACCTTAACGACCCTTTTCCTACGGGAACAGAAAGCGAATCGCAAAACGAGTGAATCGACGACGATAAATACGTGAAAATTTCGATGTAGCTAGCGTGGAGTTTTCAAAAAAGGAGACTAAATCTGTCCATGTGCTATAAATACTCCAAAATTCGTTTGAATTACTCGGCGTCGAGACCCTACCCCGCTCTGGACATCAACGTTGCTGCTACAGGGGATATATTTACACAATCAGGTTCTCTTAGGTCAGCACTCGCGAGCGAACATTCCCCATATTACGCGATGAGCCCCTTGCCAGGTGGAGTGTTCCGTAAATACTGTTATCGGGTCCTGGACGATGGGAGCTGGAACGGACAATCCGTTTGTCGATCATATCTCGCATGTGCGGTTAAACACACACACACACACACAGGGACCATTATTATCGTTATTACGAGAGTTTCCAGCGCCTCCCTCGGAGCTTCGCACAATTAAATCTACCTGCTGTGCGTTTCATGCCACACTCGAGTGTAAAATCGTCGATATTTTGTACAAAAATATACACCGGCAGCCCTCGTTTCAATAATCAGTGCAAATCTGGAAAATCATAGTGAAATAATCGCTCGCAGGGCCCGGCATGCCCACGTCACGAAGTGCAGAGACCGAACGTTGGTGAAGAATCAACCATGTAACGCAATGTGTAATTCACGCGAGTCCTGGAGGCTTCACCGTTACCGGAAATACACGCAAAACGGCTCTCGGGCTCCGGGCAATCTACATAATTGCAGATGCACCGCACGAACGCGTAATATGCACCGTGTGTTGACTACACTTTCGTACCACTCGTGATAATAAAATTCCTCGTAACTCTACGCGTAAATGTGATTGATTTCGATCGATTCCCTTTTTTTTTTTCACGTTACCCGAAAGATGGACGTTGGAATTCTTCGCTACTTCGAAAAAAACCCGAATTCTTCCGGTTTTCCCTTCACGAGCGTCGTAACTTTGAAAAATTGACGAGAAATGTTCGCCGAGCCGTGGAAAAAAATTGTATGGTCAATTTTTTTTTTTAATGGCGTATTTCGAATCTCAAAGGTGCAATTTTCGTGTTTAAATCGTCAAAGTTGTCGGGCGACGCGAGTGCGTGAATTTATGGCCTGACGGACTGCATTATTGACACGGGCAGGTTCGCAGACTCTGCTGCAGGATGGAGAAAAGGAGCTGGAAAATCGACGGGTCTTTGGGAGAGGAGAGACAGGGGCGGAGGGCGGAGAGGCGATGAGCCAACTCCGGAGTTTCAACGAGTGTATATACAGTCTGGTCTCGACACGATCGTTAAATCACCAGCACCGGAGAGCTTCATCGCAGCTAGACAATTTGTTACTTCCTTATCATTCCACTCTCTCTCTCTCTCTCTCTCTTTCTCTCTCTCTACCGTGCTCTCCTCTTATCCTCCTCGTCCCATTCCTCCAGAGTTTCGGCACACACACACCGTACACAGCCCACTGGAATCGCGACACCTCGAAATTTCAAAAAAACTCGCAAACTTGAAACAAAACCTTAATCACCCCGACTCGGTCCTTTTCGGTTGGAAAATGGCAAAAAAAACAGAAAAAATGAACGAAACTCCGATAATTCCGATGTTTCTCGAGAAGAACGAGAAAATCCGTGCTCCGGAAGTGGCGGAAGGACGCTCGCTGCGCACCGAGTTTTTCCCATTGAATGCAAAAATTATTGGCGATTATCGATGATTATCAAATCGTAAAACACTTTGTGGACCATATTTAATGGGCCATTGCGGTTTTCATCCGTTTCCCAACGAGGATTATCATGCTCTTGTATTTACTGCGAGGTTTAATTCATGTACACATGCTGTAACGTCAGTATTACTGCCCACTTGACAGGCGAATGCACCGCGATATTATGCGCTTGATAAGTGCAGCTCCGGCAGGCGTGACGTCTCCCCGAGCGTCGTGTACGTGTGTGCACACCGCGAACTCGAGCTTTTCACCTCGTATCTTTATGAATGGAAATTTATGAACGAAACACTCGGCTGTCTTGAATAGATACAGCACAGGAGACATAATAAAACGGTGACTATACGGCAGATCCAACACCTGTCGTTCTTTCGCGACTAAAACGACCAATTAAATTTGTACGAGAGCTGCACTCGGCGAGTCCTTTATCAGCCTGCTGATTAATATTATTCCGAGGGCGAGGGCGCGAGGGCGCAGTCGATGGAAAATTCATAATTAAACATCAAGGAAATCTCGCGCGAAAGATCGAGCAATTTGCTCATTTTTTTTTCATCCTCCTCCGAAATGAAAAAAAAATTCGTTGGTTCTATTAATTTCAAAAGCTACTCTGATTTCATCAATATTCGAGCCGAAAGAAAGTGCGACGCGGTATTTACGTTCTCCTTTTTTTTAAATCGAAAATTACGGCGATTTACGGATTTTCTCGATTTTTTGCATTCAATTTTGCACTATTTTCGCTGTATCTTTTTGCGAAAAATTCGCAGCATCGCGAAATTTATTTTATATTATTTATCGTTCGTTCCTTGAATTTCAATGCTGCAAACTTCAGAATCTTAGTCGGAGATGGAGAGAGAGAGAAAGGCAAATAGTTCGTAAAGTCATAAAGGAGCATAAAAAAAAAATGACGAAAAAGAAACTGATCTTCAGAGAGACGAGTGGCGTTTTTGTAATTTGACGTCACGATTATCCCCCGTTTTACTTTGTCAGAAACTGAAGACTGAGAAACAGAAACTTTTACTGCTCACCGGATGATATAAAATGGATAAACAGTGAGAGAAAAAAAATGATGCAGGAAAAACAGCGAAAAAGAAGTTGCGCGAGTGAGAAAAAGGGCACACGCAACGAGGAGCCCTGGAAAACTGTAATCTTCCGGAATATAATGAAGATGAAAGACATCAGATTTTGCATCCCAGCTCTGGGTGACGATGATTTATCGCGGTGGAGTCATCTCGCAAAGATCTAGGATATCGATACAAAGTATCGCTGGTGCTCACACGCATGTTCCATAAATACACACATTTGTACAGGGCGTTTCACGCCGAGTAAACGTCAAACGCAGAAAAATTAGGACACTCTGCCGAATAAAGATCGCTCCATCTTTTCTTTCAGCAATTTTCCAAATTCTCTCACAGAATCTTAAAGAAGAACATCACGAGACTACGATAGATCGGTAAAAAAAATTTAAAAAAAAACAAAAACGCGTATTGTAAAAAAAAATAGTTTCACGGTGGAAGAGCTCGCCGTTTTTCAATTTTCGTGCCGATTTGAAGCTCCTCAGCGTTGCTGAATATCGGAAATCCGTTGTTACTCGTTCAGAAGCGATTTTGAAAAAATGAACGAAAAATAAAAACAAACTTCGCTCGGGATATCATCCAGCATCCGCAGTTTTTTCTCGATCTTCGATGTGATGTGATGTGAAACAGCCTGTATAAGACGCGAACACGCGAGATGCGCCATTTATCGCGTGGCATGTAATTTTCTACCTCGAACAAGCTGGCGCCTACGATTACATTCTATCTGGCGTTATAACGCGTCGCTTCGCAGATATACTCCTGATTACGATGTGTAATTTCGCAAATAGAGGAAAAGAAAAAAAAAGTGTAGCGCGCACCGGAGCTTAAAAAAATCTTCCCCACGCTGACGCTCGAGAAATTCCGGATTATTATTGGCTGCGTATAATGTAAGCGCCTGTTATCACTGACGTTCGCATTTATCTCCCTGGCGAAAGGATCGCGATCGATAAAGGTGACATTCCGAACGATCCTCATCTCGCAAGGTAATATTTAAGACAAAATTACGAACAAATCTCTTCTCTCTCCGATACGTCGGAAGCTGCGTGGCATTAATCAGCAAAATGTTATAACTGTGCGGAATTTTTAACAACTGGCGCACCCAGCATCCGTTCCACATAATCCTGCAGAGTTTCTGGATTTCTTATTCAAACCATCAGCCGCATCACGCGTTTCCATCGCCATTCGCGATCTTTTCCGTTTTTTTTTTTTAATTTTCTATACACGACGAAAAGTGGCTTTCTCTTCAGCCTCTGGACCACGACGTACCCTTTTCGTCGATTTTTCTCCAAAATCGAACGACGCAAACCTCAAGATCGCGTTAATCTTCGACGAAAGAAAAGACACGAAGGAATTTCGAAAAAAAAGAATGAAAAAAATCCACGTACAGCCTCGATGAATCTCCGGCAAAGATGCTGGGATGGAGGACAGAGTTTATCTCTTTTATTTGTTATACTTGTTTGTCTGTGTGTGTGTGCTTGTGTATATTTATGTTTTTTGAAACGTCAGGATGCAGTGGGGCCTTTGGTTACGCAATTTTACGTGGAAAACAATGGAAATGATGCAAACATGCATGTACATTGCATAAAGTATATTAACGAATGTACATAACTTGTACGAGTGTGAATATGTATGTACACAAATCAATAGGACGTATCTGCAGGCGTATACGAGGAGGAAGAAGACCTCTATGTGTCTAGATTTGTAATAAAGCCAGGCTGTGTACAGCATGATGCCAGAGGGGCTGCGTAATGACATGCAGTTTACGTGCAGGTGAGAGCATTACATCCTCAGCCTCTCTCTGGTACATGCATTCTTCGAAGCTGCATTTATATGTATATGTACGAGACAGCACAGATTTGAGACACGAATACGAATATACACAGGCGTATTAAGGGGGGATTAAAAAATCGATTTTTCAACGTCTTTGGCATGAAACTCGACTTTTTTAACAAGATTTATTTGATCACGTGACTGTAAGAAGAATTTTTCTGGACAATGCCCTGGAGGCTCGGAGGAAAAAAGAGTTTAGATGGGGAAAAACTCGAAAATATCCCAAAAGGCCATTTTTTTAATCCGTTGGTTAAATGGCAAAATTGGCCTTGGGGAAATGTTGGATATCCTGGGATTTTGGAGTTTGCGCGGTTGGAGATTAAAAATCGCGATGAATAAATTTGTTTACGTAATTTTAGAAATTATTTTTCACAGAAAAGGGAAACGAGATGTTGAGGAAATTGAGTAAAATTCGATTTGAAAAATTGGGACGATTTTATTGTTTTTTTCGCACCACCCTAACACGTGGTTTTACGCTCGTCGATGCTCCAAGTTGGAGAAGAAGGAGCGTTACGCACGGGAGAAAAATCTCGCGGCAGGAGGAGAATTTTTCTCGCCCTTTTGCGCTCCTCGATCGAAACGTTTTTGCTGAAACTCATGCACTTCTGTGAAGTTATTTGCCTCGTAAAATCGCATCAGCCTGGACATAATGACATCAAGCAACCTGCTGAAACGAATGTGTCGCTCGAGGACTCGCGGGTGCACACCGCGATATCGTTCCACCCTTCTTTTCCTCCCCCCCCCCCCCCAGGAAACAGGATGCTTTGAACGGTTAGAAAAAAAAAAAAAAATTGGAATTACAGCGCCATCGCAAATTTCTCCCACGACGAGGTGAGAAAAGTTCGATAAATTTGTCGCGCGAGCTTGGAGAATTCGAGAATGCTCTCGATTTTCAACGAAAAACGTACGAAAAATTCGAAAAGTTTCGAGTGTCTCAAAATCCGATGGGAAAATGAGAAAACAACGATAATTTCGTGGGGAAAAACCTGTGAAAGGTAGAAAAAAAGCTGTGAATAAAATTAAGATTGAATACGAAAAAATACAAAATAAATAAGACCGAGAGGAAGTGGGAAAAACGTGCTTGGTTGCGAATTGAGCGCGAGAATCCCGCGATGAATCCGCGGATGAGAAATTGTCGAACGAATTAGCGAATTTAATTGTTGCAATTGTCTTTCCCTCCGAAGATTAGCGAGCCAGCTGCGTAATCACCGGATTCCTTCGAGCCGCGCGTAAATCACTGTAGGCCCGGAGAAAGAGGAAGAAAAAAAGACGCGAGAGACTTGTAACATCGAATTAAACTTCCATTAACGAGATCAAACTCGATTACGCGAGTTCTCCTCTCTCGCGAGCTTATCTCATTCGAGCGCCAACTCGCGAGAATATCTAGAGAAAGAGAGAGAATGATCGATGATGCTCGCGTCGTGTGAAGTACCGGTACAAATTCCCTCGTCAAAGTGCGAAGACAAAACGCACTCTCCTCGCGCGGACTTTGCGAATCAAAGATTTTAATTGAGAAACTTTTCTACGCGAGAGGACTCGAGTGACGATGAGTTTCAAGACGCGTTTTTTTTCTGCGACTTTTTTTATTTCCGGAAATTTTCCTCTCTAGCTGAACATACAACCGGCGACACCTTAAAATTGAATGATTCTGAAGCTTGCCGAATATTTTCGAGCAATTTTCCAAAATTATCAGACTTTTGAAAAAAAAAGAAGATTCAACGAAGATTCAGAAAAATTCGATATCAAAGAATGCGATTTCGGACTTTGCGAATCAAAGATTTTAATTGAGAAACTTTTCTATACGCGAGAGGACTCGAGTGACGATGAGTTTCAAGACGCGTTTTTTTTTGCGACTTTTTTTATTTCCGGAAATTTTCCTCTCTAGCTGAACATACAACCGGCGACACCTTAAAATTGAATGATTCTGAAGCTTGCCGAATATTTTCGAGCAATTTTCCAAAATTATCAGACTTTTGAAAAAAAAAGAAGATTCAACGAAGATTCAGAAAAATTCGATATCAAAGAATGCGATTTCGGACTTTGCGAATCAAAGATTTTAATTGAGAAACTTTTCTATACGCGAGAGGACTCGAGTAACGATGAGTTTCAAGACGCGTTTTTTTTCTGCGACTTTTTTTATTTCCGGAAATTTTCCTCTCTAGCTGAACACACAACCGGCGACGCCTTAAAATTGAATGATTCTGAAGCTTGCCGAATATTTTCGAGCAATTTTCCAAAATTATCAGACTTTTGAAAAAAAAAAAGAAGATTCAACGAATATTCAGAAAAATTCGATATTAAAGAATGCGATTTCGGACTTTGCGAATCAAAGATTTTAATTGAGAAACTTTTCTATACGCGAGAGGACTCGAGTAACGATGAGTTTCAAGACGCGTTTTTTTTTGCGACTTTTTTTATTTCCGGAAATTTTCCTCTCTAGCTGAACATACAACCGGCGACACCTTAAAATTGAATGATTCTGAAGCTTGCCGAATATTTTCGAGCAATTTTCCAAAATTATCAGACTTTTGAAAAAAAAAAAGAAGATTCAACGAAGATTCAGGAAAATTCTATATCAAACCATGCGATTTTCAACGTCACTGAACTTTCGTTTGAATCCTCGATGAAATTTGCAGCGCGGCATTCGATCGGCGGGATGCTGTGACGGAGAGTAATCTCTTTCGAAAGGCGCTTTTATCCGATATTTTTTTCTCGATATTTCGATTTTTAAAAATGCGTAAGCGTTATTTGCGATCAGGAGACTGTGATAACGCGCGAAGGAAGATTGAAAAGGGAGAAGTGATGTACGAAAAAAAATAATAAAGTTCCGTACACGACGAACGTAATTAACGAGCAATTATAAACACTGGTTAATTCGATTGACGACAACGCGCTAGAGTTTCCGTCGTCCGCCGTATCGTCACGTAGACGCCGTCGTTATAATCGGTATAAATTTAATTGGCAATGCGGGCGGCATTCGTACGTGAACGTTCCGCGAGCGAACTCGCGTATACGCGCTCTTTAAGCGCGGCGACGACGACGTCGAACATAAACTTGTACTTTGCCAACAGGATAGAGACTTATTTTGCCTCGACTCTTGCGAATTAAATGTCGCCCGTTGTGGGTATCTTGTCTCGGATGATTCTCGCGCATCTCTGCAGCCTACAAAGTTGCACGCGCGCACTATAATTAACGACAAATACTCCATACGACATTAGGGTGTTCCGATCCTTCCCAAGTTGACTTTTTCCACTCGGGTACGCGCTAAAAAGGATGTTTGAAAATTTTTCAAATCTTTGCCTTTTTCAAAGTTGCCTACAAATTTTTCAAAATTCTGCCTTTTTCAAAGTTGCCTACAAATTTTTCAAAATTTTGCCTTTTTCAAAGTTGCCTACAAATTTTTCAAAATTCTGCCTTTTTCAAAGTTGCCTACAAATTTTTCAAAATTCTGCCTTTTTCAAAGTTGCCTACAAATTTTTCAAAATTCTGCCTTTTTCAAAGTTGCCTACAAATTTTTCAAAATTTTGCCTTTTTCAAAGTTGCCTACAAATTTTTCAAAATTCTGCCTTTTTCAAAGTTGCCTACAAATTTTTCAAAATTCTGCCTTTTTCAAAGTTGCCTACAAATTTTTCAAAATTCTGCCTTTTTCAAAGTTGCCTACAAATTTTTCAAAATTTTCAAACCCTTTGAGAATTTAATGTCGCCCGTTGTGGGTATCTTCTATCGGATGATTCTCGCGCATCTCTGCAGCCTACAAAGTTGCACGCGCGCACTATAATTAACGACAAATATTCCATACATTAGGGTGTTCCCAGCCTTCCCAAGTTGCCTTTTCCCACTCGGGTACGCGCTGAGAAGGATGTTTGAAAATTTTTCAAAATTCTGCCTTTTTCAAAGTTGCCTACAAATTTTTCAAAATTTTCAAACCCTTTGCGAATTTAATGTCGCCCGTTGTGGGTATCTTCTCTCGGATGATTCTCGCGCATCTCTGCAGCCTACAAAGTTGCACGCGCGCACTATAATTAACGACAAATATTCCATACGACATTAGGGTGTTCCCATCCTTCCCAAATTGACTTTTCCCACGTGGGCACACGCTAAAAACGATGTTTGAAAATTTTTCAAAATTTTCAAACGGTATTAACCCTCGCCTAAATGACGATACTCTTGCCATCAAAATAACGTGGGGTTTTTGCACTTTTCGAATTTTAATTGTCTTCCTGCTTATTAGATTCATTAAATTTTTCAAAATTCTCGATTCTCCTTCGACAATGATCCTTTTTCGATGGACAAATTTCAATATTGCTGACAACGAATTTACGCATACTCAAGGGAAATTACGAACACCCTAATGAGCGAGAAATCATAATTGTCGTGTCTGGATTTATATTGAAATAAAACAGAGTGGATTTACATTCGCAACAAAAATAATCGATCATACGTGAGTCTTGTTTTATTGAATAACTTTTTTTCCAAACCATATATTTGAGAGCACGCGAATGAGGATCGAAGGAGATGAATATTTATGACGAATTTGAAGAAATTGCGATTTTGTAAAAAAGAAAAAAGAACGCAGCTTCCCAACAAGTGGGAAAGAAGGAAATTCCGTTCGACCGATTTGTAAATCTCGTTTGAATTGCTCACAGAGCGTTTCCATTGAATCTTCCTGTTCCATCGAGCTGCAGAGACCCTGCTCGGATTATCGTGAAAAATCTCACGAACGAGCGGAGCATTGCGGACAATTTACGAGCGAACTGTTGCGCACAGCCAACGGCGGAACTTTGCCGTGTATATAATCATTGCGCGCTCTATTATACATCTTGAATGTGAAAAGTTGGCGGAGTATCAAAAAGCGGAAGATTGTCGATTTTACGGCGTCGAAAAACAACGCGAATAACAATCGTACCGTGAAAGCGATTTAAACGCATCGAAATGCATTTTAATTCGTTAAATATGAATTTTCAAAAAAATATTAAGTTTCGAAAATTATTTTTATTGGTCTGTGTTCGTGTATTTTTTCCCGCTGATTACGAAACACAGCGGTGTTTCATCGAAAAACCAATATTTCAGTCCGAAAATGCGATAATACGAATTTTTTCGATTAATTACTATTTTCTCATCGAAATATCGAGTTTTCGGGAAAAAGTCGGTGTGTTTCGTAATCGGCGGAAAATTTCCGATCGGATAGGCAATCGAAATATTGGAAATTGGAAAAAAAAAATTTCGACCCATTTTCACCACTTTTTCCAGAATCGTCGAAAAGTCGAAATTTCAAGTGGTCATAACTACGTTTCTGTTTGTGCTATATACTTTTTTTGGGGGGGTTTTGAGACGCTCTCGAGTAGACTTAAAAACTGGTGAAAGTTACAAGTCGATAGCTCGAATCCTTCGCCCTCAAAATCGATGTTGAAAATCGGCAAAAAAAGCGCAAAGGGGTATGTATGGGAAAATTGGCGAAAATCGATGGTCGGAGTTTGAAAATCTGCCAAAAATCGAAAAATCAAGGTACTCGATGAACCAAGCGGCATTCTGAAGCTTCGACAATTGCCCGGAGAATGAGCGAAAGTCGGAGTGTCTACCTCAATCGGGAAAAAAATGCCGAGCACTTTAGTGATTTGAACGAATTTGGCGAAAAATGACGAAAAACGTTCGATCTTCAAAATCCAATTCAACAGTCCATATCGATGTATTTTTGCCCTCTGACTACGAAACTCGTCGATATTCCATCGAAAACCCAAAAATTCAATGCAAAATTCCGAAAAACCCAAACTAATCGAATAATTACCATTTTCCTTCAATTTTCTCATTGAAATTTCACTTTCTCGGTATGAAAAACTCGCCTCTTGAGATATCGTAAACTGGAAGAAAAAAAATGAAAAAGTTTATCGATCTTCGACATTTGTATTTTCGCACAAGGACAAATCGGAAACAAACGGAATGCAAAAGTCCGTCGTCCGATATTCGCGATGTTTAATACGTTATTTGCAATGCAAATGCGCATTCTCGGAGTGTCGCGACTGCTCGATGAGGGCGAATACCCTCCGGCGAATCCCGCGGCGTTTCCAGTACCGAAAAAAATCGCGAACGGACGTACGCACCGCCGAACGAGCCGCGACTCGACAAAGGAAACGTCAAGTTACCAAAACGATCGTTACCAAAAGCACGACGAGAAACTAAACGGCCGTGCGTGCGTGCGTGAATACGCGAACGACCGTCGTTGCAATTGTTGCAAAAATGCGCATTGACGTCATGGAGGCACCGGAAACAACGAGGACTCTTCGCACAGCCGTAAAGGAAAGAGACGACACTTTTATGGGAGCTGATAAAGTCCGACGATAAACAGGGGAGATTGGGGCGGAATAGCCTCCCCAAAGAGTGTCTAAAAAAACACACTCTTTTTGTCGATCGGCCTGCATCTCGAATTCCATTCGAGAATTTCGAAATCTCCGGAATATTTCGGAAATTCAACGAATTCCTCTGAAAAATTGTGATTTACCGACATTTTTTTTATATTACATTTTTTTTAAGCCTCGCTAACATCGTCTCCTCAGGATTTTTTATAATACTTTGTAAAAATAATGAAAATACTCAAATTTGGAATAAAAATTCTTTCCTTACTGAAAATACGATGATTTTTGAAAAAACAAATGCGTTCGAGGTAGTGAGGAAAAGAAAGGGTTCGGCGGTGCGTACGTCCGTTCGAAACAACGAGGACTCTTCGCACAGCCGTAAAGGAAAGAGACGACACTTTTATGGGAGCTGATAAAGTCCGACGATAAACAGGGGAGATTGGGGCGGAATAGCCTCCCCAAAAAGTGTCTAAAAAAATACACGTTTTTTTTCGATCAGCCTGCATCTCGAATTCGATTCGAGAATTTCGAAATCTCCGGAATATTTCGGAAATTCAACGAATTCCTCTGAAAAATTGTGATTTACCGACATTTTTTTTATATTACATTTTTTTTAAGCCTCGCTAACATCGTCTCCTCAGGATTTTTTATAATACTTTGTAAAAATAATGAAAATACTCAAATTTGGAATAAAAATTCTTTCCTTACTGAAAATACGATGATTTTTGAAAAAACAAATGCGTTCGAGGTAGTGAGGAAAAGAAAGGGTTCGGCGGTGCGTACGTCCGTTCGAAACAACGAGGACTCTTCGCACAGCCGTAAAGGAAAGAGACGACACTTTTATGGGAGCTGATAAAGTCCGACGATAAACAGGGGAGATTGGGGCGGAATAGCCTCCCCAAAAAGTGTCTAAAAAAATACACGTTTTTTTTCGATCAGCCTGCATCTCGAATTCGATTCGAGAATTTCGAAATCTCCGGAATATTTCGGAAATTCAACGAATTCCTCTGAAAAATTGTGATTTACCGACATTTTTTTTATATTACATTTTTTTTAAGCCTCGCTAACATCGTCTCCTCAGGATTTTTTATAATACTTTGTAAAAATAATGAAAATACTCAAATTTTGAATAAAAATTCTTTCCTCACTGAAAATATGATGATTTTTTAAAAAACAAATGCGTTCGAGGTAGTGAGGAAAAGAAAGGGTTCGGCGGTGCGTACGTCCGTTCGAAACAACGAGGACTCTTCGCACAGCCGTAAAGGAAAGAGACGACACTTTTATGGGAGCTGATAAAGTCCGACGATAAACAGGGGAGATTGGGGCGGAATAGCCTCCCCAAAGAGTGTCTAAAAAAACACACTCTTTTTGTCGATCGGCCTGCATCTCGAATTCCATTCGAGAATTTCGAAATCTCCGGAATATTTCGGAAATTCAACGAATTCCTCTGAAAAATTGTGATTTACCGACATTTTTTTTATATTACATTTTTTTTAAGCCTCGCTAACATCGTCTCCTCAGGATTTTTTATAATACTTTGTAAAAATAATGAAAATACTCAAATTTGGAATAAAAATTCTTTCCTTACTGAAAATACGATGATTTTTGAAAAAACAAATGCGTTCGAGGTAGTGAGGAAAAGAAAGGGTTCGGCGGTGCGTACGTCCGTTCGAAACAACGAGGACTCTTCGCACAGCCGTAAAGGAAAGAGACGACACTTTTATGGGAGCTGATAAAGTCCGACGATAAACAGGGGAGATTGGGGCGGAATAGCCTCCCCAAAAAGTGTCTAAAAAAATACACGTTTTTTTTCGATCAGCCTGCATCTCGAATTCGATTCGAGAATTTCGAAATCTCCGGAATATTTCGGAAATTCAACGAATTCCTCTGAAAAATTGTGATTTACCGACATTTTTTTTATATTACATTTTTTTTAAGCCTCGCTAACATCGTCTCCTCAGGATTTTTTATAATACTTTGTAAAAATAATGAAAATACTCAAATTTTGAATAAAAATTCTTTCCTCACTGAAAATATGATGATTTTTTAAAAAACAAATGCGTTCGAGGTAGTGAGGAAAAGAAAGGGCAAACTGTCCGGTGTTTCAGAGCTGCAAAAACGAGTTGTTCGTTAAGGGGGCCGTGGTGCCCCAGTTTCCCCCGCGCGTATACGCTGGAAAGAGTTATAAAATTAAAAGACGAGACTCGCCGGGTAATTGAAGCTCGCAATGTCTCGTCACATATATTGGCTCGTTGTCGGAAAGGAAACGGCCATTTCTTTGCCGCGTTTTGTTTCCTTACTGTGCGAGAGACTCGTTTCATATACGTACGGGCGTACGTCATTTCCTCTCGACGAAATGAGAATTCTCTCCCCCGAATTCATCTCACTCTCTCTCTCATCCCATGGACCATCGCTGTACCAGAGAATTCCGCCCCCGGGTACGATCAAATCGGTAAAAATCATTGCTTAAAAAGCTCGAGTACACACGCGAATCAGAAATTCCTCGGCGCCCACCCGGTATATGAAAAATGATTTTAAAGTTTGCATTACCCGAGCTGCTTTTTTTTCGTCCATATTTTCCACAATTTGCCAAATATTTCGGAGCAATTTTTCGAAATTACGACACTTTTGTTTGTGAGATTTGAAAAATTCAAGGACAGTGCAGCAAGAAAATCGAAATATAAAATAGAAATTTCGGGATATCCTGAAAGTCTGAAAAACTTCTTTTTTTTTTCTGATATTACATCGATTCGTTCATTTCGTTTTTTGGATACGCTTGAATATTTTCAAAATCGAACAAACCAAAATGCGAAATAGCGAAAAAAATATGAATTTTCGATTTCTTTCTTTTTTTTCGGAATTTCAGAGTGCAATTTCCGTTTCTCGCGATCGTACAATTTGTACTGGTTGATTCCACAAGGACGTGGACGAACAAGTGCTATTGTACGTGTCCAAAATACACATTTAACGCGATAAAAGTGTGAAGGTACAGACGCGGTGCTTGTGCAATATTCTCGCGTGTGTGCTCGTTTCACACACGTTGTGCATTTGCCATGTTTTTTTTTTTTTTTTTCATCGACACGTGCTATACGAGCTTTGACGGTTGCTCCGTACGTGTGACGTGCGGAGTATACAGGGTGATTCAAAAAAGACTATCAAACGAGGAAATACCGCGGAATCTGGCTGATATTCCGAGCAAAACTACTTGGCGGTTTATCTATTGTTTTTTTAACTTCAAAACGAGAAAAAATAGACTTCCGACTTGCCAGGACGATCGGAGACATCGCTGAAGTTTGAATCGGCGAAACTCAACGAAAAAAAATACAAGATACGGGTGATTGTGAATCACCCTGTACAGGTTTTGCCGTGGCGCCAACGCAGCGTAGCAGTGAGCCAGCCGTGCGGCGATAAATCGACATAAGTGAACGATAATAATCGATAGGCCGAGCCGCCGGGATAATATAATGAATCGATTTATATACGAGTGTGTGTCGCGCGCGATCGAAGCGCCAATCAAAAGGAGCGAGAGCGAGAGAGAGAGGGAGGGAGACGGACAGACACTCGTCTTCGCGGAGACAAAGAAAGGACGCCGATTTGCCGCGTGTATACGCGGTTTATGCGCGTTTTGCGTGTACACCCTATAGGCCAGTCCTCGCGTAATTGTTTTTACGTATAAATAACAATCCGCGGCCCGGAATTCGCTTCGTTGAGGGAAAAAGAGGCTTCGAACGTCGAGAAGACAGGAGCGCGATCGGGATTCCGTACCTCATCTCGTCCATCTTAATTGCTTACATTAAGCATACAAAGATGTCGATTATGGTAGAATCTTGGGAGACAAACACGAGCAGGCTGCTCGTGATTGATGGTCCGAACGACGAGGACGATTAAAACAGAGGGAGGCAACTCGCGTTCCGACGTTCTCTGACATCGTCACCCTTTATCCAGCATCCGACGTGCTTTAACACCCCTTGATCGGCGATCAATCGTCTCTGACGTTTGTTTTCTAATTTTATTCATCAATTTGGAATCAATTCTCCCGAAACCATGACACTCGTGAAAAGAAAACGGAAGATATGACGAGAATTCACGGTAAAAAATTGAAAAGAGTCAGATTTTCCTTCAAATCCGACGATTCCTCGGTTTTTTTTTGCGCTCGAATGGAAAAATGCCGATTTTACAGCGTTTTTTGAGTGGCTTCGAAGGCTCGATGAAGCGGAACGAAAATTGATTCAGCGGTTCGTCGTTATTTTCGATGTTTTTTGACACAATTCGACGAAAATGCGGAGTGTTTTCTGTTGCGGTTTTTTTCTTTGTTTAATTAGGCGTCACTGTTTTTAAATATGGTGTACGTACTTTTGTGCATTCTGTGCAGTTTGCACAAGGAGTGCAAGGAGAATGACCACGGGACAAGGGAACGTCACAGCGGATACGTGAGCGGAAAGAAGAATGGCGCTCGGGCGACGGACTTTATCGCGTAAACGTCCGCGAATGAATTTCGTTCTGCGTATGATAAGAAACTAGAATTCCGCGCTGTAATATTGTCGCACAACGTGGGTTGAGGTACTTTGAAAATAAATCAAAAGAGCAGCTTGAAAAGTTCGTCGGGAAAAAAAGTGTATTTTGAAGCTTCCGGTATACTTCATAATTCATTAAAATCGAGTCCAAAGGTGCATTTTTTTTCTCGATAAAAAAGTCTGAAACGAAGGTCGTATTTTTGTGGTGAAATTTCTCGAAAGGATATCGAAACGAATTTTCGAATTTTTAACGGAAAGAAATTTCTCAATCGAGTTCGCTTCCGCTCTGCGTGAATTTATGCACGAGTGACATTCCCTCCAAATCGATTTTATGCAAAGAGCTTTCGGTATAATCGCGCGAGGATATAGCGCAATTGTGACACGGCGTATTTTCGATACACCATGCATCGAGAAACTTTGTCGAAGCAAACTTTCAACGGAAATCGAAGAACAATCGAGGTTTATGCTGGAAAATAATTGTGACGATTGATTGGAAATTCCAGCGCGGGCGTGTTGTACAGGGTGTCTCAAAACTCGATGTTATTGACGTGAAATTAGATTCGGGATGAAATTCCGCGAGTGAAATGTTATTGATTGATATCTCGACGGGGATTCGTCGGATCGAAAAGTGCTAAAGGACACTTCGACTTGGAATTTGGTGGCCGATTTAGCATTAAATTATCGGGATCCAATTTTGGGACACCCTGTATATCGCGGCTTTTCGCGCAGGAATATACAGAATCGAGGCGAAAACGCGGAGAATTTATAGCTTTTTTTCTCTGACGGCAAGTACGAGGAAAAGAGAATGGACGGAATGGTTTTATGGACACAAAAATGGTAAGACAGGAGGTAAAAAAAGCAATAAATATAGTGGTTTGGATGTAAAATGGGCTGAAAGTGTGTCGCTGCCTCCGGGGCGTTCATTGAGTGTAAATAGACGTGAAAAGGTTTTTAGGCCGTCCGTGTGTGGTCCATTTTCTCAGAGTACTCCAAGAGTGAGTGAAAATGGCGCTGAATGCTCGCAAGTGCAATTACTCTCGTACTGTACGACGTGGGAATGCATTAATCTCTCTGCGTTCTTGCAACGATTATTTCAATTATATCACATTCGTATCAAAGACGCAGAATCCTTATTTTCATCGATTTACCGCAAGCTACTCTTCGCATTTGCATTCGCCATGTTGGATCCGCCATTTTGAAATTTTCCAGCGCGATAGCACATCAGATTCGAATTGAGAGACTCAAAAAACCACAGCCTACTTATTTTCATCGAAACGCAGCGACTTTTTGAATTTTTAATCGTCATTTTGAATCCACCAGTGTTTCGAAAATCCAGTGTGCGGGGACAAATTTTTCAAGCTGTTTTTTCACACCCAAAAGTGTCTCATTTCCGCTAGACTCTGTTGAGGGGTCTTTGAGGGTTTTTGAAAAAAAAGCTGCTCCAAATTTTTCAAAAATTTCATCGACTCTTCCTCGTCTTTCGCGAATGGTCATACGTCCTTCGAGCCAATGGAGAAAAAATGAATAAAAATCGTGAAAATAGCAGAATATGCGAAAGAAAGAGTCGAGCCAGTGTCTTTCCGTTACTACTGAAGTAGAGTAGATCCACGCTCAGTCAGACAGCTCAAAGTGATGAAACGTTCAAAGTTGTATATGCAGAAACTCGGTAAAATTATGTGGCAAACGGTGGCGAGACGTTTCTTGGTGGGATACTTTAGGAAAACGCCACCGGCGAGATAAATACGAAAGAAGAATTTTCTTTCGCCGGAAAAATACACGACCGATGCACTCGTACCTCCCCTTCCTCCGCTTTCGTACTCTCTATCTCTCAAATTCAAACTTTTCGATCTTATTTTGCTCCTTTCTCGACTCTGAACACTTTAAAACTTTTCCTAACGATACGAAAAAGAGAGAAAAAAAATGGGAAAATGCGAAGAAGGAATCGGAAAATTCCGTTCAATTACCAGCACTCTTTTTCTCTCTGTGCTTTTGTACGTATGTACGTGTCGTTGGAATGCAGTACACGTGTATATTAACGCTGTTCTCGTGAGTTTTATCGAGGATTTCGGATAGTTTACTTCTCGAGGCTCTTTTGTACAGACTTTTTTTTCTTTATCGGGTGTTTCTACCGTGAGAACGAAGTCAGGGGTTAGGGAATAGTTCTCTCGTGTGGTCAGACCGGCGTTAACGTTTTCCCGCCAGGAAACGAATTTCAAAGTTTGTTTTATGACCGAGGATTTATTTTTCCGTGCGACAATCGTAAAATGTTCACCAGAGTGACGTGCTTCGAGTGTGGAAATTCGCCATTTGAAAATAACCCAAAAGGTTGCGTCGAAAAAGTGGTAAATACAAAGGGGAGAACCGTAGGCTCGACGATTTCAAAGTAGGAGGCTCGCGAATGAGGAGAAAAATCGTCACCTTTGTTGTTGCGGGAGGCTGTGGAGATGGACCGCTCGAATCGATTTATTTGGCTCTCTCGATGGGCTCGAAAGACAGGACGATGTTTGCGTCACATTCGCGCAAAGGACGCGCGAGAAATATCAACGTGGCACACACTCGCGCGGGCTCTCGTGGAAATATGGGCGGAAAGGACTTGATGGATGGCGAACGACGTCGTCATTTTGCAAAGAAGGACGCGGGTTACACACAATACGAGAGGAAGAATGACGAATAGGAGCCAATAGTTGTCGCTATCGCGGCGAACGTGAGGGTCAAGACAATCGGAGAGTCTCGCTCTCTTTTCTCCTCCACTTTGCCTTTCAGAGTCTCCCTCGCGTCTCGGGTCCATTTTCAAAGCTCGCGGAGCTGACGAACCAAGGGCTGAAACGTGTTCGAGGTCGGAACACGCGATACACGAAGTTCGGACACGTTTGACAACGACCTCAAGGCGGTACTGTCCCGTTCAAAAATTATTTTCACGTAACTTTATAACCAGTAGAGCCTAAAAATTGGTAAAAAAATGGGATAAAACGTTGAATTTTTTTGTAAGTATACCGGGTGTTCCAAAAGTCGATGCTGATCTTTTGAAGCTAGATTCAGGCTGGAATTCCGAGTCGAAATGTCCTTTAGCATTTTTTTATACGATCAAAACTCCGCGAGTTATTGATCGTGAAAGCTCGAGCCAATCGAGCGCGCTCCCTCCCTTCTCCCGTGGGCGGGGCGTGAGCGCGCACGCGTCCTACGGCTCCGACTGCACTGATTAATAACTCGACGGGGGTTCGTCGGATCGAAAAGTGCTCAAGGACTTTTCGACTCGGAATTTCATCCCCGATGTAACTTCACATTGAAGCTTCTTCTAATATCAAATAAAATTCTTCTAAAATCGACAATTATCTTTCCATAGTTTCCAGCTCGAATCTCGTCATTAACGTTACCTCTAAATTATAAAACTTCCTGCCTCGAGGCAGTACACTACCTCGATACTTTCATCAAAACGCGTTATATCCACACTATTACGCTTGAATAAAATCCCACGAATAAATGAGAAAATCTGACGACAAATATTTCCCGTATAATCCGTAAATGATTGAGAAAAGATGGAGGACGGAGATTGACGTAAAAAAAAAAGAACTTTCACGATCCATCGATGCGATATCGATAAATTTTCTCAAGCCTCGCGTCAGCTATGTATTTATCATTCCGCCGACTCTCCGTCTCATTATGCAGAGATTTCCGAGTCTCCAACGAGAATTTCACTGATTCGAAATTGATTCCATCGTCAAGCTCGTCTATATTGAATATAAACGTGGTATTTACTCGCGATCGTCGCTGGCTCATCAATTTCGCGTTCAACAATGGAATCAGGTCGGAGCTTGCATCCGCGACGGTGAAAAAAAAGGGAAAAAAATGAAACTGCGAAACAATCGTTCGCTTCGCGAAGCACACACAGCCAGCGGGGTATACACGCTGAGGCGTCAACGCCAAAGAGCATTTCGCGTGCAATCTCGACGACGCGGATGAGCACCAAAGTGTCCACAGTGGTAATAGTCACAGAGTGGACGCTCAGTCGCGGAATTGGACAACCGAGAGCCGTTAAAAGACACGGCTAGGAGCGATATATACCGTTGTTTAAGAATAAATCAAATTTTCCATCAAAACGGAGAAACTTGGGGTTTCATAAAAAATTTTACCGTTCGAACGCTAATTATTTTACGTTCCCATAACGTGTGACCTCAATTTTCCAAGGAAAAAACACGCACCGACAAATGCCGACTGAAAAAAAGCAAGAGAAAAAGTTTCTCTCAAAATCCATGGTTTCCGGTGTGGAAACGAAAAAAAGTACGATTTTCATTATTACTCCAATTCCTCAAGATTCCATACGGAAGCTAATCTACTTTTCTTCCCAAAGAAAGTGGACCAAAATTTTGATGACAAAAATTTGAGCATTCTTTTTGAACGAATTCCATGGTCTCCGGAGGAGGAACGAAAAATTCGACTATTCGTTTATTTTTCTCTCGAATTCAATAAAATTTGACACGAAGAGTGATCTTCTTACCCCCCTGAAGAAAAATTACCGTAATTCCGATGGCAAAATATGAAAGCTCGAGCATTCTGTTTGACACAATTCCGGCGTTTCCAAAGTGGAAGCCAACGAATAAATGAGATCGTTATTTTTTTTTTCTTCGCTCCACTTCATCAAAATTCGACGCGAAAGGCAATATCGAGGAAATTTATTTGATCAGTGGGATCAAAGCGATGTGTTTTTTCTTCTTCCCCCTCGATCTTTCGCGTTATTACAATTTGTCGCGAGTCTCGACGATGGAGAGAGTGACGTCGAGAGCGCGCACACAGATCGCGAACGTAACGAGTTTTATCTGTAACCGATGCTATTATATATTTGCATGTGTGTGTGTGTTTGTGTGCACAAAAACGCACACAAACGCAAAAGGATGAGGTATTCGAGAGCCACGACACGAGCGCGCGGTTAAAGTATCATATGATCGCTCAATAAACCGCGGACTGGCTGGCGTCAATAAAACCGCGAGAATCGCGAGCCGGGAATAACGATACTGCAAAGAGTTTACGCCGGATAACGATATAAAAGCTGAAATAATAGCACTTACGGCCATCTTTGAATAAAACTTTTTACAAGCTGCAGTTGAAAAAATTCACGACTCGATTTCCTTCGACAATGTCGTTTGACGTTTTAATGACGAGGAAAGAAGACACGTTAAGATGGACCGAGGAAAAGATACACCGCTGGAGAGTTCATCTTAAGGCGTTTCGGTACTACTTATCTGGTAGCAAGATCTACAGAAAATCTCATTGTATTTCTGCAGGATTGCAACTGTTGCTCGCCAAATTTTCTTTTATAAGTGGCGTTCAATGCTACGGTTGGCCAACCTACTACTAGAAATGCGCATGCGCATGCACTTCCCATCGCATCCAGATGGAAGTCGTCATGTGTAATTTTCATGCAAAGGCTTGTGTTTTGTCCTGTATCTCATCAACCAGATGGAAAAACCTCTTCAAATTTGTAGACAATCATTATACAGATGTAATTCAGATCTGACATAAATTTTATGCAAATGGCAATATTTTAAAAGAATTTACAGCCCAAACGAATATTTCGCCCATTTACTTCCGAGTATAAGCCGAATTTTTGAAAATTATTTACAAAAAAACGACGTGGTGGATCAACTTGAAATTTGAACCGTCTACATTTTGTATACTCGCCATTTACGAAAAAAAAAATCGAGTTCATGGTAATATTTTCAAAAGTACTACCGAAACTCCTTAATCGTGGAAGGCTAAAAAAAAAAAATTACGCTCACGGTCCAAAAAATCAGGCGTGAATGACGAAGGAAGTCGAAGCAAACGATTTATCACGCGTCACGCTTTTTTTTCGTATTTTTAGAAACGGATTTCGATTGGAATAATTGAATATGAAGAAATTGAGATAATTCGTATATTTCCGTTGTTTTTCGACTCGAATTTTCTGAATAAGTGTCAATGATCCTGGTGAAATTCGTAATGATTGAAAAAAAAAGATCGTTGGGATGATAATTGAAAAAAAAATCATCCTGCGCGGCAGATAACCTCAATCGAGTATATTAAAAATGCACTCGAAATTATTCAGGTGGAAAGATAGATGGAATATTCATGTGCAGATGAGAATACTTTTGCGTTTTAATTAATCCGCGACCGCTCGAACGATTACTCCCGAAAAATTGTGGATAAAATCGTTCGTACGTATATAAAAATAATCTTTTTTCACCGACAAACCGAATGGAATTCGTTTCAATCTAATTTTTTAAATTTTTTCTTCTTTATTACTCAAAAATTCTCCAAAAAAATGTCCGTTTATCGTCAGCGTTTCGCGAAGCTCCAAACATTTTTCAGCATTTTTTCGTAATCGCGACGCTTGAAAAAAAAAACGTAAAAGAAAGGTACAGCGAAAATGGTGAAAAATGCAATTTAAAAAATCGAGAAAATTTCGATAATTCCGACGAGTTCCAACGATGCGGATTTCGACGTTGTTATTTTTCTCCGGTGAAATCCGCGTGTCCGACTTTTGGTGGGCAGTGTACACGTACGAAATATATACGTAACGTCGTTTCGCGCTCGTTTATAATTCGCGAGGGCCTCTCGTGAAAGTGGGACGCAAATTCTGCGGTTGGGCTGACAATTTCGCGGGAAACAATGACGGATTCACTGATTTTTTCGAAACCAGCGCGAGTCGAGAGGCTAAAAGACGAAAGAAAGAGGGAGAGCTAAAAGCCAGTAAGATTGGAGTGCAACCGGGGGTGGAAGGGCTCGAAGAAGGCTCGCGAGTGTGAAGGGTCGGTAACAAGGGGTTGTGCCGAGTATGCCTACTCGAATAAGAAAGGGGGCGTGTGTGCGGTATCTCCGCGAAAAACGTGGAACGAACGAAAGTCGACGACGCGACGATGCAGCCACAAATTTGGGATGTGCGTTGTCTGCATCTCGTTTTTCTATTTTTTTTCCACCAAAATGACGAAATTGCAGCTCGAATCGTTGGAAATTCTGAGCGAACGTAGGGATAATCGATGTTTCGATCGTCGGTATCGCGCGAGAAAAAAATATCAACGGAAAACTGGTTTCCGGAAGACGGGATGATTCGCAATATCGAAATAAAACATTTTTTGTGTGAAAAAAATGTTTTTTTTTTCGAAAAACTGGCGATCCTCGAATTTTTTGAAAGAATATGAATTTTCGGGAAATTTTTTCGCGACGTTCGAGAGAAGCAAGCTTGGGATGAAAAAACATTGACTAACCTCGATTTAAGACTCCGAGTGTCGTCCGTGTGACGGAAAAATTCTTCCTTCCGGTGTGTACGCAGGCCCCTTTCTTCCCTTTGATTTTTTTTTCTCTCCGGACCGTACCTCCTTCCCTCTGGTGTTCGTTAAAGTATGCGGATCTCAAGGCATTGCCACCGCTGTGACAGTTTTAAAGCGTTCTTAGTTTCCACCCTCGTTGAAAACAGCACTCGCGAGAGTCTCGACAAAAGTGAGAGAAAAATGAAGACCGCGAAAAACGGAAGGAATTTTTTCTTTCTCTTTTTTTTTGGTTCACGTTAACCAGAGGAAAATGACAAAAGAACACGCGCAGCGCTCTCTCAACGTACGACGATTGTTTCAAATTTTATCGTAAATTGCGGATGACTGTTTTGGTTGAAAAGCTGCTCGACGAACTATCGGCCGGTCGGTGGTTCGGTTACGGAGTAGACGCGGTCTGAAAACGGAATTGGAAAAAAAAGATACCATTTCAGCGCCAGCGATCAATTTTCATTATCTTCAAAGTGTAGAGGGTGTCTTGGAAAATCGATTTTGATAATTTAAAGTCGAATTCGGAATGAAATTTCGAGTCGAAACGTATTTGAGTATTTTTTTGTACGAGCAAAATCGAGCGAGTTAATGACCGACAAAGTTGGCGCCAATCGGACGCGAGCTCTCCCTTCTCCCGCGTTCGCTATTGGTCCGACTGTATTAATCGATAACTCGGCGGGGATTCGTCGGATGGAAAAGTGCTCGAGGACTTTTCGACTTGGAATTTCATCCCCAATCTAGCGTTAAATCGTAAGCACCCTTTTTTTGGACACCCTGTGGATGAGATACTCAAGTTCGTGTGGAAATTCATCACAGACTTTTGCTTCTCATAGATCAATATCCGAGATAAATCTTGGGGATGCTGCGAAGATACGATCCTGACGAAATCGGAGTAAACTACGAATTTCAATTATGCGTAGCGGAGAATACGAAAAATTTGCTGTCAATTAAAATATCAAAGATGCCAACAAATCATCAGGAAAAAAGAGAATCGAGAGAAAGAGAAAAAGTAAATTTGTGTGAATATTCATTTACAAAATTCCCAAATTGCGAAATTTTAATGCTTCAAACAGTCAAATTATGTACTCGAACCGGAAATCAACATGAAAATCATCCAACCTTCAGTGGGAAAAGAACGAGGCACTTAATCTTTAATTTCAGCGAGGAAAAATACGGGAGAACAGAGGGATGCTGCTTTGCTGGCTGGAAATTACTCAAACGTCGCTGTCGCCCCGGAAAGCTCTCGCTGAAGCTTTCCTTCCTGTCCTGTACAGCGTTTCTACTGTGCACTATTCCGAATCACTTTTCCGCATGGGAAATATTTCACGTTTTCATCTTCACAGCTTTTTATCTCTCGAAAAAACAACGCAAGCAGCAGATTATTATTCTTTCTCGGCTGACGCGGGTCCAGCTCGTTTTTCATCGAACCTTCGCTTCTGATCATCGCACGCGCATTTTCCGATGGAGCAGCCTGAGATATTTCTCCAAGATAAAATGAAATTTTCGACGCCTCGTTCATCCTCATTTCGCAATTACCGTGGAAGTCGACACGCAATTATTTATCTCGCTTTTTATTGACGAACAAGACGGAAGATAATTGGTGTCTTCTTCGATATCATCCGTCCCTTGTCCAATCAAGACTCCAAAGAAACAGCGATATTAAAAAAAAAAACAATACAATTTGCTTCGCTGTTTTTTCCTTCTTTCATCTACGGAGGGATAAAAATTCGTCTCAACAGTAACGAGATTGCGCACATTTTTTTTTATCGTCGGCTCTGCGGGACGCCGAAGCGAATATGTTTGCGATTTTATAAACAACGCCATCTTTAAAAACGTAGAAATAATCCGAAATGCAATTTTTTGCAAAATTTTTGCAATTTTATCAATGACATCGACGAAAATGTCTGAAAAATATGCTAAAATAATTCAAATACGATAAAAATGATGAAAATTCGTATTTTCCTCGAGTTACGACGATTCGCTTCGTTTCTTCGCGTGTGAGTGTAAAACAGCCTGTACCGCGCGAACCAATTCATCGCGGGGAGGATCGAAAGAGGCGGCGAGCGGAGAATACAACGGATCACCGTGAAGAAAATTGCGATTGCTCGGAGAAACGAGAGAAAACGAGAGACGTTGATGGTCCACGAGAGCAGCATCCGCGTGTACAAAACAAATTTCATTAAAGCCCGTGTCTCTGATAATTAAATTGTTCCAGCGAGAACGCTGCGTCACACACACACAAAGTGTACATTATTCTTTTTCCTCCCGATGAAACGTTAAAAAAATCGTGATTCCGCTCCGAAACGCGAAATACGTGAGAAACGCGATATTTCGAATATTTCGATAAATCCGCGCCAAACATTCGTTTTTAATTATCTCAGGGATGCTGCGTTCGTTATTTCCACATAATTCATCCTTAAAAAAATCAGGCCAAGACCCGCAGCAATGAGAACAAAGTTACCCTGATTTTCGACAATTTCTATTTCGCCAAAAATTACCTCGAAAGCTGTGGTGATAAAAAAAAAGTGATCCCACACGTTTGTTTCGCTCGTTAATTACACGGTTCGATCGGTTTGAAAAACTCCATTAAAAGGACGTTGTTTATCGAATATACGGGAACCGCGACACCGTGGGAGGGTCGAGCGATAAATTTTCAGGTGTATTTCGCCCATCGGTTCGAACTTTTTCTTCCTCGTCGATATTCGATCTGTGCGCAATTGAAACGTTCGTGCTGTCGAGTCGTTCGGCTTTTTTTTTACTCTCCTTCTCCGTTCGATGAAACGGAATATTCAATAAATAACAATTGGACGCACACCGAGGGCAAAAACGAGCAACAGCGTGTGTGTGTGTGTGTGTGTATCGTAGAAAATACTAAACAATTAAGTTGCAGTTTCGATCAATAGATGCCGATTCCCAACTGTATTCATTATACCCGTAGCTGCAGTTTCAATCAACTTTAATCCGACGATACATCGTTAATTGGACGCTTTCAGCACGCCATCTCGCTCTTTCTTTCTTTTCACGGGCGTGTGTGCGCGTGCGATCAAACGCGCACACACACGCGCGCATTTCGAACTTCCGATCCCGACGTCGTAATTCAGCCATCAGGTTCGGACGAGAAAAACGTGAGGTACAGCGGTAATTCAAAGATTTTGAGATTGTTTTTATCGTCGATATCCTGTGTGTTTGAGGTTAGACCAGGTTTTTTTTTGTTTTTTTTTTTTTCAAAAAACGAAAGCGCGCGAAACGGTGCTCGGTTTGCGCTGAGTCGTGCCGCGAACGAAACTAAAAAATTTCAATGAGCGAAAGTTCAGCCTCTGTCGTTTTGTTTTATTATTCATTTGCGAAATGTGAAAATTTGGGGAAATTTTTGAAAAATTATTTGGACGCTCCCACAGGGCCGAGAACCATTGACGCGGAGATCGTTCTCCCACTATTCTGACCCCGAGGAGGGCCCTTGACCCTCTGTGTTTCATTTTATCGTCGATTTGCGAAAAGTGAAAATTTGAAAATTTTCGAAAAATTATTTCGATGCTCCCAAGACCGAGAACTATCTACCTGGGGATGAAAGGACATTTCCACGATCGTTCTCCCACTAGTCTCACCCCGAGGAGGGCCCTTGACCCTCCGCGTTTAATTTTATAATCGATGAGCGAAACGTAAAAATTTGAAAATGATTGAAAATGAAAATTCGGCAAATTTCAGTGTGAAAAATCGTGAAAAATTCAGATTTTCCTTCGACTCGAGCGGTGCCAACTTCGAGATCGTGTGATTCGGGAATAGAATTTTTTTTTAGACTACACGATCACGTTTTCGCAGGGAAATTCGAAAATCGAGACGCAGGTAAGAAAAAAACGTAATTATCGTTACAATTAATTTTTTACACAAATGTCATTGTTGTACGTACAATTATATTCTTTCTATAAATTACCTGCGATTGAAATATAATGAACGTTGTGCTTGTAAAAGTTGAACGTAAACACAACGATAAGAAAAAAAAAAAACGTCAGATACAAGTATCCAAATCCTGAACGTGAGATAAAAGTCGCTTGGGTCCATCCGCGCCACTGTAAAAACACTTTTTATTATTTTTTAACGGTCGCATACGCGAAGAACGAATTTTCCATCTCGAAAAAAACGGAAAAGAGCCCATTTCGTCTTCGTTTTATTTTTTTTTCCATCGCGAATACGTGTTTAAGTGTCCGGTCGCACTTTATCAAGCTGGAAAGTACTCCAACTTTGGATCGAGAGCGGCGAGAGTCCTGTGGCGAAAATAAGTCACGTACGAAAAAATTTGGCAACTTATCAAAGGACACCCACGTTTACACCGCAAACACGAGGGACTGTGCGGCACGAGGACCCAAAGAGGTGGCAATCGCTGTTGGATAGAAGATGCTGCGACCGCGTCTCTCCGGAGATGGACCAAAAAAACGAGGAATCGCGAGAAATTCGACTGAAAAAGGTTGGGAAGAAAAAAATGGGAAAAAAAAAGAATCATCGTTTTTTGGGACGAAATTTTTTGCAAAATCTCCATGGTGGTCCATATTCCTGTAGATTTATGCACGTACAGTGTACTTATCGGCCAAATTTGCGTGCGTCCGGAGGGATCTTTGCAACTAAAGAAATAAATATTCATGCATTGGTTCGTTGGGGAATCTCTCACGCGACGGTCTTGTGATATTTTATATATATATATTAATATATGAACACCATAAAAAAGAAGAGAGGAAGATTGCGAGAGCAGGAAAGACCGAATGACGGGAGCGGACGAGTTTGATACGCCTCGGCCAAAGCGTTGACCCGATTTAGTATCACAGACGCGTCCGAACGCACACACACACTCGCCCGAAGAACGAGATGAACCTCAGCATCCAACAGAGTGAGAAAGAAAAGGTCGAAAAAGCTCCAGGGGCGGCTAAATTCGCGAAGGAACATCTCGACTCGAAAGGTGAAAAGAAATTTGAAGCTGTCAAGATGCGGGGCACATGACCGAGGAGCTCATCGTCGCGTCAAATATAATGCAAAAAGTTCGGAAAAATTTTTCGAGTTCCAAAGATGCGAAAGCTTCCGAGGGATTCTCTTACTCGCGATTGACCGAAAAAGTGACGGAAAAAAAACTGGAAAACAGCCTAGGACGCGATTATAAACGAGATCGAATTGATCGAAGAGAATTTCGTTTTCGTCTCAATTCTCGACGATCTTCGAGTTTATGCTCGATAATTCGCGCGATTTTACACGTGTTAATGCATATCTGGGCATGATCAGCCGGCTCTGAACGAGCTGTAGGAATAATTTATGCGCAAACTACGAGGAATCGCTGGCGAGAATTATCGAACGAAATTCATTAAATTAACAACTTCAGTTGCAGCCTCCGTACGAAGGGAGACAGGACGACTGTCGGTGGATATAATATCGCGCCTGTTCGTCCGTTAAACCGTCGACACTGATCTCTCATCGGAGATATTCGCGCCGATCGGAGCACACGTGAAGATAAATTAATGTTATTACGAGAAAATAAATATACTTATTTGCCACAAAAAAAAGCGACTAGCTCTCGCGTCACTCTTTTTTCCATCGGAAAAGCCCCGATCGTTGACCGTTTTATTTTTTTCCTCGTTCGATAAAACGATCGTAATAAACGTACAGAGACACTCGCACGCAGCCTCCGCTCTGCTGGCTTTGAAAACGCCGGAAATTTGGTAAACGAAATGTGCGATAAACTTGTTTTTAATCCTCGATATTCCACGATCTACGAAATATCTTTTTGAGCAATTTTTCGAAATTGCCGCACTCGAGAAAAATTACAATGAAAATTTTCTTTTTATTGATGAATAAGATGGAAGATAATTTGTGTCTTCTTCGATATCATCCGTCCCTTGTCCAATCGAGAAGAAAATATAATGAAAGCGTAGAATGCGATTTACTTATCGAGGATAGGAAAATCTGGAAAAAAATTGCTGTACGTACGACATTTGTAGCGGAAAATTGGGTGGATATTTATAGCGATGAGAAACAAAGCCAAGAAACACAGCAGCAGACATGGTAAAAGTGAAGTTTAGCGAGTCTCCGAAACGAGGGGAAAAACCTTTCGAAGTTCAGGGGTTGCTCGCGTGGCGAATCGTCGCACAGGATGACAGTGCACGAGGGAAGAAGGTACACTAAGGTACGAGGAAAAGGGCTATCGTTCGCGTGATATCTTGCGGACCCGTATAACGAGTTCGCTGATGATGATGATAAAAGCACTTTCGTGCTGTCGCCATTAAGAGCCACGATAAGGATCATAATGGGTAAGAACAAAGTACGAGATGAGAAGCAGTTTGTGGCCAAGAATATAACAATTGCGTCTATATGCTTGGCGCTATAAAATTGTTAACCGTCATAAATACGTACAAACAAGTTCTCCTCCAAGGAAATTTAATCTTCCATCTGTGTAGTTTCGTTATTCAATTTTTTACAGCGAAAAAACAACCGCGATAGAAAGCATCCTTCGTTCATCGGGTTCCACCATATACAGGGTGCCCTGATAATCGATCCCAATTTTTTGAAGCTAGATTCTGTATGAAATTCCGAGTCGAAATGCATTTTACTATTTTTTTATACGACCAAAACCCAGCGAGTCATCGATCGTCAAAGTTCCGGCCAATCGCGCGCTTCCTACCGGTCCAACTGTATCATTTTCTAACTCTGCGGGGATTCGTCGGATCGAAAAGTGCTCGAGGACTTTTCGCCTTGGAATTTCATCCCCTATCTAGCGTTAAATCGTGAGTGCCCGTTTTTTTGGACACCCTGTATAACAGAGGGCTAAATAACACTTTATATGGGGAATTTTCTACGATATGAGGTATACGGTGGCTTTTAACGATGCGGAACGATCGGAGTGCTGAAAAATCGCGACGAAAATTCGTCATTGAAGGAGAATGCTCGACTCGACTGCGAAAAGCGAGAGAAATTTTGTCGCGAAATCATACGCGGTTAAAAAATCATGACGAATATCGATCGGATGTTAACCAGGGTATAAATTTTCCGACGCACACGAGGGTATGGAGTTCGATGCCGTTTTATATCCCAAGGGGCTCGGGCTCCTGACCTTCGAGTTGAATAAACCTCCCACGCCCATAAAGAAGCCAAGAAAAAGCATGTATGTATATATACACGAGAGAGAAAGAGAGAGAGAGAGAGAGAGAGAGAGCGATGTACGGTAACGAGATAATTACGCCCAGGAAGTCGGACGATCCGACCACACGACATTTAATTGACGCGCACGCGGTACTGCAGCATCCGGGGGTCCACGTCACCGCACCCGAAATCATTTCGATTTTTCGGCAAAGAGCACCGAAAACACCATCGATTTTGAAAAAAAAAAAAAATTCTTTCATCAACCAAGAAATTCACGAGAGTCAGGAAATACTCCGAATATCAAAGATCATTAAAATTCATTCTCCAAACAGTTCGAGTCGATTGAATTCATGAGATGAGAACGCAGATGGGGAAAAGGCGCGGGGGAGGAATTTCGAGCACGCTTTATCGAATAATAATGACTGTTGGAGTGTAAAGATGACACAGGAGGGACAATGAGAGCAGGAGGGGGGGAAAAAATGAGATCTGTAGATGCGCGGGGGTTTCAAAGGAATTAATATTTCTCGCGCTGTTATGCGTGCGAGATGACGCAAAATCGATCTCTTATCGAGATATTCCGCGTTATCTCGCGCTCCTGCGCCTCTGAAACACTCGTATATACATGTATATATGCTTTCCATGTTTCTATTGTCTTCCTCAAGTGTGTCCCGTATCTCCTCGGAGATGCATTGCGTCACGACGCTTCTCGACGATAACGGAGTCCTGTTATTCCGCGCGTTATACACACATGACATTTTCATACACGTACGCGCACATTCGCGGCGTTATTGTGAAAGTTTCGCGTAGTTTCGTTACGATTTTCAAGTTTGCATCGTTGGACCTCGACGAGAATCCGAGTTTCGCGGTATTCATCTTGAATCTTCATGAATTTTCACGTTCCCTTTCTTTTTTTTTCAAAAGTATCATAATTTTGAAAAATTTACTCAAAATACTCGGCAAATCATCAAATATCGTTTCACGTTTGAAAGTATGAGCGTTCTCCATCGTTCCCTAGGGTTGGAGTATGGAATATGCGACTGTAAAGACGACCAAAGGTTCGAGGGAAGTAGGTGAACTCAAAAAAAAATTCAGAGGCAATTTGGGAACTTTTCGATTCTTTTTTTTTCAAAATTACGTCTTGGTCCGATGGGGAGAAAGCCTCGGGATGAAAGACATGATAAAATCTATGATATTTTGAAAAAATTTCGCGAAATCGAAATTTTGAAAAAGTTTCGCGTAGTTTCGTTACGATTTTCAAGTTTGCATCGTTGGACCTCGACGAGAATCCGAGTTTCGCGGTATTCATCTTGAATCTTCATGAATTTTCACGTTCCCTTTCGTTTTTTTTCAAAAGTATCACAATTTTGAAAAATTTACTCAAAATACTCGGCAAATCGTCAAATATCGTTTCACGTTTGAAAGTATGAGCGTTCTCCATCGTTCCCTAGGGTTGGAGTATGGAATATGCGACTGTAAAGACGACCAAAGGTTCGAGGGAAGTAGGTGAACTCAAAAAAAAATTCAGAGGCAATTTGGGAACTTTTCGATTCTTTTTTTTTCAAAATTACGTCTTGGTCCGATGGGGAGAAGGCCTCGGGATGAAAGACGTGATAAAATCTATGATATTTTGAAAAAATTTCGCGAAATCGAAATTTTGAAAAAGTTTCGCGTAGTTTCGTTACGATTTTCAAGTTTGCATCGTTGGACCTCGACGAGAATCCGAGTTTCGCGGTATTCATCTTGAATCTTCATGAATTTTCACGTTCCCTTTCGTTTTTTTTCAAAAGTATCATAATTTTGAAAAATTTACTCAAAATACTCGGCGAAACGTCAAATATCGTTTCACGTTTGAAAGTATGAGCGTTCTCCATCGTTCCCTAGGGTTGTAGTATGGAATATGCGACTGTAAAGACGACCAAAGGTTCGAGGGAAGTAGGTGAACTCAAAAAAAAATTCAGAGGCAATTTGGGGACTTTTCGATTCTTTTTTTTTTCAAAATTACGTCTTGGTTCGATGGGGAGAAAGCCTCGGGATGAAAGACGTGATAAAATCTATGATATTTTGAAAAAATTTTGCGGAATCGCGCGGTTGAGGTTTTTTTGCAATTTTTACTTTTTCAAATGTGGTACGGTCCCCCCCATCGATCGTGTCTTCCCGTGTCGATGCAATCAGAGCGAGCAAATCCCATTGCCGCGAAGGTGAGTGGGTGGAATGGAGAAAGCGATAAATGGAGCGAAAAGAAAGACTAATACAGCAAAAGGAAAAACGAGAGAGAGAGAGAGAGAGTAGGATTTTCCCGATGGCTGTCAGACCATTGGATTACCAGGGTTCAGGCAAACGCAAAGAAGGCAAACATTTATCTATGTCAACCCCAAGATTAACTCTGTACGTGCCTGCCTGGCGAACGAACGCAGCATCCGATCTTGACGATAATCGTGAAAGTCTCAATATCGCCGGATGCAAAATAAGCGAACAAAAAAAGGAACGCTACAACTGTACAGGATAATACAGACAAAGACCAACTTTCATGATCTCGTCGTTCAACAAAAATCGCAATTTCCTCGATCTTTCACACTGAAATTCCAGGAATTTTCTTTTCACGTCGCAATTTCGAAAAATCGGTTTAATCGAGTAAATTCGATGAAACGCCAACTTCGCTGCGACAAACGGGAAAAGCCATTCGTCGATCTTTCTTTTTTCTTTTTTCGTACGTTTTTCATCGTGGGTTAATTGAAAAACGCGTGAAAAGATGCATGTTTTCAATGAAAGTCGAAAAAAGCCTCTGAAACTTTCTGGAGAACGTGGATGTGTACACGCGTGTGAAAGCAAGAACGAAGGCATAGGATGTGCATGTGCGTGTAAAGATGTATATTTAAAACGGATCAATATCGTGAGAACGAAAGTGGAGAGCTGGAAGATGAGTGAGAGACGAAGAAAGAGATGAGAAAGGAGAGATAAAAGCGAGCTCGAGGTCGTCACGGGAAAATCAAATGAAAAAATTGGTGAGAAAAAAGGGAAGAAGGAAAAAAGTAAAATTAACGACGCTTCGTCGAGTGTATTGAGCGTGGCTGCAACTGGACGTGCCCGCGATACAGCGGAGAGAAAAATGACACTGAGGAAAAAAGAAAAAGGTCTAAGGATTATGCGTCTACGAAGGTGATAAGAGAGATGAGGAGAATATAGCCGGCGGATAAGACGCCATTCTCCAGTGTAGTCTGCACTAATGGACATCAATCCACGAGAGGAGTCGTTTTTCTTCTCATACATCATGAAAACCCGAGAGAAAAAATCCCGAGTATCGATATGACTAGACGGCGGACATTCCGTAAAACGCTTTTTTCTCTCATCGTGCGGCCTGTACCGCACTCGGCCGTTTGACGACTCGGAGCCATCTACAGGGTGACCCGAATCTCGGTGCCGAAAACGCAGGGCCGGATTCAGGATGGAATTCCGAAGCGAAATGTATTTTAGCACTTTTTTGTACGACCAAAACCTGACGAGTTATCGATCGTCAAAGTTCGAGCCGATCGGACGCACGCGCGTCCCAGCTATATTCCTCGATAACTCAACGGGGATTCGTCGGATCGAAAAGTGCTCAAGGACTTTTCGACTTGGAATTCGACCCCCAAACGACCTCTGAAATATCAGCATCCACTTTTGGGACACCCTGTGTATTTTTTTTCGCCCCGACTACGATATAGAAAACTACGCGGGAGAATATGTTCATCAACGATCTCGTGTCTCTCTCGTTTTTATTTTAACGCAATTGGAAATGAAAAATGGTCACAAAAACCATTTTACCAGCATTCGTTACTTGCACTGATGCGAAATTCAATGCCACATCATCCATGCGGTATATTGCAATATATGTACGGAAATGGTGTCCCGCGTGCTCTCGCAAAACGGGCGTGTATTCATCTTTTGATGCTGGTAAATTATTATTTGTACAGGAGCATACAAGCCGCAGGAGAGGGCTCGTTTAACAGCGGTTTGGGGGATCGTAATTTCTGCATAAGAGCAGCAACTTCATTATTAATTAAATACACGATAAACGTGGTCTTAATAAAATCGTACAGTTTTGTACGATATCAGCCGGTAACAAAGCTGATTCTCGAATTTATCATTGACTCTCTGTCGTATTAGACTTTAAATGTTTTTTTCGTATCTTAGGAATAAAAATCCGAAAAAAAAAAATCAACATCACCCAAGACGCTGAGCTGAGGTAGTTTTGCATGAAAAGAGAATCAAGACGTCAAGTCAGTCGCACTGATACGAATCTGTGATAAAACGACACGACGAAAATCCTCATCGTGACGAGAGACGATGCGAGGGAAAAGCGAGAGAAGAAAAAATCTGATTTTCAAAAGATTCCACACAGCTCCTCTCAGCCTCCCAAATCTCATAAATCTCTCTGCGGGCGTCATTATTATGTTTCTCCCTTTTTTTCACTCCACAAACGCTATTTTTCATTCGAAATAACGCATTACGCCTCGGATAAGAGCATTGAAAGGCAGAATTTATCCGTTTATCATACCAAGATTTATACAGACGGAGGATGGACCATCCGCGAAAAAAGTAAGCTGAAATTCCGCTGCGACATTGACGTTTCATCGTTTCCGTGACAAAATCAGCCGGGACGTTTATACTTTTGTGCGTCATTCATGATTTTGGAGTCTGCATCGTTTTTCGACTTTGTTTTTTTTTCGTCAACGCTCCATACGATTTGCCGAATATTTTCAAACAATTTTTCAAAATTATGACGATGGTGAACAAAAAAAAACGTTGAAAATACGATAAAAAAATTCCGAAAAGTGTGAAAAACCGAGGAAATTCGAATTATCTTTGGGGTCCAGCGATGCAAGCTTCAAGATCATCATTATGGACCAACGTGTATTTTGTATATGCGTATGTACTTCGAGGGATATATATAATACGATTATATACAGGGTGGTCCGTTTTAATCGACGGATACAAATATCTTCTCAACAACGATAGATATAAAAAAATGGTCGAATCAAAAGTTGTACAGGATCAAGGGGGTAGACGTTTAGACGGTACAAGGTCGGAAAATTTCAAGCAAATAGCATGTGAGTATCTTCTGTGATCTTCGACTGTGATACTTGCTTTGACCTCTAAATGACCTAGAAAAGTAATGTCAACTTTACTCTGAAGTATCTTCCCATGAAAAAATAATCAACAGCAACTGCATTAACTACATAATTTGATGTTTATGTGATCTTTTGAAGGTCAAGCGAAGGTCAAAATGAAAAATCATTGGATACTAATTGAACGTAAAATTTTCCGTACTTTAAGAATCTGAAACAAAAAATAGGGGTTCCCATTAAAAAAATCATCATGACCTTCGAGTGACCTTCAAGACAGATCTTAAAGTCGACATCAGCGATACAGGAAGGTTACCCCCTTGATCCTGTACAACTTTCGTTTCGACCATTTTTTTATATCTATCGTTGTTGAGAAGATATTTGTATCCGTCGATTAAAACGGACCACCCTGTATATGTACTCGAGTATCTGTCGAGACGTATCGAGAGGCATGTGCGTACAAAATGTAATTAGCAAGACGCTCTAATGATCAAGCTCATCTCGACGAGTTGCTCTCAAACAGAAGCTGCGATCTCTCGGACAAATATACAGGGTGATTCAGAATAAAATGCGAGCTTGAAAGCTGCGAGTTCCGGGCGACATTCGAGAAACAAAACTGTTTATAATTTTATTAGAATCCATCGAAATTTTTCGAAATTCTCACACCTCTGAAAAAACCAATGAAAATTCCGGAAAGTACGAGAAAAAAAACACAACCACGTGTTTTTTTCCGCACGCGTCCGGAATTTGCAGCTGCAGAGGGCGCTGTGCGACTGTGTATTGAATCACCCTGTATATTACAGTGTATACGCCCTCGTCTCGTGGATTGAGCCAAAACGCCAGAATTTCCCGTGACTTTACGGCTTTAGGAACGAACAAACCAGCATCATCCGTTTAATTAAAGGACCCTTGCGGTTTTATCCTCTGGGCAACGTCTGACTGACGCGCGGTGAAAGACAGACATTTCCAGACGAAAAATCCGGATTTTCATAATTCACTTCGTGCAACCTCGCGGACAATGACGATGGCAGAGTCTTCGAGGGCCGAACGAGCGAACGAGGGAAAAAGGCTCAATTTGAAAAAAGAAAACCCAAAAAACGAGAAAACAAAGCATCTCCAGCTTTTGTCAATTAATAACGAAGAATCACAGGCGAATTTCGGCACCCGATAATGACGCTATGTGCATGTACACTGATGGACGAAGAAGGAAAAAAAAAGCGCGCATGAAAATAAAAATAAAAAACAAAACGCGACAAAATTCAATATCAAAATGACATTTTCGCACGGAAACGTCTGTTTTGCGGTGTGTGACGTTGCTGGAGATGGTTTTGCAGATTTTGTCGAACGAAGCTGCGTGATAATATCGAAAAAAAGAAGGAAAATTTTCGAAATAAAAAATGGGAGTAAAGGATCGAGCTATTCCGATCGGGGTGCGAGCGAATTTTTTCGAGAGTTTCCGGAAATCGTGGTGAAATAAAAATAACCTGTAACGAGTGTAAAAATGCTGAAAAAAATTCGGTATAAATTCGCGCATTTATTTCGCAGTGACAATCTCGTTAGAGCGAGCGTCATTCAGCGCGATACGACGGACATGCGAGAGGTCCGCGAACGTTATTACATGCATATTTGTTCGCGGGTGAATGGCGAGAGAGCTTTGGCGAATAAAACGTGAACGCCGCGAAAAGTCCGTTCGAAACGCGAACGTTCAAGCTCAAAGCGTCAGCACAGCGATATTCACGTGTGGAAAACACGCTGGAAACTCTCGTTTCGCATTCAAAGCTCAGCTCGATAGAAAGGTCTCTGCCTCTCGCGTTGCTATATTATTTCTCTAAATGTACGTACACATTAGGGTGTCGGTAATTTTGCAAATCGACTTTTTTCCCTCGACCATCCCCCAAATCATTAGTTCACAGCTCAAAAACACCGTTGGAATTTTTTTTTCTCAACTTTCAAACGATTTTTGCACTTTTTGAGTTTTGATTTTGTTCACGCTCGTTGTATTCATCGAATTTTCGAAAAATCGTCGTTTCTCCTTCCTCCGTGATCCTTTTGGAGGGGCGAATTTGAATACCTCAACAATTTTTTTGTTAATTTTCAAATATCGGGAAATTTATTTGAAAATGTGGAAAGAATTAATGACAATCTTTTAGAAACTGATGAATAAATGTTTGCCAGCGATTTGAGAAAAAAGGGATCACGGTTGAGGGAGGATCGACGATTTTTGAAAATTTCACGGTTTTAATAAGCGAGAAAACGAAGGAAAATCGAAAAAACATTGTTTTTCGATTTTGGGGATGGAGGACACCCTGAAACGAGCGCATCTTTGGGTTTCTTTTATTCCCAGCAGGATATTCTCGTGTGCTCTCTCAGCTTTTCTCTCTGTTTCATTTCCTTCCGCACCGGTCGTGTATACGACGATCTTTCCGCGGCGAGACTGCGCTCAAAGTCTCCGAAAAGGAGACAACCTGCAGAGCGCATGGTTTTTCACGTCAACGTCGTGGAAAAGTATGGGGGAAAAATCGTCCGAGACGAGGGAAACTCGTTTCTCGCGTGACGAGAGCAAGTTCAAAAGGCAAGTTCCGACATATTTCTTATACGTGGACTCCCACGATTGTTGCGAGAATAAACGAAAGACGGAATGTCTCCCGAGGGTCTCTGATGTCATATGCCTTTAAACTCGCTCCGAGTTTCCCAAAGCGCATGATCATACCTGAACGCAACAATCCGGCGATCAGTCAGACCTTTAAACGCGTTTTGTGGCTGAAATTTTGAGTTTTCGAGAAAAACTCGACGAGTTTTGTAATCGGCGGAAAATTTGCGATGGAAAAGGCTGTTGAACTATCGAAAACTGGGGAAAAAAAATTTTCGTTATTTTTTGCCACTTTTCCAGAATCGTCGAAAAGCCGGAATTTCAAATGGTCATAACTTCCTCTCTAATGAAGCTACATAGATTTTTTGGGGGTGTTTTGAAAAGCCCTCGAGTAGACTTAGACAATGGTGAAAGTTAAACGTCGATAGCTAAGTTCCTTCACCCTCAAAATCGATGTTGAAAATCCGCGAAAAAAACGCAAAGGGGTGTGTATGGGAAAATTGGCGAAAATCGATGGTCCGTCTTTAAAAATCTGCCAAAAATCGAAAAATCAAGATATCCTCACAAACCAAACGCCATTTTGAAGCCTCATCAATTGCCAAGAGAATGAGCACAAGTCGGGCTGTCTATCTCGAACGAAAAAAAAATGGCAATCATTTTAACGAACCAACTCAATCCTCCAAAAAATGGCGAAAAATTTTAAATTTCCAAACTTGTTTTCAATGGTCCATATCGATGTATTTTTCCCCGCTGATTGCGAAACACACGCAATTCCAAAAAAACCAATCTAATCAAATAATTACTATTTTTTTCAATCTTCCCATTAAAATTTGATACGCACTTTGGGAGCCACCCGATTTCGACAAATTAAATTCCATAAAAAGTTAAAGCGCCTAAAAAGTTAAATTTTTCTTATCACGAGCAACCCCAGCCGAAATACGACAATCTCGTTATTCATGAATTCATGAAATGCGAACATTTTTTAATACAAAAAAGAACAAGAAGAGAAAAAAAATGCTAGACTATCGTCGATTCCCCATGGTTTCCTCGTTTCTGTCGCGAGAAACGACGATAAGCGAATATAATTCAACCTCCTTTCGGACTACCGGCATCGCTGCAAAAAATCGCTTCGAGAATATTAACGACGCGTGAGCGGCTCTCCTTTTTTTCCCCTATTTTTTTTCTATACCTTACACTCGAATACACCATTGGAATAATTAGCACACAGCTATCCGATTAGTCGGCGCGGTCGGCGGTGCGGCGACTTTGCGTAATTTTCAAAATTTCGGAATAAAAAATACAGGAAACCCCCCTCCCCCCTTCTTCACAAACCTCGCGATCACCCTCGTCACTGATAAAAGCCTCAAAGTTTCGCGAAAGGTCGAAGCCCGACGAGGACCGAGCGAGAGGTCGCGATGGTTTTTACGAGGACATACGCGTGAAACGTTCCGCGGAAATGGACGAACGGGACCACCCTAATGTGGGTCCCCGCGACAAATTATGCGAACTGCGGAGAGAGATAACGGTCGAAAAGCGGATGTACGTTCGCGCACACGGAAAGGAAGAGCTTGTACGACACGTCGGTGGAAAATTTGGACGGCCTCGCGCCGGCGAGCTGCATTGGCGATGGAAAATCTCGAAATTATAATTCAGCGTGCGATTAAGGTAGTTCTATCGTTAGATTCAAATCGAGAAATTGTTTTGCAGTTTTTCTCACATACAAAATGGTTCGCGGGCTTCAGTTAAATAAGAAAAGTTGTTGCAAATCGACTAAAGAACAGCATACTCCAAATTCACGGTCATCCCAGGTGATATGTGCTTGCTCTATAATTACAAAAATTGCGAAAAAAATGTTCTTAAGATTTTTTTGGAAAACTCAAGAAATCTTCTTTGATGTTGCATAAAAGTGTATGCAAAGTTTTAGAAGGCTTCACCACGTAGAAGCCAAGATATTCATTGATGAAAATGCAACTTTTAACACGCGCTCTTACGAGAGACTACCGAAAATTGTGATTTTTACCAATAAATATCTCAACTTCCACGTGGTAAAACCTTCCAAAATTTATTACACACGTATATATGACATCAAAGAATACGTATTCAAATTTTCAACAAAATCTTGAGAAAACGATAAAACGATAGAACTACCTTAAGAATGCTCGGAGAGGTAGAATCCCGTCAAAATATCGTGATATAATAATGCTTGCTGCGTGTACATACTCGTGTAAAAATCTAGAAACAACGTCGATCGGATAACGACATAAAAAGATGATCAAGAAATTCGTGAAAGGAAACTTGCATTTCCGCGTCTTTCGACAATTTTCGTCGTTCCATGTTTCATAATTTCCGACATAATAAAATAAAATAAATATACAACAAAGTCGATGTCGTCTGTGTCTTTTGTGTACTGAAATATCGTCTGCACTGGTGGGAGATGCATCGTGTTTTTTTTTAGCAACGACAAAAGCGCGCATACGTATCTCCCATCGATGAAAGCCAGAGAGACGTTCCTTATCGGCAAAAAAAAAAAGGTGTATACGGGGTGTCCAAAAAGTCGATGCTAAAATTTTGATTTCACATCGGGGATGAAATTCCAAGTCGAAAAGTCCTCGAGCACTTTTCGATCCGACGAATACCCTCCCCCCCAGAGCGAGGAAAATCGAACCAACGAAATATAAAAAAAGAAAAAATAAATCATTTTCCTTGGAATATTTCCAATATGACTCTCGAAGGAAGGTTTGTGATATTGACGTTTAAATTGTGAATTATGGTTTGTGATGGGATTTTGCGCCATTGTGCTCGCGATAAAGGAAGAATGAACATGCGTCTGTCTGTGCGCGTGTACGAGAGAGTGAGAGAGGGGGAGGGAGGAGAACCGCTAACGATCAAAGCCTGTTTCGAATTTGCTATCGAAACGTGACCTGGCAGGAAGATACAGGACCCTCGCGCTGCGATGTATACATGTATATTTCCCATTGAAGAGCGCTCGCTATCGATCGCACCCCCGTCGACTCGGGGGTGTAATTTCACCCTGAATTCAGGAAGCTTCAGTTTCCCGTGCCCCGTCCCTTCTCCTTTTCTTGTCATCTCTCACCGTTACCCCCTTTATCAACCCCACTCCCCCCCCCCCCCCCCCCCCTCCACGGTTATATGCATATCGCTCTTTCGTATCGTATCTCACGAACAGGTGCTAATGAAAAAATGAAAGGTGAAACGTGGACAGTCATGGATACTTTGTTTATTTTTATTGTGCGATAATTGATTGAATAATCATCGTCGAACGGAGAGAGAATTTGAGAAAGTTTCGAAACTCATCGCTTCGGGGGTTGAAACTTGAGCTTAATTGGCAGGGAAAAAGGAAATGGGGTGTATTCGAGGTATCTTTAAAGCCCCCAAAATACAAATCGTAAAGGAAGATGATTCCAAATTTTATACGGTCATTTTGTAGGCTTTGTTCCTTGCGTAACCCCCTTAAGGTATGTCATAAATTTTCGTTTAGCGTTAACAACATTGCGCGAAGTCGTGGTTAATGTATTTTTGCAGTTTTTTGAAATCACGACAGAACGCAGAAATGTGAACGATAAATTGAGAAGGATTTATAATTTAGCGTCGGTGTTGGAGAGTTTGGAAAGAGAAAAGCCAGCTGTTTAACGAATCTTGACGATCGTTCTTTTTCTTTGTGGTGCGTTCGCGCCAGGGGATGAAAAAACGATCATAACCGAGTTGATACAACGAAGACTCAGCCTCTGCTGTAAATCATATTTCCCGTTTTACGTTCAAAATTTCCGTCTCGTGAATGTATACAGGGTGTCCGGAAAAATGTGTGTTATTAATTTAGGGCTGGTTCGGGGACAATATTCCAAGTCGAAAAGTCCTGATGCACTTTTTCGTCCGACGAACACCCGCCGAGTTATTAATTAATAAAGGTGGACCAATATTGGCTCAAACTTTGACGCTTCGTAACTCGTTAGATTTTGGTCGGAGAAAAAAATGCCAAGATACATTTTTGATCAGAATTTTGATCTTGAATCTACTGGTAAATTTTTAGTATCGATTTTTGGGACACCCTGTATACGTACAGCGGTGTAAATCTTCATAGAGTACCATAGGCACTCGCAACTTCTGGTAGAGTAACACGTTTAATACGGCTTTATACATGAGACCAATTTTTCATGGGATTTATGCTGCGATGCCTACAACCATACGGCGGATGTGGGGTGCGCTCGCCCTGTTTCGTCTGGTCCAGTAATTGCGGCAACCATAATAACACAAAAAATCCAAGACTACGCTGAGGGAAACTCATTGGATTTATATTACGTGGATATACAACATAAATCGTGGATGTTTTTCGTGATTTATGCGTTCGTATCGCATCCCTCATAAATCTGATTAATTGATTTTACGTATTATCGACAATGCTCTGAATTTTCCATTGCCTAATATCGCAACGAAAATGAAATTCAATTCTCCAAATTACGAGAATCGTGTTATACTTTTGCATATACTTTCCCAACTGCGAATCTCACGGTCGGAAATTACGAAACAAACAAAAATAAATAAATTTTGAAAAACCTTTAAAAAACCTTAGCCCTTAGTATCAATGTCAAGAATTCATGTTCACTGCCTTTTTTCCGCATTTCCATAATAATAAAGTAGGATAAAGAAAAAAAAATGTTTATAATTTTTTTCCACACACCCTAATTAACATGCCGCACTTGGCAAAGATTCGAATATACATATAAAAGCGAGGAGTTGTCCATATACATCGTGTGTGCAGCGGCGAAGGAAATCGGCAAATTCGTCAGAATCCAAAGGATTATATATGGGAATCGGTATATCTCCACGTGCATATACAGGGTGTCTCAAAAGTGGATGCCGACAATTTAATACAATATCGGGGACGAAATTTCGAGTCGAAAAGTCCCTAAGCACTTTTCGATCCGACCAACCCCCGTCGAGTTATGAATTAATAAGCTCAAACCGAGAGGGACGCGCGTGCGTCCGATGGGCCCAAACTTTGACGTGCAATAACTCGTCAGGTTTCGGTCGTACGAAAAAAACACCAAAGCACATTTCGATTCGAAATCTCACTCGGAATCCAGCCTTGAATCAACGTCACCGACTTTTGAGACACCCTGTACACCCCCCTGCAGAAATGCCCCCGCGGAACGTTCAACAGGCCGTACGAGAAGCGTTCCTCTCGTAATAATCATCGGGAACGGCAGCCGCGACGCGGTGTTGACCATTTAAATCCAAAAAAAAAAAAAAGAACCTCGCGTTCGTCGCATTCTTGATATCGATACGTAAGCAAACGCGCGCTGTACGTAAAAAGCGCGCGAGAAAGAAAGCGAAAAGCGCACGAATCTGTAAATACATACACACATCCGCGCGTCTTTTACGCGTTTATTTATGGACCGACGTTTGAAACGCAAGGACGTCATCCGGAACGATTCGTCGCGCCGAAGCGCGCGAGTTACGCCGTTATTTTCCTCAGCTCTCGATGTGCGGTCGCGCGAGAGAAAAAAAGGACGGAAAAAATGACAGAAAAAAATGCATCATGTCGAACACCGGATAAAATCACGATCGCGAAGGGCAAATCGAGAATCTTCGTACGTGCGCGAGCCATCCAGCGTGCATATACGCTGGATTCTCGCGATTCCAATTGCCTTCGTCGTCGTAATACCGTGTACCAGCTATATAGGCAAGTCTCTGTCGCACTCGTGCCATGTTTGGTCATAAACGCGAAGAGAGTCGCGACGGTACTGACGCACACACGGCGCATACGGGAAAATGACGAAGATTCGTATGGCGATCTTTGAAAAAAAAAAATTATAAAAAAAAATAACGAAGAATCGACCCACGGGTGATGATCTTTTCTCGCCCGGCGCGAGAAACAAACGCACCTCGGAAAATTTCGCGTCACGACCGCGAGGCCTCTTCATCGAAATATACTCCAAAACGAGTTGCACGTTGTTTATCCCGAAAATAAAAATGTTATAAATTTATTTCGGAATTTTAATGCCCACGACCGAGGCATTTTCCTGAAACCTTCGAATTTAATGCACATTAGGGTTGTCACCCCAAGTTCCACCCCTCGAAGTCCAAAGAAGGAGATTGAAAAGCTTTTAATCCCGAAATTCGAGGATTATCTTCAAATTTGTCCGCACCCTTGACAAATTGAAAAAAAAAAAAAAAAATTACCGTCAACGTTCCACGATTCGCCAAACGTCGATCGCCAATTTTTCCGAAATTGCGACAGTCGCGAAAACGGAGCAGAAAATTGCGTGAAAAATCGCAAAAAAAAACCGTGAGAAAGGAAGAATCCGAAAAAAAAAATCGCACGTGCGGAAGCGAGGTTATTTTTTTTTTCAAAACTTTGTCGAACAAAAACGTCGCCGTCGAGGGAAGCTTTCGCTTCGCGAAAATGTCGCCTCCGCGGATAGAGAGTCATTACGCCCGTGGCGAATAAAAAGCGGAGAGGAAATTTAAAAAAAAGAGATCCAGCGTCAATTCAGAGAGAATTTTTCGCCGTAGAGTCGTCGAACGCTGATAAAAACTCCACACCCCACGAATCTCGCGAGAGTGTATTGTAATGCAAAAACGCGTATTATAAGGGTCGCTTCGTGACTGGAATGGCGCGCGGGTCTCCCGAGAGTTTCGCAGCATCCGACGTACTCGGGAGGGTGTACAGATTCAAAAGCGCCCCTTACGAGGGTGGCAAAATCATCGAGGGAAGAATGATTTTTCGACAAGGTCAAAACGGGGCTCCCCCCCCCCCCCCTCACCGTGATTACACCGCGACAGAGACGCGAAGAGCGAGATGAATCGTCGAGAAGAAATTGTTTTCGATCGCGATACGAAAAGAGGGCGCGGTATCGCGATCGAGGAAAATTCGATTTTCGATAAAAAAAAAACACCCGCTCCACGCGGGGAATCGCCGCGGAGAATTTCAATGAAGAGCGAAATGAAAAAAAGAGAAAAAAAAAGACCGACGAGACGCGGGAGAATCCGTAACGAATTTACGAAGAGATTCAAACTTCGGAAATTGGTTTTTCGATTTTTTTTTTTTTTTTTTCAATGTTCCAAATTTTTTCGTGATTCACATACGTGCGCGGAAAGTGCGTCCGTTTTGCTCGGGTGCGACATTGACCATGACCGTTCGTTTTGCGCCCGCGACAGGAGATAGAGTCGAGCTGGTCTCTCGGAGATGGTTTCTTTTTTTTTTTTCTCGTTTTCTTTTTTTCTCATCCTCGTACCGAGATTGCACACAACGACGTAGGTGCGTGTGTGTGTGTGCCGCACACTCTGCACGTTCAGCCAGACGGAAAACACGCCAGAGATTAATTCCCCTTAAGCTCGTAAATTTTCCGCGGCCTATTGCGAATTTCTCTCCATCGTGTGTGTGTGTGTGTAATGTGGTGTTGCTTTTCTCCCCGTGACACTCGAATCCGGGAGAAGCTGCGGTGACGGCGATTCGTGTATCTACCGGCGTGAAAAGCAATTAAGGCGGTCGATCACGAACGCGAGATGAAAACCGATTCTCGAGATGGAGATCGCCGCGAGAGAAAGGGGATGAAGAGGAGAAGAGAAAAAGGTGAGAAGTACGGTGTTGGATGCTGTCCCGGAGAGTTTTCGGGCGAGAAAAAAACTCGAGACGAGAAAAAGATGAGAGAGGGGGGAGGGATGCTGCGTACGGGCGTCTGGACCATTGAGGACGCTCGATTGTTTCTTTTATACTCGAAAGACGAGAATGAAGGAGGCAAATGTACGTGTGTGTGTTCGTTGGGGAAGAAAAGAAACGATGAAATTTCGGGTCTTTTAAAGGGACGATAGATGCGAACGATTGGAGAGTTTTGAGGTGCGATTTTTGTGGGGAATTTGTGTGAGATGCAGTGACGCGATTCGAGAAGTTTGGGGGGAGAAAAATCGAGGTCAGAAAGGACAGGGGAGAGGGAGGAGGTGTGGGCACAGACGTCTGGACCGTTGAGGATGCTGAGTAGTTTTTTTTGTGGGAAGGATGATCGTACGATGAACGAGGGGAAATTTGGAATTTTGGAGGCACGATTTTTGTGAAGAATTTCATTAGTTTTCCGTACGATTAGGTGAAGAAAAAAAAGGGACATCGAGTGAGAAATTATCGTAGCTCTTGGAGGAGAGGAAAAGTCGAGATGAGAAAGGGAATGAAGGAAGGGGGATGCTGGGAGCTGTGGATACAGACGTCTGGACCGCGGGGGATGCTGAGCTTTTTCTTCCATCGCGCGGGGATGAAAATGAAAACGCGGGGCAAATACGTCGGAGAAGATGAAATGGAAATTGCGCCGTTTGAGAGGATAATGCCAACTGTCGAGGCTTTCGTGGAAAATTTCATTATACTTTTTGAATCATTGGGAGAAGAAAAAAAAATGAGAGACAACGGCTTCGAAACAATGATGGCTTCGGGACAATAGCGCCGAGGTCCCTTAAAATCATCAAGACGAACAACGATTTTTGTGAGACGATGGGAAAAAAAAAGCCACGGGAAAATATCAATCTCGCGCGAGATAAAATTCGACGAAATTCGAAAGGAAAATGAAAATTGAATAATTCGTCCGAAAAAAAAATAACAACGATGCATGGAAATTGAGTTTTGCATGAAATCTTGCGTTAAAAATCAAATTTCGCACCTCTTCGAGCTGTTTTGATAAGATGAAAATAATGACGATCTGTCAGATATTGTCGAAATCAACTTTTGCGAAATTTTGACACTGAAAATTGCGAAAATCTTCGTGCAAAAAATCGGAAAAATTGGGATTCGCGTTCGAGTCGAACGAAATGGGAATCTCAAGATCGTGAAATACGATTTGCACGGGAATCAAAGAGCGTGCGAATGTCGCAGATTTTTTCCCGTCGTATCTAACATCGCGACGTTTTTTTCTTCTGCATTATTCTCGAATGAACCGCAAATTGAATGAATGAATGACACGAAGACGACTGAATGGGCTTTCCAGCGTTATATTCGCATGAATATATGTATATATATATAAAAATATATACATATGTATACCTCGGCTTGGGAAATATGTGACAAAAGGTTTACACAGCAGCGACGTCATAATGGCAGTAAAATACATGACAATGAGTGAGGTCATTGCCGAATCATTCATCGGAGAATACGCATATGATATATGCACAGTTTGCAAAAAAAAAAAAAAAATAAATAAGGCTACGAGAAAAAAAAGAGCCAAAAATCCTGCCAACGATGTGACACAATTTTCTCAAATTTGAAACAAACCGAAAATACGCTGAAATTGTCAAAAAAAAAAAAAAAAACTCAATAAATTCCCCGACGATATTCGTCGATTTTTCAAAAGCCCCATGTGGCTCTCTCGACTTCTCTGAACTCTCGGATGGACAATGATTTCTCCCCTTGGACGGACATTTTTTTTCAAAATTTTCTCGGCAAAAAAGAAGCCGAACGATCTTTCTTTCCATCAGCACGGAAAATCCATCCAAAAGTCAAAAAAAAAATAAGCGAGAAAGGAAATTACACTCGAGGGTTTGTATCGGCGTTTGAAAATTTTGTTTTTCATTTTTCAACATTTTTTTTCCGAGTGGAAAAGAGTCGACTTGGAAAACAACGAACACCCTAATGGTAGACACCCTAATACGCGCAAAAGACCGCGGCTGCGTGGACAGAAAGAACTTTGTTCTTTTCTCTCTCTCTCTCTCTCTCTAATTCGCGAGATCTTCCTCTCGCGAGATATTAAGGTAGTTCTATCGTTAGATTCAAATCGAGAAATTGTTTTGCAGTTTTTCTCACATACAAAATGGTTCGCGGGCTTCAGTTAAATAAGAAAAGTTGTTGCAAATCGACTAAAGAACAGCATACTCCAAATTCACGGTCATCCCAGGTGATATGTGCTTGCTCTATAATTACAAAAATTGCGAAAAAAATGTTCTTAAGATTTTTTTGGAAAACTCAAGAAATCTTCTTTGATGTTGCATAAAAATGTATGCAAAGTTTTAGAAGGCTTCACCACGTAGAAGCCAAGATATTCATTGATGAAAATGCAACTTTTAACACGCGCTCTTACGAGAGACTACCGAAAATTGTGATTTTTACCAATAAATATCTCAACTTCCACGTGGTAAAACCTTCCAAAATTTATTACACACGTATATATGACATCAAAGAATACGTATTCAAATTTTCAACAAAATCTTAAGAAAACGATAAAACGATAGAACTACCTTAAAGTACGAAGAGGGAGAAGGAGTGGGGGAAGAGCTCTGGCCGGATTCCAATAGCTGCCGCGTTCCCTCGCGCGTAGGTGGGGCGCCACCGCGGTTTTTATTGTCCACGGTCGCGATGCAATCGCGAGATTTCATCTCGTTTTACATGCATAATCGTATTCGAGGAGTGCGACGGACACACTCATCGCGGTTGTGACAAAACGCCAGCTCGCTCGCGACAGATTGACAACGAGCGTGCCAAGCTCGAAGATTCGGTCAAGCTCGAAGCAAAAGTGGGGCAGGGGGAAGCCAAATTTCGGCCGTGAGGAAAAATCCCCTCGCCACGTGACAGTTGTGTAAATTTTCTCATTTTTCGCCTCATTACCTTCCGATGACTATCGAATTTCGAAAATCGAAACGCATCGAACGAGAATAACAGAACAAAAAAGTTCCTATGCGTTTTTTTTTCAAATTTTCTTTCACGCTAAATCTCACTTTCATTTCGGAGCAAAGAATTTTCTTTTCGCACGATTCCCTCGTTCTCGTTCGTTGTTATTTCACCACCCGTTTTGTACTCACTTTTGTGCAATACGTGAAAAAAAAAAAATTACGAATACACAAAGACGAATAAATCTTAATCGTGCGTGTTTTCCGATTGCATTGAAGGAGAATATGAAGAATCGAAAGAAAAAGAAATGACGCGAGAAAACCCGTCGATCGGTCGTCTGGTTTTTTTTTTTTCGCCAGGCAATTTGTAACGTCCGTTGGATGCTGATGTCTCGAGAGCTCAAAGGGGGATGCAAGCTCCGGATGAAATAAATGTGAAAAAAGGGGACGAAACGTGTAAAATACATAACATCTTGTGGAGAAGGTCGATAACACTGTTTTTAAAGGTGCGAAGAGCAGAGAGAGAGAGAGGGAGAGAAAGAGAGATGAAAAACCACGAGATGACCAAGAGGAAAATCTTTGCCTCATATCGGGGGATCCTTGGGCACACAGCATCCCGTCAACGGGTTTTAATGAAACGAAGCTTTTCAGAGTCTCGCTTTTACCCACACCTTCCTTTTTTTCAACGGATGCTGCGGGTCCATGCAATCTATTCTCACATATAGCGTACTAGCTGTGTATATATTTTTGTATATATACGTATACAAACACGCGTAATCCACGTTCCAGGCTGTTTAGTACCGCAGCATCCCTACTTTGCGCCTCTAGCGAGGGAGATAATTACGAGAGCGATCCGCACACTGAACAACTTAACCTCGGGGCTCTTCGGACCTCTCGCCGTGTGCTCTCGTCTCTTTAACGCGTATGCAGCCTCTTTTTCCGCTTTCTCCCCTCATCTCACAGGAATAAAGTTGAAAAAAAATGCATTTCCTCACTAATCTCTCTTGGAAAATCCATGTCTCTCTATCTCTGCCTTTTTCTCCCCATTCCCGTCGCTTTTTTTCTCCCCATCATTTCGAACTATCTAGCCAGGCGAAAAAAAGTGTCAGCGTCTCTGCTCCAAAATGAAAAATCCACCGATCCACCTCGAAAGTCATTTTTGTGCGTTAAAAATGATTGCTTTCAAAACTGTGAGAAAATTTCGAAAAAATAACGCCTGGAACGATATCATTTTTGCTAAACGATAATAATAACAACAAAGAAAGACTGTATTTCAATTTGATGAATCAAATAGGACGCGGACGTTGTTAAAATTTAAATTCAATAAAACGTCGTCATTTTGATTTTGTCGAGTGTGAAAATATCAATAAATGCAATGTATCTCTTTGTGAATGTAAAATCATCATCATGAGAGAGAGAGAGAGAGAGAGAGAGAGAGAGAGAGAGAGAGAGAGTACATGCATCACCGTATTGGTCGATGATTTGCAAAGCGGAGCGAGGGCAAATTCGAGGAAAAAATCATCAGCATAAATTGCTGCACGATAATGTGCATGCATACGTGAAAAAAAAAAAAAAAAAAATCCAATTAATATTTACGCGCAAGCAGACACACGGTTGAATGTCTGAAATTCGTTTTCCTCAGCGCGTTATACATAGAAATGATCGTTTTATAAAACATATAAGGGAGAAAACAATGCAATCGGAAATTGCAAATCTCCTTTATATTAAAAAAAAAAAAAGAATATATATATATATATATATGTGCGTGTATACATAAATAAACACCTGCGGTATATAGAAAAGGCGATGATAGTACATAAGGATTTAAATACTCAATGAAAATTCTACTCACGTTTATTCCAGCCACGAGTGAGATTTTATCGAGGCATATCTAAGCGACAGAAACGAAATACGAATATGATCAATACACATGTATACGTATAATCAATACACATATACAGGGTGTCCCAAAAGTGTGCGCTGATAAATTAATCCTGCATTGGGGATGAAATTCCAGGTCGAAAAGTCCTCGAGCACTTTTCGATCCGACGAACCCCCACCGAGTTATCAATTGTTACAGCTGGACCAACAGATCTTTTCAGGTTTTGATCGTATAAAAAAAAAAATACCAAGATAATTTTAGACTCGAAATTTCATGCTGAATGCGGCTGTAATATTGTAACGTCGAGTTTTGCGACACCCTGTGTGTGCGCGGATATCCCATCGATGGTAAAGTTAAGCAACGATTTATCGATTATCACATTTACGCAACGAAATAAACACCGAAGCGTTAAACGAATCGGAATTTTTGTAAATTTGTTTCTCACTCTATCGAGTAATTACGTATTGCTTCATGCTCGTTATACTCGTGTTTGTACTTACATATAATTATTTTTTTTACGCCACTCTCGCTCAGTCGTGAATAAAATAAAATTCAGGAAATTTTCAATCGCCTCGATCGCAATTTTCCCCCCATCGTCAGCTCACTTGACTCGACGACGAATCTAACGTTCGTATGATAAAAACTGAGAGTCGATACGATGGAATTTTAAAAAGCCAGAAGGTTTCTCCGATTTTTTCATCTCCCATGCAATAAAAAAAATGGGAAATTTTTTTAATTGAAAATAAGCTGAAAATTTTGGAAGATTCAGCAAAACCGAGTGGAAAAACGGTCAATTCGGCAAACGACGGACAGATATACATGCGCTGGACCGAAGAGATTAGCACGGCAAATTCCATAAGAGGAGTAATTGAATGCTCGCGGTGAGGCGGATGTGTAATTACGTGGCTGTTGCTGGCCATACGCGCATATCTCTAAAGTATTATATATTACATCCACGGATTTATATGTATATATCGGCAAACACACCGAGGACCTCGAGAGGAGTCTCCGGCAGGCGCGGAGAGAGTCCTCTCCACTTGACTGTACGTGTGGTATATGGAAATGGGCCTTAAGGCATTAAGGGCGTACAGAGTACGAAACGTCGCCGACGGTGGCTCCCCTTTCGGCTCGGAGGCGTCGGTGCGTGCGCTCGTTTGTCGCCCCGCCGTCGTCTGCTCTGACATATGGGTTACTCCGGGTCAAACGAGTCGAACCCCGTGACCTTTTCCGATTTTATCTGAAAAATGTATTTCTACTACGTACCAGCAGCAACGGGGTATAATTCAACCGACGAGACGCCTAAGCCACTTTTTTCTCCCTCCCTCTCTCTCTTCTTCAATGTCGAGGGTGGGTATTGGTTTTTTTTTTTTTTTTTTTCGAAAAACAACAGGTGTCCCATGGAAAAAGTCATTTTTATCGCAAAACGCAGAAGGAAAATCTCATTTTTACGTTGTTCAATGTTGTTCGCGATCTTTATTGGCACTAAAAGCTTCCGGAAAAATTGACGAAAAAAAAGGGGGCGAAAAGGTCGGCTGAACTTTTTTTTTTTCAATGACGCACACGTCCAAGGACACTTGTTGGAACGAGACAAATTTGTGACCGAATCGATTGAAGATTGGGATAGAAAAAAATTCCGACTCGACGTTGAATTTTTCATCCCCTTCGTGCGTACGTTATTTACTCTCTACCCCGGTTGTTTAGCGTCGCTCAAACAAGTCCGATGACCCTACCATCGATCGCCAAGTGGAATAAAATTGATGCAATATTAGAGGGAATAAAATACGATTGTTGCGATAATTAATAATCGTACGCGACGCGAACGAAAAACCGGAGTATATATTTTTTTTTCGTCATTTTGTTTAATGAAAAATACGACGACGACGTCGAGAGCGATCGGAAAAACTCTGTCGGTAATCTCGATAACGAGAGACGGATGATTGCGCGACGCGTAAAAAGAAGAAGAAAGAAAGCCGAGAATGAGAAAAATAAAAAGAACATCCCCACGCGGCAGCATCCCCGATTAAATTGAAAGACAGCCAAGAATTAGCTGTCAGTTCCGGGGGAGCTTTTTTTTTCTCTTTCGGATTGTCAACTTCATCCCTTTTTGTTTGTCCGTCCATCTATCCATCCGTCGTCCCTCGCAGCCTCCCTCATCGCTCTCTCTCTCTCTCTCCATTGTACGATCGTTAATCTCCGCGGGGTAAAAAGGAAAAATGAGCAAAGATGCGGAAAAGCGGACGAACCGTGAGACCGTACCCCGTCTAATTTCGCGGGTCAAAAAGGCTCGTTCGGACGGATTTTTTTTTCCGCGACGAAAGAGAAAAACTCATGTACACGCGTATCCGAGAAGGAGACGATCGATGAATGTACCGCGCGATGACCCAGTTTTGAAAAACGTCTAAAAGAAAGTGCAATTTTGGGGACGACGGAATCTTCCGTTCCTTCGACCGCCGAGGTCAAAGTTGAGAATTAATCATCTTCATCGTCGACGTCAGTGTAATGTTCGTTTATATCGTGGAATCGACAAAAAAAACCAATATTCATCGTGTATTTCCGTCGTTTTCGAGATACGAATTTTACCGATGTGATTTTAACTCGATTCTTCGCTTCGAGGTGAATTCTCGGCGAAATTCCGAGTCGAAAAGTCCTTTGGTATTTTTCGATACGACGAAAGCCCGATGAGTTATCAGCCGTCAAAGTCCGAGCCAATCGGTCGCGCGCTCCGCTCCCCCACTCCGCGCGACCGCGCGCGCCTGAGTGGCGGAACTGAAATGATCGATAACTCCGCCAGCGTTAGTCGGATTGAAAAGAGCGTCGGGACTTTTCGTCTCGGAATTTCGAGCCCGATTTAGCTCGGCATGCACAATCCGGAATCGTATGCATCGCATTTTCGGACACCCGGTATATCACCCATAGCGATAAACGGCGGATTTCAGCCGATAAAATGAAAATATGATGAAAATTCGATCTTTAATCCGTTGATAAATAAAGCCGTCGTTGTTGAGGCGTCTTAAAAATTAATGGACCCTTAAGGAGGCAGGCGATATGTAATTGGTGAATCTTGTATGAATCTCGCGTTGCCCGAGAGACACCTGATGATCGTTAATTGTTTTGAAAATGTATATACGCGGGTCGCGCGGTGCCGTACAGTTGACGGCAGAGAATTATCCGAGCACACATGCGAGCCATTACGAGGCTATCACGATGCGTTGTTTACGCTCGATCAATATTACAAATTCCATCATTATACATGTACATGTGCGCGTGCTCGCATCCACACGTGCGTCGAAAAAGCTCGATAAACGTTCGATATCAACGAAAAATTAAATTCACTCACGATCTCTCTGCCTATCTTGACACTTCCGGTCCGATCCGATCCCGCATGTACCCAAAAGCGTCGTGAAAAAATAAAAACATTCTTCGTTACGATTGGACGCTTCATCGTCACGCGAATTCCAAAGTATCTTTGAAAAATTTCAATCGAGCACTCCGCAAATCCCGACGATCATTCGTTCGTATCGATATTCAATCGAAAAAGTACGAAAATCCGGCGATTCAACGTGATTTATCAAAAACACTTTTCCCCATGGAAAAGATCACATTGATACGATACCGATTGCGGTCAAATTTTTAAAATGATTCTCCTCGTGCGTTGAAGCTCGAAATAAATTTCGCGACGATAGAATCCTGCGGTATTCTCGAGGAACAACCTTTCATCACTAAAAACATCGTGAAGAATGAAAAGGACACTCTCAATCGCGGGGAAAAAAAATGACCGTTCCGAACCTCGTCAGAAACACGTCGGTTTCGTTTCCCTTCGGAGTATATTTTCGACAATTTTTTTTCCGTCGAAACGTTCGATTTTCTCTCGTGAATAATTTCATTCCGACGAGGCATCGACCATTCGTGTTGTCCGCTACAAAAAAAATGATTAACCTCCACGAATTCTTTTTATTTCGCGAGGCAAATAACGTCGATGTATTTTGGGGCAATTCCAGGCCGTTTACTCGGTCGATAAACTCGCAACGTCGTTTACAACGAATTTTCTTCTAGTGTATCGAACTCTCGTCGTTGGTGCCTCAATAATTCATCAATCGCGAAGCTAATCTCGAATTCTACACGAACATGAAAGTCCATGGAACCTCAATGATTATTCATTCGTTAAACGCTGTCGCGTACGAGCGTCTCGGCGTGAGCATCGTACAGCTTTTTTCAGCCACGAGCAGCGATCGATTTTTTTGTCCAACAGACCCCGCGACAGAGTCCGTCCTCGACGGACGGGAGCAGTTTCGTGCCCCCGACGATTACACGCGTATTTACACTGAAAATCTTTGGTTATACCGAAAACAACGTACCGGAAATCCTCGAAGGTCAACGATTCGTCGGAGACTTTGTTTACATTGCGGCTATCATCGTTGCGAAATCCGCATGAAAATTTTGTCCTTTTCTCTTCCGTCTTTCGTCGAACTTTTTTCTTTGATTAAAAAAAAAACAATGGACGAAAAAAAAGGTCGGTCGAAAGAGAATCGGCAGAGGAAAATCCGCATTTTTGTTTATGAAACGCGAAAATACGAGAAGCGAACCGAAGAATTTGAATAAATGTCGATTGACAAAAAAAAAGAAGAAAGAAGCCGAAATCGTTTGAAAAAAGTCATCAAAACAATCGCAACGACGAGGGGAAAAAAAGAAATCGAAAGAAAGACAGAATTTTCATGAGTTTTCGTTATATTTCCTCTGTTTTTTTCAAAACTATCGTAATTTCGAAAAATTTCCTCGAAATATTCAGCGAGTCGTGAGACATCGACGATGAAAAATGAATCGAATGAAAACCCGAATTTTCTCGGTTTTTCTCATTGAATTTCCCGGAATTTTCCATCTTTTTTCACGAGTGTCATAATTTTGAAAAATTGCCCGAAAGTATTTGGCCGATCGTCGAATATCAAAGATGAAAAAGAAGTTTATCGCGCGTTTCGTTGGATGCAAACTCGGAAATCATTTTTAATCCGCGTCCAGTGGATGATCCTGAAGTTTGCATCGTTGGACCTGAACGAGAATCCGAATTTTGTCGATTTTCAACATTAAATTCGCCGGAATTCTCATTATACTTTCTTTCTTTTTTCTCAAGTGTCGTAATTGCGAAAAATTGCTTGAAAACATGCAGCGAATCTCGAAATATCGAGGATAAAAAAAAAGTTTCTCGTATATTTCGTTGGATCTCAACGATGCAAACTTCAAAATCGCGTCAGTCGGAGGAAAACACGAAAGAAAATTGGCTCTCCTCGTGCGTTGCGTTCCGTTGAGGACTGCAACGTTGCTTCGCACGATAATACACATTGACGTGCTGTTGATAAAAAAACCTCCTTGTTTCTTTTTTTTTTCTTTTTCCTCAACGGATAAGACCCCGTGCAACGTCGATGCGCGTCGACTCTGCCCGGTCTCTACGAATCTATGGGCTTGTCTGCATATCCCGAGCATTTTTCTCTCCAATCTCTCTCTTTTTCTCTCCAATTTTTGTCCCTTTTTCCAGCCAAGCTCGAAACCACTACGCGTATAAATACTTCAAAAACCGTAATACGAATTATCGACGCGAAAATTGATCTCGAAGTTTGCATCGTTGGACCTCACCGAAAATTCGAAATTTCACGATTTTTCGCATCGATTTTCCAGAACCGGAAGTGCGTGACCGATTGTACCAACGTAAAGTTTCAATTAAATTCATCGAGGTGTAATTTTTTTCGCTTTTCGATAAAGAGGTCATTTCGGATGTGCCAAGGAGGGAAAAATCGAATAAAATTGCAAAACGTGGCGAATGAAGGAGGGAACGAGAGAGAAGCCGGAAAAGCAGCGGCGAAACTTCGATACGTGCGTATGATAAATGAGCAGCGAGGAATTATTGACGTAACCTCGAAAGAAAAATGAATAAAAATTGAATCATCGCCTGTTACATTTTCGTCGTCGTCGAGATCGTAAAGACGATATTGAATAACGAGGGCATTAATTAATTCGACAGTCCCGCGGCTTTTTCTCTCTTTTTTTTCTTCTATTGCGTATAATACACAGACAAGATCGTCTATCGTGCCTCCGAAAGGAAAAAAAAAAAAGAGACCAGCTGATAAAGAGAGCGACGCTCTTATCGGGAACAACCGACACCCGAAACGACCACGAGGACCGTTTGACAATTTCGTTCGTGTTTTTTGTCATTCCGTCGCCGATAAATCGAAAAAATAACAATTTCCGGATTGACGTACGCAACTTTTCGGATCGATTTTTTCTTCCCCTCGATTATTCGCGGAATTGTCATTATTTTCGCGCGCAGCCATACAAATCATTCGACTCCGGTGATTCATGGACGAATGCCGCTTTCGGTCGTTTTTTTTCAAAAATAAAAAAAAAATAGGTGAAGATAAAAGTACAAAAATGAATTTTTTTTTTTTCGCCCTCGATTTTTCTTCCAATTTTGATCGATCGAAAAAAAAAACAAACAAATGACGAAAAAGCGCGTCATCGTTGTGCTCGAATGACGGAAACCGCGTGACGCCGCGAGAAAAATCGATCAGACAAGCGTGTAATTTAATCGAATCGTCGTGAAATTAATGATATTGATCCCGCGGGATTACGCGCGCTGTTTCGACGATTCGTTTCTTCCACTCTCCTGATGAATCGCGTTCTCGATTGACCGACATCGATGCATCGATATAATTCGCGCGCAAATTTCGCTCGTCGGATTTTTTCGAATGAAAAGCGTCGCTATGACGAAATTAATGATTTTCAATCGCATCGAACGTCGCACCTCGATTTCGAGGCACTTTTTTTCGTCAATTTTCGAGCGATATCCGATATTCGATCGCTCTCATTTCCGGGTTTTTCTCCACCCGAATATGGAGAAATTTCGGAATTTTCGACGATGGGAAAAACACACGTTTTTTACATAAAAATAATATAAACGAATTAAAAAAAAAAGGATTTTGATATTTTTTGATCGTCCTTTGAGGATAAAAACGTGGAAAATTTTGTTTCCTTTCTTTTGCGTCTGATATTACGATCGAAAATGGGAGAAAAAAAAGATTGCATCGCCTTGAAATTCTCGACGGTCTCTAAAAGTCTCGGAGAAAAAAAAAGAGTCAAAATTTTTATTGCCCAGCGTTTTCCGGGGATTCGTGGAAGTGCATTAATAAAGGGGCAATTTCCTCTTACGAGAATCGAGAAGCCGAAACTTCGAAAAAAAAAATAACACGAGTGATGTCAGAGACGTTTCTTTTTTTATTGTATTTTCATGATATTTCGTAAATGATAACACCTTTGTAAATCCATTTTTATTTCATTACGACGTCAGTCCACGTCGAAGAGTTTTTTCCATTCACGTGAATTCATTCGTACGAAGAATTTTTACAGCGCGATTCAACGGGACGATTTGAAAAAGCGCGATTTTTCGAAATTTTTTTTTCAAAATTGCCGATTGATTTTCGAAATTATTTTATTCTCGCCCCTTCGTCATTCACCAATTCGGAATTCCGTGTACCGTTGAAAAACAACGAAATGACGATTTTGTGCCATTTTTTTTCAAAAATGTTCACTCGATTTTTCAATTTTTTCGATTCACGAATTTTCGAAATTTGCGATTTTTAACTGCCGATTGATTCTTCAATTTGCTCTGTTCTTGTTGTTTGAAAATTCGACGGTTGTAAATTACGCAATCGCGAGAAGAAAGAAACGTCCGGCAGCCTCCTGTGAATCGACCTGTATATACATTTTTTTTTGTCACGAAACGACACGCAGCTCGCACTGGAGAATTTTGTTATTCGAGAGTACGCGTATATACCCATATATACATGTAGAAATAATGGATGAAAATCTTGATACAGCCAACTATCTCTGACAATTTTGTGATAATGCTTGTGATAATGATAAACACGATTATCATTATTGATATATGCTTTTTACGATCGCACAGCCACAGACGCTGCTCACTCGTGCCTCGTGTAGAATCTTTCCGAAAGGCTCGAAGAAGACGACAAAAAAAACGCTCCTCCTGCACGTTTCGTTTCATCAAACGACTTTGTTATTCGCGAAAGCTCGAAGGAAATGCATCGATTTCCCAATGATGAAATAAAACGACGAAAATACGTGAGAAAAATGGAGAATTCGGCGAGGAACCTTTGGAAAAGTCTCTCGAGTGCGGCTCGATCGAACGAGAGAGGATTGAAGAAAATATCGATCGAATAATATTCGGGACAAAAGAGGATTCGGAAAATCGACGAATAAATGAAATGAAACGCAAAAAGGAACTTCTTCTAGTCACGAAACACCTGTTTTGTGTATTCTAATATTCTAATTACTTAAGGGACCAGAGGACATCCGGAAAATCGATGAATAGACCGAACGAAAAAAAGCAACAAAAAGCAAGCAAGTCCGAAGCAACGATAATAATAATGGCTCGATGAAATAAATTACGAGCCCATAAAATCGAGCGAGTCCGAAGTGAAAAAAATTCGAAATTCAAGTAAGTATTCCCCAGTACGTTTTCCGGCTTAATTGGAATACAGCTCGATAAAAAATGACGAAGAAAACAAATGGTAAAAATAGAAATAAAAATCGTGTTTAAAAGTGAAAATAAAAAGGTCCGCACTTTCGACGATATTTTCGTGTTCATTTCGCTGCTTTTCCACGTGATGCAATACGGACGTAACGGCGTACACATCGAGAAGGGAGTTTCCTCCTCGTTTGATCGCGGACCGACGCAAAAAAAAAGGCAACATTCGCTGTTTATACGAACAGCAAACAAAATGAAACACGACGAGGCGAGCGAAAATAATAGAAAGAGGAGGAATAAAGGAAAAAAAAGAGAAAAGCATTTTCCGTCTGGCGAATGCAGAAGTTTGTAAACATAATGTACGGCGAAAAGGTAAACCGAGCTTGTTTTCAAAGCGTACACACACACACACAGTGCGAAGGGCATTTATTTATAAAAATCTATGCATTCGAACGTATTTCGATGCGCGTACGAATAAATAAATGATCGATGGGCAAATCTGCCATCGGGACGGTCGAAAACGTTGTTGAAAATGGAAGCTAAATACGCTAATTCGTTTTTCGAGTCGAAATAAATTTAAAAATTTGAAATAACAAAAATCTATGAAAGATCGTCCACGCAAGGGGCTCGTGCGGTCGAATCGAGGGTTTTTCGAAAATTCAAGGAACGTAATGAGCGGGAAGACCGATGGAAATGAAAAAAGTGCAAAAATCTCAATTTAATTGTCAATTAAAGGGAAAAACCTATCGTGTTTCGGGCAGGGTTTGAAAATTCGCTCTTTTTATCCTGTCCAGCGTTGTTTTCGGTGTGAAAAAAAGTCAATTTGGGAAACGAGCGACACCCCAACGTACGCGAAGCGTGTATCGGATGAAGGAACGTTTACCCGTCCTACCGGAAGCGGAATCTCGTTTCGCGTACTCCCGAGTGTCGGAGAAAATCAAGTTGGGAATATAAATGGTTACGATAAAGCGCACTGAGCGCTCTATTTCGCGAGACATTGAATAAAAACACCGGAGGAGCTGAACATAATTCGCCAGACTTATCTCTCCGATTAATAACCGTAATCCCGTGGATAAGAGATGAAAAAAAAAAGAAACGTCGGAAAAAAAGAGAATTTTCAACGAGAAAAGAAACTCGATCGTAAAACCGTTTTCGGATTATAGTTTTTGGGTTTAGATACTCGCTCGAAATATAGAATTTTCGCACAAAGCAAAAAATCGAAAAATTTGAAGAAAAAAGAACAAAACAAAATGAAAATGGAAAGAATTTTCGTCAAATTACTAAAAATTCATATAGATTTCCTTTAAATACGTTTTGCCTCGCGATGCATTTTTGGACGAAAAAAAAAACTGTGATGCTCTTCCCGTTTAACTTTTCCAAAAATTCCGCACCAGCGATTCAAAAAATTGTTTTTTGAAAAACCATCTCAATACTTATATACGACAAAATTTCGCGATTCGTCAAATTCAAAATTCAAAATACCATATTTTTGATAAAAAAAAAATCCAAAATTTTCATTTTTGAAAATTTCCAAAAACGAGCGTACGCATTTTTTGATATTTCAGCTCGGAGGATGAAAAACGAAAAACGATATTTATAAATAAAAAGAAAACGAAAAAAAACAAAAAAGTTCCGTTCGGCGTCAGCGACAACATGCAGAGGACGCCCCAAGGACGTCGAACCGTAATTTCCGTAAAGAGGCGAAGAAGCGCAAAAAAAGAGGAAAAGAAAAATCGCTGAGGAATAAAACGTCGATCTTACCTCGGATGGAGCGAGCGAATGCGTTTTTCTTTCCCCCGTCGAGGGATTTTTTTTTTCTTCTCCTCACGGCCGGAAAATCAAGAAAATCCTTTTTTCCGTTGTTTTTTCTCTTCCCCCGCGTTCCCCCACGAACGAGAGCCGATTGGATAAAGTCCTTCGGTTTTTCCTCTTTCCCTCGCGGCTTCGTCGATCCTCTCGCATCACAATTTCCGGTCACACGTTAAAACGGTACACTCGTCTCGAGGATCAAGCATGCACAGTGTCGTTCGTTGTTACTCTTGTACGTTTGTTTTGTTTTGTTTTGTTTTTTTTTGCAATTTTCTCCCGACGTTCAAACTCGTATCCCACTCGCTCTCGCGGCACTTGAATTAATTTTCGATTTTGTTTTTTTTTAATCAACGAGGAAAAAAACGAATTTCCCCTCGTCGCAACACGCTCGAATTTCGCGAAATTATGCCGAGAGAGGATTTTTCAATGTGAAAAATAGACTCCGCGATCACAATTTTCGAAATTACGACACTCGCGAGAGAAAGCGTGGAAAAAGGATGTAGTTTGATGAATTCTCGAGTTTCAAACAAAGTCCGGCGTCGCGCCTCGTACTTTGGTTGAAATCGTCGGAAAAAGAGAGAATGTTGCTATTAGAGAATATATCGTTATTAGAGTCGTTATTTCTGATTGAATCGCGATTCGAGAGTCATCTCTGGAGAGAGAAAAAGAACCGTAGCAATCTTGGATGAAACTCGATAACGCGATGTTACTGACATAACCTCCAAGAGAAAAGGAAAAAAAAGGAGGAAAATGTCGAAACGCTATCGTAAAAAGTCCGTCGTGTCCGTTGTGATTTTCAAACCCGAACGAAAAACAGCGAAACTTTTTCGTGGTCGATAAATCGTGCATCAAACGCGGGATTTTTCAAAGTCAAAGTGAATATCGAGGGATGAAATTGCGGAAACCGAGGTTTTTGTTTGTATTTTCTTCCACATTCTTTGCCAAAGCAGTGAAAAACTTTGATACGAGCGATAAAACGCATCAGTCTGATTAAGCTCAAAGAGAAAGAGTCGAAAGTTAACCTCAAAATTTCAATTCATTCTTCGATCTGCGCGAGTCGTTGAAAGAAGTAAACAACAAAATCTACCGAGAAAGCCGAAGGGAAGGAAGAAAACAACAAAAAAGATGGCGCGACAATCGTCGAAATCGAAATCGACCGCAGAGAGAACGCGTCGATCGAACATAACCTCAAAAAGCGAAAAAAATGAAAACGAGATCAAAAGCGAGAGCGACGACGATTAATTTCTTGTTTCCCTTCCTTCGCATCAACGTCGATGCACTTGGGAATCGAGGAACCGCGCGAAAACGAGGGGAAAAGAAAAGAAAGGTTCAAAACGAAGTAAAATTGCGAGGAAAAGCTGGGGATCATTAAAATCGATCGAGGAATAAGCATGTTTCAACCAGTTTTCCGTGCAGTACACCGCGAGGGCGAATTCGATAAAGTACGAGTGAAAAATGAAAACAACAGCAACGACAAGTTCACGCTCCTAACGAACGCAAAAACGCGATTGTGTATCTTCTCTCTCTCTCTCGCTCTCTTTTTCTCGCTCTCCGTGCGCTCTCTGTACGCGTACGTGCGAAATATAAATATACTTCGCGGCAAATTTGACACGATGATCTTTCACTTGTCCAGCGCGGGGGGTGATAGAGAAATCGAAAGAAAAAAAAAGAATACACGCACAAGAAGCTCCCGGCGTCGCGTTAAAATCGAGCCATCGTCGTAAATCACCGTTCAATTTTTCTCGTTATCTTTTGTTTATTTCGATAATCGTTCGATACGATTTGCGACCACGTAAACACACTCGCGGAAGGATCGCGCGGTAGCGCCCGATTTCTTTGCTCTCAACGATAATTACGGGCAAAGGCGAGGAAAAAAAACGAAAAGAAACATCGTTGAGAGCGAACGGCGTAATAACGCGAGAATCCGAGTCGTTGACGCCGAAGCGCGATTCCAACGAGCCGTGAATAAAACGAACAAAATCGCGATTTGCAGCACTGTTTTTCTTTTTTCTTTAATGACAATGGTGTTTTCCGTTTTGAAAATTAACAGTGAGGAGAGTTCTCGTGTTTTACATCGATACGACGATCGCGAAAAGTCGTTGGCGCGAGATTTATCGAGCCAGCGTGTTTTTCACCACGCTCTTCGAATAAAACGAAAGAGAGCAAACAAACGGAGAAAACAATAGAAGAAACGTTCAAAATGGCGTGGTGAGGGGGTCGGAGGGGCGAGAGAAGGAAACGCATGTTTAGCACGCACGCGCGCGCGCGCGTTAAACAAAAACACGAGTAAAGAGTGAAGAAAAAAAACAACGAAAACAGGTAAACTTGTCGTGAAACATACGTAATGTACAGTCACGCGTTAATGTACATTCGCGTGTAAGTATGTTCAATTGGACGTATACAACAATACGTGTATACGATTTTATATCAGTCACGGAGAAACGGAAAAAAAAGAAAAAAAAATAGTCCAAAACCGAGAAAAAAACCCAATCGCTCGGGGTTTCCTGCTCAAGATCCGAGCAGGCACTGACCCCACTGTGAAGCGAGAGACGAGAGAATCCCCCCCCCCCCCTCCCCTCCTCCCGCCGTGCCGCCAGGCCCGACCCCCGCCCCGCGTCAGCACAGAGCCCCTGAGGAGCGGAGCGGACGACGAAATAAACCTCTTCGACGGACGCGAGCGATACGAGAGCGAAGCCGCGCTAGCGAGCGAGAAGGATGATAACGAATGCAAAGAGGAAAACAGAGAGCGAGAGAGAGAGACTGTGAGACGAAACGCGACAGAGACGAACCACGGGGAGACAGAGAAGTGTAGAGTAGCTGTTCAAAGTCGATGGTAAGTGGCTTCGGAGGAGGTAGAATATAGAGGGGTGCGAGAAAGAGAAAGAAAATGCCACGCTGTGAGCACAAATGAGCGAGAAAGAATGTAAAAAACGAAAGAGAAAGAGAGAGAGAGAGAGAGCACACGGTGGCGCTGCAAGACACCGCGACAGTCAGACTGACGTTTCTTCCCTGTACTGGGTCTCTTTTGAATGATATATCTATGTAATATATACGCGTATGTACATATGTATAGTAAATACATACGCATACACTCCACACACGTCAATCATAAGTGTGTTTATGCATTTGCATCCAGTACTCGAATGTAGAGAGTATTATTATTATTATTGTTATTATTATTATTATTCTTGCAGCTATTATTATTGTAACTACTGAAACCACAGCAGAAACGTATAATCGCGAATTACAGACCGGCCGCGCGGAGAGCACGAGGACCGCGGCACCGACTCGTTACGTGGCCCGGCAGCGAATGCGAGAGAAGCGCCTCGCGTAGCGGTGTGGCGCGGCGCGAGGGAGAGGCGAGCGAACGCGCGGCGTAGAGGGGGAAACGCTTCCCCCGCCATGCCGCCGGCGCGCCGCTAGCGAGGTCCCTCGCTTGCTGTGTTTCGCGCTGTGATTCTCTCGGTAAACTTGACTGATAACGAAAAGCCTGTAGGAATTTTACAATCACGCAAGGCGCTCGCCGTTAGCGTTTAAACGAATTGTTCTTTGGAGTTGTTGCCGAATTGCGTTCTTTCAAACATCTTTTTCCGCCTAGTCTCTCGAAAGCTTCGAGGATTAAAATCGCGCTACGTGCGCGATTAGTTCGCGCGGCGACCAGCGAGCCTCTAGCGGCGATGGACGCAAACACAATTGCGCCGCTCGTACGTTTCCGGTTGAACTCGGCTGTAGGTCGGCTCACACCGCGCAATACACTACAATACCGCTAGATTACATGGGGAAAAAAAAGAAAAGCGAATCGCGCAATCTAAATCAGAAGCCTGGGTATCTCGTTCTTTTTTCCCTCTCGTTCTCTAATTTGCCACGATGAAAGCGCGATGCGTCGCGACTTGAATTTTCAGCATTTTCGTGAGAAACGAAACGATCCGGGATCTTCGACGATTAAAATTCGATCGTAGGTGGCGTTTGAGTAGCGAAAGAAGGTGAAACGATTAAGGGGTAAAACAATCATTGTAAATGAGCAAAATCGAGCATTTTTTTTTCGTGCACCAAATGACAATAGACTGATTTCCGTATGGAATGCCTTGTATCATATGCACATCTTGAATAATTTTTTTTGCCATCGACTGCCCGCCACCTCATTTTACTTTTGCCTCGACGATGTTCCTCTTCATGCAAAGGAAAAGACAACGAGGTAAACATATACAAACACTATATATATACACATAAATACATATATACATGTGTATATGTATATAAACATGTTTATATGAATTTACGCGCATACGTCGGTGTTGGTCGCAGTTGAGTCGCGACCACGCCGTTACTATCACGCACGTGCCACTCGCGCGACTCATCTCCCAACCGCTGAGACTCTGCGTTACTCCTTCGCAGTGCATACAGCTTGAAATTCGGTATGTACACCATATAATGCACCAACTGTATAAATTACAATACTATTTCTATATATTACAATTATATACTTAGTACAAGTATACTCTATAAGTGTATACTTACAAGTATATACTTATAGTATACTATATACTATATACTATATACTATATACTATATACTATATACTATATACTATATACTATATACTATATACTATATACTATATACTATATACTATATACTATATACTATATACTATATACTATATACTATATACTATATACTATATACTATATACTATATACTATATACTATATACTATATACTATATACTATATACTATATACTATATACTATATACTATATACTATATACTATATACTATATACTATATACTATATACTATATACTATATACTATATACTATATACTATATACTATATACTATATACTATATACTATATACTATATACTATAGTATATACTTACAAGTATATACTTAGAGTATACTTATAAATTACAATACTATTTCTATATATTACAATAATATACTTAGTACAAGTATACTGTAAGTATATACTTGTGAGTATATACTTAGAGAAACGTCCGTATATACCTATTTAACATGGTATTATCGAATGCAATAAATATATAAACATTGATAACACAGTAGTACATAAATTCAACATAATTATTACATGTACGTATGTTCCAGACCTTCCAAAAACAAAAAAAACCAAAAAAAAAGTTCAGACTTTTCCAAAAATCACGTTTTGGCAGGATTTTTCGTCCAAATACATAGTAACTTTTTTTTTCACAACAAAATTAAAGTTCGCGCGAATCCCAATAGGAGCATCAATGGCTCCGAGCACCACCCGGAATTCCTTCCCGGTGGTATGCAGCTCCAGTCTCTCCCTACACTCATCCACGATTTACATGCGCCAAGGTCGTCTCCCTGCCGGGCGAACGAACGCCCCAGCGATAAGAATACATAGACATCTCCTCGTTTTTCTTCGCTTTTTTTTTTTACGAAAAATTATTTATCCCTCGTCGATTCGGCGGATTTTTCAAAGGGCTACGATGATTTTTAACCATCTCACGCAGCATCCCACGTGCTCGATACAAGCCCATAGAAAAAGCTTCCGAAGTTGAAAAATGTATATTTTTTTCTTTCCATGAACGGGCATCGATCGAACTACGATTATTTGCTCTCGTCCTTTTATCAGATTTCGCTAGTTCGCGATAACGTTTGAAGCAAATTTATGGCGATATATCGGCGAACGGTCAGCCCGAAACATTATCTCGAAATCACGAAAGTACATTGAAAATAACTCGTCAATGTCAAGAATTCGTCATCGTTTCAGCGACCAAAAAAAAATGTCAAATTGTTACATAAAAAAATCGTGTGGACGATATGGAATCTTGCTATTAGGTAAAAAATAATAAATGTAATAAGTGAAAATTAATGACAAAAAAAACATTTCCGAAAATATGAAAGTTCTTCGATTGGTAGTTCGGGGCGTTGATTTTTTTTTTTTTTTAATTGGGTCGAAAATTTGACTCGATAAGATTAGATCGATAAGGTGGAAATCGATGAATCGATCCTGATTGATTCGTCCGAATATCGCCTCGTTTGGGCTTTACGAAACTCGAGAGGGGACGAGACGCGAGAGGAAATATGTTGAACAGCTTTCCGGTCGTTGAATAATGTACGAAGAAAGCCGGGCCTCAACGTTATGAACGTACAACGTTAATAAAAAGCATCGAATTTTCCATAAAGTTCGGAATATATGTCGCTGCACTTTTATCGTTAAACGACGTCGCTTCTGGTGCTCGCGCCCATTTCCGCAATCGTAAACTGGTCGTTCGCTCCGAGAGCATATCGAGACTCGGTATACGACGAAACAGGATTACGAGACGTTTCCGCTCTACGAATCTCGAAAATAAGAGCATTCCTACTCGTTGTTTTGCACGATAAAACAGATGCGGCTACAAAATGCGTATGTATGCAAAAAATGACATTTATGCATGGCGACTGTATTTAATTTAAGAAAAATTTGTATTTATGGTCCATTCGGGATTCGTATAATTGATCGGTGCATATTCAGAGTTGGGAGATTCGGAATTTCTATGAGATTTCATTCATCTTCGACTCGATATTGTCGAATCACAGCTTTTGTTGTCTTGTCGATTTTTCTGATCGTAGAAAAGTAGCCTTTTCACAATCATAAAAATGAGAGGGACGTTGGTATTTGCGATTTGTTAAAAAAGTATATTATTTTCTTCATATTTGAATTTTCGTCACAGTTGTTGCTCTTTAGCACATTTTTTATTCGTCAAAACAAAGCTATGACTGGTCACATCTTTTTTTGTAAAAAATTCGAGCGCCTACGGACGGTACAACGTGCATACATGCTTGTCAGGCACTCTCTTCTGGAGAGAGTGTCCCGTGTCTGTCGGTATCATAGTTTGTCGGTATGGCAGGCTTTCCGACAGTAGCACATTAGATATGAAACAATAGAAAATCCTCAATCAAACGATTGCATCGTTTAACAAAGTATCGAGAAAAAATCTACGTCTGCTATGAAAAACCCGCAACTCGTATTTCTAATCATTTCTCGGTTTATCTGAATGTTTATTTTCGCTGTACACACGTATAGGCGCCTTTGCCATCCCGCGGCGGATATTCGAAACACTTCCTCGAAGTAGCGCGCGCGTGTTGTTGCTCCCTCGGTAATCTCTTTGCGGATATTCTTTTTTTGTTATTTTGTTAGAATTCACGCATACAACGTGTGTGTAGTATACAGGCTCTGGCTTCTGAATGACAGTTTGCCGAAAAAACACAGTGAACGCGAATTTGCGTGTAAAGTCATCGGAGTTTTGACTCTCGCGTAAATTGAGGTTGCAGTTTGTTTGAAAAAAAAGGATGGGCAACAAACATCTCAAGCGAAAAGGATACTCGCGAAAAAAGTCTTACGTCAACAGGTAATGCCATAATGAAATCAAGTACGATCACCTTTTTTTTTAAATACGATGAGTGACTTGTGAAATTCCGTGGCAGGTTGATTAAATTTCAAAAGATCAGATTTAATTGCACGACGAATTTCGCAAAAATCAACGTTTTTCTGCTCTTCTCACGATCGTTTTTCATTCGATTCGACGAGCGACGATGCGTTACGCTTCGAACGCCTCGAAAACGCATTTTGCACTTTTTTCGCAACGATGCGATCGCTCGCCCCGAATTCGGGATAAGAAAACGAAAAATCGTGGCAAAAAGTGGCTGGATATCCCATCTTTTTCGGAAACATCGATATCTTTATGAAAAAAGTACAAATCTCTCGCGCTAAATTTCAACACTTAACCTAAAAACGGAGTTTACGACTGTTTTCTTTTCCAAATAATTCACAAAGTTTCACGAGCAGCTGTCGTTGTTCATCAAGTATCGTCACTCAAATAACCCAAAATTTTGATGGAAATATCGTCACTGAGCAAAAATCACTTTTCTTCCGCGTCAATTAAATTCTGCGTAGAAACGTTTTTTGTCGTTTTTCTGCCGGCAGGCGCAGAGCCATAGTGGAAGCGAGAGCGATGGCGCCCGGATTATCCATCGACGGATTGAATCAAATAATGGTAATTAGAGAGCGACAGCACGCGGGATCCGCGAAAGTTGCATCTGCTTTCTCTCGTCGAGAGTCGCTTTCGTTTAATTTAGTCAGGATATTCGAATCGTCGATGCTGCGGGAAGTTATCTTCGCTTGTCCCGAGGGAATTTTGAATTTGATTTACAAATTATTTTCTCCAAATTGCCGCTCGTCCAAGTGGATCATCTCGAATTCTCAATGAATTAAGGCACACACAAGTTTTTGTTCATTTTCAATTTCACCGAGTATTCGCTCTCCCTAGTTTGAAGTTAATCAGGGAAAACATGAAATTGTTCGTCAATTACTCATCGCAGGGTTTCGCAGGATAAAACAGATGACGATACCAAATACGAAAGGAGAATACAGAATAGACAATGCGTATTGCGTTTTATTGAAAAATTCGTATCAATTACCGCACATTCACGCGTAATAGACCTGGAATTTCGATGAGTTTCCGTTCATTTCCGTTTGAATATTAAAATTCGCGCGATTATCCGCGATCGCGACTTTTTTCTTGTCGACTTTTTCAATCAGAATCAAAGTTTTCGAAGTTATGACAGTCTCGAAAGGAAGCCGGAAAGTATCGCGAAAATTCCGGAAAATGGAATGTAAAAAATGCAGGAAACGCGGAAAACTTGATGAAAAATAAGAAATAAGAGCTGTGCGACGTTTTCTCTCGAAGAGAAAACTCGATGATCAAACAGACGTACGGCAGATGTCAAAGACGAGAATTCCGCGGGGAATATCGAGGCGCGAGATGAAAAATCGTGAGAGATGATAATAAGATGAAAAAGAAGAGAAGAGCGCGGAAAGGAAGAAAAGAAAAATCTGCCGGTGAACCGGTGGGCCGATAATGACGGGGATTCGCGTACGGTTGCCTGCGCCTCCTCGCGTGCACGGTCAACCAGTACACGCAATTATACTCCGCTGTAATATGCGGTTGTCGTTGCCGCACGATTAGCCGTCTTCGTTCGAAAAGTTGTACTTGTCGCAAATTGCCTTATTCGTCTTCGTTTTTTTCTTCCTTTTCTTCTTCTTCTTCATTCTCGTACGAGCCAACCGACGATCTTCGATTTGTACGTCCATTACGAGCGGCACTATCGAATTATCGTAGCAATATCGCGCCATCCCGCCGTTTCCGGTTTGCGTGAATTATTCGTTCAAAAATACGCCGACGGGACAATTCCGACGATACAAAATTCGAAGAGCAACCAGCGATCGTGTGGAAGATGAAAGAAAAGTGGTAAAAAATGGACTTTCGCGGAGTATTTTTTTTTTTTTTTGAGCGAGGGAGACGATTACCGATTAATTTCGCGAAATGTTTCAAAGGCCGGAATTTAATATTGCAGCGATCTTTTCGTCTGTATGTCCTCCAAAATTGTTCTCAGTTCTTCGTCCTCCAGTCGACCCTCCAGACTCGGGATCAACGCTTTCGCCTCTTCCGGCGTCTCCGGGCAGAGATTGGCCAACGAGGCGAGCTCGAATTTGTGCAATTTTTTGTAAGACAGCAAGCTGCGAACAAGGCGAAATTTGTTAAGGCTGTTATTCGCGGTTAGGAGACGAGCGATTTACTCCTTAATTAATTACGATGTTGATATTCGCATCGTTCGAATGCGACATTCCGTATATTTTTTTTCTTTTCAATTACGACCCCTGGAAAAATGTGAAAAAATTTGATGCAAAGAATTTGGGAAAACCCGTGTTTTCTCCGAGGTGCAACCACGCGGACTTTGCAGCGATAATTAACTTTGGAACAAATGGGGATTTTTCGTTGTTTGGATTTGAAAAAAATCGCTCGATTGTCGCGTACTTTGACGAAGTATGAACGTAAGGAAAAATCGTGTTTCTCGTCTACGTACTTTCTCACGGCTGCGATGATTTCTTTGTTCTTGAATTTGCCAAAACGATCGGTGTAATTGAGGCTCTTCATGAAAACCTCGGAAAACTCTTGCTCATCCTCGGCCGACTCGTTCTGCGCTTTTCTGTGCTGCAACAGCATGTGGACCTCGGAGATGAGCAGCGTCTCGGCGTTTTCAAACTCTGTCGGGGCAAATTTCAATCGTGACAGTAAAGTGCAAGGAAAGAGCGTCGATTATTCGAGGCGAGAGGACGAAAAAAAAATCATTCAAGCGCCGTATTTATTTTTTACTTGGAGCCGATTCGAGTTTGAGAAAAAAATTCGAGTTGCCATGAGTTTTATCGTCGAATATCGCGAAAAATGTGTAAATTCGTTCAAAATTCGCGTTTAATCGTCTTTGGACGAATTTCGTATGAAAAATTTCACGAATTTAACGACTTTTGCGTTTTTTACGTAACAAATTTTGTCCGCCGGTGATACGCTCGATGAGAAACATTCTTTGGAAGAAGCTCGTCGACGCGCAGACGCGCAAACCTTCGAATTGCATAGAAAAATATTTCGATATTGAGAGAAAAAGATCGTGGAGGATTTTTTCTTACTCTGCACGCTGTAAATAATTTGATAATTCGATCGAAAATTTTGAGAAAATATTGTGGATTTCACGCTCGCTCGCAATTGCCGTCTTCTCTACTTTTCATATATTAATAAAAAAACACGATAAAGGGAGTCTGGCGATTTTTTCAAAAAATCTTGTATTTCCGTTGTATCGAGTGTACAAAATAATCTGAAGTGAAGCTTGACGTAAATTGTCCAACGAGGAGAGAAAAAACATTCCCGCTCTCGCGACGCGCGTTACAACTAATATCACAATATTAACGCTTAAGGTAGTTCTATCGTTTTATCGTTTTCTTAAGATTTTGTTGAAAATTTGGATACACATTCTTTGATGTCATATGTACGTGTGTAATAAATTTTGGAAGGTTTTACCACGTGGAAGTTGAGATATTTATTGGTGAAAATCACAATTTTCGGTAGTCTCTCGTAAGATCGCGTGTTAAAAGTTGCATTTTCATCGATAAATATCTTGGCTCCAACGTGGTGAAGCCTTCTAAAACTTTGCGTACGTTTTTATGCAACATCCAAGAAGCTTTCAACGGTTTTTCAAAAAAATCTTGAGAAAAACATTTTTGCAATTTTTGTAATTATACAGCAAGCACATATTACCTTGGATGACCTTGAATTTGACGTATGCTGTTCTTTAGTCGATTTGCAACAACTTTTCTTATTTAACTTGAGCCAGCAAACCATTTTGTATGTGAGAAAAACCGAAAAACAATTTTTTGATTCGAATGAAACGATAGAACTACGTTAAGGGTGTGCGGCGAGCACTCGCAATGATATAAAAGTCCGAAACGCAAAAAAAAAGAAGATTCAGAAAATATTCAGACACCTGTTTTTCCCACTCGAATTTTCTCGGTGCGTAGAAATTTTCATTTCACTTTGGAAAATTTCAAAAAAATGAAATTTCACAACAATTGCTTTCCGCGCAATCGTTGCCGGAACTCGCCGTGCATTCTCGATTAAAAAAAGCAAAAAACGCTATTGAATACGAAAAAAAAAATGTACAATGGAAAATTGAGAAAAATTCGATCGAAAAAAATCGGAAAATTTTGTATTTTCCGGAAACGACGTAATTCCGTTCGCGCGAAATCATTGAGCTGGCTTATTGATGTATCCCTGCTCCGCCAAAAAGTCGTAAATTTTCCGCGTCTTGTTGACGTCAATTTTCAACAACACCCTCGCCTGCGCGAGCCTCAACGAGCCGATTTTTTTGTTCTCGTTGATGAGTATACACTTGTAATCGAGATAATTGGACGGTACGACCCGGGCGTTCGAGCAAAGATCTCTCTCCTCGTCCGTGAGTTTTTCACTTCCGGGCAAGCCGCGGATCTCCAGGGGCGGTGGAATTTTCCGTTGGCAATTGGTCGGTGGGACAGTCACGGTCGGATTCAGCACGGAATTCGGCAGGATACTTCGCCAGCTGTACTCCGGATTGTTCATGTACTGCTTTCTCTCTCTGTCGTTTTCCCTTCGTAATTTCGACAATTTCTTAAACATGCCGATGCTGCGAAACTTTTTAATGCCATTCGCGCGATATTCCATCAGTTTGGAAACGTAGTTCCTCGTCTCGCCAACGCGATGCAACCCCTCGAGGATATAATCGAATTCAACGCCACCTACCAGCTGCATGAATATCAGCAGCCTCTCGGCGATCGACCTCGATATCGTGAAATCGTATCTTTGAATCCACGAAATCGTTCGTCTGAAGGCGATCAAGCCGTGCTTCTTCACGATCTCGTATCTCCTCGCTCGCTCCCTCAGCCTGTTGTTGTAAGCCTGAACTATGGCGATCTGAAGATTTCTCCCCAATTCGTGGTTCTCCTCTTCCGGCTGGAAATCTTTAAAGTTCAATTGCGCGACGAGCGATTCCGCGTGATTGTCGAAGTTCACGTCAAAGTCGGATCTCGCCGCGTTGTAGCCGGCTAAAAGTCGACTGTTTATCGTGTTCGCCGCGTATCTCGGCGGCTCGTCGAGATCCTGGAGCTTGAACAAATAGGGTATGGTTTCGTCGGCGAACAGACTCGTCGTTGTGTCTTTGATCCTCGGCAAGCCGGGCAAACTCTGACGATCGATGTAGTTTTGCAAATAATGGGCTGCGCACTCTGGGGCACTTTTACGCTGGATCCTTTTGGCCACGTCGCTCCAATTGCCAAAGCCGCACTCCTGCAGGACGTCGAGCAATTCGCTCTCCTGCTTGGCGCTCCAGGCGCAGCCCTCCGTCAGAGGAAATTCATGTTTCACAATGACGTAATCGTGATTGTTCTTGTGCTCGCCTATTTCCATGCCTTTTGAGAAACACAGCAGGCACAATTCCGCCTCTACGCACTCTGCGCATCTGACGTAAGGCTCCGACAACATTGTTTTGCAAATCCGACAGAGCGCCGCAGAGGCAAAAATGGCCTTCGCCGCGGGGGAGATTCTCGCGTTGTCGTTGGAGTCAATATTACTATCTTCGTCGTCATCGTCATTGTCGCCGTCATAATTATCATCTTCGTTACCGTCGTCAATATCATTATCATTATCATCATTCTCTACTGTTACGCGAGACACTCTTTCTGAAAGCAAGCAAAATTACCACTTTTAGAGGCTTCAGAGGCTAGGAGGATTTCGAGCGAAGGTCTAGCGCCATCTTGCGAAAATTATTTCAAGGAATGACTCATTTTTTCTATAAGAATTCTTTCTGTAAGAATTAAAGTGTCTATTCATACGATTTATTTCTCAGTTTCGAGATAAACGCTCTTCTGTGGAGAGATCGCGAAGCTTCATATGCCAGCTTTGTAATCCGGATATACACGATTTTTTAGTGTTTCACACGAAACGTTTAAATAAATATTCCAATAATTTTGGACCTATCATCTTCATGCACACTTGACAATTGTTTCGATTCCATTTAATCTGTCTTTCCTATTCTTTTCGCCTTCCCTGCGAAACGAATATCACGCGCGCTCGACACTTTTTCAAAAGCGTAACGTCTCGTAGAACATAAACAGTAGTCAGTTTGGTGAAATTTGTATATTTCACGTGACGTAAATTCGCGCGATAGATACACGATAATACACGATAGAAATGAGGATCCGGTTACATATTTACGTTTACATTTATTTTTTGCATCATTCGGTTTAAATATTCGGTCTTTGGCTCGAGCGAGCGTGGAATTTTGAGGTTAGGAAGTCTCGTTTCGTCTTACCTTTGGGAAACTGCAAATCGGCTGCATCCTCCTCCGTCATATCTGCCAAATTTGGATTCGCCATTGTGTATTCGTTGAGTGTGTGATTAAAAATGGACAAAGTGCAACCGTGTCTCGTTATTTAATTGTTGATGAAAATTTTGACAACATCCACAATTCGACGACGCGTTGATACTGCGAAATTGCAGTATTACAAAATAATAATAACCCTCAAGCATGCCGGTAAACATGAAGAGATGAAAAATGTGGATGCGTTCAGCAATGTTCAAGTAACGCCCAAGTAACGCGCATGCGCATTAACACCAAACCTTGTTTTCACGCTTCGGTATCTCACCTCGCGTTTTGAGGAAAGAGATTCTCGATGTAACCTAAAAAACAAAAACAGTACTTTTTTCGCATCCAAAATGAGTACTAGCGTTAACGAAGTCGAAAAAACATCGAAGAAAGAAACTAACGATATCGAGCAGCCGGAAAATGAGGCGGAGATCGTAGAAATTGTTCCGGGTTACGCGAGTTTTGACGATTACGTAAAGGTAAATTAAGAATGTTTTGACGAACTCACGTGGTTCAAGATCATAACTTTTGGCATTATTATCGTGCCTTTTGTACACTTTGCGACTTTCCCTTTTCCCTCCACATAAAACCTTCGTCAAAATGTACAGTTATTCCAATGCCCGTCACTCGACAATTACCGTAAAATTACGAACATCAATATCGACAAATTAATCACAGTCACATTCAATCGCAGAATGCATTCAGCGCGCTGAAATGCGGCGTAAAAGCGGCCAACGGTTTGCCGGCGGGCGAAAACTTCAATTACTATTCGTGCTTTCCGAAATTCAACGAGGTTAGAAACACCGGTCTGCGAGCGATTCTAAACGTGATGCAAGGCGTCGTGGAGTTGTCCGGCGCCGCAGGCAACATGAGACAAAGAGACGCGGATGAGCGGTTCGACCTTCTCGTCGAGGCCAACGACATATTTCTCGATCGTGCCGTAAGCGTCGAACACTTTCACATTTACGAGTCGAGACTGCGTGCGAAAAACGCAAAGATTAATTTGAAAGTCGTACCGAATTTTTTTTAGAACGTCTGCATGGACGAGGAGGAGGGAATATCGAAAACGCCGGACGTAGATCTGATAGTGTCGCAGATAAGCAAGAAAAATGTGTTTGGTAGTTGGAACGCGACGACGTCGAGCTTCGGCGCGAATTCCAGCGTCGCGCAGAAAGGCCCGCCATCCATACGTCTGCTAGCGGCGCGAAACATACAGAGGCCGCAGTTGTCGTTCAAGGACAAAATCGACAACAGTTCGAAACCTTGGCAGCCGAGAATCAAAGACAAGCCGAACTCCCTGAAGCCGCTGGCTCTTTATCTCGAAGAGGGCAAAAATGGCGAGGTGTTCAATCATCCGTACGAGGTCGAACTGGACAGATTCGAGCCGCCGGAGAGTCAGCTCGAGAAGAGCAAGCCTCGCTCGTACAAGAGTCTGGAGGAGACGCTGCTGATAATGATAGAAAAGCCGCAGGATGTGCAGATTTTGCTCGAAGATCTGAGGCGGTACGACGAAATCGCTGTCGATCTCGAGCATCACTCTTATCGCACGTATCAGGGCATAACCTGCCTCATGCAGATATCAACGAGAGACACGGATTATCTCATCGACACACTGTCGCTGAGATCGGAATTGCACCTGCTGAACGAAATCTTCACGAACCGGAAGATCCTCAAGGTGTTTCACGGCGCTGATAGCGACATACACTGGTTGCAGCGCGATCTGTCGGTGTACGTCGTAAACATGTTCGACACTCATCAAGCCGCGAAACAACTCGATCTTCAGTATCTGAGCTTGGCTTTTTTGATGAAACGTTATTGCAACGTCGATCCCAACAAGCATTTCCAATTGGCCGATTGGCGGATAAGGCCGCTTCCGGAAGAGTTGATGAAGTACGCTCGCGAGGATACGCATTATCTCCTCTACATTAAGGACATACTGCGCAACGAGCTCGTCGATTCCGCCAACGGACAGACGAACATTCTCCGCGCCGTTTACGATCGCAGCACCGACGTCTGCAGGAGGGTCTACGAAAAACCCGTGTGGACCGAGGACAGTTACATGAGCATGTACCGCAAGAGCCAAAAGATGTTCAACAATCGGCAGCTCTACGCCCTGAGGGAGCTGCACAAGTGGAGGGACGACACGGCGAGGCAGGAGGACGACAGCACCGGTTACGTCCTGCCGAACCACATGCTCCTCAACATCGCGGAGACCCTGCCGCGCGAGATGCAAGGCATCCTGGCTTGCTGCAATCCCATTCCGCCGTTGGTGCGCCAGAACCTCCTGAAGCTGCACAAGTTCATTCTGAGAGCCCGCGAGCAACCTCTGATAAAGCCCGTGCTCGAGCAGGACATCCGGCAACGATTGACGCAGAGAAACCAGGAAGCCGCGAACGTCGATGGTTGGAACTTTGCGCCTCACGATGTTCCCGCCAACGTCGAGGTGCGAACGGACTTGCCGTGCTTGTTGAACCACCGTTTGCTGAAAATGATCTTCGATGACGTCGACGAGGTTGATCACGTCGTCACGGTTTTCGATCCCCCTACCGGAATCGACGTGAGTCGCTACGCCACTTTTTTACTCGGAAAAATTCGGAAGCTCGCGATGGTTCTTCTTTACCGACGGAGTCGAAATATTTTCGCGCTGAATTTTCATGAATTCTCGTTATTTTTTTTTTTCTTTTCTTTTTACGAGTGGCGTAATTTCGTCGGATTCCGGCGATGCAAGTTTGAATGTTCGACGAATACGTTTTTCATCCATTTTTGCGAAATTACGCCGCGAAAGGGAGGAGGGAAATACGATGGAAATTCGAGAAATTTTGGAGTTAAATAACCTCGAAAAAATGCCGGTGTTCCCTAAAATCGAACGATGCAAGCTTCTAGATCCTCATTTGCGTACGTTTCGTCGAAATCGCGCACTCAAGTTTTTTGCAAATCTTTACCGCAATCGAGACAAGTCCGAATCAGTCGGGACTCTGAATTCAAGTCGACTGACGAAAATTCGCTGTCTTCCAGCGGCAATTTCGGAAATTGTCGTTGCCGATTTTGTTAGTTTCGTTCCCCACGATGTAGCACCGAATTCCCGACATTATTATTATTATCAAGCGCGTTAACGACGAAGAAACCGAAGAAAATTGAGAAAACTCTATTCGTTCCCCGTGAAACAAGTTCAACCGTTTTTTCCCCTCGCGAATTTCGACGAAATCCCGCGGAAACCATGCACTTTTTTCCCGCCGATTCACGTCGAAAGAGCGTTGGTGTTTCTCCAAAAAAAAATCACTCATTCACCCGAGTCTTCGATAAAATCCAATTCGAAAGAAAACCGAAGGAAAAAGAAAAGAAAGGTAAATAACACGGTAACCTGTGACGATAAACGATGAATTGCAGCGCGAGGAAGCGGACGAACGACGAAGGGCGTTGATGAGAAAAAAGACGATGTTCGTCAGTCCGTTCGAGAGATACAAGCGGGTGATGCCGATGGTGGCGGCTCAGGAGGAGGAGGAGCGCAAGAGGGAGGAGAGAGAACGAGCGGAGGCGAGTCTCGCGACGAAGAAAGACGACGCGGACAGCACGATGATGAGCATCGAGAGGGTGCACGAACATTTCAAAACCGTCGTCGGGAGCATGAACGCGATTGACGAAAGTCCCAGGAACGACGTTCAAGTTCCGCTCGGCCGGATGCACGGTAGAAAACGAAAGAGACAGTCGGACGTGCGGGACACTCGCGATCATCCGGAAGATTCGAAATACGACGTGGTAACGACGAAGCCCTCCTTGGAAGCGACGGTGACTCGGAATTACGCGAAAAAACGGAAAAACAACGAGACGAGCGATGATTCGCGAAGAGAAACGACACCCAGAGGTGTTCGTCCGAAGCAGAATCACAAAAAACGGACGAACGGCGCTCCCGCGCGGACGGAAGCTCGCGGAAATCCGGAGGAGAATGCCAAGAGATTGTCCGCTTTTAGCGCATCGAAGTAAGCTTCGATTTTGTTATATTGGATTAATTTTAACGATAAAGATCCTCGCGAGACGTTTGTTTTTCGAAAGACTTGCTCGTTTCAGCGAATTTTCACTCCTAATTGGGTGAAAATTACGGCTTTTCGAAATGTTTGATATTTTTATGGAGAAACTGATTTGCAATGCCTTTGCGAGGCAACAGTCTCGCCGATGTGCGAAAGCTGTACAAAGCCACGAGTATTCAGCACTCGCAGGGTTGATTCATCAATAATATTCATATTATATATGATAATAATAATAATAATACTAATATATATAATAATATCATACATTATAATATATAAATATTATATTATTAATATTACATATAATATATAGTATCAATATTATAACGTAAGAAAAAATCGTGAGAAAAGTCCCAAAATTTTTGGAAAAAAGGTTTTATGCAATTCGAAAAAAAAGACATCATCAGTGAGGCTACCACTTTGAGAGAAATACAATTTCCGATGAATTTTTCATTATCGTAAAAAAGATTCCAGCGCGAGAGTCGTCTGTCATTTTTGACGCGCATTGCTTCGTTTTTCTTTTTCTCCGTTTTACACGATCGAGGAAAAACTTTATCGTACTTTTCAGACTGTCGAAGAAGGAGCAAAAACGCGCCAACAGGCAGGAATTGCAGCAGAAGGGAATGCTACCGCAGAAGAATTTCGATTACGCGTCAGTTGATTTCAGCAGTTTTCAAGGTGGCAGCACAACCGGAAGCGCATCGACGAATTTCCAACAGCCAAAGGTAAATCCTCTGTTTTTTTCCCTGTTTTCAACGACGTTTTTCCAACGATTCTTTTTTTCCTTTCCGCTCATCAGCAAAAGGACAGAGTGAAGAAAGGCAAGAGGCGAAGGAAGCAGAAGATCAGTGGGATTTAAGGGGGCGAAAGAAACGACTGATGTTCCAACGAAAAGTGTCGGTATTTCCAATTGAATTTTTCTCTTTTTTTTTACTTTCTCTTTATTCTCTTCTCTGTTTTAAATGAAAAGAAAATGTATTATAATTATGTTACACTGTTGCTCGACGAGTCGGTAAAACAGTGAGGACGAACGATCAATAAAATCGCGAATAAAAGCGCGCGCGGGTGATTCTTCGTTTTCGGAACGAATTTGATCGACCGATTGGAAAAAAACGTTGAATGATCGATGTGTCTAATAAATCGATATATTGCGACTATAATTTTTCTTTTTTTTCACCCAACATTGATTTTTCTCGAAAAATCGCGAATTGTCTCTTTTCTTTCCTTTAAGAAGTGAAGTGTCTTTTTTTCTTTACTTCGATACGAAAAGCATGAAATTATGGGAATATCGAACCTTGTCTGGTTGAACGTGACGAAAAAAATGATTTCATAACGTTTTTCCATATGTCACTGAACGAGCAAAGTTTGTGTTTATTTTTCACGAAAGAATGATTTAATGCGAAATAATTGCGAGAGTTTGACCCGCGAAACAAACTCCAACGCCTTTTTCGATGCTTTTGTTGCACCAATAATTATCTTCGCGATCGTTTCATACCGGAAGTGGCCTCCCATAAATCTCGATATCGCGCGAAAGATACTTTGGACGAGTGTCAATATCGAGGGTGATTCATTAATCGAAAAGTGCCATCCGATCGTGCGTTGTGACACATTTTATAATCGTTTGATTCTTCAGAATCTTTTCTCGCTCGTTGCTCGCTGGTCGAGGATCGATTTCCGGATAATGACCACGATTTTTTCAGAGTATTTGAAAAAGAACAAAAGAATTACCGCCATCTCGGACCGCCGGGCGAAACGAACATGATTTTCGTATTTTCTCGATCGAGAAAATACGAATAATTGCAAATTCGATCAATCGCGCGATCAAAGTCAACGTTATCGTTTGAATTTTTTTTTTTCATCTTTTCTCATTCGTCGCCTATTGGTCGAAGATCGTAGTGCGGATAACGAGTATCGCTGTTTCGAAGCATTTGAGTCTTTTTCCTCCAGTCGAACCGGAACTCTCGTCATTGGTAGGATGATAAAATTTGCATTATTGTTGTTATTAATTATCGTCATCGTGACTTTCGATGGCAAGAGCGAAGCGAACACGAATCATACGGGATTCGAATCATTTTATAATCAGAGTCCGGAGAATTTTGGGTTTTTCCAAAATGGCTCGGAAATTCGATCGAATTTTTCCAACAGTTTTTACCGAGCGAATATGACCGAATTCGAAGCTATCGATTGCTTCGGTCTTGGCTCCAGCGTGGCAAAAACGCTGCAATGGTGGTACGCGATTTACGGTGATCGCGCGAGCGCTCAAGACGTTCGCTTTTATTTTTCATCGAGAAAACAACCGCGTCGCGTACACTTGATAACCGGCGAGCAATTTGGCCTCGAATGGACGGATTTTAACGTCGAACGAAGAACAGTGATTATAGTTCACGGTTTCTTATCGGACGGCAACCAATCGTGGGTCAAACGCATGGAAAGGGCATTTCTTTCGTGGGCGAGTATTTTTTTTCGGCATACCGGGTGTCTCGAAAATTCGAAGCTGATAATTTTTTGCCGCATCGAGAATGAAATTTCAAGGCGAAAAGTCCTTTGGCACTTTTTCGTCCGACCAATCCTCGCCGAGATATTAATTCGCGCAGCTGGGCCGATGGAACGCGCGCAGCGGCCGCCGGAGAGGGGGGCGTGCGCGCGCACCATTGGCGCAAGCTTCGATGGCTCGTAACTCCGTGAATTTTGGTCGTACGAAAAAATACCAAAGTACATTTCTACTCGGAATTTCAGTGCGCATCTCTAGCGATGATTTATCGACATCGACTTTTGGGACACCCGGTATCGGACGTGAAATTTTTCTCACCGCACGCCACTCGTGTTTCATCGAGATTTCTTTGAGAAAGTACGACGTCGCACGCTGGTAAACGCGCTCAATTTCACGAAGATATTTCGTATTTCGTAAAGAAAATAAAAGTCCAAAAAATCTTTGTACCTCGCGAAGCCCGTTTGCTCGACGATTTCCAACTTTGATCCTCAATTATCCGCGTTAGGATGACGTTAACGTAGTCGTCGTCGACTGGTCCGCCAGAGGAAACAGCTTTAATTACGTCAAAGCGGTCGTCAATACGCGAACGGTTGGCAATGAAATCGCGAGGTATGTGAAAATTTATCACACCGATAATTGCCCCCTTTGTCGTTCGTACCTGCCGTCATTCGACGACGATTCCTTTCTGGAACGTCACATAATTTATGTCGCTCGAACGCGAGAGAGAAAAAACATGGAAGACGAGCGAGTTTCCTCGCTTATTTTTTCCGCCAACAATTCATTGACGAAAAAATAAGGATCAAAGGAACAGAAAATGTCTCGTGAATAAATTAACGAAAAAAAATCGTACCGACAAATTCGCTGCATTCGCTTTTCCTAGATTGCTTCATCAGATTGTCAATGCGACGTTGATTGCCCACTCACCGAACGAACCAAAATGGGGAAGTCTTCATATGGTTGGTCACAGTCTGGGTGCTCATATTTGCGGATTCGCCGCGAACGAGTTGAAAAAAAGGCAGGACAAATGGAAGGTAAAACGAATCACCGGACTCGATCCGGCCAATCGATGCTTCGTAAACGTCAGTGCGTCGCTGCGATTGAACACGGATGACGCGTCGTTCGTCGATGTTATTCACACCAACGGACGCTCGGACGATTTATTCGCTTTCGGCTCACCGCAGTCTCTAGGTTTACCGATTTTTCGCTTTCTAAAAAAAAATCAATTTTCGGCACCGATGACTTTTGAAATAAACTTTCAAATCCGATTTTTCAGATTTTTGCTTCAAATTTCTCCGACTCGATTAAAAGTGAATAAAAATAATTGCTCGTTTTTCATTCCGATTCGATCTTAATTCCATTACTTCTCGTCGGAAGAATATTATTTCGAAAAAGGGAAAAGTTACCGATTTTTTTCGATTTATTTTCTCCATCAGGACACGCGGATTTTTATCCAAACGGCGGAAGAAGGCAACCCGGTTGTATGCTGCAAAGCGGATCGTTGCGTAACTTTGTGCAATATCCAAAAAAGCGTGAGTGCACTTTTCGGTGAATTTTGAAAAACGAATGTTTCCCAAAATCAGGATGATTAAAATTGTCGAAAAAAAAAACAGTGCTGGACCAAGCGATTTGCAGTCACGGATACTCCTACCTCTACTTCACCGAATCTTTGATCTCGGCCGCGACGAGAAATTGCACGTTTTGGGGGCATCGATGGGATCGAAGCCATCGTCGCGCGTTGCAATTGTTGTCGGAGATTTGCGACGCGGATGATTGCACGGAAATGGGCATCCGGGCGGAAAATCACCCTCACAGAGGCACTTTTTTCGTCGTGACGTCTGGAAAATCACCGTTTTGCAGTACGACCTTGAAAATCTGACTTTTTTCCTTTCCCACCTTGATTTTCGACTCGATTAATCTTTTTTTCTTCAATTTTCGCAGCCACCGATGCAAACACCACAGAGGAACTTCGGAGGCAACTCGAGATCGATTATGCCAATGAGATATTGGACTGAATCTCAAAGATCGCGACGTCGAATAATTTTTCAAAATAAATAACTAAACAAACAATGGAATTTCGATGAAATTGCAAGCCGTATTTTTTGCTTTTTGAAAAAAGCGCTGGTCGAGCCTAGAGCCGTTTTTTTCTTTGAATTTCGGATTTCGATTTTTGAAAATTACTCTCGAAAACGAAACATCGCGTCCGTGTAATTCCCGCAAAAATGACGATCGTCGAAAATTAAACAAACTCCCGTCGAAAATCATCGAGCAAAATCGAAGATCGAATCAAATTGAAACAACAACGGACGAGGAAAAACGTCGCGGAGCGAGAAAAAGAAAAGCATGAAAAAGCAATCGGTCAAAAAAATAAATACGCGAGTATTTTCGTGGCGAAAAAGCCCGGCGATGACACGCGATGAACCCAAAGAGGGCAAACGAAAAGGAGCAAAGAAACGATGATCGTTTATCGTCAATATCGCGACCGAAAGCGTCAATGATATACGAGACAAAAAAAAAACAAATAAACATTCCCTCGCGTCGATTCGATCGAGAGGTCGTTATTTTTAACGACGACGCGTTCAAATTTGAAGAAAGAACGGAAAAACAGCGTGCGACACGCCGGAGAGGGAAACAAACAAAGTCGAGAGAAAAGCGAGGGGGTATGAACGCGAAAACGCGCCGTTTTTACGTCTGCGCTCGATCAGCCGTGAAACGTCGACGCACGCCGCGGCGAATATGCGATTAATTATTCGTCACATGCGCAACGAAAAAAAAAAACGTGTGCGTGATTTTTGTATATAAAAGATCAGCGGCAAAATGTCTTTGACAATCGTCGCACGTTTTCCGACGCTCAATCGTCGATCGAACCGAGAAATATTTCCGCTTTTTTTTTCTCTTTTTCGACCGGAAACGATAAATTCAGTAAAATCGTCAAAAATGCCGGCAATCCTTCGCTCGTTTCTCCTCGTTTTTTTCGGCATTGCCCAAGTTTTCGGCGACGATGCCGAGGTACCTTTGGCTCTCGGCAATGACCTTGAAGGCTCTGATCGCTCCGCCGAATTCGTCGCCTCCAACGGCAGCCTGCCGGCGCTGGAATCCGTCGATTGCGCCGACATGAACTCGACCGTCTCACGGGGACTGAGATACATTTTTTCGAGCAGCGTCGATGCCGCGAAGGCCTTGAACGTTCGGCTGTATTACTCCTCGAGGAAGCAGCCTCTCAAGGTCCAGGTTTCCGGTGGCGACAAATTCACCCTCGACCGGACGGATTTTGACGTCGAACGGAGGACCATGCTGATCGTCCATGGCTTCCGCTCTGGTGCATCGCAGAGTTGGATCAAAAAAATGGAGGACGCGATTCTCCTCTGGGTGAGTTACGGTGATCATTTTTTTCCCTCGATTTCGCGAATATTTTTCTGATTTTCGAGACTTTGAGGGTCAAATAGGACCGCGAGGAAAAAAATGATGTAATTGGGATTGAGACGTTTTTGACGCTTGAAAAATTCTGTCTTTCCTGTCAGGGTGACGTCAACGTTCTCGTCGCCGATTGGTCGGCGATCGGCAAAACCATCAATTATTACAGAGCTGCCATGAGCACGAGAATCGTGGGTCGAGAAATTGCCAGGTAATTGTACGGGTACTGTTGACGAATTTCGATTTAAAATAACGATTTTGACGTTTGCACCGTTGCGATCCAACGAACTGTACGACGGACTCTTTTTTTGTCCTCGATGTTCCGCGATCTGCCAAGTATCTTTCAGCGATTTTTCCGAAATTATGACGCTCGTGAAAAAAAAGATGGAGAGTGTAATGAAAATTCGGGATAATCGAATGTGAAAAATTCAGAAATTTGTTTCTCAATTTCGTGTTATTTATTGAAAAGTGTTTCACTGAAAAATTACGGTACCTCCGATGAAATATCTTTCGATGAGGAATTGCCGTATGACCCGTTCAATTTTCAAGAGCTTCGATTCAATTTTAATTCGATTAAAACTTCGCAGAACTTGAGTATATACTCTACGAATTTTTCAGCGACGTTCAGCAGGTGATTTTCAATTTTTTTTGCGACGATTTGATTCGATATCCTTGAGCCGAAAAAAAAATTCATTCAAAATTAAACGAGGATGAAATTCGCAGGTTTCTGAATCGCGTGGTCGATGCGACGATCGAGTCGTCGTTGTCAGGGCAGGCAAAATGGGGAAAACTTCATTTTATCGGTCACAGTCTTGGTTCTCACATCAGCGGTGTCGCCGCTCATGATTTTCAAAAAATGCAAAAACATTGGGTGGTGAGCAGGATCACCGGTTTGGATCCCGCCTTACCCTGCTTCGTCGATGTTCCTTCTCAGTATCGTCTCGACACGACTGACGCTCAATTCGTCGATGTCATTCACACGAGCTCGAGCGAAAAGCTCACCGTTGGATTTGGAAACGGGGAACCCATGGGTACGTCCAACCTTGGCTACGTCCAACCTTGGCTACGACCTTGAGGTCATAACTTCAAGGTCGCGAAAAATCGGGAAATTTCAGTGTGAAACATTCGAAACGAGTGACAAAAACGATTTTTTTTTTTAATTTTTCGTAATTTTTCGAAAAACGATGCATTCGCCATTTTCGACTTGATTTTTATCAATCTTTCTTCGAACAAACGATTCTCAGGACACGTCGATTTTTATCCGAACGGCGGTGTGAGGCAGCCGGGCTGCTCTCGGGTGCAAGGATCCGTTTTCGACTACTTGTGGATTCCGACGACGCGTGAGTAGAAAATTTTTTTTTTTAATTAAATTTTCCAAAAAATCTCCTTTTTGGAGGAAATCGGCTCGACTTTTGTTTATTTCGTGTTACAACGAATATTAAATTGAACGATGGAATTTGTCGTCGCATTATCGTCGCTGATTGCCGAATAATTGATAATTTCGAAAAAAAAAACAGCGGTCGGTCAAGGCAAATTAAAAAAAAATTAAATTCTCCAAAAAATGTCCTTTTTGGGGGAAATCGGCTCGACTTTTGTTTATTTCGCGTTACAACGAATATTATAAATTGAACAATGGAATTTTTCGTCTCATTATTGTCGCTGATTGCCGAATAATTGATAATTTCGAAAAAAAAACAGCGGTCAGTCAAGGCAAATTAAAAAAAAATTAAATTCTCCAAAAAATCTCTTTTTTGGGGGAAATCGGCTCGACTTTTGTTTATTTCGTGTTACAACGAATATTATAAATTGAACAATGGAATTTGTCGTCGCATTATCGTCGCTGATTGCCGAATAATTGATAATTTCGAAAAAAAAACAGCGGTCGGTCAAGGCAAATTTTAAAAAAATTAAATTTTCCAAAAAATCTCCTTTTTGGGGGAAATCGGCTCGACTTTTGTTTATTTCGTGTTACAACGAATATTATAAATTGAACAATGGAATTTGTCGTCGCATTATCGTAGCTGATTGCCGAATAATTGATAATTTCGAAAAAAAAAAAAAAAAACAGCGTTCAGTCAAGGCACGTGCAGTCACGCGCGCTCTCAGGCTTTCTTCACGGAATCGTTGATAAACGCAGCTAAAGGGGGTTGCAAATTTTGGGCGCAAAAGTGGGACCAAACTCGAACGGGCGCCATGAAGGTCATCGGGGACGACTGCAGCCCCCAAAATTGCACGGAAATGGGCGTGAGCGCGGAAAATTATCCGCATCGAGGCTGCTTTTTCGTGGCAACTTCGAAAAAGTCACCCTACTGCGGTACGTCCTCGCGATTACTATTTTTCACGAAAATTTCACAAACTCGCGACTTTTTTTTTTCTTTTTATAAATAAATCGTAAAATCTATGCAGTTGCGAATAAACAGAGCGTCCAGGAGGTCATTGGTCATCTGCAAGAGGAGGATGTGAAGGCAGGCCTCAAGGGATAATATGCAGAATCGTCGAACGTCGGAGGATGAGAAATCGATTGATGAATCGATTTCTCGATCGATCATAACTCTAATAATTTATTATTTATCGTCAGCGCAAAGTTGACGTTCGTTTAATGACTCTGCGATCGAAAATCGAAATAAATGTTTGTTTTTTTTCGTTTTCAACTCGTTTTTCTTATTTATCACTCCCTTTCGACATTTCGAGTACGACATTTTCGGAAGAAATACCGTCGAAGAATCTCGGAATGAGATTCTTTGTACTTTTCGTAAAATAAAAGATCGACGATTCGAGAAGGCGTGACAGTGTCGATCCAGGTTTGCTGCGCGGCTTTCGTTATTCGCCTCGATGATCGCGAAATGAACGTGTAAAAAAAAGACACATTTCAATGTCAATATTTGCGAAACCGTAAAGAAATCGATGGTCTCGCACTGATTGACGATTCTTCGATTCTTTTTTCACGATTGATTCAACCGGAAAGACAACAGTTTCGGTCTTTGATGCTCGAACGATGCAGCTACGAGCGACGATCAATTCATCGACAGAGTACTTTCGTAAAACGACGAAAAGGCTCGAAAAATAACCTCGCTGGAGCACTAAATAAATTTGAAAAAAAATTGATTTTTAACGCCGATGTTTACGAGACTAAGGACCCTTGAAGAATTGGTCCAGCATGGATGATCGATTCTGCCTTTTCCTCTTCGACTACAAACGAAAAAACGAAATTCTCGGTTATCGCTGTTCGGAGGTCAAAGATACCAAGAATTTTTCTTATCACCTCTCTTTTTCTGAAACTCTTCCCTTCCCTGGTGACTTTTGAACAATAAACTCGTGTGTTTTCTCTCGATAAGAGACCAGTCGAGTGCAGCGAGTCGGAAAAGACTGGGAGACGAGCAATCCGACGCACTCTCGCTCGCTTTACACCCAGAGAAAAGATCTATTATGACTGAATAGATTCGTCTATTCAATCTTCATTTATTACAATTAAATACATTTTTTGTTGGATTAAATAAATTTTTATTTGATTTGATTTGCCTATGTATTCGCTTCTAACATATATATTTATTTAACATTGAGATATACTTAATCACTAAATTACACGAATATAAATGATACTATAAGAAATATTTTTCGTATAGTGCATGAATGCTGATATCACACCCAGAGAAAAGATCTATTATGATTGAATAGATTCGTCTATTCAATCTTTATTTATTACAATTAAATAAATTTTTTGTTGGATCAAATAAATTTTTATTTGATTTGATTTGCCTATGTATTCGCTTCTAACATATATATTTATTTAACATTGAGATATACTTAATCACTAAATTACACGAATATAAATGATACTATAAGAAATATTTTTCGTATAGTGCATGAATGCTGATATCACACCCAGAGAAAAGATCTATTATGATTGAATAGATTCGTCTATTCAATCTTCATTTATTACAATTAAATAAATTTTTTGTTGGATTAAATAAATTTTTATTTGATTTGCCTATGTATTCGCTTCTAACATATATATTTATTTAACATTGAGACATACTTAATCACTAAATTACACGAATATAAATGATACTATAAGAAATATTTTTCGTATAGTGCATGAATGCTGATATCAAGCATCGTTATTAATAACCGAAAGGCTATGGCGGTGGTAGTTACGATGGTGGCTACAATTCCTTGTGACGGTCCAGCATTACTGAGGTATAGACGATTCGAGTGAAAAAAAATCATAAGTAGCCGTAGCGCAGTGGTTAGCGCTCATCGCTCTCATCGGGAGGACCCGGGTTCGAGACCATCCAGCGGCGGGGCCACCATTCCGTTCACTCATCGTCACTGGACCGTCCCCACCACTGCAAGACCGTTCGGGTCGTCACATCCTATACAACTACTTCCAATACTAACTCCAGGCTCATTCCAATACTTTTCAAATAACACTAATAACACTAGTTGAATCAAATAAATTTATATGTTGAATTTGAATAAAAGTCTATTCTGCCAGGAGCCAAGCAAAAAATCTATTCAAATTAAATAGGTTTTATTTGAAGATAATAGATTTTTTTCTGGGTGTATTACCAGCTACGGTGCTGCGGGGAAGCTCGAACCGGCTCGAACCTCGAGCCGAGATCGTCGAGAGACGACGAATCCGGGCGGGGGAAATTTCTCCTACTTCTCATCTCGAAAATCCACGCGCTTTATCTCTCGGTTTGTTTAAACTTTGCCGGAGTCCACGAGGGAGCGTTAAGGTCATCAGCGACCGAGTCGGTAAAATTCTCGATGACAGTTCTCATCGACGATCAACCCTGTTGACATCGTCGACAACCGCTCGTCGTTGAACACGTCGAATTTCCCATTCTCGCGGTGTCCCGATTTTCGATCGATCGGCATCGAGCGTTCGAGGGCTCAAACTCCGAGAGAGAGGCGAGATTCTCCAATCTCCTCAAGGTCGTTCGGGATAAAACCGTCGATAACCTCGTTTTCGTCCTCTCGATCGCGTCTTTTCCGCGTTTTTCGATCTTCTTCGAGGCAAACTACGAAATTGACGCGATGATCCTGCTCCGAGCGACTCTCGCGATCGTCCTCGTGCTCTTCGTCCTCCGTGCCGAGAGCTTCAAACTTTCGAGGGTTTACAAGTCGTTGACCGGCGGGGGATCCGATAAAACGGGAGCAGGGAACGACCATCCGAGGTCAACTTCAAACGGTACCGATTTTAACGACGATGATGATGATGATGATTTTTTTGATGACAATGGCGAGTCGTTGGACCAACACGTCGATTGCTCGGATCTCAATTCGACCTTGGGCCGCGCTCTCAAGTGGGTTTTGGTCACCACGAACAAGAAAAACGCGCCGAACGTTCGATTTTTCTTCTCGTCGAGGAGGCAACCGGCGCGCGTCGAGGTCCACCTCGGCGGCGATCTCCGTTTGGATGCAACCGACTTCAAGGTCGAGCGTAGAACCGTGTTTATCGTGCATGGATTCAAGTCCGGTGGGTTCAAAAATTGGGTCAATCGCATGGAGGAGGCTTTCCTCTTGTGGGTGAGTTGAGGTCGAATGAAAAAATCGGCTCGATCGAAAAATTACCGCGGCGATGAAAAACCCCGAGTTTCGGACGACTTTCGCGCGATTTCTTTGCGAACAATCAGTTTTTTCGAAATTTTTTTCTCTTCCCAGCCGAAACGTCGCACTCTGCGCGAAAAAAAGAGACTCGAGAGTCTTTCGTATTTTAACGAAAGATGTACATTTCTTCGGCCGTTTTATTTTTCGTCTCGAGCTTTTATCATCGATTCCGGAGACGTTTCTCGCGGAGCTTCCGTTTCGGCATAAACAAACAATACGCAGTCGCCGTAATTCGTTTCTTTTTTTTTTGAAAAATGTACATCATTTTCAGTAGAATTTAGCGTCATTGCGAAAAATGAATTTTCGAAATTTGAGAATCGCTGCTGTGCTGGAAAAGAAGAAAAAATCAGAACGTAAATCGGAACTCGCGAGCCTCGTACGCGGTGCTTTTTCGCATTCCTTGCACACATGAGCAATCTTCATCAATGCCGCAGTGACGCAACCAACTTAAACAAAGTCATATCTTCAAAGAGAGAGAGAGAGGGGGGAGAACAAGTCTGCGCAAACGGGGATAAACTATCGATATTTTTCTTCGATCGCCTTGTTTGCTCGTGCGAGCTGAAAAAACGCAAGAATATCGTTTTAATGAGCCGTTTTTTTCGCACGTTTCCTTATAGAATTTCAAATAATGCTCGATCGTCAACGTTAAATACACAGCGCTGTAAATGACTGAAAAAGAAGCGCTTTTTTTGCCGATTTTTTTCGAATCGAAAAGGGATATCGTTACGAGAAATCGTTTTATTTTTGAAAAATTTGGGAGGCGAACGTTTTTCGGAATTATCGAGAGTAGACATTTTTTTTTTCGATTTTTATCTTATATATTACTCCGTTCGGAGATTTATCCGTCGAGTTGAATTCTCGCTCGTGGTGTGCACGTGCCTTACCACGAGTTACCTTGAGGCATATTTAAAGCGAGGTGATCGGGTGTTTGACGTTTTAAAATTGTTCGTACGTACGGTTTCAAGTGCAAAATCGAGGAAATAAATGTTTCACTTTGGAGTATTAAAAAAAAAGACTCAAAAATCGTTACCTTCCCGTAATTGCGTCGTTAAGGGGGACGTCAACGTCATCGTCGTCGATTGGTCAGGGGCTTCGAAGGGTTTCAACTATTATCATGCAGCTGTCAACACCAAAATGGTCGGCAATACAATGGCGCGGTAAGAATATTATTGACGAATGAGAAAAACATTTTTTTTCCCTTTGCATCGGAATTTGAAATTTCGTACGATGGTTTGAAAATTCACGATCGAGAAAATGATGACGAAAAAAGCATGCCAAGGGAGTTTCGGTGTTGCTTGTTTGAAATATTTTTCAAACAACCGGAAATAGAAGCGAAAAACGGCGATAAAATTGAATGATTTTGTCGTTGAAATACTCGAGGCTTCTTCGCCACTTGATGAATGCGACGAGAATAGCAAAATCGCCGGAAGAACCGACTTGGGGCACTTTGCATCTCGTTGGGCACAGCCTCGGAGCTCACATATGCGGTGTCGCAGCGCGAGACTTCAAGGAGATGCAGGACGATTGGCAAATCGGTAGAATCACCGGATTGGACCCGGCGCAGCTTTGCTTTCGCGGAGTGAATTCGAGCTTTCGTTTGGACAGCACAGACGCGAATTTCGTCGACGTCATTCACACCAGCGCCAAGACGAAGGCTTCCATGGGATTTGGCAATCCCGAACCGACAGGTTCTACCAATTTTTCACGTTCAAATTTATTTGCCGACGCTTTTACTACCTTTTTCATGTTAAAAAAAAACAGCAAACTCGCCCCTCGCATCGAGAACGAATTTTTCCCACAGCCATTATGAAAAAATTTCAAAAAAAATGCGAATTCAAGTTTCGTGTCCTCGGCGATGCTATAAAAACTTGAACTTTTAATTTTTGAACAATTCGTTAAAAACGAATTAGATTGAAAAACGATTGACTTTTTTCAGATTTTTATAGTATCGCCGAGCGCGAAATTCTTATTCTACTCTGGTTTTGTTGGGCGACTGTGGGTGCCACGAGTCCTCAATGGATTTCTGAATGTTTTTACCATTTTTTTTTCTTTCGAATCTCGCCGCGTTAGGACACATTGATTTTTACGCCAACGGTGGGCGAATGCAACCAGGCTGCTCCAAAAGGGACAAGTCGATCTTGAGCTACCTCCGAGTGCCAAAGACGTGTTAGTAAAGTTGGATAAAAAATATTATTCCCGTCAAATTTCGTCTCAAAATTTGTCGTCATTTCGAATTTTCAACACTGGCTGTGAGATCTTTCGTTTTTCCTTTTTTTCTCCGTCGATTCAGCCATCGAAATCGGCAAGTGCAACCATCAGCGATCGTATTTGTATTTCACGGAATCGCTGGTCGCAGCGGCGATGAAAAATTGCACATTCTGGGCGCGACGGTGGGATCCCAGCGATTTGGGTGCCACGCGAGTTTCCTGGGACGCCTGCGACGCCCGCACGTGCTCCGAAATGGGCATAACGTCGGAAAATCATCCCCATCGAGGGACTTTCTTCGTCGCAACCTCGAAATCCCCACCGTTTTGCATTCCCGCTCCCGAATAAACATGTCCGATCGATTTGACGAATTGCTCTTTTTTTCCCTGTTTTTTTTTTTCAAGAAAAAGAAACACGTGATCGATAAATATCACCGAATTCCACTGCGATGTTTCTTGCAGCGGAAAATTGAGGAATAAATCGAGCCGACGGATTCGAGGGAAAATTTTCATTGCACGATGCCCAAATCTACGATGTTTCGAATATTTTTTCGCCGATATTTTCGTCACGAATATACACATCTAGTCGAAAATTGTACAATTATCGTGTAAAAGTTGATCGAAAAGTGTCTCCGTCCGTTTTTATTTATTTCAGGAGTGTATTTTCGAGCACCGAGACGTTTTTCCTCGGAGAACAAGGTGAAAATAATAAAGGACGAATGTAAAAAAAATCAAACGGCGTCTGTGTTTCTTTTCAATGAATTTATTCTCGCATTTTGCACGAGCGAAACAATTTTTTTTTTTTTCAATTTTCATATATTTTGCCCGATTGAATAAACGAAAGAATCTATTTCTTTAATCTATTTTTAAGATTTTTTCGTTTGTATTTAATCGTAAAGGACGGGCTAGACTCGAAAAGGACGATGAATCAGCGAGAGGGTGGCAGAATGGTGGTGATGCCGAAGTCGAAAGGGAAAAAGTGCCGCGTTGGGGATGATTTTCCGCTAGTATGCCCATTTCCGTGCAGGAAATCGTATAGCAAGCTTCCCCTGGGAGCGTTCCGGCCGCAGGGTCATTTGGATTCCACGGGCATGCCGAAAATGTGCCATTTCCGGTTGCCGCTACCACCAACGATTCGATGAAATAAGCGTGCGCTCGGGCATGATTGCAGAGGCCAATTTCGAGAGCTGTCGTTAAAAGAGAAACGAAAAATTCCAAGGGATTCCTTAGGAAAACGAATGTGCATTTATCGCAATTTACGTACCCGTCTTGGGGAGGAACTTCATGATCGATTTGCGCCTCTCGGAACAGCCTGGCTGCATTTTTCCACCGTTCGGAAAGAAATCAACTTTTCCTGAGACGCAGAAACGGTACAACGTCATCTACATGGTCATTTTTAAGGTTTCTGGGTAAGAGCGATTGCGACAGTGTAGGATAATTGGCCTTGAAAAATTGTCATTACTTTGGTTCTGCTGGCAAGAGGTAATTCCTGGTGTGGGAATTATTTGTTTCGCAGAAGGATTGAAATCGATCACACGTTTTGGCTAAGCCCTCGACGAATTCGACGTTTTAATTTCGTATTGATAGTCATTCGTATTTCGAGAATCATTTCGTCATGAAATACAACACAATTTTCGATGAAAAACTTTCAAAGTAAGAGCCTAACATGGATTCAATAATTGCCACGTTGGATTATCGCACAAACAGAATAATCGAAAAGAAAATTTGATAAAACCTAGAGGCTCCTCCCAGCCGAATCCCAGGGCAGTCTCCGTCGCGCCGCTCGTGTGAATAACGTCGACGAAATTTGCATCGCTCTCGTCCAATCGAAAATCCGGATGCACGTGGCGGAAGCAGAGTTCGGCCGGGTCCAAACCGGTGATTCTGCTCACTGCCCAATCGTCCTGCAATTTGCTGAAGCTTTTTGCCGCGTTCGCGCACACGTGAGCTCCCAGGCTATGCCCGACGAGATGAAGAGCGCCCCAGGTAGGTTCTTCGCCCGATTTTGCTGCTCTCGTTGCGTTCATCACTTTTAGAAGAAATCTTGAACGTCGATACAACGCGTCATTATTTTTGATACTTTTTTGGCTTTTTCGAGCTACTTGGCAATGTTTTTTTTTATTTCTCGCAACGTTTCTTTTTGCATTTTGACTAGACACCGTCTTTTTCCCCCGGGTCTGCGTTTTTTGCCTCAATAATCGTCAATGAATTTTGGAAAATATCCAAAATTCGGGAAATATATTTTTTACCTCGTTATCATATTGCCGACAGCTTTGGTGCTAATCGCAGCCTGGTAATAATTGAAATTACGCATCCCTTTGGTCCATTGGACTGCTACCACGTTAACGTCCCCCTAAGAATATAGGATACTTGTATTCAAAGAGCCACCCAATTTCGAGATGCTGACAATCATTTTTTTCCCAAGAAATTAAGCAGTTTTTCACCACGCGTACAGAAATCGGATGAGAAATCGCGAGCGAAGAGTTTTTTCCTACGAGGCTCAAGGAAAACACATTTTTCATTAACACGCGATAAAATTGTCGTGTCGCAACCGTACGGATGAGCAAAGTCTTCGAAGCGACGAGCCGAAGAATTTTTCCCTGTTTTATAAAGTTTCCTCATTGAAACTACGAACTATCTTCGATGTTGGTGCTTACGTCATCGATAAGTAGGTCGCGCGTGTGAGGAAAAATTGATGACAAATAATTGAAAAAAATGATCGACATAAAGGCAAATTTGGCAGGCTGTTTTTGAAAAAGCTGCCTCGTTTTTATGAAACTGAAATGTCCGAAGCGAAAATTGTGACTTGCCCATAAAAGGAAGGCCTCTTTCATTTCGCGGACCCAGTTGTCAAACACGCCTGACTGGAATCCATGCACGATGAGCACCGTCCTGCGTTCGATCTTGAAATCCATCTCGTCCACATGAAATTCATCATCGATTTTCACTTTGACCGGACTCGATTTGTTCCTCGATGAGACGAAAAATCGAACCTTGGGTATGTTTTCCATGTTGCTGGTGCCCATTAAAAACCATTTTGCTGCGCGTGCCAATTGCGACTCGACGTCCGAACAATTTATGTGTTCCATACCGCGAGATAAGTCCTTGTATTTTTCCCTCAGCGGTGGTTCATTTTCCTCGCTCAAATTTGGCCCCGGTTCGGCAATTAACGATTCGAAAATGTTCGGTACATTCACACCTTTCGCGGCGATAAAATAATGTACGAGAAGAATCCAGATTACAGGTCGGGGCACGTTCATTGCGCGAGAAACACGCCGGAGTTTGGTGTGTACGTTCGATCGAGGCAGAAAGATTCTTCATTCCATTTTTTCTCCTCCTAAAGCGGCGATCGTTTATTTTTTCATACTCTATTCATTCTCTTATCTTATCTCGAAGGCAAATAGGAACAATTAGTTTCGAAATGTTGTGACGTACTTGTAATACACATCGAATTTTTATTTGTTGCCTCTTGTTTGATAGTGTTTTTTTTTTATCCAAAAGAAGGGATAAATGCAGAGAAAAAGGGAGAGCGAGACCAAGTTACAAAATGGAGGAAAGCATCGTGATTATCGCATTTACGCTGATTTCGCATTCAACTCTTTCCTCGAGCACCCCCCGACGACATTTTGTTTGTCGAAAAAAAAATTGTATTTCGGCTTTTGGAGTTCGAATTCATTAGAAAAAAAAACACGAGTGTTTCCGATATTCTGTTCCTCTACGACGAAATGTCTCCGAAGAACTTTGTATTTTATATCTTTCAAAATCCCCACTTTTTTCAAGGGAAAAAAAAGATTTTCGTTAATTATTTTTACGAGGACTCCAGGGATAAGCGAGGTTTATTTTTCAATGCTTTTTCGCATTCGGAGGATCATTTTTTAAATCGATAGGTATAATTATTTCAGGTTATAGGGATTTGGACGTTGAAATTAAGAAGGTGCTTCATTTTTTTTTTCCCAAGCTTAATATCAGGGAGTGACGAATGAAAAAAGCTAGGCATCGGCAAGTAGGTAAGATTTATTCGTAATCGCTTATTTTTCGTAACGATGACGATGTTTCAAACCGATCGGCATAGTTATTTAGAGTGGGGGATGCAAAAAGGGGAGGATTTGGACGTTGGAACGAAGAAAGTGCCTCGCTGGGGGCGTCTTTCCGCGCGAATGCTCATTTCCGTGCAGGAAGAGTCGTTGCAGGCTTTTCTCGCAACTCTCCAGTTGTCTGGACCGCTCGGATCCCACTTGTACGCCCAAAATGTGCAATTTCCAACCGCCGTTGTGACCAACGATTCGATGAAATAGGCACACGCTCGTTGGTGATTGCACCTGCCGATTCCGACGGCTGTAAAAAAAAAAATTCGCGCCAAATGGACCAATCTTAAAGTCTTAAATTCCATCGGACGATGACACGTCGTGCGACGTTAGCTTACCCGATTTTGGAACTTGCAGAAGTTTCAACAGCGATTTATTTCTTTTCGAACAGCCTGGCTGCATTTTTCCACCGTTCGGATAAAAATCGACGTGTCCTGCAGCATATTCATCAAAGTCATCATTTTCGCGGTGGGTGAATAAATGCAACTGGTAAAGCAGTCTCGTATAGCTTTGTAAAATTGTGTTCACTTTTAAAAAGAAAAGTGTTGAGAGAAAAAATGTTTTTTATTGCCAAGTGTTCGAGAGTCTTCCGGAGAAAAAAGGGGCCTCGAAAAATTGATTTGAAAATAAAGATTCTGTAGAAAGTATATAGCAATTGACAAAACATTCGAAGCGACGATTATTGCATAATTAAATTAATTGGAAAATAAAGCTAATGAAACCTAGAGGCATCTGCAGTCCAAATCCAACGGCGGTGTCCGTTTTGCCGCTGGTATGGACGACATCGACGAAATTTGCATCACTCGGGTCCAATCGAAAATCCAGATGAACGCCGCGGAAACAGAGCTCCGCCGGGTCCAATCCGGTGATTCTGCCGACTGGCCAATCTCGTTGCACATCATTGAAAAGTTTGGCAGCGTTTCCACACACGTGAGCTCCCAGGCTGTGCCCCACGAGATGAAGAGTGCCCCAGGCTGGTTTTTTCGGTGATTTCGCTATGCTCGTTGCATTCATCAATCGTTGAAGGAATCTTGAACGTTTGTGCAACGTGTGATTATATGCAAAAATGGCTGTTTTAATTTTATTTTTCTATTCTTTTGGATTCACTTTCGAACATCGTGGGATGATTCGAATCTAACCTGACCATGCAATCCTTTCAAAAACGTCGAGTCAAAAGGTTGATGGGATCCGGAAGTTTATCGTTGATTGAAAATCAACGATATATAAATGTATAAATGCGTGAAAAATAATTAATTTCGTGGCGAAATTCCGTTTGCTTTTTGACGCGCGCGTATGTTCTGTTTTTGCTTGAATTTCACTGTTTTTTTGCGGTATCTTACTGAAATTTCAAGTTTTCGCGGAAAACTCGATGATTTTTGTAATCGGCGGAAAATTTGCGATGGGATAGACTCGAGAACTGTTGAAAATTCGAAAAAAACAAAATTTGTCATTTTTGGCCACTTTCCCAGAATCGTCGAAAAGCCGAAATTTCAAGAGGCCATAACTACGTTTCTAATTCTGCTACATACATTTTTTGGGGGTGTTTTGAAACGCCCTCGAGTAGACTTGAACAATGGTGAAAGTTAAATGTCGATAGCTCGATTGCTTCACCCTGAAAATCGGTATTGAAAATCGTCGAAAAAAACGCAAAGGGGTATGTATGGGAAAATTGGCAAAAATCGATGGTCCTACTTTAAAAATCTGCCAAAAATCGAAAAATAAAGATATCTCGATGAACCAAACGGCATTTTGAAGCTTCAACAATTGCCCAGAGAACAAACACAAGTTGAAGTATCTACCTCAATCAGGAAAAAAATGGCGAGCATTTTAGTGATTTAAACTAATTTGGCAGAAAAAGGCGAAAAATGTAGGATCTTTAAAATGCAATTCAGCAGTCTATATCGATGTATTTTTGCCCTCTGATTACGAAACACCCCAATATTTCATCGAAAACTCGATAATTCAACGCGAAAATAAAAAAAAAACCGACAGGCTCTTTATTGTAAATTGTAAGAGAATAATTTCTCGCGCCCTTTCACGTAATACCGATGATTATTTTTTTCCAATTTCTGTGTCAATGTTTCGATGTCATGTTCCATATTTCTCAATTCACGTAAATGATCGTTCAACGTGTACTCAAGTGATATACGAATTGGAACGACGCCACATCCATCCATGACGTTTACGATAAATGTGTTTACCAAGTTTTTAAATTTTAACAAAATTTCAAACTTCTTATCGTAGATTAGGAAATTTTTTTTCGGATTACAAGCCAATATTTCTTACCTTGCCATTATTATTCCAACAGCTTTAGTGTTAACCGCTGCTTCGTAGTAATTGAAATCTTTCGAGCCCCCCGACCAATCGACCACGAACACATTAACATCCCCCTAATTATAAACATGTGTATCGAACGAATTAAATAATTACGAAATCACGCAATGTATTTTTTCGTGGGATCCGTAAGATTTCACGATCACTTCGAGTAACAACGACACGAAAAACTTATCGGCATATTTTCTAAAAAAAACTTTGTTAACATTCCAGAAACTTACTTTTCATCCACCTTAAATTAATTCCTTAATCTCTTTCAACACTCTAGAATTATTCTGCATTTTTTTCGATGCTTTAAAACTCCATCATTTTTCATTTCTCAAGTAAATCAAGTATATTAAAAAAATGCATTGCTTGGCTTGGCTTGGCAGCCTTAATAATAATTTTGAATACAAGAAATGCCTCGTCAGGATCGCCACTCGTCCTGTTCGTAGTTTTCCAAATTCTGCAAATTCGCATAAATCTCCAACAAACCATAATTTTACCCATAAAAGGAAAGCCTCTTCCATTCTCTTGATCGTTTTCTTGAATCCACTGGACAGGAATCCGTGCACGATGAAAACTGTTCTCCGTTCGACTTTGAAATCTCTCTCGCTTAAATGAAACTCATCGCCCACGTGCACCTCGACGCGGTCTCGTTGGTTTCTCGACGAGAAAAAAAAGCGAACCTCCGGCACGTCCGTCACGTCACTGACAGCGACCATGATCCATTTGGCAATCCGCGCCAATTTTGACTTGAGTTCCGAGCAATCGATATCAGACATCTCGGTCGATAAATCGCTGGTCTCACTCGAAGCCGACGACGCCGAATCATCGCTGTTTTCCGTCGAATTGGATGTACCGTAACCAGGCAACAATTTGGCGATACTCGAAATCTTGATGCACTCCGAGAGCACGAGGGAATGGAGAAAAATGCCGACGAGTACGAATCGAGGGACGATCATCGTGCGAAAAATCACTTCGAGAAACTTTACCGCCCACGAACGAGATGCTGAATGATTTTTGCGAGAGACGCGAAACTCATTCGAGAGAAGAAACTTGCTTATTTTTACGAATAACTTTGGTAATCCGAAGACGAAAAATGTCTTATCGATCGTGAGGTCTGGCGCCGTCTGCCTGTCGTTTTCCCGACGACTGGAACGGTTTGAGACCGAATTATGGGGGATCGAAAAAATAACAAAAAAATTCCTACGATTTAATCGTCACTTTGACGATGTATTCTCCTTTCTCTCTCATGTAAATCGACCATAATTTTCTAGTGTAAATGCTTTACAGGTGCGCGCGAACAACTTCAATGCATCAAGTCTCTTTTGTCTCGAGTCTCTGTGCGAGTTTTTTTGAGTCGAATGATGGCAAGTTTTTCGTCTAATTTCGTTGGAAAATGAAGAAGGAAACAGATCTGCGCACAATTTTCCGAAACGTATATGTATTATATATATTCTTTTCAACGTTTTGCAAATTATTATTCCAAATTCATGTTTATTCTTCGCGAAATAAAAAAAAAATGTGAAACAACGGTAACTTTAATTTTTCTTAACTATACATCGCGATTGTCCATCTTTTTCGACGAAACTTCTCGTCAACCGCGTCGCTGAATTCCCTCAAAAAATCTTCCACTGAACAGTGAACGGAAGAGCCACTCGGAAAACTCGTTTTCTTCGACTTTTTATCTCACTTTTTCAATCTACATATACGAAATGAGTAAAAATATTAACAAAAAAAAAACAATTTGATTTTTCTTTATTACACAGCGATTAAATTACAGTTTTCATCTTCCATAATTTGTTTATTCGTTTATGACTATTTACATACGGAGTAGACTATAATCGCGATCGAAAAATCTTTATATTTACAGCATGCATTATTTGGTACCGTTTATTTTTATTTTCATTGCAATTAATTATTCACTTTATTTCCTCATCGCTTTTCGACAAAATTCATGATTCTATTTCGTGTTTTTTTAACGAAAAAGAACCAACTTTCGCGAATCGCGTATGAAAAAGTTTATTCTCTTCGTTTTTTCGCGTCGCGTTTTCGAAAAACGTGTATATCGTCGCGATTAGGCGCGTAATTATTCGCTAAATTAGCGGAAGAGAGGGGGGGGGGGATGACAACGACGAGGAAACTCAAAAATCGATTAAACCGTCCCTTAATTAATAATCAAGTTCCACCGTTGCGTCGACAACGCGTGTTCTACCTTAAATATGACTTCGTCGGAACTTGAACGATTCGTCGATTCAAATTGTGAAAACGTTTTTTTTTTCTCTCACCAAAAAAGTCTTAACGTTCCGGAGGAAAAAAAAATTGATTTTGAAACTCAAAATGTCGATTTTATCTCGTTTTTTTTTGGAAATTGCGATTTTATCTCGGATGAAAAAATCGCAATGCGAAAAAATCTTGATTCACGCTCGTTCACCGTTGGGTTTTTCGAAAAATTGGCACTCGCTCGTATTCGCGATTGTCTCGCGTCGAATTCGGGGGAGAAATTTATACGATGAATATTAATTCGAGGTTGTTTTTGTTCCTTTGAATTTTTTTTTTTTTTTTTAGTGTATGAGTTGAACGTAAGTGGCGGGAAAAATACCGGTTCTTCCGGCGCATTCACCGATCCACCAACCATCGGCTTGTTTCTCGTGTATCGTGATGAGATCGCCGGGCGTCAGGCTGAGCTCGTCATTCAAATTTGCCGAATATTGATATATCGCCCTGCACTGTTCGATTATATCGGCCTTATCGGCAATATCGTTTATCTCAACCTCCTGATTGTTGTTGTCCTCCGATTGACTGCTAAACTCGTCAAAATCGCTGAAATCTTCCTCGTCCGGTGGATTTTCCGAATTTCCGTCGCCGGCGGTCCTGTCGACCCAGTCCCGTCTCTCGGAGTCGTGATCCTTCGTCAGATGTATCTCGAGGTCGTCCTGGACCTCAGGGAACTCGAAGGACTCGTTCTTCGCCCAAGAGGGAACCTTGCGAGTGAACGTACATTTTTTGTCCATGTTTTTTACAAAAAAAATTTATTTTCTTGTTTTGAGTATCGTGAATCTCACGATTCTCCTTGAAATCGGTGGAAGAGCTTTTTTTTATGTTTGGATAATGATAATTTCGGGTCCAATAAGAAAATGCGAGAAGTGCCAAAAATGGCACGAAATGTGACATCAACATCAAAGTTAACAGACAAATTTTCGAGAGAAAAGTTGCCAAAAAAAGGGACTACGAGAGTTTTTGTTTTTTTGACGAAAGATTTTTAGCAGGCACAAAATCTGCGTTCGAATTTATAGCATCGATACTGCGCGTGACAATGTCCCGAGTGAAGGGGTACCATTTTCCAAATAGATTTGAAAATATTTGCGTGGAATAATTTGTAACAAAATGTACCTTGAGAACACTCTGTTGTAAACCTTGCTTGTCACGCGAGACCAATATGTGCTCGGCCAAGGGATGTTTTCCCCTTTTTCCACCTTCGATTTCCGCGAGAGTGCCGCCAACTTTGTACCTCGCCGCTTCGAGAAACGTCAGCATGGATCTCATCTTGTGGAACGAATTGAAAAATACGTATTATTCCATAAATTTCAAAAAAAGAAATGATAAATTCTTTCATCGTATTTTCTTCGAAATATTCGGAATATATTTTTTGAAAAAGATATATAGCGTTTTAAATTATACGATAAATATGAGAGAACGAGAGGAGTGAAAAGAGATTGGCAAAAGAATTATGAAAATCGTTGTGTAAACCGGAAGGAAAGTCAATTTCCTGTCGTATGAAACCAAACGAGAGGACATGCACGCACAAAGCTCTGGATTCGCGGTGTAATTGAACTGGAATCGCCCATATAAGTGATATTTCGCAACTTACGTGATGCAATTTCTCCGTCACGTTCTGTGTGCTCTCGTCAGCGGCGAACGCCGGTGACTGGATGAAAGCGCGATGCAACGTCTCCAGGCCTTCTCTGCCTCGCCTTTCTCTCTCGAGATCTTGCCTTATCAGGTGCAATACTCTGACGAGCGATTGCTTCCGGCGTTCACGATTCATAGCTAGGGTTACGTGCTCGGCATAAAAATCCGGCAGCAACTGATCGACGTTCGAGCCATCGTTGCTGTCCAACCTTCGTATTATGTTTTTCAGTATATCAACGTCTTGGGACACGTTGCAGCTTCGTACCGGCGAGGACAAGCGGTCGGCGCTCTAAAATGGCACACATGCGGCGACAAACAATACATATACGTATTAGGACGTATAAACAAAGAGGTTTTATAAAGTATGCACGGGAGAATATGGAGACTTACGTTACATAAGATACAGAGTGTTTTAAAACTGGATTTTGACAATAGAGGGACATAGGGGATACAATTTCGAGTCGAAAAGTATTCGAGTACTTTTCGATCCGACGAACCCCCGCTGAGTTATCAATCGATACAGTTGGACGAATAGGACGCGCGCGCTCGCGCGGCTCTCGCTGGAGTAGGGATGAGCGCGCGCGTCCGATTGGCTCGTACTTTGACGATCGATAACTCGCTGAGTTTCGGTCGTAGAAAAAAACACCAAAGCACATTTCGACTCGGAATTTCATCCTGAATCTGCCTTCGAATGATAGACATCGAATTTCGTGACATCTGGGGTATACAAATTATTATTATTATGAAAATTATCAGAATTCCTTCGAAAACTCCGTGATATGTATATTTTCGACTCAGAGTTGTATTTGGGTTGAAAAACTTGCTTTTTTTTCAAAGAGAAAACGAAAAACAGTCGGAGGCATCTTACCTGCTGCAGCCTCGGCGCTAAAGCCTGCAAATGCGCCAGATAAACGTTGGCCAAGTCCTTCAAGGCGCTCAGCCTTTCCTCCTCCAGCAGCTCCATTTGTTTGGCACCTTTTCTCACGGTACTCTCGTACTCGAGTCGTGCTCTCTCCGCCCTCACGCTGATCGTATAAAACTCCGTGTCGGCTCTCCGCGACGAGTCCTCGGCTTTTCGCCTCCTGGTTTCAAGCTTATTGACCTCCTTCTCCGTCATTTGGTGACTCGATGTTTTGTTGTTGTTCTGTTGGCTCTGACTTATCGACTGTATTCTCGCGAGGTCCTGCAGCCTCTCGTTGTCCCGGGCGCAAGAGAAACTCTGCTTCTTGCTCTTGGCTGCGATACCCCGCCATTCCTGCAGCGACTTGGACGCCTTGTCCACGGAACTCTCGATGACTTTTCTCGAACGTCCTTGAGCCTCGGCTACGCCAACCTGCTCGCGCAATGTCAGCGTCAATAAAACAAATAATCGTGTTGAAATTTTTCAAAAAAAAACCATTTTTTTTTTGCAATTTTGCAAAAATCGTTTCTATAATTGCATAATCATGTAACGAATGATTTTTTCTTTTTCTTTTTTTTTTCGATGGAACGATAATTACCCTCAACGGTTTTGCGAGTTGCTCGCTGAGGGCGGCGCCCCACGCTCTGTGGGCCTCTGCGGCAGCCTCCATTTCCTCGCCGATGCTTCTCCATGCTTCCGTTACACCCCCACTGGTGTTTCCACCTTTGAAGCAAATTTAACAACAACAAAAATGATGAAAATCTCTCTGCAAAAAAGTTTTTCCGCAGTAGCGATGATTTTTCCAAAATTCTCTACCTTGATCCTTGGCGCACGCTTTCGTCAACTTGCCGCTGAGTTTGCTGAGGCCTTTGGAGTACGAGGCTTCGAGTTCGGCCCTGAAGAAATTTCAAAATTGCCATTGAAAAATCAGAGGACATCAAAGAAAAGAGGGCCAACTAACCCGGCGAAAAATCGTCTAAATTTTGATGATCCCGAAGTTTTGGTATTTCGCGAAAAATTCGAAGAATACCGTCGGAAGACGCTCGAAATTAAAAAAAAATATTACGCCGCGGCGTCGAGTCTTTATCTCCGAAAATAATCATCGACAAAAGTGACATCACCTTTCGTGCAAAATAGCGGCGAGCTCTTTGCAAAAGTCACCGCCCTGCTTGACGTAGCGTCGTACCTCCTCGAATCCGCCGGGACCACCCTGAAACAATACGGAAAAAGAAAAGAAATTTCGCTTTATTTTCGCTGTAAATCCATCGATAAGATCGATAAGAACCGTCGCAGGTTAAATACACAAATTATTATTAGTCATCGAGGCAGACTCACTGCGACGATATTTGCAAAACTGATATCGAGCAGCGACTGACAGCTCCGACCGATAAAACGCGCTATCGATCTCGATCTTTTCCGTCGCATTTTTATTATTGTTGTTTAACAATTTTCAACTCATCGCGATTGTTTTTTCACGCGAAATTTATATTTCCCCGCTGCTTTCGACGTTGTACATCTCCGTTTCGTCGACGTGCCTCTTTGGGTGAATTGCAAAAAAAAAAAACCGCGCAACGACGCTCTGTCGCGAAAACCGGTCACGATTTTTTTTTTTTTCAAAATTCGTCGCACAAACGTTCGAGGGTGTCGAAATTACCAAACGACAAACACGCCACGTTTCCCGTGGAACTCTACATTTCTAACGGCTGAAGGTGCAACTTTTGACCCTCTTTTTTCACCCCCACGAGTCTTCCACGTTGACGATTTTTTCCTGATTTTGCATTTCTGTTTTTTTTTTCTCTTGTTTGTTCCTTTGGCGACGTCGACAACGATGTTGCCGGTGAATAACAGTAACAACAACAATCGACGACCTGGACGCGTTGAAAAGTGTGTCTCCGAAGAACGAAAATTTAATTTATATTTTCCGAAAAAATATATAAAGTTCGATCGCGAAACGTCGGTAAACCGCCGAGCTTATCCACTGGACAGTTCGACAACGCTCTATTCGAGCACCGAAAAGGAACGAGCATTTATCTCGGCTATACGGCACAGCTGATAATGAAAAAAAAATTGATAAGAAGATGGCGAAAAACGTCACCAATTTGACGGTACTTTTTCCTTCGTTACGCAGTTCTTTTTAATCGAACAAAAAAAAATCGACAACACGTTTCGACGTCCAATGGGAACGCTTCTGTTTTCGCTGAAAATACGACCTCACGCACGGAAAAAACTGCCCTGTGGAATTTACAGAAAAGTCTGTGAAATTTGCAGAATCTTATCTGTAAATCATTTTATGTAAAATTTACTAATCCGTACATGTTACTTTTACATGTTGAAATCTGTAAACCTAAATCTGTAAATTTTACATATTGAGTCTGTAATTATTACAGATACACTTCTGTAATAATTACAGAATACACTCTGTTATAATTACAGAATTTACTCTGTTAAAATGACAGAAGTTCTCTGTCATTATTACAGAAGTTCTCTGTCATTATTACAGATGAACTCCTATCATTATTACTGAAAATTTAATGTGAAAATCAAATTCGTAAGTAATGAAGAAAAGTGAAATAGGTTCTCATAATAATCGACAGTGACGCCACTTTTTCGTACGTATGAGCAACGCTATGTAGCATGTGTAAATTCCCCTGATTACCCCTCTTCATTATTATAGTTATTGGGGAATGGAGGGGAATGGAGGTGTCAAATTACGTTTGATTAGACGGCCGTCCCGATGAACAAAAACAAAGAAAGTCAAGAGTATAAAATAATTATCGATAAAATTTCCGAGAACTGACGCATTATGATTATAAAATTAAAAAATGCACAACTAACAGATAATTATCTGTAATTTTTATTAATAATTTGTTCTTATTTGAAAAGTTATCGAACAATAATGATAGAAAATTTTTACACATTTTACACAATTTATCATTAAATATTCATAAAATTATGTGAAATGTGCAGAAATAATATGTACTTTCTACATAATCCCATCTGTAAAAAATACATATTTTCTCTGTAAATTTTACATAGAATATTAATCTAAATTTACAGAAAAAATATGTAGTTTCTACATAATTCCATCTGTAAAAAATACATATTTTATCTGTAAATTTTACAGAAAGTGGACTCTGTAAATTTTACAGACTTTTTTCTGTAAAATCCACAGGCCATTTTTTTCCGTGCGATAATTCGTAATTAGCAAATAATTCGCTCGCTGTCGAAAAGTGCAATTTTGTAAATATCGCGATCGTGTATTTCCGTGTAGGGATACCTACCTTTCCCCTTGATTATTCGAGTGTGGCAAGCACAACGAAATAAGCAAATAAATAAATAAAAATAAAGCGGACACGACTCGTTGTCACCCGGAATAAATCAGCTCTCGAAGCTTGACCGAAAGTTGACATTTACGTTGCCTTGATTTTTACAGTGTTTTATCGTTCGACCGACAAACGCAGGATTTTTTTCGTCGATTTTGTTTTTCGCGTTTCAAACTCGATTTTCGCCGAGGAATATTATCGGCGCGTGCGTTTGTCATGAAATTGTGTAATTTTTCGCGGATCGACGTGTTTATCGCTCATTGAAATTCAATAAAACATTTATATTTGAATACTCGATGTGAAATATCGTCTGGAAAGGCTTGCGACTTGCATGTGAAACGGTTCAAGCGTGAAAGGAGAGACGGGTCAGGCGGCAAAAATACGAGTTATTCAAATGATTATCCGCAATGTTACGGAATTAAAAAAAATGACGAAACTTCCTTTGGAGCGTTTGAATAAAAATTCCAATAGACCTGTTGTCACAACAGCGATGAAAAAGATCGATCGATTATTCGTTCGATGTTTTTCTTCAAGATTTTCTTCAAGAATCGAATCGAGACTTTTCAGCAAAGTACAAAAATGAGTCGGTCGAAACAGGAGATAATTTTCATTTTTACGGTTATTTACGAGGTCGATCGATAAATAAAATTCATCAATTTATTCACCCCGGGAATTCAGTACTTTGGCAAGTTGCGGAAATAAAGTCCCTCGTGAAAATCATTTTTTACGATATTTTTTTGCTGAATAAATAAAAAGAATCGTGCTTCGGTGGTCGACGATCGAAGCAGGATTTTTTGAAGACATAAAAAAATTAATTGGCCGAAACGGAAGATGAATTTCCCGTTGTTTTTCATCAGAGAAATTGGCTCTGGCGGAACAAAAACATCGAACATAAATGCAAGAATCGACGTTCGACTCTGCGAATCCACTCGGCATGGATCTGCGTTCGTTTCTCTCGCAAATTTTTTTCCATCTTTCTTTATTTTTTTTTTGCGGTTCCGCGGGGACTTCTAGGGCAAGCTGAACCGCGAGAAACACTTGACAATTATACAAAACGACTGCGCGATTGTTGCTCTTGGCAAGAGCCGAGCAAAATTGTCGTTGGAAAACGAGCGTTATTCGAGCATGACACGCTCTCTCACAGCTCCGCCGTATTCTCGTGCATAATTCTCGAGCTACCGCGAGCCGAACCGATAAGATAACATTGAAAGGAGAAAAAAAAAGAATTTTTGCAAGTCCCTGTCTCCGGGTCAGGTGACGGGTTAACGGCTTTGAAAAAGAACGAAAAAAACACAAAAACAAGCACCGAAAAGGCAAAGATGCGATAAACCCTGAGCTTCCAGAGACAAGTTTAAACATCGATGTGAAATCGTTTTTTTCAACGTTTTTTACGTCCGTTTCAGTCGAAATTCTTTTTTTTTTCGTATTTTTATTCTCGATGCGATTCTTTTCTTTTCCAATCAGTCACGCAATCCAAAATGAAAGAGCTCACTCTGAGCGCGAGGAGCGAGAGTTTCCGCCCCAAGACTTTCTACAAAACCTGGCGAATTCCCGCACGAGCTGCAAGGCCAGAGTGCCTCTTCTTCGCCTTTCGCAGTCTCAAAAGTATCGACTAGAAATACACCGCGATCTATATATATATATATATATATATATATATATATAAATACTCTGCGATGATAAAAAATAATAATAATCGTCAATATAATGACATTTTTAATGTCAATGAATAATGACATTTTTCGACGAGAATGATATTGGTCCATATTTTCTCGAAAAACCATCTCTTGATCAAATTTTCAAATTTTCATCATTTTTCAAATTTTCGTAATCAAAGCTCACGAGTCACACGAGGAATCGAATGCATATACGCATTTTTCAATTTCCCATCAGATACGCGTATTTTCACGGGAAGAAGACTGACTACCGTGGCGATTTGAACAGAGGCGAATACTCCGGTTTGTAGCACAGAATTCTGGGCTCATTTCGTCACGCGCTCGCACGACGTATTTATCCGCTGTGCGAGAAAAAGATAGGAAAGAAAAAGAAAATGAGAAGAAAAAAAAGAATATTGTTCCCACTTTCTCCCAGCGGTGTTTTCCAAACATGAATCAAGTACCAACGTGTAAAAAGGTGTTATCATCATCTTATCTACTCAATTCTAAAGAGCACGTTCATTCGCCTTTTAACATATCGTATTAATAATAATAATATGGATAATAACAATAATAGGTTACAAATCCATGGTATAGAGGGTGTCCCAAAAATGGATGCTGAGAATTTAACGCTACATCGGGGATAAAATTCCAAGTCGAAAAGTCCCGAAGCACTTTTCGATCCGACCAGTCCCCGTTGAGTTATTGATGAATATATCCCGACCGGTGGGAGGAGCGAGCGCTCGCGGGAGAGGGAAGTGCGCGCGCACGTTTCGCTGAAACTTTGACGATCGATAAATCGTTGAGTTTTGCTCGTACAGAAAAATACCAAAATACACTTCGACTCGGAATTTCATTCCGAATCCAACCGTGAACGATTAACCGCGAAATTCCGCGACACCCTGTGTATGTTCTCAAACGCACGACAACGAGTCTGTACCTCGAGCGCACGAGCAGCAATGCTGCTAATTGCGCAAGCGAGGTTTCAAACCCACCAATTTCATGCTGTTTAAAAATGGCGGATTGTTCGACCTTCTGTTTGATTGAAAACCAGAACGAGAGTATAATGCGACAGGGCTGCGTTTCCATTTTTTTTCTCAAATGTATAATAAAAGTGTATTTATATACGCGTGACGAAACGATCGTTTGTTAAATAAAAACTCGATCCATCGCGAATCGTACGACACGCTAACGCTGCCATCTAGCGATCAAAGTCCTTCGGTGCAACGTGTGTTCTGGCCTTGTTTTTTTTTCAAACGAAGAATAAAAGATGTGCAACGTCACCGGTGTGAATCCTAATTTCACTTCTTTTATTCGGAGCTCGAAATTTTCAAAGATAAAAAGATAAATCCTGCGTTTTTCCTCTCAAACGTGATTACAGAGTGTTCTTTACGAGGCAACATTTTTAAACCGCGTGGACTTTGATTTCCATTTAGCTTCGATCGTGAAAATCGTCTTTGCGGAGAATTTAAACGTGGAAAGTTTCTTGCTCGAGTTTCACGACCGATAGATCTTCCGGAGTTTGATTTTATGTCTTTACCATAATCAGGATACGAAAAACGACTTTTATGCCTCTATGAGGAAGTTCGTTTTCCGATTGCAAGAAATGTTTTTCAACCGATCGACGACGCGTTTGCAAAATTCATTCTACAAAATTTAAGCGGTGAAATTTCGCTGTTTTCGCTGCAATGCGTAATACCGACACATGGCGTACATACAAATAAGCGTGTCAAGCTGAGCCCCAGCCATAAATCACTACCCGGCGAGTTGTGTACTTTCTTTCACACTTAATTCAGCTCGATGCATACTCGTTCCTCCCTCCCCGACGAACGTTCATTTCTAAATATGCAAATCGAGTCAATTTGCACGAAATTTTCATTTCCCCTGAACGCGAATTAAATTGCACGAAATTTGCCAAAGTTTTTGCAAAAATTGTCGTAAACATTATGACGATATTAAAATTGAAAAAAAATATACAGAATAAGGAAACAATTTTTCCCATCTTTTCGTACGAAGCCGTTGAATAGCAGCTGCGAAAATAATGAAATTTTTTCGAAAATTGTTGTAGTCGGAAAAAAAAGTTGTTAAATTTCGTTGCAATTGAAAAAAACGTATCAAGTGTGTCCTAGAATGCCTCGGGGCTGTTCGTTCGTTCATCTTCAACAGGTGTAAATATATACATATGTAGATGTCTCTACGAGTATGTTAGCGTTAATATCTCACGGAGGATCTTTAAGGGGCATTGCTTTATCGGTCATGGCTGTATTTGTCTCGAACGTGGACGATTCCATCTATACACATTAACGAGCTCGTCTTTTTTCTCGTCTATTTATACCAGGGTGTCCGTTATTTCCCAAGTAGACTTCTCTCACTTGGATAAACTCCAATTCCTCAGTTTGCAGCCTAAAAACAATGTTTTTCCACTTGATTAGCATGAAATTTTCGTACTTTACGAACTTAACCTTTTTTCCTCGCTTTTCATTTTGCAACATTATTTTTAGGCCATGAATCAACGATTCCGACAATGTCCGAGTGAAAAAAGTCGACTTGGAAAATAACGGACGCCCTGATTTGCATGTATATGAGCACATTGGAAAATGTGTGCTTGTGGTAAACGTTTTCTGTGTATATATGTGATATATAGTATTTAGAGGAGTATATAATGGGTATCCAGGTCTGTGTGCGCTGTAAATCGCCTATGGGATGAAAGACGCGGTATATATTTTCACCACGCAACTTTCCCACACTTTCCATGCTACAAGCGTGGTTAAAGCACGCGAGAGAGGCGCATTGACGATATTCCTCGCCGAATAAATTGTTCGTTCGAAGCAAATTATGTTATTACACCGGTATTCTATTATCTGCTTTCCAACTTGACGTCTTCGCGAATGAAATGTACGCCGGTGTAGAGACACGAGCCGGCGTTTAAGGCCAAAACTTTTTCCGGAATTGGACGATCAATCAAACGTCGAAAAATCCATCGCTCTTCTTCAATATTACATCGCGTGAATTTGTGATTATCGTTGCTCATAATCTATAACGACGACGATTATAAAATTGCAATGACATTCGAATAAAATTCGTAATTAATCGTTTCTTTTTTAAATAATCGTGTTTGACCAATCGTCGAATGGAAAAACGTTTTTGAAAACGAGCAATTATGCGATAAATAATATTCGTAAAACGCAAAAATAATTAATCCGGAATTTTCAAAGCAAACCAATTATCGTTATTCCGATTTTTCGATTATTTTATTTTCAGCGTGTCACTCTTCGAGTTACAGCCTTCAATTTCCGAACGCAAAAACTATTTGAATATTTTCATTTCGATCGATAATTATAAATCGATCAGTCCGCTGCGAGTATTTGCATAATAAAGAAAAGACATTTGCATGTAAACAATATTTAACAGGGGAAGAGGGAGGGGATAAAGATTTCATCCGACAAGTCGTTCTTTTTCAGGCATTAATGTACGCCTTCGAGACAAGTTTTCGAAACGAGTTTTCCCGCTCACAGCGATGCAGGACACACTGTGCAGTCTCGCTTTTGATCGTGAAACGGAGAGTCATGTCACGATGTGTGTTTATATCGAATAAATTATACGATCGAATTGGGAGACGGATGGCTCTCGCATTTTCACTCAAATTCTTGAAAAAAGAAAAGAAAATGTCATCGTTATCGGAGATTTTTGAACATTGTCACGATCGATTAAAATGATTAATAATTTCGGAGCGAAATGAAAGTAGATTTGAATAAAAACTCAATAAATGATTTAAAACAACTCTCAAAGCTTCAATTTTGCCTCCAACTTCTCGGAACTTCCGGTTTTCGATGGGGAAATGTAGATCACATTTTGTTTTCGATCTTTTCCAATTTTCCATTTTCATGATACTTTCCAAGAATACGACGGAGTCGAGTTTGCCGTTCACGACAAAACAGAACGAGAAATTTTTGTCAACCGTGCATTAATCGAGTTTCCTCGTCGTTAATTACGTCGCGTCACGAAGTACAATTAAATGCGAAGGCACGCCCATACCAACGACGCAATAGCAGTGTAAAACAAGATGGGCTCGTGCATCTGATATGTTTGTGCACGCATAAATGGGTATTTCAGAGTGGCAAAACGCTGCTGTACCTTTATCCACCCAAGAATCGATTTTCCGGTCTTTTTTTCACGACCAAAACCACCCAAATTATCAGCATCCAATTTTAGGACACCCTGTATGCGTGTGTGCTGCTGACGGTATACTCGTTACCGATGCAGAGGCATACCACCACGTGAATACATACATATTTATGCACGTGCGGTTATTTATAAGGAGATGGAGCGATTCGTAAGATCCGAGCAATTTTCTTAAAGAATATTTCCCTCGTGGCGTAACTCGACACCGCCTAACCACAGCACACGAATCGAATGACCTCTTATGCGCCACCACACAGATTTACCAGCCAGTTGCAGCTAAACTCATGCACGGATTCCACCGGCTGCGATATTCCGATCGTCGTGCAGGGATAAGCCGCAGAGAGACCGTTTCACGATCGTCTCGGATCGTTGCCATACCGATTTTCCATGTACACAGCGTCGTATTTCACAGAGTTTCAGCGCAAACGGCAAAGCTGTGTTCAACGCGGTGTGAGAATCGTTAAACTCTCCGAACGGAGAACAGCAGGCTCTCCGTCTCTCTCTAATTTGACACGAAAACCATTTATTACTCGCTCTTTTGCTGCAAAATTGTTTTATTCCCTCGAATCGTTGCAGCGGATCGAATCGTACGAGAATTCCGATCGATCTTAGCCATCGATTTTTCCTTTTATATACCATTATATCGTCATGGTTATTCCGCGGATTGTACCGTTTGTGGTATCCGCAAATTGGCTCGAACGAGGCTACGCAACGCGTTTTAACATCTCGCGATGTCTGCCATTTTTACGACGGATCCTAGATCGCAACGCGGTTGAGAAGAAAATCGAGGGAGCTCATCCGTTGACTCCGTCGATGTCAAAGATCGGTACGCCGTTTTGCACGCGCAACGCTCTGATTAACGAATTAACACCCACGAATGTCCTCGGACAAGATCGGACGAAAACATTGGAGGAAAGCCCGATCGTTGGACGTTTCTTGAATGTTTATACCTCAGCCTCGAATTACGCAACCAACTTGGGAAAGATTAGCATCGAATGAAATGGAGATTACGTGAGCGGCGGTTACACAAGATTCGAAAATTCATCTTGCCTTTTTTTCAAGGAGGATCACGCGTAAGATTTCCGCTAATCGCAAACTCGTTACGGAGGCACAAAGGGCAAAAAGGGTACCGAAAAGATGCATGCGGGAACTGGCATCTAAAAGCGTATAAACATTTGGAAATGCCAAAAAGCAAATATTTTTTTGACATTTCAAAAAGAAGGCAAAAAAAAACACACACACTTTTTGCGCACACCCTAATGAACGCACGACGAGAGTTTACATGTCCGGATGAGGTTAAATGAATGTATTGAACAACAGATGAGTACGGGATGGAAAAAGCGAGAGAGTTGCGGTCGGTTTTTTTAGCTACCTCTTCAGACTCGTGCTGTTGAAGGAGATGAGTGGAAGCCATTAACCCTCTGATTGACCCGAGCATTCTCCTCTTAATCAGACCACCTTTCCCAACGTGGTCCCTCGTAATGGTCTGTTCGCTGTCCCGTCGAGCAACGACGCCGTTTGTCCCATCATCGTTCATCTCGTCCGAGCACAATTTGTCGACGCTGAGCGATACCGGAGTTACTTTCATTCTCATTCCCCTGTTGGGGCAATTCGTTCCCAAAGTCTTTTCCGATTTTCCTGAGGCCAATTCACCGTCCGGAGAATCGTCGGACGAATTAGCGGCCACTCTGTTGGTCCCTTTGGGATCTTCAGAGCCGTCGTGACCTTCGCCATCGTTGTCATTGACTCTCGTGGCGATACCACCCCGTTCACCAGGGTGCAATTCCGACGACGACCACTCGGGTCTCTCAGAGTCGGACACGTTGCCCTCCTCCGACACCGAGGACAATCCGGGCTCGTCGACGACGTCGCCGAGTTCTCTCGCTCGAGCCTCGATCAGGTCGTACGAACCCGATCGGCTTCCCAAGGACGCGGCGTTCTCGGTATTCCCCGCGCGAGTGACACCAACCGCCTGCATCCTCGCGTGCCTCGTGACAACCTCGCCCAAACGCGATCGCTCCTCCCTCAACCAGCTTCGCATTTTTCCCCACGCCTTGCCGAGACGACGATTGCGTTTCCGGTTCTTGCGTCCATCGTCGTTATCCAACTCGTCAATTTGCCCGGAGCTGTCCTGACACTCCGGATCGGAGTAGTAGGCTTTGACGTCCTTGGGGCTCTCGATTTCCAGGCTTTCCATTCGTCCGACGCTTCTACCCGACCTCAACGACCTGGAGGTTCTCTTGCAGCGGTTCTCCGAACCCGCTAAAGTTTTCGCACCATCGTGGTTGTTGGACGTCCCGTTGCTGCTCGGACCCAAGGTCGACGAGTCTCTCGGGTCGATCGGTAAATCATACAGCTCGTACTTATCCTCCTCGTTCTCGATGTCGATGGAGGAAGCGGACTTGGAAAATCTCTTTGAAACACCCTCGTCATTCGCAGCCTCCTTTCCAACGATCGTCGAATACTCGGCGGGCACTCTGCGCGTACGTTTCTTGGGAAGATCGTAGAGACGGTTGCCGGCGTCAGCCGGGTTTCTTCCACCCGCCGCGTCGACCTTGAACTTTTTCTCCGATTTTTCAAGATGCCCGCAGCTCTTGCGCGTCTCGTTGGCAACGTTGTCCTCCACGTCGCTCTTGACGAGGCGTTTGCACGCCGCGCTCTTTGGAAAATCGTACAGTCCATCAGCGACCGGTTGCTCGGAAACTTCGAGGCTCATTACGACTTCTTCGTCGTCGTTGAGTGAAATATCGCGTGCAAAGGCCTTGCCGTTCTCTTCGTTGCGTAGAAAACTGAAGCTTATCATAGGCATGCCATCGTCGTTGGTTTTTATCGTCGTTTTTGCGGTAAGTTCGACGCTCGAACTGTGCCGCCTGCTCGCACTGCTGCTCTTTCTTCGTCTTCTTCCTCTCTCGAAACCGACGCTTCCGTTCGAATCATCATCCGAGTACCGAAAATCCTCTCGGGCCAATGTGTCCTTGAGATCGGCGGAAGTCCTCTCGGGCGAATCCCCGCTGACGTCCAGGTCGTCGGAGCAAATCTTGCTCAGACTGTTGAGCGCCGCCTCGACGTTGTTCTGATAAAGTACCTCCTCGTTTCCCACGCTCAGACGCGACTCGCCACGAGGCCGCGGCTTTGAAGGCGTCGACGAGTTCTCCAACGTCCGACGCTTGTCCTCGAAGATGATTTTATAGTCGTTGACCGAATTAGCCTTGCGAAAATCATCGAGAAACGTCCGACGCAGCGAAGCCACCGTTTCGACCTTGGAATCTTTGCCAACCCTCCGATCCGACTCTTTCGATGATTTCTCGTCCTTGAGCGAACTTTTCAACATCCCGGTGGTCTCCCTCGCAACCCTCACGTCCGAGGAATCCATCTCTCGATCGGAAAACTTTCGCTCGTGTATTATAACAGGAATCGGCGCGTCGTACCACGTTGCTCGCGAATTATCCTTCACCGCCGTGCAACCGTCGTCATTACCGTTCGTTGACTCACCGCTGAGGGCTACGGTACCGCTTTTCGACAAGTTCCTCGACGAGAGAAGCGACGTCCACGCCAGTTTCACCTCTTTCATTATATTCCACGGAACTATCGTCGCGATCGTCTCCCCTCGTGGACCATCGACCCGTCCGAGATTCGCCGACCGATCCGCTCCACCGTCGCTGTTATTTTCAATTGTGTTTCACGCCGATTTTCGAGTTTACAGTTCCACCCCGATGCTCGGAAATACGCGACCGCGATGGTCTCCGATGCGGATTCCGCGGCTAAACACCGTGAGAACGGAATACAAAAACGTCCGAGGTTCGTCAGGTGCGGTTGGTAAATCTATCCTCGTGATCCCGTTGCATCGACTGGAAAACTGTTTCGAGCGCGGTAACGGCAGCGGTGAAAACTCGGCTCTTGATTCTCCTTCATCGTCGCATTATACACGCCGTTTGTGTACCCTGTATGTCCCGTACAAATAGACGTTCGTAGCCCGTTCGAAAGAAAACGTGTTTCGTAAACTCGCGCTCTCGCGGTGGCGACATGTTCGAGCGACACGGTCACGTGACTCGAGCGCGCACGTTTGACAGACGACTTTTCGTTCGTGCGTTGCGGCTTCTCTCGATTTCTCGACTGCGAATGTCGCTCCTGTCGTTTTCAAACGAGCCCCAAAGACCCCAAACAGCCTCCCAGACCGAGAAAAGTGTCGCTCGACGCTCTCGTTTTTCGATCAAAGTTCTCGCGGTATCCGCGACATTTTCCGGATCAATGACTCCGAAACGAGAAATCGGCTTCGCTGCACACTCGATTCTTCTTCACTGGCGATGTTCTCCGGAACACAGCGACGAATAATCCGTCGAAAAAAAATGTATTCACGAATCTCGAATCACTCAATCGTTCGTATCGCGTGGCACCTTCACTTCCGGTCCGTCACGTACTCGCACAAGCGCGAAATTTCCGTGTTCCCGCGAAGATTACATCGAAAAACACTTCGGTAATGGGAAACGCGTTTTCCTCTCTCGTTTTCAAAAAAAAACTTTTACAAAATTCCAAAGAGTCGACGCTGTTCGCGCGAACCTGATTGACAAAAAGAAAAATCCTGATTATTACGACACTGTCCAACGGAAACCCGTGAAATTTTGAAAACGCGCTATCGCCGACGAGGCAGGACCGAAATATTCGGCAGACTCCCCGGTCGGATAAATTTGTCGAAATTTCTCATTTTTGTCGAGTACTTTGAGCAATTTGACGCGCAATCGCGAGTCCCAAATTTGATCGAGATAACGAGATTTCAGGCGTGTTTCTCTCGGAGCGAATCGAGATTACGCCTCGTTCGGTTTCGATGTACGATCTTTTATGTGTGTCATGAAAATTCCGTCAGGTGCGATTCCCGATAAATGCTCGGTAAACCAGCGTGCTTGGCCCACTGAGGAGACCCCGTGATGAGCCGAGCGTCCACGTACAGGCTCGTACATGCCAACGCAAAACGTATACACACACGCAGAAGAAGAAGAAACTCGATAGCAGTGGCCGATGGACAGTGGCACTTGTCTATTTCTTTTTTTTTTTTTTTTTTTTTATATACGAAGCCAGAACGGAGGAGACGTAACCCATAGAAGAGTTTCGAGCTTACTGAGCCAAGTAGCTGCTCGAGTCTGGTATATAATACAGAAACGCTGCCCTCGTACACATTTGACGAATGAATCCACAGTGAAAGATAGCGCGAGAGAGAAAAAGAAATAAAGTGAGAGACCTCTGTCTAAATAGACAGGAGAGAACGACAAGAATGTTTATAAGCGAATGAGACTGCCTTCCGACACATTTTACGACCGATGGTACGCGATTGTGTGTCTAGGTAAATTTTCTCATCGAAACGACGCTCCGAAAAGACAGCAGCACCGATATTCACTGAACCGAATTTGTCTTCATCCGCCTGAGATCGTGGATCGTAACAATTGCGAATTGTGATGATTATCGTCGAGAGACAAACGGACATTGGCACTGAGAGTCGTATTTCGGTAATAAATTAACGTTTGTAACGGGGAATTTCAATTCAATCGTTCAGGAGCAGTCTTTCGTGACAGTTTCGTCGTCGAGATCGTCGGGTGCATTGAAAAAAATTGAACGAATGATCGGAGAAATAAAATCGCGATATGTCGGTTTTTCCAACTGTTTTTTCTCGTATTTCGAACAGACGATTCGGGAAAACTTGAAAAAAAATTGAAACTCACACAATTTCGATGAATTAACGTGATAATATTGTAATGAAAAAAATCTTTGTAGGATTACAGCGATCGTCGCGAAGTCAATCGACATTGACGCTGAGAATCGTAATTGGACAATAAATCAACGTTCGCGAGGCTGCATTTGAATACAATTGCCTCTGGAGCTTGACGATCCTCTCACGAAGATCGTGCGATGCCCGAGAAAATTCATGGAATAATAATCGCTAAATAAAATACGTACAGGAATTAACAAAATGACAATTTGCGTTAAGACAACGTTTGAATATTTCGAATCTTTTTCAACGTTCGCTTCTGTACTTTCGTGGCGACAAATTTGAGGAAAAAACAGCAGCCTCCAGCCATCTCGAGCGTCAAAGTCATCTCTCGTGTATCGTCCGTCGGAAGCCCGAAAAATATTTTTAGCAAAAAAAGAAAATTTATCCCCTCAAGATTTCGAGACGAATCCTAGAAAGTCCACCAATTTTAACAGCATTTCTCATCGTTTCCGTCTACATCGCTCTGCGTCGTTAAAAATGACGTGAAAAAAAAAGACCGCGCGTTGTTTTACTCGGTGCGCTTCGTACGTAATTATATTTATACCCGCGCATAACGATCGCACAGAGAAAATGTGTAATTGCAAAGTTTCCAGGATCCGAAAGATCACCGCGGGATACTTTGTCTCGTCGCGAGATAGGCATTTAAGTGCCACTCTTTTTCCTTTTTTTTTACTCTCTTAATAAATTGTGGGTCTGTTTAATGTTCGACTTAACGAGCGCGTCCCTCTTCGCGAATCTTTCGTACCTGTATTACTCATTTACGTACGTGTGTATGTACGATATTTGCATGTGTGTGCTCGGTAATAAAAACGCAGAGAACAGAGGCAGAGCCTGGAGGCTTATTTTTGTTCCTGTACGACGAATACATCGCGTGTATATTATATATTTATAGCTCGCGGTATTACGCAAACGCGACAATATTCTTTCGCGCCTTCTTCCTCGCGATGTGCCTCCCCAGAGGCCCTGTCCCAGTTTAACAAATTGTTTCAACAACCAGCATCGACAAAACGATCTAAAACGCCACCGTCGCCGCTGCACACCGCGGTGGATCGGTAAATTTTTGTTTTTTGTTCCCTTTTTTTCCTCCCTGACGCGTTCCGAATAATATATCGCGGATACAAACACGATAATTCGACGTGATTTTTATGATAAAATAAAATCGAATGTATATATTTTTTATCGCGACTCTGGAAAATGGGTGAGTTTAAAAAACGTGCGAGAAACGTTTTGCGAAGAGTCACGAGTTGGATAACGAAATTGTCACCTTGTATTCGATATTCATCGGTTTTTTTCCTTCTCGTTTCGATTTTTTCAGTGTTTTTCCAAGGAATGCGTGAATCCGATAAAAATCGGAAGTGAATTTATGATTTTCCGAGCGAAAAAAAATAATTCGTTTCGCTGGATAAAATTGTGGAAAAGAAAATTCGTTCGGTGATATTTTGACGATCGTGCTTTTCTTCACCGTTTCGAAAATGTCCGAGAATTCGAAAAAACCTTGAGCGAACGTTGTTTTTCGAAACGCAGCCTTAATTTGTGTGCAGATATCTCGAATGCTGCGTACATATTTGTTTATCGCGACCCTGAAAAATTAGGTGAGTTTTGAAAACTCGGCGAAAATGTTTTGCGAGAAATCACGTGTCGGATAACGCCATCGCGTGTACTCGATACTTGTTTTTTCTTGTTTTTCGCGCTCCAATTCTTTGCTTCTCATTCCGAATAATGTTTTTTTCGAAATCACTTTCCGAAATACGAGTTTTCTTTTCTTATCGCGGCTCCGAAGAATCGGTAAATTTGAAAAAGCTCCACGAGTGGGAAAACGAAAGTTTCGTCGTGTTTTCGATGACGATGTCGTGTCCCGCGTTCACCGGTATTTCGGTGCACGACGGATTTTAATCACAATTACCAACCGGATGTGCTCAAAGCGAGACACAAATACAGGCCTCTTTATGGCACGATCCGGCCGAACACACCGCGGAAATCGCGTCATCGATCGACGACCGAAGAAGAGCATCGATCGTTCGTTCCTCGTTAAAAAAAAAAGATCGATTTTTTCCCCTCCAAAGCTCCTAAAATCGTATCAATTTTCCGTCACTATTCACGTGCTTTCACAAAGATGCAAGCTGTCGGATATTCGCGGACGGTTCGTCAAAAAAAAGCCCAAAAACCGCGAACGATTTTTCGAAACCGGAAGCATTTATACACACGCGTTTATCACGGTCGGTAAGAGAAACTTTCCCCCGAAAAAAAAAGGAAAACTTCGATCACGAATCGAGACGAGAATCGGCACGTCGATTATCAAAAAAAAAAATAAAAAATACCAGAGAACGAAAAATCACAAACTCATCTCGCGAAATGTGGAATTCTCGTTGTCGAGAAAAACTTGTTGCGACAATGAGTACTCGCGAGAGAACGCCAACGAATTGACAAACGACTCCCGCGGCGCTCGGCTGGATCCGGACTGGTGATGGAACTCGAGCTCGTATGTGCAAGCCTCGAGCAGCATTATACAACCGCGTCAAGTGATTATATCCGTACTGGATTGGATACACATATGCACATGTGTATGTGACAATGAAGAGCAAATACATACGTATATACATAAAGATGACAATATGTTCTTTTTCAGTATATGTATATATATATGTATATATGTGTATATATACACATTATATAGAGTGTATATACAATGCCGATCAAAAGTTTAAGACTGCTCACGAAAAATCAATAAAACGTATCGATTTCGTTCGAAAAAAACCGAATCTCGTTGTTTTTACTTTAATTTCGTTTTAGCGAAAAAAAAAATGTTTTTTTTTCACACTTTTGCGAATCTCATTTTTGGGGAACTCTCACGGACTCTACAAAACGACGTCATTTTTTGCTCTCTCGATCGTTATTGCCGATTCGAATGAACGAAGGCGTTTAAAGTACTCGCGTTGTATAAGCGAAAAATAAAAATGTCTTATGACATCGTGTATATTCTACTATTCGTTTTTGATTCTTCAACGTTGGAAATCGTCGTTTTTTTGAAAAATACGCAGCACGAGAGCGTTTGGGTTTTACGAGCTTGGGAAATGAAACTTTTGTGACATTTTTTTCAAGATGATTGTCAACTTTGACAGTTCTAAAATCACTCAAAAATCACGACTGTCAAATCCGAAGATGAAGAATAATATCGTCAGGAACTTCCGATTTTTTTTTTTTAATTACGCCGTACAATTGTCGAGACGTTCTCAAACTTTTGGTCGACGGTGTATTGCAAAAGCACACGCGCACAGATGCTTGTTTTTTTGTTGGCAAAAAGTGCAACGATGTACAATCGAAGAAAAACGACGCGCAGTGCCCCACTCTGGGAAAATGCAATTGTCGTCACGAGGCTCGCGACGCGAAAGTCTGTACGGAAAATGCAGCGACGTGCACATGCACGCGTAATAGCGCAGCCAACGCGAAAAAGATCGCGAGGAATCAGAGGCAGAGAGAAAAAACGCGAACCGGCAACTCGAGCCGGACGGAACAGCTGAGATGTTCGTTTCTTCTTTCAAGACTACATACACATCTCTGTACATACATTTATTACATATATACATGTATATAAACGCGGGAGAAAAACCCGATGAAGGACTCTTTTTTGCATTATTGAACGACTCGTCTCTCTCAATTCCGCTGACTCGCTGACGGGAATCGTTTGAAATATCGTGCCTGTCGAAGGAAAAAAACAGCGAGTGACGACGCTTTTGAGGAAGATCGAAAAAAGTGCCCGTCGAAAATTGTGCATTGAATTTCTCTCTCTCTCTTCGTGCTTAACACTAGAAAGACCGGAACTTGGTATATGCCTATTTTGCCCAAAAGAAATTTGTTCAAAATTAATTTTTAATATTTTTTATATTATTCACAGTTTTATAACAAATTATTAGTGAATATTAACAATAAAAAAAATGTATTTAGAAACTGTGTCGTTATGTACGTAATTGTTTTTCTAATTGGAATTAAAAAGCAGTCAAAGTGACTTTCTTGGGCAATCTAGTGTTGAACAAATGGTCCATTCAGGATTAACTAATTCTTCCGGAATTTCCTCCGGATGGTAAACGATCCAATCGATAAATCTGCGATCGAACCTCGGAATTCTTTCAACGTTATACCCCTCTTATTGCTTTTGAGTTAAATCGTCGCGACCCTCGCCTCTTCGTGTCTCCTTTTATTTGTTTAAAATTAATTTTTAATATTTTTAATATTATTCACAGTTTTATAACAAATTATCAGTAAATATTACCAATAAAAAAATGTATTAAGAAACTGTGTCGTTATGTACGTAATTGTTTTTCTAATTGAAATTAAAAAGCAGTCAAAGTGACTTTCTTGGGCAATCTAGTGTTGAAAAAATGGTCCATTCAGGATTAACTGATTCTTCCGGAATCTCCTCCGGATGGTAAACGATCCGATCGATAAATCTGCGAACGAACCTTCGGAATTCTTTCAACGTTACTGCTTTTATTGCTTTTGTATCAAACGTCGCGACCCTCGCCTCGTCGTGTCTCGTTTTATTTTTGCCAAACTGTCCGCCAGGGTGGGAAGCATCGATCGTGTATTGATCACGATCGATCGGTTCGATTCGCGCGTAATAATCGACAAGCGCGGCGACCTTGCGTATCGGCGATCGAATCTCGATCTGTCGCTGGAAAGTTCACGCGCGATCGCTTTTCGAAACACGACGCGTGTGTACTCGACAACCAGAAATAACTACGGCGCGAGCGAGTCCCGCTGCACGGCGCACCGAGGACGCCGAGTTTTTCAAAGTCACCGCGTTGGAGTTTTTTTTTACAATTTTTTCCTACTCCGCTTTCCATCTCTACAGATTCGAAAATCAACACGCGCCACTGATACATCAAGAAATTTGATAAATTTTGAGTAAGCGCGATTTATCGAAAAAAAAAACACTATTTTTTGTAATTTATGTCAAATTTCCAGATCGGGTTGTTATTTCGAATTAGATTCATTCCGCATTCTGCTTCGAAACGAAATTCGTGATTTTTCAAACTCGATTAAAAAAAAATCATTAATTTACCGATCCAAGCCTCTCTGAGCTTTCTTTTGTTTATTTTCACCTAATTTCGAAGGTGTACTTTTTTTTTGGACAAAATTCGGACGAATACCTCGTGTCTTCGAAAATGGGAGACAATATCGATGAAGGATTTTTTGAGAAAATTGATCACCGTTTATAAATCACAAAACTGTAATTAAAAGACGAACTATGTGCACAATATTCCGGTGAAATTTGACGTTTCAATGTGAAAAAAAAAAAAATTTGCAGCACCCAGAGATTCGGTGCACTCGACGGGGTGAACGTGCGTCGCGCGAGAATGCACGGAGATCTCGAACTAACCAAAAATCTCGGATGTTTCTCGAACCATTTTCCATCCCCACGTACGTAGATTCTTCTCGGATTCTCTCTCTCTCTCTGTGTTTCTCTCAGCATCTTCAATGTTCCTAGCTCTCCTGGACCATGAAGTAAAATCAACGTGAATCTATGCGGGGGGGAAGCATTCTCGTGCATGTTTCTTTTTTCTCTCCTCCCGATGATTATATTTAGCCTTGGCACTGTTACAAAACGCTCTCGCACGTGGACCAAAATCTCGGAGCCGAGGCGCGCGACTTCCACGCAATCCGGGGAAATTCTTGCCGAGACATCGATCCTGCCGTGGTCAAACATATACATCCCGTTTGTCCACGAAATTGCGCCAAAAAGCATTCGGCGAAAATTCAATTCATCCCGCCATTATTTAACCGTCAAATAATGAATCATCATTTTTATTTTTTATTTATTGTTTTCATTTTTTTATTTTTTTATAATCGTACGAGAAAAGCGCTCCGAAAGATTCGGTTTATACTTTCCCTATTTAAATGTCAATTTTTTACTTTAAACATCGAGATGAAATTTTATTTTTATTTCTCAGTTGTGTCGATTTTTTTGACGTTCGATTTTCCGGCGATTCAACGGTTGAAACATTGAAATCGAAAGAAATTTTGAAAAATTCACGCTGCCACTGGATTATTATTTTTATTCGCCCTGCAAATAAAAACATAATTTTTATCGCATGTGTTTTTTTTTATTATCGACACTATATCGTGTAATCTGTAATTTGAATAGTTATGCGACGTTGAAAACTTTTGAAATCGAAAGCAAACAACGCTGAAGCGATATATCCTCGATAATCAATAAATATATCTTCGATTATCGAAAGGATATAAAAGTATTCGCGTTCTACATGCTTAAAAACGATTAATTAACAATATACGTGCGCCAACGACGATCGAACAATTTTTCTCCCCTGTCAGAATGTGCCTTGTTCCGAATGAGGGGAAAAAAAGCATTCTCCAAGGAGCAGAAAGCGTGGAAAAACGTTCTGAAACAGCTGACTCGTCGAGAATAAACGCTTTGCTCATTCATACACGAGATACACTTGAATTTACTCGCATACTCGTACGAAAGGTGAAGGAAACTTTGCCCGCAAGTGCTCTCCGGAATATTGCTGACTCTCCGCTTCATTTATGCATTTTCCGACAATCACTCGGACGCAGAACCTCGCGGAGAACGCGAGGTTCTCAGGGTGCACAAAGAAGCGAGTTCGACAAACGATTTTCGCGCTCTTTTCTCATTTTTTCTCACGTTTAACCAACTTTTAATGCTCCACGATCATTTTTCGTGTCGCAAAACCTACGCGGGTATTTTACAATTTAATGAGAATTTTATTTAAACGATAAATCATCGCGAATACTGATAAAAACAATTAAATTAATTTTGTAATTATTACCTGAAACGACGATTTTTCAAAGTACCTTCTGATGAATTTCATTCTACTCTGAGAATTAATCCCGATTGCGAAAATTTCGTTGCACCTCGTCGACGGACGTTCCTTTTTTGTTCAATGAAAAATTTATTGAAAATTACAGCACCGCCGAATTTCCAAAATTCGTTGAACCTGCCATTGAAATTCGCGATCACTCGATTTCCACATCGTTTTATCCTCTCTTGTCACTTTGCACAGTGTTTTTTAAAGACAAATGAGAATCCAGCGTGTCCGGAAAATTGCATAAATAATTTCCGTCGCTTTTTCAAAAATCTCGCTATAATCGTACGATTATTAAGATCGACGGTGCGTTTGGATGGCAAACGAGCGTCCTTGTAAATCGAAAGGGAAGGTGAACAAATATATATCCCTATAATCCACTCACATTCGAATAAAATTAATCGAGAGCGCGAAAAAAAAATCGTTTCTCGATCACTTTCGCGCCAAAAGAGATGTGTCACTCGCAGCCTCATCGCACCTCACGAATTCACAAATAATTCAAGCGTAATAAATTTGGTCGCGTCAAATATTGACGACACTGCAAACCGTTTATGCAACATTTACGTTCATACATTACGCTTCATCCCAACATTGACAATTCAAAATTTTTACGTGTAAAAGCAAAGTAAATAAAAAAATCTAAAAACCTAAATAAATAAATGAATAACCTGAATAAATAAATAATTACCAGCAGAATAATCCCTTCCGGAGAGCAATCTCTTATTTTCTCGATGTACCTTTTGCTGACCAAAAGATTCCAAATTTCGTAAAGCGTGTTAAAAACGAGTAAACATTGTTGTTTTTTTGCAAGAGCCAATTACGAAGCCATGAATTAAAAATCGCTCTTTCTTTCCTTGCTGCTCGATGCGCATCACGCAGCTTCCTACTCGTGTAAATTCGAAAGCTTTATCAATAATAAAAGGAAGCAGTGAAAAGAGCGCGAGTTTCTAATTTGCACGATATTTACGATCATCGTGCAATTTACTCCAATTTCTTTTTTACATGTCTATGTGTTTGTGTGTGTGTGTATCGAGGCCTGTATTTTATCCTGTCGTTGTTCGCATGGCGGATTTTAAACATCTGAAACCGTTGCACATCCGGTTGGCGGATCAAGTTTGAAAAAAAAATGAAAAAAAAATGATGACGCGACGAGCTTACTTTTGCAAGATGATACACTTTGCGTTGTACGTCGCGTCGGGTTTTTTAAATACCCGGCTGGGACAATAATGTATTGGATATTGCACGCACTTGCAGGAGCTTCGCACGCTCGTTAACGAGCATTATCACCATGTGTGCACAGCTGAATTGACAGTTGTACAAAAATAACAGTTTTGAAATCGTACGGACGGCGAGGGTCGCGTTTTGCTCGACTCGCAAAATTTCGTGAAAAACGAAACATCGCTGCAGGAAAAATAAAATTCTCCCGTGACGAAAAACCCCTTTTCGACTCTACTCTGCTCGCAATTTTCCCCGGAAGTTACCACCTCTCGAGACAAAAAATTGTCAAAATGAACCCAGCGAAAATTTTCACAAATGCCCCGAGTTTTGTTTTATTCTTCATTTCTTGAAAATCAGAGGCAATTTCCTTGACCGTAGATCTTTTTTAAAGGTCCCGGCGTACAGGTAGCCAGCGTTCTTTAAAAAAAAGCCTATGTAGTTGAGCAAATATATAATGAAAAATTTCAGCATTTTATCAAAATTTTTGACCTTCTTTCGGGCTTCAAAGTCCGAAAATGAATGGAATCGATTTTTGAACGCGACTGTCTGCGTTAATATTGTTCCTACGTCAGGATTAAATTCTCAGCCTCGAAAGATACAATACGATGAAACTTTGTACCGTTAAAATATGTTCAGAGTGCAAAGAAAAAAGGAGAAGATTGTCCCGAGGAACAATGCGAAATTTGGAGCCCAAATATAATAAATAAAATTACAAGGCGGGCGTTCCGATGCAGCATTGAAATCCTCCGAAGGGGCGACAAAAATAAATATTCCTGCTGCATCAATGCATGTATGCAGGCCCCTCGAAACAATATTCGTGTATCAAAATTCTCATTAAATCGACTGGCTTAAAACGCCGGGTACTTTCGTACTTTCGTCAGAGAGAACGCGGCTCTTCGTCCGCTTAAAGGATGTCTTGAGACAATCTCGATAAAACACGACAAGAAAAATGATTAAAAAAATGTGAATAAAATCGTATCGTATCGTAAACTCTTTTTTTTTCATACAAAATAAATTATTCTTTGAATAAATTTGAATTTTTTCAAAATTGTTCAACTTTATCGACCATAAAAACGAATATATTCAAAACATTGAAGAGATTTTGCAAAAAGAAATCACGTGTATTCTGTAGAACTGAAAGGCTTCATTCCTTTAAGCATTTTTTTGAAAATTTTCGTCGAAACTGTACGCGCGCCAGACGTCCTTAAAGGCGTAGGCGTGCCGACAATCGACGAATATATCTATGTGCAATTTCCACATCTGAGTCAGAGTATGAATAATTCGCACGTGAGCAGGTAACACACGAGTATTCCAGTAAAGTGCATCAGCGTAATTCAACAGAAAAAAATAATCATCAATATTCTACGTTTTTCCTTTCTCGTCTTATAATTACAATAACATTGCAAAAAAACCAAATTACGATACGTTAGAAAAATTGTTCACGAAATAATTCGCCAAAAAAATGCATGCTCCATTTATTTATTTCCGTTCGGAGGATTTATTATATTTTTGCAAGTTACGTTGCTTCTTCCGCACAAGATAAATATAAATTAAATTATCCTCTTTCTAAACAAATCATTATATAAATATAAAGTGTTCAAAAATCTACGCAAACGTCGTGCGTTTAAAGTACATTTAAATGGACCAAGAAAAACCATCTTCAAACGCCGTGCGAACGCGATGAGAAAAAAGAAAAAAATTTCGTCGATGAAATCGATTTGGACGTCACGAAGTGTGTGTGTGTGTGTTACGTTGACTTCCGTACGGTGGTTTACTGTCACATAGGCTTGCCATTTGAGCCAGTCAAGCGGTCAGTGTCCCACCCACGTGCTTCAAACATATTATATACATGTATATATATTTACTATAACAGTATATATATTGTTGTACGAGAATTTCCGGTTTTAGCGAACGCCGTTCGTTATCGCGGGGCTTCGGACCATATACGAGCTTACGCTCCTTTCAGAACGCTTGTACAACGTACGTTGCACGCCGATATCTCTTTAGGTACGAAAATCGAGAGACCCCTCGTACTCGCATAGAGAAAAACGTCATTCTCAGCACCGACGAGGAATTTCCAACGGGAAACGAGAAAATAAATGTCATTATCATTGAAACTTCAGAATCAATACCCTCGTATGATTTTCCGACATTTTCAATATACATAACTCTTTCTCTCGAAAAAAAAACGTCACTTATTTCCTAAATACACAAAATTCAAATGTTTCTCGTGAAAATACACGCACTCGACGGTATTATTGTGTCGGCAAGTTGTCACTCTGTGACAAAATTCAAACGGAGCTGCAAACCAGTCTGGATGTTGTCCGAACGACTCTGATAAAACAATAAGGAAGCTCTACACAGAAGAGCAGATGGAAACTCGATATTACCCGAGGAAGTCTGCAAAGGTTTAAAGAAGATATTTTTTTTTTATTTTTCGGCCGCATCGCAACGATACAATATATATACAGTTTCCTCGCTAACCGCATGTTGTCTCAAATTATCACTGTATCATGCCAACCTAATGAAAATAATATCACCGTCAATAAAAATAATAGTAACATTAATAGAGATAGTAATAGTAATACAGTAATAGTAATATAGTAATAGTAATACAATGATAGTAATACAGCAATAGTAATATAGCAATAGTAATACAGTAATAGTAATACAGCAATAGTAATATAGTAATATAAATATAGTAATAGTAATATAGAAATAGTAATATAGAAATAGTAATATAGAAATAGTAATATAGTAACAGTAGTATAGTAACAGTAGTACACTAATAGTAGTATAGTAACAGTAGTACACTAATAGTAGTATAGTAATAGTAATACAGCAATAAGCAATAATAATAATAGTAATACACCAATAGTAATGCAGTAATAGTAATGCAGTAATAGTAATACAGTATTAGTAATACAGTAATAGTAATACAGTAATAGCAATACAGTAATAGCAATACAGTAATAGTAATGCAGTAATAGTAATACAGTATTAGTAATACAGTAATAGTAATACAGTAATAGCAATACAGTAATAGCAATACAGTAATAGTAATGCAGTAATAGTAATGCAGTAATAGTAATACAGTATTAGTAATACAGTAATAGTAATACAGTAATAGCAATACAGTAATAGCAATACAGTAATAGCAATACAGTAATAGTAATACAGTAATAGTAATACAGTAATAGCAATATAGTTATAGTAATAGAGATATAGTAATAGTAGTATAGTAATTGTAGTATACTAATAGTGGTATAGTAATATTAGTATAGCAATAGTAGTATAGCAACGGTAATATAGCAATAGTAGCATAGTAATAGCAATAGTGATAATAAAAGACAGATTGCGTTCAAATCGTATACGCTAGCTTGTCGACTACGTAATAACAGACATAGAAGGAGTACACACAAGAGCGGCGTACATTGAAAATATATAACGTTTGCCGCATTGTCGGACCGGAAATAACTCAACAACGACCGGAACCGTCCTCTTTCACAACCTTCGGTATAGTATATACGTTACGGAGCGGGAGAACTCGTATGGCTCCGGTCCCCACGTACGGAGCGGCGTTTTCACCGTAATACGTAGGTGGTACTTGAACCTACAGTGGAAGCTCCGATAAGTCACGCGAATATAGTCGATGACTTCCGCTGCGCGAAAAAAATGATGGAGAACGAATGGGCACTTTCGAAACGACGTGTGTGCAATTGCTCTTCTCACTTTTTGTATACACGTATACTGTTGACAATTTTTCGAACAAACGTCCATTGTAAAACGAAAAGCGGAGTTTGAAAGAACGTGAGAATCGTCGAGATTATTGCTTTTCATGTTCTATGGGCATTTCTATTTAAAATAAATTGTGAAAAGATCACATTGTCAACGAGTTTTTTTGAATTGTGTCGTGAGGCGATTGCTGCTGCTCGAGTGTTAGGGGGCTTTGAAAATTTACGACGTTTCGAAAAATTACCTCGAGCTGGCACGTACATGTTGATGCACGAGATGTAAAATGGAGCTCGACGATCGTAATTTTGACAAATTGAACGTCAGGATGCTACAAAAATGACAATTGCGGCACGAAACGACGTTGGCTTGTTGCCGACGTTTGGAGCAACGCACTTTCACTCTGCCGCTTTAAACCTTGACAGTTTTTCAAGCTCGACAAAACTTGAATACGATATTCTTTGATGTATATGTTTTTTTTTTAATGGCACCGTTACTTCCGTTTTTTATTGAGTAGATGAAAAACAGAAACGATAATTAGCACAAATTGAAAAATGGAGAAAGTTAAAGCGTGCGAATGATTCATAAATTTTGCTCGTTACATAAATTTGCTCCTCACTTTTTTTTATCGATGCTGGGATATCCTCGATCCGCGATAAACGTCGCTTTACCGTGGTCCTCTCGATCCCCACGGAGGGAAGAATTCGAGGTTTAAAGGGACAGAAAAATCGTCGAGAATTACAGTCGTATCGTTTTCATATACAATCTTGAGACGAATATAAAAAAAATTGCAAAAATATCTAGACAAATATCTCTCTGATCTTTAATCTTCGAGATAATTGACGTTTTTTTATGAATTTATTTGACGAGATCAATTTTTATTACTGGAGGTCCCACTGTACCGTGAGCTCTGCGATATTTCACGCATCGATGAAATCCAGTCGTGACGATGGGGGTCTTACGGGAAACACAGCGCTGTTTCAGCGCACGTCGTCGTGAAAATCACGGTTATTGGCGGACCCGCAGTGGCATTCTGTTTATCGAACTATGAGCAACATAGTAAGCAACGAAAGACTGCCAATAAGTGGTCCGATCGTTTCCGCAAGGGAGCAATCGCTGCATCGCCTGATTTTCTATCGTATTCGTCGGCTCTGCGTTCTGGTACGAGAATTTTCGATAAAATTGACCGTAACGCAAGGGAGAACTCGAAAGGCACTCGTTGGACGATTATTTCTATTGGAGAATCTCCGTCTGGATGTTTATTCGCGGACTGTGCAATTATATCGCAATCCCTCGGTATTTTGAGTCGTGAAAATTTGAAATTTCATCGCCTCACGGATTTTTCGATTTTCGTTTACGAGTTTAATGAAAATAATCGTCGCGCCATTTTTCACGATCGTTTGCAGCTTTCATGACACTTCCGGTGGCAGGAAATGATTTTTCAAATTTTTTTTCGTATTATACTCCGAAGTAATGTTCGACCACGACTTTGAGAATTACACAAATTTGAATTTGACACCGTATAGACGAGGCGAAAAATTTCTCAGTCTCAGCTCGCAATTCCCAAAATGATGAGGATTCGTGATGAAAATTCGGGAAAATGCAATCTTAAGAATCAAAAAAAGCGAATTTTCGTTGAGATTCAACGAACTGCGAGATCACATCGGCTGAGGGACTTTTTCCCATTATTTCAAAAATTTGATTAATTTTTCCGCCGAATACCACTTGACGTAAAAAATCATAAAAATACAAATATTTCTTCGCGATTAAATAAAATTCCTGATTTTTTTATTGTACTCCGAAATAATCGATATTGTACTCCAAAAATGATTAAAGGATCGTTATTCGCTCCGGAGAATTACGTGAAATTTGCACCTCGTGGAAGACGCAAGAAATTGCCAGTTTGGTCGAGTTCTCAGCTCGGAGTTCGCGTTACGCCAATAGACGGGACCGCGCGAGATTCCTCAGCAGGAGTACGGCGATAATGCACTTCGAAACGCGTCTCGCGACCTTTACCACGGTCGGGTAATACGCGAGTTCCTTGCCTCGCGATTTAACGACGTACACACGTACAAAATACACAAAGAGAGACAGTGAGAGGACTCTCGTATACGCTATTTGTTAAGCGAGTGTACAAGTGCTGTAGAAAATCGCGTGTCACGCCTTTTCACTTCCCAGCAGCCGGGGGAGCTCGAGCTCGATGATAAAAACCGAACGGACGAGTGCGGTGCTATCCTCATCGGCACACCGATTTTATCATTTTACCAAGCTCGATCGCAACATTTTCTACTCTCATTTACTCACATTTTCTTCCCAGGGAAATGCAAATCGTAAACAAAAAAATCGTCAATGAAATTCGACGTCCAGCCTCCATCGAAACCGAGCAGACGTTTCAAGCCGATTTCCCCGTACTTTTGACCCTCCGAGTGCACACTTGCGCCACCGATCAATAAGTGCATACTGGGTCATTTTGACACAAGGCGTTTTTCGAGTCGCTGTACCTCGGTAAATATTCGATTCTTGTTTTTGTCTCCAAAGACTTTTTTGCGGTAAAATATCCCTATTTAAAGGCCCTGAACTTTTTTTTTCACGAAAACGAAAAGTAAATGCCAAAATATTTGTTCAAAGTGGAGCCTTCGTTCTACGATATAATGCTAAAATCGAAAATGCTATGTGTCATAATGACACCATATGCACTCGAAGGGTTAACCGAATCCGGCGATTTTTACGTCGATTTTCAAAGGTCCGGCGTTGCTCGACGTTGCTAACGACGATCGGTTAATTTACAAAAATTTGAGGGTCCCTGTGGCATTTTTGTCTTTGGTTGCGGAATCGGCGGAAATAAACAGTAAGGTGTCCATTTTTTGATGCACGATTTTTATCGTCGATTCAGCGTTTTATCGATTAATTTCGGGATCGGGTTATCGATCGACGGATGCCATTTTTTTCCGTGGGTGTTCACGAATTTTTATGAATTTTTGATTTCCATCGTTGAATCGATTTTCCATCTCGGATTTCAATGTTTCTCGCGCGTTTCGTCGACAGCCAGGACATTTCGGAGCTTTTGTCGCAAAATGCGTAACCAAAACATTTGTTGCATACAGACTCGCGTCGCGTGTTGGCCTCGAATTTCGTTCGACCCGAATATTTCGCCGCAAAAAACTCGATCTCCCCTCTATGTCATACATCGAGGCGGAGCGCGCTTCTGGACACCGCGGGGATGAAATGAAAAACGGGTAAGGCTGGTTCGGTGGCCCACTAAATTTCAGAATGCTGATTAACCAAGTTTACCGAAGTTTCTACATTAAAATGACATTTATCACGGATTAAGGATGTGTCCCAGCGTCGAAAAAAAAATAGCAGCGAAAAACAAACACGCCCGACAGAATTTACGAATCGTCCGCACGCGCCATGCCTGCCGGACCGTGTTCCAACATTTTCGCCTACTTTTATTCGCGCCAACTTTTTTTTTTCAATTTTTCAAGGTTCGCCAGAAGCAAGAGCGGCATCGAAAAAAAAATCACCTACAACAAAGAACATCGTAATGAGTTTTTGTCGAGCTTGAAGTAATTTCAAGGCTCAAACGAGCGGAGTGAAAGTATTTGCTCCAAAAGTCAGCAGCCGTCAGCGTTGTTTCTTGGGCTTGACGCGTAATTTCACGTGTGACCTTCCAGTTTCGATCTCTCGGCTTTTGCGAATGAAAATTGGTGAAACTGTCGTTCAAAGATGAAGATATACCACCCATCGGGACCTTGAAAAACGTCGGAGGGTCAAACCGGCGAGGCGGTGAAAGGCGAGGTGAAAAGAAACGCTTTTATGAACGAAAATAATATTTTCATTCGTAAAAGAATAAAATATAAAAATAAATAAAATAATAAAATGCAAAAAAAAATAAATGAATAAAACTTTTCACCGTCATAATTATCATTATTACAGATATTATTGTTATTACGAACCTGAATATCCATCAGATCGGAATTCGCGGTATTTTTTATATTCAAGGATGCTAAAAATTGGCAAAGTTTCGAGCAATTATTCATAAATTTTGCAGCCAAAAAAAGATCGGATGGAGAAATTCATTAACGCGAGAGAAAAAAAAACATGACGCACTTTCCTTCGACCATCAGTCCCACCGGCGCGTACTTTCCTTTCTCTCTCGAATAAAAATGACAAAATGGACAATGTCGCGCGAACCATCGTCGACTTTACAAACTGCCTTTTCGTTGACTGTCACGAACAGAAGGCAGCTCGAACGTTTCCATAAACGTGCAGAGGCGCCATTACGAAATTCGTGAAGAATTTCCACAAGACGGAGATGACGCGTCAACAACCTCGCCCATTCGACATTTTTTGCAGCCTCCCACGCTCGACTAATACAAATACACGTACACGACAGCAACGAAAAAACGATCCTGAAGTTCGCATCGTTCGGCTTCAAATAAAATCCAAATTTTTTCGATTTTTCACATTGAAATTTCCCGAATTTTCATCATACTTCCTTTCCTCGTTTCGCGTCATTTCTGTGAATTGCAACCTCAAAATCACGGAAAAAGAGCAAAAAAAAAAAGAAATGACTTTGTACTTACATCAGCGTAAATTGGACATTTTTTTTTTCGAAGGAAATTTTTTTTTTCTCCCGGAATATTTATTCACGTTAATGCGATCGAAAAATTTCGGTATGTGACAGCTTTATGCACGTGTAGATTAAAGATCGAAGAATATAGTTGCGGTGGAAATTGAATTAAAAAAAAAATTAAAAATCCTGTATTTATGACTTGTATTCTCGGATGGTGCGTACAGCATCGCCTGCGGTGTGTATACATATAATCCGTGAAACGTTCATGCCGTGAGAATTCACGGTATATATTAGAAATCTCCATCTTTGTTATTACAGAACAGTGCACGGTTTCTTGCATTAGTGGATCTGTGAAAGGCATTGAATCAGCCTTAAGAATGATGATACAGCCCAGCAGACGTGTGTATGTGTGTGCGAAAACTATGGCGCACACGCCTCGATATTAAGATTGTACCCCACGTTTCTATCTCGAGTGATTTATCTTCCTACCAGCGTGTACACTTTTACGCGCACGTCACGTAGATTTACGTAGCTGTATCGCCATTTTTCGACTATATAAATCAGCTGATTTTGCACCACAAACGTGTACCAGACGACTGACAGGATCATGATGGAAATTGGCACGTATTAATTATTTGCAAAACTTTGACGCAAATTAATCGCCCTTGGGAGCAAGTGAAAGTGCCTTCGAAACCCTCGGCCAACGGGCACGTTCGTTATTTTGAAATTTCGTTCAATGGGATCGTCAAAAAAAAAAAATTAAATAATTCGTCACGAGAAAACCAGCGATTCTGAATTTTTTTAAATTTATTTTTTTTTTTACTTTTTTTTCGTGGGATTGAAGAGAGAGTTTCGAAAAAAGAGCGAGTATTCGTCGCGGTGCGCTCCATGAGTGGAAATTTTGACGTGAAACGTCAAATGAATTAAAAGCGTATTTTTAATTTTCCAGACAAAAAAATTACCCGAGTTCCACATGCCTACTGAAGAGATCGTGAAAAAGCGTTGATCAGAGATTTCTAATCTCCTTAATCGAGCGATTATACGGAAAACGAGGGAAACAAATGTTCGACTCCGTTCGGAACGGTATAAAATTACCAGCTTGAATTTCATTTTTTTTTTTTTCAAATTTGTGTCTCGAAACAGTCTCCAGGACACTCTGACACTTTGCGAAGTTAGAATGAAACATTTTCTCAATTCTCATCGAAAAATAGAACGACTTTGAAGAATAAAAAATAAAACATCGCGCGGAGATCTAGAATACATCGATCGAGCATCGAGAAATTTATTTTTCGACTCTTTTTTAATTCTCATCGCCGCGACTTTCATCGATGTTTTCCAAATCGATCACGTTTTTTCTTTCTTTTTTTTCAAAATTGGCCAAAATTTACGTTTTTGACGTAAAACCCCGTATAACAACGTTTCAAATGCCACCGACTGTATGTAACCGCTGCTGATGCTGTGTTTTCTTTATCCTCAGCTGTAAAAAAATGCGCGATGAATCGTAAGAACCGCGAAGGTGGTTTGGTGGATCTGTCATTAATCGATGGACCCAAAAACGCCCAGTTTGGTTTTTACGTTCTTAAATCTTGTCGAGGGGGGAATAATTTTTCGTGGGGCTGTTTTTCCGTGTCATCTTTTCTCTCGTTTTCTTGCTCTTTTCCTTTCTAACTGAAAGCTCCGGGAGATACGAGACCGCGACCAGCAACGGCTCGTCTCGTTTTATGCGTGGGCAGGTCGCTTGTCCAGCGTAATAAGATGCATGTCTCTGACATAAGACTTTCACCCCCGTCGGGGCTGTAACTCCCTACGTATATAGCATATGTGCAAATGTATGTACACATATAGGACATGTATATAGAATGTAGACACAATAAATATATGGATAAATCATCCAAGACCGCCGGAGGAGCCTCGTACAGGACATTCGATGCCGATCGAGCACAGGAAAGCTTAAAAATCGAAGCTTTTCGACCAGAATACAACGAAAACCTGCCTTGCAAAATGTTTTTTTCAAAAATGCTCCACGTAACAGTTCGAATCGGAAAAACGTAGTGACACTTTGTGGCTCTCGAGGAAGTTCCTTTTTCCGCCATATTTATAAAACGAAACGGACTCGATTGCGAAAACAGCCGGCTGGACCGACGAATTTATTATTTATCAATACGAGTTTAATTATTTTTCTGCATTTTGATTCGTTTTTTTTTCGAATCAAGTGAGCCAAAATATCCCGTCGATTTGTCTGATTAATCCGCACGTTCGAGAATCTCCGATATCCAAAAGTGCATCGATGTTTTTAAGGGGCAGCCTGTTTTTTCCGCAATATTTGTACAACGAAACGAGACGAAAAAAAATCGATCGATGAGTTTATTATTTATGACACGAGTGTATACACGTGTTGGGAAAGATGTTTTTCAAAAATGATCCACACAAAAGTTTGATTTGAAAAAAATATCGCCACGATTTGTTTTCATTTTTCGAGCACCTGCGAATATTCCCGCACCCTTCGATGTTTCCTGACTCGAGACGAAAGACGAGTAAGGAATCATTTTTCTGAAAACCCCGGACGTTCGAACGCCTCGATGTTCTCGAATGAGCTTCTTTTTCCCACGATGTTTATGCAACAGCATGAATTTTATTACGAAAACTGTGGCGTGTCGATCGCTGAATTTATCGTCAATTTAACCTGAAATTGCCCATATAATATTACACATATATGTATATATGTCTCTCTAATTCTCGTCCGTACAGTATTTACTACGAGTTACGCGAATAATGCCCGGCTGACTTCTCGACCACGTACAATCTTATCCAATAATTATGTAATCAAATGAAACACACCGAGACGTCCGAGGCGCGTATAAGAGCCGGTTGAACTTTGCCGAACGATCAGGCCGTTGTGTCTTTTCCATTTCCATATTCACACACACGTAATACGAAAGCAGCTGTGTGAGAACATTTTTCTATTCGCCTCTCGCGTTATTGACGCTCGCGAACGCTCGATAAATCGAGAAAGTCCCGGTCGAACGAAAGTCCTAGCGAAAATCTGATGATTTTCGGTCCAGGGCGCGCGGAGAGTGCCGGACGAACGAATGTTGCCGCTTTAAGGTTGCACGAGTGCTTCGCACCTCGGCAGCATCGCGCACGGACGTCCATTCGCGGCTTAAGGGGGTACTTATCCTTCTCAATCTCATCGAGGTACCGCTACTTTATGATCGTAGAAAGAAGAAGAAGGCTGTCGGATGCTGCGGTGACGAAACGTCTCGTCACGTACAGTTGATGTCAACAACGTGTACCGTCCGTTAACATAATGACACACTGTATACGATATAAATAGCAGGAAGTGTAATTGCACTTAAAAGTTCAACTTGTCATCGCCGAGTGCTCTCCGCTCAGTTTGCGAGATGCTTCTCTCGCTCTCTTCCTCTTTTCTCTTTGGTTCAAGATGCTCAGCTTCACGTTGGTGCACCGTGGATTTCAAAAAAAGTGCATCAGAGGAGGGACAAAGGACGATTATTCGAAAAAGTGTGAAATGAAAATGTAGAGTTTGCGGAGTCGAGGAAAAATCGAAAATTCAACGTTTGCATCAATGTCACATCGATGAGGAGGATTTGGAGAGGAGATTGTGGATTTTAGGACTCTTGGATGAAAGAAAAACATGGCGTAACTGTCTAGATAGCCGAGAAGCAGAAGTTAGATGGAATAACGGGTCTTACGAAAAACCACAAGTGCTCGCATAGCTCGTGCCTGCACGATCTCGATCCTGAGCAACGGTGCAAGGCAGATCACGCACCCGCTTCGCTGTTAACCACGTGTATCTCGCGAACGCGTTTGGTTCACGTCTATTATTATATGGTACGGTTTATTCCTTTATAAAGTTGGACAGAGCCATCGAGATCGAGATATAAACGTGTACGGTGGAAAAACAATGGTGAGAAAATGAAAAATACGAGAATATATTTATGGTATGCCGTATTTTTCAAGGGGACGTATTGCAGTTTCTCGTAAACGATTAAACAGTCAACGTACTTTGGGACGTGGTAAAGAATCGGTACGGGAGAAAAGTAGGTATTATGCAGACTGTCGAAAAAGTGGCTGCTGATAATTTGTACCGATCGGGGATGAAATTCCAAGTCGAAAAGTCTCCGGGCACTTTTTCGTCCGACGAATCCCCGTTGAGTTATCGAGGGATATAGTCGGGCCAATAGGACGCGCGGGGCCCGCGGGAGAAGGGAGCAGGCGGCGCGCGCCATTGGCTCAAACTTTGCCGCTTGATAGCTCGTTGGATTTTCGTCGTACGAAAAAATACTAAAATACATTTCGACTCGAAATTGCATCGCGAATCTCAATTTGAATCTGTAACATTGACTTTTGCGACACTCAACAATTCTTGATCGGGGGAAAAATGATATTTTTGAAAATTATAATTAACTCGTTTAAGGAAGATGCTAATTGTTTGTTTTCATTTGAGATGATTTCGAAGAATAAAATTGCATCAAGACTCTTAACGATATTGGGCATGAAAATGAAGTTCAATTCGATACAAAGAGCAGGAAAAAGAGTTCGAGAGGCAGCCTCGTGTTTGTACGGAAAGATATTTTCGAAAAAATGGCGATATGTTACAAGGTTGTCGTATTTCACGAAGCTTTGTCGGTGTGCACCTCGTTCGTTTGTTCTTCAGATCACGAGATTACTCCTTAACTTGTCAGCCGGTGCGTTTACGAGTGGCATCATTTCTCATAAGCGGAGACTCCCGTGTTTTATATATTTATATCGTGATTAAACGTTTAAACGTGGGTGCACACGTATTTCAAGCGTAGGCGTAATAATTATAAACACAGTAGTCCTATACGATCATATAATATCACGTGGGTGACTCCGTTATTTCAGTGGGAATTTTTTTTCACCAATTTGTCAATTAATTAAGAGGACATGGCAGGCGTTATCTCAACAACGACGCGATATAAATCGAGAATTTCGAGCACCAGACAATGCTGCAAAAATTTAAAAAAAAATCGACCAAAAACTCATCTTCCTTTCGTATAAAATCGACTCGTTCATTTTATTTTTTGACACACAATTTCTTCGTGATTTTTTCGCTGATTCGAATTGTTTTTTAGCACTAATTTCGATCGTGTAAAAGAAGATCGAGAAGGAAAAAGTATAATTACAATTGCCACGTGTAAAAGTGACTCTGCTCAACCGACACGGAACGCCTCGTGCATGTTCAAACTTATCGTATCGTTCACATTTCACCTATTGCGAGATCGAGCAACTCTCTTAAAATCGCTAATAACAGCAACAATAATAATGATAATAACGAAAAGATGTAACAGAGTAGCTACATGGCTCTGTACCGATCGTTATTACCGCAGCATCACCGCGTGCCAAGCACAAGTGTAATACGTGTTGGATGAAGAAAAAAAAAACAAAAAAATTAAAAAATGAATCATCCCACTCGTTCTCTTCCCCCATCATTTTATCCCCGTCGAGATTACTCCATGGATGCTGCCTAATTGTAACTCTGTATCCTCGCGTTTAATCTCTCTCCCCCTCTCTCTCTTTTTCTACCTTTTTGCGATCCCGATATACATATACACTCGCTGCGAAATTAATAAACTTTGTGTAAATTTCGATTCATCCTCCGATACGCTGATTAACGCGACTCTCGAGGAAACACGATAATTTCGCCTCGAAATATCACGTTCGAGCGAATCGAATGAATTATTCAAATCGGTAGCACGGTGAGAAAATTTGTATCGATAGCCATAATTGATTCGAACGGATTATCCTTCGGGAAACGCGTGTTGGATGTTTCTCTTTTCTCAATTAATTCGAGCGACCGATTCGAGCACCTAGGATCATTCGATCTCCGTGGAAAATGCGGTAATTAAACCGTCGTGATAAATCGTTAACGTTTTTCATACGCGAGGCTCGTTTTTTTTTATTGCTACGAATGATTCTCGAGTTTCACTCGAGTTGATGTTCACAATTTGTTTATACACTCCTGATCATAATGCTTTTGAATTTTTTCATTTTGTCACTCGTTTAAAGAGCGAAATAAAAAATGGACGTTGTCGGGTGACTTTGAAATGCCGATTTCTCTCTGTTTTTTTTTAGATATCAACCAAAAATTGTGGCAACACGAATGAGACATTGACGATGATGATAAAAATCCGAAAATCGTTACACACTATATTTTGAATTTTTTTTTCGATCGTTTTTGAGGCTTCAAAGTCTGACAATACGTGGAATTCATTTTTGAACGGGACTGTCGCGGTAGTGCCGTACACGTTAATCGTTCATCCACTTTAGAAAGTGAAGTTATAAAGTCTGTTTCGTATATATAAATTGTAAATCCACAGCTACCGCTCTGCCTATCGATCTTTCATATCTTCCGGTTCGAATAAATACAATGCTCTTTTATCGTCGTTTTTCTCTTTCTTCTCACTTTCACGCGGCGCGCTTTTAGAGACACTCGAGAGTGTGCGCGGATGCGGCGAGATGTTTTTTGCAAAATTAAAATTTTAGATGAATATTGCGTGAGAAATGAGGCTCGACGTTCTGCAATTATTATTTCGAAATTTGCACTTTGTCGGAACGCGACTGATTCACCGTGAAATGTTCTCGCTGTACCTCGACGATTGAGCGAGAATATTTCCGGAAGGAAATCGACCGGTGAAACAGCGATTATTACTTTGTTTTTTATTTTATTAATGAATAAAAAAAAGTAGTTTTCATTAAATCGAAAATAATTGTTAAAAAAAAAACAAAAATATCGAAGCCTCGTAATAAAAATCGGTATTTCTAGAGAATTATTCTGAATCAACGACTCTTTTTCATTTTCGAAAATACTTTGATTACCGGGCGAATTAAAAATCCCGACAATGACATTCCAGCGTCGTTGATTTTAACTCGCAAACTATGAATATTTTTCTTATCGTCGATGGAAATGATAAGCGGTGGTGAATCACTCTGTGGATGATAATAATCGAGCGAGGAATCAGGCCTGTGATTTCTTTGCTCCCGGCATTTGTCTCGTTTTGAAAAAAATTTTAAAAATGAAAAAAAAAAACGAACGAAATAACTACTTGTTGAAATATCTTTGCTCAACGTTTACAAACGTAATTCTGATTTTTCGTTAAATGGACACGAACGCCAGTGAGTGAATAGGCGAACGGAGGCAATTAGAAAATGTTCGAGCGAAGAAAATAATGATGGACGATCCGAGCGAGAAATACGACGCAACGATTTTGTATGTGAAACACATACACACACGAGTGTTAACTTTTATATACGTAGCTTTGAGTCATCGAGACTCGCCTATTCACGTTTTAACCGCGCGTCGATAGTTAAACATCCGTGAAAGTGTCAGGTGTGCTGTGTACATAGTCAGCGGTATATAAATTGTATATAATGTGTCTATATACATTAGGGTGTCCGTTATATCCAAATTCGACTTTTTTCACTCGGATACTCGCCAAATCATTCATTCACAGCCTGAAAACGATACCGGAAGTTGTTTCCCAATGTTCAAATGGCCTTTGGATTTTTGCACCTTTTGGATTTTAATTTTTTTCCCGCTCGTTGCATTCAACTGCTTTCAGACACAGAAATTTAAATACCGCTGACGAAAAATTTTTCACTTGTTTTGAACGATTGAAAATTTATTGGAAAATCGGCGATTTTTTAATATTTCAGGGATGTGATGATGAAAACGATACCGGAAGTTGTTTCCCAATGTTCAAATAGCCTTTGGATTTTTGCACCTTTTGGATATTAATTTTTTTCGCGCTCGTTGCATTCAACTGCTTTCAGACACAGAAATTTAAATACCGCTGACGAAAAATTTTTCACTTGTTTTGAACGATTGAAAATTTATTGGAAAATCGGCGATTTTTTAATATTTCAGGGATCTGATGATCGAGGAGAGAATTAAGAATCAAGAATCAGGGAAGGTATCCTCGTTTGGGCGGGGGTTAGAGGCATTTTTGAATTTCGAAAAAATTTCCATGGTCGATTTTAGGCTGTGAGCCAATGATTTGGCGCATGCCCGAGTGGAAAAAGTCGATTTTGGAAATAACGGACACCCTAATCTGTGTACCTGTTGTATATATAATGTACAGTACACTTTATACCTACTGAAGTACATGTGGAATACAGATACGAGAGAACGAACGCAAGTCTGCTGGAAACCCGACACTTTCCGTCGTTAAACTCATCGAAAAAATATAAATTTACCGATCACATCTGAGAATATAACCGGGAATTCAGAGACGATACGTGGACGGAAATCCAAGGCGAAATGACGATCGAACGATCGAAATAAGAGCGTCGTAGACCGTCGGAATTGAAAAAAAAACATTCAACGGATTTTTCACACTTTAGAACCTTTTTTTCTTAAAAAATTCCTTAAAAATTCTCAATTTTCAACTTTTTTCATTCGTATCTCAAGTTCAGAAAAAAAAAAATCGAAATAATTCGATAAACGTCAAAGTTTTCGAGTAAACTCGAAAAGGCCCTTGAAAATCCGCGATGAAAAGTCGCGGAGATGCGATTTGTGTCACATTTTTACGTAAATAAACAAAGATAATTAAAAAAAAAACAATGTCGATAAAAAATCGTGTACAGATCTCTGCTGTTATTTTTGAATCATTGATTTCTCACGATTAACAAAATAAAAATAGGGAAAATCTCCGCGAGGATGATAGCAATAATAATAATAATAATAAAATGACACTTACCGCATATTTGTCCTTGTAAAACAACGAGCTGGAAGACATGACGTTAACGAAGCGTTCATTAACAAGCCGGTTAGCAGCTGATCGAAGCCCTCCTCATCCTATCGCGCAGCTGCACGATTACGATTCCCGATCGTTTGCCAAATCAAGCAAGCGGATTCTTCCTCGATGCTCGCGCGATATTGACAATGATTTTGTTTGTTTATTCGTTATCGGGCGGAGCACGACGAGAATCGGGACGAATTTCTTCGAGGAACACGCGCGGTTAATGCACTCGACACCGTGAAAGCTAGCGCACTCCGGCACACGCGTTTCATCGAGCCCGATACTTCCGGTTTATCTCGAACTTTTCCTTCTCGTATTTCCCGCTTTTTCGTCACTCTTCCGATCGTCGTAGCGTTTTTTTTTCGTCGTAAAACCCGAAATTTCGTCGCCCAGGAAATGACCAACGAGATCAAACGCTCCCGACCCTCGACGGACCGTGATAAAAATGATATTGTTTTTTATTTTTTTATCGCAGTATTTTGTTGATGCGCTCGCGATCGGAGAACCCCGTCAGCGCTTGTATCGCACCTGGATCGAGGCTGCGGGTGAAAGAGACTGCTGGCTACACCGCCGCGTCTCCTCCGTGACCAGTTAACTCGCGGCTGCCGACCGTGGCAGAAGGGTACGCGATATTACATTCCCCACCACCGCCTCCGCCGTCGGCGTCGACGTCGCGGTTTAAACGCACGCGATATGATGTTGAAATGACCTACAATCTCCCCGAGACCGGCTCTTTCCCCTCTCGATCTCTTTTGCATCGTCGCGTCATGTTTTCATGTCATTTTTTTAGTTTATAGAATTTAGAAATAAGTAGGTTGTTGAATTGTCAAATTTGTCGTATTTCTGTATGACGATTGATTTCTCTCTTGCTTCCTGCCGACGAGAATTTTTTTTTGTCGCAAATCATCATGTCGTTGTTTGCAAAATCATTAAATTCGATCGTCTCATTGACATTTCATGCCTGGATAATTTGTCGATGAGCCAGAAGAGGTTTTTTGAGGTTATGTTGAGTATGTATTTCAATTTACGAAAGAAAAAACGTCATTCTTCGCTCGTGTTATTTAAAACACGTTTCTGATGATCGTTTCATGCCCCTATCGTCGTTGTTTTTAATGACGATAGTGCGAGGTACGAGGAATTCATTATTTGAATTGTTTTTCAAACGCGACGGAAATAGCCGAGCTTGACCGAAGAGATCGCGAGCTAGATGTACGCGAGGCGCGTGCGCGAAGCGCGGGAAACTTTTGAATCGTCTTTGAGGACTCATGATGGAATTTGACTTTAATCTTTCTCGATATTTTTGCATATGAGTGTGCAGAAATGTTAAAATTTTATTGTAGATTTGTCTGCTTTGTCTTTCTTCTTTTTAGTTTGTCAGAATAATGTTTATCAGGGAAACGTTGTGGAAACGTTTTGACGAAGCTAAATGTCGCTGGTTTGAATGATGTTTGAATGATTTTTCAAACTTGGCGGAAATATCCGACTTTGCCCGAAATGATCCTGACGTAGGGCACGTGCATGACTGTGGCAGTACTTCTGGTTTTAAGGCGGGAAATTTACGAAACATCCGTTTGGAAATAAGAAAGATGTTAATGCATTTTCATGTAAACGATTATTCGGATGCATCCATAAAGCTTCTGTTTCGTTTAATGTGTCATTTGTTCGCGAGAGAAGTCGTGCGTTTTTAGCATTGAAAACAATTCGCGATCTTTGAATCTCGCTTCTTGAAATGTTTAATGGCTGAATAATTTGTTTTTTTTTTTCATTTAGACAATTTTCACTATACGTAAAATCGTTGGTTCCGTATTTAACGATAATTAACGCGTAATCATTACGAATAACTGATTGCTACAAGTAAAGTCAGTCTAAAGTACGAGTTTTCCATCGAGATGATTTATCGACGACATTTCCGTCTTTAGAAATGACAAAAGCAAGGTCCCGCGACAGTGTGTCGTTTAAATTGCGCGGCCGGAAGTTGTGAACCGTGATTTTTTTTTCATCGCAGTGCGGCCGCTCCCTGATTGGTCACCGGACGTTTTTCCATTGCGTGTTTGGTCGATACGAGGGGCGAAGAAGAAAAAGTGGGGGAAATCTCGAAACATTCTCGAATCAGTTCCGTGCGGTGTGCGACGAAACCCGTAATTGTGCGCTCTGTGTTTGTTTCCTACGAGTGAAAGAAAGGCAAATTTCATTGTAAAACATGAGCCAGGAAAGCCAGTAAGTATTATTTTTCATCGAGAGACAAAAAAATCATAACTTCCGCGTATTCGCAACGATCTGTCGAGGGCCGCTCGTAAAATTTCATCTCATTGACATTATTTCCTGTTATTCGCGAACGGTTATACGCGCTTCTGCGTGTGCCGATCGACCCCGTGGCTTTCGAAAGACCGCCATGTTGCACGATGAATTTTATTGATTCTCGCTAGTTTAACGAACAAAATCTCATCATGCCACCGAAACTTTTTGCCATCAGCCGAATAACCATAATCATGTTTCACATTTGTCGACAAAAAATTCTCACATCAGCGGTCGAACATGACGCTATTCGTAGTTCGATCGCCGGCTTGTCGGATTTTTCGCGGGTGGGAGCTTGCTCACGCCAACACAACGAGCGTAACACGAGCTTGTTCGCCCTCCTCTCTCTCGCTCTCTCCTTTGATTATCGTAATCTCCCTTCTTCGATTACCGATGGAATCGCGTTTCACGAATTCCATTCATCGTCAATCGATCGTTACGCTTATCCAAGCGTCTGTACATTACATAACCTCAATTAATTATCGCGACGATAATTCGCGTGCGAAATAACGATAAGATTTCCGGCGAGGGGAGTGACTCGCGGATTCGTCGCTTCCCGGCCTAACCTCCGTTGCTCGAACGCATAGATGACCGCGTGCGTTCAAATAAATAAATAATTTCAAAAAAAAAAAACCAAAAACAAAAACGAAACGAAAATCGCTAAATCGAGCGCCGAATCAAATTTCCACTAAACGTTCGTCATTTCGTGCGATTTCCCGTTCAATTCACAAATTGGAGAAAAAACATTCTATTTCTCTCGCTACGCCGCAATGTCTCTTGCATCTCCGATTCGCAACGACGAGCCGCCAATCTGAAATCTCTTTCAAATTCGCAGCATGTGATCCGACGGCGTAGAACCAAATTTGTCCCGTTTGTTGTGCAGCCCCGCGATATTGTCAAAATCGATAATTTGCGCATGGCAGCGACAAAATTTGCATCGTCGTTGATTTCCGTTCGAGCGTAAATCAAATTTGATCCGGCGTAGCGTGAACGTAGAAGTCATTTCCGTCGCCTCTTTTTTTTGTCACGATCTTCTCTCGTAACGCTTCTTTCTCTTCCGATTATTCAGGTTCATCCCCCCTCCCATAATATGGGCGCAAAGAGCGAACCTACTTTACGTTACGATTTGCTTGGAGGACTGCAAAGATCCGCAAATCGACATTGAACCCGAAAAGGTGTATTTCAAAGGGGTCGGCGGCACGGATCGTAAAATGCACGAACTTACGATTAATCTTTACAAAAACATCGATCCTGAAAAAACGGTGCGAAGTCCCAAGGAGAGAGTTTACGAGCTCGTACTTTACAAAAAAGAGGAGGGACCTTTTTGGCCTCGTCTCACCAAGGAAGACAAAAAGTTTCATTGGCTCAAGTGCGATTTTAACAAGTGGAGGGACGAGGACGACAGCGAAGAGGACAGCGAGAGTCAACCGCATGACTTTGAAACGGTAATTATGTCATGTTTTTTTTTCTTTTACTCTCTTTTCATATCTTTCGTGTTTTTTGGCGGACAAAAATTTATATCATTTTCCATCATGAAACTCGTGCCGATTCTTATCGAGGATTTTCATTTTGCAACTTTGAACGCGAAGGTCTTGAAAAAATCGTCGACAATTATCCGGATGTTAATTTGAAATTTTTGAGTCTCCGAAGGCTTCTCGTCGGAAGCGAAATAAATTTTTTTCATTTACCTTGAAAGTTAAAACTTCAAAGATTACACTTTCAGCGCTGCGATTTGAATAATCATGATTATTTTGCTAGAAAAAAAGCACATTTTTTAAAATACGAAAATTTCGTATATATCGGTGAAAATAAAAAATAAACTTGAAGGATTTAAAGCTTGAAAAGCAATAGTGAGAGAAACGCAAATTCACATCCAGACAATTAACGATATCGAAGTTTGCATCTTCGATGATCGACGATTTGCCGAATATTTCGAAGCGACTTTTTCCGAATCACGACACTTTCGACGGAAAATAAAGGAAATACGGCAAAGATTCGGTAAAAATTCAATTTAAAAAAATCGGCGAAATTCGAATTCTCGATGCAAACGTCTCGATCTCTTTTCGAATCTTCCCTCGTGAAAAAGAACGCCACTCTGTATTTCTCTGTATAAAAATTGAAAAAAAACCCATCTAAATCCAAAAGAAAGAAAAACAAAACAATCCGACAATGTGATAATTTAATCGATAATTCTGGCCGATGGTTTGCCGATGGAACAGTCAACCGATTATTCGCAGGTGATGCGAGACCTCGGCTATTTGGGGGGCGGCGGGGGCCGCGACAGTAAGCCAAACCTCGACGACCTCGACGAAGTTGCCGACGAAGCGGGTTCGCCGGACAGCGACGACGACGAAATGCCGGATCTCGAGTGAAGTTCGCTCTCGAACGAGGAGAAAAAACAAAAGAAAAGAAAAATAATCGATAACACACCTTGATTCTCGTAAAGAAAAAAGAAAACAAACAAACAAACAAAAAAAAACAAACAAACGAAGCTAAGACCGGAAGTAGCGGGGAAAAGAAGAAAAACAGAATGTCGAAGGGAAAACGAGCTAACGTACGCGAACGCCGCGATATTTGCGTAGCCAAAAAAAAGGAGGGGGAGGAAAAAACAAAACTAACGACGCGCGATTCCGCGACGGTTTTCACCGTCGACGAGCGATCGAGACGACATTTTTTTATTGCAAAATCGTTTTTGCAAACTCGCGTGTATGGCCAATGGGGCGGTGGGATGCGCGCGTACTTTTGACGAATGAAGAAAAGAGAAACGAAAGAGAGAAGACGGTGAAAAAAAAGAACGAAACCAGCGAGAGGCGGGGAGAGTATTTGATTCGATAATTTGTTCATCGACTTTCGATCGATTTTCGATCGATGACATCCAAACGACGACGTCCTCCGATTCTTCGATGCACCGCGCGTTTTGCCCGAAACGCCTCGGCGATTTCTTCTCTCCCAAAAACACCCTCTCTTTAGCCTTAGTTCGTAAAGTAAGTTGTAATGGAAACAAACAGAAAAAAAAAGAAAGCTTTTTTATCGACGGTCGATTGAATGTGTAAAATATATGAAAAAAAAAAAAAAAAAACGAAGAGGCAGCAAAAATCGACGCCAAGGATCAGTCTTGAGTACGGTCGCTCGCTCACCCCGTTGAACTTTTTTCTTTTTTTTTACCGAGCGCTGCGAACCCAAGCGGACGTTGGACGAACCGAGGATTTTCGTGATGCGCGCGCAGCGACGAAAAGTAAAACTACGACTGGAAATTCGATTTTCCAATTGAATTATATTTATGATCGATAAGTCGATCTTTAACTTAATTTTAGATAAATATCGTTCTCTTTGAATCGTCAACTAGCGTTTCTTTATCTTTATCTTTATTTTATTTTTCTTTCATCGAACGATCATTCGATCTTTCATTTATCCAATCGATTTCAGCAGCCAGCCAAGCGTGATCGTAGCTGACTCGATTTCCGGCGAACGTTCGGTCCCGATCGACGACCGGAGTTTCATTTTTTTCTTCGTGAAAAAAATCGTTCGAATCGCGACTGCGCTTGCACCGACGAGGAAAACGACTGGAAATTCATTTTTCGATTTTCAAATCTTCGACTTCATTTTGGACAAAAATGTTTCACTTTTTTTTCTCATTTATTATTCGCGCGAAATCGCGCGTGTATTCGAATTTTTCCATTCCATTCATGACGAAATGTGGGATGAAACGATGAACAACGAGAGTTGGACGTTGATTGCGCGAATTTTCAGACGAATTCGAGATTACCTCTCGAACGACGAAATTTGGATATTAAATAGCGGGCGATTTTTTCTTTATTTTTTTTAGTCCATTTTTTCTGTTTTAATCACGAGGTCGTTTAACCCACGATACTGGAAGCCCCTCGCAGTGCGAGATAGCCCGCGGTAATGTCCATCGGCAAACTTCTCACCGTTGAAAACTCCTCGGCCGTAGCGTAATACAATTTTGTCTGAGGATCGGTGTAACGTGCCTGTAAAAAGAAAAATAAAGTCGGGATTGAGCAAACAATCGAGGAAATTCGCAGGGAAAATTTGGGCGCGATGTTTTCGTCGGAAAAAAAAGCGAAGAGATTTTGTTTTTTTTTCAAATCGCTTTTTTTTAACCTACCGGCAGACCGGAAATGTCCGAGTATTTCTTAGCCGGCTTGAAACTCGGAGGAGCATTTATGCAGCTGTCTGAAAGAATTTTTCGGACGTGAGATTTTATTGGTTTTTTTCGGTATGTTTTGCTGAGAGTTGAAGAAAAACAACTGGGGAAGCTCACAGTGAACAACTTCCGGTGGCCACGGCAACGAACGTTCCTGGGCTAACACCTGTTTGAGCGAACGCCATATTCTTTTTTTTCCGGAAATACTTATCGGTCTAAACTGCTGTTGGAATGACGAATTTTTGAAGACCGGCTGTTGCGGCTTTTTCGGGGATTCCGCGATTTCTTCGCTCACCATGTTGTCTTTGAATTCGGCTAAAAAAACAACGATTTTCACTGAAATCTATGTTATCAAGGGAATCGCAGTTTCCGGTTATTTGTTTCCGCTGATAAAACATCTCTTTGCGACGAAATTCGTTTTATTCGCTTGATTGGTCGAAATTATTGAGTCTCGAAAAGGGTGAAAGATTTCTTCGCGACGAATTCAAAGATTATTCATATGTGCAAAAATGTGCGATTGAAAACATCGTAGATCGTTTGTAAAGAGATAATTCATAACCAATTGTCATAAAAATAAAGAGATTCGAGAAACACTTCACTATCTTGGAAAATTCAGAATTCATTTTGCATCTGTTCACAAACTGATCAATTCGGGACCTCTAATTATCGCTTTTTCGTTGTACAAATGATTGTCAATGTGTAATCATCACAAGAGGGTCAACGTACCGAAACACGTTCAGAATCGTTTAGCTCTCGTCCTATATTATTTTCCGTACGACGTCATTAGAATAGAAGCAATTTACTTTCAGCATTTAAAACTTTTCAGCAATTTTATTCTCGTGAATAACATATTTGTTGTATTTTCGGACAAACGGAAACAGCCGACTGAAAAATAGAAAGAAACTTCGTTACGCGCCGCTCGCAGAAGTGTATCACTTTGTAGGTTATGTAACCGGTATGAACTGCGCGAGTGTAAACACTTTGCTTTCGTTCTCGCTCGAACACTCGAACATTTGTCGCGCTAAAATAACTAATCGGAAGCATGGACTGATTATATAATCGTTAAAATTATGCACAAAATTATGAAACATCGAAGACGACAGAATGAAACTCACGCGTCGGCAGCGTTAGCTCGAATTCTAAACCGCGAACGAACATAACCTCAAAAAATCAGAACATAGCTACTAAAACAATAATATCGAAAGTACTTGCAAAAAATCGATCGTCGCACGAAGCTTCTATACTTTTCTTACATGAAATTTGAATCACCGCGCGACAACATACGTAAAACGCGTACGCGATTTGTACGATCCAAGTACCACGAAATATCGAGCACTGCACGCTCCGATTGTAAACAGAACGAACGTAACCTCAAAAACACCACTTACATCGAAGAAATCCCTTTTTTTTCGTTTTGAAAATACAACAAAATGACGATTGAAGCGTCGTTACATCGACCGTAGTCCGTGCGTGTTGAACAACAATGACATTGATAATGTCGAGAGTGTTTTCGAACAATCGCTCGCGTGCAGCAACGATCGCGCGAAGTTTCAGCGTTTCGCGCGTGAGTTCCGAATTACCGCGTGACAGCGTTATGAACGTTTTCGACAGAAATGCAAAACTTTTGCAAAGAGAACGTGCAGCTTTGGACCCCGATGTCAAATTATACGATTACATCAAGGACGAAATTGGCTATCGTCTTGCCGATCGAGTATTCGACATAAAGAGACAATTCAAAACCGCCCTTGACCTTGGCTGCGGACGGGGTCACGTGTCCAAAAATATTTTTAAAGATTCCGTCGAAAATTTGATCCTCGCCGATATGTCGGCGAGCTTCCTCCGGCAGGCGGAAGTAACGCCGGATGTTACCATAGAGAGAAGAGTCATGGACGAGGAGAATTTATCTTTCGAGGACAACAGTTTGGATCTCGTCATTAGCTGTTTGAGCCTTCATTGGGTCAACGACCTCCCCGGCTGTTTCGATAGAATCATTAGTAGCTTGAAAAACGACGGCGTCTTCATGGCTGCCATTTTCGGCGGCGATACTTTGTTCGAATTGCGGTATAAAAATTCACCTCGAGTTTATCCTTTCGTTCCATTGACAATTTTCAAATCCCTCACTAATTTACAAAAGCTACTTGCCTCAACAAAGTTCCGCAATGCTAATGACTTTGAAGTTTGCATCGTCGAAATCCAACGAAATGTTATGAAAATTGCGGAAAATTCAATATTAAAAATTGCCAAATTCCCATTCTCATTCGGGTCAAACGAGGCAAACTTCGAGATCATCAAATATAATCGTCGTGTTATCGTTAAATCGGCGATAATGCTGATCTTCTGCATTTCAACAGAAGTTCCCTCCAGCTGGCCGAATTGGAGAGAGAAGGTGGAATATCGCCGCACATTTCGCCGTTCACGAAAATCCGAGACATCGGAAGCTTGCTGAACAGAGCAGGTTTCACGATGTTAACGATCGACACCGACGAAATGGTCATCGGTTTTCCCTCCATGTTCGAGCTCATGTGGGATTTAAAAGGTAAAACAACGGAGGGGAAACAAAGCGTAGAACGATGATTTTCAAAACAAAAAAATGTTTTTTATCGAAAAAAAACCGGAAATTGCAGGAATGGGCGAAAGCAACGCGGCGAGAAACCGAAAATTGCATCTGAAGCGCGAAACCGCCTTGGCGGCGGCGGCGATTTACGAGGAACTGTACGGTAAAACGAGAGACGACGGATCGCCTTACGTACCGGCGACTTTTCAAATAATTTACATGCTGGGTTGGAAGCCAGACCGATCGCAGCCAAAACCGTTGGAAAGAGGATCCGGCGAGGTGTCCCTCAAGGATTTGTACAAATTGGACAAAATAATTCGCGACGCGAAAAAAATTAAGCTCACCGACGAGGACAAGTAGACGAAAATTAAGGGGGGGGATCTACGACGATCCTACCGTTTGAAAATTGTACAAAGCATAAAATAAATCATCTATTTATACGAATTTCCGCGGTCTTCGATGAATTCGATTATTTATAAAATCTTATACCGATCTTCGCTTAATTTTTTTTTCTCCCTGTTCGATTTACGATTTTTGTTCGTCCGACTTTTCCTTGTGCGTTATAACGCCCCGTTCTATGAGATCTGGAATTTCCACCGCGAGCCAAGGTCCCAGCTGAAAAAAATTTGCGTCAATGTTAAAATGGATGGTTTTTCAGTGCAAAAAAGCATTAAACAACGATGATAACTCACGCCCAACGCCATCGCGTGAGATATACCGAATTTTGGCACGTTTCTCGCCCACAACGGTTTGAAGTGATCCGTCAAACAGATTTTTCCTCCTCTGTACATCTTGGCGGTCTTTCCGTCCAGCTCCGGCAGGGCGAGTTCCGGAGCGGTCACCGGATAAGTTACGGGGATCTGAAAATCGCAAAATCACGATAACGGAAAATCCTCCAATGACCTTGAAGTTTCAATCCGAATTCTGTCGATTTTTTCAATTAAACTTCCCGGAATATTGATTATACTTTGATTTGTTCGAAGATTAGCTTTTTTAACATTCGCTATCGGTATTTTCATTTTTTTGTATTTTTATACCAAAGTCGGCGGGAGTTTTTTTCGGAAACTCACATCAAATTCGACATCAAACTCGTATTTCAACAAGTTATGGATGTACCAGCATTTCCCGAACCACTTTGTGCCCTCCTTGTTCGACTCCAATCGAAACCAGTCATTGTCCGATTCTTTGTTGTTTTGTACATACTTTGCGCGACGAAGAGAAAGAAGGATATAAATTATTCGAAGGATATATAGGATATAAAAATGACGATCTCGAATTCTCTGCTGAGAGGAGAAACGAGTGTGATAAAATGACAAAATCAACGATTATTTTGAGAAATAAATTGAAAAATGGACACCAACTGGCGGTAAATAGTGTAATGTATTTTTGAAGAATGTACGAAAATCTCAAAGATTATTCGTAATAAAAAACATGACGTAGCAGCAATATTGTTTAAACTTTTTTTAACCTCGGTTGACATTTTTCAACACGAGTGACGCGCGACAACAATGCACAACAGCTGTTCGAGAGGACAATCAACCTTGTGGTTGGCGGAAATTTAGTAATTAGTTGAGACACACCTTAATTAGACTCATGTATTCCTCCTTCAGCCTCTGGACCCAAAGATCTTTATCTCTTGGTCCAGCTTTCGTCTGACACAAGGGAATATTGCTGAGTGTCTTTTTCGTCGACGCGTCAACCATCGTGGTACGTGTACTTGTGTACTACTCTGAAAATTGAGCGCGGGCTTCCGCACGTGAAAAACTACGGCGTCGTCGGTTCGCGTCTGGCCGAATCGGAAAAACGAATCAAGTCACTCCACGAACCTTCAAACACTCTCTTTTCCAGTCGTTTTATCGTTTTGATCGAATAATTATCATCATATTCTCGAAATGAGTCTCAAAGAGAGAGAGGAGACTTTTTTTTTTGGAAAGTTCTCGTTCCCATTTTTACCGACCGTTGATAAGAGAAATGAGAATGCAACAATTAAATATTTAATTGATTTTGAACTACAGCTCAAAAAAAAGAGTCACCGTTCTCGACAAAATCAATTTTGTTATACAAATAATGTGTACACGTATTGTTATAAAAATGCAACGATAACAATTGTCACAGATTGAGCAAAAAATACCGAGTCCATTCATTGTTTCAATGAGGAGCAATCGAGAAACTTTTGAAAGCCGCTTAGTGCTGACCTCTTTTTAATAAATGATCAAGTGTCGTATCTGCTGTCAAGTTCTCGAACTACACTTGCGTTCGTAGCGCTTTATACAATCCAGTACAAAATGTATTTCAGTGTCAATCGCACGTAATTGGGCGTAATGTAAAGTGCCGGTTGTTGCACGTTTCCGCTTAAAATCTCTCTAGATCGCGTTCCCGTTTGTTCTCGAAAAGAAAAAAACGTAAATAAAGGAGAAACAAAACGACATTTTCGACCGACGATGGGACAACGAGTTTCTCGTGACGATTTCGAGTGGGTTTACACCGAAGAACCTCACGCTAGTCGGCGAAAATTAATATTGGGTATGTCGCAGTCTGTTTTCTTTCTTTGTCGTACTTTTTACCGCGATTGTCCACAGTTAGAGACATACACGATAGTTTTCCTCTGTTATTACGACCCTGTTTGCTGCTTCGATAAAGATTTATTACACGCTTATCCGCAGTGACACATCAAAGATTATGGCACGAAAAATCCAAGCTTTTAATCTTCGTATTATATCTATTCAATTTGAAAACTCGTCGATTCATCGAACGATCGTTGAGCGTACGAAGATACGAAAATTTGTAGATTAGAATATGGATGATACCGAAGTTTGGTGTTTTCACGTGAATTATTCTCAATTTCCTCTTCACATTTTTCACATTTTTATAAGTGCAACTATTTTGAAAATTTGATGCAACGTCGCAGGCATGCTGACGATAAACGAATGACGATTATTACAAGTTCGTAGCGCTGCTATCGCGAACATTCTTTTTGCGATAAAAATTCTCGAAAAAAGCGTTAATTGAGTTCATTAACGTTGATCGAACGATTTTCTACAACACTTAATCAAGACGCTCGTCCTGTTTCATTTATTTTCCTTATTTTGAATGAAATTTGTATTTAAACTAAGAATGAAATATCAATTTGTACTTTGACGATATATCTTCGTGTTTTTTGCAATGAAAACCCTTATCCTTGCGATATTTTGTCGATTTCTGTGAAAAATACAGCACACGTTGCAGCACCTTTGACGCAAAAAGTTTATTTGCACCGTCGAATCTCCGCAAAGTCTGCGCTTAACGATCCGACGTCAAATGACTCATAATCGTACGGAGAAACAAAAAGCGTAGATTACGATGAGAATTCTCGAAATAAACGCTGATTCCGATAAAAACTGTAATCTCGTTGAGGCTCATTCAGCTTTGAAATCAAAACTTTGAGTTAGTAAAAGATTTAAGGAACACAACAAAGTTGAAGTTTTGTAAATCGAGACTCTGCGAAAATGCGAATTTTTCAAAATAAATTCCTTTCACGATTGAATCGCAATGAAAACTCTAATCGATCTTGTTGGATGAGAATTCTGAAAAAAGACATTTTAATTCAGCGAAATATCCGCAAATAAAAAAGTTGTTCGGATACGACCCGAACTTCAAATGGGTGGTAACGGGAATGGTTCTCATACAATTCGCCTCGATGTTCGTCGTCAAGGACTTGAGTTATCCCGTGCTGTTCCTAATGGCGTATTGCTTCGGCGGAGTCATCAATCATTCTCTAATGTTGGGTAAATTGGATTGTAAACTTTCATGGTTTTCAAGTCGAAGAATCATAAATTTCAAGCTTATCTCGTCGTTTCAGCCGTTCACGAAATATCGCACAATCTCGCGTTCGGTCATAGCAGACCGATGGCCAATAGAGTTTTTGGCTTTTTCGCCAACCTGCCGATAGGAATTCCCATATCGATAAGCTTCAAAAAATATCATCTCGAACATCACAGAGTAAGGACGAACAAACATTAAAGATACCGTGCATCTGTCGTTGGCTGTTGTTCGGAGAAAAGTTCGATTTTATTTTCTGTGCAAAAAAACGCAGGACTATGGAAGATTAGACAAGTTGGTTTCGTTCTATTTTTGAAACAGTATCAGGGAGATGAAAAAATGGATACGGATTTGCCAACGTTGCTGGAGGCCAAATTATTCTGCACAACCGTCGGCAAATTCTTTTGGATACTTTTGCAGCCATTTTTTTATTCCTTCCGACCACTCATCGTTTATCCCAAAGCGCCGTTGACCCTCGAATACGTTAATCTTGTCATCCAGCTGATCTTTGACGGCATCGTTTGGTACTTTCTTGGTAAAGATGAATCTCGATTGTTTTTCTTTTTTTCATCGATGGTTTGAGGGAAAAATTGAAAATTTATATCGCACATGTGCATTTTCAGGGGGAAAAGTATTGGTGTATCTTCTGTGTGGCTCGGTAATGGCCATGGGTCTGCATCCGGTTGCGGGACACTTTATTTCCGAACATTACATGTACAAAAAAGGTTTCGAAACGTACAGCTATTACGGTCCATTGAATTTCATAACATTCAACGTTGGCTATCACAACGAGCATCACGACTTCCCGGCAGTACCTGGCTCGAGATTGCCCGAGGTATCGTTTATTTTAATTTAAATTATTTTCATTTATTTGTCTCGTTATTTTGATCGGTATAAAAATCTGAAAAAAACATTCGTATAAAGAATGAATTAATTCGACACGATTATCGATTTCAAAATCGACATTTAACGTTATTCGAAATAAACTTTGAAAATCGGGGTGAAAACTGAACTTAAAAAATAAACTTGCATTTGTTTCGCTATTGCTGTTTTTACGCACAGGTACGTCGAATCGCGCCAGAATTTTATGAGGATTTACCTCATCACGACTCTTGGACGGCCGTTCTTTACGATTTCGTCATGGATCCGGATATCGGACCTTACGCCCGAATAAAACGGAAACACCGAGGCTTGAGCTCGTGATCGCGCGACGAAAGAGTGCTGAAACTCTCGTGAACTTTTTTTTTCGCCCTTTGGCGAGCTGACACGTACAGGAAACTCGACTATATTTTTGTAATCGTCGCAATGTTGAAATCCTCTCGCACATTATTGCTTCCTCTACGATATCTCTGTGAATCGCTGAATTACGCGCATACGTCGATGTACGATCGTCACTTTCCTTCTCTCTGTTTCTCATAACGATACGATCTTTTCTTTTTCTCATTTTAGTAAACACGTTGGCGGAAAACAATACAAAATTGATGTGATTTTGCCGTACATCAATCGGTAAACTATTGCTAGTCAAACGTGATCGCCTTCAAAGTTATTTTTTCCGGTGTGGTCCACGTATAATTAAATCCGCGCTAGATTGTTGAATCATGGATCGTTTTTTTCTCTCTCGCGCCAGTATTAATGTGTGATAATAGCAAATTTTCTACAAATCTTTCACCCCTCTCTTCCTCATGATCTATCAATCTGCGTTTCCGAAACTCTGTTAAATCCTTTAATCGTTTTTCATTGAAAGTGGCGCATGTTCCACGTTTTTAGGTACGAATTAATTACGACTGTAAATGAGGAATTTGTACAAAGCTATTTATCTAATAAATATTATGAATTATATCGCAAGAAATTATTTACGATTCCCACTTCCGTTGATTATTTCCGCTATAAGTTACGCGCTTTTCGTTTTCCATATTCAAATCGCGGAAGGCATCGATTTCATTAAAAATGATCAAAAATTAGTGTTTCAAGCTTTGTGCATTTGAATTTCGCGCGCAAAAATGACAAACTTCGTACTCCTGCGCACGCGCATCTTATTTTTCGCAAAGCGCCCCGGGAAGTTTCTCTCCGAAATTTCGAGAATAAAACAAAGTAAAAAGAGCGAGTGGACGAAAAGACTTTGCGAATTCAACGCACAGCCCGTATACGACTAGTTTTTGTGATTTCATTAGATTTCGTTGATAAATAAAATGGCGGAAGCTCACGAGGCAACGGCTACGGATAACGCAAAGACGGAGACGACCCGCAACGAAGTTTGTACTTGACTGTTTTTCCAACAATTTTCACGCACAAATTGTATAAACTCATAACCTGCAAATTCGATCTTCACATCCCTAGCTGTTGTTTTTTTTTTCTCGCAAATTTCGTAGATGCCGACGCCGAAATTGAAACACGATTGGTATCAGACAGAGACGTACGTGGTTATAACGATTTTCGCGAAAAATGCGGAAGACTCGGAAGTCTCTTACAGAGAGACGGCGGTGAGTGAAATTTCGAAATTCATTTTTTCAATTTGTTCTCTATTTTTGCCGTCATTCTTTTCGACTTTTCGATGTTTACACGGAATTTCCGTTCCGCAGCTGAGTTTCAGCGCGAAACTTCCATCCGGCAGTGACTACAGCCTGGAACTCGATCTCGCGCATCCCGTTGTTCCTGAGGAATGTTCGTACAAAATTGCGCCTTCCAAAATCGAGGTAAAGTTGAAAAAACGCGATGGCATCAAGTGGAACGCGTTGGAGGGTGTTCCGAGCGAACAGGATCCCGTTCAACCTATTCCTCAAGGTGAAAACCAATTTTTACGCAAGATTCGGCCGATTATGAGAAAAGCGTCGCGACTGCGTCGAAAAATTAGTTCCGAATTTGACTTGTGCCGCGTTTCGGTGAAACCAACTTTATTCGTTTTTTGAGCAAAGAATGATATCAAATTTTAGTATTTTATTTTCCGCGTTTTAGACGCGAAAAATTAACATTTCGTCACAAACAGAACAAGGGCTGCGATTTTGGTGCGAGTAGTCCTCTTGAATTTTTATCAAAGTATCTCTTTGAATTTTGCACTTTTGTTGCAATTGCGTTTCTAGAAAGTTCGAAGAAAGAGGAGAAAAATCTGGCGCGATTAATCGCTGAACGTATTTTGAATCGCGAAAAAGACTCGAACCAACGGATTTTCGTTTTTGACAGTCATTTTCTAAGGATTTCACGGTACAAAAGTTTCGTAACCTTACGCAGAAATACTTCAAGCGAGCGGCGAGCCCATGAAGTATCCGAGCTCCAGTAAAAAACCGAAAGACTGGGACAAGGTGGAAAAAGAGATCGAGCAAAAGGAGGAGCAGGAGAAGCCGGAGGGAGAGGCTGCGGTGAACGCGCTGTTCCAAAAAATTTACAGCTCCGGCTCGGACGAAGTGAGACGAGCGATGAACAAGTCGTTTGTGAGTTGTTTTTACGAAACTTTGCATCGCCGATGAATCTGTTTCCCGATCTTGCGCATTCAAAAATTCACTGATCATAAAACAGTTGGAATCCGGTGGTACAGTGCTGAGCACGAATTGGTCGGAAGTCGGGAGCGGAAAGGTCGACAAAAAACCACCGAAAGGCGTCGAATGGAAGTCTTGGGATCCTTAAAGGACGATGAAGACTCGTTAGGCGCCGATTTATCGTTCGAAATTCGTACCCTGATGAGAGTCTGACGAATTCAAAAGAAAAATCTTCAGATCGCTCTAATGCAATAATTTAATGATTATCATGGACTTTCCGACTAGAAAATAATGAGAGTTTATTTACGCAAGGAAATGTTTTATAAACCTTGGGAGTTGCCGTAACTGAGGAATCAAAGTACTACCAAAATCATCGCACAATCCGTTTTCGGAATTCCTTTCTTCGTAAAGTGGAATTCGAAGGGTTTTCATTTGCAAATTTTTCGATATCCTGTTTCAGAGTGTCTCAAGCGCGCGATTTCTCTGCGGAAACATCTTAATTTGTGAATTTATTCGTTTAATCTCCCATTTTCACGAATGTTTTTTCCAAAATTGGACGCTTGAGATGTTCAAAATCAAACTTTTTTGAGATTGAATTGTACTGCCTATAAAAGTTGTGTATATAGAAATGATTCGGGCCGATCCACGCTCGAGGAAGAGGAAAAGGCTCGGAGGAGCGTCGAATACTCTGTATAAAAACGGTCTCGTGCTAAAAATGGACGAAGGCGCTTGAAATTCTCGTGTTTTTTCTCTCTATTCGTATCAATATAAGCAAAATCATCTCCGTCACGTCGAACGGCGAGAATTCTGATCTCAACAGCTGAGCTACGAGCGGTAATCAGCAGCCGAAGATAGAAAAATCTTTCTCTCACGACGCCGAAGTTTTCATCTCTGAAAAGCAACGAAAATACCATGGAATCCCTCAAAATCAACAATCTACATGATGATTTCGTGTAAAGCGAGTTTGAGGAACGATCGGGAGTTGAAAAAACGGCAAAAAATCGTATTTTCGTTGCGGTCCATCGACGCACTCATCGCATCCGGTTTTCAGAAATATATTCTCCGATTCCGAGTTTGACAAAGTTTTCACGATGATCATGACGATTCGCGTCATGACTGTACACTCACGGGCACTCGATGCCATTCGTGTATTAGCGAGATAACATGTTTTCCTTACAATTCATTAAAACGAAAAATAGTCCACTGAAATGAAAAGAATATATACAATACAAGGAACCTCTTGCTTCTGTCTCTACTTTTTGCCCTCGTTTTTTTTCCTATCTCAGTTTCTTATCCACGACTGATTACCTATTTACTATTATTACCTATTTCTACGATACCATTTTAAGCAATATTAAAGCAAAGATTCCTAGGCAGATATTTCTGTTCGAAAAAATTTCGGAAAGATCAAAATCTGTGATTGGATTGTATTGGGGTTGTGTTTGGGTGCTCGACGAGAGACTAACGGGGGCCTGTGGAATGAGACGTTTGCCGAAACTCCTCGAAATCGTATTTTCCAAAGAATGAAAATGATTTCTGAACATGATTTCATTCTGCCTCTGCGCCTCCGCTATGGCTACTCTCATGTCTCTTATTCTCCTGTTGTTGTAAATCATAGATGCGCACAAAGAAACAATGGCAAGAGCGGCCGAAGCCAAAATAGACAGATATTTGTATTTCTGAGCGTTCATCGCCTGACTGTCATGATACTCTTTGATGGCGGTCGCCAATTGCGTAAAATGGTCTCTCTCCGCGCTCTCCAGCATTTTCAATTGCTCGCTCAGCCTAGATTGTTCCTGCAGTCCTTTGTTCTCCATTATCGTCAATTGCACGTACTTTGGATCGTCTCTTCTCGTCTGCACCAATTCTCCGTAAATTTCCTTCAATTTTTCCGCCACCAAGTTGGCCTGTTCGTTCAAACAATGACGCTCGTCCTGGTACTTGAACAATTTGTCCTGCACGGCGACAACGCGCCGCTGCGCCAGTTCCACGTCTTGAACGCCCGTCAACTGTTGATACCATCGCCACCAATTCATGAGATTCGCAGGTATCGGAGATGGTTGACGGAGCGATGCTGCGTTCAAATCTTGAATTATCGTCATTCCATTAACGTTCTGTGAATTTTAACGTTTTGTCAAGCAACGACATGTTTTTGTTTTGCTGAAATGGCAGAGTGTGTAAAGAAATGACAATTCAAACGGAAATTCGGTGTTTGCGTATTCACCTTGACGATCGTGTCGTATTTGTTCGCGGCTACGCCTTGCATGTTCGTCAATTGCACCTGAGCTTTGCTCGCCGCATTTTCAACCGCGTTTGACGTGCCGTGCGCGATTCTCGCCACGATTGCTTGTATGAACTTTCGCGACCGTCCAGACATGGTATTTTATCACCGCGACACCGTCTATCGTACGCCCGTGTCATGCAAGATTCTGATATATTTATCGCGGATGCTGATTTTTAGGTTATGCACGGCGGCGGTTCTCCCAAGTGTTCTTATTTTTATTTCCGAGATCGTTCAACTCTGTGATATTGGCCGCATTTTCAATTTTGCGATTTTGAATTAAAAATCAACAATGATGGAAAAGAATTGAGTGTCGAGCGATTAAACGATCGCATTTCGCGGATTGATGATGCACTTTGCGATTACGACCATTCGCTCCGTGCGCACTTTGGCGAAAATGAAAAGGTTATGTCGGTCGATTGTCGTGCAAAAAGCTCTGCGATTTCGGCCGTATTTCACATCTTTCGCGAGTGATTTTTGATGGATTTTGAATTGAAAGCTCGATGATGGAAGCCGATTAAAAAGTTAATTGATTAAATAATCATGGTTCGGCTGTATTGTTACTTTGCGAGCTTTGCGATTACGATGGTCGATTTTCGTATCGTATGCAGCCGCCGCGCCACTTTTTGCTTCTCCTGTAACGCGAGAGATGGCGTTTCGAAAAATGAATTTGTAATTACACGACTTGCATCTCATTACTTATTCGTTATTATGATTGAACAATATTTATCGACCGATAACTCATCAGTTCTTTGACTTTAGAATTTAATCGTCACTACAGAACATTTGGTTTTTTTTTCAACATGCACAGCGCAATATTAATTGAAACTCTTACCTTGCAGCAGTATTTTCATCCAACAACGCTATGATGACAAGTGCGTCATGTGATTTCGCGAATTAAATTATACGATTCTTTGGGAAACGTGATTTTTCCATGTAATATCAAACGATGTACACTCGATGTCAGCAGTATCCATCACGCGTCATAAATCTTTCGATTATTTATTCTCCTTTATTTCGTTTTTCATCTACTACAATATAATAATAAATATGATCATGCTCAATACATAAATGGTGTATTTACAAAAGGCTCTCCACTTTCAGGCCATTATTTTTACGTATATATTTAGCAGTATCTGCGTATAGTCAGGCTTTCCTCTTTTCCGCCGAGGCTCTCATTCGATCCACGCACATTTACACCTACATATATATATGTATACACGCACATGTATACATATATATATGTTTTTTTTTTTACATTATCTTTACATTTGCGTATAACATTCTTCAAATTCTCATAAACATCACAAATGCGCTTCATCTATGCATCCAGTCTTCTGGTAAACATCTCAATGCCTATATGTTTCTCGTTTCGTTAAAGACTAAAGAAAAAGATCGAAAAAGAAAACAACGAAATCTTTCGATTTTCCGATAATCTGCTTGTTCGATGTATATATATGTATGTATATATATATATATGCAGTTATTAGTGAGATCGGTAAAGAATTTTCATAACGTTACATTTATACAAACCTTTGTAATTTCGTAATATTAACGTCCCCTATAACGGCTACATACATCTCTATGCGGTTTAATATTTGGTATTACGTGTGTTATGCAGTAGTTTCTTTATTTTCGTAATCATCACGATTTATGAGTAGTGTTTTTCTTTTTCCTTCGTCCCCCTTCTCTCTCGTAAATCCTTCCCTCTTTAATTTGATTCCGCTCAAGTTGAAGGAAAAAAATAACGATTTATTGACTTGCGCTTTTTGCTGAATAAATTTCTCAAACGATGATAATGCGTTTGGAAATATTCACGGGTGGTCGAATTACGTTCTGCCTGAAAAAAAGGAAGGAAAAATTCGCACTTTTCTTCGATGTTTGGTCAAAATTTGATTTTTTTTAAATATTCGGCGTGAAGTACCTGCTCCTACAAAGGTGTCTCTTTTCGGGTTTCGGCTTTCCATTGGAATCCATTGACCCTCGTCGTAATGGGCTTGTTCCGGTTCGTAGCATTCTCAAAGCCGTTTCTCACCCCAGCCACCAATCTCATAGCCGGATTCGAAACCAAGCCGTTGCGTTTTGGTTTCGCATTGCTCGCGCTGTAAAAACAAGTAATTCACAAAATGGCGGCGATTTTTCCGATCGAATTGTCGACATTCGACAAAATCTTCAAAACGACATAGAAAATTATCGAAAAAAAACCGGCAATATTTCCAAATCCGAGCATTTCGAAAAATGGCCTCAAATGTTCCGACAAAGCTCTTCTCATCTCTTCTCCGGAAGTGGAATACGTGAAATTATCGTTCGTTCGTTGAATTTCAACGATGCAAACTTGGAAATGATTATTTGATAACAAACCGGAAGAAAATAATTCACCTCCCACCGTGCTCCGTGTGCTTAACGTTGCGACCGACTCCCGCCCCGCTGTTGCCCAATATAATTCTCATGTGCGTGTCTCTCGTGAAATGCGTGTCCGCCGAATTTCTCTTGTCGTCAATTCCATTTTTCTTCTCCTTGCTCGTTATTTTCAAGCCGAGCATCTCGTTGGTGAGCTCGAACGGCTTCGGCGTGTCCTTGCTGTCGTCGATCATTTCCGTTTTGATGTCGATCGGCTCGTAAATAACAGCAGGATTGTTGAAACCGCCGCTCTGAGCTTTGTACTGGATGCTCTGATTTCCGGTCAGCAGCGAAACCCCGAGCTGACTCTGGATGACACTGGCGGCCGTCTGGGCACTCGGTGGACTCGTGTTCGTCGGCGAATACGGTATCAGACTGTCGCTCAACGGTGAATGAGGCGGCGATGCGTATATCGGACTCTGCGGCTCGCTCTTCAACGGCGACAATAATTTACTGAGAGGACGACTCTTGGCTCCTCTCGAGCACTGCTGGAGTTGCTGCGTGAACGACAACGGCGCCTTTTTCATGAAACAAAAACCATTTTCCAATGGAACGATCGAATTTACGAGATTTTTCCTCTACGATTCATATCGATTTCAAGAATTTGTCAAATTTTCCGCGCTGAAAAACCGTCCAGTCAAAGTACATAAAGGGAAAGGAGGCTTTTTTGTTAATTTATATCGAATATCGATATCGTGATGTATGATAATGATAATAAAGAGGAAAAATAATAAATCCGCCGAATCTCAAACTCACTTTGATGACTTGGTTCACCATCGGATTTTGCCCGAACTTTCCCTGATCGCTTTTCGTACTTCCGGTCAAATTGCTGCTGGATTTGCTGTTGCTCGAATTGTTTCCCAAGGAAACGCAGCTTCTGCGTTTCGTCGAGTCCGGCGATTCCGCTGGGCTGTACTGGGTCGAGAGTGGATTCAAAATGGCCGACGACGGTTTGGTCTCGGCGGTTGAATTCGACGTTACGGACGTCGCGCTGCTGCTGCCACCTGATTTGCCGAAAACGTCGATTTTATTCTTACCCAAACTTTCGACGATCATTCCCTCCAATTCCGCGCTCGACTTACCGCCGTTGGCACCCGGTCTCAGGCTTCTCTGATTCGCCGAATGTTCCTCGAGCAATCTCACGACCGTGTCGTGGCCACTCTTCGCGGCGACTTTTATCGCGTTTCTGCCGCAATGATCGGAATGATTGGGATCAGCGCCGTGATTCAACAACGCTCTGACGCAGTGCTCGTGGCCCTCCTGCGCTGCGATACCTGCGCGACGTCAGCAGTTTTGACGTTTAATTAGAATAGAACAAATAAGAAAACCGGATTTGCCGCTCTCATCCTCTTGAAAAATGTGTCGAGCATCTTTATAGCGAACGCGACGAGCTTTCATTCAACGTCGAGTGTACAAATATCGCCTCTGTCTAAATGTTTCTCAAATTTCGACGTTCCCGAGACACGAATTTTAACAACGAACTTACGAGCTTTCTTAACGCAAAATATCAAATTGTCGCGAAAAAAAAGATACGAAAATGGTTATTCCTTTGCTTCATTGCTAAAATATACTTTTTATCCCCCACGGTGAAGGACTCAAGTTTCATTTCGATTCGCTTCTGTTACATTTCTCAAAATGGTAAAAAGTAACGGAAATTCCGAAATTAAGGCTAAACTCGAAAGTCGATAATGAATTTCCGAGCTTTTTAACGCAAATCGAAGGTGGATATTCGTTTGTTTCGTTCAAAAAATGTACTCTTTATCCCCGTGGTGAAGGTGGCGAGTTTCATTTGATTTTGATTGGCTTTTGAAACATTTTTCAAAGTAATGTTGGAGGGAAAAAACGATTTTGGAATTCTGGTTACCGAGTGCGGTGGCGCCTTGATTACAGGTGTGATCCGGTGTCGCTCCATGCTCGAGAAGGAGTCTGACTATCGCGGCGTGTCCTTGCCAGGCCGCCGAGTGCAGAGGCGTTCTGTTCTCGTTGTCGCAAGCGTTAACGCTGGCATTACCATCCGTCAACAAGAGTGCTACCATCTCGACGTGTCCTTGCCACGAGCTAACGTGAAGGGGAGTCCGGCCCTGTGGAATCGCGAGGAGCAAATCCGATTAAAAACGTTTTTTTCGTCCATTTTCTTCCATTCGTCAATTCGTTCCCATTTTCTTTCGCAAACCGAAAATGAAACGAACGAAAAACGAAAAAAGATCGAAACGAGAAAACACACACCTCGGAATCTCGACTCTCAACGTCGGCGTGAGCGTTTTCCAACAGAAATCTCGCCATCGCCAATCGATTTTCCAAAGCCAGGATGTACAGCGTGCTCCTTCCATCCGCGTCTTTGGCGTTCACATCGGCGTTGCGAGACAGCAATATCTTCACCGTTTCGTAATGTCCCTCCAGCGCAGCGAGCCTGTCGAGCAGAAAAAAACACGTTCAGTTGACGTTTTTTTCCCATGGAAATTCGAAAATTGTCCAAAAGCGTACAGCAGCAGCCCAGGAAATTGTGATCCAATCACGGAAATGAGAATTCTAATTTCGTCAATGCCATACCGGAAGATTGGAATTTTTGAAAAAGTAACGGTAACTTTGAAAACTCTGAGAAGCTTTTTCGGATGTAATTCGTTTTAATGTGGCATTTTCGCGAAAAAAAACATCGCGGCGTTCGGAGGCTCACCTCAAGGCGGTTTTTCCGTCGTGCGCGTGCTGATCTATCGGCGCTGCGTGCTGCTCCAGCAGCCTCTCGACCAACGCCGTGTGACCCTCTTGGGCTGCGAGCATGAGAGCACCCTTGCCGTCGTTGTCCGCCTCGTCCACTTTCGCGCCAGCCTCCAGCAGAGCCTCGCACACGTCGATGTGACCCTCGAATGCCGCATAATGGAGCGGGGTCCAACCCGAATTGTCGCGATGTTGCTCGTCCAATCCTGAGATTGCAAAAAAACATCAAAATCTCAACTTTTCTCGGCTGATGTCTATAAAAAAAAGTTCAAAGTTTAGTTCAAAAAGCCTAAGAATTTCGTGCACCGGGCGATGCTACAAAAATCTGAAAAAAATCAACCGTACGTCAGACACCGAGCACGGCAATTTTCAACAATAACAATGCCAAAAAGTTATCAACAAATTGGTAAAAAAAAAACAAATTCCGGAAGTAAACTGCCAACTTCTTTTTCGTTTGTGCTAAATTGCTTCCTTCATTTTTCGCAATGCACTGGAATTTTTTCAAAACTTCGTCGGTATTCCGAACTTCCGCTTGTTCAATTTTCCTCAAGACGAATCGCAAATTCCTCAGGAGTAACGAGAAATTCTTTCAAAATGAAAAAAAGAGATTTCAAAAGTTTCACCGAATGTTTTTCTTTCCACATTCTGTTGATGACTTTTTAATATTATTATTATTCAAAATCGCTGGTCGGGGTGTTTTACGTGCGATTGATTTTTTTTTCAGATTTTTGTGGTACCGCGGAATTCTCGTTCTTCTTCGTATTTCTTTGGGTGCTGTACGGCCTTAAAACGATTTTGCAAAAAAAAAAACATTGTTTTCAGGAAGTTACCTCTGTCGAGAAGTTGTTTGACGACGTCGGTTCCACCCTGGGCAGCGGCGACGCTCAGCACCGTTCGTCCTTCGTTGTCTATGCTGTCGACGTAGCAGCCCCAGAAGAGAAGCAGCGCCACGACCGATCCGTGACCCATACTGGCAGCTGCCCACAGTGGTGTACGTCCGGTGGCGTCGCAATGGTCGACATCCGCCTCGTACTCGAGCAGCAGCTCGCAAACATCCCGGTGACCTTCAAAAGCCGCCACCAACAGCGGCGTCATGCCATCTTTGTCCTGATGATCGACAGCAGCGCCACGTTCCAACAAAATCGTAACCACCTGAGGGCCGTCATCGATCAGTCAAAAGTGAAGCGTAACAACATTTTCTGATTTTTTGTAACAACATTGAATCTCGTACACGTCGATATTCGCGCAAAACTGACTTTTCGACAACGAAATTATGGTCCTCGTTGGATGAGATGAATTTTGTCGTCAGATTTGTGTGGTATCGTCGGGGCAACCGAAATGTCTTTTTTTTTTTGGTTTTCTCGTTTTGGAAATTGAAATATATTTCGTCGACGACACGATTCTTCCAAATGAATTTTATTTTCCCCTTTAATTAGTCCAGGAAGCCGGATGAAATGATTGTTTATTAATTATTTTTTTCTCGCTTGATTATCACACTCTAGATGGCTGAAAATGAGGCACTTTTCGCAATTTCTCGTGCGCTTTCTGTACACTACATTGACGTGAATCTTGATGAAATAATTCTTGAATGTACGACATTTTTTTTTTAATTCGTTTCGCCCCCCGAACGAAACCTTTCACGACGTTATTTCCGAGGAGCTTTACCCGAAACACGAAAACCAAAAAGGTTCGAATTCAGCAAGCCTTTTTTAGACTTTTATACAAATCTCCTCAGAAATAACACGATCGGAGTGTTTTTTTTTTCAAGGATGCTGGTCCAGATGTAAAACGAGGGAAAATAATTTTTCCGTACGTTCCAACAATGATTTCATCGATCCCAAAACGATGTAACGTTGATATCTTTTGTAATAATCGTAGAGGAAAAAAAATGACGAAAAATACGTGATCTTTCAGCCGGATAGAGTGGCAGAGAAACAGAGAGAGACGAGAAACAAAGACCCGAGAAGAGAAGAGATTTTGTTATCGAGGATGAAGAGAAAATAGCGAGAAACACCGAGAAGCTTTGCGAGAGAGAAAACGAAGCGGCGAATGACGAGTGTAACGAAAAAAACGCGAGCAGGAAAAGACGAAGATAGAGGAATCCATGCGTGCGTGGGTACCTTGGCGTAACCGTGATTCGCCGGGACGCACAACGCCGCGACGCTGAGGGCAGTACGGCCGTCGCTGTCGGCGTGATCGATCGTCGCGCCAAAGTCGAGGAGATGCTCGACGATTTCGCTGTGTCCCATGTAAGCGGCAGCTATAAGAGCCGTTCTGCCTTCGTCGTCGGTTCTATTGACATCAGCGCCGTGTTGCAAAAGAGCTTTCACGATGTCCTCGTGGCCGCCCCATGCCGCTGCCCTCAGAGCGGTTCTTTGATCCCAATCGGCGCAATCAACCATAGCTCCGTGATTGAGAAGCTGTTCAACGACCTGAGGAGGACGAGGAGGATCGGAGGGTAACGATAAGACCGTACGGAGGACTTTCGACTTCCGGTACGACGACTTTCCATCGCACTTTCAGCGTTCTTTCACGCGGCGTGCGGGGATTTTTCTTTGTTTTTTGGCTCCATGTTTTCAAGGTCACGAGGACCTTGAACGATCGGTTCGCGAGGTTAAGCTCTCGTCGGTGGTCCAGCCGAAACGGAACGGGACGACTCGGTCGGTTTTGGAAATTTTTCGGGATGCGATTCGAGTTCGTGCCGAATGACCTTGAAAACTAGGTTTCTTTGCAAACTGCAAATCACAAACGCTCGAGTGTTATTTTTTTGCCAAAAATTGTTGACCGTTTCATTGTCGTTCCATTTCGGCTCGATCCGATCTTTCTCGTCTGCTCGACTTGTTAGAACGAAGGAGAGGATGATGCTGTATGTTTATTTGGCGAATTAGTCACGACAACGAATGAAAAAAAACAAACAAAGTGTGGAAAAATTGAACGCGCAAGGTCGAACCGTTTTGAGAGGGTGGAGGACGATTGGATCGGTACCTGGGTGTGTCCGCCCCAGGCGGCTGCTCTGAGGGCCGTCCAACCGTCGCAATCGGCGTGATCGGCGCTGGCACCAGCAGCCAATAAGACTCTGACGACGTCCGCGTAACCGTGCCTCGCTGCTAGGTTCAAGGGCGTTTGCCCGTGGCGATCGGTAGCCTCCAGCTTCGCCTGGAACAGGAGTTCGTTTCGTCGTGTCTTATATTTTCTTTTTGTCATTCAAACGGGCGCCAATCGCGTCCAAAGATTAGGAACCCACCTGCGGACACGCAGCCAGCGCCAGTTCCAGCAGAGACGCATTGCCGTCGGCGGCGAGAGTGTGAAGTACGGTGCGACCGCACGAATCAGCCTGGTTGATGTCGCCACTCTCACCCAACAATTCGGTCAATGGTTCACCGGGGGATTCGTCCATTGGGCTCGCGTCTTGCGAGACCTAGCGAGATTCATCGGCACAATAAGACTCAAACCCGTCAACGTTTTGGGGCATCATTTATTCCATATGAGAAAACAACGACTTTTACTTTGGTTACCAATGAAAATCTTTGGAAGAACAACGGACAGGATTGTAAATTGAGTTTGGGGCTGGAAAGACCGTTGTTTCTCAACGTTTTTGGTTGGTTGGTGAGACAGGAAACTCGCCTGACTAGAAGAAACAGGATCCTAAAGGATAGGATAGGATAGGATAGGAAGAAACAGAAATAGGAGAGTGTGAAGTACGGTGCGACCGCACGAATCGGCCTGGTTAATGTCACCACTCTCACCCAACAATTCGGTCAATGGTTCACCGGGGGATTCGTCCATTGGGCTCGCGTCTTGCGAGACCTAGCGTGATTCATCGGCACAATAAGACCCAAACCCGTCAACGTTTTGGGGCATCATTCATTTATCGCGCAAAGTTACGTCTTCCACGTGAGAAAACAACGACTTTTACTTTGGTTACCAATGAGAATCTTTGGAAGAACAACGGACAGGATTGTAAATTGAGTTTGGGGCTGGAAACACCGTTGTTTCTCAATGTTTTCGGTTGGTTCGTGAGACAGGAAACTCGCCTGACTAGAAGAAATAGGATCCTAAAGGATATGATAGGATAGGATAGGAAGAAACAGAAATAGGAGAGTGTGAAGTACAGTGCGACCGCACGAATCGGCTTGGTTAATGTCACCACTCTCACCCAACAATTCGGTCAATGGTTCACCGGGGGATTCGTCAATTGGGCTCGCGTCTTGCGAGACCTAGCGTGATTCATCGGCACAATAAGACTCAAACCCGTCAACGTTTTGTGGCATCACTTTTTATCGCGCAAAGTTACGTCTTTCACGTGAGAAAACAACGACTTTTACTTTGGTTACCAATGAGAATCTTTGGAAGAACAACGGACAGGACTGTAAATTGTGTTTGGGGCTGGAAATACCGTTGTTTCTCAATGTTTTCGGTTGGTTGGTGAGAAAGGAGACTAACCTGACTAGAAGAAATAGGATCCTTGGTGACCTCGTCCTCGATGACCTTTTCCGAAGCCTTGGCTCCAGCGTCGATGAGCAACCTCAGCAGTTTGGTGTCCTGTCTTGGCCAGAGTATGCACTCGGAGCTGTCCAGGTAGCACTCGTCAACGGGAGCCCGGCAATCGACCATCCACAAGACTTGCAACGTATGGGGGTCCAGGCTGCAAGTGTTGCTGGTCGGATTGGCCATGGCGCGTTGAAGATGCTGCCCGAGGACGCATATCTCGTCGGGGTTGAGTTCGGGCCCGCACATCGTGTAGTAAGCCGCCAACATGGCGTGTCCCTCGGTCGCGGAGCAGAGATACTTTTGCGTGCAGTGCTTGACGTCCAGCAGCCATTCGGCGAAACTATGATGAAAGAGCATGAGTGCCCCAGCGCGCGACACCGATATGACCCTTCGAAGGAGGTGCAACCGGCGATTGAAGTCCTCCATCGTGATCGCGTGATTGGCGGTCTTAACGCACTTGTACAGGATGTCTTGCGTTATCGGCAGTTTGGCGGCTAATATGACGTTGAAAAGCGGCTGGACTTTGGCAAATTGCTTCCGGCTGAATAACCTCTGACACAGCCAGAGATAAAGGCCGTTAAGAGTCCCCGGTATCTCCCGGATCTCCCTCAGTACGATAAAGTTCTCCGCCACCCCGTCCAGCACCTTCTCCAGGTAGAGGAAACACCCGTTGCTCTTGATGTGCAGCTGATTGAGCATCTCGGCGGTGTCCCTGGAGATGTGCTGTCTGAGCGCGTCCTCCTGGTCCAGTCTAGCCAGTATGTACTGCTGGACGTCGCGGACGACCTGACTCTTTCGCAGGTCGTCCAGCGATATCTTGCGGAACCCGGTGAACATGCGGGATATCGTCTTGCTCTGCCTTCTCGCTGTACACACTAGGAGCAGCCACTGGGGGAACAAATGATGATGATTGGCCAGTAATTCGGCGATCGTACGGCTGACGTTGTCGTTCTCGCGTCTCGAGTCTCTCGTTCCGGTTTGCGGTGGATTGAGGAATTGTCCCTCGTCGATGGAATCCACCAGGAGGAAGAGGCAATTTTTCGGCGGTTCGACCTCCAACAGGGGAAACAGCAGAGCCTTCTTCAGGGCGTCATCGGGATCCCGGTCGAGAACATCCGGTTGCAGTGCCGCCTGTATCTCCGGGTCGGTCCGCAATTTTTCCGCGTAAGACTCGGCGACCGCCTCTCTCGACGTCGTCGGTCCGGAGGTCGTGCTCGCCGTCGGCGAGGTCGGCGACGAGACGTGCACGCCATCCGCGCTCGCTTGCAACAATTGCGCAACGAGAGATCTTACGAATTGAGCCGGAGACAGGGACGCCTCGCTGCGGGCTTGGCAGAAGTGCCTTGCCAGCAAACGTCTGTTCAACGACCTCTGATGTCGCGATGTCGCGCCGGTAGATGGCCAGGCTAGCTCGGCGCACAGTGCCGTTTTGCCGCTGCCAGGACCACCGACGATCAGCGCACCGCAGGTCTTGGATGCTGGTCTCTGCTCCAGACAGTGAGACAGCTTCATCAGCGCCCACTCGCGGCAAAAAAAACGTTTCTTCTCGATCACCGGAGCCGCCATTTTGGCACTCGCCAATGGGGATACCGTTGATTTCTTCGTTCGAGAATTCCGATCGCGATACGCGCTGTTTTCCCTCGATCTCTCGCGTTTACCCTCTAGCTGGGTGGGAACGAAGAATTTCGGGAATTCGCAACATTTGAAACGTCGTGATTCTTTCGGTATTTTACGCTAATTTCGTGTCCTCTCCGTTGTTTTTACTGACGTTCGATGCTCCTTTTTTCATCCGCGGTGAATCCGCGAGCGTACCGGAATTCTCGCGGACGTTTTACCGAATTCGGGTTAGAGAAGCGGCGGCGAGCGCGTCATGGACGCCACATCCGCTGGAATCGTTTTGCGAAAGTTTGTCCGAGCCCCGAAGGGGGGAGGTTCCGTGGCCTCTTCGGCCTCCATTAAGAGCCTCTCATCGCCTTATTTTTCTCACTCTCAGCGATTCCCAGCTCCGCATTATGTCTGCGAACAATTTTTGCGTAAAATCACTTTTCCAAAAACCAGAAATCCACGTAGTAAATATACGCAGAGATGCTGTAGAAACTATTATATACAGCTTCCAAAAGAAAACTGTTTTTTTTTCTACAAGCTTTTTTTACAATCTTATCTACAGAATTTAATGATACTTGGTCCAGAAGGGTCTTGGAAAACGAGATAAATTTAGCCACTTTCCGTTGAGATTGTGACGTAGAAAACAGGAGTCGCGGGCGCCTCAGCCATGAACACGTCGTTTATTAAACGAGCGATGCAGCCGAAATCGATTTCGCTTCGTTTACGAGCGATTCCAAAATAATTACAGCGCGAACGAAATTCGGTCGAAAAAATCACTTCACGAATCGAGATAATACATAGAAACCAGCCTGCTGACGTGGCAAACAGCTCTGAACCGGGGGAACGTTAACGGTTTCCCTTTTTTTACGACTGCAAAACGTGCAAACTATCGAGGACGACTACGTTTTTATCATCCTTTTTCCTTAATCGGCCTGTCAACGTATCGCGAGGCTCTCGTGCAGATTGGCTCGCGTGGATGTTTTTTCTCCGACGTCTCATAGAAACTCGCCTTATTCCGCTCTGGGGAATTGAGAAATCGCGTTACGCCTTCGTTGCTTTGGGACTGCACGAGTTCGAGCCATCCATAAAGTTCAAGGTATATCCAACGGGGTCTTGTTGATATATTTTTACAGGCAAGATCGTGAAAAAGATTCGAGAGACCAATAGCTCGGCGCGTGCAGCGAATAATAACGCCACGGTCGAAATGGCGAAGCGTGACGGGAGATCCGATAATAATATAGAATTTTTTAGATAGCGAAGGTACTGATTAGTCCTGGTGATATCGTGCCATCGCCTTTGGCTCTTTCGCAACCGCGACGCGGTCTTAAGGATGTTCCGGAGGTACAATCCCAGCAAAACCGAAATTGATTGCGAATTTCAGGTACTCTGGCAGGTTAATTGGGTCAATTGGGGGCTCGTGAGATTATCGCCTACCGGAAATCGAAAAAAATTCGGTATCTTCATTCGACAATTCGCTAAAATCACGGCACTTTTGACAAAACGAAAGGAGATGTAATGAAAATTCGGGAAAATTCGATATTCAAAAATCGCCAAAATTGGCATTCTCGGTGTAACAAATGTATCGGTGGATTTGAGTTGTTCTTACGAGCCTCGAGCCGATAAAAACCGTTAATAAAGGTCGAAAGGTGGAGAGACAAGCCGAAATAAGTGCTGGCGATGTACGTAACGCGTTCGGGGGTGCCCGAGGGGATTCTCCGCTGTCGGAGGATCGAGCAACGTGGTATACAGGAATGCAAGGCCGGAACTCGCGAACCAGGGAGGCGGGAAATTATACGGGGCTCCGATCTACGAGTCTGAAAGCTACGAAGAGAGTCGAGGAGGAGCGCGACGATAAACCAGTTCCGCTAATGAGAGGAGGACCGTCGTGGATAGCAGAGAAGTATTATATATATATATATATAGTATGTACGTATTATATGCCCTGTCTGCGAACATTTCGCTTCGCGTAATCTCACTTCCCCTCCGATCCTCTCCGGCCCCTGTACTCGGAGTTTTTGGCAAAGATTTTCGAGCACTCCTCGATGGCTCTCCCTCCCTTCGTCGAAGATTTTGTATTTTTCAACGATAAAAACCAAGTGCAAAGCAACTTGATGGAAATTAAAAAAAAAAATCGAATTTTCATCGAGTTCCAACGAAGCGAACTTGAGAATCGTGTTGAAAATGCCTGTCGATGGCATTATGAGGAGCTTCGTGCGTGTAATCAAACGATATTTACAGGATAATTATACATTTACAAGTTTCGTCATTCAGGGTGTGTCGAGAAAGCTCTAGAATTTAATTGCACATTTGTAACACGCGAGATGAATAGCATTAAAATGATTATGAGTGAAACTCGGAATCTCCGTGGTTTCTGACACGTATAGAGCTTCGCGTTCCTCATTACACCTCGCGGAACGCGCGATTTTAATTATCGAATGAAATTTATTGCGGACGAATCAACGACAATGTCTCGCTCGTTAATTCCGCCAGGGCGGTGTCTCGCGAGACGGACGATTGTACGAAAAATGTCGAGTGGATGGAAAAAAAAAAACGATAAATAATATAAAATCGCAGTCGGTAAATCGATCGGTAATTGAGAAAAGCGCACTTGGGGGAGGTGTCGCCAGTGCAGGAAGGCGGTAATAATTGGTTTTACCCTTTTTAGTAATTGGTATGCACTGTTGCGGGTGGGCATAATGGCATCGCACACACGCGAGCTGGTTTGTCGACGATCGCGGTTTTTCTGTAGTTTACTTTTGGACATTCCCCATCCACATTTGTCAAAAGCTCCGTTTGTGCTCGCACGTACATACACGCGTCCGTGTACATTCGCTTTTCGTATTTATACGCGATATTTAACGTACAAAGTGATTCACATCGAGCACAGAGCTCAGAAACTGCGAATTATTCTAATATTTCTTCAACGTTTCAACGCCGGACGTGAGTTCCGAGTTGGAAAAATGTTTGCCACTATTTCGAATGCTGGCGATCGCAAAAAATCTCATCGCAAGATTGTTGCACTTTGCCGATGCAAGCTTCGAAGTTGCTACAGGACGAATTCGCTCGACAATCGGTAGTGGAATTCATCAAGGCACTTTGAGATTCGTTTTAAAAAACTGACGATACTTGTCAAGCAGGAAAAAATTTGGAGGAGATAAATGGAAGATTGAGTAGTTTGACACTCGATGTGAATCACCCTGTACATGGAAGCGTGTACGCGTATTGATATGTATTACGTGTGCGAATAGAGATGGGAATGTTTGCTCATGAGTTTGTCGTATCGACAGGTTCCCTGGTGGTGCAAGTAAAATACTCTCGGGTTTAACATTGCAAATACACAATACGCAAACCTCCGGTATGTGTAAAAGCTCACCACGTAACGAATGAGCCGAGAGTGGCGCGAGCATTCCCTTGATTTCCCTAATGACTTTAATGAGGTACGAACGCGCGAGAGAAAATATCTACACCCAGGAAACTCGCGGATTCAGCGTCATATAAGCGCGAGCACAAGATTTCCAGCCTCGAAATCATCGAAGTATACAACGGGTATGTACAGGGTACCTCAAAATCCGACGTCAATCATTTGAGGCTAGATTCGGGATGAAATTTCGAGTCGAAATGTATTTCAGTATTTTTTCGTACGACCGAAAGCCGCCGAGTTATCGACCGTCAAAGTTTGAGCCAGTCGGAAGCGCGCTCTCCCTTCTCCGGCGGGCGCCGCGCGCGTCCTATTGGTCCAACTGTGTTGAGCGATAACTCGACGGGGATTCGTCGGATCGAAAAGTGCCCAAGGACTTTTCGCCTTGGAATTTCAATTCCCCGCCGATGTAGCGTTAAATTATCAGCATCCGGTTTTGAGACACCCTGTATGTGTATGTAAATTCTTCGTTTGCGTGAAAAGCATCGCGTTTTTCACATTTTTTACCTTCAAATCCTCCAACTCGCTCGACGCTGCTTGCAAAAATGCCCGCGAGACGATCAATATGGATCTCGAAGAGAATTCATAAAGTTGTACGTAACTTTTTATTTATGAACTTTTTGAACTTTCTATACGCGAGGTTATATAATTTATGTATACAGAGTGAGTTCGCGAGGGCGGAGAAAACTGGGATATTTTCTTTCCATTGAAATATGAGTCAAGAAATCTTGATAAACGTGTCGTTATATTTCATTAAAATTCGTTCGGAATGAAATGCACCGCGCTCTCAGCTTCGCGGTAAATAATTATTTTCCAAGTGCCGTTCGGCGTACAAAATTAATAACATTTTTTTTCATCGATCATCCTTCAAACCGGTCACGAAAATTCACGACAATTCCGCAGAAAGCTTTGATAAATATCGCAAAATTTTTCTAGTGACTTTTATTACGACTTTCAACAATTTATATCTCGAACTTTTTATACGAGAGTTTCGAATTATCATTACGCGTATAATTTGCGTTACGCAGCGTCTGTGAGGGCAAGGAAAACTTTTTTTTCTTCTTTCTTTTACTTTTCTTTTTTCGCTCAAAGTATGAATCGGGAAATCTTGACATAAATTATTTCATTAAAATTTATTCGGAACGAAAACGACCGCAAGACGATAAAAAGTAAGTAGCCGTCATTAGCCCAGAGTAAATTGTGCGGTTTGATGAAAAAAAAAGGTATACAAGCGAGAAAAAAATGTACGATTGCACGAAAAATCACGTATTCTTTTAGGAACGATGTGCATTCGTCGTTGGTTTTTTTTAACGCTCAATGAACGCGTTTACACGAGCACGTGTGCTGTCTCGGAGCTGTTATAACTTGATATGGAAACGCATGTCGTGCGTCATTATTGGAACCGTGGGAATTTTCCCTAGCACCAAAGGTGTGCTATCGTCCAATTAGTGAATTATTTCTCAACGCTAAAAAGGTCGAAATTCGTCGGCTGGTAACGAGTTTTTCGTCGATAAACGATCAATGGACTCGAGATGAAACGTTTCAAAGTTGAAATCACGAATTTCCCGATTACATCGAAAATTACGCGAATCTTTGATAATCGAAGCAACAATAGGCGAGCGTATACACTCCAAGAGTCAAATCAATTATTGGAGGCAACAGAGAGATGTATTTCCCGCCTCGAGATTCTCGAGAGAGGCTGCGGAAAGCGTCCCATCTCCCACATTCGACATAATAGACTTTAATACACCATTTTAATCCGACGTGAACGCTCCAACTCGTTTCTTTGATAGACTTCCTCTCGAAATCCGTCTCGTCTTTCGTCTGAGAAAGTTGGAGGCGAAATTTGCGCTCTGCGGATTAAAATCTGCTTGAATTTGAATCGAGAGCACTTTCCCAGCGTCAACGGATACGAACGAAGGGAAAGAGGATTAAAAAAAAAAGATCGAGTATATACGAATGCAGAGCCAAAGTGTACAAGTCATCTTTGCGCGACGGATGCTGCGACGGATGCTGCGACGGATACGGAGCGGAAAATATATCGATATTTATATCGAACGATGAATGTACTCGCAGTTGAGGCAGCTGGAGTACATCGAGTACCCCTTCTGAGGATTCTCGATCAATTATATATCCTCGATAATGGAATTCGAGGCAGAAATCACAGGAAAGGGAATTGCGATTTTTCATCTCGTTTGGATCAGCGATTCTTCCCATCGATTTTACGATAAGAGTCGCAGCTCCAACCATTCCTTATTCGCGCGGACAGAAAATAAAATTGATTACCTCCTCCTTCAGTGTATTATAAACAGATTATTAAGGACCACCAGGAGGCTGTCGGTTAAGGGGGTAGTATCGGATCATTTTTTCGAAAAATTCATTTTTCTTGCATTCTTCTTCAACTCTCAGGAAAAATCTACGTTTTTCACAAACTTCCTTCACCCAAAAAAACCATTTAGCTCAAAAAAAAAAAGATAACGAGTTTTGAAAATTTTCAAATTTTTTCAATTTTCAAAATCCGCCTATCTTGAGATTCCGAAGAAACCCTGCCTTTTTCCATCGATCTCGCGTAGGAAACTGCGGTGGAACGAAAAAATTGCAATCGAATCTCCGCGAAAAAAGGTCACGATCTTTTGTGCTTTTGAATAATTTCGATTTTTGAAAAATTCTTCGTCTTTATCTTGCTGACACGCGGAGTATCCGCGAGTGGAAAAAGGAGCACCTTTTTCCGAAGTGTACAAAAAGTTTCAAAGTTTGGAATGAATTTCGCTGCGAAAAAAACGATTCTGCCCCCTTAATATAGGAAATATGTGCGATAAATATCGTCGTGGACACGATCTCGTACGTACCGAGAGATCGGTACAAGCACTAAATCCAATCGCGAGTAGTTGTCAATCGTTATGGAACAACCTTGATGCTATATATGTACACGGTGTTTCATGTACATCACGTGGTCCATACATGTACATTGCGATATTTTTATACACACACACGTATGCGACACGAGGACTGTAAAGCCTCTGCGTTTGCCATACATCGCCAATGTCGTCGGGTTTTATATAGAATTCACGAAGAAGCTGCATCTTTTCTCTCTTTTTTATCTCAAAGTCGCGGCGCATCGTACCACATCTTTCCGATGCATGCAACATATACACACGTCAGCTCTTCAAGTTATGCGATGCACGAGTCGGAACTCTGCGGTACGTACAAGAACACACACACGCTCGTCTGTACGTAATTTCAGTACCGACACACACACACACACACATATATATATATGAATTTGTATATACACTATCGGCGAAAAGTTTGCGACAATCGTCAGAATTGTGCTCCAACCGAAACGAGAATAAATTACTCTTTTGTTACAAGAAAAATAATAATTCTAGATTTTTTTTGTCCTCCGATCGATCCTCAATTTTTCATCTCGCTCTCCTCTGTGTAAGCGTCGCGAAATTGCGTTGAATTTTGAAAATAAACTCGTATTTTCATTCCGCTCGTCTGTACGTAATTTCAGTACCCACACACACACATATATATATATATATATGAATTTGTATATACACTATCGGCGAAAAGTTTGCGACAATCGTCAGAATTGTGCTCCAACCGAAACGAGAATAAATTGCTCTTTTGTTACAAGAAAAATAATAATTCTAGATTTTTTTTTGTCCTCCGATCGATCCTCAATTTTTCATCTCGCTCTCCTCTGTGTAAGCGTCGCGAAATTGCGTTAAATTTTGAAAATAAACTCGTATTTTCATTCCGCTCGTCTGTACGTAATTTCAGTACCCACACACACACACACACATATATTTATATGAATTTGTATATACACTATCGGCGAAAAGTTTGCGACAATCGTCAGAATTGTGCTCCAACCGAAACGAGAATAAATTGCTCTTTTGTTACAAGAAAAATAATAATTCTAGATTTTTTTTTGTCCTCCGATCGATCCTCAATTGTTCATCTCGCTCTCCTCTGTGTAAGCGTCGCGAAATTGCGTTGAATTTGGAAAATAAACTCGTATTTTCATTCCTCTTCGACGATGAGATCTTCAGCACGGTTAAAAATTAAAAAAATGAGACAAAAATAAGTCCGTCAGCGGAAATCATCGATTTCTCTCTGGTGTTCCTTCGCAGCGGGCTTCGACGCGGAGTTGAAAAAATTTTCAGGAAAATCGTGAGAAAGTTCCGAAGTGCAGCTCGAGATGACGAACGAGATGAAAATGAGACGAGAGCGAAGTGAAATCCGTCGATAAAGTTTGTACGAATTATTTATTTCGTCGATGTTTCCTCGCTGAAAATTTTGCTCGACGGTGTATGAATCGGTTTGGTATATATGTAATTTATATGTATTACAAGTACATGTATGTACGTTCCTCGTGGTGTACGGTATAAATAAGGGATACCCACGTGGAGTTAACATCGAGTTACTTCGTGTATAATCAGAGTCGTACATCGTTCGCGTACACCGTATTTGGCCGATTGCGCAAAGTATATACGTATATGAGCCGCGCGAGTTTTTCGAAACGGGTCGCAAAGTCGTTTTGCGGGTCAGACCGCCGTGGATATGACGATGGTGGTGCGGTGTAGTTACACGCCGGCTCGGTACAGCGCGCGAGGCCGAGAGATGATGGCAAACGTGACTCTCTCGCGTGTACCAGGATGCTGCGCGATGGCTGGACCGCGTTATTCTCTCGCCCTTCCATCTGATACCCCACGACTCCCCCCTGGACCGCGATCCATCTTATTAGTGTGTTTCATTTTCAGGCACGCTTTTTTCCGCTCCTCCGAATTGAAAAACTGACGATACACGGTGGCCGCCGGAGGAGAAAAATTCTCGCCCGATCGCGGACTGGAATCGCAGGGAAATTCAATTTCTCGCTCGATGATACTTTTTTTTTTTGTCAAATTAATTTCGCGATTTTGCCGGGCTGAAATGTTCCGCAAAAAGCTTTCGAGAGTCGAACGCGCATCGTTCGTACTTTGATTTTTTATGTACAGCGAGGACGATAATGGTTTTTGAAAAACGCGGGAGAAATTTGAATTTTTCATCTCGTAATCGCAGTTTTGTTGTTTTTTTTTTCGATGTATGTTTGTGAATGAGATTTTTTTGGTTTTGATTGATCTTGTAATTACTCGTTAATGTTCAATGTATCGAACGGAGGCTTGAATAAATTGACAATTGGTTAGAAAGTTTCTGTGCCACTGTCATTGCCGTAAGGATGAAAATATTCTTCGGAATCGTTGACGTAATTACGCTCGATGTGCTTCTCCACGCTGCTTAAAAAAGCATTGCGCGCAACCGGGCCTGAATTGATCGTATTCTCGTGGAAAGTACTCGATGTCGTATCGCCGGAGCGAAAGACAATTACAAACAAGCTTAAAATGTGACCTGACAATTAAAAATGCTCAAAGTGCCGGAAAGAACGATTGTGAGATATTCTTCTCTCTTTTCTTTGTGAATTGCGAATACGTCAACGGATAATTGAGCTTGTGAGTGAACGGTAATTGGTCTAGTTGCATATATTTGTCGTTGGCTCAAGTGGGACTCATACAGAGAGAAAGAGCGCGAGAGAGAGAGAGAGAGAGGGAAATAAAATGAAGAGAAAAGGAGGGAGAGTGAAAGACAGAGAAAAGAGGTATGCATTTCGATGCAATCGATGAAAGTACTCCGCACACAGTGATTCTACGGTCCTAAAGCACTCGATTACCTTGGTTATTTATATTGTGTTGGCTTTTAATCCGGCTATATCGCGAGAGAATGGTTACACGATAGAAAGCCTGCACAAATGTGCAGGGTGTCTCAAAATAGGATGCTGACGATTTAATCATGGATCGGGCATGAAATTCCAAGTCGAAAAGTCTCCGAGCACTTTTCGATCCGACGAAAGCACGCAGAGTTATTAATTAATACAGTCGGACCAATAGGACGCGCGCGGCGCCCGCTGGAGAAGGGAGAGCGCGCTACCGATTGGCTCAAACTTTGGCGATCAATAACTCGGCGGGTTTCGGTCGGACAAAAAAATACTAAAATGCATTTCGAACCGGAAACTCGTCGGGAATCTAACTTTGAATGATTGACGTCGAATTTTGCGGTGCCCTGTATACACGAACGCGGTATGTCAGTCGTCGAGTGTCTGGCATTCGGAATGGCGATAAATTTAATTAACTGAAAATCTCGCTGCTTTTGTGTGCATAAATGTGTATATGTACGCGTGTATATCGGAATACATTCATTTATTCTTGTAGTTTGCGAAAAATTTTCACGATTATTCGATGCATGTAGGCCATATGTGTGCGAACATTGATTTTCTGCTAAGCCTTGAAATGTTCCGTTGCATTCCACTTACCGAAAGAAAATTTGGAGAATTTTTCTCAAAAAAAAAAAGAAATATCTATTCCTGTCGAGACAGGAACACGAAAAATTTCGCGCGAAAAAATCAAAGTTCCAAAATTGTCCGATTTCGCGTGGAATGCCCCATTGCACACATTTATATTCTCTCTCTGCTCTCACGACCAAGTTTATAATTTTAATTACCGCCTGTGGTACGACCCAACTGTTTTCCGAGCTTAATACGCGGTGCACACACATGTGTACGTCACACATTCCACGCCGAATAATTGCGTCAGAAATCCTAACGATACTCGAGCTCCTAAATTGTCGCAAACGAGGAAAATGCGAATAGTTGTTACTCCAGAATTGTTGAACGCGTTTGAATGACGTTTTGAAGATAAATACAAGTTGAATATGCCTTAAAAAATATCTCACCTGGCGATAATCGACATTTTTATGCTCATCAAGAGCGATAAATCATTGAACGATTTTATCTCGGTCTTATCGCGTTTGGCCGGCGTTGTATTCCGTTGCTGGAATTTTTTGACGAAACAAAACGTTCGGTGCAATGCTAAACGAGGAAATACGCTGGTCGGCCTTTGGTTCGCATCGACTTTCAAGGTTTTATGATATGAAAGTATATTTTATTATGTGCCTCGATGAAATCGAGCGCACAGCATCCCTTTGACGTTATCCGCGGTATGCGTTGCATGAAAGCCTGGGATAAGCGGGGGTTTTGACTCGTTGTCACGGAAAAACGAGTATCGATATAGGTCGAACACGTGGCATTGAAAAAAACGCGCAGCATCCAGCGAGAGAACGAGAGTAAACTCGCTGGTCCAGAGAATAAAATCGTAATATTCTATTCATCCGCCAAATCGATATTTCCACTCGTTTGACGAACTTTGTTGAACGATTCGTTTCGCGATTTGTCCCCGGCAATTTTCGTATTTTTTTCATCGATGGACCAAATTTGTTTAATTCAAACGAGAGACAAAATATTCGAGATGAAACGAAAACTGTCGCAGGTATAGTGCAGTAGACAAATATGTTTACGAATTTTGGAGTAAAAATCGGGATGATCTCGAAATTCAGAGATGAAACAAAATAAATATATTTTATCTCGAACAAACGTTGATCCGCCGGTCGGAAAATGGATCGATTCGATGGTTACCGAAGGTAATTCAATGTTGCATAATTAAATTCCGTCGGATTGATTTTAATGAAATAAAAAATGTACAAGGGGATGACTTATTCACCGATAAACTCTCTGCTGCTGTGAATAATAGAGGAGAAAATCGAGATACGAATGACGTGAAGAGGGTCGAGAAAAAACGACGGGGAAAACGAGCGAAAAGCAGCGAAGGAATAAAGGAGAATCAAAGTGGCACGTGCATCCGCAATGCAGGCGTTAAGGTTTGCAGTTTTGTTGAAACGCCGATTGGAGTAGTCTGGATTTTTCATTCTTATCTCAATGGCGATCTTTCGTTATCGATTTTCAAAAGGAATCATTAATGAAACTCTGATTTTAGTGTCCATAATTAATTCAGCGAGCAATAAATAATCAATTAAATTTCAATGCTTATCAATTCAATGTTCAATGCTAAATATCATATCGTTCCAGTCCATCAGGACTCCCGATTTTCCTTCCGCAGTTTAAGGACGTTTCACGCGAACGAAAATCCGAAAATTCCTACTTTGTGGATTTTACACACTTTTCTACAAAAACATACCACACAAATTTGACTTTTAGGAATTATTTATCGTACCATCGTCTAGGTATCGAGGAAAAAAAATTCGATTTTTACACGCGATGTTGCGGCAGAAACACTCTCGTGGCGGCGATCGGTATTTTTTTTAAACATCGATTTTTGCCAATTCTGAATTATCGAAAAAACATGGAGCAAAACTTTGTTACGAAGCCTTCCTACCGTGAAAAATAAATTCAAAATTAATGGTAAAAAGTACATGACGAGCGATTTTTGAATTTCAAGCTCGTAGTATTTTCGATTCATTTATCGTTAGTCGTTTCTTCGAGTCGTACGTTAATCACGGTTTATTTTAAATGAAAAAAGAACGTCGATTATCACGGTCATAAAACGCATGACTTTTTATGCCTACGTCGATGAGACGTCTCAGCTTCCAGGTAAAAAAAATACAAAAGGTGAAACATGAGCAATATGGCCTCACGTGGGTCACGATGATTCATCGACTGGGATTTTAAATGAAAAGAGAGAACGGGAGATGAACAGGAAAAATCTTCGCAGCATCAGTATTACCCACATGTTTGTGCATATACATATATATGCTCTGTGTGAAGTCATCTACGGAATATTTCGCCTCGTTATTCGAGTAAACGAGTGTTACTCTTCCCCTCGGAATAAAAATGCTTGTGGCACGCGAACTTTACGAAAAAAACGAGACACTTTTCAATAAAATTTATAATTAACGTTCCTCGGTGTCTGGACCAAAAGCAGATGAAAAAAAAATTCTCATTCGATGGATTCTTTCATTTAATTCATCTCATCTTTTTAATCCACTCCATGTGCGAGTACGTCGAAGAAATATATGAGAAAATATATGCGCAATGAAATTGTACATCATTTATTTCGTAGATCGAACACGACTTTTGTTGATTAACCGTCGCGGTAAAATATGAATTGATTTCGTAATAAGATCAGAAATGTTGAATGGATGAAAAGCAGCCGGTATTGGAGAAAATTGCCACGCGAGGATGGGAAAATCAATTTATATTTAATTACGAAACTCGCAGACGACCTGCTCGATCGATGTAATTATGAAAATTCGACGTACATATTTTCAGAGTTATCGAGATAAATTGAGATGTGAAACGTTGTGAAAATGCCGCAGACCAGCACGAGTGAAACTTTGGCAACTGAGAACGAACGGGAGAGGGGAAATATCGCGAATATATTATGCTAAAGTTTGCTTAGAGGAGGTGCAATGAAAAATAACTAATAAAATCAGTTTGACGAATTTGAAAAATGGATTATTTTGAAGTTTGCGTCGTGCATTCGACGAAACGTACTTGAGCTTCTTTTTCATCTTTTTCAATGCGTATTGGGGCAATTTTTCGAAATTGTGACACTTTTAAAAAGCCAACGATGCTTGTTGTATATTTGCTGAAAATATGTTGATTTTAGCACACGTGCGATGTGTGTGAAATGTCAGAAGGAAAATTGAGAAAAATTTAATTTAAAAAATTGGGAGAATTCGGTTTTTACTTGTTTTTGAATGATACTAAAACTCTGACGCCAGGAGACTATACGTATATTGTAATAATTGATAACACAAAACTCTGCGAGAGAGCATGAGTCATTCACTTGACTGCGGAGTCAATGAGACACTTGTGTAATTGTGAATTACGAGGTCGAGAGCTCTGACGAAGAAATTTATCAAGCTCTCTCGGTGCATTTAAAGGCAACAGCACCGAAAGACAGAGAGAGAAGAATAAAGAGGAAATAACAGGAGCAGAAAAAAGTGAATGAAAAATTCGGTGGGATGATGGGAATCCTCTAATAAAAAATTGATGGGCTCCGGAAGTTGATCCTGAATAGAACAAATATCGCACGATTGTTGTCGTTTTATTCGTCCCCTGATTGGTCGGTGAAAGAACAATGAATTTCGTGACAAAATTCCGTTTGCTTTTTGATGCGTTTTGTTTTTGCTTGAATTTGACAGTTTTTTTGCATTTTCTTACTGAAATTTCGAGTTTTCGAGGAAAACTCGACGTGTTTTGTGATCGGCGGAAAATTTGCGACGAAATAGGCTGTTGAACTGTTGGAAATTCGAAAAAAAAAAATTTCGTCATTTTTGGCTACTTTTCCAGAATCGTCGAAAAACCGGAATTTCAAACGGTCATAACTACGTTCTAAATTATGCTACATACATTTTTTGGGGGTGTTTTGAAAAGCCCTCGAGTAGACTTGAACAATGGTGAAAGTTAAATGTTGATAGCTAGATTCCTTCACCCTCAAAATCGATGTTGAAAATTCGCGAAAAAAACGCAAAGGGGTATGTATGGGAAAGTTGGCGAAAATCGGCGGTCCCACTTTAAAAATCTGCCAAAAATCGAAAAATCAAGATATCTGGACAAACCAAACGGCATTTTGAAGTCTCAGCAATTGCCAAGAGAATAAGCACAAGTCGGGATATCCATCTCGAACGAAAAAAAAATGGCAAGCATTTTAGTGAATCAACTCAATCCGGCAAAATATGGCAAAAAATGTTGGATTTCAAAAATGATTTTTAATGGTCCCTATTCATGTATTTTGTCCCGCTGATTACGAAACACACCGGTATTTCATCGAAAACCCAATATTTCCGTCCGAAAATGCGATAATACGAATTTTATCGATTAATTACAATTTTCTCGATGAAATATAGAGTTTTGGGGGAAAAAAAATCACGTCGAAATTTAGAACATCTTTCTGAATAAAAAAATTCGAGGGCTGAACAAGGACTGGCCCTTGAATTCGACGTCATTCGCACTAACGAATTTCGACTCTTTCTCAATGCTACTCGCATCATAAATGCATATATACACAGTTCAAAATGTACAACCCAGCACGACGACGAAAATCTCGAAGGTTTCTCGAGGCTCGGGATAAAATGCCACGTCAAATCCTGTGACTCGTATGCTTGGTATTCAGCGTATAATAGAGATTCGAGTATAAAAAGAATGAAAAATGTGACCCACATCGAAGAGAAAGATCCGACAAGCTGGAAAAAAAAAATCTTCGAAAAATTCCATCCACTTTCGCGGAACGATTTTGAAAAAAAAAAAAACCTATTCGCAAATTTTCTTATGCAACGTAACCTCTCTATAAAAACTTACAATCTTGAAGCCTTCAAACTCCCAATTTCGCAGTGTCTTTTATCCTCGATTTGCAAAAAAATATTCGCGCGACTTTTGAAACCATAATTTTCAATTATAATCACTGAATCATTACGCTGATTTTGACATTTGCGGCGTGTCGAAGGCGAGTTTTTATCTTCGTGATCGTTAAAATCGTTCTTTCGCGACGTTAAAACAGACCTGAAATATCGTCAAAAAAAAGAAGCTCGAAGCAAAACGGAGCTTTCCCGAACGCGGCATCGTCGTTCTTCTCGTTCCTGCCTTCTTACCCTTCCTCCGGAGCCTTTTTTCCTCCCCTTTCCCTCAACTCGGCTCGTCTTGCAGTATTTATTTGAGTTTCTTTAGCCCGGGTTGTACTTTATTAAGGATACTTTGTTGGTGCATGCACGACGTGTTCTTGGATGCGCTCTAAGACCGCTGCCGCTGCAACACACGCTCAAATGGTCTTTGCCGAGAGCTTTAAGCCCTGAAAGAAGCTCTTTTCCACTCTGGTTTCAACACATGTACGGAATACGCCGGGGGAAGATTTTTTTTTTCGAAAACTTTTTACCGAGCTGGAGGCGGAGCTTTCGGAGGAGCTCAAAGGACGTTCAAAATTGCACAATGTGCTCGTTTTCGGTTTAAGCTTCTCTCGTTTCAGCCGAGGCTCGATTTATTCTCCCCGACCGTAAAAAACCACCAGCCAACCTTGTGCCAGCTGTGAGCCATCGTTGTTCAGGTTTTTTATTTATTTTTTAACGAGGTTTTGAATTTCACTTTATAATTAAACTTTCTTCGCAATGTGGAAAAGCCTACGGCTGAATTCCGGAAGATGCAAATTTTTGAACAAAATTGAAAAATTATTGGACCTTTTTCCAATTTCCCGTTCGGTCGGAAACGACCGAATTTCGAATTCATTTGCCCTTATATTGAATTTCACGGACAAAGGGAAGGGAAAAAAAGTAGAAGCGAAAATTGCAAAATAATCGAAGAGCCGATGCCGAAAAAAGCTCGCGAGCGATCCGTCGAACTCTCGTATACTTTTATTACGTTCTCTCCCTCGCTGGTGAAATGATTCCAGAGGGGGGAGGAAAAACATTGGATCGCGGTATAAATTTCGCGATTTTTTTTTTTCGCCTGACGAGAATCGGCAAAAGGAGGAACAAACGCCAAAGGAAAGGATAGAAATTAGAGTGCGAATGGAGAGAAAAAAAATGTGGGCGCGGAGGAAGCGGAGCCGAGGTCTCGCGGGGGTTTGCTCGGGCGCTTTATTGCTTCGATATTAAACTTCACCGGTGCTGGATAATACTTTTCGTCTCTTTTTGGAGCTCGCGAGTTTTCGTTCCTTCGGGAATAACGCCCGGGAGAGGAAAAAAAAAAACCAGAGAGTTCGATCCTCTTTTTCGGCTTCATCCCTTCTCGCGGCCCGCATTTTCACCCCCTCGGTCCATGTGCCCGTTTTTCCCACGTAACGCACGATGTAAACGTACGCGCGTGCAGCAGCAGCAGCAGCAGCACATTGGAATTAAAGGGAATTTAAAGGGAATTCCAATGAATATTTTCCATGGCATGGAAAGAGATATGAGCGGACCGACGTTTATCCCCGCTGAAATTAAATCGCGTATGGGGTAGCGCCGATACGATTCGGGAGAACGACGAGATAATTCGGACGTGGCGCGAACGTCATTGTTGAAAATTTATGATCAAACGATCGATTAGCGCAGCTGAATAAACAGACGCCATCTCGTGCTGGGAAAGCGTATAAAATTGATTTGCAATAAAACGCGAAAATATCATCTGCGTGACGTTTTTTCGATCTTTTTGGCAGTTTTTTTTGCAACCACCCTAATGTATACGATAAGGAGAATGATCGTTTCACCTCCAGGGTGTTTGTGAACCGTGCTGTGTCTGCAGTCGGTCGCAGCAGCCAAGATGGACCGATCAATCGACTGTCACTGATTGGGGAAACTTGGCTCCCCTGTTTGAGTATGTCCTGCTTAGTCTCGATTAGAACATTGTGTATATATGTACGCGTGTACGTATATAGGTATTGCAATCAGACTCGAACACCTTAGGGATGGCGTGCAGACGTTAACAACCCTCCGATTGATTGTTTGTGTACACTGTGGTGAATCCCTTTCGATTTAACGAGATCGTTATCCCGGACATAATTACACGTGGACACTCATGACGAAGAGAAAAAGGGGATTTGTCTGCTGCGAAAAGAACGTTGAAACGTTTTTTAAAGAAAAAAAATGCAATAGAATCTTAGAGAGGAAGCTGCGCTATGATTCTGTGAGATGATCTCAAGGATGAGCGAGTTGATGACACTGTGCAGGACCAAAGATGCTGCGACGCTTTGCGAGTGTTGGGCAGCCTGCGTCGATTCTGCTCGGCTCGGAATACAATTACTCAATCAGTCGAATCAGTAGCTTTGATTGGAAACCGCGTAGAGGGAAGATGCTCATGCAGCATCTTGCCTCTCTGGAGAGATTGAGTTTGAGCTCGATGGTGCATGATCATTTTGCGACAACAGATTAATTGCAGCGGACGATTCGTCGTTTATCCGAACTTTTTTGGTTTTTAGTTTTCGTTATCATTCGCAAAGGATTATTCGTTATACAGGGTGTCCGAGAAGTCGATGTCGATAATTTAACATTACGTTCGCGACGAAATTTCGGGACGAAAAGTACTCTATTCTTTTTCTCGTAGGATGAAATCCCGACGAGCTGCGAGGTGTCGAAGTTTGAGCCGGTCGACGCGCGCATACCCCCTCTCTCGCGCGTCGCATCGGCTAAACTTTGTCGATCGATAACTCGGCAGGGATTGGTCGGATCGAAAAGTGCTTCGGGACTTTTCCACTCGGAATTTCATCCTCTATTGGTAGCCTGAATGATCGACGTGCAATTCTCGAATACCCGGTGTACAAACATAAATCAGGTGTACCCAGCTTTTGATTTCCATTTCTTTCCTTCAACGCAAATGAAGACCTCTGTTTGAGCGAAATAACGCACAATTTTCTTGCCCCTCGTTTGAAAAATACAACAAAAAGAGGCGACAAATATCCGACTCGTTTCGCTCGAAAACATCCCCCGGAAATTCCACACCGTGTGCTGCTTTTTCGAGTGGTTTCCTCCTGGTGGATGGCTAGAATTTCATCGACGGATTTAGAAATTATCCTCTCGTAACCACACGATACAGGTGAGGTTTGCGACACTCTGCAGCACTTTGAGAGCGCGTCGGAGAGAGAAAGAGGGAGATACGATCAACTTTCTCGTTATAATGCAAATTCCGTTCGTTATACGGGAGCCGACTCGTGGTTTTGCGTACACGAATGTGCACTTGGGGCGCATGTATGAAATCTCGTCGCCTCGATTATATTTATACGCGTTATATTTATGTATATCGATTGATATATCCTCTTATGTATGTACTATTATTAGTGGTCTCGGGCGATCGAGCTCGCGACAAGGCACATATACTGCACTCGCGAACGTGCAATTGCCGCGTTATTAGGCTCCGATATTAATCTGTTGGCCGCCCACGTGAGCTCCCTCTCTCTCTCTCTGCATCGCACGCGATTGTATAATAACTATACTGCAAACAGGCTATCTATAGAAGCGTATATATCACGTTTCAATTGAATTCCAAGCGCAACAACCAGAGAAAGACAGAGAGAGAGAGGCAAAAAAAGAGCACTTGTACGGTCTGCGCCCTCGACGACTTTATTTCATTCCTCGCGTTCTCTGAAATGCCAACGATTTACCACACGAAAAATCATTTTTCGTCGTTGCAACGAACGTACCAAAGTCTCGATGTTTCACAGCCTCTTTGCTGGTTCGAAAATTCTCCGCGAGGCTTCGATATTCATTAAAATTCGGTAATGCAGCCAGCGGATACGAATTACGAGAGGCGACTGAGAAAATCGTGCCAGCATCCCCACGGGTTGTCGCGTAATTGTGCAATTTCGTTTGTTTATCGAATAAAAAAGCCATCAGTGTGAAAAATTCGACGAGGCGGGAGAGGCGACGACGGAATAGCGAGATAAACATAAGCCGGAAGTGAAAAATAGAGGAGAGAGGAGCGTCTGGCAATTAGTCGGTTAGGTGGGCCGTCTAATTGATTCACCGGGGCGCTAATCTTTGCGCCGCAGCTCTTCCGGCCAACCGATGGAGGGTGTGTAAAGGGCTCCAAGATTTTAATCATCCCTGGCTCTAAAACTCCTCCTCCCTTCCGAATTTCCTCAACCCTCCCTCTCTGTGCATCGTTCTTCCTCTCTTTCCCTCCAAAATTCGACCACACAGGAGGACTTCCTTCTCGCTATTTATCTCGGTTTTCCCTTCGCCATTTCTCCTCGCCTTTCCGCGCGTTTATCGCCGAATTCGTATAATCCGCGAAGGCCCGCGGGCCGCCTAGACGAATATTAACTCTCAAAGTCCGACTTCCGTTTAGCCCTCGGATAACCCACGTGATTACAGCGAGCTACTCCCGAGGGATGCTGGGACATACAGGATGATCCTCGTTCTGGCTGATATTCCGAGCAAAATAACCGGTCTTTGCGAAATTGAATTTTTTATTGTGCCGGAAATATTGTTTTTTTTTTATTTTTTGGTAACTTTGTTTAAAAAAATGTCATAATTACAATAATATCAAAAATACCGATGAGATTTCGCAGTTCGATCTCATTTTGAATCATCCTGTATCTCGGGTCGTCTCGTGCTCCTGCTCTCGCGCGGTTCTCACTCCTCGTAATTTTCGTAATTAATATTCACGCGCGCGGAAGCTGGGGGAAAATGATCTCCCTCCTAAACGACGAGAACTCTCGATTTTTATCAAACTTTTTGGCGCGATAATATAATAATAAACTTTATCGCGAAAGGAAAGAAAAAAAAGGTCCATTTTCCGGGTTACATATTTACGCATTTCTGCTCACTCTCTCCCGTCTCTCGTATTTAACGTTTATGAGAAAATCGATTCCCCGCGAGCAAAGTTTTCCAACGACTTTTAATTATCTCATTTTCGGCGAGTTGTGCGAAAAAAAATGAATATACACCAAAAAAATTGGCCTTGCAAATTGCAATGTAAATTCGTCGGAAGGGCGGAAGTTTGACGACGCTTTTGATGAAAAAAGTTTTTCGGAAGGCGCGCGTTTATGCGCCTGATTTTTTTATCACAACCCGAAGAATTCGCTGATGGAATTGTATAATACGGAAAAAAAAATTGTAAATTCGACGTGAAGCTGATCATAGAAACATCGAGCTCCAGGAAAAGAAAAAAGAATGTCAAAATCAAATTGAGAGGGCGAAAAAACGATACTCGCGATTATTTTCTTTTGCAAAAACGATTCGGAGGGAGAAAAAAAAACGCCGATATGTATTTATACCGTATGGAGAATGTAAGAAAAAACGACGATAAAAGAGGGCAGAGGGTGTCTCGGACTATATCGAATTGAAATTCCGTCGTCGCGCGGCGGGGATCCTTTTTTTTCCCCCCTCAAACCCTCCGACGTTCCCACGCGAGAAGAGAAAAGAGAAATTATTGAGAACGTGGAAATAAAAATCGGTGACAACGCATAGAACCACGAGGGAAAATCGAGAGAAGAACGACGAGGACGTGAACGAGATGAAAAATAAAAAGAGGGAGGAAAGGTTCAAAGAAATATTATTCCAGCGCGAATATATGATGGAATTGCAGAGAGGGAATTGAAGATTTGAAAGATTGGAGTATTTTGCACGTCTTGCAAAAGGGAGAGTTTGGACCTTTGGCCTACATTACGTATTCACGTTTCAATCTGCATGCTCCACGTGCCTGCATAACGCGTTCTATTGATTCGACCAGAGGAGCCTGGGAAGATGCTGCGAGAAAGGCCACGAATATCATGGAAGATTTTTTTTTATCGCACACGCTCGTACACGTACAAACACACGGATGTGCACGTGTACCCCATGCACTATCGGTTATTCTATTTTCAAATTTTTTCATCCATCCGTTTTATCGCGTTTATCACACGGTTTTGTTTTTCCTTTTTCGCTCTTCCACCTCGGCTATCATCCCGCACCTTCCATCGTCCTTTAAACATGCACCGGACGGTTTTCAGGTTATTTTCGAGTTTACGAAATGCTCCTTTGTTGGCGTTGATTTTTTGTTCGAAATGGTAACTTTTTCGAAATTTATCCTGTGTATATACGTCAGAAATTGCGGAAGGAAGCGACGGTGTCTTTTTTTTCAATTCAACTGCGATTAAAAGTCGAGATATTTTTCGGAATTACGAAACTCGTTAAGAGAGATGAAATGTATAGTGAAAATTCAGGAGAATGTAAAAGATGCAGGAAAGTCGAATTTCCAGGTGCAAAACATGCAAAAAATTTATGAATGAAAATGTAATGTTATATAATGTAGTAGATTTGATATTTTCAGCTCAACATTTTTCTTCGAATATTCTTCGAGTTCTGCGAGCCGGTAAAGTATTTTTTTACCGTCACTGTCGCGAGACAACTGCCTTTGAAAGAGGAATACGATTTTTTAATTTTTTATGACGGAATACGTCCGTGCATATAATCGTCAATGATCCGCGAGCCGCATGTGACAAATTGATGATTACGGTACGTCCAACGATGACGAGTCACTCTGACGGTTTCTATCCGCGAGCAGCTGCGACGATAAATAAGCAGGTGGGAAGAAAAGAGAGAAAAAACGCAAAGTTTAAGAAGCACCAAAGAAGCGCGTCGAATATGGCGTAAAATCATGGCGATTCATTAAAAACTAACATCGTACGACTGATAAAAAAGTGTCATCATCAAATTCCGTCATTATTTTGAATAAAGAAAATTCCTCCGACTCTTAAAACCGTGATTCCCAATGACATTTAAGAAACGTTCGTGAATAATCATTTTCGCGATATAAAAATTGAAAAAAAAGCCGTCATCAAGCTTCGACATCAATTTCTCGTATAATTCGATCGTTTTTATCGCGTGAATGCCTTTAAATTCAATCAAAATAACAAATGAACCGTAACTGACGAAAATTCACCCCCAAAACGTGTCTATTAAAATGCGAAACGTTAATTGCAATATTCCGACTCGTAAAATTGAAGGATTAGCATATTTATTGTTTTTATTGTAAATGTATTTTGAATAGAAAAAATTCCTCCGACTCTTAAAACCGTGATTCCCAATGACATCTAAGAAACGTTCGTGAAAAATCATTTTCGCGATATAAAAATTGAAAAAAAAGCCATCATCAAGCTTCGACATCAATTTCTCGTAACATTCGATCGTTTTTATCGCGTGAATGCCTTTAAATTCAATCAAAATAACAAATGAACCGTAACTGACGAAAGTTCACCCCCAAAACGTGACTATTAAAATGCGAAACGTTAATTGCAATATTCCGACTCGTAAAATTGAAGGATTAGCATATTTATTGTTTTTATTGTAAATGTATTTTGAATAGAAAAAATTCCTCCGACTCTTAAAACCGTGATTCCCAATGACATTTAAGAAACGTTCGTGAAAAATCATTTTCGCGATATAAAAATTGAAAAAAAAGCCGTCAACAAGCTTCGATATCAATTTCTCGTAACATTCGATCGTTTTTATCGCGTAAATGTCTTTAAATTCAATCGAAATAACAAATGAAACGTAATTGCAAAAAATTCACCCCCAAAACGTGTCTATTAAAATGCGAAACGTTAATTGCAATATTCCGACTCGTAAAATTGAAGGATTAGCATATTTGTTGTTTTTATTGTAAATGTGAGACGAATTATTGCAGAGCGATCGTGCGAGTTACGATGGAACTTTGCTGGCTATTCTCGGCGATACAAATTTCACGATCGCGTCTCAGAATCATCGTCGATCAATTTTTTTTCGATTTTCGCAGACGATGATTCGATTCGTTGTGTAATCACGTATAACACACATTCCTTCTTTGGTCCCATCGAAATTGCGCGGTTAAACCCCATTCGAGGGTAGCTACAACCCTTAACGCGACTGCAGTTTCATTAGCGGTCACTCGGATATACACCGTCCCGCCATTTTGCCAATCATCATTTTCCAACTAGCTTGCACAACTGCGAATTCCGTTATCATCAACCGAAACGGAAATTTCAACCGAAATTATTGTTAATCGGCTTTGGAGGTTCGAACGGAAATTATGCGCATTTCCCATGTGATGACTTATATGCGTTAAATTATTAGTTTACAGATATAAAAACAGCGTTGGAAATTTTTTCAGAATTCCGCGTTATTCCCAACTGAATAACGTGGGATTTTTGCGTTTGTCAGACGTCAACTTTTTTCACGCTTATTATATTCATCAAATTTCGAAAATCATCGATTCTCGTGTGACTATGATCCCTCAAGATGGACAATTATTGAGACTGCTGACAAAAATTCCAAAATTTACGATAAATTTCCCAATATTTGAATATTAATGAAAAAGGGTCGTAGTTTAAGGAGAATGGACAATTTTTTAAAATTTAATGAATATGATAAGCGTGACGAAATTTGAAAAAATCAGAGTTCGAAAAAATCGCAAAAGTTCCGGATTTTTTTGAAAAAAATCCGAAACTTTTGCGAATTTCTGTCGCGACGTTATTAATTCGCTTGCGGAATAAAAATTATGATGCAAACTGACGACGTTGGAATTTCGCGTCACTGGAATACAAAATGAAGGGAAGATACTTTTTTTTTTCAATTGTCAGCAATCGCCCGTCGTTGCAGCTGACGTTTCAACAATTTTCGAAATTTAGCAAGCCATCTTTATCGATATATGAAAATAAATCACAATGAAAATTCGGAAATTTCTTATTCACTTCAAAATTCCATCGAGGCGAGCTTGATCGCGAATGAAGCAGCAAATACATTATTTTTTTTCAAAAGCAAGCATCTCTCAGCTACTTTTTAGCAGGCGCATTTCCGGTTTGTTTGTGTACACGGCTGAAGCAGCAAAAGGTCGACAATAATGAGTCGAGAGGCTTGCATAGCTGTAGGTTTTGCTCCAACTCGTGTATATTACCCAAATGACGAATAAGTACGAACAGAAAATACTCCAAAATCCAAAAACCATCCTCACAAAAGTCCCAAAGCTCATCCGGCATATTTTCCTCAAATATATTTCAAAATTGTTTAAAATCATAATTTTTTATATTAAAATACGATTTATATCGAGAATTCCCCAAGCATATTTCATACGTTCTTTCCGGTCGATCAAAAGTTTCTTCTTGTTGAATTTATCGTCTTTGGAACGCGATAAAGGGTCGTCATTATCGAAAAATCATTTTTCAATTTGTATTTTCTCGAGCGTCTCAAATTATTTTCTCCTGCGTGTAATTAACGCTTACCTCCTTCGCGTAGAGTCCGAGATCGATTTTATCGGCGCGCTTTTCCACCCCGTTTCCGGCTCTCGAATTCTCGAATCGTAGTTTTTTTTTCTTCACGAAACTGAAACAAAAGATGGGAAAAAAAGTTCGATAAAGCGTGCAAGCCACATGGAGGCTATTGACTCCGCTCCGATTCGTCGTCTTCCTCGCTTCACCCTTCGTACAACCCCCTTAAGGCGCAACGATCGAATACCGAATATAGCGTCTCGCAGTTCGCCGGAGTTTCTCGACCTTTTCCTCACGACACGTTGTTGCAATATGCAGAATTGTTACTGCATTTTGCTCGTGCATCGATCGATCGCTGACGCAACGAAGCACAACGTGTTTTACTCCAATAACACAAAACCGGAAGTTGCAAAACTTATCGTCGATATTTCGCCGATTCACGGAAAATTCTTCATCAATTTTGCAAAATTACCCCCCTCGCGAGAGGAAGAAGGAAAACGTAATGAAAATTCGAGAAAATTTCCATTTCCGGCAACGCCGAACGATGCAAACTCCGAGATCACAGTTCCTCGGAATCACGGAACCATGAAGCCTCGGAGGAAGTTCGGGTCGTTGGAACTCGATGGAAATTCAAAATTCTCGCGATTTTTCCAAAAAAACATCGTTCTTTTCGCAAACTTCGCGTTATCTCTCGCGAAACTTTATCGAACGTCGACACGATCAAGTTCCTTCGGAGATGAACGATTTTTTCGGAATCGCCTTTGTATTTTCGTTCGGAAACGTGTCATTTCCGGTTGATGTACGCTTTTTTCCTCCTCGACGGAGGACGTCACCGTCGCGAGAGTCTCCGAGCTCTCGGAATGCAATTAACCGCTGAATCACGACGTCTCGTAAATCGTAGATTGCGATGAGAAAGACAGAGACACGCAGAGAGAGAGAGAGGAGCGAATAGAACGTGAAAAATCGCTGTCGTCGCGGTGAAAATCGAATGAAACGAGTTATAAAAGATTCGCTCTTGGGACGTCGAAGGCGCCGCTCCGAAAAAACGAAGACACTCGGCAGAGTCTCGCGTTATTTCCGACAGGCATATACAGACGTAAAAATGCGCCCTTCATTTTGGACAAATGGGCGCAAGTCGTGCAGCTCTGCCCGCAAAAATACACCGAGTTGCTCCTTTTTCTGCCTCTTCGAGACACAACACAGCATCCTGTCTCCTCTTTTATACTCGGATATGTACTCAAACGCGAACGCGCGTACCACTGTATATATATAAGCTTGATCGCCATCGACAGCATCCCAAGAAAAAGACGGCTGCATTCGTGCTCTTGCGAGAATAAACCGGGGTACAGTCCCAGCGGGAGAGGTTTCGACGTTTGCATCGTTGAAAAACAACGATGAACGTTCGATCGAGTTTGGCAATTTTCGAAATTACGACGCGTGCAGAAAATTTGAAAAAAAAAATGCTTTGATATTGTTAAAATCTGAAATCAACGAGCTTGCCGAATTCTGTACAGGACTTCTGCATCGAGTACTCGAAATTGTGGATTTATTTCAGGTTTGTCGAGGACTGTACCACCGGAACACCTTTAAAAGCGCACCTTCGGCCCCCGGTTAGGTTCAACGAGCTGGCTAATCGAAATCGTTTCTCCGCGAGTAACGCACTCGTCGTCGATCGAACGACGTATTTCGCGTCGATTTTTCGTTCGAATCCCAAGAGCGATATGACCTTGAATTTTCTCGATTTTTTACCCTGAATTTTCTGGAATTCTCACGATAATTTTCATCCTTTTTTAGGATAGTCGTGATTTCGAGAAATTGCTTCAGAATCTTTAGCAAACCGTGGAACGAAATTTTAGTGATTTAAGTTTGAGCGACAAACGAGTAAAAGTTTGTCTGGAACTTTGGGATTTTTCAAATCGCCGACCGCTGCTCCGGAAAAAAAATGACTTGCGTCTTTTTATAGGGAATTTCATGCTCTACAAAATCGATCCCTTGTGTATAATCGATAAAAGTAGCCGTTCAGGAGATAATCGGTGTTAAAGCCTGATTCATATCGATTCATCGATGTATTAAAGTGTAAAAATGGATTTTTTAAATTTGGCGATTTTCGTATTTGAATCAAGGTGAATTAAAGTCGCGATTCGACCCGCGGAATGCTTCGAAGAGCAGAATCCCGCGGATCATAGCCGCAACGCTGTTGTAAAGTAAAACATGAGCGGCTTGACTGTAATTCCGCGGGAAGATTCACGCTCGAGATAATTTTTCTTGACCCGCCTTTATCACCACCTGCAGCGGACCTCGTGCTCTCACTCTCGCTCTCACAACTCCTTATTCAGCAAAGTATGCATGTATATGCGAGACTCGCACTTATTCTCGCGGTTTATGAAAAAAAAAAAAGAAAAAAGTGCACCGTTCTGTGTTTCTTCGTCACTTAAACTTTTTTTTCCCTTCCGCCTCCGCGTCATCTCTTTAGCTCGCCTGTGGCCACCATAGCGTAAAAACACGAGAAATAATACTCATGTTTATCCTCGGACGGACGAACGAAACTTCTTGGAGCGAAAAAATTTACAGTCCGCCAAGTTGCGGCGAGATGCGTCTTTTTTTTCATTTTTTTTTTCAACACCGCACTCATCTCGAGGTGCAAGAAACTCGAGGCGCTCTTTCGCGAGGAAATTCGCGATCGTGCAGCGTAAAATGCCGCATAGTTGCTCCGCGCGTGCACATTTTCCTATTTATTTATTACACCCGCGTCGTTCATCGAAGATCGCTCGGAGATCTCCGGGAGCGAAGGAATTTATGAGGAAAAAGTTTCGCGGCGATGAATCGATTTTTAAAATTTATTTCACGTAAAATTTAATTCAAACGTATAATTCAATAAACGGCGGGGTTTGACCTAATATCGGGCAAATTAATAAAAGTATAGCGAAAAAACAAAACGGTCAAATTTTAGTGGAAATTATTTCAATTAAATCCAATTTGCTACAAAAATGAGTGGGAATGCAATGTTTTTTCTTTTTTTTTCTCGAGTGATTAAACATATTTTTTCGCACAGGGGATTTTACTCGTGTGCGACGTTTTTTCGACCGCAAATACTGGAGAAAGCATTATTTTTCCCGCGAGTGTCCAAAGATAGTCGCTTTCGAATAAAATTTTTTTTTTAATTCAAAAATTTATCACTTTATGATTTATACGTTCGTCCGTCCGAGGGAAGCTTTCGTGGTGCTTAAACACCGTCGTCGTTTGAGAAACTCGAGGAATTTTAACAAGGACTAATTAATCAATCTCTCATAATCGCTCAAACTGATATCACATCGGAATGAATTAAAAGCAGGCGATTATTTTCGCGCCCCCATTTCTGCAGGAACGTATCACTTTTTCCGTGAGCGATTCATCAACCTCGCGCGTCTCGAAGAAACACGAGGGAAATAAACACGTGGCTAATTAATTAGTAAATAAAACGCGAAAAGGGAGCAGAAGACAGCTGGGTTTTTGCGACACGCTTTTGTCATCTCGTTCCGTCACGCCATCGCGATTAAGGAGAGCGATGACGATTAAAGGGGCCGAAAATATCCAGCGTGTTCTTATGATTTATTTTATTGCACGATTTTGAAGTAAATTTTTTTTTAACGTTAAAATTCTGCGTTTTAAAATCGAGAAAATTCAGATTTATCTTGACGTCGAAGAACGCAAGCTTCTAAGATCTTTGTTTGAAAGTTTTCATTCATTTTTCATTTTTTTTGGCATTTTGATTCTGGCTTTTGTGAATTTGTTTCCTGGCCATTTTTAGGTCGATCGTTTACGACAATTTGCGCGTGAAAATTATTTTTGAGGACGACAACCACCTTAACCGATATGCGCTTGAGCGACACAGAGGCAAAGTCCGCAACGTGGCGCGTCTATTTTTTTTTTACATCAATTTTTCTCGCTCGGTCTTTTCTCTTTCGTCGCGCAAAAATTGCGAGCTCGAGTGCGTTTGTTTTTTTTTCCGCCGATAATTCCGCGGCTTTTTCCGTCGAGAGCGGCACGGAAATTCCGGTGGAGTTTTCCGTCTCTCGCCCGTTCGAAATAGCGGAAAAAAAATCGAGAGGCTCGAGATCGCGAAAAAGGAAGATACATCGTGAAAAAAAAACGACGACGGCAAAGAAGAAAATATTACTGCGCCGGGGAGGGAACGACGCGGCTGGAGGGTGATTACAAGCAAAAATGAGAGTGTATATCGCCCGGAGAGGGTGCGAAAGTTCATAAAATCCCTTGTAATCTTTTCGCCCGGAGAGCCCGGAGAAACGATCTTCGCGCAGCGGAAATTAAAGACGCTTTCGGTCCATCTATAAGCGGTTTTTGCGCTCCGCGGTCGCGCCGGCGATTTATACGTTCCCGCGGACGCTTTTTTTCCCCTTCTCCCGCTTATGGGATCAAAATTTCATCGCTGACCTATACTCGAAAAAAAAATGTCTTCAAGACCTCTCGCACAGACGTGAGAAATTCGCATCGTGTCTCGCGAATTTTGCATAACTCTCTCACGCGGCGGATTCGCGCGAGATGAATCTCCTTCGGAGTCTGCGAAACTTTTTTTTCGGTAATCTCATTTTGTTTCAATTTTCGTCGTCAACTCGTCGATGATAAAATGCCGCGGGAAAAAATGATTAAAAAAAAATGAGTTCAAGCGGCAAATTTTTTGATTGCAACAATTTTTTTTTATCGCAACTGAATGAGCAGTTTCAAATTTCTTTTTGTAATTCCTCGGTGCAGAGACAACGAAATTCGTTTGACGCACGAATAAAAATGAATTTCTCGGTCATTTATTTATTTTTAATTCCCTCGTCCATACTGGAATAAAAAGAAGAGAAAAACGATGAATTTGTACGAAACTGCCGAATTTTTTTCGTTCTCGAAAAATAAACTTTGACCGTACCGACGTCTGTGAGATTTTCGATTAGTTTTATTCTTTTTTTTTTTTGTAATTACATCCTCGGCGCCAAGATGCTGTGCTGCTGCCCGCGTCTCGAGAAATTCTTCACGAGTAAACGATGCGTAGGCACGAAAAAAAAAGGAAGAAATTCTCCTCGGGATGACGAGGAGGAACGGGAGAAACCGCGTTTGAGTTTTACGCTCAACTTTGCTTAACGCGTTTATCCGTCGGAATACTCTCTCTCTCTCTCGAGTCCCTTCGAATTTGCGATGCCACTTGTTGGAAGTTGGTTAAACGCTTAGTTTGCGCAGCTCAATCAAGTTAGGCAATTCTGTGTACGCAGGAGCAGAGTTTGGCTTCGGGCGTAGCTGGAGAACGCCGTGGCACAAGCTGGTGGCATTTTCGAACGGCGAGTGCGTTCGTCTTTGATTAATTTCTCATTCTACAAAAGTTTTAGCCGCGCGATTCACCACGTTGTGAGGCGAGAATAATAAAACGAGAATAAAAAAATTTTCCTCTTGCGGTTTGCAGCAGCGATCGATCGCCGATTTTATTAAATCAATCGGAAAAGGGAGGTCGATCCTGCGGGATCATCAGAGTCGAGGAAAAAAAATCGTTTCCCCTTTCTGCTTCGTTCGATTGAGAAAAGATTTAAACATGAATTTTGACGAAGATGCGGAAGAAGCTGCGGAAGATGCTGGGTTCTCTTTTTTTTTGAGCACATCGAGAACCGAAGTTGGAAAAAAATTGTAGTTCAAAATATCGAAGGAGTTTTGAAAAAATGCAATAGCATCTGAGAAAATGAACAAATTTGTCTTCCGTGGGAAAAGAAAAAGTCGTTGAAAGTTTTTTTTTTAACTTTGCGATAATTCTTCGATATTTCTAAAACTTGCTGCGTTTTTCTGATTTTTTCAGCTTGACGGTAAACTTTGCGTGCGGGGATGTCGAGACAAAGATGATTCCGAAATGTGCAATAAACTTGATTTTTGGCATAAATATTCCGCACGATCTGCCGAATATTTTTCAGCAATTTTTCGAAATTACGACACTCGCGAAAAAAGATGGAGAATGCAGTGAAAATTCAGGAAAATTGAGTGCGAAAAACCGTGAAAAAAATCGATTTTTCGTTGAGATCCGACGATGCAAACTTCGAGATCACGAGAAAAAGTTGATCAAACGTGTTTTCTCATTTCCCTGGAGGGTTTTTCACGTTCTTCTCGTACGATCTATTTTCTCATTTCTTTCTCCTTCTCACCCGCGAAATTCCAGGCTATCACACAGCGTTTTATCGTACGCGTCAGGCCCTCATCCTCGTTCGTTGATTACAGATGACAGAGTCACACGGTTTTGCTCTCTCGATATTACGAAAGTTCCTCCAGACTGACAGGAGGAGGCAGGAGGTGCACACGTCAGAGGGAGAAAACGGATTTCCTCCTTTTTCATACTTCTTTTATTTAACTTTTACCTTTGCGCGATGAGCGCTCGAAAAGCGTAGTGTGTGTGTGTGTGTGTGTGCTCGTCGAACAAAAAGGTGAAACGACGTGACGAGGTATAAGCGAGAGGAGAGAGAAAAAATGCAAAATGTTTTTTTTTCTGTGTGGAGAGGCTTTCGATAAATTCGCGAAAGTTTAAAGACGTTCCGGAAGTGCAATTCCAATCGGACGGATTTCAGACGACAACAAAAATATGCAATGAAAGAAAAATATTCGGAAAATTACTCAAAAGAGATGAGATTCGAATTTCAAAAATCTTCAACATGAAATCAGCGAGCTCGAAGACTCTCGGGTGCTGGAACATCGAAAACAAGGAAATTCGACGTTTTTTCAAAAATTGACAAAATTCGATTTTAAAAAATCGGAAAATTTCGCATTTTCCTCGAGTTTCAACGACGCGAAACTCAACGTCACGAAGAAAAAACTCGTGCGGCAAAAAAGAATGAAAATTCGCGTTCCTGCAAAATGTACTCCAATTTTTTCTGTTCTGTTCGGACGCTGATGCTTTTTCGCAGCACATCTTGCAATTATCTGTACGAATAATATCACTGCACATTCGTGCTACCAAAGGGGTGCAGTTTTCTGATTGGACAGGAGACAGTTCTCGAAAAAAAAACGAAAAAGAAAGGCGTAACGTGTACAGAAAGGATCGGAGTCACAATCGTCATGAAAATAATTAATGGCCCGCGGGAGAATGAGAAATCGTTACTTTTTTCTCTTTATTCTCTCATAAACACGATGAAATAAATTCCTGCTGCACATGGCAAACGGCAAACACGAGGTTTTTTAAGCATTTAAAGCACGCGAAAAAAAGCTCGAACCGGAAATGCTCTTCGCGGAGGACAACGAAAATGCGTTCGGAATTCACGCTCTCATTTTTCATTTTTTTTTTCCCCTAAACCTTCTTCCCTTTTCACCCTTTTTTTTCTCGTTCCGTCCGCCTCTATAATCGTATTTGTTCCACGCGCACGTCCACTTTCGGCTTCCCTTTTTTTGTCTGCATCGCCGACATTAATGGCAATTACGAAATTCCCTCTCTTCCTCTTCACCAGCCTGACACGGGAAACACGAAGAGGGGTGGGAGCACACGCTTGTATCTGGACGAAACTGCAGAAATGGATTTAATTATTGAAAAACGAATTAAACACTCCCCTTGTCGATTTTACCGACGGTAATTTCGCGAAATTTTGCGAGGACGTTTATCGATCGAGTGGAAAAGAAAGATTGAAAGATTCGATCGGAGTTCGTCAGAAATGAGTCTAAATTCGCGTGAGATTTTTCGGACAAAAAATCTGAAGATCGAAATTTCACGAAAATCAATCGGGAGCAGTTCTGCGACGAAAAAAATCGTAGATTCGTAAGGATTAAGAGGAAAAATTAAATTCCCACGAGAACGAAACGAAACGAAATCCATGAGCGACGGATCCGGAAAATGGAGGGGAAGAGAAATGATAAATTTATTAAGCGGCTTATACACAGCTGGATTGTGTATTAAAATGGCGAAGAAGGAAAATAACGATAATGCGAAGCTTACCAAAAGATCGAAAAATAGGTCACTCGAGGACGAACAAATTGCATCATTCCTATTCAAATATACCGGAAATACCCTGCGCAGATTCCACCAAAATTGCCGGAAAGACAAAATCCTCGCTGCGCTCCAACGCAGGAAATTTAGAAACTTTAAGCTAATTCCCACCATTTCGCAACTCGTCTCTTGCAGTTTTGAGTAAAAGTTTCGAGTAGCCTAAACCCCTTAAGACGGTAGGTTCATTGCGAATCTACCATCAGATTTCCAAAATTCACAATGGCATTCGTATAAACAATAATTTTTCCCAAATTTTGACTATCGTTGAAGAAAGATGGGAAATGTGTTGAAAATTCGGGAAAATTGAATGTGAAAGATCGAGAAAATACGCGAGTTTTCGTTGAGGTCCTTCTCCGAGGACCGAAGACTCCGAAGATAAAAGTGCATTGACGATGTATATTCGCGATGTGCGGGGGAGTTTAAGCGTGAAATCGGAGCGGACATTACGTGACCGGGAAGAGATGAGGGATCCTGCAGCAGCCACCGCAAGAGGGATTTTATTGTTTCGGTTCGCGCGAGGCGTCTTGTATAAAAGCCATCAGCAGAACGCGAGGCGTACACAGACAAACTCAAAGGGGTGTTAAAGGAGACACGCGATATAAACTCGTTGCTGACATCTTTACTCGAATTCGGAACCGTCCCTTACCGAGCACACCTTGGTGTGTACATTAGGGTGGATGGGAAAAAAAAGAACAGTCTTGATACCTTGCAAACTTGATCGCTCGGAAATATATAAAACATCGATTCAAATATGACCAATTTCGATGAATTTTAAAAGCTCCTCCATCGTAATTTTCTAAAAAAAAAAAAGGCAAATTTTTCGGCAAGTATTCCGAAAAAGAGATGTAACGGAAAATACGATTAAGAGAGCTTGTTTTTAAAAGGTAACAAAAGTTTTTAATTGCTCGATGGATACGATGCTGTATTGTGTGAGTAGAGTTCTATTTGAAGCAGAGTTTTTCGCGTTTTGTTCAAATGAGAAACGATAAATTGGTTGGATCTGGTATTTTTTGAGTCGCCGAGTCGTCAATTTTTCGAAACGTCGAGAATAAATGAAAAAGGTGATTTTTTTTACCCACCCAAATGTATATATTACGTACATAATGTAGAACGTACATACTCTTTGTCGAGTAGTCGCACGTGCCACGGTACTCACCGGTCTTGGAGCGAGAACACCGGGGCAACCCCGCCATGACAAAAGATACGAGAAAAGAGATCGAGTTGCTCTCGGATAGTTTTCACGAACTTGGAAGCAGGCGACGAACCTTTTGTACTTCAAAGTAATATAACGGTACCCTATATACGCTTTATCGAAAGATTTGAAACATGAAACTCGAAAAAAAATTCAATAAACTGTCATGTGCAGACATGCCGAGATGAAGAAAGATACGATAATGAAGGATGAAAACGTCGAGACTCCTCGAGGAAAAGGTGGCTTTTCTTTTGCCGGTTTTCCGACTGACACTCATTTCATGTTACACATTTGACATTCTCTATTATTATTTTCATGTATTCGAGGATAAAAAAAAGCAAAAAAACAGAATGAATAATATCTCAATAAAAATTAAAAGTCGAGTATACAGGGTGTCCGAAAACGCGAGGTCGATAATTTAAAGTTTGATTCAGGATGAAATTCCGAGTCGAAATGTATTTGAGTATTTTTTTGTGCGACCAAAATCTGCCGAGTTATTAATTGTCAAAGTTTGAGCCGATCGGACGCGTGCGCGTCCTGTTGGTCCGGCTGGATTATTCGATAACTCGACGTGGCTTCGTCGTATCGAAAAGTGCTCGAGGACTTTTCGTCTTGGAATTTCATCCCCGATGTGGTGTTAAATTATCAGCACCCACTTTTGAGACACCCTGTATGTTTTATTTATTTGCAACGCTGTTTCGCTGAAGATATTAATCGCAGCAGAGTTTCCGTCGAGTGTCGGGGTCATTCGTCGTTGAAACACGTTGAGATTCCGTATTGTATATCTCAAAATGATGCTCTTCGTTGATTGAGAGGGTTGTTGCAATAAGGGAGGAATTTAACGGAATTTTCGAGCGAAATACCGAAGCGAATTGGAAGCGAAGTTTGCGCGAAGCTTTTACCCCTGAATCCTCTCTTGTGATCTCGCGCAACGTCGGTGTACCAACTCTATTACGCAAAGTTAAAAGGTGAGCTCTCCGGTCTTTGACTACCGGTGCGCGCGCGGTCTTTGTAGCGAAGCTTCGGCATGGAGCTCTGCACTGCGCGGAGTGCATCACTCACCGTGATTACCAATGACGAGAGGGGCTGGAAACGAAGAGGAGGGAAAAAGCGAAGGAAGGAGGGACCATGCGTACACAAAATTTGTAAGTTAATGTCACGGAAATTGCCTTTGATTTTCCAAATTGCAGGTAACATCAAATCGAGAAATTTTTCAAAGTCCCACGCGTCCGAGGCTTGCACATTTTTCGTTAATTTTTTTTGTAAGAATGTAAAAAAAACAAAAGATTGCTCCGATAAAATTTGTAATAGATAAAAATTGCGATAATTGTATGTAATAGTTGTAATAAAAAAATAAAATAGATAAAATAAGGCTTGTTAAATGCCCTTGCACGATGAAAATTGCGGGGATTTAAAGCTCGATCAATTCGAGTTTAAAATCTTGAACGATTCTATTTAGAATCTATTTTTCACTGTGACACATTTTCATCGACGCGGAATTGAAATCGCAGATGCGATTAATTGAACAATTAAAGTCTGATCGTTTAAAATCTGGTACACAGCGTGTATGTGCAATTGAGGCTGAGGTTTAAATGTCAAGGGGAAAATATACAAACTGCAGGCAACACCATGGAAGATTCAATGTGGATGTTTGTTGTAGCAAAAATAGTGCGATGCCTGCAAAGTACTATTATTAAACGGACCAATTTCATCCAATTACACTTTATTTAAACACACATACGTACGCGTACGTCAATGTCGTATCGGTAAATCGACGTTATATCGATGTATCCGCGTAAAAGTGTACGTACGTGAAACACCGAGGGTTTGCATGAAGATCTGATGGAACTGGCTCGATCCAATCATAAATAAAATCTACCACTTTAATTCGAGCTTCGTAATTTACATAAGAGTGTGCTCGACAATTCTACTTTGATTCAATTAGAGGCATACGATGTGCTGTTAGGCAGTGGATGAAAAAACAGCTCGTATGCACTGTTCAAAGTGAAATTGAAAAAAGAAAAAGACAGGCTAACGAAATTCACTACAATTTTCAAATTGAAAAACAATTCTGAATTTTTGTTTTAATAAAAAAATCCAAGTTGTATGTTTTTAAATTGCTCGGAGTACAGAGTGAAAAAAGCTGAAGGGAATGTATCTTAAAAAAAAATGTTGAACTAATTTTTAATTCAGGAAATAATATTGAAAAAAATATTGCACGCTGATTTTTTTCCCGAATATTCTCAGTTTTAGGCATTCTGCTTGCGATTTTTTTTCCAAGTTCTCGTCAGAAATTCATACATTTTCGAAATTCATAACGAAAAAATTAGCAAATCTCTGCACGCAAAAGCAAGGTTCTCGTGTGGAATTTCGTCATTTTTTAATTTCAAGGAAAATATATATTACGCCGTTTCGCGTATGTAATACGCGCATATTTAAATACGCGCAAATTTGCATGGCCACAGACACACGCGTTTGCTGCGATCGTTTATGCTTCCGCCCACGTAAATTCTAAATTTAAATCTCTCACGTTCGTTGATATAACACAGATTGTCGCGGTCATGTATTCTCCCACGTAACATTGAGGTAATAGAAGCCATTTTTCGCCATCCCGGTAATATACCAGATTTTTTTTTAACAATTGCCGCATTTGATTGTTTAATTTTCATTTTATTTATGCTGATTGCAAAATTTTTTCTTTTTCTCATTTTTTTCGTTCGAATTATACCGTGTAGTTTCGCGATGGTTCGTTAAGGTTCTTAAAGGCATGTGTTAAACGTATGTGTGTGTGTGTGTGTGCGTAAAAGAACACAGAAGCAAGTATATGCGACACACCGCGGAAGCACTTGCAATGCAAGCGAAATACATTCGATACAGTTCCGAGGGGGCACGTGGTACCGAGTAATAAAAGCCATATAAAAGGTATTCTACACGTGTATATACAGATAATATACGTATAATGGACCCCGAGCTGTAAGTGTAAACGCGATAAATGCGAATGAACGTTTACGCTGCATTAGCTCGGACAAATATACAGGATGACCCACGATCGAATGTCAGTATCGTAATTTCGAGTCGAAAAGTCCTTTGCACTTTTTTGATATCTTCAACCGCCGAATAGTTATCGAAGTCTGAAGATGCAGGCGGATCAGAGGCGCGCGCGCATCTCTCCCCGCCGCACGCTGGCTGCGCGCGCAACTCTGATCGGCCTGCATCTTCAGACATCGATAACTAATCGGGGGTTTAAAATATGAAAAAATGGCAAAGGACTTTTCGTCTCGAAATTACGTCAGGAATCCACCTTCAACGGTATTGACATTCACTCGTAGGACTTCCTGTATATGCATCCTCGGGGTCCGCTATCGTTGAAGTGTGCGAGCTCTTGTCGCGATACACCGGCGGAATACGTTCCTGGCGCGGATCTGAAACTCGAAACCGTAAATATCGCAGGTACATGCATGTGTACGAGCTTTTCTACACGTGAGTGCATATAACACATGTATACGTGTACCTATCGTATCTTCTCCTTAAGCAAGATAGAATAAGTCCCATGGACATGTCCCGGCTAATCTGTTGCAGATATTGCGCACCGTGTCGGTGCAAACACACTTTGAGCAATTATACAGAAGCCGCATATGCACATAACGCATCCCACTCTCTCTTCTCTCTTTTCTGGCTTCCTGTCAGTGTTAGTGTGCATGCAGGAGGGTGTGTTTGTGTGTGTGTGCGCGCGCGACATAATTGGCAAAATAATTCACACAAGTGAGAAGCAATTAAAAGTAATATCGTGGAGAGAAAAGAGGAAGAACAAGTGTGATTGTGGGAAAAGCACTCGTGTTATCTCTCAGTGTCTCCTCTTTTCCCGACGATTTACATGCAAATTGCCTCGCGCGAGAAACTGTCCTAGAAAAATGTATTATCGCGACGGATAAGGCCTCGCGGGAAATCGTTCGAATTAATAAAACGCGCGTTTGTTTTCCGCGAGCAAATGAGGAACATATACGCGCGTGTATCGCCAATTAATTACCATAAATTGTAGGCAGCTATTCGTACCGAATCACTTCGGAAAAGTGAGACGAAATTATTCCTATCCTATAAAAGTTATCGCGATGCAGCAGTCGGCTGATTTTATCATTACATTAATTTAATTCGTATTCTAAATACGTTTGAACAATAAAACAATCTGCTATGGTTTTCAAGTGTTGCCACGAGGAAAGTTATCAATTTTACCCCGTCTCTGGCAGTTGCCCCAGAAACTAGAGATGCAATTAAGAATATATGATAATCGGCAATTATATTTTTTCTTTCGACGAAATTTCGAAGAAAAACCCTACATCCACAGAGGGGGAGAAGGAGCAAGTAGGCAGGGCGGTAAGAGAGTGAAAAAATGCCACAGCGATTTTTGATTAAATCGAAGAATTTGGCAATAAAATGAAAAAATACTCAATTAAATAATCATAAGGTACCGTTTGGCTGGAACAAACGTATTTTCGTCGATTTGAGCACATGTGTACCAGCGCTGATATTCGCATACAGCGAGGAAAGCGAATCAGCTCGTCGCCTTTTTTTTTTCTGGACGACGTACATTTTTTCCCACGTTCACTTGACGCCCGACCAACGGTTCGGTTTTAATACGCGATTCCTGTTCGGGTTAAATTTTTTACTTTTTCCCGCGCCGAGTTCTGCTGCGCGGCTAAGGAGAGATGTTTTTTTTTCCCCACTTTGTTTCTTCGTCGTTCCTCGCCCCATGTGTACTCCGTTTCTCCGCGCTGGGTCGCTCATTTCTCTTCTCTCGTTGCGGTCTGAGGAACCCCAACGCGGAGGAATTACACCGCGGATCACCCTCCCGAGTGTGGATTGCAAACCGCGTCACCGCACAACCGAAAGCTCTCCTCGCTTCCCTTCGTTCTATTTTCTCTCTCGCGTATACATATACATATCCTTTTACATACTTTTTCATTACGGGCATGCTGACTAGTCGCAAAATTTCCGTCTCTTTTTTTTTTGTTGCAAGACCGTTTACACGGCCATTTATTCGCATTTTGTTTGGGGTGTTTGCTTTTATTTGTCACGCTTTTGCGTCAGGGTTTGCTTCGAAGATGGCTGCTGTTACGTTCGTAAAAAAAAAAAGAGCGAATTTCACAGTGTAATATGGAAAAGAAGGTATTTTCGTTGCGCTCCGAAGGGGTGGTTGTTTTCTCTTTTGCGAAAGGAGCAGGAAAACATTGATGGTTCAGAAGGTGGAAAAACCACCGTTACGACGAAAAGCTTTTACTCCCAGGAACCATGATGGACCCGTTGACTTCCGGTTTTATTTATTCATGGCAAACACTCTTCCTGTACGTGCCATGCATATGCTTTTTCTTTGACATGCAAAAAAACATTATCGAGTTATCGACAATTTTGAGCAATTTATGTATAAATTATACAGGGTGATTCAAAACAAGTATCCAATCAGAAAACTGCGGATTTAGGGCAATATTCCGAAATAAAACCACTTTTCGTACTCGAAAACTGTTGTACATCAATTTTCAGAGAGAACCAATGAGCCTCGCCCTGTAAATCACCCTGTAAATACGTAATTAGATGAGACGCTCGAGAATAACGTAGCAACGACTGGAAAATGAAAAAAACGACCGGAAGTCAGCATACGTCGCGTTTCGCACGGAGCTTCGGGGCCAATATCAATTCTTTCCGAGTTAACGTCCGTGAGATTTATTACCGCAAACCCAAACTCAACGGCACGTTTTGCGCCTCGTGCAAAAGGGGAAAAACGAGGGTAAAAAAAGGGTAGGCGCGGGGGGCTAGGGGAAGGACTTTAACGTCGCCAGAGTCTCGACGTCGTTCCACGACTGAGCAAAAAGCACAGGGCACATTTGAGCATCCGCGCGCCAACCCAAACACACACCATGGCAGCGTCCTTAGCGCCGATACACATTTTGCACAATCCACCTTGCTCAACCCGCCAACTTTCTTACCTCCGCGGAAACTTCGTCCGGAACCAACAGGCGGCGATTTCCGTACGCCGTTCTCGCGCGAGACCGGATAAACTTTCGGGAGACTGTGCGAACGCTCGTTCGTCATCCCTCGAAGCGCAAAATGTGCTTGAACACTTTCACCGGAAACGGGATACGCGAACGTACCTTGTATATGTATCTTTCGCCTCAAAAAACGGTCCACTGGATGCCCCCCGGGGTTCGCACAAAGTTGTACTTTGTTTACAAAAAAAAATGGTTAAATGTTTTTTTTCCACCATTTAAGTTCGAGGATAATCAGTAATCAGCGTTTCGCATTATTGTCGAGAGCAAATTTCAAGACCGAAAATTCAATGGTGCGTTTTTTTCCCCAGTGATATCTTTCGCTATATTTTTTTATCGTTTCGAACTGTCAGGGCCAATCGTACTCGATTGTAACAGCTGCTAGAGTCACAAATTAGCGTTACAGATCGAGTCAATATCGAGTTTTTATGATCAACACATTCGAAGGTTTCTCGACAATTTATAACCAATCGAATTGAAGCATAAATCAATTTAAACAGGGATCGTTACTGTTAATGGCGGCATATCTGGAGCGGCCGCAGCGTCTCGACGTCGACAAGGAGATAAAAAAAGATGTTTCAATGACGTTTCCCGCCATGGAATTAATTTTCCCCTTTATCAATAAGAAAAATAAACAGTCGACTATTTGGCTTCAGTTGCTTCGCGTAGACTTTTTTAGCCACGGAAAGGATTCCGAAAACGTTTGAGCAAAGAAAGCGAAAGGGGAAGGTTCGAGGGTAAAGGGGGCTTGATTATACTTGTAGACTCCTGTTTAATCCCGTTTAATAAGATGTTTTTCAGCTGACACGTATAAAAACACCCTCGTACAAAGTTGCATGCACGTAGAAACTTTCGAGTTTCAAAGGAGGTTCAAAGAGGATACGATGAGGAGAAGAGTGCTGCTTCTCTATTTCCGGTACAAGGATGTAAGACTCGTGTTACGCCGGAGGAGCAGACATGCCCGCTAAGTGCATTACGTGCATAAATGAGAATTCCCCTAGCAACCCAGTTTCCCGTCTGTACAAACACCACCCATTTTTACGATCCCAGCCCGAGTCTTTGAACGCTTTTCTTGTCCAACTTTTTGTAATCCAACCTCGAAATTGACCCTTATCCTGCTAATTTTTTCCCCCGGTAGAGCCTCGAATTCCCTATTGAAACCCGTTATGGCATTCCCCGCCAAGTTCGACAACGATTCATAAAATTCCAATGTCAAAATGAGTCTCACCCTCTCTGGATGCTGATGGTCCAATTGGGGATGAAATTCCAAGTCGAAAAGTCTCGGGGCACTTTTCGATCCGACGAACCCCCGCTGAGTTATCAACGAACATAGTCGGACCAATGGGACGCGGGCGCTCGCGCGTTGCCTGCTGGGAGAGCGGCGTGCGCGCGCATCGAACTTTGGCTCGAACTTTGATCTCCGATAGCTCGGTGGGTTTTGGTCGTACGAAAAAATACTAAAATACATTTCGACTCGGAATTTCATCCCTGATCCAAAAATGTCAACAGTCAACATCGAGTTTCAAAACACCCTGTATGCACGTGACATGCACGTATCCGAACCTCGTCAAACCTGGGCATCGACTCGGCAAGCTTTGCACTCGCGCACAGGCTGTCGGAAAGTTAAGCGGATTAAGGTCTGGACAAAAAAAACGCTATTGCCAGCCACACGCGCATATACACACGCGGAGTATTACACACGAGTATTATATGCAATAAAGTTGTGTATAAATATATACAGCGTGTATCAGAGGGAGATATAAATTCATATGACGGATGTGTAACGAGCAATTCGAGCTATGGGAAACATATTATTGGTAACACAGTGGTGTATGGCAGCAGCGGCTCGCCGTGTGTATCCTGGCTTCTCTATCAAATAATCTATAATCCGATATCGGCTGAATTCCTCGTCGGTATGCATATTCCGATGAGCGGACTCACGGGCCTCTCGTATACAAGCGGAGAAAATTGCTCGCGGTCGTACAGTGGGAGCTATTATGCGGAAAACTGAGCCAATATTGCATGCAACGTATGCAGCATCCTGCATGAAAAAAAAATGAAACTCGCAGCAACAAAGTTTAAGCGCATTACAATAATCTACGAAATTATGAAGGATTAAAGCAATCCTCTAGTTTTTCGTCGATAAAAGAGAGTTTTTCGTCTCCGCGGTCGTACCCGGTGATGCATAAATCGATGAAATAAAAGATTCTCTTCCGGTCAAACTCGAGTGCTCGTAAGGTCTTTGGAAACCTGCCGGAATATCGAGAGATAAAAGCAGTACGCGAAAAGCCTCTAACGATAAAGTATAATTAATAAAACGAGAGCAGCAGAAATAACTCGGCTCGATTCGTGTCTCCGAGTTTATCCACGAAGTGCAAAGTCCTACGCTTTCTCCGGGCTGGCTGTGTGAGTCTTTTACGTAAATAAAATGTATACATGGACGTTAAAAAATGTTCTCCAGCCTACGCGAAGTCTGGAAAACAAATTGGCGCCACTGGAATCAACTTTTGAATTGTAAAGGAGAATAACGGCACCCTCTCGGGTTTGAAGCGAGAGACTTCGTTATAATACGCACGTGAATAAGTCTCGGTGTAATTCTGTCGGGCATAGACTCGTCGCGGTGCCACGACGATGTGCGAAAGAGAAGCCATTGCCTCCGAGGTAGCGGAAGAAACTCGCAAGTCGTAACTGGTGCAAAATTAATGGAAAAATAAAGCGATGAAAAATAGAAAACGAGGCTAAAGTTTTCGTCGCTGTAATGGAAGGTAAATACGCGATTTAATCGTGAAATTGTCAAGTCCCGATTAAACGCTACGAAAACACGAGAATGAAATGTGCTTGAAAATTAAAATGGCAGAAAATCGTGTTTGAAAAAAGATGGAAGGAAATAACTTCGAGGATGAAACTTTTGAGTAAATTTCAAAAAAAAAAATCATAACCTACTTTAAACGTACTCGAGCTTCTTTCTAATTCTTCGAAATTGCAATTTTTTCGAAATTGCGACACTTTTGAAAAAAAGAAAGGAGATATAGTGAAAATTCGATATTAAAAATCGACGAAATTCGAATTCTCATTGACGTCCAACGATGCAAAACTTCCGGATCGTATTTTTTGTCATTCTTTTCCCGAACCTCGCGAATATTACTAAAGTGCAGGGAGGCTGCGAGGTTTTGCTCGTTTCGAGGCTAGAAAATCGTCCGTCACTGCCAACTTTTGAGAGTGCGGTTCGAGAAAGATATCGCGGGAGGAAGTTGCGACTGGTTCGTATCCTGTGCACGATAATATGTACAGAGAAGGATCTGGTGTCACGGTCGATTGACTGTTACACGGTTAAAAGTGTTTTTGGTTCTTTTCTTTTTTGTATCGAAATCTCGGAGTATCGCGATTTCTCGCCTGCGTCGAAGGCGACATATCGATCGTGTGTAATCAGAGTGTGACAGGAACGAATTCGAGTTTTTGTCACGTGCGTGAATTAGGGTGGTTGAAAAAAAAAATGCAATTTTCTCCACTCGTTTGACCAACAGGTTCTTCAAAAATGATTTTTCAACAGTCTATACAAATTACCAAAAGTTTTTGTTGAATTCACAGAAAAAAAACTGACGATATTCGATCTTAAAATCGGCATTTTAATATTTTTTTCGCTCCAACGTATATTCCATACTCCAAAATTCGAAATCGCACGAGAATATCACTGACAAATGGGACATACGCAAAAAAACATCGCGAGCAAGAAAATGACAACATTCAACCACTTTGGAACCACCTTAATGCACTCGATCCGCAACCTTGAATCTCCGATATCTCAAAATCACATTCCGAACTAAATTGAGAATGATCGAAAAAAAAAAACGAGTTTTTTTCATCCGTCAATAGCCTCCAACGAGCAGAATTACCGTAGCGTGTTTTTGTCGAAATGTCTAAACGAACAAATGAAACATTTTTCGGGCGAAAAAAAAACGTTTTTCAGATTCAAAATACAGCACCGAATGGCGCGACTTTTGACTCGCGTTGATGGGCATTTTATTCCGAGACACTCGTTCTACAGGGACATGTGTTTTAATAGAATTATAAAACGTGCGCCTCGGAGACACGTGGAGGAAGATTAATGCAGATATCTGCTGTCAAACAGAAATTGAAACGATTATAACTTATCAGTCGTACATGTACGTGTGTTATTAATGTATGTAGTATATTGATATCCAATGTGCTGTATAGAAGCGTTAAGAAAGATTAATGAGAGAGGCTATGAGAGGGGATTATAATCTTAAGGAGGTTTCCAGGAAATGCTCTCTCGCGAGAGCAGATATTCGATATCAGCGATGAGCTTTCATATTAATGATATAATTCGATGTGATGATAATGGAAGCGGAGAGTTTTAGTTTGTCAGACAAGTATTAATCATCAAATACATACACACGTATGCATGTATCTCAGGTATATACATTAGGGTGGATAAAAAAAAAACATTTCTTTTTCTACCGGAAAATAGTCTCAAAAGCTCCATCGCGATTCTGCATTTTCAAATAATTCCGCTCAAAAATGTATTTCAAAACCGTAAAACTATTCCGGTACTAGAAAAAGTGCTTCCGGGCAAACTGGCAGTTTTTTGTAAAAAATAAATCGATTCAAACCGTTATAATCGAACGGTTGCTTTCATCGACAAAACTCAAGAGGCTTTTTTCATTTACCATCAAATTTCCTACCAAAACATGTTACCCCATTTTTCCCAAACTGTCAGTGTCTCGTAAAATACCAAAAAATTACAATGTGGGACCTTCGAATGCCGCGATTAAGGGCTCGTGTTTGAATCGGCCTTGTCTTAAGGTGTCTAACGACCGGATTTTTTTTCCGTGTCTGAAGATAGAAAAAAGGAGTAAAGATCCGTTTTCTTCAGCCACCCTAATATATATTATATCTCCCGCGACCGGGAGATATAAATAAATTGATGTGTACGCGTATCTGTGTAAGGAGTTGGGAGTCTCTCCGCGAGGAAGAGGTTAAAAGCCTGTATACGGCGAAGAGAGAAGCATGCGTGCGTGACAGAGACTCGGACACGAATCCTCCCGAGTATCATGTTTCCGAGCGACCTGAACGGGTATGTATACAGGTATGCGAATTCATATATATATATATATATCATATATACTATATATACATACAGGTAAAACATATGCTGCATAACATACGTCGATTACGTGCGTCCTGTAGTATCACTTAGGTGGCGCTTACACGCGTAACTCATTACTTTGGGACCAGGCTGGAATCGTGCGTGCGCGCACGGCTCGTACGTACACATACACATACTCAACCTCGATGTAATATTCAAGACGAGTTTTGCGAACAAAAAGCCACCAGAGCATCAGTACGCTCGCGAAAACCAAGTCCCAGCGAACGACCGCACTCGGACGGGACGAAATCCACTCGGGATAACATCGCGGACGAAAAAAACCGTCGAGAGATTCGACCCGCACGCGGAGATCTCCTCAGCGTGGATGTTACGCGAATTTAAAAAAAAAAGAAAAATGATAAATTCTAGGATATTTTTTACCACCATTTTTCGATCTTTTTCCCGAAATTTTCGATCACTCCCGAGTGTCCAGAGGGAAGAGTTTTTTGGGGTTATTTTGAAACGCGTGTTGGTAACGAGTTGTCGCAACGAGGGGTGCTTTTTTCGCGCTTCTTTTCAGCCCTTATTTGCCCACTGCGATAAATACGCGGTTCGGGATGCTGCGACTCTGTTGACGTTGGAGCAAAGAGCCTTCCCAGCATCCCTCTCGCCCAATACTCTCCGTTTGCCTTTGCCACCGTCTGTTGGTGAGTTGGGGATGGGGAGAAGTTGGTCCGGGGGTGGAAAACGGCCGGAGAACCGTGCGCGATATGATGATGAGCACAGCACGAGCGTCTTCGTCTTCTCACACCGCGATTCTCCGCGAGAGCATCGTATATACCCTGACGACGATGACAGACCGGTGAAACAGCGGAGATGCCGATAAGAGCAGTCGCACGAGGGAGCGTTCACAGCGAACTCGAACAATGCAGAAGGGAGAAGACTCTCGGCAACCTTTCTCGCCCTTTCAACGTCATGGGTTATCCTCCCCAACCCTTCACCCCTCTCTTTTCATCGGCCACCATATGACGCCCACTTTTGCGTTCATACCCGCATGGAAATTACGTCATAAGGAGAGAACGCGTGTACTATGGGGTATCGTGTAACGTACGTGGGCCGTTCAACGCCGAATCGGACGGAAATACGATTCGAACCTTTCGATCGGCGATATTTTCACGTGTGTTTCCCGTGGCGATTGTGAAAATCGATCGTGTCGCTCAAATTGCCGTCTTGTTTGGAATCGGCAGATCACCCACAAAAACGATAAGGATTAATGTTATTTTACGAAGATTTCGAAAAAAAACTCGCGTGAAAAGTCTCTTTTTCGATATAAAAACGCAGATAGAAAAAAAAGAAATTCCGAAAGACGCTTTTTCTCAGCTCTGCAATGTGTATACCCCCTTAAGGCGACGTGTTACATCCGTAAATCAAAGCTTAGAAAAATTCTCCGGCAGAATCTATACATCGGATCGGTTTGAAATTTGTTGTGGGTATTCAGTGATATAGCCCGGAGGGACTGACGATTTTAGAATTTCGAAATTTTGAAAAATGTTTCACTCTACAAAAAAATTTTTTTGAAAAATTTCGAAATTGCGAAATCGTCATTCCCTCCGTGTCGTGTCACTAAATACTCACAAAAAATTTCAAATCGATCCGATTTATAGATTTTGCCTGAGAATGTTTCTAAATTTCGATAGGGGAGGGGGTATCCCCCATGGCCTTAAGGTAGTTCTATCGTTAGATTCAAATCGAGAAATTGTTTTGCAGTTTTTCTCACATACAAAATGGTTCGCGGGCTTCAGTTAAATAAGAAAAGTTGTTGCAAATCGACTAAAGAACAGCATACTCCAAATTCACAGTCATCCCAGGTGATATGTGCTTGCTCTATAATTACAAAAATTGCGAAAAAAATTTTCTTAAGATTTTTTTGGAAAACTCAAGAAATCTTCTTTGATGTTGCATAAAAATGTATGCAAAGTTTTAGAAGGCTTCACCGCGTAGAAGCCAAGATATTCATTGATGAAAATGCAACTTTTAACACGCGCTCTTACGAGAGACTACCGAAAATTGTGATTTTTACCAATAAATATCTCAACTTCCACGTGGTAAAACCTTCCAAAATTTATTACACACGTATATATGACATCGAAGAATACGTATTCAAATTTTCAACAAAATCTTAAGAAAACGATAAAACGATAGAACTACCTTAAGAAAGTTTTACGATTTTTAAAGAAGCCAGATGAAATTACCGACGGACCCCCGGAGTGTAATTTGACGTAAGAAAAGTTGGGGAAAAGCTTTTTTTTCGCGCGCAATCAAGAAAAGTCGGTGAGGAGAAAAATGCGCGATTATCGAAAGTTAATCTTGAGAATCGATATCGATATCGATATTTTCCAGCATCGAAAAGAGGATCAAAGGATCTTCCGCCATGGCGGATTACCGTCAGCCCGAAAAACCCATCGTCGAGTGTAACGTAATATTAGATTAGAGACGAAATTTTCGCGTGGAAAAAAGTTTACGAGTGTGTTATGCATGCATGAGCGCGCTAGGGTGATTTTTCTCTCGCGCAAATTGGAACTTGGTACAAGCAACCCTTATGTACATTCCCTTTTTATTTCTGCCCCTGATATTTGGCGCTTTACGTACACCACGAATGAAAAGACACTCCAACTTGCGAGTGGGTGAATAATACCCACGCTTTTCGACAGTCAAAGTTACATGCTGTGTGGCTCAAGGCCTTTTGTGTGGAAACATCAGCTGATATGCGCGTGAATACAACGGTGAAACGTTTCGGGGCAACGATCGAGAGCGATTCTCCTTCTGAAGGGTTTCGCCAATGCTCGGAGGGGTCGTTTTCCCGCGTTTCTAGGGTTCGAGACCCATTGCTGATTCTGGCACACACGTACGAACACACAAAACTCGGGAATACACTATCGTTGGTCGAGATTTGTAATCCCAAAAAGGGTCCATGAGGCGATTGAGATACAGAAGGAGGATAACGTTATATCTCGCCGCGATGCCCGATTGCGTATTTCCACTGCGGGCTTGGTCTTTCATCCATCCGCGTATGGACATGTACGGGGTGTCCCAAAAGTCGATGCTGATTATTTAGCACTACATGGGGGATGAAATTCCAAGACGAAAAGTCCTCGAGCATTTTCGGATCCGACGATTCCCCCTCGAGTTATTAATCGATACAGTGGGACGCAAGCGCGTCCTTTTGGCTCAAACTTTGACGATCGATAACTCTGCAGGTTTTGGTCGTATTGAAAAATGCCAAAGGACTTTTCGACTCGTAATTACGTCACAATTTCGACAGGAAATTTTCAAAATATGGGCACCCTGTACATTCACGCCTGGGGGGTATGTATTACGGGGATTTCGACAAGGGAAAGACAAACTCTCCGTGGACGAGAGATGTGGGTGTGCGTTCGTGTATACAGCAACAGCTGTATACAAGTCGGCAAGGAAAAGCCAAGAGCCGAGTTGCTCACACCGCAAAAGAGGGGGGGGGGGGGGGGAGAAAGACTCTCTCTCTCTCTCTCTCTTTGCTCTGTGGATGACGGTAGTATTGCTGCTGTTGGTCCATTGTCCTCGAACGTGACGACGCAACGCCCTTAAAACAAAGCTTCTCAAAGCAGCCATCGTGTCGTTGCGGGGCAGTGTGGGGGAGGGGTGCTAGTCAACAGGGAATGTGCAATTACGTAAGCGCAAGTACGTCTGTGTAATACAGGTGAACATGTACACCTATATATTTAGAGAGGAGCGGGAAGCTGCGGATGTACCTTGCTGGACCTTTAAGACATACATGGGCGATTCCTTCTTATCGATTCAGCGACTTTTTCGCTTTTTTTTCTCTCGAAACTCTGCACGAGCTTTGTCCACCAGTTTTGGCTGCGATTTCGCCGAAAACCACGCATGAATTCATGCATTTTTTTCGATCATTTTTTTTTTTCCACCTAAACTCCGATTTTTATTCAAAGTCGCAGACTGCGCTTGGAAACTTCTGTAGCAAACTCGTTTCCGGTTTTCATAATACCATCGCCGACTATTTGAAATTCCCGATCGACTTTGATTTTTTTTTTTTTGATGACGCTCGGAATATCCTCGAGACGAAATGAAAAAAAGCCAGATTTTGATCTTCCGGCGTCGTGTCGCTCGATGCACATTTTTCCCCCTTCGTTTCTTCGCCGTGTCTCAGCTTTCTTTACCTTTCATCTTCTTTAATGATCATCAGCTCTCGCACAACACCAGACTCTTTTTTTTCATCTCTCTCGTCCCCTGTCTCCGACCCATTGTCTTTGCGTCTCCGTTTGATTAATCTCACTTGCATCGTTACTCGGTACTTTATGCTCAGTTGCGTAAGAAGCTTTAATTAACGGCTGGTGCCCCTATGCAACTTCCACGCAAATATACATGCAAAAAAAAACCAACGTCCGTGTAGAACGTGCGCTTTTCTTTCCTCGCAACGTTATTTTACGCTTTTTGTGCCACGATTGCGGGGGTTGATACCCCCGAAGAGTGCAGTCGATTTCGCCACCGGAAACTTCGATGCTGTCTCATTTGCCGAACCAAACATGTTTCAGAATCTCCGGAAATGCCCGATCTCATAATCGCCAACAAAATATAATACATAAAATCGAAAAAAAAAAAAGTTTGCATCGTCGCGATCCAACGAAATGTATCTTTTTCCTCGTCGATGTTTCACGAACATTTCGAAGAAATTTTCCAAAATTACGACACTTTTGACAAAAACAAAGGCGATATAACGAAAATTCGGGAAACTTTGATATAAAAAATCGACGAAATTCGGATTCTCGTTGAGGTCCAACGGTGCAAACTTCGAGATCGTAAAAAATACGTATACACTCCAAATTTTTTCGAAATTTCGAGCGTTTCGCCTTGGAGGTTTTGCCATACCGGTGGTTTTCGATGCACGATTTTTTCGGAGACCGGAAGTCTCGTCTGGTGGACAAGTATATAGCATATACATACGCCTATATACACACACAAATATATATATATATTATATAGAATGGAAACTGCCGTCACGGTTGGTCACGTGCTCGCTGTGGCGTGAAGGCGCGCGTGTGACAGTCGCCGGATTTTCCGGTGAAAATATATTCGCAATTCTCGCACCGTCAAAACGTTCACAGGCTGTTTTTCAATCCCCATTCGCATCCCCACAGATGCTCGCGTTTATTTCGGAAAAAACCGCCGAAAAAGTCGAGCGTTTGACATTTTTCTCACGGCGCTTCGAAATAAAACCGCCGGAAACGAACATTTTCCGCGACAAGTGCGCGAAATGAGGTACGAGAATTTTTACGAGACTCATCATTCGGAATATTAGATTTTGGTAATTTTTTTTCGTACGCTTTACCCTCCTCCCCCCCCCCCTTGTCGTCAGCGATGACACACGAGAATTTACCGTTTCGCAGTTCGAGAAAGTCCCGTCCGAGAGCCGGAAGAGGGGAAAAAGAGGAGAGAAATAAAAGCATGGATTGTCACATCGAGAGGAAAAGGAAACATCTCGAGAAAGGGGGAAAAAAAAGTCGAGAGCAGCTCTTGAATTCAAACTTTTTCCCTCTTTGCGATTGTTTCCTCAGAGCGTGAGAAATTCTGTTGGGGAACGGTGGGAATTTGATCGAATTAAATCGGATAATTTTTTACAACGTTACCGAAACTCGTGATGATATTTCGTAGGGATTTCTGCAGTTTCGGCAATTTTTTAATTATCGAATTACGATTAAAAAAAAATAAATGAAGAGAATGGTGAAAGAAAGGCGTATTTCCATTGGGTTTCATTTGTGCAAACTTCAGAAGCATAGACCGTTCGAACGAACTAATTTTTCTTCGGCAAATTGCTGCTCAATTATTGTAAGATATTATACATTATTGTACTCAAATTTTGAAGCCTGTAAATAGCTCAAAAATCGTGTTTTTGATCAATAAACGTTTATATTATTTAGTCGCCAGCAGCATCCCGGGCCAGCTGGTCTGGTGAATATTTTCTTAATTTTTGGAGATCGTGACACCCGCAAAAATGTAAAAATGTTGAAAAAAAGTGATATAACGAGTATTGCGAAAAATTGTAGGGAAAAAATGAAGAAAATTCGTATTTCCGTTGAGTTCCAGCGGAATTCACGCGTGTCGCCCTTCTGTCACGCAGTTTTTGGTCGTCGATATTGTGTCTTCGTAAAACGTTGTGCGGCTCTGTGTGTGTGTGTAGAATTTGCTGCAGGCGTGCTATTAATACGCAATCGTCATAACGGAAGCTAAGTACGGTCTATTCCGACATTACAGTTCCGGCGATTGTCAGTTCGTTGACCAGAGAACGTCAAAGCTCCGCCTATTGACGTTATACCTCGATGCCTATATACGTGTTCGATATTAATCGACGTTTTCCCTGATAAAAAAAAAAAATTTATCCCTCACGTTGCAGAAAAAAAAGAAGCCTCAATTCCCTGCGATACTTCGCAGACGCGAAACGGAGAAATCCACAAAACTCATAAAATCGGCGAAGAAATTTTTGTTTAATCCGCGAAATTCTACAATCTCGCAAATAAATCGTGCAAGATTGTAGAATTTAAAAAAAAAAAGGACGAATCCGACTTTTATCGCGCTTGTTTCGCATTGCGGACTTTAACGTCGCGTTATTTCTGAAAAACTTTTTCCGGACGATTAATTCGTCGCTTGAAAACCACCCGTCGGTGGCAGCCAGCACGTCGTTACAAGAGCCGACGCAGGAAGTGGTGAAATGCGAAATAAATCGGAAGAGCGTGGTGCATAAAACGGCTTTTCCTCGCTGAAATCTCGGTATAAAGCTTTTGATAGCGCGGAGACGACTTTGTTTCCTGATTGAGTTTCACCCTCCTGCGTACGCGCTTTTTACCCTCGCGCAATCTCCGAAAAGACGCAGAATCTCCGGCGGATATTCCGCGATTAAACGAACGTAGGGTGGAAATAATATACGAGAGATCGAAGGTCGAACAGGTTCGACGGGGAAATTTAATGCTCGAGCGGATCGGCGAGCGATGTCATTTACCGCACGAGCTTATTTTTATTACTTCGTAAGCGGCGCATTACGACGATTTTCCAAGTTCCATCGATGGAAAACATCGAAAAGACGATTTATTCGTCGTTTGCTTCATTACCAATCTCGTTTTCGAGTTAGTTTTTCGAAACGTCTTTTTTTTTGAAAAACTTCGGGGTTATACTTTCCACAATTGTGAAATACACTCAAAAGCATCATTCGAAAAAGTAAATCGTGTTTTCGTGGGTTTTCAACGATGGAAAATTCAGTCGTCACTGTCGTACAGTTTATAATGTAGATTTTAGAGGACAAAATAATGCCCGGTTGCTCGTGTGGTCGGATTTATACAGGGTGTCGGTCGAAACTGGTTCGAAAAAAATATCAAAGTGTTTTTCCACTCGACGTGCTGATGTTGGGTACTCACCGGTGGGACATTCGCGACGGGTCGCCGTTTCACGAGTTTGTCCGCGCGAGTCTGAAAAAAAGAAGAGAAAAAAACGGTCTTTATAATCCCAATTTGCAGAGCGCTCGTCCGGGGACTGTCATCGGCGATTTCAGAATGAGAGGTACATTCGGAAGTCTTGTACGAGCGAAAAATAAAAAAAAACCGGAAAATATTTACCGCTGTCTTTTGAATTGTTTCAAAAATCATCGCAACTGCATGTGAGCAGCAAAAATGTGAAAAAATTTAATGAAAATTGGCAAAAAATGAGTGAAAAAGTTGGGACAGTTGTAGCATTCGAATGTAAAAAATATGCGAGGCAAAAATACATACGTTTATTGATCAAAAACACGATTTTTGAGTTATCTATAGGCTTCGACATTTTAATACAACAATGTATAATATCTTATAATAATTGAACAGCAATTTGCCAAAGAAAAAGTGAAACCCAATGGAAATGCGCTTTTCCTTCACCATTCTCTTCATTTCTATTTTTTTATCAAGTTCCTTTCTTATTTTTCTTCATAATTCGATAATTAAAAAGTTGCCCAAACTGCAGAAATGCCTACGAAATTTTATCGCGAGTTTCGGTAACGTTCTAAAAAAATTATCCGAATTACAGTTGTTGCATTCGGTTTCAACGGTGCACCAGCACCAGAATAATCGATTTTCATGTCACGATCATTGAAAATGAATCGAAGATTAATTTCGGAGTAAAGTTGTGGCGTCAAACGACGCGAAGGAAAGATTGATGAACATCGCGGTGTAATCGGACGGCATTCGCACGAATACTGCTGTCTTTTAAATCGTTTAAAAAATCATCGCAACTGCATGTGAGCAGCAAAAATGTAAGAAAATTCAATAAAAATTGGCAAAAAATGAGTGAAAAAGTTGGGACAGTTGTAACATTCGAATGTAAAAAATATGCGAGTAAAAAATATATACGTTTATTGATCAAAAACACGATTTTTGAGTTATCTATAGGCTTCGACATTTTAATACAATAATGTATAATATCTTATAATAATTGAACAGCAATTTGCCAAAGAAAAAGTGAAACCCAATGGAAATGCGCTTTTCCTTCACCATTCTCTTCATTTCTATTTTTTTTTTCGAGTTCCTATCTCATTTTTCTTCATGATTCGATAATTAAAAAGTTGCCCAAACTGCAGAAATGCCTACGAAATTTTATCGCGAGTTTCGGTAACGTTCTAAAAAAATTATCCGAATTACAGTTGTTGCATTCGGTTTCAACGGTGCACCAGCACCAGAATCATCGATTTTCATGTCACGATCATTGAAAATGAATCGAAGATTAATTTCGGAGTAAAGTTGTGGCGTCAAACGACGCGAAGGAAAGATTGATGAACATCGCGGTGTAATCGGACGGCATTCGCACGAATACTGCTGTCTTTTAAATCGTTTAAAAAATCATCGCAACTGCATGTGAGCAGCAAAAATGTAAGAAAATTCAATAAAAATTGGCAAAAAATGAGTGAAAAAGTTGGGACAGTTGTAACATTCGAATGTAAAAAATATGCGAGTAAAAAATATATACGTTTATTGATCAAAAACACGATTTTTGAGTTATCTATAGGCTTCGACATTTTAATACAATAATGTATAATATCTTATAATAATTGAACAGCAATTTGCCAAAGAAAAAGTGAAACCCAATGGAAATGCGCTCTTCCTTCACCATTCTCTTCATTTCTATTTTTTTATCAAGTTCCTTTCTTATTTTTCTTCATAATTCGATAATTAAAAAGTTGCCCAAACTGCAGAAATGCCTACGAAATTTTATCGCGAGTTTCGGTAACGTTCTAAAAAAATTATCCGAATTACAGTTGTTGCATTCGGTTTCAACGGTGCACCAGCACCAGAATCATCGATTTTCATGTCACGATCATTGAAAATGAATCGAAGATTAATTTCGGAGTAAAGTTGTGGCGTCAAACGACACGAAGGAAAGATTGATGAACATCGCGGTGTAATCGGACGGCATTCGCACGAATATCAATCTCACTCACGCTCTTATTGCGACGAGAGTGACAAATGCGATGAAGGCGCAACCGTATAATTTATACTTCCGCCATGATAAGAATAAATTACGTTATCAATACATGGGACGAAAATGCTCGCACGCTGTACAATTATAATAATTCCCACATTATCCTCACATTTTCTTTCTTAATGCTCAAACGTCGGGAATTCGACTCAATCCAAAACTGAGACAAAACGGGTCGTTCTACTCTCTTCCAAGGCGATTTTTGGAGCGAACAGGAAAATTTCGAAAGGATAAACTTCACTGACTTTGAATTTTTGAATTTTGCGTCGTTGGAATCCACGAAATGCGCGACGAACTTGTTTCGTCAACGTTATCGACGTCCTACAATTCGCCAAATATTTTTGAGAATTTTTTTCGAAATCCCGACACTCGTGAGAAAACATAATCAAAATTCCGTAAAATATTGACCGTAAAAAAGTGCGAAAACTCGACTTTTCGTAGAGGTCCAACGATGCAGACTCCCAAGATCGTGAAAAATTGAGAAAAAAGAGATGAATTCGAAAAATCGATGAAATTTCGTATTTCGATAGGTTTTCGTGCCAGCTTTGACATCATGATTGTTTTTTTTCCAATTTTTTACGATATCCCGATGTATGCTCGGAAACTTGCATTCCACTTTGCGTTTTTTTTTTTTTTGAGATTGCATCTCCGGAACATCCCCCACAAGTCTTCGCATACCGTTGAAATCCCTGAAACGTGACTTTCGCACACTGGATATTCGGTAATGGAGTTATCGGCTGTATACTCTGTATATAGTATATAATAGGATCGTATACACAGGCTTGGCTGTCGCGTGATCGATCGTATCGCAAAGTGCATCCGAACATGACGTGACGAGAGTTCTGCTTGAGCTTCTCCTATGCACCCCACGCAAGCTAATAATAATGAAAAAAAAAGAATATTGCAATACCGTATTCGAAGCTCATTCTCTTACAGGTACGATAAACAATGGTCAGCACAAAAGAGAGAGAGAGAGAGAGAGAGAGAGAGAGAGAGAGAAGAGACTGCAATCACGTGTCATGAGAGTTTCATTTGCCTATCCTCCAATCAGCGCTAATTAGAAGTCTCATTGTTACCATTACATGTGCGTGAAGTTAGCCCAGCCGTATTGTTGTTTTCAAAAAACGAAACTTGCGCTGAATTGTGCTCCATTTGTGGTGGGCTGTGCCGCACAGAATTAAAAACTTGGATAAACAAAAAAATTGTGAATAAAAATTTCTTTTGCTCTTGTGCCACAAACGTAATTGAAAAAATGGTAGATTTTCATGTTTTTGGCTTGGCGAGATAGGGCGAGAAGGGTTCGCGAGATAGAACATTTTTAACTCTCCAAAACGTTTATTTTAACATTTTCCTGGATTAGTGTAATGTACTAAAATGTTCGCCATTTTTTCCCTGATTGAGGCAGATACTCCAACTTGTGCTTATTTGTTTGGTAATGTTCGAGGCTTCAAAATGCCGTTTGCTTCATTGAGATATCTTGATTTTTCGATTTTTGGCAGATTTTCAAAGTCTGGATACCGATTTTCACCAATTTTCCCATACATACCCCTTTGCGTTTTTTTCGCCAATTTTCAACATCGATTTTGAGGGCGAAGGAATTTAGCTATCGACATGAAACTTTCACCATTTTTTAAGTCTACCCGAGGGCTTTTCAAAACACCCCCAAAAAATGTATATAGCACAAACAGAAACGTAGTTATGACCACTTGAAATTCCGACTTTTTGCGTTTTCTGAAAAACTGGTGAAAAATGAGTCGAAATTTTTTTTTCAAATTTTCAATCTTTCAGAAGCTTGTCCGATCGGAAATTTCCCGCTGATTACGAAACACACCGACTTTCTTGAGAAAACTTAAAATTTCAATGAGAAAACACGAATTTATTGATAATACTCGTATTATTGCATTTTCGGATCGACTTGTCAAGTGTTCCATGAAATATTGGTGTGTCTCGTAATCGACCATTTGTGGCGAATCAACGTGTTCGTAAAGCAGCGATCATGTCATACGATTTAAAAAAAAAACCCCTCAATAGCCCATCGAACAATGGGAAAAAACAATACCAAAGCCTTCCGCAAGAAAACGCCGGCAAAACAATGTATTTCCAAGAAGAAAAATACAAGATCGATTCCCTCGTTTCCCATTTTTTTTTCACTCATTTTTCCATCCCCCTTATCCTTCTTACGGTTATATAACCGCCGGAAGCTGTGTGTGTGTCGCATCGCGATACGATCGAGTTACTTCGAGAGAAGAAAACTCTCTTTTGGTCTCTCGTTAAACTGAAACTCTCCCGACTGGCTCTCATATCAGACGTCTCCTTCGGCAAAGTCCCTCCGAAGGAAACTCATTTTCAAACTTTTGTCGAAAGTGTCTTTGACGAAAAGTTCTCCCAGCTTCATTGTCTTTTGCTTCTTCGGATCGCCTCTCAGATCGCGACGAGTTGCCTCTCCGATGTCGCCTGCGATATAACTGTGTACGTTCCGTCATTTGATTTGCCAGTTTGTTAAACTCGTATGTAAATATTTTCCCCTGTCTATACTGATTCCGGCAGAGTTTTTATCGCGACCTGTGTAACTTTGCACGGGATCATCTCAATTTGTCGACGTGGAAAAGTCGAATTTTCTTTTAACGAACTGCACGTTCGAGGGCGTCCTCGGCATCGCTGATCAGCGGCAGATACGATTTTTCGAAATGAATCGCGACAATTTTGACTCTACACATCTCTTTTTTTATCCTCTTCGTATCCTTTAATCTCGAATTTTATTTTCATTTTTCTTCTGCAAACGTTTTCAACCCTCGTGCATATTTCCCAGCTTCGAGCACATGTGTATGTACATTAAGGTCCCCTTTAAGTATAGCTTAAAAACAAAGTTTGGACATTTTTTGCACTTTTTGGATTTAAATCTTTTCCTCGCTTATTGTTCGCATTAAAATTACAAAAATTGTCGATTCTCCTTCAACGACGAGCCTCTCAGACGGACGAATGTTTATAACGAGGATAAAAATTTTTTAAATAATTTTAAAGCAATTGAAATTCGATTTCACTATATATTTTTCCCTGAATTTTTGAATATTTTGAAATTGATGAAAAAACGCTTGCCAGCAATAGGGACCCTCTAAAAACACGCCACATTCGATATCCGGGATTTAATTACGCGAGAATCCCGAGCATGATACGGGGGGGCTGATTAATTATTTTAATTGCTCGAGCTTTTAATTACCGCATTTGTTATTCAACAGGTACACACGAGAATCGAGGCTGCTCGTCTCGAAAGAATAACAAATGCTGCTCAGACCATTTTGAGAAGACCAAAGACCGACAGCGTGGGAGATGCACAAAGCTGTGCGATCCTGTATAATTAAATGATCGATTAATCAGAGGTAATTCCCAAACGCGAAGATGCTGGAAATTAACGCCGGTGGGAGAACGAGAAATAAATGTGAAAAATAAACATTCGTATCCTGCGAACGTGAAGCATCACGTTAAAAAAAACCTCCATTTTAAAAATTGCCCCTTAAATTTCAGAAAAGACAAACTCTTAAAGAAAAAAAACCTCTTCCTCCTCTCGATTTTTTAATTCCCAATTCAGAGGTAAAATAAAATTGCGGACTCCTCGAAAGAAACTTTGAAAAATTTCAGTATGAAAAATCGCAAAGTTTCCGATTTTCGTTCAAGTCCAGCGAAGCACGCTTCAAAATCGTTATTACACTTCCGCCAAACGGGGAGCTTCGAATCGCCTGTGGCCAGCGAATGAAAAACGTCGTCCGGGACGGATATAATTAATTAAAAGTCCGCCCGCGGTATGAATCTCGTCAAAGGAAATTCGCGTAACTTTTTCTCTCCTAGACGTAGAAATGATCGAAGCATATATATCTGCAGACGCATACAGTACACGTAGATTACATAATACCCTGTGCAAACGTCGGATATTCTCGTACGCAGGCTTTGCGATCCTTTCACCGTTCTATTCAGTGAAAAAAAAAGAAAAAGAAAAAAAAATTCTTCCATCACAAACGTCAGAGAAACTCATTCTCATTAGAGTTCCCTTCTGTCAATCGTAATCATACACATATGTATATATACATATATACATATATATTATGTATACATATACATATATACATACATATTATGTATACATATACATATATACATATATATTATATATATGTACATCGGGGTTCCGCGTGAGGCAATTCGTACGGAAACGATCGGGCATGGAATATAACAAGATTTCGTAACGAGGTGTACAAAAAGAGGACAGAGGAGAAAAATTAATCGAATAAAAAAAATTCATCTCTTCTTTTTTTCGTCCAAATCCTTACACTCGCTCTCCTCGTTGCGACACACCGTTGGGTTTTAACGCGTTGATTTCGGCATCCGTATGGGCCAACGTAGTCGGTGGATCGCGTCATACACGGCGCACACTCGTTACCGAGCGTGCGGTATGAGCGCAATTACGATTTCGCACGCTGCAATCCTCGCGCGCTTCGCAGCGTGTGAATCACGCGATGTCAAAACTTTTCCTCGGCCTCGCTCGTCCACGTGTGTCCCTCGTCCATATCCGCAGAGACGTGAATGCAGGTATTCCAGTGACGCGGATAAAAAAAATAGAAAACGCCGTCTCTTTGCTCCTACATATGTATGGGGCGTTCCGTGACAAGTCGACCGCTCTCGAACCCGAGACCTTTCGGATTTTGTTTGACGTTTTGAGCGGGATGAGAATTTCGGCAAAATCAAAAGGTGCCGGATTCAAAAGTCGCCGACTTGGCGTGGAATTCTCCATGTTTTTTGTATCAGGGTGGCCTATTTTGAACGACTGTTTTTGACTCTCGAGTCTCGTACAAAATTTACGTTTCTTTTTCGTATCCGATGAGTCGCAAAAGGTTCGAATTTTGAAGATTCCGAAAATTCGGATTTTCTTATTACGCACTTAATCTCTCAAATTAAAAATATAAATATTCAAAATCCCAGCGGAATGTTAAACATTCTTGAGCGACCTTTGAATATCAATATTTTCACCTAAAATTTGTGGGATGTCTTTTCGTGGGTGGAAATAATCGCCGCTGGGAGAAAAAAATTTTCGAAAAGCGAAAAAAATTCGAATTTCGCCCGTTTCCGGAATTTTCAAAGTCCCTGAGCGACCTCTGGAAATATTCTCATCCCTCGGACCTTTTTGAGGGGCTCATTGGAAGGAAAAAAGAAAAAAACGATTTTTCATACGAGATTTGAAGAGAAAAATAAATTGTCAGTGAAAATGGGCCACCCTAATGTTTATATAGACGATAAATCGTCTAACAAACTCGGGTGTCACGCAAAACGAGGCTTGATCAAGAGGTGTGTTTCCGCGGGATTTTCAATCTCCATGCCCGTCAACGAGACTTCATACAGCAGAGGCGACGAACTCATCAGAGTTTCGAGAGTTTATTAACGCTGATCGCCGCGCGAGAGCGCCGGAGGCTGGGGCCTCGTACGTGATTTTCAAGTTTGCCACGAGTCCAACGAACGTGAACGATAATTTTTTTTTTACTTTTCATTAACACCGCGCGACGCGCCAAATAGCCTCTTGACGATTTTGCAAACGTCGAGACTCGCGTGAAAAAAATGAAGAAAACGAAACGGACACGAAAATCGAGAAGAATACAATTTACGGACTCGCGAGAATTTGCGATTCAGCAACGAAAATCATTGAAATCCAACGAAAAATGGAAAATTAGGAAAATTCAACGTAAAAAATCCAGAAAATTCGGATTTTCGTCGAGGTTCAACGATGCAATTTTCAAGATCATATATACCGTCGCTCGTCGTGTATTTTCGTTTTTTTGAAAATTTTATTATCTCTCGAACGAAGTAAGCGAAGAAGACCTTCTAAAAAGGATCGTTTTTTTTGCAAATTTTCTGAAACCGGTTGGCTACAGAGATCCACCAAAAAACCAACGTATCTCGCTTCGATCGAAACAGCAGCTTAGGGTGGTTCGAAAAAAATGACCCTTTAATTTTTCCAAAAACCTCAAAAACTCCTTTTTTTCGTCTATTTCCGAAAAACATTCGGAAATTCGTCGATATTCTCTCATCGGCTGCATATTTCGAGGGGATTTTTCGAAATTACGACAGTTTTTTTAAAAAAAATAGAGGAAATATAATAAAAATTCATAAAAATGCAATATTATCCGACAATCGACGAAATGTGAATTCTCGTTGAGGTCCAACGATGCCGGGAGAACCCGTCGATCAATGGGTGTGCGATGACTTTTTGAGCGCGCGATCGACGCGTCGTCACCGCGAGGAGAAGCTGTTTTGAGTAGCTTCGATTATTTTCCGGCCCAAGGCGTGTGTGCGCATGTCGGCACTCTGCACTTGACGTTTTCGTGTGCTCGGGCACGACGACGCCCGCACACCGTCGCGGAGAGTGCATACATCGGAGTGCTAGACATCCGGTACAATAGCCTCTCTCGGATCATGATGGGCCTTCTATTTCCTCGCATTGTTCGAAGGTTACATACATTACGCGCTCGTAGATATACAAAATTTCGAAAAAAGACCCCATACATGCAGCACACGGGGCATTCCACGCGGAAATAGCGAAGCGTCGCGACATTGATTTTTTTCCGCTCGACCAAACGCTTCATTCGATCAAGCACCGAGCGAGTCACACTCGCTGGAGGAAAAAAACGTCCAAATCCAAAAGCCAGACGAGAAAAAAAAAATGAAAAAAATTCGCCCTCCGGCGGAACTTTGATCTCATTTGCGCTGTTTTTGAAAATGTTTTTTCGAAATCTTAGGCATCATGACGCTTGTACAAAGAGGAAGGAAACGAAGATGGAGGAAAATTCGATTGAAAAATTGGAAAAATTCGCTTCTTTCGTTTTTGCAAGGACTCCGAGTTGCAGCGTGGAACGTCTTCCTTCTTTGATGCAAAAGGACGCAAGTTTGTCATTTCGCAAGCTGATGACAAGTGCGTCGTTTTTTTTCGAAGGAAAGATACGCCGGTGTGTAGAGATGACTTGTTTCGTCACAGAAATATTGTGCGCTTGAGCTGCTTTGTGCGAACGAAATAGCGCTGGGTTGTCATACATTAATTGTGAGATAATTCGGAAGAGAGATGCGTTTGAGAATAAAGAAATTTGTTTTTTTTATTCCAATAGAATGGAACGGAGTCATTGTCCTGCCTTAAATATTCTCCGTGTCGTCTGTAATATGCACGAGCGTCTATATTATCGATCTAAAAGGTGTACGAGTGTGGGCATATAAATACAAACGCTACGTACATAATTCGAGTGTGCGACTGCAGCAGTCTATCGCGCCGCGATGTTTTGTACCTATAATATGGTAAATGGTATTTCATGAATATTGCAACGTCGATGGTTCACTTCGGAGCCGCAAACACGGCGTCAATGACCATTTTCATGTAATATACGAATTTACAGGGTGTCCCAGAACCGTATTTAGAGTTTACAGCTGGATCGGCGGCGAAATTCCAAGTCGAAAAGTCTCTACGCACTTTTTTATCCGACGAACGCCCGCCGAGATACGGAGGATCGTAGTGCAGCCAATGGAGCGCGCCGGGCGCCGGAGAGGGGGCGGCAAGCGCGCGTCCGATTGGCTGGGACTTGAACGGTCGATAACTCGTCGGGTTTTGGTCGTACAAAAATGTGCTAAAGTAACTTTCGACTCGAAATTTCATCCTGAATGCAACTTTACGTTGTAAACCTCAAATTTCGGGATTTCCTGCATATCGCGGCCGAAATTTGTCGTTTTTCGGATGAAAAATGATTGATCGAAACCAGGAATTCATATATACATACAAGTCGCATGATTTATGACGAATGATGCGCAATCTGCTGAATCAAGAGAGAGAGATGAACGTTTTAACGAACGAGCAGTCTCTCCCGCGGATATAATTTAATTAAACGAGGGCATGCGAGCGGCTTTCGCGAGTCTTTGTGCGCGCACGCGTTTAAGGTGGCAATCGACGGCTGACAATGGGAATTGCATACACATGTAGACCCACACGTGCGAGGAAACAAGTGTAACCGCTTTTTCACAAAGATGCTCATTGTGCCGTCGGAGCCTGCGTGAGAAATCAATCGGCTTTTGTTGTATATTCTTTCGCAAGCTTCTCGCTTATCGCTGCCGCGGCTGCCTCTCCGTGAACTCTTGAGGTCGGTGACGCAGGGGCGCTGTGCGCGACCTCGATTATCAATAATAGCACTCGGCTAATCGATATGGAACTTCCGTATCAGAGGACTATTGATCAAATCAAACTACTCAATCCTCATCGCTTTTAAGAGCATTTACCACACCCCTGGACAAAAAATGAAACGTCAGCGTGGGGTTACTGCGATTAACGGACGAACGTCGGTAGTTTACGTGTTTTGCGAGCGACAAACGTTCAACTGCAAACTTCTCGTCAAAGAGGATTGACATCGGGGTTGTCTCGAGCGGAATTCTTCATTGAATTGATTTGTCCGAGGTATACACTTGAGAGTATCGTCGTGGGAATATGAAACTCGTTGGAAATGCATATTATGTCGTAGGAGGCTGCGGAAGCGAGATGCGAGGGACGAGATGCATATATATATATATATATATACATAATATAGAATCCATTTCCGCAGAGTTTACATCGGGAGACCTGTTCGTGTGTTTGGCCATTCACGAGTCAGCTCCTAAAGGTATATAACGCAGGCAATGCACATTTCAAGCAAAACTAGACATACACGTGTACTGTTATAACGCAGTGCAATGTTCAAGATACAATTTCCAGCATTGACTCGAAGATATACTCGTCCCTGTGGACATCTCCTCGTTTCTCTTTCCAGCCAGCGTCTCCAATTCGAAAACGTGTACATGGACCCAAGGTACATACACACACACATAAACACACATATTAGGGTGTTTGAAAAACCCAAAAATGTCATCCAAAAAGGTTGAAAAGCCTCGATCGAAAATTCAAAATTCGGCTCCGAACGTTCGCATTAACTGTTGAATTTTGTTGTTTCTCCGTTTATAATGTTTGAACGTGTGTCTCGAGAGGCCTCGCAAAGTTTTGCGATAAACGCGATTGTAATATGGAAAAAATGACGACAATTTTTGACTGTTTGGAAGGATGAGAACAGGTGGGAAACAGGTTGGGATAAAAATTCTTTTCGAACAAGGTACATACATACACCATGTACGTACATATTAGGGTGTTTGAAAAACTCAAAAATGTCATCCAAGCAGCTTGAAAAGCCTCGATCGGACGAAAATTCAAAATTCAGCTCATAACACTCGCATTAACTGTTGAATTTCGTTGGTTCTCCGTTTATAGCGTTTAAACGTGCGTCTCGAGAGGCCTCGCAAAGTTTTGCGACAAGCGCGATTGCAATATGGAAAAAATGACGAAATGTTTTGACTGTTCGGGAAGGATGAGAACAGGTGGTAAACAGGTTGGGATAAACACTTTTTTTAAACACCCTAATGTATGTTTATTTATGTATGTATATGTATATACATTTATGTGCATATGGTGTGTGTATATAAGCTGCAGTATAACGACGAGAGTCGAGGGAATATATTCCCCATGAGATTCTGTATACAGACAGGAAGAGGCTCGCAGTTTCCTACTAGGAGGCAATAGATTCAGTTTATTGAACCTTTGCGGAAAAACTCGTGCATTGAAAAAGAGAAAACAACCTGAACAACGCCTCCAAGTATCTTTAACCCCATCCCGAGCAACGAGACACACTTTTTTTTACAAAAAAAGACAAGGAAAACTTTTTTTCAAAAAAATGCCAAGTTTTCCTTGGCAGATCTTTCGTATCTTCGTGATTATGTCATCAAATGCACTGCCAGTTCGATTTTCGAACCCGTCGCAATTCGATCGAGACAATTGAGCACTCGAAAAAATACATCTTTCGCCATCCTCCGAGAGAACGATACGGACGTGAAAGTTCAATTTTGATTCACGAAGATTCTTGAAATGAAAACTCGACGCAATCGAAATGGAATAATATTTGTAGGACCGGAGCCGAAGGTATTTGAATGATCGAGTGCCTCGAGTGAGTAATTATGGAGGGGGGGGGGGGGGGGGAGGGAAGCGAGAAGAGGCGTTGATGAAAACTGGCTGTGAAAATGTTTTTCTAAGCTCGCCACGCCGGAGAGAGAGAGAGAGTATCTGCTCTTTCGAGCTTCTCCAACGGAGATGACTGTCGAGCTCGTCAATTTCGTTGCGTGCCTTTTGCGTCATCGTGAAAAAAAAAAGATGTACGAGGGAACATCGCCCATAGGCTTAAGGCGGCTGTGTATACACATTAAGGGGTCTGTTATTTTTCGAGTTCGCACTTTTCACTCGTATATGCCCCGAATCATCGGCTTTCCAGCCTAAAAACAACGTCGAAGACGAACAAATTTAAATGCCATTAACCTCGACCAATTAATATGGCATTTTTGTAACTTTTTTACATTTTCATTGTTTTTTCTCTCTCAGTATACTTATTATATTATTATTACTACTCATATTATATTATTATGTTATTATATTATTATGTTATTATATTATTATATTATTATGTTATTATATTATTATATTATTATATTATTATATTATTATATTATTATATTATTATATTATTATATTATTATATTATTATATTATTATATTATTATATTATTATATTATTATATTGTTATATTGTTATATTGTTATATTGTTATATTGTTATATTATTATATTGTTATATTGTTATATTGTTATATTGTTATATTGTTATATTGTTATATTGTTATATTGTTATATTGTTATATTATTATATTATTATATTATTATATTATTATATTATTATATTATTATATTATTATATTATTATATTATTATATTAATATATTATTATATTATTATATTATTATATTGTTATATTGTTATATTGTTATATTATTATATTGTTATATTGTTATATTGTTATATTGTTATATTGTTATATTATTATATTATTATATTATTATATTATTATATTATTATATTAATATATTATTATATTAATATATTATTATATTGAGAGACAAATTTTGAAAAAATTATACACAAAAAAGTCTATTAACAAGAGTGGGGAAAAGGTCTCTTTTTTTTTTCGATTTTCGTTTTTAGACTATAAACTAACGCGATTTGGAGCACAGCCAAGTGAAAAGAGTCGACTTGGGAACTAGACACCCTAATGTAAACCCTAGTAAATTTGAATGCGTATGGGAAGGCGCGCTGACTTGGCCCTTTCTCATCCTCGACACAGCTGAGCGCCATCAGCGCAACGGCAATGGAAAAGCTCATCTCGCCCACGGTTATTTATATCTATAGACCGTCAATGGCGTTCGCCACACACGGAAATCTTCGCTCCTGTGGGACGTCGGGCGCTGTACAGTAGCGGTAACAGTTCAAAAAATCGCAGCAACCAAAATATCGAAATATAAAATCTTTGATATATTTGAATATCTTTTGTTTTTTTTTTCAAATAATCTTCATTACTCACTCGTTTACCGTTACTTTCGGGCCTCGTAGAATTTTCAATGCGACAAAATACAGAGAAATATATACTCGAGAGGCCTGAGAAAAAAATACATTTATCAACGTCTTTTATTGCCAATATTGCAATTCAATTTTCCTCGTTTTTTTTTTTGTACTCGTGCACGATTTTCAATACGAGAAAACAAAAATTGCAGTTACTCGGTCTCCCTCCTGCTCCAAAAAACAAAAAAAAAACAGCGATACCGAATTTTCCCACATTGCGGACGCGGGAATTTTTTTTTACCCTCAAATCTTAAACAAATCAACATTCTCTTTCGCTGAATGATTTCGACGCAATGCGCATAGCTGGGATAAAATTTCCCATCCGATAGAAATTTCTCACGGCTCGTTACCTCGTTGAAATTCAACGGTGAGCGATATTTTCGTGTGTCGATGTTCATCGAATTAGCCTCGAAAAAAAAAGCAAAGTACGACGATACTTTTACGAGCCCGATCATGGAAAACGTCCCAGCGTTTATTTGTATATCTATATTCGTGCCGAACGAGCTAACGAGCCTTTTTTATCGTCCGTCAGTCCATTTTTCCCCCCTTCACTCGCGTTCGTTACGTTATCGTTTCCGTTAAACGTTGCCACGGAAAAAACTCCAAAAAAAAAAGGAAACAAAAATATATTCACGGGGAGAAAAAAATGCGAGCTGAAAAAAAGGCTCAGCGGACAAAAAAAAGTACGCGACGTTCAAAATTTTACATCGCCGTTATATACTGACGAAAATACATAATGGAGTACTTCGCAAGTTCGTGTTTACATTTTCACTGGATAATCACGAAAAAAAAAGATCGAAAGCCGAACGAAAACAATTTTAACGTACGTATTTGTATATTTTTCAAAAATATACATAAATCGCGGTGCTGTGATTTTCGAGTTTGCATCGACAGAATCCGGCGGAAGCTGCGGCAAACTTCGTCGATGTTATCGCGACGTTTGCCGAATATTTCGAAAGAATTTTTCGAAATTACCGCACCCGCGAAAAGAGGACAAAGAAAATATCATGAAAATTCCGGAAAATCGAGAAAATTCGACATAAAAGTGACGAGATTTCAAAGATTCATAAGCGATTTTCGATATCGCGTGAAAAAAAGTGTGGCGATGATGAAAAAGAAAAATCGAGAAATTTCGGACTTCCGGTGCGCTAATCAACGTGTATATGCACACGCGTGCAAGCCTCGACGTAATTTTTTCGACGATTACGATCGCCGCCGGCGAATGCACTCGCCTAAAGATTAAAGTTCCTCCTCCCTCGTTGAATTAATTGGATTAGTTTTTTTTTTTTCTCAAATCCCCGTTGCGGGGATACGTTTCTAAACAAATGTCGTGCGCACATTGAACGTAATTAAAGTGTTTTTCTCTTTATCCTGGTTTTTAACCTCGCGGTTGGTTAACCGCGTTTCCTGCCGTTACAACAGAGGCCAGGGCAGGAAGAAGCGAGAGGACAGAGCGGGGCAGACGAAAGATACGAAAAGTCGAGTTGACCTGAATCCTTACTCCGAATATTAACATCTAATCGAGAAGCCCCGGAAGTTTGATTCCTCCTCGACGTCAACGAATTGTATCGCGTATAATTTGACGCGTTAGAAGCAAAAGATTGAAATTTTTAACACCGATTTAAAGTCGAATAACGAATGGGGACCGACGTCGATTTTAAATATTTACTTGTTTATTTATTGTATATTATATATTTTATATTTTATAGTTAATATTTAATATTTAATATTTAATATTTAATATTTAATATTTAATATTCAATATTCAATATTCAATATTTAATATTTAATATTTAATATTTAATATTATATATTTTATATTTTATATTATATATTATATATTATATGTTATATATTATATATTATATTGGGTTGGGGAAAAAGTAATTTCGGTTAATTTACTTTAAAGAACATGAAAAATTCCGAAATTACTTTTTCCCCAACCCAATATATTATATATTATATATTATATATTTTATATTATATATTTTCGATTTTATATTTTATATTTTATATTTTATATTTTACATTTTATATTTTATATTTTACATTTTACATTTTACATTTTACATTTTATATTTTATATTTTATATTTTATATTTTATATTTTATATTTTATATTTTACATTTTACATTTTACATTTTACATTTTATATTTTATATTTTATATTTTATATTTTATATTTTATATTTTATATTTTATATTATATTATATATCATATATTATACTAGGATTCCGAGCGTCTCGGTACGTTATTCGCCCACTCGCGAACCGCCCGTCTACTTTCTGCCCTCTCCGACAGATAAATAAAACAATGAGAAGCTGGTGAATAATAAAGGGTAGATACAGAAGAGGTGAAGAGAGGGGGGGCTTGGCAGGAGCAAAGTGTGTGAATACCATCATCCACCGGGACCGAGAGTGTCTAGAGAGAGAATATATGCTTAACCCAGTTTCACGCGGTGTATATATGTTTCTCTATCAAACGGTAACGATCTTGTTATTATTCTTCGAGTTTTCCTGCAACAAAAGCTCGAATGCGTCTGTATAACCCCTTTGAAATAACACGTGGCTGCTGTGCACCATCGGCCAATGAATGCACCGCACTATGTACTCTTTTGTGTGCACTTTATATCGGCTACCCGTACATACATATATGCACATATGTATATGTACATACATATATATGTACATATAGATAGAAAGTTTGAATGATGAAAGAAACGAAGTTTATAACGTCGATGCGGGCAGCATTTTTTTTTTTTGCCATCGGTTGACTCATCGTTTGATTTCATTTGAAAAGACACTTCGAGCTGGAAACTCCACTGGATATATATGTATATTTATCGTCGGATAGGTCGTTGATATCGGCTGATTTTTTCTCGATGATTTTACCGACAAAGTTCGTGATTTTGAAAATTCGAATACGGTTTGCCGAATATTTTGGGGCGATTCTCTTGAAATAATGGCTATCGTAAAAAAAAATGGAAAATGCGATGGTTTTTTTTTAATTTTTTTTCGAAAGTGGCGCTGCAGGAGCATTTCCAAGCACCGTTGTGCGTTTTTCCCACCGGTGGTCTTTGTCATACTCATTATTTGAGTAAAAAAAGGCGTTATAAATGTACGTAAGTACACATAACGTCTGCTAAATTTTCCAAGCTGCATGTGCGCACGTACGAGTAATGCTTTTAACGTGTCTCAGAGTCCCTCGGGTAATTACAGATGCCCAGCCCAAGGGAGGCGCCTTTAATGCACCTACGGTGTATAAAGATGCGCTCGCGAGCTTGTATGATGCAGCACATAATGATACGAAAGTTGGGTACGCATTCATTAGGGTGTCGGTTATATCCAAAGTCGACTTTTTTCACTCGGGTATCCGCTGGACCAATGATTTTGAAGTTTGCATCGTTGGAAAGCAACGAATTTTGGATAAAGCTCGTAATTATTGTCAATATTCCGCGATGTACGCCAAATATCTTTTGGTAATCGTCGAAATTATGAAACTTGACGAAAAAAACGTGAAAAAATATATGAAAATTGTGGAAAATTAGATGCGAAAAATCGGGAAGATTTTGATTTTCGTCGAGTTCCGACGGTGCAAGCTCCAACATCATCCGAATTTTTTTCGAAATTTAAATAACATGAGATTATTGCACTCTTTGGATTCGAGGTATTTCCCTGCTTGTCGCATTCACGAAATTTTCAAAAATGCTCGAACAACATTTTAATATCGCTGTCCAAAGTGTTCTCATTAATTTTCAAATATCAGGAAATTTATCGGAAAATATGCTGAGAATCAATTTTTTTGCCAGCAATGTCAAATTCTGCCGGTCTGAAAGGATCGCGGTTGAAGGAGAATCGACGATTTCAAAAAATGTAATGAATACAGCGAGCGAGAAAAAAATTAAAATCCAAAAAGTGCGAAAATTCAAAAAATAACGGACACCCTAATGTTCATGGCATTTAACACCTGCTGGTTGTGTCGCTGCGCTCGGATCGAGCCTGAGGAAGGGAGGGAGAACAAAAGTCTTTCGGTTTCCGCTGCTTCGCATATTGTCTCATCACATTGCGGGCACAGGTGCATTGAAAAAAAAAAAAAGAAAAAAAAATCGACTCTACGGAGGCTGTAAACGCATGGAAAAAGGAAATGCGACAGGGTCGAGGGCGAAAGTCGTCTTTGGAATCGCGAAATCGAAATTTCTTCGGCGTCTTTGCGAACGTGATTTTTTTTTCCACCCCTCATCCCACAGCTCTCGTAAACAGCAAACTGTGGTGATTTTTATTTTTCGTTACCCTTTTCTCTATTTTTTTTATAATAAAATTACTATACGATTTAAAATTTGCGATTTTCAAAACTGAATGTTTCTCAATTTTCGTCGTATATTTTGCATTTTTTTAAATTTACACGATTATCGGAATCGCTGAAATTGCTGAAGAAAGAAATCGATCGGGAGTAAAAAATACTCCGAGTACTCGTTTCGAGGCAAAGTGGCGAAAAAAACGAGAAGCCTCTTATGGCTTCGTTATCGTTCGAATTGGGTCGTAACGTACGTACGTGGGGGACCGGTGGGACATCGATCCTTCGGTCGTCGCGAAGAAAAATAAAAATGAGGAATGAAAAATAAAGAGGGAGAACCGAAATTGGGGCACATTTTTCATTTCCGATTCCGCCTGAAAGGACCCACGTGCCCGCTGGCTCGTTATCATTTAATAGGCTCTCATCCTCGCTGGCTGTCTGAAATTGGCAAAAACGCTTCGAACCCCGCCTGCTTTTAGGAAAACGAATATCAAGACGGGGAAATATGGGTTAGGCGAGTGCGAGAGAGAAATTGCGAGGAAAAAAAGGAGCCACGCCAGTGGCTCCGCACACCCACACATTGCCACTCGTTGAAACTCATTTTATCTCGTCAAAAAACTGGGTTACCAGGTTTCAAATCGATCCAAAGAGCACCTACCTTCCCGAGGCTTCTCATTCTCTCCTTGCATATACAGGACAAATCTACATACCTTACACACACACGTATGTACCTTAGGCTGGTCCTTAATGAGGTCATTTTCGAATTTTCTCTCTCCAACGTTTCTCCTAAATTTAACCTCTCAGAAAACATCGAAGGAAAAAGTCGAGCAACGGTAACGATACTCGAAATGCTGTTAAAAGCCGTCGAATTGTCCGTCAATCGATAGAAAAACAATTTTTCGAAAAAATCCCGTCGATGAATACGACCGTTGCCTTCAAACTCGTTTGTTTTGTTTTTTTTCACAGTTTCGAGGTTGGCAATTCAACGATCGTCGCGAAAAAACAGGAGCGCCATCATGCCGAACGTTAACCTCGCCAACTTCGTGGCGTACCAACCGCGCGAACTTCAGGCTCCTCCGCACGCGTTTTCGAGTGCGCCCGATTGAATACTCGGGTGTTTATGCAAATACGAAGCCTGTGCAACGTCCGGGGGTTCTACATTCGTGCACTTCCTTTTCTCTCAAAGTCTCCTCCGTTGCAGGGGGTTGGAGAGGAAGGGGTGGAAACAGAGGGTTGAAATACGAGCGAGAAAAAAAAAAGAACGCGAGAGAACCGTCAGTCCGAGAAACAGACTCGAGTTTTACGAGCCAAACGTTACGTGTGCTGTCAAAATGTGCATAAAGTGTGTCTTCGTGTGTGCAAAGAGAGAGATGGAGATATAAACGTTCGAATTTCGTGCACAAAGTCATCTAAGCAACTGCGCTGTGATCGATGGTATCCGCGGAGTTTGGAAGTCTTTGCATAACGGAGTTTCGTAAAACGTACGCAAAAGAGCCTGCTGCACGGTCGAGTACACCGAAAAGCAACGTTGAGAGCCTGCATCGTTGGCAGTCAATGAAAATTCGAATTTCCATCGATTTTTTTTCGAAAATACACCTTGAAATCATGAAAAAATCGATGACAAAAAATTGTCCCGAAAAGAAAAGAAGCTTATCGTACATTCCCTTGAATTCAACGATGAAAAAGCGTGCAGAATCCTTTCCTTCGCCCCTCTGTGGACAAGAAAAATATGACGTTCGATAGGACGATCCGTTCGATCGGGATACACTTCCTGTGTGTGTATTTGTGTGTTTATTTATCGTTCACCCGTTATATCTTCCAATTTATGTATGAATAAATCTCGCGAGAAGGAGGGGAGGGAGGAAGAGGATGTGAGGAACGTCAAATTGCTACGATGGAATCTCGTATTATCGACGTTCGAGGAATAAGCATCAAGGAGGAGGAATCGATATGCTCTGTGCACATCACACGCAGGAGGGCGCCCGACTGTCTCGCCACAAAAGGAGAAGCAAGTCGCGTCTCCTTGGCAAGAGAACTCTGCGGGAACTCGTCGTATCGCTCACTTTTCTCTGTGTTTCTCCGTGCTTTCTGGCGCACACACACACACACACACACAGACACACATTCGCGTATCGTTTGCCCCCTTAAAGTATCTCCCTTCGCGTATAAATGTATGTACACGTAATATATGTGGATATATAGCTCCCCCCATGGCAATTCCGTATCTCATCGTCATCAAATTGAAAACCCCGACGCGGATCTCCCGGAAAAGCGGAAGTACTCAATTTTTTTTTTTTTTTTTTTTTTTTTGGTTGTTTGATGAATTACGAAGGAGAGGAACTTTGGCTAGCCGAGAAAACGAAAGAAGCGACGAATTTACGAATATTTAAAATGCGATCGAGAGAAAATCAAAGATCGACGATATTGAGGGAACGCTGGAGGGAAATTTGACTAACTTTGTGTATCTGCAGCTACGATATTTAACGTAGTTCTATCGTTTCATTCGAATCAAAAAATTGTTTTTCGGTTTTTCTCACATACAAAATGGTTTGCTGGCTCAAGTTAAATAAGAAAAGTTGTTGCAAATCGACTAAAGAACAGCATACATCAAATTCAAAGTCATCCAAGGTAATATGTGCTTGCTGTATAATTACAAAAATTGCAAAAATGTTTTTCTCAAGATTTTTTTGAAAAACCGTTGAAAGCTTCTTGGATGTTGCATAAAAACGTACGCAAAGTTTTAGAAGGCTTTACCACGTTGGAGCCAAGTTATTTATCGATGAAAATGCAACTTTTAACACGCACTCTTATGAGAGACTACCGAAAATTGTGATTTTCACCAATAAATATCTCAACTTCCACGTGGTAAAACCTTCCAAAATTTATTACACACGTACATATGACATCAAAGAATATGTATCCAAATTTTCAACAAAATCTTAAGAAAACGATAAAACGATAGAACTACCTTAATGTGCAAAATTGAGGGTAAAAAATGAACGATAAGATTAACGTTTTTTTCGGCCGCACATGGAAGCTTTTTCTCTCGATTTTTGTGATTATCGTGATCGGTATTGATTATTTTGAAAAATACCAAATATCGGTGATAATAACAATTATTATTACACGCGATGATAGTTCATAAAACGATGTTGAAATTTCCATCCGATTTTCCGAACGGCGTTACCGGAAATGCGGAAAAAAACGACGAAGCTCGAGGAGACATTTTGGAGTTTTCAAAAATTCGTACTTTCGACGATGCAAACTTGAACTGCGTGTGTAAAAAAACTCAAAGACGAGAGAGAGAGAGAGAGAATCGTACAAAAATCCGTGTAGAGAGAGAGAGAGAAGAAGAGGGATGGAAAGAATCGTGCGAATCGATAATGGTCGGCGCCCGACCGTCTGCAAAGTCCACAAAAGTGGAATAACGTATCGGAGGAGCGTTCTTCTCGCTGATGACTAGCACTTTCGTGAAATTTGTCGTATCAGCAGGCACTCGCGTCGCGGCTCGGTTATCGTCGCAGTGTGCAGCATGCATACGTCAATGTACATGTGTTTCACGTACATGCACGTGTACGTATACATTAGGGTGTCCGTTATTTTCCATGTCGACTTTTTTCACGAAATGTCGGATTTTTTTCAAAATTTTCAAACAGCATCAAGCCCCGCTCGAACGACGACACTTTTTCCATTCGAATAACACGGGATTTCCGCACTCTTTCGATCTCAATTCGTCGTCACGCTTGCTGTATTCGTTAAATAAAAAAAAATCGCCGATTCTCCTTCGACCGCGAGTCTTTTTCATTTTTTCATCGATTTTCAAATATAATTTTCGATTTTCGAAATTTATTACACAGGAAAATCGGGTGAAAATGAATTTGAATTTTTTCGGAGTTTATGAAAAAGATTATTGTCGGCAATTTTCGAAATTCCATCCGAGAGGATCGTAATTGAAGGAGAATCGACGATTTTTTCAAATTTGATGAATATTACGAGCGAGAAAAATATTGGAATCTGATAAATCCCGTGGTATTCAAGTGGGAAAAGGACCGTCATTTGGACAGGGGATGATGGCGTTTGAAAATTTTGAAAAAATGTACAAAATGGTTTTTTGGCTGTAAATCAACGATTTGGCCAGTGTCTGAGTGGAAAAAGTCGACTTTGGAGATAAAGGACCACCCTAACACAGAGACGCTCACATATTTAGAGGCGGAAATGGTGAAAAGTACCGCAGGATTCGCGAAAAGCACTCGCATTACGCGGCCATGCGCGCATACGCGCGTAGAACGCCTTTGAAAATAATCCTTTCGCATGCACGTTTCCGCACGTACTTTTGCGTCAATGTACATCTCGTTGCATCAACGTTTTTTTTAATTTTTCATTATAAAATACACGCGCATCGTTTCCGGCTGGTTCTTCCTTCGTCCACGACGATATTCCCTCATTTCCGTACAATTATCACATTTTTGAGCGACATTTCGAAATTATGACTGTCGTTAAAAAAAAAACATGGCAAATGTAATAAAAATTCAGGAAGATCGATCGTAAAAAAGGGAGGAAATTCGATTTTTCATTGAGGCCCAACGACGCGAAACCCCGTTTTCAGGGTCGTCAAAAATTTCGATTTTGACAAAACCCTCGTGCGCGGTGTGTTTGCGCGTTTTTTCTCGTCGTCGCGCGAGTTCCGGCCGCGGGAGGACTGAAATTAATGGCTCGCAGCTCCGGGGACTCCCGCGTGCCGCCCCACGCGGATAAATATGGACAAGGCGAGAGCATCTCTCGCGAGAGAGGGCGGACGAGAGGAGATGCACGCACGGAAAAAAATAGCCTGTGGATTTTACAGAAAAAAGTCTGTAAAATTTACAGAGTCCACTTTCTGTAAAATTTACAGATAAAATATGTATTTTTTACAGATGGAATTATGTAGAAACTACATATTTTTTCGGTAAATTTAGATTAATATTCTATGTAAAATTTACAGAGAAAATATGTATTTTTTACAGATGGGATTATGTAGAAAGTACATATTATTTCTGTATATTTCACATAATTTTATGAATATTTAATGATAAATTGTGTAAAATGTGTAAAAATGTTCTATCATTATTGTTGGATAACTTTTCAAATAAGAACAAATTATTAATAAAAATTACAGATAATTATCTGTTGGTTGTGCATTTTTTAATTTTATAATCATAATGCGTCAGTTCTCGGAAATTTTATCGATAATTATTTTATACTCTTGACTTTCTTTGTTTTTGTTCATCGGGACGGCCGTCTAATCAAACGTAATTTGACACCTCCATTCCCCTCCATTCCCCAATAACTATAATAATGAAGAGGGGTAATCAGGGGAATTTACATATGCTACATAGCGTTGCTCATACGTACGAAAAAGTGCCGTCACTGTCGATTATTATGAGAACCTATTTCACTTTTCTTCATTACTTACGAATTTGATTTTCACATTAAATTTTCAGTAATAATGATAGGAGTTCATCTGTAATAATGACAGAGAACTTCTGTCATTTTAACAGAGTAAATTCTGTAATTATAACAGAGTGTATTCTGTAATTATTACAGAAGTGTATCTGTAATAATCACAGACTCAATATGTAAAATTTACAGATTTAGGTTTACAGATTTCAACATGTAAAAGTAACATGTACGGATTAGTAAATTTTACATAAAATGATTTACAGATAAGATTCTGCAAATTTCACAGACTTTTCTGTAAATTTCACAGGGCAGTTTTGTCCGTGCGGATGCTGCGCTCTCTCTCTCTCCGTTTTACATATACTCTCTCCTTGCACGCGTTTGGTCCAGCGAAAGCTACTTGTTCCTCTCCTTTTCCCGTTCTTTTTTTCTCTCCGCTCATCCCGCCTGTGTTTGCGCGTGTGTGTGTGTGTGTTTGCGTGTGTTTATGTGTGAGTGGAATATAATAATAAGGGAGCCTTTCGTTTCAAAGCCTCGCGCGGATATTTCATGAAAATGACGGTCCGATCCGGCTAGACGAGTCCGACCACGCACATCGCAATGACGAACCACGCGCAAAGTGTTAATGCGAGACGTCAAACGCACGCGAAGCCTTACAAATCCGAGAGGACTCGACGGGAGATGAAAAAAAATCGAAATTTCACACGATTTTCAAGTTTGCATCGTTTCCAACGAAATGCCCGATGGAATTCTCCTTGACCGTCGATATTCCTCGGTTCCCCGGATATTTTTGAGCAATTTTTCAAAATTACGACTCTCGCGAGGAAAAAAGACGAAAGACACGACGAAAATGCGAAAAAATCGAGGTTGAAAAATTTTCCGCCATTTTTGAAACTGAATTTCTCCATCGTAATTTCGAAAATCGCGAAAAAAATGTTTTTCCCGCGTGTCGCGAGACGTCGATGACGAAGAGTCGAAATTCGTCGTGCTTTCGTTCGTTTTTCAACGTCGAAAGATTGAAAAACGTTAAAAAACAAAAAAAAGCACAAAAAAAACAAATTTTCATTCCCACTCCCTCTCGTACGCGGCACCGCGACGTTGCTCATCGTTTTTTCGCGTTTTTCGTCATCCGCGCGATTGTCCATTTAATCAGAGATAGTCGCTGCTGGCAGAGGCTGAGACGCGAGTCTGTTTCTCGTACGAAATGCACGTACCGCGCGGGTCGATAAATACGCGAGACTTGCACAATTTTCTTCTCGTATTTATATAAACGTTTTTCGCCGCGCGAAGCGAAATATAGACTCGATATTTGCAAATCGCCGTGATTATATATATAGAACAGCCGGGGCGCGTGCAAGTCGCGAGGAATTCGCGGATCGCAAAAATATTTGTATTAAAACGCGAGTGTGCAAAGTGTACAGCAGCGCGAGAACGAAAGCACAAGCGCGCGTTTGCACGCTCGGATCGCTGAGAGAAGCAATAATTTTGCATCTCGTCCACAGTCCTGTATTTTTCCTCCCGATTTATCGGAAAAAGTAAAACCGATTTCTCCCACTCCGAGAAACATCGCGACAGAACCACGAATTTTCTCTCGATTTTTCGAGAAAAAAAAAACGATTTTTCAGGCGTCTTTTTTGCACTCCATTTAATCCCTGATTTTTTATTATAATTTCAATTTTTTTTTCGAATAAATCGTAATTTATCGTAAATTACGTTGTAGATATATCGTATAATAAATATATTACGTATATTATATATTTTTGCAGAGTTTGAACGAAGGAAACTTAAAAATCGTCATTGTGCGGTATACACCCAGAAAAAAATCTGTTATCTTCAAATAAAACCTATTTAATTTGAATAGATATTTTGCTTGGCTCCTGGCAGAATAGACTTTTATTCAAATTCAACATATAAATTTATTTGATTCAACCAGTGTTATTAGTGTTTTTTAAAAAGTATTGGAATGAGCCTGGAGTTAGTATTGGAAGTAGTTGTATAGGATGTGATGACCCGAACGGTCTTGCAGTGGTGGGGACGGTCCAGCGACGATGAGTGAACGGAATGGTGGCCCCGCCGCTGGATGGTCTCGAACCCGGGTCCTCCCGATGAGAGCGATGAGCGCTAACCACTGCGCTACGGCTACTTATGATTTTTTTCACTCGAATCGTCTATACCTCAGTAATGCTGGACCGTCACAAGGAATTGTAGCCACCATCGTAACTACCCCCGCCATAGCCTTTCGGTTATTAATAACGATGCTTGATATCAGCATTCATGCACTATACGAAAGATATTTCTTATAGTATCATTTATATTCGTGTAATTTAGTGATTAAGTATATCTCAATGTTAAATAAATATATATGTTAGAAGCGAATACATAGGCAAATCAAATCAAATAAAAATTTATTTGATCCAACCAAAAATTTATTTAATTGTAATAAATGAAGATTGAATAGACGAATCTATTCAATCATAATAGATCTTTTCTCTGGGTGCATTTTGCATCTCGTCCACAGTCCAGTATTTTTCCTCCCGATTTATCGGAAAAAATAAAACCGATTTCTCCCACTCCGAGAAACATCTCGACGGTATGACGAATTTTCTCTCGATTTTTCGAGAAAAAAAAACGATTTTTCAGGCGTCTTTTTTGCACTCCATTTATTCCCTGATTTTTTATTATAATTTCAATTTTTTTTTCGAATAAATCGTAATTTATCGTAAATTACGTTGTAGATATATTGTATAATAAATATATTACGTATATTATATATTTTTGCAGCGTTTGAACGAAGGAAACTTAAAAATCGTCATTGTGCGGTATAGATATACATACCGAAAGTGAAAATTGGATAGCAAAGTGCGCCGGAGCACGGATTTTCATTAAAAAAATTTCCTGCTTTTGTCGCACCTGCTGGTGTACAATAATAACAGAATACAGCAGGTTACGCTCTTCTCCAATTCACGCGAGCATGAAACTCACGGAAGAGTTTATAGCACAAAAGAAAGATGAGCAGCTGGACCGACGCGCAGCCTCCCTACCTGCCTAGTTATAAAAAGGCCAGCAGCGACGAGCTTTGACGTCTCGAAACCTTCGAGAATATCACTCTCCGTGCGACAAACACATCCACCGCTGCAAGACCGATGAAAACCATGAAAAAACCATTTTTTTCCCAAAAAAATCCATCTCAATACCGACAATTTTCAAAATGCACTTTCTTTCAAAAAATCTGTGAAAAAATTCCTTCTAGATATTCGGCAAAACGGTGGAATATCGACGATAAGAAAGCGTCCCCAGTGTACATTTCAAAATCGTCGAATGGGCGTTACGAAAAAAAAAAAAAAAAAAACCCCCCCAAAAATGTTGCAAACGCTCGTTCTAAAAATACGCGTGTGTGTCGCATCGCGTAACGGTCGATCGAGGCTCATCGCTTATGCGCTGAAGCAGGGAGGAAGAAAAAATTGAAAAAAAAGAAAAAAAAAAGGACGAAAAGATGCAGCATCAGTTGGACCGAGAATGACGTCACTGGTATACCTGTCTTGCAGGTTCGGAGGCACCCGGGGGGTATGGGTCAGCGCTGCGGCGATTCCATCTCGCGACGAAACTCAATCGCGTGTGTTTGTGTGCGTTCAAGATGTCGACCATCGAATGCACCAACTCGCCAGAGTACGGTAATGCAATTCGCGTGTAACACGACGATATATCCTCTCGTTTCTTTTCCCATCGCGCATCTTTTACCGCTCCACTGATCGGCAAAGGGAGATGAAAAAAAAAGGGGAGAGATGCTTCATCTTCAATTTTTTTTTCCACGTTTCATCCTTTTTATAATTTTCCCTCATCTTTGGCCAATTTCATCTTAAAAAGTGTCTAATCTTTCGCAATCTGGTGATGAAGATTTTCACTTTTTTCGAAGACCAACGTTTGGCTTGTTTGTGGAGAGCTATTTTTTTTTCTTCTTCATCGACGATACACACTGATTCGATGCAAGTAATCCGACGGTTTTGAAATACGATAATTATTTTTTTTACGAATTGATTCGAGAAACATCGAAATCGAGATGAATCTAGCTTCAGCGCCGATTATCCGCCGAACGGTCGCTTCTATCGATTAAGCCCAAGAGACCTTTTTTGTAGAGCATCAAATTTCCTACGAAAATGTGGTATCGGATTTTCCAAAAATTCTACGGCCAGCGATTCGCAGAGTTCCAAAGTTGGAGGATGAAAAACAGCGGCGATTTAAATTCGCCGGAAAATGCGGAAAATTTCGATGTGGAAAATCGGAAAACCCGGTTCAAACTTGACAAAGTTGACGTTTGCATCGTCGGAACTAAAATCCCGCCGATTTTTCAAATCGACTTTTTTCGAATTTTCGTGATATATATATATATTTTTTTCGTCGAGCGTCTCATTACGAAAATTGCCAAAAGGCGTGAATATCGAGGGGTGAATGAGAAATTTATCCAACATTCGTCGGTTTTGTTGAATCGAGAGAGAAAGAGGGGAAATGATGGTCGTTTTTTTTTCTTTTTTTTTTCGAACCACCCTAAAGTGTATACACGCGTGTACACGATAAATAAACGACGACAAACGATAGCCAGCACGCACCCGTTGCGCGATAAGATATTTGTACGGAGAGAGCAAGACTCGAGGGGGCAAATATGAAAAAAAAAGAAGCGAGAAAAGAAAAAAAAAAAGAAGAGTTGTCCGATCGATAGGCAATCGCGAGTCGCTCGTGCAGCGATCCGTGAAATAAAAATGATGGAAAAATTAATGAAAAAAAAGAAAAAGCTGGGTGAAAAAAAGTGTACAGAGATAAACGTTGTGTTTTATATCACGTTACTGCCGAATGGTGTATCGGACGTTTATGAATGCACCCATTTATCACGTATCGTATTCTTGATACACAAACACGTATGCTTCGATAATTAATCGAATGTCAAGTTCGCAATGATACGAAAGCGCGCGGTTTGTAAGGCCGAAAGGAAGCTCCAACCGTAATTTCATTGTAAGTATTCTCGGTTATTACGTACTTTTGAAATGAAAAAAAAAAAAAACGAAAAACCACTCGATTATTCTCGTCTAATCAACGACGTTTCCACGGCATGTTTGCGTCCACATTTTCGTACGAATCTGAACATTGAGAAGGGGTGAAAGAAAAATGAAATTGCGAAAAGACGACGGGAATAAGATAAATTTGAAAATCATCGAGCGGTTTCGAAAAAAAGTTGAAAATCATTTAAAAATTGTCAAAAAACTCTCGGAGGTTGGTAAAAGAGAAGAATTCGGGTTGAAAAATAGTGAAATGGGAGAAATAATGATAAAAACGATGAAAGCACGCCGATTTGCGAATAATCATCGTTTTTATTGAGGAAAAAACAGTTTTCAGGCGTAAATTCGTTTTTCCACGTCGATTTTCCCCTCGAGGTTGTTGGACCCCCGTTAATCTTCGATTTAACAATCCCTCCCCGCTTTTTCTCAGCACCGCCGTCTATTTATCGTTCTATTCGAGCGTGAAAAACACGCCGAGTGTTTCCCTCGAATTTTTCCCATTTCCATTCGCGGCTCGGGAATAAGCTGCACACGTGAGATATTCCATCGACCGTGACACTGATCCTCCACAGGGGGATGCTGGGGAAGACGTAATTTATCGTTCGATTTCGATAAAATCGTCAGACGAATTTCGCAACGCTGGATAATTCGAAGGCTATGCATGTTCGATCATTTTGACGTTCAAAGGCCGAACGGAATACGAGATTTTTTTCATCATTTTTCAATCTACAATTGTGCTTCAAATTTGTTTTATGCGCTTCTTTTTTGTATTTCGTAATTTCGAGCTCTTTAAATTTCAAATTGGAAAAATTGCAGATTCTTCGCTGTCCAAAACGATGAATAATTTTAGTAAAATCGTGCGTCAATTATTATTTTCGCGCTATGGGGCGTTTTTGTCTAATCGACAAAGATCCAATCAACGAAGAAAATGATTCCGGTGCCTGACGCTCGTTACACCTCGATTTATCGTAACGCGATTACGAATCCTATCGTTTTTTCGACTTTTTTTATCACGATCATTTTTCGAAACGTCATCATCCGATGATTTTCCATTTCGTGAAGTGTTTCATCGACCAAAAATTTTCCAGTTTTTTCCAAAAACGTTAATCCAAGATTATCGTAACGCGATTACGAATCCTATCGGTTTTTCGACTTTTTTTATCACGATAATTTTTCGAAACGTCATCATCCGATGATTTTCCATTCCGGAAAGTGTTTCATCGACCAAAAATTTTCCAATTTTTTTCAAAAACGTTAATCCAAGATTATCGTAACGCGATTACGAATCCTATCGGTTTTTCGACTTTTTTTATCACGATCATTTTTCGAAACGTCATCATCCGATGATTTTCCATTCCGGAAAGTGTTTCATCGACCAAAAATATTCAAATTTTTTTCAAAAACGTTAATCCAAGATTATCGTAACGCGATTACGAATCCTATCGGTTTTTCGACTTTTTTTATCACGATAATTTTTCGAAACGTCATCATCCGATGATTTTCCATTCCGTGAAGTGTTTCATCGACCAAAAATATTCCAATTTTTTTCAAAAACGTTAATCCAAGATTATCGTAACGCGATTACGAATCCTATCGTTTTTTCGACTTTTTTTATCACGATCATTTTTCGAAACGTCATCATCCGATGATTTTCCATTTCGTGAAGTGTTTCATCGACCAAAAATTTTCCAGTTTTTTCCAAAAACGTTAATCCAAGATTATCGTAACGCGATTACGAATCCTATCGGTTTTTCGACTTTTTTTATCACGATAATTTTTCGAAACGTCATCATCCGATGATTTTCCATTCCGGAAAGTGTTTCATCGACCAAAAATATTCAAATTTTTTTCAAAAACGTTAATCCAAGATTATCGTAACGCGATTACGAATCCTATCGTTTTTTCGACTTTTTTTATCACGATCATTTTTCGAAACGTCATCATCCGATGATTTTCCATTTCGTGAAGTGTTTCATCGACCAAAAATTTTCCAGTTTTTTCCAAAAACGTTAATCCAAGATTATCGTAACGCGATTACGAATCCTATCGTTTTTTCGACTTTTTTTATCACGATAATTTTTCGAAATGTCATCATCCGATGATTTTCCATTCCGGAAAGTGTTTCATCGACCAAAAATATTCAAATTTTTTTCAAAAACGTTAATCCAAGATTATCCACTGATTTTTCAAATAAAAAACGTACTTTGAGGTCAAAATCGCAAAAATTCGCGATTTTCGAGTTCCCATTTTTGAAAATCACGGGATGTTCAGCGTACCGGTAAAAAACATTTTTCCGCAATTTTCGAAAAATTATGAAACTTTTGAATTTTCACTTTATTTTTCAGCCAAATTGTGCAAAAGGCGATTTTTTGTTGAAAATTTGTGATTATTTGTAATTATATTTTACGTATGGAATTTTTCAAACGCGGAATATAATTGGTAAAATGTTTGGAGTCGTGAATAATTCGCCCGCGAGGAACACCTTAAGGGCGATTGATGGAAAAAGAAATAAAAAAAAAGAATGACTCGAGCAAATGAAACTTGGTTCGAAATCGACTTACCAGTTGGTCGACGCTCTCGATCGATACTTTTTGCTCTTTTTTTCGCTCTTCCCCTTCGCGTTATGCTCCCATCTGACTCGTTTCTCTCTCGCTAGATTCGCAGAGACGTGAGAGAGACAGGAGAGAAAGATACAGAAGATGCTTCCACTTCTTCGACCCTTTGTTCCCTCGTGCGAAGGCCGACGACCAACAAACGAACTCGAGACCACAGAAACACCGTAGATATATATTTATATATAAACGTGTATACCACACGTACACGCACGCACTGACGCACCAACAGCAAACTCGGATTGCTCGTAAACACCGAACGTTAGCACAAAAAAGACAAACGTGAAAAACAAATCACCGAAGAGCCGTCTTACGTTCGCGATTTCAACCGCGAGACTTCGCAAAAGTGAGGTTAGACGAGTCCACTGAGGCACTTCGCCCCGTCAGTTTTAGCGGCGTCGCTGTTTTGTTATTTAATCCTGCAAAGGCTCTCGTCGGGAGCGGACGTGGAAACGAGGTGAAACACAGCAGAAAAGCAAACAGATGGATATCGCACTGGACGGTCGAGAAAGGGCAAGGAGATGCGTCGAGAGGAAAAAAAACAACACGGAAAAAAGCAGCCACTGACGCGAGGTTCTCGTGCCTCGAGTTGACCGGTTTTTTTCTACGAGCGCACGCGAACGAAATACATTTTTACGAGACTCTAACGAGCTTCTCCCTGATCCAAACGACAACGGGATTATCGTCCGATATTGAAAACGGAAAAACAAATAATCACTCTAGCCTTCGTCTCTCTCGTTCGAGCTGCTCCGTGTTTTCATTTTATCGTCAGTTTTTTCGTTCACGCACTAAAGTCGCGATTGTTTCGTCACACTGGAGGTGTTTTTCATATCGCGCGGAGAAAGATCGTTGGAACGAAAAGCGATAGAGTTTTTCGTCACGTTGATCGCGTGGGAAACAAAAATTTCGAGCCCACGCAGAAACAAACGAGCGATACGCGACTCAAGCTCGGCGAAACGACGCGAAGCCTCTAACGGACGCGGCCGTACTGCGGTCCGGCGGCGCCGGCGTGTTTACTCCCCCCACCGCTTGGCTGCGCTTATCTCCCACTCCCGACGCTCGAGAGCCGGCGCGCCGCGCGTCGTTCGGCCTCTCCCCACCACTCTGCCGCTGGCCATGCAGGGCGACGGTTCGCCCTGTACGCTGGCAGCTCAGCGGTGGTTCTCCGTACCGGTGACGTTTCTCAACCCCTTTATCTGTATAAATGCGAAACAATACCTACTAACCATGCATGCTTATTATTCTGAAGTTGTCAAGATATATTTTACGATTCTGAAGCATGCACAATTCGCATCGTATGTATATTTTTTTGCAACTTGTACTGGATACTTTTGAACCTAAAAAAATGATGACATCCGACAAACTTGAAAAACAAAAATACGATGCAACTCGAGAAAAATTCAAAAGCATGAGATCCTCGAATGAATCGATTCTGGAGCATCTTCACGCACATGGCTAAATTTTAAATTGTTTTAGGGGATACTTGTTGACGCTTTTCGTTCGCAGGACAAAAGTAGTCGATGACCCAGATAATATCGTTGAATTCACACAGAATCCCGTGGCGTACATAAATGTAAAAATTGATGAACTCAGACCACGAGATTTTCAACTCTCACCCTACATATCCAGCGTGTTTGTAGCACAAAATTATTCACCGAAGGATAGAAGAAACACAAAGCCTTGAGGAAAAAAAGGATTTGTTTCGTTTTGTTTTTCTTTCAGAAATACACACGAAACACTCTGTTTTCTCAGCGGTCGTGCGACTCTCACAACTTTATATTGTAATCCTCGCGAATGTTGCACAACCCGAGGTGGAACTGCGCAGTCTTTCGAGATATCGAGAAAGTGCAACGCGTCCGCACTGTGTGCAAACTCCACTTTGCAGCATAAAAGTATGACTGTGTATATTAGGGTGGGCCAAAATAATCGATTATTTTTTCTCCCTGTGTACGTGCAACGGACACGATTTTTCAAGCGTTTGACTTTGCGTCAGGAATCGCCCTACGAATCAGGCAAGTCGGGAATGACCCGATCAATAATTTCAAAATTTTTCGTAAATTTTCTTTTTTCTCTACTCCCGATTTTGTCGTCCTGATTATCCATATTTCCAAGGAGCCTAATAATTTCCACGACCTTGAAGATCTTGAGCTTCTTTTTTATCCCCGAAAATCTATGATTTCACTCTATATTTCGAAGAAATTTTTCGAAACTGACACTGTTGAAAAAAATTAAGGAAATATAATGAAAATTCATCATCAAATGCAAATCGGCACAATTTTGCTCCGAAACGCTCCAAAAATCATTTTAATCACGCTTTTCGAGCAAACAGCCATGAAAATTGCCAAAATCTACAATATTAAACGATTACAATCGTCGATAAAAATGTTTCCTCTGGTGGAAAAAATATCGCACGGAACGTAAATTGAAGAAAAATAAGAAAAAATCCCAGCATCTCTCAGAAATTCAAAAAAATTTCATTAATCGTCTTTAATCGCGCCATATTTTTTATACAAAATCAAAGTGTGCGTTATTTAACGTCACGAGACGTCACAAATCATCGAAACGCGCAAGATTGTACCGCGCATGAATAAGGGTGCAAAAAAAACGATAAATTCGCTCGGAAAGGTTTTTCAAAGATTAACGTTTGACACGTGAGTGTAGAAATGCACGCACACGCATTAGGAGGAAGCCTGTAGAACGTAACAAGCGAAACGAAGGAACGCTCCGAAAAATCCGGCTTGTCAGAGACGATAACGCGGAAAAGCCGGAGCAGCTTCCCATGCGCTTTATCACGTGGGTCCAAACGCAACCCCTTTCGCCCCGGTGAACAATGTCATCCGACGTAATTTATACAACCGCGCGCGATGTACATCCCGCCCGCAAAAGGGCTCACGACGAACGAGCCTCGGTCAAAAAAAAAAAAAAAAAAAAAAATGCGGGTAAACCCGCATGGCTTTCGCGCGATGACGTTATACGGCTGACAACGCGGCCACCGGAGGTGTTATTTTGACGAACGATCTGGATTTTCCCAAAAACCTCGGAAATCTCACGAACTCGAATTTTTTTCCAAATTATTTCTCGCCGCTATATTTTCCTGATTTTTTCGAGAAATTCGAGAAAAATAAAACCTGTTACGTCCTCAAAAGTGGATGTAATTCTGTTTCGGTGTAAAAAAAGTTGGATAAGGCACAATCGCCGGCAATTTTGTCAAAAATATCGCGAATCTCGTTTCGAAAAATAGTAGCTGTCGAATTTTTTCCGAATTCTCTTTTGTATATTTTTTTTTTATTACAGAAACTACACGACAAACACAAGGGTTGAAAACGCATTGTAGTAGTATTTTTTTCTCAATTTTTCAATTATTTATCACTCTCCAAAGTGAGTGGGGTAGATTTCACCCCCGATGACTATTACGTCACAGTCCAGAGGTGCGACTGGCAAGGGTGGAGCAAGGGTACGTAATTAGACGCAAAAAACAGTACCGACCAAACTCGACCTGCTTTCGGACGACCCCGAACGACCGATCAGGGAAAAATCCCTCGGAGACACCTTAAAATCCTCCCTCGTGGTGGAAAGCCACCCCGCAGGGTTTTCTAAAAATGTTTCACCACCCCCGGAGAGTGCACGTTGTTTTAAATACGAGGGTGACTGTCCGGAATAGTGCAATTGCACTTTTCGCAACAGCCTTCTCAAGTCGCTTTTATTATTCAGCTTCGTAAAGCTTTTCATGAAAAAAAAAATGGAAAAATGAGAAAAAAAAAAACCGCAGACGACTCGTCGAGACACCGCGACGACGTCGTGATTATTCCACCACGCCGCAATGATGAGCAGCGCAATGACGAAGGGTGGCGCGGACGCGTATACCTGTTTAGGGCGAGGAGGGTGCAGCTTTCGCTCTCTCGGTGCTGGAAAAGTCTCGTTATTCTCGATGTTGCATCTCGTTCTTCTCGCTTTAACTCGCTCGTTCGTTTTCGCCCTTCGCGGTAATTACGGTTATGGGCGCGTGCGCTCGCAAAAGCATCTTTTATATATATATATATATATATTCATTACATATATATATATACATATATATATATAAATATATTCGCAAATATCTGGTTTTCGTTCCGCACAAGACAATAACCAGTTTCACGCTTTCTACCCGTTAAAAGCAAGGTGGAGATTTTTTATCGCACGGCAAAATGTAGCCAAACTTTTTTTTTTACTCCCGAGGCTCGATCCTCGCTGAAATAAATCCCAAAAATGTCAACTTTCAAGAACGACGAATTTTCGTCAATTTTTATTTGATTACTTTATGGGCACGCGCAGCTGTCACGAAAAAGTCCATTTTCAAAAATCGCCCAACGACTTTATCGACTATCGATAAATACAGTGGGAAAATACAAAATTTCTTGCTTCCATTTCGTGACAAAGTACCCTGAAATTCATCGGAATGTATTGTTTCGATTGCAGATCGTAATTCGGCTTGGTAATGATAATTGAAAAATGCTTTATTTTGCCAGCTGCGATTTTTATTCCCATCGGAAAAATACGTAATTCGCACAGTGAAAGGAATAAACCGATACGAGCAAATCGGTTGGTCGCGGGATTTTTCTCGCTTCCGTACGGCGAGTTCTCGTTGGATCCTTGCACTTCTCTCTCATTTTATATACGATACAATAGCGAGAAAACGCAAACGAGATCGTTACTTTAATATCCGCTGGTTCTTAACATTTTCTTTATGAGCTTCCTCCATTAGGCGCGTACACTCGGCTGTTACGAGCTTGTGCACACCTTTGCAGAGCCGTTGAGGGTTTCAACGCTCGTGTTGCACGAAAAATCAGCAAATTTACCGTTTATATCGCTATTTGTTACAGCCGTATGTGTAGAAAAGTATGAATATACGCGTACAATGATCTGAAATTCCGCACTGTGGAACATCGTGTGTATAAATTATATATTATCACGTGAATATTCAAGCAAAGTCACAAATACCGTAAACCGTAACGTTGCGAGGTTTGGAAAAGAAAAAAAAAACATTGGAATTGTAGGAGCTTGTAAGGATTTTATACGACACACGCTTCAACGTGAAAAACAACGTCTACCGGGTGTCTCGGAACTCGATGTTATTTGCAGCTAGATTCAGGATGAAATTTCGAACCAAAGTGGATTTTTCTGAATTTTTTTACACGGCCAAAACCCGTCGATTTTTTCGAACCTTCGAAAGCCTCTTGGAAATTTGTCTATTTTTGTTTATTGATTGAGGGAACGTTGACAAAAAAATAAATTAACGGATTTGTGGGAGAATTTTTGGATTCGAATTGCGAAAGAGAGATTAATGCGAAAATGACATCGAAGTCTTGCCAGCTTCGGGAAAGTCTTGGAAAAAAAGGGAAATTGTGGCTGAATGATGTTTTTTTTTTGGGAATTGCTGAATATCTTGGACGTTGTATTTGCTGCGAATTTATAGAGATCGAATACAGGTTTATGAACTTACGCATAAAGCCGATCGCGAGACATCGTAAATAATGCTCGAGTCGATGTACGTTTAAAATATATGTGTGTTTTGCGTATACTTATGTATATTTTTGCACCCCCGAGAGGAGCTCGAGTATCGTCTAGGCCATTAGCCTCTTTCGTAACACAGCCGATCGTGCACGAGGTATCTGCCGATATTATTCATTGGCGATCGATTTTGCGGTAATTCAAGCGAATTCATAAATTCCTGTGCGCGTAACAGACCTCTGTTGAAGGGGTCTGTTGAATTGCCGTTGAATCGATCGTCGTCTGTACCGTCGGCGGTTTTTTAAAAGACGACATCGACTCCGTAAAGCTTATACTGATATACTAAAAAAAATACAAACAGTTGCATACCTCGGAAGCGTCAAAATGTAAGTTTTGGAGCCTTAAGGCCATGGGGGATCAGAGCAACCCCCTCCCCTATCGAAATTTAGAAACATTCTCAGGCAAAATCTATAAACCGGATCGATTTGAAATTTTTTGTGAGTATTTAGTGACACAACACGGAGGGAATGACGATTTCGCAATTTCGAAATTTTTCAAAAAAATTATTTTGTGGAGTGAAAAAATTTTCAAAATTTCGAAATTCTAAAATCGTCAGTCCCTCCGGACTATATCGCCTTAAGACGATGTGTTACATCCGTAAATCGAAGTTTAGAAAAATTCTCCGGCAAAATCTATAAATCGTATCGGTTTGAAATTTGTTGTGAGTATTAAGTGATATAGCTCAGAGGGACTGACGATTTTAGAATTTCGAAATTTTGAAAATTTGTTCACTCTACAAAAAAATTTCTTTACAAAATTTCGAAATTGCGAGATCGTCAGTCTCTCCGTGTTGTATTACTAAATACTCACAAAAAATGTCACATCGATCCAATTTATCGATTTCGCCTGAGGATTTTTCTAAATTTCGATGGGGGAGAGGGTATCCCCCATGGCCTTGAAACAATTCCATGTCGAGAACGAAGAAAATGGCCATTTTTATCTCGAAATTTGTTGATTGTGACGCCTTTTTCTGCAGAATAAAAAAAACGGCATCGATTTTAAGGCTCCGGGGCGTATTTTCGACCGTTGCACATCTCGAAAACGTCAGAATGTACCTTTTGGGGCTTAAAAAAATTGGCGGACTTGAGATATCTTTAGTTTGCTTTTGGAATATATTTTGTTTCTCACGTGCTTGTTTTTTTGTTCATTTCGTTTATTTCGTTGGACCCCAACGATGCGAATTTGAAAATCGAGTATATACATCGCGATATCCCTCGTTTATTTGCTCTCGGCGAGTAGCAACGAGGAATCTCCGGTGATCAACCGTAGACAACTGCGGTAGCTTGATGCAGTGGCACGATAATTGTCACTAATTGCAGCGTCTTCCCCAGACACAGAAACGAGCGTAATAAATTTAATTCCCGTAAATGACTAATTCGTTAAATGCACGGTTTTTCTCCCAGCAGCATCCTCCCCGGAATTCTTCAGCCGTATCTCGACGATTTTAACAAATTGGGACGCGCCCTTTTATTTCCGCCACGATTGTACGTTGATAAAGCTAAAACAGAGAGGAGATGAAATCGAATTCCTTTCCGTGCCTTCTCGATGCTCGACGATGCTGCTTCACCTGCTCTTTTTTTTTCACGAGCGAAACGAGCAAATCGGTCGATTGAGAAAAAAAGATACGACGAAAATTGGCAAACATCTGGTAGTCAAGTGTAAAAAGAACGAAATGGGGGATGTGAAAAAAGGAAAACAACGTTACATGCATGAGAAAGATCGAATCGTCTCCTCTTGTTCGGATTTTTTTGTGGATTCCCCTCGGTAGGATATAATTCCTTGATCCTCTTTTCTCGCTTTTCGGATAAACCTCGTAAAAGGGCGCTTTTAGTTTATTGGTTTGAAGAGGATTTTTCGTTCGATGTGGGTGCGAAAATCTTTTCCAGAGCCGGAGAACAAATCTTGCGCTCGAATAACAGGCGGAATCAATTTATCGCTCAAAACGTATTTCGATAGAAAAATTTGCAAGGAAATAGAACGATAAACGCCCACCAAAGACACCCGTTTCGGAAATGTAATTATAAAAAATTTCACAAACACACACGTGTCTCTTTTTCGGCAGGATCGAGTTTGGAGCAATTCTCGTTCGAATTGTACATTTTTCTCAAAGAACAAATGCGATACGAATTTATTTTGAAGAAAACCGACGAATTTTTGAAAAAACCCTTCGACGGAGTTTTCAGGAAATTTAATCTCATTTTTATTTCCTGTCGCGCAGCGGTGTTGCATTTTTTTTTTATAAAACAATTTATTTCGTCCTCGTTTTTATTTTTTTTTAACTGTACCTACACTCTTATATAAATGTATCGAAATCGATCGAGATATCGCATTACCGCTATCAAAGTGAACATTTTTTATTGGATCTGCAGTAATAACGTACCATTTTATCGCCTGTCAACCCCATTTTACCTTCGCGATAAGATTATACGCTCTCGGAATCAAAGCTACTTTTCCCCCTAAAAACAAGACCAGATCACTTTTTCCAGGCGTACAGGATCGAAAACATTTTATTTGCGATTTACGTACTCGGTGCCTTCTATTTCGTTTTTTTTTTTTGTGATTCTTCGCTCATAAATTCTCGTATAATTACGTCTCGATGACTGCGTGAAAGGACGTATTTGGACCAAGTCTGAGAGAATAATTAGCAGCTTTGATCGCACATACGTGGTCGTCACACACCACAGGATCGTTGCCCATTCGTGACTCGATTATTTTGGATACAAGCGAATTTTACTCAAAATTTATATCTTGATTTCAGACTAGATCGAGATTTGAGATCGTTCTTAATTTATTGATCGAGTAATCAGCCTCTCACGAAAAAATCGATACTGAGTTTACGAAAAGTGGAGTAAATATACAAAGTGTCTCAAAAGTGGTTGCGAACATGTCAAATTCGGATTCGGGATGAAATTTCGAGTCGAAATGTATTTTAGTATTTTTTCATAGGACCGAAATCCAACGAGTCGTTGATCTTCAGAATTTGAGCCAATCGAACTGGTCCTGTTGGATCGAAAAGTGCTTAAAGACTTTTGAGACACCCTGAGACACCAATTTTGAGACACCCTGTACAGCGATATTTGAACCAAGAAAGAATCTACTGTATAAAACTGTACAGTATCTTTGCGAGATACTCGAAGGGATGCTGTGCGAGGGCAAAGTCCGCTGAGCTTCCTGGCTTTCATCCAGACTCCAATATTGACTCTATCTGTGCGACAACCGATGTTCGATCTGTATACGTATGTACATAAACTTGTACGTCAAACTGTGCCGTTAAATGGGAATCGAAAATTAGCAGTTGACAATCGAGATACAAATTCGTAACTCCTCTTTCGGAGGAATTCCTTTGCGTTAACCCAATTCGGTGATAAAAATCGCCACATATATTATCGATGAATTTCGAGCTGAGCGAGCTGATCCTGAACAGAATTCGATTGCTCAGTTAGTTTTTTCTCCAAAGGTATTTTGGGGAATTCGAAATTCAAGGGAAGACAAAACATAGGCGGGTATCGCGAAGCAAAGGATAGTTAGGAGCCTTCGAAATTTCGACTTTTTGAGGAGTCTGGAAAAGTGGCAAAAAATGAGTCGAAATTTGATTTTTTTTTATTTTTAATCTTTCAGCAGCTTGTCCGATCGGAAATTTTCCGCTGATCATGAAACGGGCCGAGTTTTTCGCGAAAACTCGTAATTTCAATGAGAAAATAGTAATTAATTGATAAAAATCGTATTTTTGCATTTTTGGACCGAAATATTGGATTTTCGATGAAATACCGATGTGTTTCGTAATCAGCGGAGAAAAATACATCGATATAGAACATTGACAATCATTTTTGAGGTTAAAAATTTTTCGTTATTTTTTATCGGATTGAGCTAATTCACTAAAAGGATTGCCATTTTTCCACCCCTCAAGGTAGATACTCCAACTTATGCTTATCATATTGTCAGTCGTCAAGGCTTCAAAATGCCGTTTGGTTCATGTAGATATCTTGATTTTTCGATTTTTGGCAGATTTTTTAAGTATGACCATCGATTTTTGCTAATTTTCGCATAAACACCCCTTCGCCTTCAATTTCGCGAATTTTCGACATCGATTTTGAGGGTGAAGGAATTTAGCTATCGACATTTAACTTTCACCATTTTTTAAGTCTCCTCGAGGGCTTTTCAAAACACCCCCAAAAAATGTATGTAGCGTGATTCAAAACGTAGTTATGGCCTTTTGAAATTTCGACTTTTCGACGATTCTGCAGAAGTAGCCAAAAATGGCGAAAACATTTTTTTTCGAATTTTCGATATTTCAACAGCCTGTTCCATCGCAAATTTTCCGCCGATTACAAAACTCATCGAGTTTTTCGCAAAAACTCGAAATTTCCGTATGAAAATGCAAAAAAACGGTTGCTTCGCCTTTTAATTCAGAATAGTTTTTCGGTGTTTTTCGAGTGCTCGAGTAATAGATAAATTCTCATATAAATATACAAAAATTGAGTGAAAACAGGTATTGATTGAGTACAACGGGCTTCAGAAAATTGAACAAACATACATATAATATTGTTTATATTGCATCATTAGTTTTCAAATAAGACGAATTTTTGAGCGTTTTGAGAAACGGCCATAAACCTATATTTTTGCGTTTCTTTGTGCTCGCCTTTCTCGATGCACACAATAGAAACCTTGTCCCTGCTGCGTAGTTTTCAAGTTGGAAATTTCTATTTCTGTTATCTCGGTGCACAGCACGGAAGGAATAAAGAAACCCCCGAATGCTTTTCGCATCTTTTTTCTCCTTATTTTCCTCCATTTTCATACGTTTTTTGCAGCATATGCAGTATCGGAAAATCTTCTTTTTAACAAAACACGAAATGCGAACATGCCCCCTTCTTTCATACGTGCGTATGTGTTTGCCAATGGACATTCACGGATATGTACATTAGGGTGTCCCTTATCCTGCAAGTAGACTTTTTTCGCCAGGGAAAACCTTTGATAATTAGCCGGGAGCCAGAAAAAAAATTTTGAAAAAATTCAAAATGAACAAAAAAGCGAAATCAAGAATTTTTTTTCAAATTCAACGCACGTAACAGGCGAGACACCAAATTCGAATCTAAAAAATTACGTAAATTCCACGTTGATCAATGAAATGTGGAGAAAATTTCAAAAAAAAATTTCCAAAATAGTTTTTAAGCTACAAATTCGCGATTTGGAGCGTACTCGAGTGAAAAAAGTCGATTTTGGCAGTAAAGGGCACCCTAATGTATACTTCCATGTGTGTAAAAGTGTATCACACGTGTGTGACACATGGGCGAGTGTATTATTATTAACATTGGAAAAGAAAAAGAGACGAACATTGCAGCACTCTTGGGGAAGCTGAAAGTGTGTGTTTTTCCGGAGTCCTTTCCGAAAAATCTCAAACTTTTGTATGTACCACTCGACTTTCGTTTTATAAGCCCGAGGTTGAGCTCACGTATGAAAAACGCAAGATGAAAATAAAGGATGGAAAAGCCTGTGCTTACCTGAACTTTAGGTTTACATACACGTACGTTGCATCCGCGATACTCTCTGAATTCTTCCCCCGCGGATTCCCCAACATTTTCCATGTTTTCTACATCGAGTATAGACGGCGACACTCGTGGATCATGTTCGGGGAACGAATCTTGGAATTTTTTGAAAAAAGAAAAACACCGATAGATTTTTTCATATTTTCATCGGCTTCCCAATCTTTCCCAGCGTTTTCTCGCTGCGAAAAGCTCTCACGATTCGACAATACGAGGTTAATTAAACGCCTACACGAAGGGGTATTTAAAGCATTCAAGTCGAACCTCGACTAAAAAAAGATGGGGGTTAAATCGACTTTTAAAACTACGAAAAGGTATTTTTATTTTATCACCAATGTTCGTCCTTCTCCGAGACGCAATTTACGCATTAATTTTGTCCAGAGTTTCGGGCAGAGATGGAAAAAAAAATGACAAACTTGTAGAGAACGCCTGCGATTGATGGATTTTTTATTTCAGCTTCTACGTTTTGTTTTTTTTTTAATGAAATTTATGCTTGTAGCGTACGTAAAAATCGTGATTCGAGCGACGATATTTCACGGAGGACGCGTTCCACACTCGAGAGCAATCTATTTCCGGAAGATGAGAATGATGTATATCGTTATAATGTTATCGAGTCTTTTTTCCTCGCTTTTGACAGGCACGTGCAAACCGCTTGGTGGAAATAAACGACAATAAAGCGTCCCTCCGGACTGTGTCCTATCGCTTCGCCATTTCCCTTACGACGTTACAGTCTTTCACGATAAAATATCGTGTGATTGTTGAATGCGTCGCGTGCATCTCGCAGGAGAGCACGAGGAGGCAAGACGCGTCAGCTGCGCGAACCGGAAACCTCCACAATGTATCCCAATCAATGGATTTCTCCAATTTCGTCTCGAAAAAAAAAAAATTTCCATCGTAGCTCGTGCATTATTCTCACACAGTTGCATCCGCAAGAATCGTCATCGAATGGCGTCGTAATATTGACGAAAAAAAAAACAATTTTTCGTGATGCAGACTTTTTTTCTACGACGTATCCGAACCAATGGCGGCTTCTTCAGTTTCGTCTTGGAAAAAAAGTTGATCGAAGCTCCGTGTATTATTCTCGGATGCATGTAAAAGAAACTCGAGCTGAATGAGGCGGCGTAATTTGAAGATTAATTTAAAAAATGCATAACCAAAATACAATGCACTTTCCAAGGAGGAAATAAGACATCCAGAGTCTAAAGGAAGTGAAATAAGGAAGAAACAAAATGCAATTTTAGCGCAACGAAACAATCGTGTCTAAGATGCCGAAGACTGTAATTTTGAGTAAAAAAAAATACAAAATTTATCATCAAATTATGAAAAAAACAATTCTGAAGGAATTCAGACAATTCCTTTTCTTCCCATGTTGATTTTTTTCAAAAACTCGTCGTTTGGTGAATTTGAAAAAAATTATCGAATTAATTGAACGCGACGAAAGACAAGAATCGTTTGAATACTTGCAGAATTTTTTTTCACCGGTTTCGTTTCATCCATCGAGAATCAGGGTGATTTTGGAAAATTTCCGGCATCCCCCGTGGATTTTTCATCCACACGAGTCTCTCAGGGGTGCGCCGCCATTGTAAAACATTATGCCGCGGTGGGAAACTCTGCATTAAAGCAAACATGCTGGAATCTACATACGTAGACTCCAGCCAAAAGTGCTCGACGAAACAATTTATTCAGGATTGTAGGACCAAGTTTTCGGCACAAAAGGAAAGACCGACGGAAGCTTATGTACGAGGCTGTACATACGAGTACGCGATATATGCGTGCAACCTTATTTCCGTAATGTATCTCGGGGAGAATACGGTGTGCAATTGCAGTCTGGAGAACACTGAAGGGTTTGGAAAAGACACACAAAACACGTGAAATACAGACAGGAGGGATGAAATATGACGTTCCCGACACTGTAAGTGTTTTAGCTCGCACAATTAATGTGTAATTGACTGAAATTAATATAATTCGTCTCGAGTGCCTCGAAATTCCGCGATTATTATTAAAATACCGCAAAGTACTGTAAAATTTCATGCTAACCGAAGGGTTGTTGCTCGTCGAAATTTCAGGGGTGAAAACAAAAATTTAACTTTTGTATAAAATGCCAACGAGCTCGAAAACCATGAAAAAAAGGGTATGTATTGTGTCATCACGTGTATAAACGAGCGTAGCGATAGTGTGAGAGATTAGGGGATGAATTATCAGTGCAGGCCGGCTTGGTCCTCTTTTTAGGGCGAAATAATCGCTGCGTTTAATGCAAAACGGCTTATTACATAATTACACTCGTGTAAACGTCCGCAGAGCGCTGTTGCGAGTGTACATGTAATGCCAAGAGTGTAAATATAGTTTACGCGTATACGAGAGGCGCGGGATTAAATTGTTGCCCAACGAAATGTATATTATACACCCTCGTTTCCGTCCATCATTCCAACGATGGTTTAAGGTCCATTATTCCTCTGGAAAATCATTGCACAAACTGCTCGCGAATACTGCGCAGTTCGTACGAGCACATTTGTGGCACAGTAAAATTGGCGAAAGGTTGCATAGCACAGGGACTAAAATGTGAGCTAAGACGTGAATATTCACGAGCAAACTGGTCTAAAATACTTTTCTGTTTAATTAATAATAATAAAAAAGCAACATTGATCATTCAACGATAAATAATCGCGTATCAAGTGCGTGAAAAATAACGTGACAAAATCGTCGACAAATATTTATATTTATTCGATATTTTTTAGAAATTTCGTCATTTTTAAACAAAATCTTTAGCAAGCATCTCTTTCGATGTTTTCAGATTTTTAATCAACTTTTTGTCGCTCCGAGACTCACCGGATGCGGCAGAAAGCGTCGCAGCAAGGGGATCAAATTCTCTCTCGAATTTCAATGGGTCCGTTCTTGTTACATGCGACTACAAAGTGTATATAATGTATATATACTCTATGTATCGGAACTGGGTGACGGACACAATGGAGAGATATCGCGAATTTGTGTAAGAAACGTGAATTCGAGCGAAACGCGTATATAGATTCGGCACTCGACGCGGAAACTCTATCGCGACCCTAAAAGGGGTGCCAGATAGACAGGGGAGGGCGAGAAGAGCCCATATATATACAATCTCCAATCAATTGAGCGTATCAGTTCGGGATATGCCGGGATATCAATAAAGGTTATCACTCACAGTTGCACGTATCTAAACGTATTATTTTCGCATACATAAATCAGCTCCAAAAAAAAAATTCTATATTTTTTTTTGCTCGGCCATTGTGAAAAAAGTTTCCACCCATTGAAAAAAAAATCCAGCGAGAAGGAATTTTTATTTCAGTTTAAAAAGGTGATAGCGTATTGGTGACAGCGCGGGGAACTCTCATCTCTGTTGTTTCTTTTATCAAATTGATCCCCGTGGAGAGAAAAATTTCGCGACTGAGCATTTCCATGGGAAATTTTGTGCTCTACAAAATCGCTCGGAAGGTCCGAAGCTCTCGGAGCAACGGTTTGAGAGTTATACGCGTTCAAAGTCGCACGACATTTCGGAGAGCTCCTTGACGATGACATCGTCGGAAAAATTAAAATTCGGATACAAAGACGAAGCTCTCGATGTGATACGAAAAGTCTGATACCACGTAGCGGAAACGCGTGAATATCGGATACTTTTTCCCGCCTGTTACGCGACGAGAGTAATTTATTTCCGAAAGTGGCTGAATTGGGAAAAAAATGCATTATGTAATTCTGAAAAAAAAACGCCTTCGGGATCTACACGCGCCTGAAAAATGGATACCGCCGATGAGGTGGCCATGTACATGGTGTATCCTCGGTACTCGACATGCTCAATGTATATAACACCCTCGGTATAAAATTGAGTGTCTGTGTCATCGATAATTCACTATCGATTGCAGTGCATGATTGTACGTCGAATCTCGTTAGCTGACTCGATGTATGGAATGCACATACTCGTACATAAATATATATACGAGGCACATGGGTGTATATAACAAATTTGTACATATGTATGAGGGTGGCATATACATATAGCTATGTACATATGTATGTCTGATGCATTATATATGTGAGTACGTGGTAAAAGTGAGGATGGAGAAGGAAGCTGAGAGCATTAACGAGAGTCTCGCGAATCGGTGCCGTGAACCTCCTCTCATCGTTTCGGGATCAAAGTGAACACTCGTCGAGTCAGTGAACCTGCAGAGTGCTTCGGGTTCACCGGGTTTCCGATCGTCGCTTGCGACCCTCTCGCGTTCTCACTCGCCCTTCCTCTCATTGTGCGCGTCTCGGGTTTGCCACTTAAGATATATATGATCACGTGACACGCAATAATCGTCCATTTAAACTAAAAGAAACGAACAATAATCATCGACGCACTAGCGGTCTCTATCGGGGATTCTCGATACCGCAAATGTCACGCTGATATCGAAGAAATTTCTGGCAGGGAGATCGTTCGAATCTCAAGAACGTTGATGGACCACACCTTGAGAAAAATCCTCTTCTCTATCGATGTTTTTGAGTAAAAAAAATGGACGTTTGATTGTAAATGAATCTTGCGATTATTCTTTTTCGTGATAAATTTCTTGCTGATGAATCTTTTTTTTAAATACCCGATAGCGTTGTTTCCGCAAAAACGATTTCGTTCATTTTTTTTTATACACTCGCGGAGTAATTTTAATGAGATAAAACAATTTTTCGTTCGAGCGGATTTCATTTCAATCGAGCAGCGTTCGTATTTGACCGCTTTATGAACGAATATGAAAACATTTTCGAACGCCGATTCTCCGCGGGATGGCGCATGAAATTTTGCATTCGTAATAACTGTATACACTCGCTCGTGCTTCTTGCATGAAAATCATTGCGGTTTACAATTATGGAGAAGCGTTGTGTGAATCGTGTCAGTGTGAAACGTGGAAGAAAAAAAATTGTACGTGCGGTGAAAAGCCTCGCTTTTTTTCCACGCAAGTTTATTGTGTATTTAAATCATAAAACACACTGTTGAATTATAGTTTTCATACCTGGGGAGCTTCGCATTGAGAGCAATTATTGTAAGGGACGTACCGGGTTAAATATTTCCGCCTGGAAAGGCGACGGGAACGAGAGAAAAATGTATTCTTTGCTCTGCTCCGAGACGAAGCGGGAGAAAATGAAAAAAAATTCAAAAAAAAAAAAGAAACGCGAGAGACAAAATGCGAGAGGACGGAGGATGGGGAGATTCCCTGGAATATTTCTCTCGCGAAGAAGACTCTCTCGACGAGAGCACCCTTATCCCTCAGCCGCTTCCTCTTCCTCTCCGACGTCTCATCGTCCTTCCCTCCCGCCCCTATTCGCCCGAAAGAAACTTTCCCTCAGTCTGAAAGGGAGAAAGAGAGAGAGAGAGAGAGAGAGAGAGAGAGAGAGAGAGAGAGAGAGAGAGAGAGAGAGAGAGAGAGAGTGAAAGAGATATTATTTCTTCAACAAGAAGACGGAAGGGAATTTTTCATCAACTCTCCTCCCCCACAACGCTGTCCCCAACCGCATCCTTTTCAGTGTCTCGTCCGCAACAAATTTATTTTCTTTTTTCCGACACTCTTTTTTTTCACCGTTGCTGCCTTCCACTTTTTTTCCGCTAATAATCCGATCTGCCCCTCACCTTTGCCGCAGCTTTTATCTCAAAAATTTTCGTCCAAATCCGCGGGCAGAGAGGCACTGAAAGAAACACATCGAGTGCTACGACGACTTCGTTCGATATACAGGGTGTCCCTAAGCTCGATGTTGACATTCTGAAACTAGATTCGGGATGAAATTCCGAGGCGAAATGTATTTTGGTACTTTTTCGTACGACCAAAACCCGCAGAGTTATCAGCCGTCAAAGTTTGAGCCAATGGGACGCGCGCAAGGCGCCGTCCCATTGGCTCAAACTGTTTTAATTAATATCTCAACGGAGGCTCGCCCGATCGAAGAGTGCTCGAAGACTTTTCGTCTTGCAATTTTATCCCCGATGTAGCATTAAATTTTCAACATCCGGTTTTGAAAAATGCTGCATATCGACAGAAATTGTGAGAGCAGCAAAAGTGTGCCGAGATGAAATGATTAATTGGCGAATCTCGCGAGAAAATATCAGTAATTCTCATTTTATCCAAAATAAATCCCGATTGAAACAACGATCATTAAATTAAAATATTCTCCTATACAAACTCGGATTTAAACTCCGTTCTGCTGCTAAAGAAAGCCTTGTACGAATGAAATTACGAGACATCCTGCTCTTTTTCCTTGGCGGAATGTGACACTTTTTTTCGGTTCTATTCAAGCCGCGGTGATTTGGGTTTGAAAAAAAATGTAGATTCGAATACCACGTGGATGCTGTGTGAGTTTGAAAATTGCGTATGAGAGATGCACTACCGACGCTCCGGCGTTGTGTCTCGTCTTTTTTATCTTCTTCTCATTAATTCCTCCGTTATTTTATGTACATATTTCTCTTGTGTTTCCTTCTTTTTTTTCTCTTCTCTATTGCAGTAATAGAGTATAGGAGACCGGGAGAGTGGGTGAAACGCACGCCATGGAAAGATGAGTATATAATTGCGAAGTGAATGTACCAGCCGCCAGGCCGACGCCAGTGAGAGAGACTTTTCCCGCAGCCGGAGAATAATTCTCGGTGCATATGTTTTAATGCCGGAGTCTCCGCGTTGCATCTGCAGACTTTCGTGTCGCATGCACACGCGCACATTTTCATAAATATACATACACTTTCAAGATACACTTTCGACCGCCGAGAGTCCACTTTACAGTCATTTTTCAAGATTGAAATGCAAAAATTCATGCATGTCTTCGTATTTCGAATTATTCATGGAAAAGCGTTGAAAAATTCGTTAATTTTTTTAGCATATTCAGAAAAAGTGTGTAGCGTCGTCATTGTCGACTCTTGCGATTCTTGACTCAGTTTTAATAATTCCAAAAATTCTACTCGTGGTGATTCAATGATGAACCGCGATGCTGATGGTCCAGGGCGTTCCTCGGGGTCAAAACAGCGGGAGAATGATCTTGAAAACGTCCTTTCATCCCTAGGGAAATAGTTCTCGGCCTTGGAAGCATCGGAATAATTTTTTAATAATTTTCAAATTTCTACTTTTCGAAAATCGATGGTGAAACGATACGCCGAATAATTTAGAACGCACATCCGTAGGTTTACCAGCAAAAAAACCATCGACATTCAAGAAATTTCGTGTACTTTGGCTCTCCTCAAACCAATATTTAACATTTTTGTTAAGACTTCAAGGTGGTCCTTGGTACCAAGATTCATCTCGAGAAAGAAAAGGACAAACAGTCCTTTTTTCCATGACGAAATACTACCCTCCTTCCCCCGTCCCGAGCGAGGTATATTATATTTTTCATTCGACGAGAAATCTCTCGGGCAAAAATGAGTAAACGTATAATACTCGTCGTCTGTATTCGAAGAACATGTGCGGTTGCCATCCTGGGCGGAGAAGACGAGGGAATTTATGCACGTATTCGCAAGGAGGACTCGAAGATTTTCGAGCGAAGGGTTGGTGGGTCGGCCCGGAATCGTGCACACGTGGGGTTGCGTCGAGTGGTGTCTCTCTGAGCTCTCCACTGCGCCCATCTTTCAGCCCTGTTTTCCACCTTCGCCACAAACTTACCTCTTTATATATTCAATACCCATTGTAGCCAGATTAATATACATAGCCCCTGCAAAAATTCATAAAGGCTCCGACCTCGGAGAGATCGATGGCAGCGAAAGCAGCTTTTTCGTCTCAGCTCGGACCACATTCATTTCCGACCTTCGATTCTCGGCGAAAGGAGCATCCTCGAGAAAAACAACCCCGTCAGCTCCTGCGAGAGGAAACTGGGATGCCTCGCGCGAAAACTGGACCGAATCGACCGGTCCGTTCTCGAGTTATCGCTTGACAAACCCTCTTTGTTTGCCGAGTCGTCATTTCCCTCCAGGATGATCGTACAGACTCCTGGTGCTCCGAAAATTCGCTTTAACAGACTCGTTTGACAGCTGCCAAAATTTCAGAAAAATTGTGCGTTTTTTTTGACGTAAGCTGACTCACGACGGTGATCCACGTAAATAAAGGTGCTCCACTTCAGTTGGTTCTGCCTGTATATACAGGATGCGGAGATTTTTTTATTTGCACGCAGGGACTACCGGAGTTTGTACGCGCCCTCACGTCCGAGCAATCTCCGGAATACGTGTACGCTCTGTATATAACGCGGGAGCGTACGAGCGTCTTCGCAATTGCGCGTGCAGGGTTGCTCAGGGGGATGCTCGTGGGAATTCTCGATGTACTGTACAGGGTCGTTCAATTTATGCGTCAAAGCAGCATAAAAAGAAATTATACGTTTGTATATGAAAAAAAATGCTGAATAATTCGCCACAGCTCGTCATTTTTTCCAAAATCAAACGACGCATTTTGGAGCACCGAGGAAATTTTGAAATTCTTCCCTCCCGCCTTCAAGGAGGCATATCGAAACCTTGGCTGATTATTTTTGTGCAAAAAACAATATATAATAAAAATTGAAAAGGATTTATCTTTTTAAATGCTCCGCGAGTCATCGAACGATTTAAGCAAATACGATACACTTTGAAACTTTTTTTAAAATGTCCTTAATAATGATTTGAAAAAAAAATGCAAGTGCGAAAGTGGCTGATGGTCCTTCTGCTCTGAATATCTCCAGGATAACCCTGTACAATTCTGCGTGTACAGTCTGTGTACGCAGACGTAGATATTTTCCTATCGTGGCTGTAGTGGTGGTGAGTGTAGGAGGAAAAACGAATGCCTCCTTGTATACGCCGGTCGTACATCGCGCATCCGCGATGCACTGAATCTTCCTATCCGTTTGTGCATACGCATTCAACGTATGATATATAAATATGCACACGCACATATGCTGAATGCTGATGGTAGCAGGGTTCGCAAAGGTTTACTGACGAGACGAAGTGCGTGTAATATATTTCGCGACAAAAGTGAAGAAATAAAACGAGAAAAGTGTACACGAGGGACGGAAGAATGAAAGACCGTTCTCGACAAAACCAGCCTGAGAACTTCACGTCGATTTACGTACGATAAGACGTACGTGTGTGGATGAATTTTTTTTTTTTTTTGTTACGATAAACAACAAAATTATATTTATTATCTCGAAAGGATCTTTTACAATGTGGAGTGCGAATCCCAGAAATAATATATAATGTATCGCATGTTGAATTATATTGATAATGAATTTGGTTTCAATTGGAAAAAAAAAAAATCTGCGGAAGGAAAAGGTTTTTTCTATGTTAATTGTTGATCGTTCGTCGGAAAAACATCGCGCGATTGTTGGCGTTTTATTCGACCCCTGATCGGTCGGTGAAAAAAGACGGAATTTCGTGGCAAAATTGCGTTTGCTTTCTGGGGCGCGTGTATGTTTTGTTTTTGCTTGAATTTGACGTTTTTTGACTGAAATTTAGAGTTTTCGGAAAAAACACGGTGTGTTTCGTAATCGGCGGAAAACTTCCGGTCGGATAAGCTGTTGAAACATTGAAAATTGGGAAAAACAAATTTCGACCCATTTTGGACCACTTTGCCAGAATCGTCGAAAAGTCGAAATTTCAAATGGTCTTAACTACGTTTCTATTTGTGCTGTATGTATTTTTTGGGGGTGTTTTGAAAAGCCCTCGAGTAGACTTAAACAATGGTGGAAGTTAAATGTCGATAGCTAAATTCCTTCACCCTCAAAATCGATGTTGAAAATTGGCGAAAAAACCGCAAAGGGGTATGTGTGGGAAAATTGGCGAAAATCGATGGTCCGACTTTAAAAATCTGCCAAAAATCGAAAAATAAAGATATCCTGATGAACCAAACGGCATTTTGAAGCCTCAATAATTGACAAGAGAATAAGCACAGGCTGGAGTATCTACCTCAAAAGGCAAAGAAATGGCAATCTTTTTAGTGAATAAACTAAATACATGGGAAAATGACGAAAAATTTTTGACCTCAAAAATGATTTTCAATGGTCTATATCGACATATTTTGTCCGGCCGATTCCGAAACACACCGACATTTAGTCGAAAACCTAATATTTCGATCCGAAAATGCAATAATACGAACTTTACTAATTAATTCAGTAAAGTTACAATAGTATCAAAAGTAAAACAAAAAACAGTCAAAAAAGAAGGCAAGCAAGTGCTTTTTAATCGTTCGTTCTGCCCAATTATCTTCTCTATTTAACGCACACGTTAAATTTGTCTCGTGCGATGATAAAAAAAATGAAAAAAAAACTGCGAACCGGGGATCATAAAAAAATGTTTTCATTCAAGAACCTCGACGGTAAAGTGTCCGGTGTGTGGTTAGCGACTGTATGAACGCGGTTAAACGCTGTTGTATTTCACCGTCGAAATTGGAGAACCGCGCGAAAATGGCACACGACAATATCGGTACATCTGCGAATGACATTGACATTAGTGCGTCCGGAATTACGACATCCAGTTTGACCCACGGATAATTAAGGATGTATGCCAGCCATTATTGCATCAACAATGGAATAAAATGAGAAATTCGGGCATTCGGTAATGCGATAAAAATGTCAAAAAATCAATTATCCCCTGAATTTTGAGAATAGCTATTTTGAACAACAACAATATAAAACAATTATTGCCAAATTGAAAAAAAAGATGATCGGGTAAATGTAGCAAATGAAATCAAGTTTTCCGGATGTTTTTGAAATTTGTTTATTCAACTCGGTATTAATAGTATTATTCAAAATTACCGTTACATCACACAAGGCATTTTAGAACGCGGAACAATTTAGAACAAGAGGCAATTCTTAATAAAAATTGTACTCATTTTTTTAAAGTAAATTCGAAAATTTCAAAAAAAATCCATCGCATGCAGAATTCTGAGCATAGCAATTAACGTTGTATAAATTCGCATAGAATTGCCACGAGTATATACCTATCGATAATTAAATACAAATCAAATTCTTCGGGAGTTTCAGCTCGATGATGCACTCGCAGATCTTTGCCATCATCTGCGACGATGCATTCATCTCGTTCGTCGCATATTTCGTGGGTGTAAAATCGATAGGATTCAAAAGCCACCGGTGGGCGTTTTGAAATTGTTGCTCACCGAACGTGACGTACCTAGTTCGAGCTTAAGGTTCACCGGAACCGTGACCACGCACGAGTACATGCATGTGCAAGATTTGCGTTCCAGCACACTCGTACGTAAATGTATTTTCGTACGAACGAATATTAAGCTCGATATATAAACATATATCATCGCACGACTCGTGCCTTCATACGACACGATACTTATTGTTGCTGGACCACACGCTAGTTTTAAGCTCTGGATTTTCTGTCCATACGATACCGAACGCATATTGGTAAATCTACAGGCTTAGCCAAAAGTGTTGAGCACCTTAAGGAATTTCGCGTGTTCAAAAAAATATACAGGGTCGTCGCTAACACGAAACCATATGGGTGCTTAAGGCCTTCAGCCAAGACTGCAGGGGACACTTTCGAGCTTCCGGAACCATCTTTAATTTTTCTGTGCGACCGTTGGTTCACGAGTAATCGATTACCAAAGTCAAAGTGTCCTTTTGGGTGTCACAGTTGGTACCTCAGTGACGAATCATCCCGCAGAGCTTGTCAGTAGCTCAAATTAAAGAGGAAGGATCAGGCCAGTGGCTCCGCCGAGGGAAAAGTCTGGATAGAAATTTTTCTACCTTCGTGGCACTGCTTAAAGTCGAGCGTAAAATCCTACATTTTTTTCCTGATTTTCGACAAGCCGTGACTGAGGAAAAAATCGTTTTCAAGCTTCAAGACTCTGCGTTTTACATGGCGGAATTCAAGAATTTCGATAGCCGACTGTCCTTCGGAAATCATGAAAGAAAATGTTGGAAACTTTTGCTCGACTTCCGGGAGGTCCTCGGACGCGGGAACATTTTTTTTCGTGGCTTTTCCTTGATAAACCTGTACGTTGATTTCTTCGCTTCATTTTGAGTAGATTACGAGCTCTGCACGATGATTCGTCGCCGAGTTATCGGCCGCCAGAGTCGAAAGGACGTTTTGGCATTCGAAAGAAACTTTAAAGTATCCTGTGCAGCGTAGCCTGAAAATCTTAAGGACCCATTACTCTCGGTTTCACGAAATAATATTTAAGGTGCCGGAAACTTTTAGCCAAGGCTGTGTGCACGCGAAAAGGAGGAGCAACAGCGAGTAAATGGTCCCCCGTTACCACACGCTGCAGTCATCGTGATGCGATCGAACGTTTTTTTTTCTCCCTCACAGAGGGAGTGGAAAAGCTTGGTTACCGTGATTCACAATCCATTTAAGCTTCACGAGGAAATATAAGATAAAAGTACATAACATTGCAATAAAATACATATCACTCGCACGACAAAGAAATATACTTGTCGAGCTCTTGCTGCAAAAATATATCCTGCGGAACTTTTCCTACAACGATTTGCGATTTGTGAGACGCCAAATTTTCCCATGATATCGAGATGAGAAATGAAAAATTGCGACCAAGGTCCTCTCGGTGTCGATATTAAGAGCTCAAAGTTGGTCCATTTTTTGACTTACCGCGATCTACACCATCCCTTCTCTCTCTTCATTATCGTACAGTATTTTATTTCTATCGAATGCATCCTCCTTTTAATTTTACAAATAACCCGTAGAACACCGACCGTGCGAAGTGAAGAAAAATAGAAGAAACGAATAGCGTTGCTGGGGATATATACACGTCGGTTGAAAAATAAGGGGTTACAGGAGATGGAGTTGCAGGATTGCTGTACAGTAAAGAGGTATTATCGATCCAGCACCAGGGTAACTTGGCTCGTGTCGCGGCCACTCGAATCTCGTTGCCAACTGCGATCTTTAAAATCCTCGAGTTCGCGTGTCTACATGTACAGACATCGATGTTCGGGGTACGAGTCGCGAGATTATTCTCGCAGCAAAAGTGGAGACTATGGTACGAAAAAATCGTTTAAAAAAACCTTAAAATGATTTCGTACATCTTTGTATTATATTATATATTATATATTACATATAATATATTACATATTATATATTATATATTATATATTATATATTATATATTATATATTATATATTATATATTATATATTATATATTATATATTACATATAATATATTACATATTATATATTATATATTATATATTATATATTATTTTATATGCTCATAGATAACCGGAAGTAGGCAGTACCGTAGGCTAAGATACGGAGGAACATTCGTTGTAAAAGTTTGAAAAAAAAAAAAGTAAGGCGCGAACGATCGCAGTCGCGTGCGATGCTCGAGACTTTTAATGAAGGGAAAAGCTTGATTAACGCTTGGCGTTTCTCGAGAGAGAAAACACCCACCTTCATCCCACCTGTATAATATAACTTGAAGGCATTTGTGTATCCGCACGCTCAACGGTATTTTCCTCAACTTTCATTCGATTTTCGTATGCTGCTGGTTGCTGCGAGTGATGACGCAAATGCGGGAACGAAACCGAATATACCGGAGAACGAATGCGCTCGTATTTTACGAACACACTTGTATATGCATATAATAGACACATATGTGTAGAATTAATGCGAAATTTCCCGTCAAAACCCTCGACTATCTCTCGCGCATGTTTGTCTCGCCGATTTGGAAGGGGCGCGAAGGGTGGAGGGCGAAGGAAGCAACCACCACCTTAAAACCCATGTACCACATCGGTTCCTGGTTATCGCGAGTTTTTCCTCTTTTTTTTTTCTTCCTTTTTAGCCCCTCGCGGTTCTGAACTTTGAGAGAAAAGTACAAAACAATTGTACTTTGAGGGATACATTTGTAGTACGAAATAATATCGTTGCTGATTATTTCGAGTGCTCTTGAAAAGTGGAGTATATTCCGGGCCTCGAAGCCCGGAAATTTCATGAAATGTTGAATTATGTTTTCGAAGCTTGGAACATTTGAAATACCGCATGATTGTTATGACTGAAACATGTTGATAAAATCAAACGAGAGAAATATACGAAAATTGGAAATTCAGCATTGGGAATTCAGTATGCTCGGCGGATTGGATTTTAATCTCAAGAGAATTTGAAAAAACTCTGTGGCAAAAAAAAAGGTAACGAGGCATGGATATGTTTTTTCGAAAAACATTTTTTTCCGCTATAGACCGGAAAGACAAATTAAAAAGAGGAGTACGACCGCAATCTCGACATTTGAATGCAGAGAGAAAAGGCCCAGTCGTTTCAAACGCCGAGGCACGTGCTTTTTTGAAAAATAAAAATCTCGATGGAGTTGAGACTTTATTATCGATTCGAGCTGAAATATTTCGAGTCTATTATTAAATATACACGCGGCAAACAGTGAGAGTTCCACAAATTTACACCGGAAGTGCTTGAGAAACGTTATGTAGAGCTTTATATACAGTGTCAAAAGCTCCGCGAGATACGATGTTTTATCGGAGATGTCATAAACAACCCCTGAGAACTCACGCGAGGGTCGTTGCGATACGCTCGTTGCGGTACGACACGGAGGGCGAGGGTGTTTTAATGTTTCATTTTTTACATAAATTTACGTACATGGATGTACATAATGGGGATATAACACTGCATATATATAATATCAACCGTCTTTCGATTTGACATCGGAGAGTGCAACTACCCCTCCGGACATGTGTCTCCTCTCTTCGCACTTCCAGCAAGGGTGAAAGCTCCACAGAAGCCATATACGAACGAACGTATGGTATATACATTAGAATGCAGATAAAACTGTGAGGTTTCATTGTTTCGATGTCGAGAAAACTGACAAGAGGCTCAATACACTCTGTAATCGATCAAGACGACATCTTGACGTTTCTATCGCCACACACTTTAGCCTTTTTTTCTACATACCCCTTTTCACGTCAATTAGCGTACCTTAAAAGTTAGAACGACAGTCACGACGATTGAAAGTGACGTGAAGAAATGGAACACATTTTTCTCAATCGCGAATTTAATCGATTTGAAATCGATCGAGTGTTTTACTTGATTATCTCCGAACGTTATTTTTCAAGATCTTCGACGTCTTTTTCGCTCTCTATTTTTCACAATTCCTTTTATACTATCGAGCAATCTTTCATAGTAGTTTCGGGAAGTATGAAAAAACAGAGAGGCTTATGGTATACGAGTGAAAACACAGTATATACAATTCATATAAATATTATGTACTGTTTTTATGTACTTATTTGAACGATGGCTGCAAAGGAGGGTTGAACACGTGGAGATATAAATATATATCTCGATATAAGCGGAGCTAAGATGTGGAACCATCTGGGATGCACCTCTGCTGTTGCGCGGATTTCATCTTTTAGTCCGCTGGTCCTCCTGGACCAGCGGACTAAAAGATCACGCTACGGTCGTTCGTTTCCTCCTCGCGTGGCTGCTGTGGAGAGAATGAGGATTGAAAAATAAGGCTGAGGGTTGGAAGAGGATCAGAAAACGGAAGGGACGAGGGAGGATGAAAGGGGGATGCTGCGAGGAAGATGCATGGAACGCGTAAATATCCCCCCGCAATGTTGCTGCATCAAGCATTTTTTTGCCTTCTTTTTTGGAACTTTTGCGTCTCTTTCTCTCTGTGCTTTGCTCGGAGATTCGGCAAAGCGCAGAAATGTCTGTTCTCCTTGCAGTATATGTACGTAACTTGGGTACGTGACTGCCTCGTAACCCTGTGGTCCTCCCCCGAGACGTGTTAGCCTCGTACGTGATATTCTCGTCTCTTTTGGACGATCACCGAGTGCAACCCACCCCGCGGAGGAGCTTTCGCTCGGGTCTTTAAGAACCGGAGCCACTGGCATCCTTTTAGGTTGTTGTACAGCGGAGTGCTCATCCGTGGGGTGTCCGAGGGGTTACATATTTACCTGGACCAGCTCGCTGCTCACACGTGTTGAAAAGAAATCCGATGGGACACTCACACACCTCGTAGGGGTTGTAAATCGTTTTCGTTCTCACTTCGCGTTTATTTCTCCTTCGAGGGAGGATTTTTCCCCCAAATTTTTCCACCCCAGGGCTGAAAGCACTCAAAAAGATTCAGATTCTGACTCCATTTTTCGTCCCTGCCAGAATCACCCTGTTAATCGCAAACCTTGGAATATTCGTTGCACTTTCATCTCATCCGTCGCTGGACCAGAAGTATCGAAGCTCTTAATTTCGATAAGGGCAATTTTAAATATATATTGGCACAGGAAAAAAAACACAATTTTAGAAATCACACAATAGGCTGAGTAGACAATTGAGCGTATTATTTTCTTTTATTTTATCAAGAAAATTATACTCCAAAAAAAATGTTATTCTTCTGAAACCCCCATTCGTCTCTCGACTTTTCTCGAGGCGAACGACATAAAAGAGAAATTTGCGGAGTGCGAAAACGTGCTCTTTTTTTGTTTATCCGTCTTTATTTTACGACGATTATCCGCGATCTTCTCTGTGCATCGGCGTCGATTTTCCAAGCTGATAAAGGGGTTGAAAACTCTGTCGCATCGAAGATCACGGTGAAATTGGCAGCACAGCTTCCTTTGGACGAGTGTATCGTACGTAAGGGGTTGAGAAAAGAAGATGGAAAGCGCGCATCAAAGGTATACCGGTGTGTGACCGGTGTTGGAATTGCGGATTTAACTTTATTGTTACTCCCTGTTGGATCGTTCGACCAAAGTCGTGTTTTACGACTTTAGACACTTTGCTCCCTCTTCCTGTATTTCCCATGCTTCGCAAAAGACATCGCTGTCTTTCTTTGAAGAGAAAAACAAGCGAGAAAAAAGGGTGCTTTTTTCTCACCTTTTATTGCGGAGGAAAATTACCCCAATCGACATTTTACTTTCTAATTTCCAACGGAGTCCAACGGAATTTACGATAAACTTTGTTTCATCCGCTAAATATTTTTAAACGATTTTTCGAAATTATTACACTCGTGAAGAAAGATCGAAAATATGATGAAAGAAAGAGGGGTGTAAAAAATCGACGAAAATTCGAATTTACGTTGACGTTCAACGATGCACAATTCAAGGTCATTTTTTCGACCTGTGGAAAACTGAGTCAACCCCTTGACTGTGAATGACTTTTTTTTCGTCGGTATTTATATTGCATTCGAATGAAAAATAACTTTGATTGGATGGAATAATAGCCGACGTATTCGTGAATTATTTGGAAGCTCGGTGAGGGTAAACATTTTTTTCAAGTCCGGCAAGCGCAAAGATACTTCCAGGATAATCTTGACGAGATATCGTTAATCGATAATCAGCAAAAGCGTCGATTATTTACTGCACAAATAGAGCGGGAAATGTCTCAATTTTCGCGCGAAAAATACCGAACGACCGTCGATTTTATAAACGGTGAAATTCCGCGAGTGAAACATTTTCTTTTTATCGAAAGGATTAGTTTTATTTTCAGCTAGGAATTCCGCTGCAAAACTGGTTTACAGCCGAGTCGCGGATAATTTAATCCGAACAGCAAACGAGCTGTTTATTCGCGGAGAAAACTCGATGGAATATCGACCGATTAATTCCAGATCGGAGGACGAAAAAAAAAAGACAATAAAAATCGGCGCGATACGGAAATCTATCGGGCACGTTGAGTTTATTCATTTTCGAGAAACTCGAACGTGAGTGTTAGACAAGAGCACCCCTGATCGGGAAAAAAAAATCGTTCTTCTTCAGCGTGAAAAAAAAAATGTACGATCGAACATTGAGTGCAATTATTCCTCGATTGTCTGCAGATGCGTGCTGGAATAAAAATAATGATAGAACGACGATTAAAAAGTATGTACAGCGAACGAGAAATCGATTGTACATAATTATATCGACGAGGGGCCTTCGAGGCTGTAATTATATGAAAGCAAAGCCGATGATTGCGTACACGTACACGCGGAGGAATACGCACGGTGATAATTACGAAATTACAGATATTTCGACCACTGGCAATCATGACACGTTCGAGAAATGCAACGTAAATTGCACAAATTGCGTTCTACGCGCGTGTATTATCTCTCTTTCCATTCGCAGCGAGCTGCAAATAAAAATTCCTCGAAAATCAATCGACAATTTGCGCTCGTTTGTTGCTCGAAATATCGTTCGACATGATTGATACGACGCTCATGGAAACTGGATCTCGCGCGGATGCTGCGGCTCTCGTCTCGTCGTCATCTCGTCCATGCAGCGTACGGGAAAGCGTCGAAATGTCAGAGGGTGAAGGACACGTGTGTTGCGCAAGGAAAAAAAGCGTTAATGAAATCGTTAACGCTTTGCACTATGAACGTTTCACCCCTACGATTTTCACCCCCCGTTTCTCAAAATAGACACTACCCGCAACGTTCCTCATCCCTTAATTCTCCCCTAAAATATGCAGAGATTATTTTCTCCGTGAATTTCGTGAACCGACATTTTTTTTCTTTCCAAAATTCGCTAAATGGATGATTCATTTGACGAAATAAATCATAGGACAATATTTGTAATCGTTCCGTCATCTTGGGTTTTTTGAGCTTTGATAAATTTATTAATATACTCCTTTAATCGATCTTTTGACTCCACGGGATGTAATCCTCTCGCGTTTTGCTTTTTTTCTAGCGTTTTTGTGCAAATTGCGACTTTATTCCATCAGCCATTCGCGTGCTCATCGACACGGGCGAAGATCGATGTTTCAATCGCCCGGGAGCTTAATTATGTATTCTCGCTGATGAATATTTGATAATCTCTTTGCTGCTTCATCCCGAAACTTTTTTCTCTCGCCTATAATACGTGATGTGTATTCTAATGCCTGGGTGCTACATCAAGCTTTATAATACACTATGAGCTCACCCTTAAGCACATATAAACGTATGTATATCAGGGGGTTTTAGGGGGGGAAAAAAAATAGTATCTCTCTCTGACAGAAAATCGAAAGTTTCGTTTGAACGAAAAGAGATGCCATAGCAATTTTTCCGCTTTCCATGAGAATTACACACGGAAAAACCAAACTGGACTCGTTTGGAACGTCCTCATTGGACGTGCGGAATAATAAATAAATAATAAAAAATCGACAAAGCGTTGTTACAAAATTATACATTAAAAACAGTAAAAATTCAACCAAGTTTTATAATTTAAATAGTCTTTTTGAACGAAGAGTGCGTTTTGCAATATAATCATTGCGAAACAAATTTATAAAATTATAGATTACAAAAAATTTTTTTAAATTGTAATAAAAACATGTTTTGGACACCCTAACGTATGTAGTGGACGATGAAATAACAATTTCGTTTTTCAGCAAACGCTCGTTTTAGAATTTTCTATATTTTCGGATTCATTCGGAGATCGAGGCAGCTTTATCGATTTATATGCAGTTAACCTTTTATTTTTTATTCTGTTTATCCCATTTTAATTGATATCCGATTCACGTGTTCTTAATACACACACACACACACGCAAATATATCAATATATGAATAACGTTGCCCATCGCAAATTGATATTCAATCGTGCTCCGTGTATGTTACGATCAGAGGCTGCAATTAGGGAAATTTCGCAGTACTCGCAGTACACCCTCGCAAATACTCAAAATTCAACTCCGAGTATTTATTTATATGCAGTATACATAGATATATCGATATATACACATATATTGCATCTATATACGGATATATGTTATCAGTACAAGTATATAGCCGAGAATCTACGGTGGTCCAGATCACTCGATGTGTGAGGAATTCATTTCAATTATTAATGGCATTTTTAATTGACGCACATTCGCTGCATCGCGAGACTTTTTGTGATACGTGAGTTTCATCGGAATATAATGGTCTATATACGAGCTGTATGAATTCGCATACAGGGAGGTCCACTTAAACGAGACGTTACTGTCTCGAAAATTTTGAAATTTAAAAAAACAAAATTTTCCTGTCACTCGATGGGGGAAACGTTTATTCCCGACAATAATAATCACAATAATCGAATTCGCTGAGCTGGCAAGTCGTCGAGAAATAACTGGGAACCTACAGATTTTAGGGAAAAAAAAAACGTACTGAGCAAAAATTGTATCATTTCTTCAAAATTCAATGTCGCAGTTAATGACCTTGAAATAACGTTCGAACAGCATCCAAAAGTTTCAGAGATGACAAAGTGTCTCTGTTCAAATGGGCCAGCCTGTACATGTCGATACATCTACGAGGGTATAAACTGTATATCGATAATCCGGAAAAATGCGCTCGTGGACCTCTCCGGACGAGTTTTAATGACGTCATTACTCCGGTGGGCTAACGTTTACTTTGGAAAAAGTTGTTAAAAGCGATATAAGTATGATGAACAACAAAATTATAAGAAATTTTCGACTATTTTTTGCGCCTGTGATGTGTCACTCCGCTCCACAGAGGAGAATAAACTCCTCATCGGATTCGGTGCTTTAAATGTTTCGATAAATTTTTCAAATTTTTTTTCACGAACCGAACGATCTTACGTCTGAAAAAAAACTAGTATTATACACATACACCTGTACATATGTAACGGAGGATTCGAACGAAACGAATCCACGAATAAAACAACAAAAAAAAAACCCCGATGAAGAAAAAAAAGAATATACAATAACGTTTCTCTACATCGGAGTGATGATACGTGCATGGAAAATTAAGCGAGGCTTTATTATCGGGAAAATTCGCTCGAAAGATCGCTCTCCACGTTCGCGTCATGAAAATAGAGGACGTGATAATAGGCGAGATTTTTTTTGTCTACCCTTGTACCCTATGATGCTGTACATTCTGCCTTAAACACACACACACAAAATGTTTATCTCTCGTGGATTGTGACGCGCGGAAACTGCGGATACATTATTTATTCGACGTCTCTACTGCTCCGTATAGCCCTGGAACCTCTTCCGGAAACCATACGATTCTCTTTTCGCCTCTTCCTCGTCGTTTTCAACGACCCTCAGGTTGCAGAACGTTTCGTTTTTTTTTCCACCCCCCCACAGCCGTAACCATCCCTCTTCTTTTCTCTCTCCTTTTCCTCTGCACATTGCTTTATACAATACGTGTATTAGGGTGGTCCTTGATTCGAAAAGTTTCGAAATTTCATGATTTAAAGGGCTGCGTTGTTGGAAAAGGACAAAAAAAAATAACCACCGAGTTTTGGGTCTCTCTCTCGATTTCAACCCTTGCCCGGACGGCCATGTGAATTCCCCACCTCGATAACACCGGGTTTTCGGTACTTCTGGCCAGTTTTTTTCCCACTGGCCAAAGTTATCCTTGGAAGAATTTCAGACGCAGAATCCTTCGGAGTTTTTTTGTTTTTGTTCATTTCCAATCCTCTTGGGAAGCTCAAAAGTTCGAAAATACCGGAAACGAGGACCACCCTAATATGGACGTATGGGAGAGACTCCGATAAAGAGGCTTGAAATCGAAACAAACGTGGTTTCTGTAATAAGTATTCATGAAGACACCTTGTATCGAAAAAGTAATTTGTATAAGTATGTTTATCGGGTATGGACCGTCACGTTTGTCGATATTATGTATTTATACGTATATAGAGGGTAAAATGGATATTCCAGCGGCTGAATTCGAATCGTACAGGGTGGTGAGGACCCCGAATATCGAAGAAATATCCGCTCACGCATCAGGCAACGTGAGACCGATTTTCCAATAATAAAATCCCATAGTTTTCTCCGGTCCAAGATTTTTGGAGATTTCAAGGTCGCCTTATATTTTTTAAATCGCAAAAATCATGTTTTTTCTTCAGAATTTCGCTACGAAGATTCGAAAAAGAGTCATGAAACTTTGGAAAATCGCGAGTTTGAATAATTTCGGAAAATTTACGTGTTGCGTGTGACGAAATCGTTTGCAGCATCCGGTCCGTCATCTCGCGACCATTTGCTGGCCAAAATCGCTCGATGTACGTGACCGACGAATTGAACAACGCGGATAATGAGCTCGGGCATTTTTGGTGCAAAGTCGTTCCGCTGCATGCGAAAAAAAAGCGTTTGAAACAAATATAAAATTGCCCATGTACGTGCAGAGTACAGACGCGAATAAACGTCAGCGTTTATGTGCAATAACGAGCGTCGTCGTGCCGAGAATTGATGGCAAACGCGAGAGCGGCGTTTTCCGCGAGAAGTGCGAAAAGTTAATTGAACAAACGTGTGTGTTATTACGATCTTCCCCGCAATTAAACTCTCCATTTTTTGTCAGCCTCGCATTTAACGCTCGAACTCTCTTCGTCGTTAAATCTCGACATCGCGTAAATTAATACGCCGTGAAAATGCACCCTTCATCCCGCGATCAGTTCGAACAGACGCTATACAGTTTTTTTGGCATATGCATTTGTATAAATCAGGATAATTAGATAATTAAAAAAAGATCAATAATTTATCGCAAAAGCCTCGACAATAAACAGCGACGGTTGAAAAAATACCCTGGCGGAAGGATTTTCAAAAAATGTGAAAAACTGATTGATCTATTCTTCACTGAGAAAAAAGCCCATGGTATTTCCAACAAACTAGCATGGTAAAACATAATAACATAATATACACTTCACACGTTGAAAATTGTCCGAACAATTTGTGTCTGATGACGTAATTCAGCGAATGAGTAAAAGGCTGGTGGGGATTTTAATCAAATTCTCCAATTAAGCGCAGAGTTTCCACGTTTCGATGTATTCTTTGGAAATTTCGAAAAGCAACAAACGCTCCAGTTTGAATTTAAATCGTCGCCGCGAATTTGTTCCGAACAACCGATTTCGCGCGAGCGGGCTTTGATTTCATTGCGAGAGAAGATTAATAATGGTAAAAGTGTCTTAAATCGATTAAATCAGTCGCGTCGTTAAATTAATCGAGCAACCATTTTTTAAAAACATCGATACCCCTCGCGATAATTTTTTCTCCATTTTTTCTCGCGACAATTATAAATTGGAGCCGGAAAAACTGTACCGAAAAATACCGGGGAATAATTTTCAAAAAACTTTGGAAGAAGAAAAGAATATGTAATTCGATGGAATAATTTTGATTCTGGATTAAAAAATTGAGGGAAATCGAGCGAGGATGAAACCACATTCAACTTCGCGAAAGTCCGTCTTTTTGAGGTCGATTTTTTTTACAGTGGAACGATATCGAATTGATTGCTGTTGAATATTGATATCGACTAAAAAATTGCCGAGTTTTCGGATGCGCCCGTCATCAAAATTCACTCGATGTCAGTTTTAGACTATACAGCACGGATCAATCGTAAAAAATATGGTATAGTTGCAAAAAAAATGATCTAATAAGCACTAGTAGTTTTTCGTGCTACGCCACTGGCACGAAATATTGATCGAGGGGCGCAGAAGCCCTTATACGCGCTTAGCGCCATAGCTTTGAGCCCCCAGCAGCGGTATCAGCCCTTATGAGAGCTGGACGCACGCAGGGCTGTTTTCGCACTTGAAAGCGGTCGAAAAAAAATATGAAAAATCCGCGGAAAATTATTTTCGTGAGATTCCGATTCGTCGTGATTGCGAGAAAAGAAGCCCTCAAAAATCTCGGATTTTATAATTTTTTTTATCCAAAATCAACGATTTTTCAATTCTCAAAACGTTCGTCCGCAAAAAAGACGTTCGATCGTGTCGAGGTTCGAGTTTCTTAGTACGGAATGGAAATTTCTACCGAGCATGGAAAACACCCTAATGTACAGCTCTCTCGAAACGGAATTTTCGATATTAAAGGGAGCTTGTCTTTAACTTGCTCTATATATGGACTCGATCGTCTGCAGTGCAAGTGAGAAACCGAAAGAGAGAAGCGCAGAAAAATGAGGCTGGAGAAGGGATGGTCCAGAGGAAGACACGGTGCACCCCCACTCCCCGCACAACCTGATCATTGCGTTCCATTATCGTTTGGCATGGATTATGTCCACGTGATGCATTCCACGCAAATTCAACCGATGTTTTCCCTTTTAATAGCTTTGATCGTAATCACGGATACTCCAATACTTATTTTCCCACGATTAAAGAGTAAAAAAGTATGCACAGACCGGCAAAAACTTGTCCCGAGATATTCGCTCGAAATCGGCGTTTTTTTCAATCTCACGATTCGTGCCAATAATCATTGCAGCAAAAATCCAATATAATGAGAATTTCCGCGCGTTTTGCTGTGAAAATTCAAAAAAAAAAAATTCACCCGTAAGATACCGCCTGAAAATACAACGTCATCGGACGGTTATTAACGATTTGTTGAGAAAAAGAATTCCGAAAACAAAACACGAATGGGGACTTTTATAATTTTTTGAAAAATAAATAAAAATTCCAAAAGCGATTGGAATCTTTCAAAGCAGTTCTCAAAATTCCCGAGCGACTCCCAAAGGTGTTTAAAATCCCGCAAACCTTTTTCCATGGCTCGACAAATGCGAAAAACGAGCGTTCGTACGAGACTCGAAAAAAAAAAAATTGTCGGTCAAAATGGGTCACCCTAATGCCCGTGCGTGTTTGAATCTATGTATCTTCGCGATGAAATGGGCAATCAAAAGCATCTGCGCGAGAAAATTATAGTATTCGACTTCATAAATTGTTTAATGGGAATAGCATGTAGGAAATTTTAGCAGGGTGGTACTGGCCATGATGCAGATTCGTCGTTCCCTCGGTGGAGTCGCCGACTCGCCCAGTGGATGCGTATATGAACGCCGTAACTTGAGGAGTGTATTTCCATGCATGATGCTAATGTACATTTAATTCGACGATATTTCTATATGTATATTCATGTACAGAAATGTACAGGCGTAACGGATTATTAAATTTTAAATTGATAAGAAAATAATACTCGCGTGTAATTGAAAATTTGTGACCAAACGAGTTTCAGCATGTCTGTATAAAATTTATCGTCGCCCGAACGAAATCGTTTGGATAAAATAAAATAAATATCCCTTTGTACATCAAAGAAATTTTGAGTAATAAAAATCAGTTAATGATTGTCGAAAAAAAATCGAATAAAAAAAATGGAATAATGGAAATCGTTTGAATAATGGAATAATAATTACAGGAGCGCCATAATTCGTGACATTATTATATATTTCGGAAATTTTCATTCGCGAACAAACGAGCGATGTATCTTCGATGAAGTTTTTGAAAATCGCGGTAAAATGATTGAAAAAAAAAACATTTTGAATAATCCAATAATAATTCGAAGAGCACCAAGATTTGACACTTTTTTTTATGATGATTGATGCTTTTATGACGATTCTTCGTGAAATTTTTCTACGTGGTACGTGTGACAACGAATATTGCGTCATTGCGTGTGCGTATTGCTGATATGCCAGAAAATCAGGGTCCCAGCCAGCGAGGAGCGAGAGGGCGTAAAAAGGCTTGAAAATAGAAAACGGATAAAATGCGAATATCCTCGCATCGCCGAGAGACCCTCGGAGCACGCGGTTCCACATGAAAAGCAATTGCATTCCACCCGGTTGGCTCGCCGAGCTGCAAAACGCACACTCTTATATCCACTCGTGTCAAATGTTGTTGCGAGGAGAGCAAATATTTTATACCAAGTATTTAGTTTCCTCTCTCTTTCTCTTCGTCTTTTTCCCTCCGTTTGTAGACCGCAACACACACGCTGTGGTCGGTCTCTCGGTACTTTTTCCGAGGCCCGCTCGTTTCAACGCGTTAGAAAACACAGACGCGAGCGGAGCAACAAAAATAGCAACAAAAAGACCCAGGGGAAACGAGAAAAACCGACAAAAGGCTCCTTTTGGTATCGATTATCGCCGGCACAGAAGGGTGATGCAGGTGACCTTCGATCGGAAATTACGCAAAAACGCCGAAGAAGGTTCGCGGATTGTATCAGAATCTCGTCCCACCTGATTAATTTCGGAATTCTCACACCCGTCAGACTCGGGAGAAAATTTGACCTTGAAAAGTTCAAGGTCAAAATTTTGACCCCTCAAGGTCATCATTATTTTTTTAAACGGAATCGCGTCCACGTTACGGAATTTCATCCTGGCATTTGACAAAAGCGTTCACGTCCAATTTTGAAAAATCGCTCGAGAATCAGCGTCAAGAATCAAGGTCGAACGAAGGTCGCTGAAAGATGTGTGCTGCATTTAAATATATCTTCAGAAAGAAACATGGAAGATGCCGCTCGTTCGATGGAATTTCGTGGATCGGTTTTTTTTTCTCGCGAGATCTTCGAACTCGACGATTCGCGCCGTGTACAGACGAGCGTTAAAGCGAGAAGGTCGATGCCGATCTCGAGGAGGGTCTGAAGGAAGACCGAGAGGGCTTGTGGGTATTCAATACACCGAGAGCGTTACTGGTCCCGGATGTATTGCCGATGGAAAATAGGAGAAAAAAGAAAAAAACGGGACCTAGTGAAAAGGTGGAGGAGAAAATTTTCGCTCGCCGGGAAAAACCTTCTCCATATCGCTGCTCGCAAGAGTCCTATAGACACCGCCGGAAGGCAAAGGCGCGCGCGCGACCAACGATCCTTCGCTCCGGAGGGTTTTGCTATTTTGCATAGAATTGATTCTCAGACCGTACACACATTTACGGATGTGTGTATACATATATATATATATTATTCAAAGTGGATATTTCTGAGGAGAGTTATCGTAGAAGGGGCCAATCGTTTTCATCGAATCGAAACTCGCGAGAGACTCTTGGGAAAACTGCGAAATAATGTAAGCGCGATGTATAGAAGCTTCGAAATTTTCTTATCAGGTTAACACTGGAGATGCGAAAAGGAAGCTGAAAAGTCTCCGAGCTATAGTTGGCGATAGGGTCCTTTGGAATTTCGCAAAACGTCGATCGAAGATTATCCAAAATCTTTTACCATCGATTGCGAGCAATTTTCAAAAATTGCTCAAGGCACTCCGATGTTTAAGCTCGCGAGAGTATTACGGCGATTTTATTTCGGAAACAACGCTGGCATTTTCGAACTCGAGTGGAAAAAAGAGGAATGGTCGATGGATTTTTTTTGTCCCATCAGCAATTTTATTGAAATTATGTAATTATATATAGATTTTAGGGGAAAAATTTGATATGCTTCAGGCACGACTGAAATTAAATCGTACGATAAAAATTCATCGAAGGGTTGAATAATTACACTCTTCGGGAATAAATTTATTGTATTTCGTGACGCAGAGCGAAAGGTCGTGAAAAAGCGTGACTCTACCGGTTTTACAATCGATTTAAAATTTATTGTGACTTCGATGTTTCCACTCGACGAACTTTGAAGAATACAACGAAAAATCCATTGTCCAAAGTGCTGAATAATTGTACCTTTCATGAATTCGTTATTGTACTCCACGACAGATGGTAAAAGTCCTTTAAAAAATTGGACGACAGTGGCGGAACGCGACTCGCACGATCTTTAATGAATTTTAAACGATCCTTCGATTATAAATGCGTATCAAAGTCCTCGAGCTAGTGTGAAATGGTCCCTCGTAATTTAATCAGGATCGGAATTAAATTTTCTTCAAATTGTCGCCGAATCGTTAATTCGTTCATGCTTCGGGGTATCCATGAATTTTTTCCAAAGTTTCTTATCGTCCAAATTATTGATAATACGAAGGTCTCTCCTTGCTCCGATCCGTTCAATGAAAGCCCTTTTGCTCGACAAGTTTTCGAGAAATAAAAATTCATAAAATTCCATAAAATGAACGAGGTTATTTCGTACAATTTTTTTTTACCAATACCTTCGTAGCTTTTCTACTCGATATTTTCCATATCATCGACTTTTTCAAAAATAATCCCTCAATGCCCAAAATTCGTCTTCCGTCCCCCTTTTTCTTCCGGATCATCCCTCTCCCCAGCCACCACCCTCAATACGCTCTAGCATCGACGGAAATTCGAGTGTACACATCGCAAATTAATAGCACGATTTCTCAAAAAATTACCCCTGTCGAGAATTATGTATTCCACGACACGGAGTAAAAAGCAGGTTCTTAAAAAAAATCGTGACATCACGAGAAGCCACGTGGAGTATCTTTCATAAATTCTGAATCGACTTTCGGCCGTATAAACGCATACGTAGCTCGCGATATATATAGCATTACATCGAGGAACAAAAGGGGAGAGAAGAAAAAAGAAGTGAATAATTTACGTGTAAATGTAGGGGTGGAACTGCGACGAGGGTGAAAACTGAATGTCGGGAATACACACAAACACGTATAACCTTACGTATATTGCATATTTCGACGTAAAACCGTGAGAAAATCGTCCATTGTCGAAAGAGAGAGAGCACACGCCGGAACACCGCAAATCGACCGTACGAAAAAAATCCATAAAAATGCAACACGAGCGCGCGAACCTTGGCATTGGAAAGGAGCGATTCGCTGGGGATGCGTTGTCCAAATCCGCGTACGTTTCCTGCCGCATCGCGAAAACATTGATGAACAAAATGGCGGAACTCCGCGCGTGATTCCGTACGACGGGTACCCCGCCGAGTTGTCGCCCTTTGGCTCTCTTTGCCGGTCGATATATATACCGGGTGCATGTGGGATGAACCTCATAGACGACTACAATTTTCTCTTGTTTTTCCCATTGTTTGTTTGTTTATCTCGTCGTTTTTCCATACATCCATACCCGCTCTTTTATTTCCGCGAGGTTCCCGCGTGCTTTTTCATCCACCCACGCGGCTTTCTCGTTTTCTTCCATCGCACCCTCTCAACCCTTTCTGTATATCTTCGCCCTTTTCATACACGCTCCATTGTCATCGCTAGACGCTTTGAAACCCTGCGTTCATTCTTCTCTCTCTCTTTTTTTTTACCGGAGGCTACGTTTTGTGTATACACGCTACCTGGCTAACGCCCATTATTATACATTCGTGTATATCTGCGGTAACGATGCGTCCCAACTATTCCTCGTGCACATCGCGTTTCAACGCTCGTATCCAAGTTGCCTCTCGCGTTATTTTCGATTGATACTTTTTACCGCCCTCCTACGGGGATTCTTGCTCTCTTTCCATCTCCCTCTCTGGGTGAACGTTGCGATATGCCATAAAATGGTCCAGATCTCGAGGGTCGTTGGTACATGAACATTGTTCGATGTTTTTCTTGCATGCACAGCTTTATCCATACTGTTTCAAGACTTTTAACATTCGGTAATCAAATAAACGATGTAAAACCCCTTAATGTCTGCACGGAGAACTGGTATTTCGATCGGCGCCTCTTCAGATGGTAAGAGCCTAATTTTTCGGTATATCTGGAAGAAAAAGATCGTTTTTTTACCCCCTTAAGACACATGGACGTAAAAGCAGGCAGGCATGCAAAAGCTACCGGATATGGACATTACCGCACTGGAAACGTACGAGTTATTTTATCTAGACCGTCTTTATCGACAGACAATCTTTGGAACATTCTCCAAAGAGAGTGTAACGAGATGTCATCATCGGAGCTGCAAATGCCGGTCGAAAGAATGTCCAGACTTGATGCCTTCATTTTTTATGGCGTCGTACCCTCGTTCACGATCTTTTGGGTGGCAGCGTACATTTTATTTACCATTTGCGACAGTTTTAACCTCCGTCAGAGGTGCAGACTGCGCGACAACGAGAGCCGAGAACATACGTACGCTTAGGGGTTGAACGGACAAACCAGAATGGCGCCGCAGACGCAGGGGGTTACCTACGGAAACATTGCAATTTCTACGCGGACGTTTAAAATGCTTCTGTGGGCGTTTCTCTCTTGTGGCCGAGTTTATACTAAAATAGCGAGACGGTGGAACAATGTGCAAGAAGGGAAGAAGATTTGACCGGGCAAGCCGCCAATCGTCCTCCCTGTTCTCCAACGGCCGCGGAGGAACTTCCGGTTGCTGTCTCATCAAGACGTCTCGCACGAGGACTCTCGCTGGTGCCGGACACGCAGCTAGCCTGAATTCCTAATGGCCTCGTTCTCATTCCACGAGGATTATTGCTCACGTACGTATACGTCGGCGTATGTGCACGAGGGTATGTAAACTAGAGGGTACACTCTGAGAAAGATGGGAAGAAAAAATACGGTGGGAGGTTAAAAAGCTTTCAAGGGTTCATTAGGTTTATTACAGCTGGTGATTTCAGGGAGTCGCAAAATTCTTCATATTTTACTTCTGCTTCCGGGGCTTCTCAAGATTCTTCGAGTAGATGAGACTGGGAATTAGTCATTGGGGCTTGGACAAAGGTTGTTTTGATGAAATTAAGGTAAAATTAGTAATAGCATTATTAAGAAGAAAAATCCATTTGTCTAGAATTCGTAGAGAAAAAAAAATACCAAAACGGAATAGAGCGTTTCAAGGAGTATCAAAATTTGCCGAAATTTTGGTAGCTCGTGTATTCTCCAGTAGATAAGACTCTGAATTAGTAATTCAGACTCGGCTTTGGGTTCAATCGAAGCGAAATTACCAATGACGAAGGATCCTGTTGTCTGGACCAATATTTTCATTTTTCACCAATGATAATACGATTAATATTTTTACGAAACTATATGAGAGCGAAAACAATGGATTTCATTTGATCTTCCGGGGTCTTTACTGCATTTCCCGCCTTTGATATTCAAAATTCACCCTAATCTAACGTACACGTATCGAAATATGCAAAAACAAGATGTTATACATACAGGGTGTTCCAAAAACGAATGCCGATAATTTAACGCAACATCGGGGACGAAATTCCAAGCCGATAAGTCCTCGAGCACTTTTCGATCCGACAAAACCCTGTCGAGTTATTAATTGATACACTCGGACCGATAGGACGCATGCGCTCTCGGTTGACTCCAACTTTGACGGCTCATAACTCGTTAGATTTAGGTCGTGTGAAAAAATACTAAAATACATTTCGCCTCGGAATTCCATCCGGAATGTAGTTTCGAGTTTTTAACATCGAGTTTTGGGACACCCCGTTCATGTACATATAAATATATGTATATTGATATTAAAGTCTGATGATAGATGAGCTCTTCTCGTGGTATATATACGATATTGTCTCTCCGATTACCGACAAAACCCCATTGCACCCTCTAAAGCGGTAGACAACCTGCCGCGTCAGGTCGTCGACTAATAACGTGTGTGCCCCCGAGGGGTTGAAGAGAGCGTGGACCAGAGTGTGCGACGCACAAGTATATACTGTTTTGCTCGGTTACGCGATGCGTAATATCCTGTGGAGGAGCGCATATACAGCCGCGTGCGAACTCCGAGCTGTGCGAACTCGACACGGCGATGCCCCAACATAGACACGCGTTTAATGAAGAACACATCGTCGTACGAGGCAGAAATTATTATTATATCGCCAGACGCGACTGGATATACGCACGAATGACTCAAGGGGGCCTTCTTTGATGACATCATGATTGGTCTTACGAAAACGCGCATGCTTTACTTGCATAACAAGTTTTCAACTTTATTGCACTCGCAATTCCAGCCTCGTCGTAGCTTCCCTGCGCTCCAACACTCAAAGCTCGTGAATAATATTCGAAAAATTGCATGAAAATCCTTGTCGATCATTCCGCGCTTCCTAAATACTCTATTTCGATTAATTAAACACACGTGTTTCCGTATCAAGTTTATAAATTAAATTCTACTCGGTAATAAATTAAAAAATGAATTGAAAAATTGAAAATGGTTCCCACTCGGCTTTTTTTTTATTTAAAAAAGCGAAATTAAATGATTATTTTGGAGGACGATGAACGCGAATAATTGTTTCTCAGGAATTTCCGTTGCAATGTCAGACCTTTAAATTTATAATCGTAACGTTCCTCGGACTGGACTTTTCCATCGTCGTTATCGAAAAAGGCTTTGTGGAACGCGCCGATGGACTTGACACGTCGATAATCATCGCACCGTCTTTTTTTCTTATTATTTTTCCCTCCTTTTTCGCCCTTTGCGAGTACCATCGTTCACGACGATGACAAGGAGCAATCCATCTTGATGCAAGAACAATAAGAGGCTTTGGACGTCGCGAGAAAAAAATCTCTCGTACGATTTGAAAATTCACGAGTGAGACCCTCGAGACACTTTTAATATATTCTCTTTTTTGGCTGTCATTCAATTTCCTTCAATTTTGCTGTCAGTTGTACGTCATATCACACGGCCAATTATTTGGGTGCTTGATTACGTGGAACAATATACACGTCATTGAGTTACACTCAACGTCAAAAAACGATGCAACTCAAAGACACGAATTTACGCACGTGTATGTATGTATTTGTGGCTACAATTTTGTCAATCTGGAGGCCAATCTTCGTTTCAATGTTGTATGAAAAAAAGTTTGAAAAATTCTCCAAGGTATACAAACAAAGCCGAAATTGAACGGTAATTTTTTGACGAATGGTCTGAAAATCCGAAAAAAAATTTGTGAATATCTGAAATTGAGAAACTAAAGTGCAGACGCTTTGTGAGAATTTTTTTATTTCCCAAAGCGGAGATGAATTCGTTTTGTAGGAAACGAAAACGAGTTCTCCGCAAATTCTTGCCGAATTTTGATTTTTCGATGATTCTACGATGATTTTTTGAAATTTGCATTTTATTTCGGCGCTCCGTCGGAGGATCGTACGCCCAGAACATATTTTCCGGGGAGAAATTACGTGGACGTTGTGTTAGCGAAAACTTTTTTCATGTTCAGTGCGGCATGAAAATATGTCCGAGGACCGTATAGCTTTGAGAGAAAAAAAGCGAGAACGACGGTTCTCCTCGGAAGATTGAGACAAATTTGCGGAGATGAGTCGCGAAAAGAAAAGTTTTACTTTCACGATAGAACGAGGGAAATCCTCAATTTTTTCTTCTTTTATAAATGTATTTGCGCTCCGAAAAATGAAGGTACAAGAACGTAATTACCCTTCGGGAGCTCACGTATGTTTCGCATCCCGGAGGAAACTCGGGGTTTATCGAAAATTTTTCGATTCTCAAAAAAAAAGCATGAAAAAGGGTCCTTTTTTGAAAAAGCGAAATTTGCAATGAAAAATCGCATTTTTCAATTGTTCGTCATTTTCGGATTGAGCTTTCGCGTATGTTGTCCGGAATGGGGTGGAATTTGAGGTTGGACCGGGTGATCCTCGCGCTTTCCGAGTCGCCTTTCGAATTTTACTCCAAATTTTACTGGACAAACAAATAATTTCAAGTAACTTCTACAATTGGAGCAGGTCAGCGAATTTGTCCGTGAAAGACCGCGAGATTACGTGGAAGATTACGCGAGACTTGTAATATTCGTACCGGAGATGATCAAGCTAATATACGGGAATATGCAGCACGCATACGGTCGAAGAGGGAAAAAAAAATCTCGGTTCTCGCAAGCACGGTCCGAGTATATCACGGACGTACGGTAGGAAAATTCTCTCGTGTGTATGATAAATCACTAAATTAAGAATAAACTCTAGCCGAAGTGTGTCGGCGCGCAGCATCCTTCCCGTCCGCAGCGAATATGTCTTTATATACGTATACCGTTGGCCTTCTGCAAAATTCAGCAAAAGGTATACGACGGCAGCAAAGTTGAGGATGATTCAGTGTCGACGTCTAGGATACACGATGCAGTTTATACTCACTTTCTGCCACATAGGCTCGTAGATTGCATGCTAAAACTTTTAAGAATGTGAGATGAATAAGCTCTCGTGTTTCGAAGCGAGTTTAACAAATTTGGTTGAAAATCGTTTTACGAGAAGGGAGGTTGCTGAAATTTTCATGCGAAATCAGTGTGTCTTTCGTTGAAAAATTAAAGTATAAGGTAGGAAGTAAAAGCTGCCCCTTCTTTTTTTTTCAAAATTCAGAATATTTCGAAACCAGAGTCGCGCACTCACGTGGGAGCAACTTTGAGACATTTGTCGTACGACCTTTCGTGACTCGAAGCAGTTTTCATGATTTTTTCCAAAAAATGCGATAGAAAGGGGACATTTTACAAAAAAAACATCCGTTTTGCCAATTTTTTGAAAAAGTCACGAGCATCATCGGCGGTCGTCGAATTTAGACGTTGAAATTTTCAAGATCGTGTTTCGTCGTTCAACGAATTAAAGCTGAAGATCCGATGTCGCGAGGAGTGTTTCGCGAATTTAGAGGAACGGAAAAGCCGGAGAACGGTGAACATACTTTCGCTCGCAGAGTAGCAGACCGGCGTTATTAAAGCGTCGCTGTCTGCTTCCGCTTGTCCGACGAAGAGGACCTTCGATATCACTATCCGCGATTCCCCGACCCTTTAGGCAAATCCTATGTACCGTCGGAAGCGACGAGAAAGTTCATTGTAGTCATGACTGTGTCCGCAGGGACGAAAAAAAATGGATGTAGCGGAACCGAGTGGAAACGAAAAGTCCAGAAGAGGAGAAAAAAGGCTAGAAGAGAGAGGGAGATGAGGCAAAAGATTCCGGAATAAAATATCAGACTCAGGTTCAGCTGCGAATACTAGACAACGGCTAGACCGAAAAAGACAAAGAAAAATATTCGGCGAGTGTGTACTGTATGCATAGTCCACCTGGCAGTCCCTCTGGAACGTTTAAGGACGTTCCGGAGGTAGAATTGCAACGAAAGCGACGTAAACGGACAGTTGGTACCTTCGGAATAATCGTTTTATCGATTTCACAATGATTTTTCATCGTTTCATATTGATTTTGGTTGAAAACAATACGGAAATTCCGGAAATAATGGAATTTACGTTTGGATCAACGGAATGTCAAGGCGATGAAACAAATTCGGCATAAATTCGTGTCTGCGTTCGAAAAAATGAATGAATTTGTTGCTAAATTTCTTCGGATTTTTTGAAAGTCTGTGCAAATTATTTGCGAATTTACACACGCGCAAAGACTGCGGATTATCGTTATCGTGGTTAAAAGTTTTCCATGTGCTGCGTTTAACAAAATTTTGGTCTCTTTCTCGCTGGCGTACACCATTTCTGTCTAATCCTCTTGAATGTTCACCCTGTGTATATACGCCCTGTACACGCTTGGCACAAACGCGTGCGCTTACCATTTCCGCAGCTGCTGCAACTTAAATCCCTTTAAATGATCAATAAACTCAAGCTGTGACCTTAGCCCTTATAAGCTTATAAGTAAATAGGACAGACTTTTGTCTCTGGGGAAATCAAATTAAAAAAAAAACGAATGAAGCCTGAAGACGGAAAATTGCGAATTTACTTTAATCGCACGAGCTCGTTTAGATTCTTTTGAATTTGATATCTTTTTTTGAATTTTGATATCTTAGTAAATTTGTAATACATAAATCTTGATAAATATCTCAATGCTTGCTGTCAATTAATATGATTCCAGTGGAAAAATTTAACAACCGAATTGCCAAATATCGATTTTTTTCCAAGGCGCAATGGCAAATTAATAAATTTTTTTCTTACGAAACAAAATAGTTACACATTTATTTCCAGTACTTGAAGCTCTTGTTCCATTTTCTTTTTTGTTTTTACAATCGCGCAGCCAGAACATCGATGAAAAAATAAATCGTATCTGACAATTAGCGTTAATACAAAATAATTCAAAATAATGCGAGTTACAGTGGAAGGAGCGGTGAATTTTTGGCACGTAAAACAAAGCAACCAATTTTTGTGAAAAGGTCAGAAATTTATGGATTATATAAAAAGGTATTTTACTTCCGGAAACTATGATTTTCGAACAATTTCAAAATATTGCTTATGCAATAATAAAAAAGACTTTCTTTACTCAAATTGACGAGTTTTTTTATCGAACGATCCCAATTAGAGTTCTACAATTTTATTTATATTTCTTTACATTGATTATCTAATGTAATATAATATTTAGATTGACAATATTGATTTGAGGTTTGAAATGACGTTTATTCATGAAAATTTTGGGTCCTCAAAGATGCCGTTATAATATAAGATGCGTTCAACATCTACCGTAATGGAGCAAAATTAGGACCGCTTCAACTTTGAGAAAAATGCCATTTTCTACCACGTGCTCTTTTAAATTCATTTCGTACGCGACGAGTGTATCTATTTTGAATTATTCTTCAACGTTATTCATCGATCACACATGTTCTTATCGTTTCTTTGGGTAGAAACCTTTTTCCTCGTGAAACAGCGACTATTTCATCATAACTGGTAGAAATATTATCAAAGTACCACCAGACGTTACAAAACGTCGACACGTACAAAGAACTCGGTGAGTAAAAGACACAACGAACGAATAGCAAATATGCTTCTGCAAAGAGTTCATATTTCTGTCGTGTGACTACATAGACACGAAATTCCATCAAATATTTTTGTATAGAACACTCGAAAATTGTCAATTATTGTCGGAATTTATCGATCACATAGAAACATAAAATTACCTGATCCGAAATGAATACTTTTGTTATACAAATTCCTTATCTAGTTGCCACATGTTTTGAGAATATATTTTTGAATCAAACAAATCGAGATAAAGGTATAGATAGCAAAGCCTGAACTACATGCGCGCAGTCGACAGTCATCTTTTCGTCTTTAGCGACACTTGACTGATTTTCTTCCGTCAATATTTCGTGGAGATATTAAAATAAAGTCTTACGCGTGTTTCGACCGAAAACAGTTAAAATCCACTTCGGTTCTCATACTTGACGGTAGATATGACGCGGTACCATTCTGTCTTGGTAATTTATTTAATCACCCTCGGTATTGTGACAGTGTGTTCGGCAGAGCAGGAATTCCCGTGGAACTGCCAAGAATCTCGGGGAAAGTGCGCTTCAGTACAGAAGGTAAATGTTTAAAAAATAAAAGCTCAAACGTTTTTTGTGACGAAAGGGTAACTCGTAATGATGATCAATGTAAACATCGATCCAGGGCTATTATCAAGATGCTGAAAGACCGGTAAAGCGTCGCGTTTCAAGGCAGGTTAATACCTCTAACGAGCCATTTCGAGAATTTTCATCCACGGATGATACCGATGCTTCGAGGATCGAACTTATAAGGGAGAGTCTCCTCGCCACGATAAGTGAACGGGTGGAAGAGACAGCGGACATCGAATGGGACGAAACGATGGAGTTTTTAGACGAAATCTTCCAAACAGGATGTAACTCAACAACAGAGACTCTCCTCGGCCTTGAAAACAAAGAGGCGAACGAAACATCAGACAATCAGTGGGACGATCAATGGGCGGAGAGACGGGCGAAGTTGAGAGAAGATTGTAAGCGCGGAAGAGAACGCCAAAAAGAGTTAGGATCGGAAAACCCGGAAAAAATAGCGGAACAACGGGCGAAGTGGCACGAAGCGAATAAGCGCCGGAGAGAGCGCCAAAAAGAGTTAGAATCGGAAAACCCGGAAAAAACAGCGGAGATACGGGCGAAGCAGAGAGAAGCGACTAAGCGCTGGAGAGAGCGCCAAAAAGAGTTAGAATCGGAAAACCCGGAAAAAACAGCGGAGATACGGGCGAAGCGGAGAGAAGCGAGTAAGCGCTGGAGAGAGCGCCAAAAAGAGTTAGAATCGGAAAACCCGGAAAAAACAGCGGAGATACGGGCGAAGCAGAGAGAAGCGAGTAAGCGCTGGAGAGAGCGCCAAAAAGAGTTAGAATCGGAAAACCCGGAAAAAACAGCGGAGATACGGGCGAAGCGGAGAGAAGCGAGTAAGCGCTGGAGAGAGCGCCAAAAAGAGTTAGAATCGGAAAACCCGGAAAAAACAGCGGAGATACGGGCGAAGCGGAGAGAAGCGAATAAGCTCCGGAGTGAGCTCCAAAAAGAGTTAGAATCGGAAAACCCGGAAAAAACAGCGGAGATACGGGCGAAGCGGAGAGAAGCGAGTAAGCGCTGGAGAGAGCGCCAAAAAGAGTTAGAATCGGAAAACCCGGAAAAAACAGCGGAGATACGGGCGAAGCGGAGAGAAGCGAGTAAGCGCTGGAGAGAGCGCCAAAAAGAGTTAGAATCGGAAAACCCGGAAAAAACAGCGGAGATACGGGCGAAGCGGAGAGAAGCGGATAAGCTCTGGAGAGAGCGCCAAAAAGAGTTAGAATCGGAAAACCCGGAAAAAACAGCGGAGATACGGGCGAAGCGGAGAGAAGCGAGTAAGCGCTGGAGAGAGCACCAAAAAGAGTTAGAATCGGAAAACCCGGAAAAAACAGCGGAGATACGGGCGAAGCGGAGAGAAGCGAGTAAGCGCTGGAGAGAGCGCCAAAAAGAGTTAGAATCGGAAAACCCGGAAAAAACAGCGGAGATACGGGCGAAGCGGAGAGAAGCGAATAAGCTCCGGAGTGAGCTCCAAAAAGAGTTAGAATCGGAAAACCCGGAAAAAACAGCGGAGATACGGGCGAAGCGGAGAGAAGCGAGTAAGCGCTGGAGAGAGCGCCAAAAAGAGTTAGAATCGGAAAACCCGGAAAAAACAGCGGAGATACGGGCGAAGCAGAGAGAAGCGAGTAAGCGCTGGAGAGAGCGCCAAAAAGAGTTAGAATCGGAAAACCCGGAAAAAACAGCGGAGATACGGGCGAAGCGGAGAGAAGCGAGTAAGCGCTGGAGAGAGCGCCAAAAAGAGTTAGAATCGGAAAACCCGGAAAAAACAGCGGAGATACGGGCGAAGCGGAGAGAAGCGAATAAGCTCCGGAGTGAGCTCCAAAAAGAGTTAGAATCGGAAAACCCGGAAAAAACAGCGGAGATACGGGCGAAGCGGAGAGAAGCGAGTAAGCGCTGGAGAGAGCGCCAAAAAGAGTTAGAATCGGAAAACCCGGAAAAAACAGCGGAGATACGGGCGAAGCGGAGAGAAGCGAGTAAGCGCTGGAGAGAGCGCCAAAAAGAGTTAGAATCGGAAAACCCGGAAAAAACAGCGGAGATACGGGCGAAGCGGAGAGAAGCGGATAAGCTCTGGAGAGAGCGCCAAAAAGAGTTAGAATCGGAAAACCCGGAAAAAACAGCGGAGATACGGGCGAAGCGGAGAGAAGCGAGTAAGCGCTGGAGAGAGCACCAAAAAGAGTTAGAATCGGAAAACCCGGAAAAAACAGCGGAGATACGGGCGAAGCGGAGAGAAGCGAGTAAGCGCTGGAGAGAGCGCCAAAAAGAGTTAGAATCGGAAAACCCGGAAAAAACAGCGGAGATACGGGCGAAGCGGAGAGAAGCGAATAAGCTCCGGAGTGAGCTCCAAAAAGAGTTAGAATCGGAAAACCCGGAAAAAACAGCGGAGATACGGGCGAAGCGGAGAGAAGCGAGTAAGCGCTGGAGAGAGCGCCAAAAAGAGTTAGAATCGGAAAACCCGGAAAAAACAGCGGAGATACGGGCGAAGCGGAGAGAAGCGGATAAGCTCTGGAGAGAGCGCCAAAAAGAGTTAGAATCGGAAAACCCGGAAAAAACAGCGGAGATACGGGCGAAGCGGAGAGAAGCGAGTAAGCGCTGGAGAGAGCACCAAAAAGAGTTAGAATCGGAAAACCCGGAAAAAACAGCGGAGATACGGGCGAAGCGGAGAGAAGCGAGTAAGCGCGGAAGAGAACGCCAAAAAGAGTTAGGATCGGAAAACCCGGAAAAAATAGCGGAACAACGGGCGAAGTGGCACGAAGCGAGTAAGCGCTGGAGAGGGCGCCAAAAAGAGTTAGAATCGGAAAACCCGGAAAAAACAGCGGAGATACGGGCGAAGCGGAGAGAAGCGAGTAAGCGCTGGAGAGAGCGCCAAAAAGAGTTAGAATCGGAAAACCCGGAAAAAACAGCGGAAAAACGGGCGAAGTGGCGTGAAGCGAATAAGCTCCGGAGTGAGCTCCAAAAAGAGTTAGAATCGGAAAACCCGGAAAAAACAGCGGAAAAACGGGCGAAGTGGCGTGAAGCGAATAAGCTCCGGAGTGAGCTCCAAAAAGAGTTAGAATCGGAAAACCCGGAAAAAACAGCGGAGATACGGGCGAAGCAGAGAGAAGCGAGTAAGCGCTGGAGAGAGCGCCAAAAAGAGTTAGAATCGGAAAACCCGGAAAAAACAGCGGAGATACGGGCGAAGCGGAGAGAAGCGAGTAAGCGCTGGAGAGAGCGCCAAAAAAAGTTAAAATGGGAAAACTTGTTGCACGATCGCAAGTAGTATAATAGTAATAAGTACAATGTTAATCTGTGATATCGTAAAATTCACAGCTCATTGTAATTATTTTGTCCTTTTAAATTATTTTTCCTCAATTTTTTATAGAACTATCAAAGATAAATAAGTGAACGAGTGAAAAAACAGAATAATCGCACGCACGTTACAGTTTTACGAGGAACGCTGTAATCGCGAAAGATAATTACGTTCGAGTGGAGTAAAAGCTTTTTGGGAAATAACTTTCAGTGCGATTGGATTTTCTTTTCCTTTTCTTTTTTTTTCGAGCGAGACAAAGTTTGTTTATGGAATTGCTGGCGGACGAGAGTACTATTTTCTGTGACGACGAGACGAAGAGTATGAGGAAAAGGAGAGAGGGCGTCGCGACAACGCGACGCCGATAACCGGCGACATTTTCGTTATTATATACGACGGATTTTGACATATATATTATTTTCACTGGAGTTTTATTTGTGCGACACCTGTATAAACTTTATTGAATTTACATATTGACAAAGTTTCCATTAATCTATTTTTTCCATGCAGAGAAAAAATATTGCCAGCTAAATTTCGACGTAATATTGCGTTGCCGAAACACGAGAATAAAAAATCATTTTTGGCCTTCGGTCGCGATTAAAAAGATATCATTGGTGACCTTTTTTACTTTTAAAATGATGATACGAAGATTTTTACTGCGTTGTTTTTCGTTCGAAGAAAAATACACTTTTATTGATCCAAATATATTATAATGCTTATAAGCATTATAAGTGCTTATAAGTGTATGAGAAAAAGAAAATCTCGACGAAATGCGAGTACGAAAATGAAATGTTCACCTACGTTTGTAATTAAACCGACATCTTTGGTAATATATTAGAAAAAAACTTTGCATTTCGTATTCAAAAATAAAATCAAACTTGTAACAAATACATCGGATGCTCGAAATTTGTTCGATGGAAATGACGATAAAACAATGTTCAGTACTTTTTTTGACCAATAATGAGCTTTTATCGATTCAAGCGTGTCGTAAAATACATGGAAAACAATTGACAATATTTGCGAAGAATATCGACAATAATATTCAACATCATTCTCTGTTTATTCCCGATAAAATTCTCATAACATCTGTGTAGGAAAAAAATAATCGTAAAGAAAACTCAGAAGTATGTAAAAAAAAGAAAAAATCGATAAAACAGGAATACGAAAATGAAATGTTCACCTACGTTTGTAATTAAGCCCACATATTTGGCAATATATTCGAAAAAAACTTTGAATATCGTATTCGAAAATAAAATAAAATCAAGATTGTAGCAAATTCATCGGATGCTCGAAATTTATTCGACGAAAATGGCAATAAAAAAATTTCCAGTAATTTTTTTTTACTAAAATACCATTTATTGTTTCAAATATGTTACAATACATGGAAAATAATTATATCCCACATCATCCTCTGTTTATTCCCTGTAAAATTCTCATAAAATCTGTGCATCAAAAAAGTCATAAAAAATACGTTTATTCAGCTCCGTCCTATCGGGAGAAGCCGAAAATCGTTATCACAGAGCGCGAAACTCCAAGAGATTTCGCTGTAATAAACCTTTGGACGAATAAAATGGCGAGATAACAAAAAAAAATCTCAAATTCTACCCTCCTCGGGATTTACTCCACTGTGAGCGTGAATTATTTGGCACGGTTAATATTATCGATCGAACGTGACTCATTTAAAACGTACAGCTGCAACATTTCGGACGATTATGTTCTTAAAAAAAAAGGCAACGGTCTTTACTCGAAGGAAACACGCAAAGGCGTGTCCGATACGTTTCTCGCATACAGGGCGATACGAAAACATTCGCAACTAAAAATCTTGAAATTTCGATGAAAAAAAAAAACGATTCAGCTAATTTTCATTACTTTTTTTTCAGGATTTTTCAATCCTCCCCAAATTGCGATCGAGCATTGAAATCGAATTGTCCGGTTCGGTAAACTGAGATTAAGGGGTCAGTACCAGACGCGAAAATATAATTTTCAACAAAAACTGCGAGTTTTCGGATTTTGCATGAGAGACTTTCTTTTCCGAAAAATCGGTACGTTTTGAAAAAACAAAATCTGCTTTTTTATCTCCAAGCAAAGTCTTTCCCACGAATTTACAAGAATAAATTCTCGAAAAAAGTTATCGAGATCTCTCACCGCCCCCTTAAATCGTTCGATCTAAATGAGATAAATGAAAGTGAAATAAAATGTTTTTTCCTTCCCTACTGTTTTTTTTTCTCCTGTAATAAAAGATCGAAAGGTAAATATAAATCATATTCGGACAATAGTCATAAACGTGTGATATAAAAAAAAAAGTCGACTAAATCGTCGATGTTTCGAACGGAAACGTTAACTTGTACGTTATCGGCAGTCTGATACGCTAAAAAAAAATAGCAAAAACTCAGATTATCACAGATCGATCTCAACCAATATTTGTTTTGCAATACACGATATTTGGAATATTGAGAAAAAAACGTATTTTCTTTAAATGCCCTTTGAATCGATTTGCACGGTTTGGCGAATTAAGATCGAACTAATCGATAATAAAATGAAATTCAACGATGAAATGAAAAAAAAATGAAACGTCACTCGGACGATAATCATAAACACAAAATGCAAGCGACGAAACGACGAATTTGTCAACTTTTAAAACAAAAATCTTATTTTGTTCGGTGAATATTCATACAGATTGGTAACTCCGTGACAATATTTTGCCTCAGTTTTGAGATATTTCGAAATTTCAGATTCACCGAAATTCTCAGAAACATCTGACGAGGGTGAGAGCAAATCGACGACGTTCCCTGTCGACATTCCGAATTTTCGTCTCGACCCTCTGGCCAACCGTCAACGTCGCGCCTCTCGTTTGATTCTTGTGAATCAAGCCGTCTCTTTCAAAGCCGACGTCGACGAAAGTCCCGTAATGCTTATTGTTGCGCACAACGCCGATCAAAACAGCGCCGACGATCAGTTCGTCAAACGCCTTGGAGCTTTTGCGAAACAAGGATGTGTCAGCGGCACCCCTGAGGTCGTAGTCTCTCGGCCTTGAAAGACCTTCGATTATCGTACCGATAATTTCAGCGGTGCAGTTGAGTCTCTTCGATAGTTCGTCAAGCCCCTGACTCGCCAGGAGCTTAACGGCAAAGACGAAAGCTCTCGTGCCGAATTCGCGAGAATCGCAATTAGCGGCTTTCAGAAAAGCTTCGGCGGTCCCGTAAGCTTCCGGATGAATGCACGTTTGATCCAGACTGTTGAAAGAATCTCGCGCTGCCTCGCGACAAAGGCCGACAGCCGTTTCCGGTATTATCCTGATGAAACCGGCACACTGCTGGAACGTCTCGCAACAGATACCGCGTATCTTCTTCAGATCGTTTCTCGTTCGTAATGGACCGAATGATTCTCGCCATTCGATGATATTTCTCGCTTTTGTTTCGTCCAAACCGGCGACCCTCCTCAACAACGATACCGACGCTGTGTTTACGTCGACACCGACGAAACTCACGGTGTCCGTTATTACCTGCGATAATCGCAAAACTCGTCTCACGCAACAACGGAAGGAAAGTAACTATATCGTAATGTCCTTAGTGATGATTTCGAAGTTTGCTTCGTTGAAAACCGAAGAATGTTCGAATAAAGTTCTCATTTATCGTCTACATTTTACGATGTGCCGGGGCTTTTGGCAATTTTCGAAATTACGATAGTTGAACAAAAAGTGAAAGATATCGAGAAAATTGGGAAAAATTAAATATAAAAAATCGGGCGGATTTGAAATTCCGTCGAGTTCGAACGATGCAAACTTCAACATCAGCCTTAGTGCGTATATTGCTTCCTGTGCCGAACGTTGCGTCACACGGTTCTGTTCAGTTCAACTTTGCATGAAAATACTACAAGCGCTAATGTTTACTTTCAAGATCGATTTTTTTGCGCACCGTTGAGATGTTTCGAACAGAAACGCTGCTGATATTTCAAACTATCAATCGGAAGGAATACAGGAGAGAATGACATAAAAGGATCAATGAATACGTACATCATTCAATTTCCTGGCCAATCGCGTTCGATAGAGATTGCGCTCGAACTTTCCGATGCTCAGATTCTTAGGTTCGATTTTGACCAATTCGGCCATAGGATCTTGCAGGCTCCTGGCGATAAACACAGAGGATATGGAGTCTCGATCGAGATTCGGAAAATCCATTGAAGCTTCTCGACTGGAACTGTAAATCGATGCGTGCGTCTCGTCGACGACAGTGTAAGCAACGCTGGTGGGTTCGAAGATACGCTCTTTTATCAGTGCGGCGAGGAAAATTTCGGTTTTGCGACAGGCTTCGCCATTACCGATTGCCAAAATGGTGCAATTATGCGTCAGAATAATTGAACCGAGGACGTATCGAGCTTCGTCCTGCGCTCTAGGATTATCAGCATCGTGAGGATTTATCGTCTCAGTTTTCAGCACATGGCCCTTCTCCGACACAACAGCCAATACGCAGCCTCGATGAAAAGTTGACTTTACACCGATAATGATTTTACCCTTGACCGGCGGCTTCAACAAAAGTTGCTTAATATTTGTGGCAGTTTCTTTGATACGAAAACTGTCCGCTCTTTCCGTTAGCTCCTGCCACGTTTGAGTGCAGAGTGCCGGTTTTATCGACTCGCTCCAGACAAGATCGACAGCGGCTGTTAAAAGACTTTTGCGGAGGGACGAGGCGTCGCAAGCATAATTGTAACGTTCTGCGCAATATCGCTTAAAATTTTTCTCAAACTCAGCGGAAACATTGACTCTGGCGTTGATGATTTTTAAATCTCGACCGCGAATTATCTTCGACATCTGATGAGGCTTTAGCTGATTCACGGGGGAGGAAAAATTGAAGTAAAAGCTGTACTCGGCATCTTTGTCTTTTTCTTCACCACGTTCATCGCCGTTGCCTTCGGCCCTGCTACTTTCTACGCTCGCAGGATATTTTTCACGCAATATTTTCATCCGTTCGAACGTACTTGTCTCCTTCTTTATGGTATCCGCGACGATGCTGACGACACCTTCTTTAGCACGTTCCTCGGTTTCAAAGTCTATTTGCCGCTTTATGACTAATTCCAGCGACACGGTCGCATCTCCTTTGAGTATGGCGACTGCTACTCCGGCGAGACCCGCGTCCTTTGCCTTCTGAACGAGACTCGTCTTTTTTGTATTATAAGCCATACCTACATGATCAAGGTCGGCGATGGATCTTATACCGTGTACGAACGTGTAAAAATTTACGCTCCATCTTTTCTCTTTGTCGGCCCTCTCGATAATAGCGGCTTTTCGCTTAATTCAACAAACTTTCTCGCGATCTTCTTCTGTGTTTCTTAGATCGTCAATGTATACTCCCTGAATTAGATTCTTTCTGTAACGTGCTATAAATGGTACGGTATTGTTATCGAGGAGCTGTAATAGGTTGTTAGCTGCGTGTCTCTTCATTCCGTAGGCCTCTACGATGTAATCGATTTCGGTCCATTCGACGAAATTAACATTGGCTTTGGCCAATCGTGCGCGATAAGTTTCAGACTTGTTTGTCAACGACGCTTTAGGTATTGTTGAAACTGCCCCTTTTTTTGACGCTTTTTTTCTTCTCGACTGAGGAATCGGTAAAGGAATCGTCGGTTGAGACGATGAGGCGTTACCTTGTAACAACGATTTATCCCGTTGAGACGTAGTTTGCTGCACCTGCTCTTGATGCGATCGCCGTTTTGGCTGATTCCCTTCCTTTTGATTTTCCCATTTTTCCCATTCGGCTTTGAGTTTCGCAAATTCCTGTGCACCTTGTTCGCGATGATGCGCCTCGAAACTTTGGACATTCTTCCATTCAGCCCGCTGCAATCGAAGAGATATCGTTTGTGCTCCGAGTTGCTTTTTTATACGCTTGATTTCTCGATCCTCCTTTGTCTTTGACAAGCAAGATCCCATTTTTATTTTCGATTCATAAGTTCACTCTAAGCCGATCACTGTTTGTATATAAATCGGGTTTTATACAATGAAATCTTGTAAAATAATACGCATTCCGATTGATTCGGGGGACTCCGTTTTTGTTTATATTCAACAGCTTACGATGACAGATGACGCCCCTGATCTAACCCCACCACAGTACCACAGTAGGTGCTAAGTACAGACAGTGCTACGCACGGCCGTTCGAGGAACCGTGCAGGGTCCAGTTTTTGTAACAATTTTCCTAATATCTTTTTTACGAAATTGTATGAAAAAAAAAGAGTTTTCGTATAATATAACGGATAGAAACAATAATAATGACTTGTTTCGTCTGGAAAAATTGAGACAATCTGTGCTAGTACTTGTTCGTAGAGTCTCAAGAGGCAGGCGCGTTTCTCGTACGAGAAATATCGGAAAAAGGATCTCGTACGTTTTTTTGTTATCAAAACTTTATATATTTTGACTAATTATGATGCAGGTTACAAAAATTGATAATTGAGCTAACGGAAAATGGTTTTTCCTCTTCAGAACATAAGAGTGCTGGCTGTATAACAAAATACGATGTTTTTTATTTTCCTCCGTGATATAAAACTTTACATCACACTTGTTGTCGATAGGCTTTCGATGTTCTTCTGAAAAATCGTGATTGAAAGAGTGCTGAGTAAAAAACAATGTAAAAGTAATATATTTTTTATTCATGATAAATTGGTAACGTACAAAATATTACAATGCCGCGACAAATCGCTATTCAGTTACATATTACCAAAAACGCGATATTTCCTGTTTCGCAAAACAAAAAAATGTTCGCTGATTATGCAATAACCATTAGAAAAATATTACAATCACACCGGATTGTATTTTCATTCTTCACTGATTGCCAGGTATTAAGCGCACAAATATCCGTTACAACGAGAAAATTCGTGAAAATCCTCCAGGATTTCTCGTCAAGCGACATTATCGCTGTATCACATCTGAACGATGTAAGAAATGGATAGTACCAAGACTAGCTCCAATAAGGTATACTTATAATTGAAAATAATCGATAAGATGAATTACGCTCATAATTATAAAACGAATAACGTCATCATTCCGTACATGATATTACGATTTTTTCTCAACTTGCCGACATCGAAATGTTTCATGTCGAAATTCCCGATAAATCGTTGATAAAAGTCAAGAGAAAAAAAAACCATTCAAAAAACTCGCCCGTAAGTTTAGCGAGGACTTTCGATTTCCGACGAAAAATTAATAATTCTAAGCATAATTGTAATATGCTTATTAAGTTGCAGTAAAACACGACGTTTGATCAAAACGTCGCCAACTTTCACGTTATCCAAACTCGTTGAATTCGTACGGAAAACCGACGTACTGCTTATCGCTCCATCATACCCCATCATGGCTATGAACAGGCTGCCAAAAATTATTTTCATGATTTCAACAGTTGCGTTGCATTTACTTCGACAACTCGCTGCAAAGGCTCGCCCCGCTTCTTGAGAAGCAACGCCAGCAAAGGCAAAAGTTCACCACGACTGTAATGAAACTTTTGTCAATTGCATGATCGAGTCTGTTAAATTCCTCCACGCGATTGCATCGACGTAGGAAACAAACTAACAAGACTAAAAAATTAACGGTAAATCAATCATTTTAAGCATGATTGAAAAAAAAGAAATAGTATCAAGAAATCCAGCGATCGTACACTTCTGATCAGGCACTTTGCCTTGTATGAGTGTACGGAAAGGATTAGCGAAAAAGCATGTCCTTCGTTGGCGAACGTGAGGCCACGATCGGATCTCCAACGAAGGTCGATAATTCAAAGCATATTATTGCAAAAACGAGGACGATAAATCCAGCGGAAGCGAGATTTTTCGTCAGACGTGTCGATGCAACAATATGCTTTCAATGGGGCAATTTGCGATGTACCAAAAAAAATTACGTACACGCAACGAGAGTAAGGCCAAGCCGACGTCGGGCCGCGTCGATTCTACAGACTTTCGTCTCGACTTTTTGACCTCTGGTCAAAGTTAATCCTTTCATATTAGTATTGTGAATCAGACCCTGTACCTCAAAGCCGACGTCGACGAATGCGCCGAAGGCTGCGATACCGCGTACAACCCCCTTTAAAACATCGCCGACCTGGATGCTTTCTAAATTCGAGGTGTTCGTACGGAAAATCGACATATCATTCTTCCCCCTGATGTCATACCCCTTTTCCTGTGATAAACTGTCGATGATTATTTTCATTGTTTCCACCGTCGTGTTGAATCTCTTCGACAACACGTTTATCCCCTGATCCTTGAGAAGCGACACGGCAAAGATGAAGGCTTTCGTACCGAGCTGACGCGATTCGCATTTGGCAGCCTTTAAAAATGCTTCGGCGACGTCGTAATGCTCCGGATGAATGCACGTTTGATCAAGATGATTAAAGGAATCGTCCGCGGTTGCAGAATCTTCCGGACCGATCGCCGTTTCCGGTATTACTCTGAGGAAACCGGCGCACTGTTCGAAAGTCTTGCTGGAAATATCCCGCGCCTTTTTAACGTCGTTCTTCGTTTTAAACGGTCCGTACAACGTTCGCCATTCGATTATGTTGCTGGCTCGAGCCTCGTTCAAACCGGCGACTCTCTTTAGCAAATGAAGCGACGCTGTATTCACGTCCACACCTACGAGACTCACAGCTTCCGTTATAGCCTGCAATGAGTAGCGAATATTCAACAAAAGTAAATCAACGATTGTGAGTTTAATGCGAAACACCTTGATATTGAAATTTTCGAGTTTTTTTATCTATCGATTTTATCTCTATTGTAAAATACGATGTATCTTCAATTAAAGAGCGCACGATATAATTATTTCAAAATATATTCAAGGATTACGAATGGTATGCAAACTATCTTCAATCAAAATAACGATGTGTACAAAATACGGTGTACGCACCTCGTTAACTTTCAGCGCTAATCTTTTTGCAGGAAGATTGAACTTGTATGCTTTTGAATCGAATTTTTTCGGGTCGATTTTGACCAATTCTCCCATGGGATCCAGCAATCTTCTAGCGATTGAAATTGCGACTCCGGCATCTGCGATGTCCGGCGTATTTTTATCAGAGCAGCGATGAGTAAAAGCTGCGATCTTATCGACGGTCGTGTACACAACGTTTATCGGTTCGAAAGCTCGTTTTTCGATGAGTTCCGAAAGAAAACTTTCGGTCTCCCGACGCCCTTCGCCATTGCCGAGAGCCAAAATCGTACATTTGTGAACGAGAATAATACCAGCGAGAATTCGTTCAGCCTCGTGTTTCGCACGAGGATTATCAGCATCGTGAGGATTCATCTTCTCGGTCTCCAAAACATCACCATTCGCCGCCACAACAGCCAACTTGCAACCTTGTTTCAAGCTGGGCTCTATTCCTATGATAACGTTGCCTCTGACTGGTGGCGTCAACAAAAGTCGCTTCGTATCGTCAGCGATTTCGTCAATCAAAGCGTTTTCCGCTCTCTTGGTCATCCCTGTTTTCGTTTGGTCGCAAATCGATGATTTTATCATTTTTTTCCAGGCGTAATCAAAAGCTGCTGTTAACAGTGTTTTGTGGAGATCGGAAGCTTTGCAAGAATTTTTATAATGCATCGCACAATATTCCTTGAAATCTTTCTCAAAATCGGCCGGAATCTTGACGTTGAGGTTGAGAATTTTTTGTGCTCGACCGCGATTTATTTCCGATATCTGATGAGGCTTTAATTTATTCTCGGCGGAGGAGAAGTTGTAATAAAAACTGTACTTTCCCTCGTCGACTTTATTCTTCGCCGCGTTAGGAGCTGTATTTTCGCTATCGTTGTTGCTATTGATTTTTGTAGTTTCGATACTCATATTATGCTTGGATTGTAATACTTTAATCATTTCCAATGTGCTTTTTTCTTTGCATATTACATAAGCGAGGATATGGATCAGCCCGTCTCTCACCTGTTCTACCGTCTTGCGACCCTCGGTCGTCGGATATACCAGAATACTAAGATCATTGGGGCCTTTACCCTGCAAAATCTCTTTGGCCGGATTTTCGAGGCCGATTTGTTTAGCTCTTTTGACGGGATTAACTTTTGAAATATTGATCATGGTTTGGACCCATTCGAGTTCTTTCAAGGATTTTCTTCCGGACACATAAGCGTCGAGTTCGGTCGTCCACTCCCCTCGTTGGAGCATTGTATTCTTCAAATCGCTAGCTTTCTTCTTTATTTCAGCGACACTTTCGTAGCTCTCCTTTACTCTTTTCAATTGTTCCATATCCATTCCCAAGGTCGTATCTTTCCTATAACTTGCAATGAACGGTACCGTATTTTTTTCGTTGAACAGGCTGATTATATTTTCCGCTGCATGTTTACTTATTCCGTGTACATCTTGCAAATAGTCGACCGCTGTCCATTCCGAGCGTTCATTTGAGAGCTGCGTGTCATTGTTTACTTGCGGTGTAACTGACATTAGTGCGGGAAGCTGCGCTGGCTGAGGCCTTGCTTTTTGAGCTGGAAGGCGCGGTTTAGGAGGTTTAGCCACGGGCATGCTCGGCACGGCGGAAGGTGGCGGATATTGCGGAGACATAATTGAGTTTTGTTGTTGCAATTGTTGTTGCTGAAATCTTTGTTGCCCAAAGTGTTGTTGTTGCACAAAGTACAATTGTTGTTGTTGCAATTGTTGTTGTTGCAGTTGTTGTTGTTGCAATTGTTTCTGATGTAATATTTGAGCCTGTACCTGCTGCTCGTGAAGTTGCTGTTCCAGCTGTTGTTTCCGCAAATTTTCTTGACGCTGCCATTCTTCTCGTTCTTTTTTCAACTTCACCTCTTCCTGTTCTCTCATTTTACGATGATGTTTTTCCAATTCCTGGGCCCGACGCCATTCTGCTTGCTGCTGCTCACGAGCTCTTTGTTCCATTTGTCTCTGGACTTCGGCAAGTTCTCTCCGGTGTTGTTCCTCCCGCTCCTGCTGTTCCAATTTCGAATTGTCCGATCCCATTTTTGTGTGTCTTTCTTAAGATCGCAGAATAATATTCGAACGACGATCGACTATCACGAGAATACGGCACAAAATGAGACTGCACTTTGATTCTGCTTCTTATCTAATATTAGCGCACCGTCTTTGGCGTGGTCGTACTTCAACTCAGCTGTTCTCCCACTTTTATATTCGATAGCGTTACTAGTTAGGGGATTCCCCGTTTGAATATTCAGGATGTCCCCATTTGTGTTTTCAACGGAAGGGTGTCACGCTATCTCCGACAATTGCGTCGATTGGTGGATACTACGCGTAAGCGTACTCCTCATTGGTTACAAAACAATTGCCGATGAGTAGGATGAGTAGTTTGATACCCTGTCTTTTAACTCCATAACCTCAAACTAAACGCGGTTTCAAGACGGGAAAACGGACGCGAGGGACACGTTTTAGTTTCATGCATGCGCCACTAGAGTGAGCTTCGGTAGTCTTCCCACTGTGAAAAAAAAAATTGGACTAAAGATACCATTTCAAAATAACAATTTGTATTTACCATTGTGCTGAGTGATTGTGTAGCGGTCGAACACATTTGGGCAATTACATCGCCTAAAAAGAATAACTGTAAATAGTCGTATATGCTAAGAACCTTGAGTTTTTTTTCTAAAACTATACAACCACGATGCATTGGTCATCCTGTAAATAATACCCGCATTACTTAGGTATTTATGTAATAGTAATTATAGAAAAGGTATCATTTTCCTTAGATTCAATCGATTATATAAAAAGGGAGATAACGAAGGAAATGTGAAAAATATCTTTATCACAGATGTTTTACGATGATGACACTTGATTTTTTTTTTCATCGATTTGTAACACGATGATAAACTTGCTACCCTTCCTGATAAACGAACTCGTTACTTTCCGCGAGCCAATCGCAAATTGTGCTTTTCACCATTATCGCGCGTAACGTAAGAGGACAACTGAAAAAAAGTACGTCAAGAAAATCCTCGTAAAAATGAAATCGGTCGTTGAGAGAAAAAAATTTCAAAAATACTCATCAGTCGTGATTTTCGCAGAAAAAAAACATAACCGTACCCAAGAAACTCAATTTTTCGTTATTCACTAATGAATAATATTTGTACCGACAGGTTTTAAGATAAAACGCAAAGCGTGTCGACTCTCTTATTATAAAAGAATCTGAAAAAAAACTCGACTCGAAGCGAACCAATTTTTCTCAAAATTTTGGACTTTCTTCTCGTCTTTTTGACTTTGGAGGTTTCTGTCGTATCTTTTTTTGATTTTCATTCCTCGAAACAGTATCCGGACGTTCCGCAAAGTCATGAAAAAAAATTGAAGGAGAATAAACAAAATTATAACAGAGTTCTTTAATTATTTATGCGAACAATATCAGTATCGACAGGTTGTAAGATACCGCGTAAAGGGTATCGACTTTTTCGTTGCGAAGAGCCGCAAAACCGGTTCAAAAACACCTAATGAGCGCAAGACTGAGACGTCCGCGTTCTTTCTCGACACTTTGGACTTTAGCTTCGACTCTTTGACCTACGGTCAAGGTCATTCCTCCCATTTGACTTTTGTGTATCAAGCCAGATTTCTCAACGCCGACATCGACGAAGGCACCGAAATGCGTATTATTGCGCACAACACCGGTCAACACAGTGCCGACTTTCAAATCGTCGAAACTCGTGAGACTCTTGCGGAACATTGATTTATCGGCTTTGACTCTGATGTCCTGGCCTTTCTCCATCGATAAGCCTTCGACGATGATTTTCATCGTTTCCACCGATGTATCAAACTTTTTTGCCAATTCTTCGTAGCCCTTTTCTGCGTACAATTTTATCGCTGATATGAAAGGCTTCGTGCCGATATCGCTCAAACGACATTTCGCTGAGCTTATCAATGCTCTCGCCGCGTCGTACGATTCCGGATGTATCCACGTTTGATCGAGATAATTGAAAGAATCTACCTTCCCCCGAGAATCACCGTAAACAGCTGTTTCCGGCATTATTCTGATAAAACCGGCGCACTGTTCGAACGTCTTGCTACCGACGCGCGGTACTTTCTTCAGATCGTTTCTCGATCTGAACGGACCCGACGATTTTCTCCATTCGATTATATGCTTGGTCTTGGAATCGCCCAAACCGGCCACCCTCTTCAGCAACGATTCCGACGCTGTGTTTACATCGACTCCGACGAAACTAACAGCCTCCATGATTACCTGTAACGGGTGAAATCAGATTTTTCCATAATTATTTAGTCTCGTAATTTTTCGCCGAATTAGCGCACATTTTTCCGGTTATTTTAACGTACACGTTGTTCCGAATTGTTATAGACAAGAAGATAAGATTGGAGAAGGCAAATGATAAACGGCATTGTTTTTTTTTGTAAAGAATAATTAAAATACAACAGAATCGATATTTGATAAGAAAAACGTTCGAAAAATTGCTGATTAACGAACTCGTTGAGAAAAAAGAAGCTCCCGAAGCACATACGTACTTCGTTTAATTTCGCGGCTAATTGCTTTTCGGGAAGGTCATGCTGATACATGCCAACGCCAAGGTGTTTGGGCTCGATTTTCACCAATTCAGCCATAGGATCCTGCAGTCTTCTGGCGATAGAAATAGCGGATACGACGTTGATATCGAGTTCCGGAAATTCCGCAGAAGCCTCTCGGCTGCAGCTGTATATCGAAGCTCCCGTCTCATCGACGATCGTGTATACAACGTCGAGAGGCTCGAAAGCGCGTTGTTTGATGAGTCTGGCGAGGAACATTTCGGTCTCGCGACAGGCTGTTCCATTTCCAAGTGCGAAAACCGTACATTTGTGCTTCAGAACGATACCAGCGAGAACGCTTTGCGCGTCTTTAGTCGCCTTTGGATTGTTCGAATCGTTGGGAAATATCGTTGCGGTTGTCAGCACGTCGCCTCGCTCTGACACAACGGCCAATTTACAACCGTGACGAAAGCCTGGGTCGATACCGAGGACGATTTTACCTCTCACCGGCGGAGTCAACAGCAGTTGCTTGACATTCTCCGCAAAAACATCCATCGAAGCGACTTCCGCTCTCTCGTTGAGCTCGTGTCTCGTTCGTCGGGTTATCGATGACTTTATCGATTTGTTCCAGACATGATCGAAAGCGGCGGTTAAAAGGTTTCTGTGGAGAGGCGACGCTGCGCAGGACTGTTCGTATCGTCTTGCGCAATACCCCTTAAAATCTTGTTCGAAAAAAGGGGGCATGGTGATCTTGACGCTGAGTATCTTCCTCGACTCTCCGCGGTTTATCGCCAATATCTGATGAGGCTTGAGATGCGTCTCCAACGATGAAAAATTGTGGTAAAGGTCGTACTTTGTTTTGTCATCCTTTTGCTTGTTCGACTCCGTCTCAATTTTGTCGCTGTGTCTCGCCGTTGTTTCTATCATCATGGTATATCTGCTTCGCAGATCTTTTATTATCTCAAACGTGTTTTTATCTTTGTTCATCGTGTCCGCGAGGATGCAAACTATGCCGTCTCTTACTTGCTCCTCCGTCTTCAGGCCCTCGGTTCTGGGTTCAACGAGACCGTTCAACGAATTTACTTTTTTACCCTCCATTATAGCTATGGCGATTTCGCTCAAGCCGAGGCTCCTCGCTCTCTCAGCTAGAGTCGATTTTGTTACTTTGAACATCGACTGTATGTGGTCCAAATCGCTGAGCGATTTTGTGCTGTGAACGAAAGCGTGAAATTCGGGCGTCCATTTTCCCTGTCTGTCGATTTCTTTGATAACGGCACTGGCTTTTTGCTTTATCAGCTTGGATCTCTCGTAACTGTTCTTTACGAGCCTCAGTTCATCGGCGCTCATTCCCCGAGTCATGTTTCTTCTGTAACGCGCTATAAAAGGCACCGTATTGTCTTCCTGAAAAAGCTTCACTATGTTCTCTGCTACGTTTCTGTGTATTCCGTGCGTCTCTTGGATGTAATCCACGTCGGTCCACTCGACGCAGGATACGCTTCTTTCCGCAAGACTAGCGAGATACGGTTTGGACGTATCGCAAAATTTTCCCTCGCTTCCCGCAGAAACGGCAGTCGCGGCGACGTTATTCGCTTTGAAAGCTTCAAATGTAGGCTGCAAAGTACCGGAATCATACTGCGGCAACGTTTTTTTCCGGCGATTCCTAACCTCTTTTGTTAATTTGTCGCCTTTGAAAATTTTAGGCCTCTCCGCTGTTATTCCTCCGAGAATCCTCTTACCACTCTTCTCGGCGGATTTCGAAGCTGCCAATCCCATTTTCGCGTTTCCGCTTTGCAAATTCGTCTTCTTATCACTTCGATCGGTTGTTTCATCGTTTTTAGCTACTTTGGACGCTACGATAATTACGTCATTGTTGTCAGATTTTCGTTTTTTGTTGTTAGTTTTAAGGCGGGATTCTTTCTTTAGACTGATTTCGTTGCTGACCTGGGAACGCTCGATAACTTCGATATCATCTTCCGACATTGAGGTTATGTCCGGCGATGCTGCGTTATTCCTCGTATCTGGTTGTAGATGACTGTTATCGGCTATTATTTCATCGTCGTCGGAATCAGAGATCTCGATTATCGCTTGTCGTACACATTTGCGCTTTGCCATTAGATTTTCAAATTGTTAAGGGGCGGTTCTGTGATTATTATTTGCGCTGATCCGAAAATTAATGTATATGAAACAGCAACAAGTGTGATCCTCAGTGTTTCAACGAAAAACACAAGTTTGAATTCGTTCTCATGCAAATGCTTTCTGCTTATTACCAGTGTGAGATTTCGATATTGTGATTTTATTGCTCATATTGTTTATTAATGGAATAACAACAAAGCTACCAAAAACGAAAACTCTCTTGTAATATTGACATTATTAAGGAAACAAATCTAGTTGTTGATGCTCGTGATAACAATACACACGAGCAACACGAGACAGAACTTCTGCTGCGATTCTAACCTCTCTTTCTCACTCTGCGCATGAGCGGAGTAATCATGCAGACGCCGCCGTGAAGTTGGCTGAGATTATTTAATTTTTTTAATTTATTCTTTTATTAAACTTATTTATTATTTTATTAAACTTATTTTTCTCAAAGTGACATTATCTTGAAAAATAAATAATTGAAATTTTAGAATTAATCATGTCCGGCTACGCATTTGTTTGCGTTTCAGTCTGTCAGTTAGGCAAAGAACGATTGGATATAAAGTGTGTTAAAATGAAATGATTTAACAAAATTCAATGTCTGCCAAAAAAACATAGTATTGAAACTTTTCTTCTTCAGCCATGGGGAGCGATGATCGACGGGAACATGAAAACCAGGCGATTTTTAGTTCTCAACGCTGTTGCGGTTAATTTTTTTCATTCTAGCATTCTAATTCTTCTTTTTATGAATCATCGTAAAAGAAGAATTATCAGGAAGAGAGTGAGAAGTCTGCTAGGAGAAAATTTGTCAAACACTTTGAAGGCCGTATTGTGTTTCATTGTGGTCCTCCTTAGCCATCCTAAGTAATAATCGACGCGAACATAAACGCCAGGTGAATTACGAGCCGCGCATCCATACCCCCAGGAAACTATTCCCAGCTGGGCGCCATCGCACAAAAGTGGACCACCGCTGTCACCCTGTAAATATAAAGAACAACCCTCCAAAATGATGTAACGCTGATGAAATGATGTCTGCTTCGGAAATTGCATATCTTTCAATTTTTTACCTGACAAGCGTCAACGCCTCCCTCTTTTTTGCCAGCGCAGAACTGCGAGGGGTGTAAATCCTGGAAGAAATATTTGTCACAATTCCTCGGTGGCATTAACGGCACTTGCACGTGTCGCAATACGTCGCTGCCCGACTGCATTGAAAATCAACGAAAATTCATGAGGAAAATACATACTTTGTTGTACTCGCAAAACAATGTAATAACTTACAATACTTGATTCGGAAGTTTTACCCCATCCGATAACCGTGCATGCATAATTTTTTCTTTCGAATAATTCGTCACACGTACGTTTTGGTATTTTGACGAAACTCACGTATGGCGTAAGATTGAAGGGTTTTGTAATCTGAGAATAAATAAGGTTTTGGGGGAAAAATGTTTTGTGCATTATGAAGAAATCATAATACATCGAATGCAAGAAACTTTGGGTAACCAGAGCGCCACTGGAGCGAACACATCGAGTTTTCGATAGGAATATTATAATTTACGCATTTGTTATAATTTACGCTAATAAAACTAGAAAAAAAATTAATAAAAGTCTCCGGTATCCTCTCGTTCTACCCAAAAATCCTTGAAATTCCAAAGAGTGAAAGTGACAAAAGATGGGAAAACCCTGAACAATCCAATGTCATGCGCCATGTTGGGAACCGAAAATTCCAAATGTGGTAACACAGCGTCTACAAGGGCAATTTGCCAAGTCGGCGAGTACCAGAGATTCGAACTTCCGGCGAGGACGGCGAAGAACTTTGGGTTCTCCCGTGACCATCCAACTCCGCGGTATCTGACGACGCGGGTGATTACCGTTTCGTGGATTATTATCGATACTCCGCGCCTCAAAAACGATGACCTTGTAAATACCCCTTAAATTGTTTGCAATCTATCATTGATGTACCTGACCATACAATGGGCTGCGGATAGAACGAACCGCGGCAAGATGTACGTTCCTCCGCAATGATGCCTGCTGCTGACGCGCCATTGAACAGAAACCTGATGGAACCGATAATTGCACGATAAATGTCCTTTGAATTTTAACTCGAAAGGCACGACTCACCGCAAATGGATAAGTTTTAATGTTGGTAGGATAACCACCGACGATGCGCGTTGAAATTGGAATTGCGTTCTCTTTGATGTTGAATACCGTTGAACCGGAAGATGATGTGACATTTTGACCATCGTTGAAGATGAAAATTTGACAAAACAGAATGACGTTGATGTACATTAACCAAGCCATTATCGGATTAATGTTTTTCGCGGATCAGTCGAATCCGAAACGTTTCAAGCTCGATGAGACAAAACGAGCACAGCCATGTTCGATAAATGATTATCTTCATTAGATCAATCGTCAATTGTTTTTTTTTCTCTCTTCGGCGATTTTAGGTGCGGCTGAGACAAATTTTCTCAAGATAAAGACACGTTGTATGATAATAAAAATAATATAGATTTTGGTATAATGATTATTATTAGCAAAAATCACCGTCGTCGATGTTTATACTTCTTTTCAGAGTGACTAGTCGTCGGCATGATTGTTTGGTCTTTTTATTCTTCTGTCTCTTACAGTATGACGTTATATAATACACATTATTTTATCTATATAGCAATTGACTTTTTATTAAGGAATGATCGGATGCACAGCATGTAATATGCATCCTATTGCCAGCAGACATCCGAAGCGTCCGACTGCGCCCGTAGACGGAGCCTGCACAACGGTGATCTCCACTGAAAATGACGTTTTATTGATTTGACATTTCGCATAATAAAATTGAAGAAAACAATGTTTACAAATATCGAAGCGAGGAGAGAAAATGTCAAGGCAAAATTACCTTCCACAGTCTTTATTCTAATGTCAGCGTATTGTTCATTATTAGTAACGAAGCCCGGTATAGTTGATTGACAACGAATGTCAAGGCGTCCATTATCACCGGCGTGTAATTCCGACACCTTGATCAATAGTTTAGCTTTAGCTGAACCCAGTTTGCCATCATGGAAAAGATGCGGATACGGCGTAACCAATCCAATGTTCACCTGTTGATTTTTATTTTACAATCATTTTCGTCATACAAATTTGAAGGCTATTTTGACATGGAAGGCGATAAATTTATCGGCAAGTTGAAAGGCAAAAAAATCGAAACGGACATCGTGGACAATATTCCTTCGAAATTACGAAATTTTCAGCCTCGAGTCGATTGACAAAACACTCAAAATCAAGGACGATCATTCGTGAATGGAGAACCATGAATCGTCTTCGTACCTCTTTTCCGTTGATGAACCAAGTCAGATGAGGAACAGGATACCCGGGAGCCGAGGTGCAATTCGCCTCGAGTGTCTCTCCCGGCATGTAAATTCGTTTTTTGAAAGTTATATGCGGATTATCCAACTGAGGTACTGAAATACACGAGATCAATGTGACAATCAGCCTCCTGTCAAGTTGACATATCACGCGCTTTTCTTCAATTCACTGTACCCAATCCCATTGTTCGTTAAAAGTTGATCTCTCGAAAAAGAAACGAATCTTTACCTATCACCTGCAATTTCGTCGCATTGGAAGTCTTGGTGAATATCGATGGCGAGGCGGTGACGACCACGCACTCGTAAGAACCAGTCGCTGCGAAACGTACGAAGTTCAGTGTGATTGTCTTGCCATCCGGCGAAGGCTGAGCAGAGTGAAAAGGGAAAAGAAACGGAAAATGTTGATCAATCCAGCCTGCTGAACCGCACTTCTTAGGACCGGGACGCAGTTGCGTCAATACCGGTTCACGACGATTGCGGTGAAATAAGGTCTTAACGGTTAAATCGTGCTTCTCGCGAAAAAATGAAAATATCAAAAAGGCAGTCGGTATTATGGTCCTCTTAATTCTTCCGAAAATGGACATTTGTGTAATTTTGGTGGGAGCATTTGGAACGACATCGCTCATAGATAGAAACCCGCGAACAACATGCACGTTCTTGGCCAATGATTATTGTCAAATTTTTCGAACAAGGATTAATGCATTATGACATTGACAATCTCAAGGACGAACAAATATTCTGACCTACTTCTTGATCGTCGCATGCATTTACGACTCGAAGGTGGCTCAAAGGTTTTTCAAAATTTAATCCCGCGACCGATAGTGTTCGTATATTTATCACTTTATAATTAATCACTCCATCTCCGTTTGAATTTTCCCATGTGTCTCAAACAGGTCAGCTCGGCATTAGCTACGGCAAAGCCATTCAGCTTCACTGCACTGAATCGATAATACGCGCGTTTATATACATATATGTACATATGTACATATAATAAGTATTGCATGTATATAATATATCTGTATATATATATACATATATAATACGTGTATAATATATATTACAGCACGAGAAAGCAATGAGATTTTCATGTACCTCAAAGTCCAACCCGGGGAGAGGCGTTTTCTGCAATGGAACTGTCCGGCCCCTTACGTATTGAAGAATCTTCTTACCGTCCTTCAAAAATTCGATCTTGTGAAGATCGTTGGCTTTCACGTTGTGGTTGCAAATTAACGTCGCCGAGTCGTTATATTTAACGTAAGTCGGTGCAATGAGCTGCACTACGTGCTCCGCGTAAGTCACATCTGCCATTTAGCATGTAAACAAACCAGCAAAACGCTAATTTCAAACAGGGATAAATGCGAGCTTTTGCCGAGTTTTGGCAATATATTCTGGCAAGGGTGGAACTCGACGAAAGTAAAGCCTGCTCGAGGATGAAATTCCGAGTCGATTTTGTGTTCTAGCGTCGTTTTATTCGGCCAAAACTTGACGAGTTCTTAATTGTCAAGGTTTTGGCCTGGCGTCCTGCTATTGGTTCGACTATATTAATTGATAACTCGGCGAGGATTAAATTTACTTCCGAATTCTCATTTTTGTCAAATTTTGTTGAATAACCTTCGATTTTTCATCATTTTTCCAATATTAAAGGAAAATCCCAAAACACCGGACAAATTTTCAAAATATTCAATTGTATCGAAAAAAAATATTCGAAAGACGGACTTTACGAATATTTTCGCGATGTTTTTCCAACAAATTGTGAATAACATTTCAATATTTATGGCACCTGAAATTTTCATTCTATTTTATTATTTTTTAAACACCATCCGTCGTGCATCGTTAAAACATTTTCCTTGTAGTATCAAAATTCTTAAAAAAATAACTGTGTGGAGTATAATTTTGGAAAAATTCAAAAGTTAATTTTGGATCCATCATTTTTTACTGTCCTCCTGACGTTGTGGCTTGAAAATTGTCGATATGACGAGACGAGAACAAACATTGTACATTATACATTTGACGCAAAGTCGATTAATTAGTATTTCTTTGTTTTGCACGATCGCGGAGAGTGAAATACGAGGTCAACGATAAGACAAGGATATATCGACGTTTTTTTTTTTAATAAATTAGATTGCGTGGGTGGAGTTTGTTCGATCGATAATAAATGAATTTGGTCCGACGTCGCAATATTCCGAATCTTCGATACATCTGCCGTGTGGGATGAGCTTATTCGCTCATACACCTACGCGTAGATTGTGTATTATTCACCATACATATGTACATTAGGGTGTTTCATTATGGCAATTTAGCAACGGTCTCGTTATTTTTGTCCAAGTTGAAAAAACTGACGATCCACGAGACATTTTCCGATGAGAATAACGAGGGAAAATTTCTTCTTTTCCGCTCAAAATCATTTTTCTCTATCCACAAATTTTCTCGATGAAAAAAGAATTTTCTCGGTTTCGTCGAGGATGAAATTCTCTACTTTTCTATTTCAACGTAGATTCAACAATGAGAGTGTGTGTTTTAATGAATAATTTAATCAAACAGTAATCGCGAATCGTTACGAGTACTTACAAATTAGATCTAAAAATGAATTTTATTTCATTAATAAGCGATTTTTGCAATTTTCTCAAATTTTTATTCAATTACTTCTGAAGACCCCTGGAATTTTAAAAATATCGACGGTGAGTATTCGACTCTGAGGAACGTTTTGCGAACCATTTTACGCTCTGCAGAACCGCGGAATTTATTTTTCGTAAACATTTTTGTAGACGGAAAAAATGATGTAGAACGAAGAAAAAAGAAATTTCTCTTACAACGATTATTATCAGTTTTTCAACTTGAACGAACAGAAAAAAATGTTGTCGAACAATTGAACACCCTAATGTACGTGTATAGTATACATACACCTATCATGATATTATATATATATATATACATATATATAAACCTTGGCGGGTATACCCTGTTGCTGTGGGGGGCGGAACTGTATCGATCAGGGGTAGCGCGTGTCCTTCCGCACGATGAACAGAAATTTTATCGGCAACTCAAAGTATCCCTTAAATTTTTCCGGGTGAACACAAATTTTTAGCGTCCGTACGACCAAAGACTTTGCAACTTTGACGAACCGTGGGAGAAAAAAAAGGGAAGGCCGACGTTCAGAAACAGGGGTGAAAAAAAGGATATGAATGGGCGACCTGTGACCCCAATACGTAAGAAAATAATCAGGACGCTCCGACTGACAGCTTCGACGTCAACGTCACATTATTTAAAACAATCATAGGAAAATAATAAATTGCTCAAAATGTCAAAGAAAAAACAACCCCCTGATGAAAATTTGCGTTCACTCAAAAATCAAAAAAGTAGGATAAAAATCACGCGGGGCGTGTGTGCAACGTTTCTTGACACGATAATCATTATTATAATCGTTATTTTCCCTGTAAGATTTCAAAGAGAAAAACTGTGCCAATATGTTTCTGGGACATTTGTGAAATGTGTTACAGCTCGCGGTATTCCCTTCCGCACCCTCTTCCATGTACGTTCGCGCGTCATCGAAAATAGTTCAAAATTTCCTCGTCTTTTCGTACATTTCGCCAATGAAATTTTCGGTCGTGAGCAAAGGGACGTTATTCCTGCCTAAGGATTCGGCAATTATTCAGGGGAAAAGGAAGAAGAAAAACGCGGGGTAAACTTCGCTAATGGGGGCCGAAAATGTTGGAAATGTTCGTTGCGGGCTATTACGTTTTTAAATACAATGGGAAGAATCCTTTAATGGGTCAAGTTTAACTCCAATGTACATTCACGTCTGTGCTCGATGCTCACTCTGGTCGGATGACACTTTGTCGAGGATTTAATTGTCAGCTACGTGAATTAATTGTACACGAGCAAAGTGATGAAAAAAACAATGAGACTCGACAGCCAAGATTCTACTGACATTGAAAATTCTAACGACACACAGATGCATTTTAAACAATCATACAAGAAAATATGAAGAAAAAACAAGTGTCCAACTTACATGAAAATAACTGTAAAATATACACGAATACGATTTTTCTCCAGTCGGCTTGTCGGCGCGGCATTTTATCTCTCGTTTCTTCCGCTTGTTTATTTATCTTTCGCGCGTGTTTTCTCTCAACGTTTCCTTCGTTTTCTTTTTTTATTTCGCTCGTTTTCTTTAGTTAATTTCCTTATCGCGGAGCAGTGTATCGTCGGGGGATGCTATTGTTGCTTGATAAGGTTGGTTGGTTGTTGACGTTTTTTTTTGCGTTTTTTTCTCCTCTTTTTTCGGTTTTTTTTTCCTGTTTCCTTTTTTCCTTCCAACTACGTAAATTTAATAAAAATCGTGCGTCTATTTTATACAGTGTGTGTGCCTTTAAACTACGCAACTTGGTGCCGTGGTCGGCGCTACAACTGGGAAAAGGCTTTCGATCGTCGTCGACGTCGTCTATTCGCGGCCGCTGCCTCCGCGAACCATCCCCCTCAAGGAGAGACGTTCGTGTGAGGCAGACAGAGATGAAAAGTGTATGAGGGATCTTTTCGGTGCTCGCTGAATTGCGATGGAGCGACATCCAGCGGTGGTCGATGGTACTCGTGCGTAAGGCAAGTTCGCACCCCCTACACCAAAGTACCAACCCTTGATGCACCCTGGATCGCTCTCTGCGCAAGCGTTTCATCTGTGCGCGCATTAGGGTGGCCCTTGAGGGGCTGTTTTGGAATTTTCACGCTCTCGGTGGCATAAACGCTTTTAAATTGACGAAAAACACTTGCCGGAAAGTTTGAGCCTCTCATCTCGACTCTGAGACAATCCGATTTGCGAACGGAGCGTTTTCTTATGGAAACAAAACGAGGAAAACGTTTCGTTGCTCTTTGAAATTTCATAAGTCGATGAGGATACTCGCGATAATGGGAAATACATGTTTTTGTAGAGAACCGAACGTTCCGGGAGAAATCTCCGATGCGTATATGATTCGTAAACGCTCGCTTTAGGGTGGGTTAAAAAACGCCGACTTTTATGATTTTTCCAGCCCCCCCCGGCGAAAAATCGTAAAAAGATTCTGTTTTACGTTCACCTTTGAACCGGCCAAGAAGAAAATCATTTTTTCCATCTGATTAACCTCGGAAAAATGGCTCGTGAGATATTTTCAAGTGTACTTTTGTATATCTTAATTTTTTTAATTTTCAAATCAACTTTTATGGGCACTTTTCGGTCCTATAACTCGAGAAGAGCTGACCGGACGGACTTTTGACTCTGGCAATATTTTTTTTCAAAAATAATTGAACGCTCCGTACGACAGATTGATCGGAAAAAAATTCACATACGGAAAATCACAAAAATATGAAGTAATTTTTCTCGTGTTAATTAAACGAGTGATATTCGTTAAACGATGCATCAATCAATGAAATTTATTCAGTCGTCTTAATGTACATTCGATCCCTCAAAAATGTACATTTTTTTCGACAAACGCTCGGAAAATTTGCTGTAATTTTGATGACAAAAGTTTTGTGATTGTCAGTCTTTTTTTTTCAAGTTCTCCGATATCTAAGCGTTGAACTTTTTCATGAAGTTTGTTCGATTAATTTTTTTTTCGACCAAATATGTGCTCGAACAGTGGATGCAAACACGCGCTTGCGCGTGTCCCGGTGAGTACGCGTGGGAGTCACTGTATATTGACTCTCGTGCACCGAAAACGGTCCACGCATCCTCGATCCAGCTTGAGATGCAATTTCACGAAAGATTAAAGCTCCCTCGTTGTTTTCGCGGGGTACTTTGGTGAAAACTTCGGAGAAGCGAATTTCTTTTTTTATTTTTCAAAATTGAGATCTCCGAGATGTTGAAAGACGATATTCAGAGAGAAAAGTTTTTTTTGCATCGAATGATGGACCGAGAGAGACCACTCTGGGAGAATTCATCCGATGGGGGAGGAAGAAAGATTCTCCAACGGGAGAAAACTCCAAACACACCCCTTGCGTCACATCGACGTAACAACACGCATTACCCCCACTCTGAGAATCTCCAGATCGCATATCGTCGAGAGTCTTTTTTTCTTACGCATTTTATCGTTCGTTTGTGTTTTTTATTTTCGTAAAAAATGATTATCACATCGGAGCAAAAATTTTCATGAATTTTATCCATAAAACTCGGATGTACCAGTTTTTTGCAAATAGAAGGATCATCCATGGACCAGCCAAATTTATTTCGCTTTTTTTTCTTTCGTCCGGAGAAAATTTCTTAATTTGTTTTTAATAGTAATTTTTAATAAGAATTCATCTTTTTTTTTCTCACCATGTGTACGCTCAAAAAAAATGCCGTCGTCACACAACCATCTCGGATGGAATCTTTCGCATTTCAAAAGTGAACAAAAATTTTCGAAGCTGAGAGTCTCATGATAAAACGATCGCCGCTGTTTGTTTTTTTATTATCATTTTATTGAATTAAATCTCATCGGTGGGGTGATACAGTTGGGAGCAACGAGTAACAGGGATTGCTGGCAGCTGTGAAAAATTGCGTCGACTGGCCGAGTGCCAAGAGCCTCCGAACGAGTTGAGCAAAACTCGGACGATTTTCCGGCCTCGAGGACCAGCAGGATCTCATTACATCGTAAAATTCGGGAGCAACGTTCGGGGGCCTCTCGAGGCGACCGTCGTCGCGCAAAACGTGACGCAACAAATGACCATCCTGTATTTCGGAATACGGAAAAGCCCCCAACGTGCCGATTTCCCACAAAACAACAGCAAAGGACCAAACGTCGCTCCTGGAGGTAAACTCGCGATCCCGAAGAGCTTCCGGCGCCATCCAACGCACCGGAAGTCTTCTGAGGCCACCTTCGGCATTGCCGATTACGTAAACCCCGTCGTTTCTCGAAAGACCAAAATCAGATATCTGCGGCCATCAAAATCCAATCGAGAAAATCAATTTCAAAATCCGCGGCATGTTACTCTTTTATTTTCAAAATTGTCACGTCGAAAATGCGATTTTTCTGCCATTTCTTTTTGAGATAAAATCCACCCGCGTTTATTTTTTCTCTCGAATTTGTGAGTGCTAATTATTATTATTATTCGTGTTAATTTAGTTAATTCGAGTAGTGATTGACCTTGAGGGTGAGATCCGCGGTGAGCAGGATGTTTCTGGCCGCGAGATCTCGGTGTATTATCCCTTTAGCCTCGAGGTGCGCCATTCCACGCGCGATGTCCAACGCGAAGGAGGCAAATCGATATCCATCAAGATCATTTAAAGTGTCCGTAAAATCGCTGAAATCCGAGGACTCGATGACATTTACGAAGGCTCGTCCATTGTTTTCTTTAACCCTGTCAGTGGCAGGATTAACCGATGGATATTCCGGAAATGTCACGGCCGTTGGTGACCGATTATCGACCATCGTATACACAGCTGATGATAAAAAAACATTCGCACAGCCATCGATTATTCGTTGTTATTTTTACACGCTTAAATGTTAACTTAATAAATATATTTCCAACATTTCACCGTCCCCTCCCTTGGCCAACGTCAGATTTCCGTCAATATTCGAATTTTCATGAAAAAATAAGACAATGCGATAAATAAACAACCAAAAATATTAACCCACCCATTATCCAGCGTTATTTAAAGTATTTTCGTTATTCGTTAAATTTATTTCAGTCAAAATAAATTTTACTTCCGTCTATCCACGATTTCTGTTTCTGAAAAATATGTCGGGTTGCTTCTGCGCCATATTTTCGAATTTTTATTAAAAAAGTATGAAAATTCAGGGGATGAAATGTCCGTCGCAGGGCGCCTCGATGATCCTCGAATGTTATTTGTTGCATTATTTTCTCTTAGTGAATAAAATTCTCGAAAAAGTGCTGATTTTTTCCCCTGGCCCCTTGTTAGCCCCAGTGACCCCTGGAAGAATAGTCTTCGCGTACTTTCGGAGAGACTCGGCTGTTTGCTTCTTGAGGATGGAGCTTCGGCGCAATAAAAAGCTTCCTCATAGCTCGTGCAGTCTCTCAGACGATGCAGATGAGCGAGCAAATCGCCACCTTCGAGGTACTCGAGTATCACGCATGTCGGTTTCTCGGGTACCGTGCAGGTCGCTATAAGTCGCACGAGATGGGGATGAGGACCGGCGTTTTTCATCGTTTGAATCTCGGCGAGCAATTGTCGTCTAGCCTGAGCCGGCTCGCCACTTGCCACTGAACAATTTGCAGTTTTAATGGCAACGACCGAGTGCCCCTCGAGTTCGCCGAGATGAACTTTGCCGAACTGACCTTTCCCCAATTCCCGAATGAACTTTAGTCGCTTGTAGGAAACCTCGAAATCGTCGGCGCGAACTCGATTGATCGCACCCTGAAAACCCATTCGCGAGTAAATACCGAGGTTTTTCTTCGGTTATTATTTTTTTTTGACGGTTGTATAATTAATTATAACAAAACGTCATGATTCGCCTACTTGAATCTCTTGCTCCACGTAGAGAACATTGCGTTCCTGCAAAGTTGCGTTTACCCACTCTGATCTGAGCCCCAAAGGCACCATGAGACTCTGAAGTCTGGCAAAATGTTATTCGTCAATTAAATTTACGTGCAATATTTATTTCCTGTAAAACTGGGGTGGAAAAATTCGCTTTATTTTGTGCAGAGACAAAAACAATCATAGGATCAATCAAATCATTAAGATCAAACACACTGCAATTTAACGCAGATTTTTTGTACGGTTTGATGGAAAATTCAACACTTTTTCCGATGATTTTGCAACTTTTTCGAACATTTTTCCTTCTAGCTGTAAATTAATATAGCATGGAGATTTTGTTAAAATCTCTGTAAATTCACCCCCTCAGGTTCCGAGTTTTCGAGACAGTTAGTAATATATCAATAAAATATAATATAATATAATATAATATAATATAATATAATATAATATAATATAGTATAGTATAGTATAGTATAATATAATATAATATAATATAATATAATATAATATAATATAATATAATATAGTATAGTATAGTATAGTATAATATAATATAATATAATATAAGACAACTACCGTAACAAAAAAGCCCATTTTACACGGTAATTTTTTTTTTTAATATTACAATGGTCTTACCGTGAAGTAGTTCGATTTCCCCACCGAAATCGGTATTTTTTTTGGCCTCGATGATAAAAAATGGTGACCGCAACACCAAGAATCATTGAAAGCGTGCCAATCGAGGAAACCCATAAGAACCACTGAAACTTTTAGCGCAATTTACATTTTTCACCTTAAATTTAACAAGACGAATACTCGTTGAAAGAACTCACGCGAGACGTTCGTTGAACAGAAGGCGATACTTTTACCGGAAGATCGATCAATGCCGTTCCAGGATTTCCAAAGCAGTCAACGGTGTCTCTGGCAGTTACGTAAATCTTCGCCCCGCTTGTGACGTCCAACTTGGTGCTGTTTAAGGGCCAAATATACGACGAAACGTTCGAAGTCACGCTAGCTATCTCCGTAATGTTATAAACCGGAAGTCGACTGTTCGATATCAAAAAAGGTACTCCGAGGCTTTAAAATTGAAGAAATCATGTGAAAACACCAAAAACAATGATCAAAGACGCGTTTGATTAATTACGTTCGGTTTTTTATCGCTTCTCCGATTATGAACGAACCTAATGACGTACGAATGCACGCGAGGATCAAACGATCCTACCTTCCACTCTATCTCGATGTTCTCCAGGGTCGGAGGTGCGATTTCGACGTCGGGAATAGGCAGGGAGTCTCGAGACTCTTCGCAATCGCACCATCCCCCAACGCATTCCGGGACCGTTAAGATTACCTGCGATGGACGATATCGCAAACGAATTTTTTTTTTTTTTTTTGTAAAAGTCATCGAGTTTTTGACGAAGAAATATCGTTGCGTTTGCAAGATTGTTTTTTTTCGACAACTAATCATACACGAGAGCTGCAACTTGTTGCAATGTTTTTTTAACAATTGCGATAAACGTAAAGCTTGTGAAAAAAATTGCTCGTCACCTTGGGCACTTTGAGCTTAGGGTTGTTTCGCGGATTCGCGAAAATTTCGATGCCGTAAGTGCAAGTCGGTCGTACACTGAGTTCCGGTGCGTCCGATAAATATTGATTTTCCGGCAACACGATTTGACGCTGCTCGGCATCTCGTATCGTAAAAAAGAGGGTTTCTTCGGCGCAAACGCGAGATTTCCCATCGTCACGTTTGTTCAGCGATGTTATCAAAACGCTAGCGAAGATTCGTCATTATTACAACATTCGAAAGACTCGCTGGATATTTGAAAAAAACTTTTGCGGATAAATACTCGCGGAAGTACTAATAAATTTTCTGATTTCAAAAATTTGGAAACGTTTTCGTTCGAAAATGTAACTTTCCGACGGGAAAACTCGTAATCTTTGGTTTAGAAAAAAAATCAACGAAAATTCGAATTTTCCCGATTATTCTAGTTGAATTTTTCTCAATTTTATTTGCAGCGTTTTTTTTTTTACTTTTTTGCGAGTGTGGCGATTTCGAAAATTGCTGAAAAGTACGCGGGACATTGCGGAGTGTTGACAATAAAAAGGACATTTATCGAACGTTCGATGATTTCGAATGAGGCAATTTTCAAAATTGTTTTTGCTTAGTACCAATTTAAAGTTGCTCGAATAAATTTCTTCCTTAATTGTCGATCTGCACAGTAAAGATTGATTTCTGATATACCTGTATGAAGAAGGTTTACTGCTATTTAATGAAACCTCCCAAGAGATATTGAATTTTAGGGGACCATGACCTTCGCTGTCCTTGACGCAAGTGGTATCTTCGAAAACCGATACGGACAAATTACCGATCGTCGGTGAGACAGTAAGTGGCTTTGAATATCCAAATGGGAAACATTGGTGGAAAAGAGCAATTAAAAGAAATGCACGCGTTCCGTCATGATTCAAAATTGTTGCTGCGAACATTTCATTGTTGCGATAAGGATAAGCGCACGCGCGTTTTTCTCCTTGCACGAAGCGAAGACAATTATCCCAAGACGTTTTTATCTCGATTGAATCAAATACCTGAATCTCTCATTTTTTTTATCACTTGTATATTTTCCGTGGGTGAGCACCCCCTTAAATCAGTTTCAAACTTCAACTCGTTCACTAATGACTGATTAAACCCTCAATAACAGCAGGTCTGCCACTGACGTACAACTTTGCGAGACTTTGTGCGATTCGCCATTTGTAGTAACCTTTCATATCTGCTTGTGAGACTGCTTGAAGAATACCCGAGAAATCATCGATATACTCATGATAAAACGCTGATAAGGATGCGATTTTTTACGATGATGTTATACATGCTTTAGAAGAGTGTGGACAGCAACGTGCAGAGTTCTGGGCTTTTGTATACATACCCGCAATGTCGAAAGTACGTACTTGTTAGGTTATAATGATAAACAAATATGTATGTATTGGTATTGTTTGTATTTACGAGTTGATTTTTGCAACGTTAAAAAATACTATATCCGCGGGTAACAGCTCTAGTGTCGATGTAAACTCGAGGTTTGAATGAACATATATTTTTCGGTAATCTTCACAGTCGGGATCAGATCTACATAAATCATTTGTTTTTCGTTCATTCAAATTTATTATGAGCGCTTAAATGGTGTATCACGAAAATTGATAACTCAAAAATCTAATCCTGGAACTTCCGGTATATTCGTGGCGTGTGAGGCGACTGCCGCGCCACTATTGACTATACGGTGATTTCGCAAACTTGCAGGACCGATAATGAACGTTCGTGGCTTTTGGAGTTTCGAGCAGAATCTAAACGAATTCTGTTTACATAAACAATTCTCTACGTTCTCTGAGCGAAATAAATGCACCGAGTGTCTATAAACATTATGACCCGGATTTTTGGATTATTCGAGACACCAAAATCTTTCGACAAGCATACAAATATGTGCATCGTGATGTGAATAAAGTAAACATAACCTCAAAAATTTTGTGTACGAACTCTACGCGTTCTTTGAAACAATTTAACGATTCATTCCAAGATCAACGAATTTCACAAAACATTCAAAAAGAAAGACAATTCATAATACACGATGGAAGTCCAGCGTCATTCGGTTCACACACTGGTGTTTCGTTCGCTCAAGAGGACGCACGACATGTTCCTGATGGATCAAAGCAATCTACCGCCGATCGATACTTCGTTGGAAAAAATGAAAAAATCGGTAAAATCAAAGGGCTACTACGGTCCCATCCTGGATCTTGTAAAACGTAACGAAAACGCGAGAATGAAAAATTACAACGAAATCACGGATGCTCAGGCTCGCGACGAGGAAAATTTCAACGGGGAGAGCAATAATTCCTTGGTGCTTTACAACAATGCCGCAGCCAACAGCGTCGTTCCGTCATCCGTGCCATCCTCCAATAACACGACGACAAATTCCATGGTAATGGCGCAAAAAAAATCTCACTCCATCGCCAAACCGAAATGGCATGCGCCCTGGAAACTCTACAGAGTGATAAGCGGCCATCTTGGTTGGGTTCGATGTTGCGCGGTGGAGCCGGGAAACGAATGGTTCGCCACTGGTTCCGCGGACAGAGTCATAAAGATATGGGATATGGCGAGCGGCAAACTCAAAGTCTCGCTGACTGGTCATATAAGCACCGTCAGAGGATTGGCTTTTTCCCACAGACATCCTTATCTCTTCTCGTGCGGCGAAGACCGTCAAGTTAAATGCTGGGACTTGGAGTACAACAAAGTTATAAGACACTATCACGGTCATTTATCGGCCGTTTATTCCATGGCGCTGCATCCTAACATAGACGTTCTTGTGACCGCGGGTCGAGATTCCACGGCGAGGATTTGGGACATGAGAACAAAAGCTAATATACACACTCTGGTCGGTCACACCAATACGGTCGCCAGCGTCATTTGTCAGGAAGTCGAACCGCAGATAATAACCGGCAGTCACGACTGTACGATACGTTTGTGGGATTTGGCGGCTGGCAAATCACGCGGTACACTCACCAATCACAAAAAAAGCGTACGCGCCGTTGTTTTTCATCCTACGGTTTATATGTTCGCCTCGGCATCGCCCGACAATATAAAACAATGGAAAGGTCCCGAGGGCAAATTCATTCAAAACCTCTCCGGGCACAACGCCATTGTCAATTGCTTGGCGGTCAATCCAGATGGCGTCTTGGTATCTGGCGCCGATAACGGCACTATGCATCTGTGGGACTGGAGAACGGGATATAATTTTCAACGTCTTCAAGCTCCCGTACAACCTGGATCTATGGACAGCGAGGCTGGTATTTTTAGCATAACTTACGACATGTCCGGTACGCGAATGATCACCACCGAAGCGGATAAAACGATTAAAATGTACAAGGAAGATGAAGAGGCTAATGAGGAGTCCCATCCGGTCAACTGGAAACCGGATATCATCAAGAGAAGAAAGTTTTAATCCAACGACGACCAGAACGGTATAAGTGCCAGCGGTTTCATCCTGTCGCTCGTAGCGTCATTGCGATGGAGGAAAATTTTCGATACAAGGACTGGCAATGAGAATCGAATAAATCGTAATATGACAATTTGCCGTCAGCTGTTGAATCATGCTGTACTCTCAGGAATCGCTAGAAACAGTGGACTCGCTTTTTTTATCGCCATTCTACTGTTTTATATCATCATCACTGGGAGAAGTTTTTATCCAAGACTATCGATGAGAATCGAGAACATTGCGATACGAGACTTTCTTGTCGACAATTTCTGTACATAGACGAGTTTCATGAATAAAGATGACCTTTTGTAACTTGGGTTGAATTTTTCATTATACTTCAAGGCTTTTTTCAAGAATTTCTTCGATATTTTTTAATCGATAAACTTTTACGTTGAATGTTGAAATCGCGTTGGAAGCATTGTCGTGTGTTTTTGTTTTCTTCTTCGTAATTTTTACAATTGCAAAGATATTCAAAAAAGTTTCCGTCAGGTTTTTACTCAGAACCGTTAAAACGCAAAGAGCAACGCTGTTTGATGCTGCACGATTTATCATTTTTGTTAATTGAAGGATCTGTTTTAGTGCTTTCCTGTTGAAACTATAAACAAGCACAAATCACGTTTTTAAAAGGACATGCACGTGCCAGAAGTGTACACACTGCACACTGCGTTGAAATCCCGACGCAACATCAGCTGGAGATTGATGTACGGAGCGTCATAACAACATGGCCGTCGGAAGGCATTCTTTTTTTACGTAGAAGTAAATAAAACACTGCACGCAATAAACTGTCATCTTAATTCATAACTCCAACGAAGTAAACAAAGTCATGAGATTCTACAACGAAATGAAATAAATATTCATCGCAACAATTTCCTGCCCTATATGTATAACGATTTTGTAAAAAGTGTCGCAAGGTTCGTGCCGTCCCTAACCTGCAAAAAACTTACGTAAACATCGCACTTTCGCGAATATTCCATCAAACCGAAAGAAAAAAAAGTACATAACAGGGAGCACACTATCGCGAGGTTTGTCGCTGAGCCAATTATTACCTTTCGTTTTCAATTTAACCAAAAAAACGATATTATCGACGATCGATCGTTTTTAGCGAAACAAATGGCATCGGCAGCTATGTCACCTACGGAAGACGACGAGTTGACTCTTCCTCGTGCGTCGATCAACAAAATGATCAAGGAAATATTGCCTCATGTTCGAGTGGCGAACGAGTCGAGAGAGCTCATTCTCAATTGTTGCACGGAATTTATTCATCTTTTGTCCTCGGAAGCCAACGAAATTTGCAATCAGCAGCAAAAAAAGACCATCAACGCAGAGCACGTACTTCAGGCCTTGGAGAAATTGGGCTTCGGAGATTATAGCGCAGAGGCGGAAGCCGTGCTCAGAGATTGCAAAGCGGTCGCGGCCAAGCGGCGACGGCAGAGCACGAGATTGGAAAATTTGGGAATACCGGAGGAGGAATTGCTGAGGCAGCAGCAGGAGCTCTTCGCCAAAGCCAGAGAGGAACAAGCGGTTGCCGAACAACAACAGTGGCAACAGCTCCAAGCGGTCGCGCAAATGGCGTCGATGCAACAAGCCGACAGCGAACAGGAGGATTATTCTTAGATTCCTTTTTTTTCCCTCGAATTCGATATGAATTTAACGAATAAAGTACACATTTGCAACCAAGATGCAGATTTTTATGTACAGCTATGCGACAAATTGTTGAAAACAAAAAAGCTTTCGCTCAAGCGCACCGAGTCGGTCAATGAAATATAAAGCGATGCTCGTTCGTTCAACGTTCAAAAGTGTAGTTTCCGTCGATGGAAAAAAATTAATTTTTCCAAACTTTTTCGATACAAGTCGATCGGTATGAAATTAGTCGAGAAACTATGGAACTGCGAGGATACATGAAGCAATTTCCGCTTGTTGGCGTAACAATCGGAAAACGTGTATTTTTAACGTTGAACGAAAAAAAGACTTTTTTTTTGACCCAGTGTCGCAAATCTGAACGCTTGTAACTTAATGGATTTAGTTAAGGGGTTTTGCTGGAACCGAAGAAAAGTGCGATAAAAGTTTGTTGTGTGCATCGTGGAATATTTTTGCGTATATTTTCGCTTCAATCATTGAATTCGAGTCTCACAAAAATATGACAAATTTAAATGAATGGAAATTGAAGGATGAAATTCTGAATAAAGAAGGATCGATTTTTCACAATTGTTTTCCGAGATTCAATGTCGTTTCATGGCATCAGCCTTCCGTATTCCAAGGAAAGATGACTTTTTTTTACGGCCTCCATTACCTTCGAGACGTAGTGGTACCTGCCGATGAATGAAATTCGTATTTGATGAATATTTATAAACGAGTATGAAGATAATTAGTGTATAAATAAAGAAAAAACACGACATACTGACAATGTTGAAATTTACAACGTTGAAACGCAATCAAAGTACCAGTGAAATGCCTCGAGAGTCGAGAGAATTTTCCATGCTTTTCAACGTTGGAAACTTCCATATCGTCGCGTTTCAAGTCTCACCAGTTTTTTTCCGTCAACGTCGACGGCGTCATCGGATTTCTCGCAACCCCGTGAATTTTCTTACGCAATTCATCGATCAATTCGCGTCTCGATTTATCGTCGAATTTTAATTGATCGTCCACCCACGACGCTTCGTCTGGACGAAAAATTGTTTTACAAAATAATAATGCAAATTATGGGCATAAAATGTCGACGACAATATGAGAATGCAAAATTATCGCTGTATTACCATCATTATTGATTACCGGTATCAAAAATAAATTGAATCTGAGATCACCGGCTATCGAGTTCATGTGCAAACCACTTCGAGTTTGTAATCTCGTACCGGCGAATGTTTTGCTGTAAAAGTCCTGAAAAGAAAACAAAAATAATAATTCATACGTAGGTGAATGAAAAAAACGACAAAATCATACTGGCAATAGAATTACTCTCATCATTTCCAAAGTACTGGGCACAAAATCGTGAATTTCTGCTTTATTATGAAGAAACAATATATGCGGATAATATTCGACGTAATCTTGGTCCATGTTGGTCGTCGAAGATGGCTTCAACATTTCGGCAGTTTGAAGAAATCTGCGAGCATTACGATGAGTAATTATCTCTTCTTCTTCAATTCAGCGATCAAACCGATCGTCCGGAAAGTCGTTGGAAGAAATGAAAACTTTTGTAGAAAAAGTTTAAGCTTTGTGAAAATACCTCGCGAGATTCGGATCGACGAACCAATCTTGAACGAATATGATAACGTGGCAGACGGAGAATAGAAAAGCCACGAACTGCAGCGACTGGAGCTCCACGTTGCTCTCGATATTCGCAAAATCTGATGTGTTTTTTTTCTGCTCGTAGGAAGCAGAGTGGTCGATAACCGAGGCGGAAAGTATCGGTTGAGTGTCGAGATATATGACTCTGTTTTTCGACACGTAAAAATCTATTCCGCTCGTACAATTGGCGCCGCTCTCGTGATGCGAGAGTCTCTGTGCTGCGAATATATCGGAGCTGCGTAGCGAGACCAAGAAAAATTTCAAACACCAAAGTTTCACGATTAAATCGAACAGAGAATTTTGTTTGCTCGTTTGTTTGGTTCTTTTTCATAAAATCGAAGAAACTAACGCATAATTCGATGTCAGAAGCGAGAGAATCGTCGATTTTCCTACACCCTGCGCTCCCAAACATCCGACGACCAGAAAATCTTGTTGGTCGCACAAATAATCCAACGGACTCTCGCAGAGTTGCATGCTCTCGTCCATAAATTTGACGCAGTTTGTCATTTCGGGGCAAATCGAGATCAATTTACGAGCTGAAATTTGTTTGGGGTTTATTTGCAAGCTTTGTTTCATTATTTGCAAAAAAAATCTTTCGGTAGTCGCTTTATCTTGCGATGTAAAACCAAAGCCCCTATTTTTGTTTGTCGCAACATTTTGGCATTTGTGATTTTACTCTTTTTTTTTTGCTACGACTGGATATTTTCTACGGTAATTTTTATTGATCTGTCAGATTTTATCGATTTTGAGTATACTATTTGAATCTATTCGTTTGAATAATAGCAGATAATCCTGCGTACTGGATACGTACGCTCTAAACCTTTAGCGGCACTGTTAGCTTGCGGTTCTGTTTCTCTCCTAAAATTTCAACAGATAAGACAAAGACTGTTGTAAAATTAATGTTTATCGAATATAGCGTGTTTGATAGAATAAACATGGAATACTTGGTTCCGTTACGTTGATTAGGCGAGACGGCGCGGCTTTCGCCTTCTCTCGTTTTCAGTATGAAAGTCGGTCTCTCCGCCACTTTTATCGACATTCTTCCATCGTTTTCCTTACTTTCCGAGTCTTTCAGGCTGGCAGAGCCCATTTTTCGTGAACTCATGATGATATCTCTTGTGTGCTTATTTTCTAGATTTATCGTGTCTGTTGGAGCAACCGTGTTCGCTCACTTTCGAAGGAAATCAAGAATAAAATCTTCGATTTTTATTTCATTAAAAATTCGTATGTACAATTAATCATTAACGCGCATTTCCTGTCGTGTCTTGGTTTTCAAATCGTAGTTTGTTATTCTTCAATCGTTTTGAGGTTATACACAGCGGTAGCGACATGCGGAAGAACGTTGAACGAAATTTTGAAACAGGACTTGTAATTCTTCAACAACGAAATACTTTAGTCAGAGACGTTCAAAAATCTAATTTTCGCGTTTAAACGGCAAACTTATTCCACAATTTCTGCAATAACGAAAGAAACTCATCATCTCTATCGTGTCGCAATTTTCAAACCGAGATTCGTTATCGTTCCCTCGTTTTTTCGAGGTTATGAAGCGGAGCAGCTGATCGATTCCATCGATTCTGGATGAATGTTTGCTTCGAAAAAAATTAAATCGCATACGTGAAATGTCAGACTGGGAATGTCTCATGAATGAAATAGTTTGCTAGCGATATTCAAGATACTTTATTTTCGTGCTTCCATGGCAAATACATCTTTCTACAAACTTCTGTAATAGGTATATCGGAAACAGGAGGAATACTCCCGGGTATTTGTTGAACTCTCTCCAGCGAATATTGATCCCTGATCGTTCTAATATCGTCAGATTCGGGAGTCATGTGCAAATTTATAGCGGGATAAATGACAAACGCGAATGTAGCGCAAGCCGTCATTGCCCATATTGGTATAGCAACTGCCCAATACTTGGTTGGCCAATAAGTTACGTGTAATTTTTCACGCATAAATTCCTGCGGCACCAGAACCCATATTAAATATACAATAAGAAGTATGTTCGATCCTACATAGAGGGCATAGCCATAAACCGATCTCGGCCTATAAGGCGCAGGAGTATGCTCCGACATGTTTGCTGCGTTACAAATTTCGATTTTGGTATAAAAAAAAAAGTTGGTCAATAATGATCATAACTCGCAGCAGGCGGTCCGAATTTCTCCATCGTTTCTGTGACCAGTATGAGGCTCTCGAAGAACGACGTCAGTCCGACTCGAAGCTTGCGTGCTTCCGGACCGGAAAATTTCCTGAAAAACATTCGTTTCTTCGAGACGTGTTTACGACAATGAGGATTTATATCTTTCGAAATGGGATATTAGAAAAGTGATCAATGTTTTTTTTTCATCTTTACACTTTAAGAGAATTTCCTTCCAGCAGAATTGTTTTTTCGACGCCGCTTCTTTTAGGTTCGCTGTCGACTTTCAACACTTGATAGGCCACATCGGCTTCGCGTGGCGTTGGAAAAGGAATGGACAAGTTTCTGAGCGACGTCGTTAAGGTTATGGCACTTTTGTGATTTTTGCGATAAACCGCGATGTATTGTGATGATGATTTTTCAATAAAGGATACACATCCAGCGCGTTCATTGCACTAATGAATTTTTTACCGATTGCATACTTTTATTCACTTTTTTATCGTTTCAATTCGGAGTAATCAAAATAGCAACAAATCGGAGCGAGTGCGCGTCGGAGCAAAGTTGTGCGCACTAGCGCCTCTAGCGGACGAATTCGGCCAACTTTGAATTATCAAGGAAAAGGTAGCCGAATAACTTTACTAGTAACAAAATACAACGTTATTTCTGCGTGGAAGAGACGACGTGGATCATCTCTCATCTTTCCTCTCGTTTCTTTCCCGATCGACGAAGATTTAATCGCTAAATTGTACTAGCAATATCTTTCATTCGTTTTGTTTTCCATTGTCGCTCGAACGAAAGTCATATCGATGAAAATTATACTCGTGTATTTCGATAAAACATTTATTGAAACTCACAACAAAGTTTGTCATTAACCTCCGGCGTTGTACATGCACGTTAATTTTCTCCTTTCTCCGTCGATTTATAAAAATATATATTACAATATTCGTTATCGCCATTAATTTATTATTATAGTTTTTCACTTATCTACAGATAAGTCGAAAATCTTTTATGCACATTGTCGGTACAGAATCGGTCGCAAGAGTCGGCCCAGTCTCAACCGATGAGCGTTCTCCTGAAAAAAAAGCCTCAAAAACTGTACAAGCAACGCGCGTTTATGACTTTTATTATTGAATTATTTACCAAAACAAAAAACTGCCGCAATAACAATCGCTAGTGCAATTTCTGAGGCCTTTTCGAGAGTCTTTCAACGATTGAAACTGCGATGAAAACTACGAGCCGACGTCTAAAAACTAAGTTCGAATGAAGAGAAGTTTGTTGAATAAAAAAAAATCAATATAATGCTCGAATGATAAAAAAGAACGGCGGTATTAAATTTCAAGTAGAAAAAAAAAGATTTACAGCGACACCGATTATCAGCGTCTTTTAGTACGCCGAGATCGAACGTGCGGGATAAAAAATCATTCAAAAAAATCACATTCGGCAGTTTCATTCGCCTCGGAATTTTCCTGAGACTTTTCCATCACTGTCTCTCCCTCTCTCTCTCTTTTTCACTCTCGTCTCATCAATCCTTCTATACTAAATGCACCCGTGGTGTGTATGTATGTGTGTGCGTCTTTTGCATCTCGTTTCAGCTAGGAATAATGTAGGAATCGCAGGAAAGAACCCGACTTACACACACATACACACAAATACATATATATTTATATAATATATAAAGAAAAACGCTGCGTTACAGATGTAAAATTTCCGTCCGTCGTACGCGTCTCGAGAAGTGTCTTCGGAAGCTTTCGTCGTTTGTTTCAGTAGCAAAATAAACATTCAAAAAACAGCAGGATTGAACAGCATCTCGAATGAAATCTCTCCGAGATGTTGTCTCGTTGTTGTTTCTCAGCGATTGAATATTTAACAAACGATGTTTCGTTACAAATATAACACTAACGTCTACTATTCTTGTCCCGATTTATTTTGTTTTAGCTAGGAATAATACAAGTAGGACCGGCGTCAGACGGGCATGAGTTTGAGATCGCTCAGATCGATAAAATTTATCGTGTTTGGAAGCTGAATCGACTTTATTTTCATTTTTTTTCAATTATATTAGTAAAATTTTTTTTTTTTTATGTGGTTATACCACAGTTACTGGGATGAGGTGTTGAAATTTTGCCCGGCGTATATATGCGTGCACACGCGGTTATAAATATATGTAAATATGGATAGAGAGAGAGAGAGAGAGAGGGAGGGACAGAAAGACCTTAAATGTAATTTTCTCGTACACCATACGCGCCTCGTCATATTCGTATGTAATTCGTTTATTGTTGGACTATTAAAAAAAAAAAACCAAAGGAAAAACTCGGTAAAACTTCGTTCGCAATTATCTGATTCCAGCTGTTCTTGAACTTTTTAATATCGATACAAAACGCACAACGAAAGCTTCCAAAGACTCTCCTTCCCGATAATTTGATCACAAGTATACTCGCAGGAAAAAAAATCGTTAAAAAGAGAGAAAAAAAAACATAATATACCGTTGTATTACAAAAAAAACGAAGAAACAGGCTCTTTTACTCTTTTTTTACAGAATCAGCGAGCGCGAGCATCGACGGCGACTGGAGCTCGGTCCGCAGACTTATTTTCATGTGCTTCGAGTGTGTGTACTTCTTTCTTACCGCCTGATATTTGCTGTTGCCCGCGTTCACTACCGCCGCAGCGATTTCACGAACGACCGACGAAAAATCGTCGGTCTTGTAAGAGGTGTAATGGACAAGGGTTTTTGTCCAAATTGACGACTGGTCTTTTTTCTCCTCGCAGCCAATTACGCTGTGATAGGTAAAATATATTGTCGTTATTAAGACGATCGGAGGAACGGTGAAAATCGACAATTATCGACGTACACGCTGTGTTTTTGTCGGTTAATCCATTAAAGCGGTAGTACCGCGGTACTCCCGTATTTTCAGGCTTTAAGGCCGAAAATCGGCAACAAATTGTGATAAAATGTTGAATTTCGCTTTTTTTATAGTATTTGGAATGATTATTATTATCATGACGAAAATAGAAGTAAACAAAGGAAAAAAAACGCATGTAACGTGACGGAGACGATTTTCGGGCTTCCGGTGGCAAATTTTTGAACTATTTGTGTTTCGTAAAACCACGTAATAGCTGTGGGAATAGTGATCTTGAAGTTTGCATCGTTCGAATTCGACGAAAACTCGAATTTTCGCGATTTTCAACACTCCATTTTCCTGAATTTTCAGGGTACTTTTCAATGTTTTTTTCACGAGTGTCATAATTTCGAAATGTTCAAATATTTATATAAATTTACGACATATACAAAAAGGATGTACTATTTTTTTTCGGATCGACGATTTACTCACCACAAGGAGAGATACAACGCCGCTGCGGCTATAAGACTCGGCGGATAATGGCAGAATTCGTAATGTATCAGACTCTGTTCGAGAAAATATTTCGCCATTGTATGATGCAACGGAAGTGCCTTTTTTTTGAAAAAACAAATAAAGAAAGACACGATGTTAGATAAAATCGAGCGTTTATTCCCGATGATAATTGTGAGGAAAATAAACAATTGAAATAGTTTCGTACTCGGCCCGCTTTGCTGTAACGTCGAAGAAAGTGAAGCTGCAACGGTCGTCCGAATGAAAAATCGAGGGTTTTGACGATAATCGTCTCCATTTGTAGAATTTCCGTTTTCGTGTAAGCGTTGTCGGTTATGTACACAAAGTCCGATATATCAGGAGCGAACATCTCCTCGTATTTACACGCTATGAACATCGCTGTAACCCCGGCAAGCTGTAATCTCTTCTTTGTTATCGTTCTGTCTCCCTGAAAAATTTGTTCGTTTGAAACAGCTTCGAAGTTGCGCATCTTTGCGGAACAACGAAAATGCGACATAAACATTGATTTTGTTGCCTCTTTCGGTTGCGTACCTCCAAAAAACGATCGATTATCGCAACGGTCAGATACAAGGTTTCCTGCAGCAAGCGAAATTGCTGATGAACCTCGACCAGCCAATCGATCAAGACGCTTCTCATTTTGGGAGTAACCTGCTGACCGTCCAAAAATCCTTTTGCGATGGGATATCGTTTTTCCAAATTTCTCAAATACCTATAAATGTCGTTGCTGTATTCCGAGACTAAGGCCGCATTATTTTTGTCAGCTTCGTCGATATTCTCTATCGACAAAAGATCGGAGGAGAAAGCCTCGGGCTCTTTCGCCTTTTCCTCGACTTTGGTCTCTGATTTAATCGCAACCGGTGGTTTTGTCTTTATTATCGGCTTTTGCGCTTGTAACGCCGGTTTCTCGGCGACTTTATCGACGTTAGTAGTGACGCTCGATTTGACCAACGGCTTTTTCAATTTCTTTCCCTTGTCGTTCGCCTCGACGGCTCGCGCCACATTTGCTTTATTGCCGATTTCCCATAACGCGGCTCGCCTGGAAGGCTGCTGCGCGCATCCGTTTGTCACATTCTTGATGTTCGTGATGTTTTCTTGATTATCCGAATTCTGCAACGCAATTTCCATAATGGTCTCTTTTCTTTCGCCGCGTCGGAATAACTTTCGAGGATGATAATTATTTTCGAAATTCATCGACAAAGATCTTTAAACGGCGAACAACGAAGATTGTTGTTGCGAATGAGAAGTGTTTTTTAATATTTTTAACTTGTATCACGCTGGAAATATTCGATGGGATTAACGAAAAAAAAATGTATCGTCGATAATTATCGGTTTTTGTTAATGCGAACGAGGTTGCCGTGTAAATTGGAAAGAAAATTGCACGTTTGAATTTCGTGCAAAGAATCGAAAGTAAAGGTGGCAGCAATAAAGCGTCGTCTGATCGTGCCCTTTAATAATCATTGTAGGAAATCGAGTTTGAATTTAATCGAAAATCTAACAGAGATGCGTGTGGTAAACATCGAAGGTCGGCGAAAAAAAAACATCGATGTTTACAGAAGCACGCTTTCGAGAACTCCCGGATCGTACTCGCGATGCCTTTAATTCCCCGGAGTATTATTGTTCGTCGCAAAATTTTAATATTCTCACGGCTGAACGAAAACTCGATGGTTTTTCCAACGTTGAAATGAAAAAAATTCGTTGCACGGACGCCAAAGGTCGGTACAAAGAAGCGAGAGTCTTTTAAAAATAAAGAGGCATTTAAAAAAGCTTGGGGGTAACGGACGGTTACAAAAGCAGTCTCCAACGGTCAGAGAGAGACGGAGGGAAAACGGTCGTTTCTCATGGTGCGTTGTTTTCTTCTTCAATTTTCTCAAAAACTTACCGTGAACGCTGTCCGATATCTCGACGCCATTAGTCCTTTTGTTTTCGAAATGTGAAATGCAATAATCGCGTAAAGTTTTCACGAAATTACGAGGATGTGAACGTTTCTTTTTAAATCTCGCTTTCACAATACAAGATCCGCCGACAATCGACTCGCTCCGTCAACCAAGTCGGACTCTGAGGCGGAAAGCACAAGCGAAATATTTGTAACAAGGTTTTCGATTTCGTCCGCAAGAGGCGCTGGCGCGCGCTGTACTTTCCTTCTCTCTCTCTCTCCGTCTTTTGCACACTCGCGTTCTGTCTCATGCTGCAAATGCGGCTAAACTACAATCGCGCTTGCGTGTGCTCACGAATTCACATTTTTCAAAACGTTTTGTCTGTTTGTCAAAAGAAAAAAAAACGCTGTTCCACCGAATAATCTAAGGACATGCTGCTTTCTTTACAGCAAAAAAATCACGCGTCCTTTTAAAAAGAGATCGATAAAAAGCGTCAAATAAGAATAACGAGTCGAGTACGAAAAACGTTGAACGAAGTTTTATTGATGAGACTCCAAGATAATTGTTTCGTTGGAGATGAAAAAATTGACTTTAAAAGGGACATAAATATTTTCAATAACGACGAACGAACAGAGGTGGTAGAACATTCTTTTTATTGACACTCGGATACGGGAAAATTAAATGTAAACGGTACGTTTGAAGATTCTTTGCTCATAATGGACGTTATTTTTTTGGCGTTATTTTCATTTTTATCATTTCGACAATCGGATGTTACGTCGCTTCCCGTTTGCTCGCCGGAATCCAACATAGCCTTTCTCAGAAAAATGCATTTATCACCGCTGCCTTTTGCCTCGGAAAACTTGAATTTTGATACGTATTTCCCGTGTTTCTTCTCATCCTCCATCATTTTCGCGCGATAATCGCCAAACATGTTTCTCATTATTTGTCTCTTTCTTATTGACGCTACTGTAGCATTTTTCAACAGATTGAGAGTTTTGCCATATTCGAGGGAACGTTTTTCGCTAAATTTCGCAATCGCACTCGTTCGAACATTCTCTAATTGCTGAATGCACCAACATAGCTCCACTTCAAATTCGTCTTGCGCTCTTAGTTGTAAGACATCGGAGGCCGAAACATCGTCTCTCGATTCATTCGCAGTTTCGTTGGTCAAACTTGCACCTTGTTTCGGAAGGGAGTTTGTTGGCGTCGTTCGGGGTGGCATGCGTTTTCCTCCCTGGAAGTTTCACGCAATTTAAATTCGAACAATGAAGTAACAAGAAAAAAGTTTCAGAGACGATTTTATCGCGTCGATTAATCAATTTTGGAGTAAATTTTTCTTACCGGTTTATATTTGGGTGGCATTTGTGGTGTGTGTAGATTTCAATTTCGCCACAAACAGCGACTCGTGTTTATTTTTGTTTATAAAATACTTGTTTTGGAAAAAAACAAAGTGTTATCAGTCACGACAATCGAGCTGGAAACAGAAATGAACAAGAACGTTTGTTTGTTTTTTTTTTGTCCGTAGTAAACAAATCGTATACATTATCGTCAAACAAATGAATTTATAGTATCTCGATGAGAACTGGCGATTGAAAGATTCCAACCTCGTTTTTCGAAATAATAGCTCAGAGACTTCATCTCCGTTGCAAATATTTGGATAATTACGTTTTTTTCTGCAGCTGTGTAGGAAACACGTGTTGTGTTTATATATAAACACGCGCGACCAACTTCAAACTGGAGATTATACGATTCGACGTGTGGTCACGTGACCGCGTCGGCGGTACGATGCTCGCGCCACTCTTAACAATACGGCGAAACAAACAACTACGTTACAAAACTGACACAAAGCGTTGCGATGTTTGTTGTGTGGACTCTGTGTGATTAAAAGAAATATTTATTCACTCGGTAAACTAATTGCACGAATTTATTGACGAAATGGGGCGGAGAAAGAGTAAACGGAAGCCACCGAGCAAAAAAAAAGCAATCATGCCGCTGGATACACAATTTAATTGTCCATTCTGCAATCACGAGAAGTCCTGCGAGGTTAAAATGTGCGTACGAGAACGATCGTGTGCCGGCATCATTTTCCGTTTAATTCTTCAATTAATTCTTAAATAATTCTTCAGTCAACAAATTGACACGCGCTTGACAATTTTTTTCCTCCTTCATTATTTTCAGGGATAAATCGAGAAACACGGCGAGGATAACCTGCAGGGTATGCATGGAGGATTTTCAAACGACCATAAATTTACTGTCGGAACCTCTGGATGTTTATAACGATTGGATAGACGCTTGCGAAACTGCCAATTGAGCTCAGTCCGAACAGTACCGACGAAGGAACTGGAAATTGCGAAGTGTCGAGAGATTGGTTTATTTTTTCAAACTGAAGACGTTTGATTTCACGAAGGGATGTAAATCGGACGATAATAGATATTCGAATGTATTTGCATCGCAATACCAAATAGATTATAACGGTGCCTGCAATTTTTGTATATAAATGATCCGGCACAAACGACTTTTTCTATTTTTATCGTTAACAAAAACGAATATGTTCCGTTTGGTTTTTTGCTTAAAAGCTGTTTAAACTTGCGAGATCAGTTTTGCGATAATAATGCATTTATTACTCGCGATAAATATTGAGAATCTGATGTATTTCAGCGAGCTTCGAATAATGTAAATTTCTCAATGAAATGCAAAGACTTTATTGTCCCTTTAATAAACAAACATTTTTTGTGATAATCGTCGGGAGATCTGTAATTAAGAAGTTTAAAACTTTTCTATATCCGTTCCAAAGCTGGCAGAGAACAAATCGGAGCACAAAGCCAATAAAGACAAAAGCTCGTAATCTCATTGATGTGTTAAATGTTGAAGCTGTATTTGTGCCATGGTAATATGTTTTATTCGCAAAAATTCAATACTCAAACGTATAAATTGGCTGTTGTATGGACGATAAAGAAGTTATTAGTAATTATGCGTAATTAATAACAATTGAAATTAAGAATTTCAATCGTTCAACGGAATCGCACGCGTTTCAAAGAGTTCCCGCGTTCCGTAATAACATATATATACTTCCTACAAATAAACATAAATAAATGTATATCCCTGAAATTCCAAATCGCATTTCCGTAGTCGAGAGACATTTTCGTTCAAACGCTTTCTCGATAAATCGCGGAGCGTTACATTTTTTTTCCGTCATATACCGCGAGGTTTGAGAGCAAAAAAAAAGTCAAGAGAAAAGGGCTCTCGGGGCATAATCGCGACGGAAGTACGTAGGACGTCAACAAAATGGCGTTTGCCTGTCCAGCCGTGCGTGGTGGATGTGTGTGTATGTGCGCGTGGTACAGTCATTGCCAAAAGTGTTGCTCGTTGTGTGTGCCAAGCTAGAGAGGCAGAAGGATGAGAGAAAGAGAGAAAAAAAGAGAGACGACAGGACAAATGCCGCGATAAGCCCCAGCAGTGGAACGACGCGTGCAAAAAGTTTTCTCGAGAGTAAAAATTTTGCTTCGGAAGATTCGCGCGAGTTTTCGTGGTGAATGAACAATTTGATTTTCGTCGGGGAAAACATTTAACGTAAAATAATTCGTCAGTTCGTCGTTCGGTACGAGTCTTCGACCGTCAAGTGTGCGTTAATTAGTAAATTTTTGTTCGGTAACACACATAGTAACCGCACCACGGGTAGAACATATACCCGCGAGATATTGCCGCGGACCTTAAAGAGAAGAACAAACGACGCTATGGCGTCCATCGACGAGTGTATGTGTGTGTCATTACCTTTTATTTTACCCGCAATTAAACGACTCTCTTAATTAACAAGACTCGAGAAGCATCCATGGTTATACATTTTGAGATTCATGAACGACCAGGCGATCGCCCGATATTTCGGCCCGAAAGGTACGTCGACCATTTGTGCATGACGTTGAATCCTCGTGTGTACGTATGCAACAAAAAAAAGGATGAAACAAAAAAAAACGGTTTATTCCGTAAACACAAACATTCGTGTCTGTACACCCTTTTCTCGTTTGACAGCTTCCACCCCGACTTCTCTCTCTCTCTCTCTCTCTCTTTCTCTCTTATCACTAAATTTCACGCAATTCCATGCTTCGGTCGCGACAAAAGATTCTTTTCATTTCGTCTGACGACGTCGCGCGAGAGAATATTCCGAGAACGGAAGGAAAAAAAACAGCCACAAATTTAGTCTCACCATTATTTCCATGAATTCAGCAATTCGATGGCGTTTTTTCACGACAATCGTCTCGAATGAAATTCCCGAAAAAAAACATCGTAAACATCCGTTTGTATGGATGTATTCCGCTCCCGGTGGATTTTTTTGAAATTCTCGGGTATAAAAAGCCTTCGTATTTTTTACTTTTTGTTTATTTCGTCTTCCGCTCCGACTATTTTCCTCCCTCTTGTTTCTTAACTGACACCTGCAGAAATGCCGACGCTTTGGTAGGCCGATACGCACATGCGACGCTGATTTTCGATTAAAAATGTTCAAAACCAAAGCTTTTCTAATTTCAAAAAGCAAACACGCGGTACGTTCACGGAGCATTACCGTCGATAACAATGACAATGTACTTTTCAATCGTTGTTTTCGTCGCTAAATATTTCCGAGTCGTGACCGTAATATGTAAATGATTTTTTTGGCTTTTTCCAAATCGGCAAAATTTTGATGAATTTATCGAATAACGACGCGACGGGTCTCGAAAGCCGATTTTGTCCAAACGAGGAATAAACCGTATCCCGTCGTTCGCTCGTATACCATTTGCATCGACCAGTAACCTGACGGTAGAATAAAAAATGAACAACAAAACAAACGCAGACGGAAAACTCTCCAGACACCGTCGAAGCTCGAATTTCACGCGGAGCCTTTACAAACACAAAAAACAAATCAATCGTCAAATGGTATGGTACTGTGTCACATTCTACATTCGTCCTATTTTTCGCAGGCATAATTTTTGCTCGGACCGAAGATCCTATAATGAAACGACGATGTGAGTAGCGAGGAAAAAACAGAAACAAAGGCGATAAGAGCGAAAGAACGAGAACAGTCTGCGTTTGAAAAAAAGAAAAGAAAAACATTGTGTCGGCGGGTGTCTTATTCGCGGATAAACTTTTAGTAATATGAATTGTTAATTGATGTAGGAAAGTGCTTAGAACTTGATGGTCGCTTTCGAAACATGTCAAACAGTTTAGATAGCTTCCTAACAAGAATTGGCGACGTTACGATAGAACGTGTAACACCGCGCGGTAGTCCAGGATCTGCGGATCAAAGAGTCGAGTCCGCCGATACATCCAATAATACGATAATCAACGATTTAGGCTCGCAAACAGCCAACGATGATAGCTCGGATTTATCGAGCGTCGAATCGACGGATGTCGAACGTGAGAAGAAAGACGATATTGTCAGATCGGATGATATCGAAGAAGTACGTTTCGAGGGTTCAGGCGACGATATGGATCTGGATGAAACCATAGATACCCAAATTGGAGTCGGAATGGAGTCGGAGAGGCACGATTCGAGGCCATCCTCGCCGGACGATGACACCGAACCGGTCAATATTTTGGACACACTGCCGTTGGAAGGTCAGTACGCTGCGACATTGTACAATTGTAAAATTTCCTTACGCGTATTTACATTTTTCACAAATTGAATTGCACACTTTGCGTGATCTCAGCGGAAGCGGATTCCGTCGTGATATCCATCTTAAAGTTTCAGAGAAAAAATTGTGTCCCTTCTTCCGAAGAAAATTTTATTTCATCGAGAATATTCGAATGGATAATTCGTTAGAATCTTAATTATTGTTTTCATGATTCTGACGTTTGCATCGTTGGAATTCAGAGGAAATACGAGTTTTCCGACTGAATTTGCCGCAACTTCCGGTATACGGATTTGTCATTTTTTTTCTTGTCATGATTTTTAAGATTGCAAGAATATTTGTAGTTCAAGTTTGGGAATTTCACATTCAGCTCAAGTATCCAGCATTGGGAAGCAACGAACAAAATACGATTCAAATGCGAAATTTATAGCGCCCAAACCATGAAAAAAAAAAAACAATCTGGCATAAAATTCCTTCATTGCGTTCCATCGATGCAACGTTCAAAACCATTTGTTTTCGTAATACGAGATAAAAATCATCGTTATCAATGGTAACGAGACCGTACGAAGCTAGTGACGCCGAATGACATGTAAAATTGAAACGAAAGGAGCGCCGATCGAGGGTCAAGAGGTGACGGAGGCCGATCTTCTCGGTCAGCCGTTGAAGGACGAAGACAGCGAGGATCAAGAGAACGACAAGTCGGAAAGTATGTCGGGGGGCGAGGAGGACGCCGAGGGTAACAAGAGGCGTCTGGATCAGGATAATACGGATGGTACGAAGAAAAAACAGAAGAAGGACGACGGTAACGAGGATTCCGAGTGTGAGACAAAGGCGGAAAAGAAATTAGCGAACATGAGGCGAAACATACGGGAAGTTATGGACGAGACGCAATTGGACGAGGCAACGTTGTCGGCACAGAGGCAGGAAATGGAGCGTCTGCGTCGGGTACAGGAACAACAGAGGATAATACGTGAGGTACAACGTCAGATAGCTATTAATCGGCAAAATAACAAGACACAGACGCGGGTTATAAGTCTACTGCAGGGAAAACAGAGTCAGGGTGATACGACGATATCTGAAACATCGTGTACGTCTTCGTCGTCGCAGGTGCGGGTGCCGAGTGGCGTTATGCTAAAGGTGAACGCGACGTCGGGCGCGGGAACGCAAACGACCGCGGGAATTCAGGGTGGTCAGATGCCGAGGCGTCCGAACGACGGTATGCGCTGGCAGAAGGGACGGGGCTGTCAACAAACGGGCATGCAAACGTCGATATCGAGATTGCCGAATCGGGGAACGTCTCAGAACATGCTGCAGCAGAGAATACGCATGATGACGCCGTCGGTGAGCATCTCCCCGGTCGTGCCGAAGAAAGAGCCCGAGGACCGGGCGGATTATTACTCGGACTCGGAACTGTCGGACGTCGAGGGCGAGGAGGCGATGTTGTTGCACGAGAAGCAAATGCACTCTATGAGAAAGGTCACCGGGGCGCCGAAAGTCGGAAAACCAGCCAAGGGCAAGGACGTTGTGACGATATCGAGCTCCAGCGAGAGCTCCGACGACGATTGTATAGTACTGAGCGATCCGAGCGGCGGCGAGGAAACCGACAACGAGGACGACCCGTCGAACTCGGGTATGCACACGAACGACCGTTACAATTTGCCCGACGAGCACGGCAGAGTGCTGATAAACGTCGGGCACCCCGAGACCGAGCCCGACGTTTATCTCGCGCCTCAGGTCGCCCGCATCATAAAACCGCATCAGATCGGCGGCATCAGATTTCTCTTCGACAACATCGTCGAGAGCATCGAGAGGTACAAGAACAGCTCCGGCTTCGGTTGTATACTCGCTCACAGCATGGGCCTCGGCAAGACCCTCCAGGTTGCCAGCTTCTGCGACATATTTTTTCGTTGCACGACCGCCAAAACCGTTCTCTGCATAATGCCGATAAACACGCTGCAAAATTGGCTCGCCGAGTTCAACATGTGGCTACCGTACGAGGATCCGTCAACGGTCAACAACGATAGTAAGAATAATGTAAATAATGTAAAAAGCGAAACGATCGTCGACGTTAAGCACGACGTTAAAGAGGAAATCGGCAGTCAGAGCGATGTTTCGAACATGTCGAGGCCTATAAGCACCGAGTCCGCGCACCGTTTGCCCCACGACGGCGGCGTTCAACAGCAGGCCCAGCAGCAAACTATGATGAACGAGGCTAACAATTATCCCCATCAGTCTTACGACAATCACGGTATCATGCAGCATTACCCTCACGAGGGTATGATGAACAAATCATCGATGGAACAGTCGTCCCACGTTCACGCGAATTATCATTCCGGAATGGGGCAAAACCCGATTTACGGTCCGTCCTCGCAGGCTTACGATCCCGTTAAACAGGAAATTCATCATCACGGCATCACCGGGAGGCCAATGACGGCGGGTAACAACTACGTCATGAACAGTCAGGCAGCGCCTGCTGGCCTGTACCCGGGGATGGACGGACGTCCGCCGACGCAGCAAACTCTCTATCCGGAAATGAATCGCAACGACCCCGGCAACGTGTATCCAAGTATGAACAGTCATTTGCCGACGTCAGCGGGGATGTACCAAGGCTACGAAAATCCACCGGGTGTTCAGTCTTACGGGAATTATTCGTCGTCGTCGGTTCCACCGGTTGCCCATCAGCAAATCGATCATCGGATAAAGAAAGAGGAGATAATCGCGGAATCGCCGAACGCGGAGGTCAACGCGAAGGTCGAGGACGTCGCGAAGAAGGAGGAAACGGGGTTGGGCGGCGAATCAACGACCAAGGACGAAAATTCCTCGGAGAAGAAGGACGCGGTGATAGAAACGCCGGATTGCGTCGATTCGCCGATTGGAATGACCTTGAGACCGCGTCACTTTCGCCTGCACATTCTCAACGATTCTCACAAGACGATGGCGGCGCGCGCCCGCGTTATCCAAGATTGGCAGAAAAACGGCGGTGTTTTGCTGATCGGTTACGAGCTGTACAGGCAATTGTCGCTGAAGAAGCCGAACAAGGCCAAGAGAAAGAGAAATCAGCCGTTCAAGGACACCGTGGACGTCGAGGAGGAGGACAAGAACAAGGGTCTGCTGGACGATATGCACACGGCGCTCGTCAGTCCCGGACCGGACCTGGTGATTTGCGACGAGGGTCACAGAATCAAAAACTCCCACGCCAGTATAAGCATGGCCTTGAAGCAAATGAAAACGAAGAGGAGAATCGTACTGACGGGTTATCCGCTGCAGAATAATCTCCTGGAGTATTGGTGCATGGTCGACTTTGTCAGGCCGAATTATCTCGGTACGAAGAGCGAGTTTTGCAACATGTTCGAGAGACCGATTCAGAACGGCCAGTGCATAGATTCGACGCCCCAGGACATAAGGCTGATGCGTTATCGGGCGCACGTTCTTCACGCTCTTCTCGAGGGTTTCGTGCAGCGGAGATCGCACTCGGTGTTGCAGATATCATTGCCGCGCAAGGAGGAGTACATACTGCTCGTGAGAATGACGGCTTATCAGCGCAAGCTCTACGACACGTTCATGAATCAGGTGGTGAAGACGAGGGCGGTGCCGAATCCGCTCAAAGCGTTCGCCGTGTGCTGCAAAATTTGGAATCATCCGGATATACTTTATCACTTTTTGCGCAAGAGGCAGGCCAACGAGGAGGACGACTTGGATCTCGAGGAGACGATCGGTGAGAAACCGACGCCTGGTGGCAAACGCGGTAAACCTCGTCAGGCCAAGGGTGAGCCGAAAAAGGGTAAGAAAATAAACGCCATTAACGCGAAGAACAAACCAGCGGCGAGCGTGCCGCCGACCTCGTCCTCCTCATCGAGCAACGACAACGTCAATGAGGCTGAAAATTCACACGGGGCTAACAACAAATCCGGCCATTTTTCGACGAATTATCAGCAACAGATGAACGTCGTTTATCCGAACGCCGGCCAGCAGGCTAATAATTATCCTCAGGGCTATCAGAATTATCGCGGCAACGAGCAGAACAATTATTACCGCAACGACGGCAATCACGGTGAATACAACGAATTTTACAACGGCCAACAAGGTCAACCGAGGTACGGTAATCCCGGACAAGCTTTCTCGTCGTACAATCAATCGGCCGCGGGTTACAACGCCCCGCAGAGTTATCAGAATCAACAGACGTACCTGGGGAACAGCGAACAAAGCGGCAATCCGAGATTCGCGAGTCCCGCACCACCGTCGTCCGTTGACTTTCGTCCGGAAACCGCTCCGGGCGCCAATTACGACGCACCGGGAATGTTCTCGCGGCCTTACGCGTTTGCGGATCAGACGCGCGGGTATCCCTCCTCCATGAGTCAAACTTCCGGTTATCCTCAGGGTGGCGGCACCTCGACCAATTTCCCGTCGAACATGCCGCAACAGTCTCCGAATCTGCCGATAAACGATTTCGCCGCTTACGGCGCGAATCAAGCGCCGAATTATCCCCCAGCGGGATCCGAGGGAAACAGTCAGATGTACGGTCGCACGGAGAACCATCAGATGCAAAATTCGGCCCTCGGTTACCCGGGCAATCAACAGCAGAATCAGAGTTCCAACGGTCAGACTCAGCCGAGCAATTACATGACGAGTCAACCGGCGAATCCATCGGCGACGACCGGAGTCGGTCAGAATCACAATCCTCACGGTGCCGGCGGCCATGTCTATCCGCCGAGTCAGCAAAATTCGACGATGTCGATGCAGAATCAGCAGCCTCAGGGTTACACCGGGAATTCATCGAGCGGGAATTCCGCGTCGCAAAATTCCGCCCACGTTTACGCTCCCGATCAGCAGGCTGGCGGTACAATGACGCCGAACAACCAGCAGAGTTTCATGCAGAACACTTCCGGTTCGTCGAATATTCCGGGACAAAATTCCATACGGGGTTATCCGGCGAATCAGCAAAATCCGAATAATTCGTCGAGCGGTCAGGGCAATTACGGGGCGGGTCAGTCGTCGGCCGGTGGCGCATTGTCCCAGCAGTCGCAGCAGAATCACGGTTACACCGGCGGTGATCGTCAGGAATCTGCACCACCGACGCAAAACACCATTCACGGCTATACCGGAAGTCACTTGGGACCGCCAACACCAGCCTCCTCCAATCAAGCTAGCCCTTATGCGGCTTCCAATCCGACGAATCAATCGTCGTCACAGACCGGCAATTACGCGACGAATCAGCCGTCATCCGCTCAAGGTCAACCGCACAGATACGCGACGAATCAGCAGGGACCAGCAGCCGCGATGTCGCAGAATCAAACGATGAATTACACGAGCGCGCAGCAAAACACGAGCGCCGTTATGTCGACTGGCGAACAAATGCAGAATTACCCCACGAGTACCGGCGCCACCAATCACGAATATCCGATCGATCGTCAAGGTCGCAATCAAACGGCGAATCCCAGTGTTAATTACATGGCGAATCCACACGGGGGTAATCAGTCGACGTCGTCAATGGGGAATTACCCGACGGACGGGGTCGGTCAAAACCCTTCGTCCCAGTACGGTAAAAGTCCGGATGACCCTTACTGGCAGCGCAATTATCCGCAGACCGGGCGTCAGGAGCAATGCCCCAATCAGGATCAATACTTTCGCGAACCCGCGCCCAATCGTTATCAGAATAATTATTATCCGCCGCAAAATTACGCCAATCCCAGTGGCTACGAGGGTTATTCGGGCGCACAGAATTCCGCCGAGGATGCGAAGAATCCGCAGGGAACGATTATGCCCCGCGTACAGGCGGGCCAAGGAACGTACGAAAAAAACGTCAAGGAAAGCACGTCCATCGCTCAGAGTCAGTCTATGACGACGCAGAATAATCCCTCGAACGTCGCTGGATATAACGCCAACAACAACGACGGTCAGCAGCAGTGCACGAATATGCCGAGGCCTCAGCAGAATTTGCAAACGTCGCAAATGTCCAACGCGAGAATCGGGCAAATTGACGCGATCAAGGATGACGAGAAGGACGAATTGCCGGAAAAGGAGAAGGACGACAAGTCCGACGAAGAGATTATGGCCAAAGACGAGGAGAAAGATTGCAAGTATTCGCCGGGATCGAAAGAGGAGCCTGGTATTCCGTATGATTGGGTATGTCTCAGCTGTTTTAACATTTGCACAACGTTTGTTTTTTTTCTCTCGATTAACGGGAGCGATAGAGTTTGAGGGTTTGTTTCATTGAGAAATCTTTCGTTCAGTAATCAAGAAAATTTGCATCGTATGAATTTTAATACCGCAGAGCTTCATTATTACTGAATAAGCTTTCTTAATCGAATAAAACGTTGAAGTATGCTCGATACCGTGCCCATCATTTTAGAATTTTGCATTATTTGAAGGTTTTCCACTGTCCCCTCGGCGAATTTACTCCATCCGAAAAAAAAGGCATTATCCCGATTAAATAGAATGTTTAGTTATCTGCACGTTCGGTATATCTAGTCTGTAAACCTGTGGGTCATTCGTGTCCAGACGCGTGATACCCAGGTTTTTCTCGCTCAAATTTGGTTTCTACGCTTCGTAATATCGAACGGGTAGCTAACGAGAGAAAACCGAACGTACTTTCAGGCAACGGACCTCATGAAGGGTTATGTACCGGGTTTGATCGACGCGTCGGCAAAAATGACGCTGTTCTTTTGCATACTCGAGGAGGCTGTGCGTCTCGGCGATCGCGTATTGGCGTTCTCCCAGTCGTTGTTCACGTTGAATCTCATCGAGGACTTTCTGGCCAGGAACAATTTGAAATATCCGAACGGCCAGACGGACGCATGGGTGAAGAACGTGAATTATTATCGTTTGGACGGCAGCACGAGCGCGCTGGAGAGAGAAAAGTTGATAAACGAATTTAATTGCAACTCCAAGATACACTTGTTTTTGGTCTCGACGAGGGCGGGTTCATTGGGTATCAATCTTGTCGGCGCTAATCGCGCGATCGTTTTCGACGCCTCCTGGAATCCCTGCCACGACACCCAGGCTGTTTGCCGAGTTTACAGATACGGCCAGCAAAAGCCCTGTTACGTTTATCGTCTCGTTACCGACAATTGCCTCGAGAGAAAGATCTACGATCGGCAGATAAGCAAACAGGGTATGGCCGATCGCGTCGTCGATCAGTGCAATCCCGACGCTCATCTCTCGCTCAAGGAAGCCACTACCCTCTCCTGGGACTGGGAGGAGGACAGTCAGGTGCAGGATTTCTCACAGACCAAGGACAATTACACCGACGAGGTGATGCACGTTGTCCTCGAACGTCATTCGTCCTTGCTGACTAAACAGCCGTTTCATCACGAGAGCCTGCTCGTCGATCGTAAAGACAAGAAGCTCAGTCAGGCGGAAAAGCGTTTGGCGAGGCGTGGCTACGAGCTCGAAAAAATGGCGGCTAATTCCTCGAGGCCGAGTTACAGTTACGTTCCCGGTAACACGGCGACGCGAGGTAACTTTTGTCTTTCGGTGTTGAACGTGTTTTCCTTATTTTTTTTGATACTCCAACTCCTTCGGGACCCGGGGGTTTTTGGGATCGCTGATTACGAATTTGAGGTCCACAGACTATCACCGTCAAAACTGTTGATTTAACGTTGCACGAAATTACGATTTTTTTTTTCAAACATTCAATATTGTCGTTGTCCGCAATCGATTCTTTCGCTTTTTTTTTAATGAAATTGCCGTTCTATTTTCGTATAGTTGAGATTGTGCGTCTATTGTATTTTTCGTTCGTTTTTGGAGCGGGTGGACTGCAGATACGGGCGATAAGAGGCGGGGATACGGGGGTGACTCCAAAGCCGGTAGCGTCCGTTAGACCGATGCAGCAACGAGGCGCCGAGAGTTTGAACAATCGCGGCGCCGTCGGCAGTCGATGGATACCCGCTGAAGTTTGGCAGCGGCAGGGCATGAGTGCGCAAGAAATGACGCTTCCCCTGGACGTTGTCATCCCGACGAATTCGCCGGATAAAGGCAGCATTGTTCTAAAAGCTGGACAAAGAGTCATGGTGCTCAAGAGCCCCAAAGGAATATACATGCAGCTCGAGTCTGGCAAAATAATCGCTATACGTACCGCGCTCAAGTTGAATCAGCAGAAACGCGAAGAGGAGCCGAAGAAAGGTTTCTTTTTTTAAAATTCCCCTTTAATCTAATCCAAAATAATTTTTCAAATCTCCATTCGATAAATTGCAATGGAAGACCATCCGGTCCGAAGGACCATTGGAAATTGCTCGCTAGCTGCTTGATTTTTGACATTTCGCGTAATCCTGGCATTGTATCACATACGTACAAACTTGAATAACTTTCTCAAATTTCAACCGATTAGGAAATGGAATCGGAACGCGGCAAACCTCTTAATCCTTGGAAGCATACATTTTTTAAATGATCGTATAAGGATGAAAATTCTCACTCGGGGGTTTTTGGGGTCACTGATTACGAATCCGAAGCCAGATTTTCGAAATTCAAGATGGCGAATCCAACATGGCCGACACCAAAACGAAATTCTACGAGAATATTGATGAAAATTTTTACTCGGGGGTTTTTGGGCTCGCTGATTACCAATCCGAAGTCAGATTTTCGAAATTCAAATTCAATTTCGAAATTCAAAAACCCCTGTATACAGAATTTCAAGTTCTTTCCTCCGATAGATTCTTCAATAATGAATTCTTTCTAGAAAAACGCCATTTTTTTCAGTTTGTTTGTTTATAAATCCTACATTATAAACAATCATGCCAATAAGACTGTATTGTTATGTTCTTTCATCCCTTTAGTAACTTAAAAGTGCAAAAAACCGTACCGGAATAAGTTCAAAAGTGAATAAATAAGGAAAGCTCAAGAAAATCGAGGTGGTAACGTGGGTTACCACCATGCTTCTAAGGGTTAAAACAGATTTTCGTGTATTCCAGTAAAGAACACGTCTCTACCGGTTTCGGCGCAAAACCTCGAAAATACTATCCAATGTGATCGAAATTAGTCGAAATAATTTTTCAAATCTCCCTTCAATAAGCGACGATGAACATTTTTCCCGTAACAACCCGTTGACGAAGGAAACAATTGTCAGGCGTTTCAGCGGTGGCGCAGCGATCGACGAAGCCGGACGTGAGTTTTCCGCTCCGCAACAATTCGGCGATATCGATAATACCGAAAGCGACATCGGTGACGTCGCCGGGTGGGACAAGACCGTTGTCGAGGCCGGGCATCGTCCCCGGTTACAAGCCGTTCGCCGAGAAAGAAATGCCGAAAAACGCAAAGCCGGTGGCGACCGGAGCCGCCAAGCCGCGTATAAGTAACATAACGACACTAACGAATCAGGTTTCGTTGCAGCGAATTGGCAAAATGAGACAAGAGCAGCAACAACAACAGCAACACCAGCAGCAGCAGCAGCAGCAGCAGCATCATCAGGATCACTCGTCGGTCGGTGAAAATTCAAACTCGTCCGACAGCCAATTGAGAACGGATCAGCGTGTGGAGGAAGTTCGTCTGGAGGACGTTGTCGCCGAGGCAAGTTCCAATCCAGAGTACAGTCCCGCGAACTCTAATCGTCATTTGAATAACGATGTCGATAATTCGCTGCAGAAGCACGACGACGACAAGTCCCAGGTGTACGGCGGTGCGGACGCTTCGAGCAATAGTCAGCTGACGACGAGGAGCAACGGGGCGAACGCGGATAGCTCGTCCAAGCTCGGTGAGAGCAACGCGAAGGAGGCGACAAAGACCGACAACATGTCGAATTACGGTCACAGTTACGTCGGTCACGGGGACAACCGGGATTCCCGCAACGACGAGGTCGCCAACGACGACGGCGCGCCGTTGAACTCGACGAAACTCCCCGTTACGCCGTCGACGATGCAGCAACACGAAACGCAGCAGCAGCAGCAGCAGCACCAGCAGTCGGTACAACAGACGCAGTTGCATCAACCTCAGCCGCAACAGGGAAATCCCCACAGAAGCGGCGATACGTCGAAAAACATGGTCGAAACCGCGCATCCGGTTAACAGCGCCGCACTTCCGGTCTCGGGGAATTCCGGCATCGGGAAAGAGCGGGAAACGCGGGGACAGGAATTGCCGCAGGCCGCTGATCCGCACTCTCTTCCCCAAGGGTATCCTTACGCTCAGTATCCGAGGTACTACGATTACGGCGATCCTCGAGCGCGAACACTGCCCAGCCCGTACGGAACGTATTTTCCGGGCGTGGCGCCACCTCCGCCGCCGCCGCCACCGCCCTCTCATTCCGCGAATCCGCGCATAAACGCCGAGCCTTCTTTGAAGAACGCGCAGGCGGATTTAACGTCGAAGAACAACGACGAGAGAGGGATGGTCGGTGGGAACGCCGGCGGTTACTCGCAAACGGCCAATTCGGCGGTAAAATTGCCGGCGGAATCCCACGAATCCAAGAACACGGAGACTCCGACGACGAACCTCCCGTCGACGACGAATCCGACGAGGGACGAGCCCCACGTTCCGACCGCCTTCAGTCATCCCGCCAGCAGTCGTTATCCCGGACCTTATCCGCCGCCGACACCTTACGATCCTTACGCGCAACATTATCCACCGGCTCCGGGCTCCTCCGCGGCTTATCCCCCGACTGGTACGTAGATCATTTTTCTCCTTTTTTTTTCGTCACGAACCGGCATTTTCTTCGTCTTTTTCGATAATTCCTTTGCGCGATCACCTCGAGGAGAGCCAGGCGTAACTCGCGTCTCGCCGGAAAGACTGGATCTTACGGTCTTTTCGTCGTGAAAAAGGAATTTCGAAATTTTTTTCGTTTTATATTCGTATTTCGCAACAATCCACAATTCAGCGTTATTCGCGCATTTTTCATGTCGTTAATGCGTGAAATTAAAAGGTCATCGCGACAGATTTCTTCCCCGGACTTGTAGGAAATTTAAATAACATTTTTCCAATCCATTTTTGACCACGCGTTCTTCGAGTCTGACGAAAAAAAAATTGGAATTTTTCGAAAGCTACAAATTTCATATGCATATCTTCTCTTTTTCTAAAAATCGTGGCATTTCCGGTAATTTCACGAATATCGTAGCTCGATTTTAATACCCCTGGGCGTTTGTGAAAAACAGGAGCGCCCGGTTACGCGGCTTACGGCGGGCCGACTTACAACACGGATTACGCGCGTATGTACTCTGCGTTCCACGGTCCACCGCCGGCAGCTGACCCCTACATGCATCGAGGTTACGCGCCGCCATCGACGCATCCGACCAACTATTATCCCCCGTTTCCGCATCCGCCACCGCCGCCTTATCCGAATTATTCATTCTTGCCGCCCTATCCAAATCCAAACATGCCCGGTGAACCGCAGCCTCCGTCTCAGTAAATCCGTACGAACGATCAAGAGAGAGAGAGAGGGAGATGGAGAGAAGAAAAAAAACACCAAACCAAAACGTCACGGGAAGCACGATTAAAACCGCGAGGAGAATCTCGCTGAATCTTCGAACCGTAAGTGGGGAAAAAAAAGCAAGCCGGAAAAAAGCCGAGAATCGCGAGAAAAAGTGAGAGCGTTCAAACAGACGCTCCATAGACTGAAAACAAACGAGAGAAGACATCCGACGAAGGCTGCTCTCGTTGCACGGACGAGAGCCGACCGTCGTAACGCGGACGTTCTTTTTTCTCCTCTTTTTCTTCCTCGAAAGGAAGGAAAAACACGTGAGAAGGCAAAGTAGAGAACGAACTCTAGCGGGATCATCCCGAACTGTGCAATGCGTCCGGATGTTCGACGCGAACACCGCGATTTCCGGTACCGCGGTGTTATCAACGTGCGTGCATCTTGACTAGATTTACGATTTCGTTTAATTGTTAAGAAGAGTCGAGAGAATTTAGTGCGAAGTAAGAGAACAAACAAAATGAGATTGAACGCTGGGGGACGAAAGTTCGCGCATTTCCGCGAATGGTCCAGTGTTACAACGAGACGTCTCGTGATTCCGCGATCGATTATCCGTCGTCGGACGTTTTTTTCGACGGTTTCCGAAAACCGGTGTCGAAAAAAAAAAAAAACAAAGACGGAAACTCGAAATTCGACGGGAATTCACCGGTGAACGAACGATCGAAGGAGTGTTTGCGAAATAAAAAAAAAGAACGGAAAACTCGCGATGGGAGATTTCATTGAAGACGCGCGAGGACAAAAGATTAGAAATTTCACCCTCGCACTGTACACCGCACAAGTACATGACACGAATCGTCATTTTTTTATACGTTTATGATAGTCGTCGGATGTAAACTTACTCAAACGCGATATTCGTTTCCCAAAGCTATCGAACCACGATCATGTTTTTCTCTTTTGTTTTTCCAATGGTTTTTCTTCTTTTTTTTTTCTTTCGTCCTCTTCGCAAAGTCCCGCGCGAGAATTTTCTCCAACGAAAGCCTGTGATCGGCGATGTAAAGGCGATTTTCATGTTCTACATCATTCTATAGTTTTATATATACATATATATATATATTTATGAGGATTTTTTGACGTTCGAAATCACTGTTGGAAGGTCAACGATGAAAAAAAATTGTTTCCGGCGTGAATTCTTTTTTTTTTTTGGTCTCGTTGCCAAAAAAAGGGGGAACGAACGAACGAGCGATTGCGCGAACGAGTTTCTCTCTGCTCGTTTTCGAAAAATTATCAAGATCGAGAAAGAAAGTTTTTTTGTTTCCAACGCTTGTATAATTTTTTTTCAAAATTCTCGGCTTAATCTCGACGATCTTATGTTTGGGATCTTCGATGAGTTTGGACTTTTTTTTTTTCGAAAAAATCGAAAAAAAAAATCATCCACGCGTGAAACATCGAGCGCTGTAATTTTCGACATTCCGAGAAGAAACGGGAAAGTTTCTTGTCGTATCGAACGAGTTTGTTCATTTTTTTTTTTATACGCTCGAGTTTCAAAATTTCCTCCGAGTTTCGAAATTCGCTTTTTCGATCTTTTTTCTCTGAGACTGTACAAACGAGGCGTTGACGAGTAGTTATCGATGTTTTTTTTTTTCGAAAACTTGCTTTCCAAATTGAGAAAAACGAATTTCGAAATGTCGAGGACATTTTGGATTCACTCCGTTCGATTTCATTCTGCGCGACGAAACACGAATTGGGGCGAATCGGGCTGGGCGATTCGAGGTACAATAATAACAATGGTACCCGGAATATTAAACGAAAGCCTACGAGAAAAGGTACGCTCTGAATCATTGATAATTTTGTTTGTTTTTTTTTTTCAAATTTCTACATTTGTACGATTTAAAATGAATTTTTTCGAAGATATCCGCTGAATTGTCATTTTTTTTTATTCGGAATAATTTACGGTATTTCTTGACAAAGCTGACATATCGGAGATACACCGAGAACGATCGATTCATTGATCTCCGATAGCTTCATTTACCAGCAGCTGAGATCAGCGGCAATGAAAAAGAATCATCGTCCAGCCTTCGTTGTCCCAATTTTCTGGCGAAAAAAACGAAGAAAGAACAAATACTCGCGGCGATCTTTTGCGATGTTAAAAAAAAGACGTTGCCTTTGTAATTTTACCGAATCCATTAAAGTGCAATAGTACGTTTAAGAATATAATCGGAGCAAGACGATTGTACGTTTTTTCTTTCCTCGACGAACAAGTTGTGGGAAACTTTTTTTCGTTTTTAATCAGAGAAAACGGAAACTCGTTCGAAATCGCTCGATCGAAGGTCTTTTTTACTTTTTTGTTTTCCTCGGCGCAACGATCGACTCTGTGTCGTCGATTTGAGGCTGCTCGTGGAAAAATCACTTTTCGATCGTCGGTAACGAGATCGCGAGGAGATTCGAACGCCGATACTTTGTACGACGTTTGAAAAAAGGCTTCGATGTATTTTCCTCTAATCACGCGCGTTAATTAACTCGGGACTCGTCGTTACTCGATCAAGGGCGTTTTTTCGAGGGACGAATCCAACGATACTGAAGTATACCGCGAATTACGAGTGCTCGACGATCGATGATTCGTCATTTTTTTGTTCGAGTTTTACAAAATTCGCGAAAAAAAAAAATTTCCGAAACGATGAGAAAAATCCACGTTTTTTCGGGAAAAATCAATTTTTAATCTTTTCTCAACTTTCGTTCGAGATTTTTTCACACTTTCACGGGTGTACAAAATTTGCGCGATCATTTGCTCTTAAAAAAAATCAAAACATCGAAAATACGATTTTTTCTTCTTCGATTTTTATACAAGATGGCCGAGTTTTTGAAATTCGTATCCCATTTCGGTTTTCGTTGGAAACGTGCCTCCGGATGATCCTTTAATTTACTAAAAAAGGACACGTTGAATCACGAATCATTGATAAATTCCAAGATGTCGCGATGTCCGTCGTCCTTGTTTCCGGGCACGCCGTCTTCGCGCTGGATTTCTTTCAAAAATGGCGAAAATCGAAATTCGACCCTTGAGGGGGTGAAACACGGATTTGAAAATTTTCACGCGACAAATTTTCAAATTTACTCGAAACTTGGCGCAAATCCACCGTACGAACGTGCATTTCGGCAATTTCCAAAATGCAACCATTAAGGGGGGTTGAACAGGAGAGTCATCTCTTGCACGAGTTTTCTCGTAAAAACTCCTACACTTCGGTTTAACCCCCTTAAAGGTAATTTTTCGAAAACTGCCAAAATGCCGTTTCGATTGTTCGTATCGAAGTGTATTTGCGCCAAGTTTCCGGGAAATCCCCCCGAAAAACTTGCCGCACTCGGGCAAACTTCAAAGGCCGGTGTTACCCCCTTAAGGGTCGAATTTCGATTTTTACCATTTTTGAAAATAAATCGCATTTTGGGTGACGTACGAAGACGACCACGTGGTCGGAATTCGGTGCCACGGGTATCGCGACGCTGCCTTAATTAATCTCGCCGCATTTGCCACGATTGACTTTTTCAAACGTTGAAAAACGTGAAAAAAAAACGTTAATTCCTCTCCTCTGCGAACGGCTTAACACGCATTACAATACGTACAGTATTCACCTCGAAACATTTAGCAGCCAGTACACGATTTACAGCATCGATTAGCAAGTTGTATATGACTACGTATTATCTACTGAACGTTGCGATTTCTTAAAAAACAAACAAAAAAACAAAAAAAAACTACGAACGAATTGAAAAATAAGTAATCTTACATTAGGAACGTAGGATTGTTGTTGACTAGGCACGTCTCGAGATTCAAATGACTCTAATTGGGACGTTAGGTACCGGAAATGGGGATCGATCTTTGATGAATTATTGTGCCGGTTCTTCGTTATCAGTACTGTGATATTTCGTCATAGTCGAGAGAGAGAGAGAGAGGGAGAAGAAAGAAAAAAGCATCGCAACGGAATAACGATGAAAAGTTTTCCCCGCGATAACGAAATTCCGAAAATCGTCGTGACGAGAGTCTCGAAGATTCATCGAGATTCTTGTTTTCGTCGCTTGTTTATCCGAGAGAAAATGAAAAAAAAAAAAAACGAGTATCACAAGCGAGAAATGAAAATTCTGGTGCTCTGTAAAATTGAAAAACGCGCGGAAGGTGTTTCAATCTTTTTTTTCGTCGGTTTTCGAAATTTCTACAATAATGCCGAGCCTGCGCAATGTCATCCGGGCGTTTCCCGAGAACATTATAGACGAATTATTCGACAGCGCGGGAGAAACAAAATGATAACGATTATTATTCGTTCACCATGACGAAGGAAGAAAACGGCGAAGAAAAAAATGATCATTCGCGCTGGGTAATATGCTGTTATTATTGTACGTACTGGCAGAAAAAAAAAGAAAGAAAAAGGCTTTGGTGATACGTCGTTTCGTGCTGAGATGATGAAAAAAAGAGGAAAAGAAAAAGAAAACAAAATAAATAAAGATTAATTAAATAATTAAGTAGTGTCTCGGAATGACGGATTCGCGTTTTTATTGAGAACGAAGGGGGGCTATTCTCATAGATAATAAGTGTACAGGTATTAGAAAAACGTCGATGTAATAACGCTTGAACGAGACCTCGATACTCTTTCGTTCTTGAATCTCGAATGTTTATCCGCGAATGGCGAGACGAGCCCTCGGCCAGACGTATAAATAAAAATGGTTATATTATGATATAAGTATAATCGATCGATATACGAAATTACTTTGCCTCTGTTGTGGCTTCTTTATTTTTTCCTTTTGCCATTTACATATTTGTAAATACCCATTATTTACGTTTCATAACTTAATTTATTACGGTATACGTTATATTGATGAAAATTTGAGAAATACATTTGAAGGAAATGATAAAACAGCTTCTCGCAGCGCAGGGACGATCCAACGTAATGATTAATCGTTTATATCGATGATATCGTTTTTTTTTTAATATCATATTATTGTTACACAGAGAAATCAAAGCTCATATATATTCTTGTTTCTAAGACTTGTTTACTGCCCTGTTCCATATATCTGACCTCCCATCTCCTGCCCGCCTTTCTTCCTTTCCACCCTCCCTGATCAATTCAAAGTCGCAAAAGACCAAGTCATTTTGCATTGCGAAATTGAGGGATGAAAAAAAAAACATGAAAAATATTCATGAAATAATAAAAGAAATCCGTGCATGTAAATGCTTAGTGTAAGAAATTTGTCAATGAATGTCAAGACCATAGGGCTGTAATTATTAAACGGGACTTCCCAACTACAAGATTTTGAAAATTCCCGTGTTTCATGTACGTTATTCTACACCCGCGCCGATTATTCATTGACTCTTTTTTTCTTCTCATTTTTCTTTTGCGAGGAAATGAGAAAAGAAAAGATACCTTTTGTTTCTCTCGTTGTGGACCGTAGCGCGAGAAAAATGTGTTCGCTTTTCGTCGAATTGCATTGATTCTCAATGCAACAACGTCGTATACGTGATTGTCTGCCTTGTCAATTACTCGTTCTTTCTTTTTTTCAATTTTCTCCCGTACGAGGATAACAAGAGAAAAAAACCATTTTCTTCCCTCTGTTTTTTTGCAAGATTGCGGTGGTGGTGGAACTTTTTCTTATCGTCGCTGTCGTTTCGACAATTTTATCTATTTTGTGTCATTTATAATGAATTGAAAAAGCATTTTACGAAATAAAAACACGTATTGAGAAATCATTGATGACATTTTAAAACTTGTCGGTCATGTGATTCTATTCTGTGACTATTTGTCATAATCAATTTGTTACTTTTTCGATCGGCAAACACAATTATTATTTTTGAAATTACCGCCTAAACACGCGTGCGCCTCTTCGCGGATTATATTCGCGACGACTGCGAAAAAAAAAAAACTCGTCCCCCCCCGCTTGAATTTTACTGTTTTTACAGAGAAAGTAATGCACGTCAGTTTTTCACGATCTCTCGTTGCGCGTAGATTATCTCGAGGGGAAATCTCGCGAATGCGTTTTTTCACCTACACTACCTACAGCATTCGCATTCCTTGTATCCTAGCGAAACATTCTCACGTTCACTCCCACGTCAGGGCCGTGATATCGCGCGCGAGTTGCCGAAGTTTTGTAGCATATTCTAGGTTATCCGGTATCGAGAATTGGGGCACAGCGAAGAAGCATCGAAAAGTCAAATTGCACTTTCAACCAGACATGACGGATCCAAAAACCGACGAAATTCTGGCACCTTTACGGGCCAGTGTCAAGGAACAGGTGAGCATAGCAGCCATATGGCTGTGACAGCATGCTTTGACGCGTTCCTAACCTCACTTTTCGAAGCAGCGTGCTCTGACAGCTGATTGTGCCGACAATGATTTCTGCGCTTGCATCATTCTGCGATTTTTCGTCATTTCAACATGTTTTCGTTTCTTCAAAGATACAAGAATTCACATGCAGATTCCTTGCAAAATGAAATCTAAAAATGTACAAATGGTCCACCTTTTTTCTCGTTCGAATTTTTCCTCGCGTGTCGTTGTTTTATCGTGGCAATTTATCGAAATTTGCGCTGCACGCGTATTTTTGTTCTATCTTGTTGCGAATTCGCGATCCGCTCAACGGTACGAAAAAAGCAAACCTCGTCGAGATTATCACGAAAATTGCGTCTTTTCCAAAGTTTGAAAAAACGATTTTTCACAATTCGTATTTTCGAAAAAGACTGCCATGTTCGCGCATTGCGTGTTTTTATGTTCCACCCAAAACATTCCACGGATTCGAAAGAGCGAATCCCTTTCGGAAAACGAATTACGAAACGAAAGTTGTACAAGTTTACGATTTTTTTTTCCAAAAGCGCCATAATTTTGGGAAATCGCCGCAAAGTACTCGGCAAATCGTAGAATATCGATGATAAAACAGAAAGCGTAAGCTCAACTCGCGACGTTTTCTTCTCTCCGCAAGGGCGATCTCGTACGAAAACTGAAAGCGGACGGTGCGCCGGAGCTGGACGTGAAGAAAGCTGTAGCGGAGCTCAAGTCGAGAAAGAAAACATTGGAGGACAAGGAATTGTCCCTCGTGCCGGATTCGGGGACGTTCGATCGGTCGAGGATGGAAGATCTCTTGAAGAGACGTTTCTTTTACGATCAATCCTTCGCGATTTACGGCGGCATAACCGGACAATACGATTTCGGTCCGATGGGCTGCGCCTTGAAGGCGAACATGCTGGAGGCCTGGCGGAGGTTCTTCATCCTGGAGGAGCAGATGCTGGAGGTCGATTGTTCGATGCTGACGCCGGAGGTCGTCCTCAAGGCGTCCGGTCACGTCGACAGATTCGCGGATCTGATGGTGAAGGACGTCAAATCCGGCGAATGTTTCAGGCTCGATCATCTGATAAAAGCGCATTTGGAGAAAATCGCGGCTGACAAAAAAACGGACGAGACAACGCGCGAGGAGTGCAAGGACATCGTCGTGAAGCTCGACGGCATGACGAAGACGGAAATGGCGGAAGTAATGCGGAAATTCGGCATGAAATCACCATTGTCCGGCAACGATCTCACCGAGCCTATAGAATTCAATCTCATGTTCGGCACGCAGATCGGTCCGACGGGTCTGATAAAGGGTTACCTAAGACCGGAAACGGCGCAAGGTATATTCGTGAATTTCAAGCGTTTGCTCGAGTTTAATCAGGAAAAATTGCCGTTCGCCGCCGCGCAAATCGGCAACGCTTTCAGAAACGAAATTTCGCCCCGTTCGGGGCTCATAAGGGTCCGCGAGTTCACCATGGCGGAGATCGAGCACTTTTGCGATCCGACGGACAAGTCCCATCCGAAGTTTCGCGATGTTTTCAACGAGGAGTTGCTCATGTACTCTGCGTGCAATCAGATGGACGGTAAGAGCGCCGAATTGACGAAAATCGGCGACGCCGTTTCCCGCGGTCTCGTCGCCAACGAGACTCTCGGCTATTATATGGCGAGGATACGGCAGTTTCTCGTCAAGGTCGGCGTCGACCCGCGGAAATTGCGTTTCCGGCAGCACATGAGCAACGAAATGGCTCATTACGCCTGCGACTGTTGGGACGCCGAGTGTTTGACCTCCTACGGCTGGATCGAGTGCGTCGGGTGCGCCGACCGATCCGCGTACGATTTGACGCAACACACAAAGGCGACGGGGGTGAGACTGGTGGCGGAGAAGAAGTTGTCCGAGCCGAGGACCGTCGGGGTTTCCGAGGCTGCTCCCAACAGGAGCGTCATCGGGAAGGCCTTCCGGAAGGAGGCGAAACTCGTTTTGGAGGCTCTGAACGACCTTGACGAGGACGAGATCGACGCTCTCGAGAAATCGCTGGAGAAACGCGATTTTCACGATCTGACCTTGGCGAATGGCACCGGCGTCAAAATCACCCGGGAGATGGTGACCGTCAAACGCTATCAAAAGACCGTACACGTCGAAGAGATCGCGCCTTCGGTCATCGAGCCTTCCTTCGGCATCGGGCGCGTCATGTACGCCATTTTCGAACACAATTTCAAAAAACGCGACGGCGACGAGATGAGAACCTTCCTCAGCTTGCCGCCGGTCGTCGCACCCTTAAAGTGCTCGGTTTTGCCGCTCAGCGGCAACAGCGAGTTTGTTTCTTTCGTGAAGAAATTGTGTAAGTACGCGTATGAATTGTCGAATTTTGTTTTTCATTTTTTTTTTTCAAAAATCATATCGGCATTCTGCAAATGGCTAGCCGATCGAATTTCGATTTTACGCTACTTCCGTTTCAACGTTTTTACGGAAATTTTGAACGACGGACATCGAATTTTCACGAAATTTTACGATTTTCGAAATAAAACGTTGTAGCCCATTTTGTGCAAAAGTTTCGAACGATTTCGCGATATTCTTTCAATCTCGTGTAGCGAGTGAAATTTCTCCAAATTTTTCCCCTCAGCTCAAGATCTCACGAAACTCGATGTTTCCCACAAAGTCGACGACTCATCGGGAAGTATCGGACGCAGATACGCGCGGACGGACGAGATTGCGATACCCTTTGGAATTACGATAGATTTCGACAGCCTGAAAATTCCGCACAGCGCGACGTTGAGGGAGCGAGACAGCATGGGACAAGTGCGAATAAACGTGAGTAAACGTGAGCTTTTTTGTTAAAATGCGATTATGTCGGACAATCACTCGCGAAATATCATCAAGATGCACCGTTGAATTCAGAAAAATACAATTTAACAAAAATACCGAAGTATCGCCGGGGCTCTTGGCGATTAAAAAAATTCAACATTTTCCGCGATAATTTTTCAACCGTTCTCGAGACTTTTATTTGCCGATTCAGAGGTGTACATGAAGATGCAAACGCAGTTTCCGGAAACGGATATCTTTTTTTTTCGAGCGTGAAAAAATCGTCGCTGTGGGAAAAAGAATTTGAAGAGTCAAGAAAATTGGAATTTCACCGATTTTCGGAATTTTCAAAATTCTCGAGCGACCCCTAGACAATTTTCAAACCCTCAAACCTTTTTTGAGGGCGCAACAAAGTAACATCTTTTAAAAAAAAAATATTCGGTCGTCTCCAGCCCTCCCATGGTCTCTTTGACTTTCTCATCATTTTCTTCGCGCTTTTAAATGAAATTTTCGCACGATATCCCATCTATACTCCCCTCCACCCCCTTGTGTCCATCATCCTGCGAGTTAAACAAGTTTTCGCACATTGACGGGAGAGCTAATTTTTCCGCGAGACCACCACCTTAAGGCGAGGAAAAAAAATGACGTATTTCCGTTTTTACACGCAATATTTCAGCTCGACGAACTTCCGGCCGTCGTGAGAGATCTTTCCTTCGGTAAAGTCGATTGGTCCGAGATCGAGGCGAAGTATCCGAAATTCCAACAACAAGAATCGGCCGAAACTTGATTCGATAGTGGTATAAATAATTGAAATATTTATTCGAAAGATTTGGAGCATCCAAGCTCCAATGCTGTCCCCGTCGTTTTGCATTTATCCGCCGCGGAAACGTCATTTTTTTATTTCAAAGATACCGAAAAAAAATACAGGTAAATTTTGGGTCGAATATGGCGTCTTGAGATCATTTCACGTCCCACTTTTTCGTCGGAAACGGTATATTTCTCTCCTTTATTTTTTCTCATCGAGGTTGGAGGAAAGACAGTGAAAAAAATCATTTTGCAAATTTTTCTCACTGTCAAAAAATAAATAAAAAATTCAGCGACTCGTCGTTCCAACAAAATTCGCATTTTGTCAATTTTATCGACTAACTTTTTTTACTAATTTTTTTAAATTCATCGATAAATACGAGGAAATTGAAAAAAAAAGTGAATAAAAGTCGCCCCGCCTAACAGGCGTAATATTTGATGTCAAAGTGGACTCCCATTTCCGTAAAATCCTGCTTGAAGCAGCACAGCAGGCACCGAATGCTTCTCGCCCATACTTTTCGGTCCTTACGATCATTCAAGTTTTCCTGCAGCTGCACGTCAACGCGTTCGACTTCTGCAAAATTAATCGCGCAGGAATATCAGCGTTTCAAAATTTCCCAAATCTTTTTTTCCGGGCACGACAACGTTTCCCCCGTTCATTTCCTCATTCTTGAGTCAATCAACAGATACGGTCCGAAAACAAAATGAGAATTTCGCGCGCTTGGCGTAACTATGAAAATCGGAAAAAAACCTCGAAAGTCAACGACGAGTTGTCGAAAAATAAACAGCTTCTCAAAATATTCGTCAATTTTTTCCTCTCACGTGAAAAATCGATGTTTTCAGAGATGCTTAAGAACAAACAACAACGGAGTCACTGGCTTCCCATTTTTTAACGTACGAGGGATGTAAAAAAAAAATAAAAATTACTGCATCTGCGGGTCCGAATTTGACAGCACATCGTGCACAGAGTCCTGAGCGTTCTGATCTCACCGATGAATTCGAATTCTCGCAATTCCGGCAGATTGATGAAGAGCTTGACGAACAAGTTGTCAAGGTTTTCCCGATGATGCCACAATTGAAGATACAAAAAAGCTGCGAAATTCGAAACGACGAAATTTTTATTCGTTCTTCCAAAAATATGATCTTGATTTTGTTTTTTGTTTTTTTTTTTCATCCAACGTTTGATTAAAATCTCACTCAGGGTATCGGGATACGACGACCAAACGTTTCTTATCGTGCAATCGATGTACCAAGGTTGCCGAAACCGTAAATCGATTCCGGACGAGAGCATCAGCGTATGAACGGGCGTGTGTTTCGTGAAAAATCGTTTGTGCCGATCGTATTCCGGCATATCGACTGAAAAGTTTCATTCTCGCGCGTGGAAATTCGAAAAACAAGGTCAGAATCACGATTATTTCGCGGGCCTTAGTTTCGTACTCGAAAAAAGAAAAATAATTGCGCTTAATTCACGATGATGATGAGTAAATAAATAAAATAAAATATATACATATGGGGCATTTCACGCCAAATCGACCCTTTTTCATTTCGCCGAAATTTTTATACGCTGTGCCATGAAAATACTCGATACGTTTCTGTCAAACTCGATAAAAAAAAAGTGACGAATGAAAAAAAGAAATCGCTGCTTTTCCGTAAGTATTTTTTTCAAAAACTGACCAATCGAGACGATTTGTTTTTTCAAGTTTTTCAAATTTATTATTCTACTCGAAAATAAAAAATAATTGGGCCTAATTCACGATGATGACGAGTAAATAAATAAAATAAAATATATACATATGGGGCATTCCGCGCCAAATCGACTCTTTTCCATTTCGCCGAAATTTTTATACGCTGTGCCATGAAAATACTCGATACGTTTCTGTCAAACACGATAAAAAAAAAGTGACGAATGAAAAAAAAAAATCGCTGCTTTTCCGTAAGTATTTTTTTCAAAAACTGACCAATCGAGACGATTTGTTTTTTCAAGTTTTTCAAATTTATTATTCTACTCGAAAATAAAAAATAATTGGGCCTAATTCACGATGATGACGAGTAAATAAATAAAATAAAATATATACATATGGGGCATTCCGCGCCAAATCGACTCTTTTCCATTTCGCCGAAATTTTTATACGCTGTGCCATGAAAATACTCGATACGTTTCTGTCAAACACGATAAAAAAAAAGTGACGAATGAAAAAAAAAAATCGCTGCTTTTCCGTAAGTATTTTTTTCAAAAACTGACCAATCGAGACGATTTGTTTTTTCAAGTTTTTCAAATTTATTATTCTACTCGAAAATAAAAAATAATTGGGCCTAATTCACGATGATGACGAGTAAATAAATAAAATAAAATATATACATATGGGGCATTCCACGCCAAATCGACCCTTTTTCATTTCGCCGAAATTTTTATACGCTGTGCTATGAAAATACTCGATACGTTTCTGTCAAACTAGATAAAAAAAAGTGACGAATGAAAAAAAAAATCGCTGCTTTTCCGTAAGTATTTTTTTCAAAAACTGACCAATCGAGACGATCTTTTTTTTCAAGTTTTTCAAATTTATTATTTTACTCGAAAATAAAAAATAATTGTGCCTAATTCAAGATGATGATGAGTAAATAAATAAAATAAAATATATACATATGGGGCATTCCGCGCCAAATCGACCCTTTTTCATTTCGCCGAAATTTTTATACGCTGTGCTATGAAAATACTCGATACGTTTCTGTCAAACTCGATAGAAAAAAAGTGACGAACGAAAAAAAAAATCGCTGCTCTTCCGTAAGTATTTTTTTCAAAAATTGACCAATCGAGACGATTTTTTTTTTCAAATTGTTCGATCGTGAATTCGGAAAAAGTCATAAAAACGTTTCGAGCATTTCGATCGAGTAACGTATGAAAATTTCGGCAAAATCAAACAGGGTCGAGTTCGAAAGTGGTCGATTTGGCATGGAATGCCCCATATATATAATATAATAAATATATAAATGAAATAAAAAAAAATTAAAAACAGATAAAACGATGGAAAGTCGAGTGGAAAATGAGGCTGTTTACCGAAAACAAATTGAACTTTGAGCGAGGAAGCAACGGCGCGCGTCGCTTTCCAGGCAATATCCGGTATCGCGAAATTGACATTTTTTTCGTTCGAGCTGTAATCCGTTTTCGGCGTCTCTCTGTCCTGACAGAGTAATTGCAGCCATTGCCAATTTGAGCCAAGCTTTCTGAATGGAAAAAAAAAACACGATTCATCTTGGTGTCGACCGATCGTTTTTTTTTTTCGATTTTTTTCCGATCTTACTTGGCCAATTCCAGAAGGAGATCGCCACTCGGCGTCGCGATGTAAGAATAATTTAATGAAATCGTCGTGAGAGCCGGAAACGAGGTCAAAGCTCGGAACCACAAATCGTCGGACGAAAATTGGTTACAGCATATTATCGGACAGCCCTTGTGACCGGAAGTGACGATCGGTCTCTCGTTATCGTTAAAAGCGCGCCAACAGTACAGGCACTTTAAAGTCTCGCGGGAATTTTTCAAAGCCGAAACCAGTCTCAGACCCTCTTTGCGCCTCAATCCAAGGCCCTCCATGCAAAATACTCGCAGACTGTCTTGTTGGCTGAAAAATAATTTGGTTTTCACCGCTTTTTGACGAAATTGAAATTTCGCGTCTCGACATTCGTATTCTGTTGGTTATAATCCTGTAAATCCTGCTTTTTTTTAAACAAAATCAATGCGCCCTTTGAAAAAATAAAAAAAATCCCTCCCACGTGAGCGAATAGCAAACGACGAATTTTGACGTGTAAGATCGTCGGGAGAAAAGGCGTACCACAAGTGCTTCTCCAATCGATCTACAATGTCCCTCCTGCCGAACCGATCGAACGTATTGATTCGCACGAGCTGCTCGGATATATCGATGCTCCCGGAAGTTTCTCTGCTGCGAACGATTCTGAAAGGAAGAAAGGAAAAAAAAGGTAATCCGTGCTCTTTAATCCGCTCATTTAGCGTCTTTCGCTTCTGTTTTTCCACACACGCATATATACAGCTATAACTTCGACGTTAATGACTTGACAAAGCTGGGCCATGGACATTTTTCGTAGGCAATTGAATTTGCTACAAAATTGGGATCAACAATTTTTCATGCAAATCCAACCGTTTAGAAGATATTCGAGGAAAAAGCCAACTTGAAAAAAAATGAAGATTCGAGCAACGGTGATAATACTCTAAATATACTTTTAAGAAGTGTTGAATTATCTACAAATTAATGAAGCCTAGAAAACGAGCATTGAAACGTTACAATCTTTTTCTCTTGAGGAGGAACCGTTTGAACCTTTGGGAGCGAAAAAATTCAAAAATGACCTAATTAAGCTCCACCCTGAAATATGGGTATATACATCTTGGTCGAAAATGTCTTTTTCTCTTTGGCTGATTCTTTTTACCTGTTGAGAGTAGCGAGGAGGGCGAGGTTCATGTTCCTCTGGTAAAGAGGCTCGTGGTTCGCGCTCGCCGAGTAAAGATGCCAGTAGAAACGAGCCTGGGCGTAATAACTTTTTAATTATCGCTCGTGCGTACTTTGCCGTTGTCGTTAGACAGTCACTTTTCTCTCTTTATTCATTTTTATTTGTTTCTTTCGTTTTTTCGACCAACCCGGATAATTGAGTTCGAGCGGATTCACTCTCTCGTCCCTCATACGATAATGCGCAAGTTTCGTACGTGTGTACATATGTTATACGACTATATATATGGACATTTATATATATATATACCGCACCTCCCTGGAGGGCAATGCCAGATTCGGCATGGGTCTCGGATACATCGCTCTTTCGCAATGAAGCAACATTTCCCAGTGTCTTCGAGGCTCGTTTACTCGCAGCCTCCTCCTTGTATAAATCGTATTTTTTTTTTTTGCAAAATATAAAACACATCTTTATCCTTTCACGGCGTACATCGTCGGAGTCGATAAATTCTCACGAAAATAAGCGTACAGAGGTCTTTCCGGGCGGGCTGATTACGAATCTATATCCTCGGATTTGAGAAATTCAAAATGGCGAATCTTCATCTTCGTTAATTTCGAAAATTCGAGTTTTTGGATACAGACAATTTTGCCAAGCTCGCTTCGTCGTGTGTGGGACACGCCATTTTGAATTTCGAAAATCCGATAGCGGATTCGAAATCAGCGACCGCGGAAACCCTCGTGTACCGGTTTTTGGAAAAAATCGACGATTTTTCGAAATTTTTTCGGGGAAGTTTATTCAATATCGAAGATTGAAATATATTTGGGTGATTATCGAAGACAATGAATAACTACAACCTGGGTAATTCCTTTATCATTCCGGAGATCAAATCTTCGGTGGATTCCCCATCGTATTTTTCGATGAATTTTTCATTCGTTTGGAAAAGTAACGAAGCCATTCGATCGATTCTTCGTACGTGAGACGTGTGAAAATTGTAGGACAGTCACGTTTTTTTCCTGCAAATTGTTAACGAATTAATTAATCGGTACAATCACGAAATTTCGTTTCGTATCGTCATCGACGTGCGACGTAAAATTCTCGCGCGAGGTTTCACCAAATTTATGAACGACAACGAAAGTAGCGAGAAATCTTGATTTAATAATGATCATTTATTATTTTTCTGTCAATTACTCTTGCGGGTAGGGGTGGACCAACTGTTGAAGAATTGTAACGGTCCCCCGACGTGTAACTGTCAATCTGTCAATCATTGACAGCGAGGATCCGCTCGGACGTATAAACAAAGCGGGTTTTTTGAATCGGCAAAAGTAATTATCGAAATAATCCGGTAGAGCCCCCTTAAAAATCATCACGTCACGTCTTTTTCCCTTTAAACGTCGATTCTGCTACGAACGAATATTTCTTTTTAATTTAATTATCCTCGGAATTATCATGAAAATCTTCACCAACTTTTCAAAGTCTGTCTCAAGTCGTCGGCTGTCGTGTCGTTTCCGCACGACGGATATTACATTTAAAAAAAAGCAATTTTTCCCAAAGATCTTACGTACCAGAATTAATCCCTTCGGATTTATTAATTGTTCAATTACGTGTGCTGTGCGATGCTGCATCCGCCGCGTGAGCTGTTCTGCCGAACGAGGGATGAAATAAATCCATTCGTGATCGAAAAGCATGGCGATGGATTGAGGATCCGAGCTCGAGAGGTATATTTTGCCCCTTTTTTCAAAAGCTATTTTTTCAACCCAAGTTTACCGCTCGAGCAACGTCGCCGACCAACCAATTTCCCATCTCCCGTAAGACTCTGAAGAATCTCATCCCTGTCAGCTTGGTCCATCATCCTCGTGAGAATATTCGAAAAAAAAAAACGTAAAAATCGTACGTGGGAGATGGACAAAAAAAAAGTGGTCATCCCGCGAGAATTTTGCTCCTCTTTTTCGAGATCGTGGAACTCTCGAAGAGTGAATGAGAACGCGTGTAAAGGGGATAAAAGAGAATATGCGAAATCGCGATCGGGTCATGAGATCACGAATTTGCCTATAAACCATCCGATAACACGGTGAAAAGGGAAGAAAAGAACAAAAAAGTCCGTTCGCTCTTTTCACATCCTCTTCGTCCTTCTTATTCCACCAGCTCGAGCGTTTAGTCCCAAGGGGTCTTCAGGAGCGCGAATATTACATCGTGTCTCTCATAATTCACCCGAAAAGTGAGGCCGCGGATTCGCCCTCTGCGAGAGGGAAAACGCGCGCGTTCTGATTAGGGTAGTTGATTTATTACCGTTTGTATCTGTACGTCGGATGCTGCGGTCCTTATGCTGTATAAGAGGCTGTGAAAAAAAGCCACACGCATATGGAAATATTTTTTTCACGGATGTATATGTGTATATATTATAAGGTGTATCTGTGGTGAACGGCGAGCGGGACAACACACCTTCCAGGCATCGATTAAGCTCGTCTGCATTTTGTATTTTCACCCCAGCGACCGCGGAGATGAGTAATCTTATTAAATGTTCATCATTTTTCTAATAACGGCAGTATGATAATAAATCCTCCATATTCAAGGTGTCTTGCGCAATTGGATGACCTTGAAATCTATCGCCAAAAATTCGAAATTCATCTTATTCCATTTTTTTCGGGTTTTCATCTCCGGAACATCCCCAAAGACGGCGAGAAGGCCTCTAATATCCTTCTCAAATTCCGTAAATCGTGAATCGACGTAATCTCTGCAATGAGCAAAAGGAATTTTGCCGTCTCCCTTGTCAAAATGAAACCGAAATATCTATGGTGATCGTATAATGATTATTAGAAATTAGAAATTAGATGTCCCGGCATATATAGCGGCTGATAATAATTAATAATTAGTATTATTGTTTACGATAACAGTAATTAGCAATGACTAATGTCAGTTTTGACAATTATTAATTATAAGCCGCGTCTATATCCGTCAAAAGACGTTAGGAGATGAGGGACGGACGCGAGATGAAACTGGTCGAACTGGTCCATCGCGTTGTCGTTCGACGATGTCACCCTCCGCGTGTGGCGTTGGAATTCGGAAGAGATTATATACACGCATTCTTAAATCCGGTAACATCGTTTCGGAGTGCGACATCGTGGGACCAGCGGGCCGCCCACGAAACCCATCAGGTTTACTCACAGCGCCTCCACAAAAGGCTCAATAATAATTACGGCTTTAGTGTGTGTGTGCATCGGAGGGTACAACATATATGCTCGCGCTACGAACGAAATTGAGTACTCGAGTACATAAAAATACCTTCGAGAGAGCCTTTCATTGTCGCGTCCTTTTCCAAGTGAGTCGCGGGAGATCGAACATTTTTTATCATTAAACACGACCGTCTTCTCAATTGTCGACTGGTTGGTTCGGAAATTAAACATCAAACACAGATTACAGACAAATTTGTAAAAGAATCAATTCTTCAGGTACGGCTGTCATTGGATGCTCGTCTTTTTATTTATTCTCTTTAAAACAACCCTATCTCGCGAACCCTCGAGAGTGCCAAGTTTGGGCTGAAATATATTAATTATTACATCTTTCTGTGGAAAATAAAAAAAACTGCATCGATTTTGAGGCTCCCGAAATTGGTGTTTTCGACCATTGCATACCTCGAAAATTTCAAAATATACGGTTTGGGGGGGTTCGACAAATTTAATCTCGCGAACCCTCGAGAGTGCCAAGTTTGGGCTGAAATATATTAATTATGACGTCTTTCTGTGGAAAATAAACAAAAAACAGCATCGAAAAGAATGGCTTTTTTCTTTTTGTTTCTCCGTCCCTTTTCTCGAGGCAATTTTGAGTACCCCGGGAGTGATGCAGCTCTGGCACCTTGTCCAGATGATGTTGTAGGCGGTTGCAGCCTGACTTTTGCCGTCTTCGTGGCTGTATGGTTTACATGGCAGGAGAACGCACTTATGCACGAGAGAATCGCAATGAGAGAAGCCCGAGTGAGGGTGGTATACGCTGTTGTTATTGTTATTATTATTATTATTATTATTGTTGCAACATGGAATATGGTGTGTTTATATACACATGTCGCCCACCGTTGAAACTAATAAGTGCTGTATAATACATCGTGTGAGAATTGTCTCGTTGAAGCCCACGTGCGCACGAGCTGTAATCATTTTACCAATCGTGGATGTACGTACATCCTTCGAGAGCAGCTGTAATATGTACCTGCGAGTCGTCACCGCGGAAAGAGAAACACACGCTTTTTTTTTTAACAATAATAAAATTTGCACTCGATCATTCCGTTTTTTATCTTATAAAATTTCACGGAGGGTGCGGCATCTTTGAAAAAAAAAAAAACACGTTTCTCTGCTTAACGGTTACAGTGCGACTGTGGGAAAATTAATATTTTATTGGCTGCAGAAAAAATTCGCAGCATCCGTTAATCAAGTAAAAAATACGGGGATACTTTATGGAGGGACAAAAGAGATGATCTTTTTTCTTCGAAAATACCCAATTATCGGCAGGGTGGCTCACCCTCTGAGCGTCCTCGCCCTCTCTCTCTCTCTCTCTACGTTGCTGGTAGTAAATTGCACGGTATGAAAATTGAACGTAATTGTTTAGATGAGAAAAAAAATTCCCAGCATCTGTTAATTAACAGAAAAACATATGGTGAATTTTATTGTCCACCATTGGCAATTAATCATCGCTGGATTGCAATGACGTTTACGAAAGTTTTGTTTTTTTTTTGTTTTTTGGGGTAACCATTCGCGTTACGAGATACCAGCGTCGAATATCTTCGAAGAAAGATCATTCATGTGTAGGAAGGGAAGGAGAGAAGGTGGTCCTAAAGAGGGTCCGTACAACGCCGAAAGGCAAGGGTGTAGATCATTCTTTCACACCAGCGTTTGACGGACGCATACACAGCGACAGGCTTGTATACGTATATGCATTATAATGCTGTAAAAGATTGTCGAAAATTGATTGGGGAATCGATACGCGAGACCTCTCGCGATCTCACCAGCTGCGGGATGGATCAAATATCTCTTACGTATATTCATGCACGTATGGGACGTTCCCTGTCGAATCGACGACGAGATTTTCAAAGACGGGAGAAAATTCGATCGATTTTTCTTCAATCAACGTTTTCTCTTATTTTCGTCAAATTTTACTCGTATTTTGATTCAGTTTCGTATTTGAGCCCAGTTTCGAAATAATATTTCGCTATTAAACAAATTTCGGAAAAATTCTGACCAACGTGGACGGTTGAAAAGTGACGTAAGCATGACGAACGTATCTCTCTCGCGAGTTTGGGAGCATTTTTCAAAATTTTTTTAGATTCATAGTGTACATTTTTGATGCCATTTTTTGTTTTCGAGTTTCGTTGTACCTCTTTTGGATATTCTTGTATGTCTTCGCGAGCATGTTTGTATGGCGCAGTGAAGAATAAAGCATCGTACAGTAAATGTTTTTTCCGTAAAGCGTTAATGCAACGAAAGATTTGCAGTGGCCCGACATAAATTCAGCGAGCCATTTGGGCATTGTTTTCGCGATAAATTTCGCCATTGTAAGACGTTATCGTGCATAAATTGCACTCAGTTACCGACCGCATGGTTATATACGCATACACATACGCTCATATCAAAGGGCACATATTTATACAAGTATATAATATACCACGCAGATATACATGTATTATATCGCGTACGGTTGTTAAAGGTGCGCACACGAGTACAGAGCGAATAAATTGGCCTTTATATTAAAGTGAGCCGCTGCATAAATCGTTGTGCTCATTGTATTAGAGATGTGGGTGGACGACACGTGGGCAAGCATGGGCGCTTCCATGTACTTTTCGAATCGCGCCCTTCTCGCTGTACGTTGATTTTGTCCGAGGAATATCGCATGGCGTATGGTGCGGAGAATTTAGCGATACGTTTCACAATTTTTGTTCGAAATTTTGAGATTGACGCAAAGCTGGCGATGACGAAATTTCGAAAAATTAAATTAAACGGAAATTGTTAATTCCACGCGGATAAAGATATACGAATGACAGCTGTCATTTTGTGCAACGCTAAATCGATCGTGGTATAATCTTGATGGCGTTATTTTCGGAGCTTTTGATGAAAATGTCACTGAGATCGATGGCCTGCCTCGTCGAGCAATATCGTTGCGCGAAAATTTCTATTTGCACCATTAAGTTGTCATTGTAATTGCCTAAATAGCGTTGAAAATCATCAGGTGTCTGAATTTTAATAGAAATCACAATTGATAAATTTCCAACCATCGTTTCCCGAGTGGTGAGGAGCTTACTGAGACGTCAGTCAAGTTGCGCGAAATTTCTATTTGCAAACACGTGCCGAAGCGTGGTTGACGAAATTAGATAATTTTATTTGAGATGTCGACATTCGAGCGGGCGTTCTATGACAGTAACATATGTTATTATGAACCTGTCATCTTCGACTAATATCTGAGTAAAATAAACGTGTTGCCACTCGATCGTATCGATGTTCAGTTATTTCGGAATTATTGCTCGTATTTTTTTTCATTCGATTTTCGATCATCACGTCATCGCGATTATAGTGGAACTCTCTAGGGATGGGATGGGTACTGGCGCTCACACTCGCGATTGCACGATTGCGCTGCAACGCTTTGATTTTCTACGTAATTTAATCTGTCGAAATCCGGTAACTGTCAAATTCAAGCAAAAACAAAAGATACGTGGAAAAGTGGCGAAAAATGGGACGACATTATTTTTTCAAATTTTCAATATTTTAGGAGCTTATCCGATCGGAAATTTCCCGCTGATTTACGAAACCCACTGACTTTTTTCCGGAAACTCGATATTTCAATGCGAAAATATTAATTGACTGATAAAATTCGTATTATCGTATTTTCGGACCGAAATATTGGGTTTTCGGTCAAATACCGATGTGTTTCGTAATCAGCGGGGAAAAATACATCGATATAGGCAATTAAAAATCTTTTTTGGAATCCAAAATTTTTCGCTATTTTTTGCCGGATTGAGTTGGTTCATTGAAATGTTTGCCATTTTTTTTTCCTTCGAGATGGAAACCTCGACTTGTGCTTATTCTCTTGGCAATTGACGAGGCTTCAAAATGCCGTTTGGATTGTCCAGATATCTTGATTTTTCGATTTTTGGCAGATTTTTAAAGTGGGATCACCGATTTTCGCCAATTTTCCCATACATACCCCTTTGCGGTTTTTTCGCCAATTTTCAACATCGATTTTGAGGGTGAAGGAATTTAGCTATCGACATTTAACTTCCACCGTTGCTTAAGTCTACTCGAGGGCTTTTCAAAACACCCCCAAAAAATGTATGTAGCGTAATTTAGAACGTAGTTATGACCATTTGAAATTCCGGTTTTTCGACGATTCTGGAAAAGTAGCCAAAAATAACGAAATTTTTTTTTTTTGGCGAATTTTCAATATTTCAGGAGCTTATTCGATCGGAAATTCTCCGCTGATCACGAAACCCACCGACTTTTTCCCGAAAACTGGAAATATCAGTAAGAAAATGCAAAAAAAACAGTCAAATTCAAGCAAAAACAAAACTCCGCTGTTTGCCGATCCAACTCGCGCTGTCTTTTCTCCCTGCCCTACCTGTGATACTCAACATCTCAATCTCACCAACATTTCCGTGTCTATTTCTTCCCTTTTCCTTTCCCCTACAGTATTCCCATGCGTTTTCGTCGTCTTGGACACAATTTATATTTTGTATCTCTTACGACATGCCGAGTTCTCGATTCTCACCGTTTCCGTCCTGATTCCGTCGTCCATTAATTTCTTCAATGCTTCTTTGCAACACTCTCTGCTTCTATTATTTCCTCTGCTCCTCCATCTCATAAAAACCGTTATTTTATTTCTATGAGTCTCTATTCTTACTTATAACTTACTGTTACTATATTTTCCATGGCCTAATGGCGTTACCCAGGTCTGGATAAATTATTCATTCACTTCATCTCCTTCTCTCTTCTCTGCAACGGTTACCAGTCCGAATGATCGATTTTATTATTCTTGGTTTGTTGAGCAGACGATAAAGCGCATACATTAGGGTGTTATTTACTTCCCAAGTTACTTTTTTCACGCGTTTATGCTCCGTGTCGTTGGTTCACAGCCAGAAAGCAACGTTGGAAAAAAAAACTTCGAAACCCGTCAATTCCCGCGATTCCGAATCAACGACCGTAAAAAACCATCGACTTTCCTTCAAAATTTTCGTATCGGTAAACAAAATTTTGTCGGATATATATTTTTTTTCGATATCGCGTCATTGACACGACATAATTTGCGAAAAACATCTGAAAAATGTGAAAACCTCGCGTCAGTTGACTGGAAAAACGGTGTCGTCATTCAGGCAGAGGTTAATGGCGTTTGGAAATTTGTTTTCCTTGGGAAATAACCGACACCCTAATATATTGGATGCCTATATGTATAGATGATTTAATACTCTTTTCTCTGTCTTTAAACTGGTTCAGTGCGATGCGTTCCCTTGTATAATAAACGCGTGGAAAATTGCGATTTAAAAGGTACAGCGTGTGATGCATGATCCATGGATATATATATTAATGCTTGCAGAGAGGCTTGCGTTTGGTCGGGTCGCAATCCTACCTTTAATGGTAGAACGTCATGGTCGTCGTTCAAAGTGTGTGCCATTGTGTCCACTGACAATGAATTCACAATGAATCCAGCTGGTGACCGACCATTCTCCCGCGAAGGTTGCCGCGGGTGTATCCGATATTGGATCGTTTAATTCATGTTTTTTTGTAGTTATCAGCAGCAAGATTTTCGTTATGCTCCTGCGGCGGCAGTGATAACGATAAAAAGAACCGAGGCACGCTGCAAACGGCCCCGTTGTACGAGAATTTTGCAAAATCCCATAAATTTCGTTCGTCGATCGTGCAATTTCATAAAACGTTCGTAAATAACGTAAAAGGGTAATTTCATGCAGCCGAACTTCGGCGGTAATTAAAACACGTAATTACAGTACGCTCGGTGCACAAATCGAAGGGTTCATTAATTATTTTATCCTGCAACGATGTCACCGGAAAAACTTGACGAGTATTATTTCAATTCGCGTATACACAGAAATAATTGGAATTGGGGAAGGAATTTTGTTTGAGGGAAAACACCCCGGGAATGTTATCCATTTTTCCCTTCATCGAAATGTGTTTTTGCTCTCGTGTACACTGTGTAATCTACGCTGGGAATACTGGTTCGTCACAAATTTTAATAATCCTCGTTATTATGTTTTTGCAACAATTTACATTTTGCTCCAAGCGTTTTATTTTACGGTCCAGTTGATAAATTCCTCGTGTGTCATTTATCCCTGTGTAATGTCCCTTTCTCAGTTCTCCCCTGATTCCCAACTGATCAATGCCGAACGAACGTTTTTTGGCAACGCAATTTTCAATTTTGCCGAATCGGAGAAGTCTATGAGCATTGCAAAAATATCACGTTGGGAACGTTACTGTCCGCGAATCCTCGTTGGTTCCAGTGACACACTTTGTCCGATCGAAGCGAGGGTATATCAGGTTTCGATTCTCTCAAAAGCGAGCTTCAGTCAGGGCTCTCCAACGTTGGAGCTCTTTGATAATACACGTCCGTGTCCGGCGTGTTAAATACCACAATGTAGCCGACGAATGTCGACCCGCGTTGCACAGTTTACTCACATCGGAATTCTTCGTCTTGTATGCTGATACAGCGGTGTAAAAAACCTCAACGACCGAGTAATTACGCGCATCCCAGCTTCGCTCTCTCGTGATGATCACGCGCGTGTGTGCGGGTACCCATCGGAGGACACGCGGCGGTGGCACACACGGAACACGAGCCTCCTCGGCGTTGACCATTTCCATGGGCTCTGGGAACGTGAGCGATGACAAGGAGCCGCTATCCGCGTGCCCAGTGGGAGGTCTCCACAATGCTTATCCCGCGTCTTCGAGAGGTCCCGCTCCTCACTTGGTAGCTCGCGCACGACCGGTCGTTGCGTGAAAGCCGAGTAAAACTGGTAGAGCGGATCAACCGATGAAGAGGAAAGATTTTAGCCGACACTTGAAATTGTTTCGAGATTTCGGAAAAATCTTTGGAGACTTTTTTTTGAAACTGGGTACATGTCCTAGAGTGCCATTGCTCCAAACTTCCATCGGCGATAGGGATCTTTGGCTCCTTAGCCGTTGGGTGGATTCTCATTGATAGACGAACGTCATCAGCGACGTTTCGCCCTATTTGTCCAGTTATGAGAACGAATTTCGATCGCGAGTGGTTAGAACGTTCCCATGTGCCAAGAGACAGGTTTCCGTAAGTTATCATTATACGTTATAAAATTGCAACGTACAGGCATACCGCCTTCTGTTCCTAACGTTTTCAAGGCTAAATCGTTGACCGGATATTGACGAAGTTAGGCAGAGAGATGCGCCTCAAGGAGGCACTAGACTGCCTTATGGCAATTCCATGTCTTATCGATGTTTTATTGGCAAAGACGAGCAAAACGGTTGGAGCTTCGTTTGTTGGGTTCGAACCTCCGGGACGTCCTTGAAGGCTTTGCCAGGCCGAAACAGATGCAAACCTAGCCAAAAATACTCTCCTCCGAGGTTTCTTCCAATCACTTCGCGAAATGATCAATTGGTCGTCCAAGATTGTCGCAGATCGATGATGCGGAGAGTTCAATTCTACGGACTCGGACGGTATGTCCTTGATGTCCGTTGGATGTTCGGCTACCTGATGTGCGAGGCCACTGACTATAAAACGGTGTACAGCGAAGGTTAAACGGCGGCATCTCGCGCTCCACTCGTAACTCCGCGGCGTGCTGCCACTGTTACAAGTTTTGCCGGAGACGGAGGAGCAATTGCGTTCTTGCTGTAAAGTCAACCCACCACGGGATCGTTTTTTCGTATAGCCTGCACAGTACACGATGGGGGTTGCCTATAATTTCTGTACGTGTATATTATACGATCGCTAGCAACCGATCGTGATCCATAGATCGATTTGTGTGTCAGCGCAGAATCTCTCGCGATACACGCTATAACGCTTCTTGACAGGGATGCTGGTCGTTCTTTTAGCTTCCAGGGATCTTGTACGCGCCGCTCGTTCCAGGCAAAACAGAGTGCACACTCGGCGTTTTACTCGTAACTTTCTGACGTATCTCGTGGAAAACAGCTCCATCTGCACTTGAGTTTCTCAGCTATCGATTTTTCTTCAGCAACGTGATACATCGACGTAAGAAGGGGTGGATTTCTCCTTTGTCGCGTTATCTCTAAGACCGACGAGTTATTTTTTCGACAAGCCTTTATTAATTCAGAGGGAAACCAAGAAACGCCGAGTTCCTAACATCGAGATGAAAGGAAACATCTCGAGTTGTATTCCTCCCCCGGGAGAAATCAATTGACCTGTCGACGAAGGGATAAACTCTCTGAAGAAGTTACGAGCGTGCGGCGAGTAATCGATCATGTCTTGAGGATTGCGACGACGCGACGGACCGATTCGCCGAGCGTGTCACGTACAGCCTCGTTTCGATCCTCGACGAAAATAGGATCGATGGAAAGCGAGAGATAACGTCTGTGTCTGGACCAGATCTTCTTGGGGACATGACTGTCGCGTCAAAGGTAGATGGAACTTTGGAAAAAACTTGGGATCGCTTTCATCCAGCTGCATCTTGCGCAATGGATCCACCGGTTCGTTTAATTCTCGTCCTAATTGTGAAAATTTCAATCTAGCTTTTCAAGCCAATCGGTGTTCAAATTATTATTGCCGGTTCCAGCTCCGTTAGGCTACGTGTCCGGAGACTTTTGGGTGGCAGTGTATGTTCTGTACTTTGAAGCCTAGACGATTAACTAGACTCGCAAGGTATTAGAACGTTTCGTGCGCCCACGCTGAATCCTGTCGCGGTAAATCAAGTCGATAAAGTCGAATGTCACCTAGGCTCATCATACGATCGGCCAGTGGGGCTATCGATGTATCCGCGGCCAGTAAACTTGCTATTCTTCTGGATTATTCCTCTCCCATTTCCTTCACGCTGCCTTTTTGTTTTCCCCTTTGGCTCTCTCAGCCTCGGTTATTCTTACTTTTTCATCCACCCGCGCCCGAACCCTCTTGTGCTGTCCACTTTATTTTCTCCATATGTATAATAATATTTGCGAAGTGAGACGCGAGATGAAGCTCGAACTACGGTGCCTTCGAAGCTCGTAGGTGGTCTCGTACCGCGTTGGACGTGCGCAACGATTTTAAATTAAAATTAAAGTCAAGGGCTCTTACGATCTTTTAGGCCGACATCTCGGGCATGCCCGCGCGTGTGTCCGAGACCCAAACACTCCGCGAAACAATGTTAATGGTATATTTCGGTGTGCGAGGATGGCGGTGTAAGAGGCAACACCGAAATTGCGATACCTTTTTACCTGATTGCCCTCTGACTCATTTTCTTCAGCTTGTCCGTCCTGTTTCATTTGTCGCGGAAAAGGTGATGACCGGCCTCAGGGAAGAGGCAAGGCGTCAAGAAAGAAAGAAACTGTATATAGCTGTCATAAAGTTATATGAGGAGACTAAACGTATAATTAAACGACACTTGTGCTTAATGCCATTGTTACGTAACGTTGTTTCGCTGTAAACGCCGTTCAGATACACGGAAGCCCACGCTCTGATCTCGACTTTTTATAGCCTTCAATTAATTCGGGTTATTCGTTTTCTTTACGATCGGCATGATGACGCCCGGAAGGATTATCCTAAATGAAACCTTAAGTTCTTTATGATTTTATAGACTTGGCAAAGATGTCGAAGAGTAGGATTTCATCTCCGGGCTTAGAGAGGATGTTCAACGCGTCCGAACGCGTACTTTTTTATCCGAACCTTGTGAAATCTTTGATTGTACGAAAGTGAATTTTAGTGTGAGATTGAAGTGCATTTTGTGCAAAGGATTTGTGAAATCCCGTTCTAAAAGTACCCTCGGTCCGTTAGTTTTTCTCAACGGGAAGTCGAATGGAAGGTGTTGGCCAACGCGGAATTATCACCCTGTATATGTCTGAGATTAGCTACCTGCGTGATAAAGGTAGTATTTACTCATGATTAATGGGATTCTTACGTAAGGTTGTTTCGCTATAAGCTATTTATTTGATCACATGAGAAGGGTTAATCCAACCGCTACTTTTTACATCCTTCAATTAATTCGGCTTATTGGCTCGCTTTACGATCGTCAAAATGGACACGAAACGTGCTGATGAATTATTCTCCATGAAATCTTACCTGCTTCGTGACTTTATGAATACTTTGCAAAGATCTTGATAAGCGGGATTTCATCCCCTAGCTCAGGGTCAATGATTATTGTATCGTGCAAAGCCGGCATTTTACTGCAGGTTTGTAAAAAGAAAAACGATAGATTTTGTTAAGATTCAGTGCTCAAATGATCGTGGAATTTCGTTTATCCTTTCTGGCAAACGGTGGGCAAAATTCCCCAACGAGTTATTTCCGTTCCTCAGGTTTGAAAACGCGTTGAAAATCATTTTATACAGCCGAATATCGTATTAGTTAGCAACTTGACGGCAAAGCTGCCGCTTTATACTTCGTGCGACCGTACATTAGCCGTACAAGGCTTGTTATACCCGCGTTTCTGGCCTCGACGGTGAGGGTTCTTTCTTCATTTTTTCTCCCCGGGTGGTGGATAATTGGTTGCGTGTTTTTCGGCAACTTTACGATGTTTATACGATCACAAGAGGTCGTATCGTCATTTTATAATTATCCTCGGAGTTGCATTAAGGTATCTGACGCGAGTTCTCTTCTGCATGCAGTCGGAATCGCAGGCATCGCGTATAGTCGCGTTATAATAATAATTATTTATATATGTATATATTAACACGGCGGGGGTGGTTTTTACCTTCCGTCATGCATCAGCACACATGGAGCGTTCGTATAGACCGCGTTATACAGGTTGTCCCAGAACTCGGTGTCGACGATTTAAAGTTACATTCGCGACGAAATTCCGAGACGAAAAGTTTTTTACTATTTTTTCATTCGATGAAATCCTGAAGAGTTATTAACCGGCAAAGTTTGAGCTAAACCGGCGCGCGCACTCCCCTCTCCGGCGCACCGCGCCAGGCGTCACGTGTTCTATCTGTGCAACTACGCGTCGAACGATAACTCGGCGGGATTTCGTCGGACTAAAAAGTGTTCATGAACTTTTCGACTTGGAATTTCATCCTCTATTTCCATGTGAATTATTGTCATTTACTTTTAAGACTCCCGGTATGCATCGAACCTAGAAATTGAGAAATCTGCGTGTTATTCGCGGCAAAACTACTTCACCGCTAGCTTCTTTTTCTGTCAAATACCGTCAAATATCAGAGACTCTGATTAACCATGCTGGGAAACTAGTTTTGTACATCACGGAGAACCACCAGCAGTTTCCGAGAGTTCGTTCCTCGATGTGAATCATCCTGTATATCTAAGAGAGTGTGCCCGACGAGTATACGTCGGGATATTTCCGTTTGTGTGGCTGTGTCAAACAAATGTTATTGCACTTTTCATATACTTTCGTTAATCGCTCGAGCGGTAAATATTGCGTGAAACCGGTTATAATAAACACGTGGTTTGAAGTATGCGATTTCAAGAATGAGGAACACGCGGACGCGCAGGAAAATTTTGTTGCCCAATATTTTCTTTGGTATATTCTTCATTTTTGCTAGAATTTTTCGTGCCCTTTTTGCTCAGTCTTCAATCAAAAAACCGTGTCATACACGTCTCGTCATAAATTGTCGAGTTTACAACGAAGATTATGAAAAATCAAATAAAAATTGAAGGAACATGCGGCGACGTTGACAATTTTTAATGTTGACGTATACAACGCGAATCGTAGTGGTCGCATCTGTGTCTTTTATTTCAGCACTTGTTTTCATTTTTAATAAAAATTCTTTCTCCTCGTCTGATCCATTTTGACGTTGAGCGTCGCGCAAAAACCGTATCAAAAGTTTTTTTACGTTGGTGATTCGTGGAGCTTGCAACCACTTTGTTTTTGCCATCGTAAAAGCTCTCCTTTCGTCTTCGCGTCTCATATTCTGTAAAACACACACGCCTGTATCTCTTTTCTTCGTAATCTTCAGCATTTTCCTTCTCCGGCGAACGATACGCCTTTTTTTTCTTTTTTTCATCATGCTCGCCCGGATACTTTTTTTTTTTTTCATTAAAAATAGACGTCAGTTACGGGAATAGTCGTGGTTCAGCCGAATCGTTTTCCTCACGTGTTTTTCTTACGCGAAAAACTTTGTTTTTTCATTTTCAGCTAGGGAACTCGCCTTCGTCATTTTTTTCACAAGCAATTTTGATATTTCGAGCAATTTTCCAGCATCAGAAATGCAATTATGTGTCGGTGACACCGTTGAAAATTCCGAGCTGTCTTGCTCCGTATTGCATGAAAATAATGAATCAGAAAATATTGTCAAATTACGAAGATTTCGTTTGAAAAAAGTAGATATTGAACATACTTTCATGAAATATCGTGTATTAATCCAAAATACTCGTAGATCGGTCCTACCGCGTTTGGCAATAATGAAACTCCGAAGGGACGAAAAAATAACGCAAAAATCCAAATTACAGTTTGAAAAACGTTCAGTGATGAGTAGAGTTTACTAAAATTTAAAAAAAATGTTCAAGACGAGACACGAGGCGCGATATCTCGATTCCGATAAATCAATTCATCTTTGATGATACGTTGAGTGAATTTTAATGAGATTTTGGGAAAATCGTTTGTTTCCGTTCAAACGATAAATTCGCATTGCGTTAAGAGCTCATTGAAGCAAAGTATCCTGGCAAGATCGTCCTGTAAAAGTGCCAGGATAGGCGCCATCCCGCCCCACCTTGTTAAAATGATAATCACAGGGATACGCTTCGTTCGAAATCCCTGTGATTATTGCCTAAAATTCTTTAATAATACACGCGAAGCACCGGACGACCTTCCCACGTGCAACGTCATAAAATTCTATAGTTTTTGGGTGCCAATCGCCCTTATATTCCGATCGTTGTCTCACTCTTGGGTTCTCCCTAAAGCCCCTCAATGTTCGAATAATTTTGCATTCTTTTTTATCGTGTGTACCCTCACACCCTTAAGGTCCCTTATCTCGGTATATTAATTCACACGCGTGGGTGTGAGCGACATGAGGTCCAGTCTCCATCTCTCTCTCTCTTTTATCATTCTCTTTCCATTCCTCTTGTTATTTTTATTCTCTCTTCTTCCCATTATTTTTTTTTCTCTTCCCTTCTCCCGCGACTTTCGTACTCTTCTCTTCTGCTGTTTTCTCGCGATTTCTCTCGTCCAAGTGTTATCTCTTCTGTTCTTCACGAGAATACTTTTGGTCCATCTTATTCTTTCAGCATATTTCCCTCGTACGTACAATAAACACCTTCAATTTCTGCCCATTGTTGTCTGGCTCTGCGTGCGATATTCGTATCAAGGATTTTGCACTCTGTCAGAGCTCATTAATGGATAAGAGGTATGAAAATTCTGCTGCATCGCGGGCGTGTGGAACGAATCGGGGTTTAAAAATACGTGAGAATTCATTTTCGTGCGAAACTGAGGGTTTTTGTGCGGAGATGCAATCACGAAAAAAGCTGAATTCGAATACTCGAAATTTTGAATACTCGAATTTTTAAAAAAGCCAACCATCGTCTCAACAAAATTTAAATGGAACGAGAATTTCGTACATTTCGTAATTTTCAATAAACAGTCATTCAAAAAAATGTAAAAAAAAAATTCTAAAACTTAACCGTGAACTTGTTCGCATAGCAAATTCACTCGAATGCACTTGAATTTCTTCGAAATTTTTTATATAATAATTGATTTTCAGAAAATCAGGTTTTATGGAATTGTCCTTTGACTCGTAAGGACGATCAGGAAAATAATTTGGCCGTCATTGCGAAATGGATCGCGAGTAGAGGAGGCGGGAAAAGAGAGCGAGAGAGGGTGTGGAGAAAAAGAGAGATTAGCAAGAGCGAGTGAGGAAAAAGAGCACGAGGGTTAATGCATTCTCGATCGTTGATTTATGCACTAACCACGGCAAATATATCGGTACTCTTGTCGTGTATGAAATTAATTTCGTACAAGGCCCGGCTGGCCTTGTGGTCATGTAACTATCAATATCAGAGGGAGAGAGAGAGAGAGAGAGAGGTATCGTACAGAGATGAAGGGGTTTCGCGAGTAAAAACCCTCGCGTTTTTTTTTTCTATGCTCGAGAAGAATCCTCGCTGCATTTCATACTTATATAACATGCAAACTCGAGCGCATTGCGATGCTCCTGCATCCAACGCGTAAATTCGTACTTTGGTGGTGCAATTTTTATTTCCCACAGTCTTTGGCTGTCCCACTTTCATCGACGAGGATTTATATACACTGTACGTAAAAGACGCGCTCGAGAAACGCATCTCCTTAAGGCATTCCTCTCGCGAACCCGAATATTTAACGATACGTTGATTTTTATATTTACAACGAAGCAAAAGTGCTTCCCGATATTCGGCACACATTCCCAATCGCGTTACCGAACATTTACGAACAAATTGCGATTTTAACAATCGCGAAACTTGTACAGCATCCTTTAGAGGATTTTACCGAGTTTGTCGCTTTTCGACTGATCATTAATGGACCAATTAATTTTAGGTGTCTGAAATTAACTGCGCTGTGCATGGAAAAAATTGTGAAGATGTAAGTAGGGGGTTGCCGAACGTTCGAAGGAGACGTTAGTTCGAAATAAACCGGAAACGCTCGAATCAAGTCCTTTCGTGCTGTGCGGAAATTTTTTTTTAACGAGCTTCTGCAAGGGAGGAAAAAATGAAACGTTGACAACGTTTTGCCAACTTTGGACAAACATATAGCCCTGTTTATACGAAAAAAAATCAACGTCATCAAAATTCGTTACCGATTTTCAGGCTCAAAAGTCTACAAATATAGACTTGCAACTAATTTTCGAATCGGTCGATGGAACCGTGTCAAAATATACTCAAAAATGATGTACGAAGATTCATGAACGCGGTAACATTTCGATGAATCATTTCGTGAAAAAAATCACGCATTATTTCGTTAGCCTCGTCCCATCCTCCGGAAAATTGATTTTTCTTTCACGAGCCACGCGTTCCAGCCGTCGTACACGGTTGTAATAATTTTCTCATCGTTGTTTTGTTTCCTCTCCCGCAAAATGTGCATCATCCTCGTCTCTGTGGAGTTTCGAGTACAAGGAGAAAATGCACAAGTATTATATTCGCGAACGATGGGCCGAGCGAGTTGGATCTCGTTGAGGAGGCGCGAGGTACAAGTCCTCACTCTCGGAGGAGATGATATTCAACGAGTTCCACGTGTGCATATATGAATCTCTGTGTAAAATGCATAACTATACACCAGCATTATGCATGATACAGAGGAGATACAAAAGAGAGGCTCGTGTGTATTATTACGGTATTCTCCACGAGCAGCACACACGGAGATGAGATGAACTCTCTTTGCCAGGTTTAATGAAACACCGCGCGGTTGAAACGTTCGTCGTCTTTTACGAGATGAGAGGCAACGTATTTTTGCGATACGAGCACGTGCCTTTTGCTAGGAATTTTATCTTGGGATGTATTGACGGATGCACCGAGAAGCTGCAGCATCCAGAGAGAGATTCTTCTCGGATGAAAAGTTTTTTTAACAACGGTTTGCAGCCTGCGGATCGACGATTGCGAGGAACTGCCAACTCTGTCTCGTTTCTTCGACGATCGACCTCGAGTCATCGGTGGAATTATCAAATTTTCGTTACGCGATGAATTGTTTATCGAATGGTTTATCAGCCATTGGATAAAGCGAGAAAAATAGTGCAAAATCGTGTTGATTTACATTCTTTACAGCGATTTTTCTGTCTTGGCGGAAATGTTTTATTGGAGCCTTCAAATTTTGGATACGAGCATTTGATATTTTGCTTATTGCAATCTTGACACGTTTGATCAATCGCCAAATACAGTAGAAAGATCCGACAGTGATACAAAATCTTTGTATAAATTATTAACGATGATTTACGTGAATTATTACTTTTTTTTTATTACGAATACTCTTCGATCGTTTTATCGGCGAATAATGAACGATTTTTGCGAAAATGAATACGAAATTCAATGCGGAGTTAAAAAACACGATACGCAAATTGCACGTACGGAAAAATATCGTGCTGTCGTACAGTCGACGAGACATGTGTGTTGATATTTCGAAATGTTTTAAATGTTTTTTTTTACCCGCCTTCTTTCTACAGGCACGATATGTTAATGTACATATCTGTAAGTGTATCTCGACGAAAATGATTTTTGGCTTGTGGAAGCTTAAATACCGAATATACACACGTGTATGTGTATACTTATCGATGTTAAAGCCCCCCAAGAGCCGATACACGTGTCTCGCGTTATTAATATCGGCTGCAACCTGGACAGAAGCCGGTGGAAGAGAGAAAAAAAAAAGAAAAATGTACGAAGACCTCACGGTATGTGTATTGCTACAGGGGATAACCGCAGGGTGAATATATCTCTCCTGTACGCGTATCTCGCGATTGCTTCTCCGCTGCCACCTCGTAGCACTTATTATTACCCAAGTGCCGCGCATATATCGTCACGCGAAAATTTTTCGTACCCGCAAGTGTATAATCTCGCGGAAGACCAAAGTTTGGGGACACACGAACGAGGAGGCGCAATGCCGCTCGATAATTTGCATACCATTATACAAACTCTTTATATGTATATATGTACATGAATATACATACATTAGGGTGTTCGTTGTGATGACTTTTTCCACTTGGACATGCCCCAAATCATTAATTCACAGCTTAGAAACGATATGCCGAAGAAAAACGTATTTAAACGTCCTTAAGCTTCTACCCCTGCAGTTTTCTTTTGAAAAAAATGCAACTTTATCGAAAAATTTTCATACAAGTTTTCCCGAACGAGTAGCGGAAAATTTCGAATTTTTCGAGTGTCGATATTGCTAAAGAAAAGCAAATTGGCTGTTTTTGGGGAATTTTCATTGAAAATTTGTTTTTGTGCGAGAACAAAAAGCTTTTGGCTCGTTTGGACAAAAGTATCGCCTTTGGTACGTCGAAATATGTCGGCAATTTTCGTCGACTCCTGTCTGGCATTTAAACCTCCGAAGATATACTTATAATTTTTGGAATCACCAATTAAGCACCTGAATTTTCGTTCTTATCTCGAATGTTGTTTTTAGGCTGTGAATTAATGATTCTCGAGGCGTGCGCAAGTGAAAAAAGTCGGAAACTCGCGAAATAACGAACACCCTAATGTACACGTTGTGGAGTAATGGACGAGTGATTTTTTATACGTTGTACTTGAAAATTTACATGCGCAGAATATACAGACACTCGGGCGAGGAAACTCAATTATTACTCGAGCCTTACGAGAGCGAACGCAGCTCTTGTGCACGTAAATTTTTCATGCGATATGGTTTGTTTGCTAATTAAAACAATGATATACTCCAAAAAAAACCGTTATTTGTTTTATGCTACATTCGTTATTAATTATTCACTATTATGTCTCCATTATTTTCGAAATCATTTTTCGGGTGAATGCAGACCTCGGTTTATTCATCGGACATTATTAAGTTTTCGTTCACGAATAGCCGAACAAGCTCATTCCGCGCACGAAATAATACCAGAATTCACGAAATTTTTCAACAGACATTTCTCGCATCGAAATCGAAACAATTCGACTCGTTAATCACCGAAAATACTCCAATTAAGAGGATATTTCCTTCACAAAATTCGTCATTCATAATTCGCTGTTTTATTTTCATGTCAAACTCGCTTTCCCATACAGATATCGTTTGTTTCTGTCCTGAAAAAAGAAAATGCGAATTTCGAGATTCTGACGTATTTACACAAATATTTCTCGCGTTTCATTCCCCCTTAAAATCGATCGATGATCAATTTTCCAACGCGATTGTACGAGAAAAGAAAAAGCAAACAAGAGCCACACGAGGCTCTTCGTTGTTTCAAAGTGACAGACTCGTGGATTTAAAAATTTCGCGACTCGACGTGTTCGTAAAATTGCTTCTTCGTCGATGTACCCAAAAGGGTACTTCCATCGACAAGGCGGGAGAGTACCGCGGTTAAATTGGCCCTAAGTGCCACGCTCTTCCGAGCTCATCTCACGTATTTTCGAGGAACGAGTGCTTTGTAAATACACATGCAAAAAAACCGCGCGCATACACACACACAGACACAAAAATGTGCACGTAGCTGGCGGAAACTTTAATCCTCGTTTCAACACCTTCATTTGGCCGCTGCACCGCGACGCCTCGAGCCGCGATATCACAGTTTGCACATGGATATATATGCGTTTCGCGCCTCCGCTTTCTTTGCCATCATCGGCATATCACCGATGCCGATCTTCCAGGCCGTTCAGGTTTTCTTCGCACCCTTTTTTCTCGCGCATGCACCGCGGTTTTGCCAATTTTTTTTTTTTCGCTCTCGGCGATCTTCGCCTCATCGAGAACGCGCGATACTTTGATCGAACTCTCCTCGAAACACGATCGTAATGTATACCATCAATAAAGTCATCGTTTTCTTCGACCCGCCCTTTTTGCGGCGTGATTGCATTCCCACATTGCCACCTTTTGTAAAACGCGAGCTTTCGCGATTTTCGAGTTATTTTTGTACTCCATTTAATCCGGGTTTCTCCAAATAATTTCCTACGATCTCGATAGACACCGGAGGGTGGAAGCTTACGTTGAAATTGTTTTTTAAATCCGTCGTCGTTGTGCGAATGAAAAAATTCTGAAATATTAAAGGATTCAATTATTTTCCTCGTGATGCATCGCAAAAATCATTTTTTATCGAATCAGGCACGAAAGGGATGTTTGTCTCTGATAAACACCGCGTTATTTCGAAAAAAAATCAGTGGATGCAGCTTGTCGATAAAATGATATTTCTCCGTTCGTCTTTTTTTGCACACGCGCATCTCAAAGTCGATTGTTTTCGTATTTTGCGTGGATATAACAAGTGGTAAACGTTTTTTTGATGAAAAAGCCGCAACGAGAGTGAGAAAAAATCCTTGGGAGGGAAAAAATGAAAATCGAGAGGAACAGCGAGAGATGGAAGAAAGTGAGAGAGACGAGAGTGATGTCTCGTGATGGTAACGGCGTGTGAGCGGCTTGGCCCCACCTAGACGCGTGGGACCGACACCCACGATCTTCCATCTCGCGCTTGAGCGTCTGGACCACGATATATGTATATACACATGTATATACACGAGTATATATATGTATATAACGTGAAAAGTCGCAGTATACATGAATGAAACTATATGGTTGTATCAAAAGGGAGAACCTCATACAGACGTTGGGTTTCAGCCCATCTTTTCTCGATACAACGCGTATAGGTGTATTAGGGTGGGCAAAAAAACGATTATTCATTGTTTTTTTGATGAAATTTCTTTCCAGTCAAAAGTCCATTGCTCGGCAGCTCAAAAAAGCCTAGAAAAATTCTTGGCCTCTCGTCGTGGTATTTCTTAATTTCTCATTGGATCAACGGTGGACATTTCGTTTTTTGCTTTTGTAATCCGTAAATCGAAAGCCGTCAATCTTTGGGTAAATAAATAATTAAAAAATAGGTGAATTACGAGTATTTGAAAAATTGCAACGGGGGATCTTTGAATCTCTGAATAAAGGTGTCTTATATTTAGATCGGTGTTTGTTGAGGGGGTCAATTTTTCGGGATATCAAGAAAAAACGTAATCGTTTTTTTTACTCACCCTAAATTATATATACACTGTAGACCCTGAATTTCACTCGCTTTTATGATGCTCGCAAATAGCAAAGAGATACCGCGAGGATGAGAGAAGAGGAGTGGACAAGACCTCCTGATAATAAGCAGAGGATCGGGCAAGGCCACGCGTCCCCGACAAAAGTCATTTCATCAACTTTTCGGATTTTTTTTGGTCTCTCATTTCCAAAATCCCACGAAATTTTCAAACCTCGAAAAGCAAAGCGGGGATACACGAAATAAGGCTTTTTAAACGTCACGGAAACGATAACTCATCATGATTCGTTTCACGAGTCGACTTACTCAACGATAAGGCAAAACTTTTTCAAAGAAGAACGTGTTTTTCTCATTTTTCCCTCGTTTAGATTATTTTTTTATTATGTCATATTATTTGAAAAAACATTTCTTTAGTTTTTATTATTTTGGCTTGATCCTTCCGGAGAAGTACAGAGTCGAGAAAGTACGGGGATTTTTTTCCGACCGAATCTCCATTCAATCATGAATAATTACTACGATAATAATTTCGATTAATCGAAACAGTATTTTTTCCCACTTTCTCCACAGTGTCTCGTAAAAACTTCAAATTTGACTTTAATAAATATAAAAAAAGGATCGAATAAGCATCGCAGTGATGAAAATTATTCAGGATTCATTTTGTTCCCTCGAGTTATTTATTTTTCGCCCAAAATCGACGTTTTTACGTCCGGGGATCTTCCATAGGGCATTTATAAAATTTTGAAATTGTTGAAATTCGATGCTTTCTCAAACATGATTTTTTTTTCTTTTTTTTTATTCCTCTGGTAAATAATAGCTCGAGATTTATCATCACGTTCGGTACATCATGGCTTCACATTTGTTAACAAGATGAGGGAAAAAAAATTTGCACATATCATGCCGGCGATTTTATCCTTAGTCTTGGAAGACAAGGATCTTCGGTCGCTTGTACGAATACACTCAGAGTTGGTCATCATATTATCGAAGTGATCATTCGAATGTGAGAGAAGACACTGGACGTGAAAAGAAAAAAATGGATAAGAGTAATTTACGATTTGCGAAGAGGGGGGGAGGGGTCAACATCGAGTGTGATATAAATAACGATAAAGGACCGATGAGGTAATTTCCCATGTATATTAAATGAAATTTTCATGGAATGTACGAATTCAGACGTATTTGCATAAATACACAGGAGCTTTTTTCATTTATACGCAACATTTTATTTTATTTTATCTAAGATGAAGATTTAATAAGAAATGTTATAAAAAAAAATACCACGTGAGTGAACATAAATTCTAGCTCAATTACAGACTTTGTTCATCGCAAAATTCAATTTCTCGCTTAAATAACACGGACAAAAATATTTCTACGTCATTTTTGAGCTTTCGCGACTTTCGGAGCGCGAAATTTTCAACGAAAAATTTCTCAGAGTGAAAAATTGATGGCGAGGAATATTTATACGGTGTTTCAGCGTTTCCCAAAGTCGAGCGCTCTTTCAGCACTGATCGACATCGTTGCCGATTTTTTTCGTCATCGATATGGGCAATAGTAAAACGATACGATTTACACGACGTGTAATAAAGTTGTTTTCATAAAAATATCGATTAAAATCGTTCCGGAGATCGGTTAGACACTTTACAGAGTTCCCTTAAAAGGAATCATGAATCGATAAGACATCGCAAAAAATCTGTATACTGTATATGTGTACACGTGTGTAACGTCTTGGCTGTTGCGAAACCCTTTACTTGCATATAATCGAATCGACGACTCGAATTTCTCGTTTTCCATTGTTACCATATATAGAACTCTCGAGCTCGGCATCCCTTCCATTCCTACTCGATATTTCATCCTGATCCCTGTTACGGCACTCTGGTCTTATCCTCTCACTCGGAGGATCCTAGATACGGCGTACAAAGGCGCCTTTTATTTATTATTTTATTTTACAATATTGCCAGATGAATCGAAGAATCGCGTGGGCGAAAATCGCCGCTCTCGTTTCTCCAAAGCCATCTTTTTTATTCCTGAGCGGTAATTAGACGGTTTAAATCTCCGAGCAGGCGATTTTTCGACATATTGGATTTATTCTTGTCTCGAAATACTATCGGCGATAAATTGTCATTTTCCTTAAGGAGGTTCGCCTTCGTGAGGTTCGAAGTGTATTTTATAAAACTGCCCTCGGAATTATTTATAGATCTGTCACGAGGATTCTTATTTTTTAAACGTAGGTCTTTCCAATTTTGAGTAACGAAAAACGAAAATTGGAAAGTGAAACACGCATGGCGTACGATGTGATTATAAAGCTTTATTATCGTTGAAAACAACTCGAAAATTTGAGCTGAATTTTTTTTAGATTCATGGGTAAGTTTTTTGGGTTCGAATTTTCGGAAAACGATGACGAATATATTGGAATTGGTGCAACAAAAGAATTTGCGTTTTAAAGAGCCAAAAAATTGGTCGTTCGTTTGAGCTGCGATCTTCTTTGTGTACACTCGTCTTTTTCTTATTGAGTGATGATATTTCGTTGAATCACGATTTTTTCCAAAGCGTATTCTTCGAGTTCGATTTCTTCCTATGAATCACGTAAATCCCACGTGCGAATATCGCGTTGGCGACTTGGAAGACACGTCGGTCTTCAACGTAGCATTTGGCTCGTATTTGATTAATGTATGCAGTGTACGAGCAGGACGCGAGAACGTCGCACAAAAGCGATGAATTGACACAGAAAGTTGTCTTATTTCATTCAAGGATTCATCGCGATTAGAAAGTATCGGAATTTCTATAGCAAAATTAAAAAAAAAAAACCTCGAGAGTAAACACCATAAAATCGTAATTTTTTTGTCCCTGGAATCGAATGATTCGTTCAAAACGACAAAAAAATAGATTTTGCTCAAAGATAAAGTGGCGAATTTGACGCATTTTTTTTCACTCTCTTCTTCGATCTTGAGGAAAAATATCTTTCGATTATCATCGATTTTTTACTAAACGAAAAACATGTGTCGCGTATGACCAGTTCTCGATGAGTTGATTTCGTCCTTGCGTATCGATTTTTCGATCTTATATTTTCACGCTTAAACGGATCTCAAGCTACGAGTATTTTTGTCTCAATAAACACGATGGTGGAATTTACAAGGTTCATTTGTTTTTAACAGTTAATTGCACTGTATAGGTATGTATCATCGCAGCGTGGACCGCAGCAGCCTCCGGAGCAGCTTTGGTGACAATTTTCCCTCGTTGGTAACCTGGAATTTTATCGTTTCTTCTGTTTTCCTTTTTTTTTTACATCCACGAGGTGAAACCGTCATCTCAATCGTGTATTTTCTCACTGTTTAAAGCATGCTTTTACCTGGACCGGCGCCTGTGCTCGTACACTCTTGTACTCCTCTCTGCATCTTACGATACTCCCGTTTGATGCTCGAGTATGTTCTTCGCCCGTATATGCGACTGCTTCCCTCGTTTGTTCGTATCATTAGACACACTCGTGTGCAGCAAATTGCCACGCCCAGGCTGCAACCGCGAGTACTTTTAGCGCGCGTGTATATTTCAATTAAGGATGTACATGAGGTGGTTGCTCCAAAAATAATTGGCCTTTTTCTCATCTCGGTCGTATATTGAATGAAAAATCACGCAAAAAAATGATTTTTATCGGAATTTCGACCGGTGGCTCTCGCTCTTTGAAATTTTCGCGCTGATTGCATGGGATATTTGTTTTTTTTTCCTCACAAGCCTTGTAAATGCCGTAAATGAGGATTTTTGTAGGAAATTTTGTGCTCTACAAAAAAGGTCCTTAGCGGTAATATCGTAAAACTAACCGTTATCGAGTTACAAAAAACAATTTTCGTACTAAATTTTGACTAGCTGTAACTCTCCAATGGTTAGGTTTGCGATATTGCTTCTAAGGACCTTTTTTGTAGAGCGGTTCATTTTCTACGAAAATATATCGCGAGTTTCATTTTGACGCTTGTCGTTACGGAACAATAAAATTCCAAACGTGCCAGGATGGTTTTTCCTGCGTTATTTTTATGGAAAATGTAAAAGCGCGGTAAGACGCCTTTGAACATTGACATTGAGAGGTAAAACTTTAACCAACGTCGTCCCTCGTGCGAGCGAAATTTTTGAACCCGTTTGGAGAAAAAAAAACCAAAAAATCGTTCATTTTTTAAATTTGGCGACGAAGGCCGGTTAGTTCCGTCGACCCTCGCTACCTCGGTGACTCGTCGAGTGGGTCGAATGCGACTGCAACGAACGTCTTTACATCACGCGACGCATTTTTGTCTCATCGCGACAAAAGCCTTCCTCGAGAGCATCGAGAAACATGTATTTATTTTTCTCCCCTTAAGGAATTCAGACCCATTAGTTCGTTTGCCACGATACATTCGCTACCTCACGCATCCCTGTGTTATTCGGGAAATAACTTGTGATTTGATCTTTCAACATACGACTCAGTGACCAACAGAATTTTTGGATCATCAAAAATACCTTAGAAATGAATTTTTTTAACATTAAAACGACGTGAATCATATTTTTTGGATTATTCGATGCTTATCGGAAATCAATAAATTTATTTAACATGAAATTATGAATTGAATTTAAATTTTCGGTTACCACGAGACTGGCATGGACCCCCTTAACGAAATAACGAAAAAGTTTCGTGCGGCGTCGTCATGCTGCTGATAAAACAAATCAACTTCCGCCCGACGTGTGGCGTTCGACATTTTTAAAAATCTTGAATTTACACGCAGAAATAAATAAGTATACATAAGTCAATTCCGATAATTGGGAAAGCCTGGGATAACTACTCCGATTGCGAGTTTTATACACTTGAAAATAAGGGTAAAACCTCTCCGTTACTTCATTACCATATTTCTCCCGTTATTTCTTAATGAAGGGATCGTTATGTGGAGATATATGACAAGGGGCATTCGTTGCCTGCAGCGAGAGACAACTCGGAGGGAGAATAGTCGCGAATTTCCAATAAATCGATGAAAAATAAAAAGAAAAGCCGGCGAGCGAGACAAACTGTGGCTAAAATAAATTAGCGATGGGCAAACGCGCGCGAGCGCGCGCCGGACCTTTCACAATTTTTCTCCCTTCTTCTTCCTTGTTTATTTTGCCTTTTTTTTTGTCTTTGCATTCTTGTTTTTTGTCTTTAACGAAGCGCAGCACGACGTCCTCTCGAGTATACTAACGAGTCTTCGAGTTAATAAAAATCGTAGCTCGCCTCCACGTCGTCGATCTTCCACGGCCTTGCCGCCAGGGATAAGCGTCCTCGTTCGGTAGATCGAAATAATAATAATAATAATAATAATAACAATAATAATAAAATAAAACAAAAACCCAACTCGGTGAGACACTTTTCTCGTCCGACCCGTCTCCTCGATCGATCCTCGCCCTTTCCTCCTTTTGCCTCTAATTAATTCGTACGTTTTTATCGGACCTTCGAACGCGACACGCTCGGATAAGGCACACGTGTTCTCAATACACGCTCTTATCGTCACGCAAGATTGAATATTAATTCGGGGATTCGTCGAACAAACACACTCGTGTACGTACGAGCGCGTTAAGATTAGGGACTTTGGTGAAACTTTAAGCACACGTTATCTCGCGGTCGTGCCATCCATGAGGATTGACGTACTGTTTTTTTTTATCGCCAAGAAAATACACGAGCCGAGAACATTTTCGGCTGCCTTGGAATTCATCAAAGACCCGATTGAAAGCGATCAATGAGCGATTAAAAATAGCATCAAATATCGATATACCGACGTACGCAATCCCGTCGGTCCATTTCGCGCGCAATCGTCTTATTGCAGCAGCCTGCTGCTGCTCAAAATTTATTTCCGAGAATGCGAAAAGATTTAACGAAAAATTGAGAAAATTTGAATCAGCATTGAGTGTTTTTGTCTTTGACAGGTATATTTCACGGTTAGCGAGGATGTCACATTAATTATTCAGCTCTCGTATCCATCATGCCAAGATCGGACTATAAATCACGTAGAAATTCAGACAAAAATTTCGGTCGAGCGAGCGACTCGACGTCGGGTAACGAGCTATCCGTGTGGTACAGCGGCTCATCGCTCGTAGGCGTGTATTTCTCGTTTCGGATTGCCTGAAAAAACTCGCCCACTTTGTCGCGTCAGAGATCGATCCTGTCGGTTGTCGGTTTCGCACACGTCTCGGAGATTTGCTCTTATCGCGGCGATCTTCCAAGAGGATCAGTCGCAGCATCCCGGTTAAAAAAAAGAAGGATGTACGATTGAATCGATAGGAAATGATCGTGAAACTTTGTAAGCACTGTGAGCTGCTTATTCGGTTCAAAAATGTTAGTCTCGCGCTGTCGATTTTTTTGAGCGTCTCGGGGTAAGGTCCAGTTGGGATTGAATTTGCACGGCAAAGCATAGGAAACTGAAGCAGCTCGCATTGGTGTTGACGTTTGAGACCAATGTTTTTTTTGCGATTAATCAAAAGAGCTGGCTTCGTTCCACGCGCCTGCTTAAAATTAATCTGATTTCCTCTGCGACTTGGGAGCAGTTAATTAATGATGCTGGATCACTCTTATAGCACGTGGGCTCGGGCGGCGCGCGTCAATCATCGGGATTTGAATTTATCCGCAAACTTTCGTCGTTTCACCACCGGAAAAAACCTGTCACGATAATCGTCGACTCGTTCGAGAGACATTTACGATAAATTAGGCGCGTATGTGATATGAAAATTCTGACGGTCGACGTGTCATCTGAGTCTGCGCCAAATTAAGGTGTTTATATCCGCGAAAATAAGCACATGCTCGCCGGCGATAATAATTGCATAAATTTGGAGTAATTTCGACGGAATTTATCCCCTTAATTTCCGTTCGAGGATCTTTTGGACGTTTCACTCGTTATTATTTTCTTTGCGCTGCCACGGCTGGGCGTTTGACGACACCAATTGCGAAAATACTTTCTCGTTTTGGTGGTCGCACTGAAACGTCGGTAAGGAGATGGGAAAAAACGAAGGGAGGAAGAAAACGAAGAAGGGGATAGAAGCTTCATTGCAATCTGTATAGAAGCCTGAAATCGTCGATAAATACCACAGCATATACATGCGAAAATGCATGATGGGAGGAGAATGATATTCTCTTCCCACGCTCCGAGGATAATTTGGCTTCGTGGATTATATATTCCGGTAGTTGTGCTGCTGTGGCAATCCTGTTTTTACAGGACAAAAATATGACTCGCGAGTGTCGAGGCGCCGCCGGTGTATAAACACGGGCGATATGTTGTGAAAGGATCTGTAATTCTTACGTTCCACGTCTCGTTCACGAGCTAAAAACCCCTATATTTGAACACAAAATTACTGACGAACGAACTCCATCCCATTGGAGAGAAAAATAAGATGAATTTTTGACGAGAAGGCATCGACGAGCATTCTGAGATTTATTTTTTCGTTGAGAGACTTTCGCGTCTCTCTTAGATTTGGACCAGGGATGGATACTAATTCGGTAACTGATTTAATTGATAAAATTCGTATTATTGCATTTTCGGACCGAAATATTGGGTTTTCGATAAAATATCGGCGTATTTCGTAATCAGCAGGCGAAAATACATCGATACAGACCGTTAAAAATCTTTTTTGAATCCAAAATTTTTCGCTATTTTTTGCCGGATTGAGTTGGTTCATTAAAATGTTTGCTATTTTGTTTTCGTTCGAGATGGACACTTCGACTTGCGCTTATTCTCTTGGCAATTGATGAGGCTTTAAAATGGCGTTTGGTTTGTCCAGATATCTTAATTTTTCGATTTTTGGCAGATTTTTAAAGTAGGACCACCGATTTTCGCCAATTTTCCCATACATACCCCTTTTCGTTTTTTTCGCCGATTTTCAACACCGATTTTTAGGGTGAAGCAATCGAGTTATCGACATTTAACTTTCACCATTGTTTAAGTCTACTCGAGGGCTTTTCAAAACACCCCCATTAAATCTATGTATCGTGATTTAGAACGCCGTTATGGCCTTTTGAAATTTCGGCTTTTCGATGATTCTGGAAAAGTAGGCAAAAATGACGAAAAAATTTTTTCCGAATTTTCGATAGTTCAACAGTCTCTTCCATCGCAAATTGTCCGCCGATTACAAAACTCATCGAGTTTTTCCCGAAAACACGAAATTTCGGCAAGAAAACGCAAAAAAACAGAAAAATTCAAGCAAGAACGATGAATCCAGCATCTCATCGTTGATACAAAGACCCCAAAGTGTGCTCGAGAGTCGCGCGTTCGACTACCGGAATTACGCGACTAGGTAAACCGATGGGAAACTCTCGCGGGAGCCCGCGAGACGACGCAGCATCCCTCCCGTCGTGAGATGATAACTAATGCCCGCGATTAAAAGTCAACAAGATGCGCGGAGATGCGCGAGGTTTCGGACCCTCGGGAACTGTGTCGCGGGCTTCGGTCATCCGATACGCGAAGCTCTGCGGCTACGACGGCCGCGTGATCGTTAGTAAAATGTTTAGTAAAAAATCTTTGCAAGGAACAAAACGTTGAAAAAAAAATATCGAGAGAAGCGCGTTTCTACCATCCTCTCGTCTCTGTTTTTTTTTCTTTTTCCCGCCCAAGACGCACTCCGAAGAATCTCTGGTTTCCCATTTCATACACGGCGAGTCGAATGCCTTTTCCGTTACGAGAACTTTGATGCCAACTCGCCAGTCCCCTCAACACGTATCCCAAAAAAGTAAGCATGCAACATCGGTACCTTTGTGAAAGGCGAAATGTGCCTCCATTCGTCTCTTTGTTGAAACCCGACGACGATAAAATGACAAGATCTCAAAGATATACACGGTGCAAACATTTCCAAGACTCTCTTTCAGCCCCGGAATCCATGGTCGAATAAAATTTTCAAAAATCGAAATCTTTCGTACAATTTTATCGACTTTATAAGAATGGAAATGTGCCATAATTACAAAGTTTCATGTATTATAGAGTATCATATTTCAACGATCAAAACCGAAGAGGAAAAATTCTTTTGCATTTTGGAGCAAGTTAGTCAGTGATCAATCTCGATGACTTTCCGTCTAGCGCAGAATCCATCGTGGAATGGAGTCATCTCAAAATGCAACTTCATCTCAAATGGACAAAACTTTCCGTTCTGAATCTGCTCAGAGTGCTATTTTGACAGGAAAAATACTTTTTCCCACGTCAAACTCATCATCGTATCTGGTCCTCTCTCTTTTCCCGTGGAATGTGAGTCACGGTCGCAGCATCCCGACGCTAGAAATTTCCGTCTTGGAAATTTCCGACGCGTTTGATATAGCTATAATACGTGTCTGTCGTGTCAAATGACAATTTCGTGTCATACATGAATAATAAACACGCAGCTCGTTAAATCCAAAGCAGCGATGTTCCGTTATGGCTTACAGAAACGGTAATAACGCGATCAATGATTCAGATAGAGAAAGTTCTCCCATCCAAAGCGAGAAAACAAAATATACCATTAAAGAAAAAAAAACAAACTAGAAATGACATACGCTCGTCGATTCGAGCACGCGATCGATTCTCTCCTGATTTTTCGAAACTTTTTTCATTCCTCGCGGTTCTTTCGCATTTTTTTCTCGACGCAACTTTAGCTCCGCCGTTCCTGGCGACCTCCCCCGCGGTACGGCGATTTAAAAAATGTACGAATCGCAACTGGGAGAGGAATTTTTTTTGAATATTCACGGTCCACCGCGAGAGGCTGTGAAAGTGAGATAAAGTGGAGGGAGGAGGAGGACGGAGTAAGATGGAATAAAAAAAAGGATCGGAAAGAGGATCTCTCTGCGGTCGTTTGTGGTTTCAGGCTTGTACGAGTCTTCTCCGGGTAAGATCCTCTAGCATGTGCGAGCGGCGTGCCGCGCATCACCTCTTCTCGCGGTCTCGCTGTAACCTGGCGGTGGCCCTGTCGTTGGTATATATACAGAGGTACTTGGCGGTATGAGAAGGCTCTCCGGGTATAAGGAACGAAGAAAACCGTGGATATAACCCGTTCGGTCGCGTGGCTCGCCCACGCTTTGCGTGCCCGCGTGCTCGCGCCGTTGAAAGAGAGATGAGACGGAGGAGAGACTCTCCGCAGCAACGTGCGTTGGTACCGGCCGAATAGCTTACGCATACCTCTCGCGTGGAACGCTACGTGGATGATGATGATGATGATTATGATGATGATGATGATGACGATGATAATGATGATGATTATTCCGTCTTTCGAGATGAATATCCATACGCGAAGACGTTTTTGATACACGCCCGATGCCCCTGAAGTACCGGGGGCCTTTGGGACAAATTCTCTTCGAGTATCGAGAGGTTATTGCTGGAAAAATACTTTTTTCTGTCGATAATTCTGCGTGAATGATGCTGATGATGATATGCACTTCCGGCAAACGTGTGCACATGCGGACGCGTTTTTAGCAGCGCGCAATGCACCGGAAACGCGATCTCTGGAAAGAAGTGTTTGGAATATCGAGGCGTTTTTGAAAAAATTCTGTTTTCTTGTTGATAAAAATACGATAGTTGAGAACGACGATGATGATGATGATTTTTCTGTCTTTCGAGACGGATTTGTCGCGAGGACACGTTTTTAACGCGCTTGGAATGCATCTTTGGGACAAATTTTGTTTCGAATATCGAGACGTTATGGAGGATTTTTTTTTGCTGCTCAAAATGCGATGTAATGGGTTTTCATGTATTTTTCGAGCGTCAAATTTCTTTTGAATTCGTAGCTGACACTGGATTTCTCATTTTGAAAAATTTTCCTATCGTTTTATCGTATGTTCGCTTCGTGTTGAGCGTATTTTTTTTTTCGGATGTAATAAACTCGTTACGATCTCGAGGATCGCGTGTCGCGAAGGCAAAAGGGCGCGTGTGTGTGCTAATGATGATGACGAAGCGCTGATTTTCACGGTTTCCGCTTAATTAGTCTTATCTCCTGTTAAATACCCTTTTCCATCTTTACCTGGTGCTCCAACGCTCTCCCGATAGGGGCGTGTATACGCGGTTAGAAAAAAAGTGTACCGGCTGATTCACATCGGGTGTTCAGCACGAGAACTCCGCGAACCGTTTTTCGATGAGATGTTTTCCCCGAATTTAGCCGTGTTTTGGTAAAAATGGACCAAAAGATTAGAGAAAATTGACAGTGGAATAAAAATTATTCGAAAATTTTTATTTAGAGTTCTTTTTTTAATAAAAATATCACGTAAAAACGAAGAGTATCACTCGCAGTTTCCGACACTGTTCCCACAGCCGTAACTCTTCTATTTTTTCAAAAAAATAAATAATTCTTGTTCCGACAGATTTAGCGTTTCGGTTATATCAAATATTTCCATGTCAGAAATGGATAAATCATGAAAAATCAATGAAAATATTTTTTTCCACATACTTTTCAAGATTTATTTCAACAAGCTCAAAAAGATTAACGCGGATACATTTTGAGCAAGAATCGCAAGGAAAATGTTCGAATTTGCCTGATTTTTCGTCTCTTCAAAGTCGTTCGAAAAAAAAAAAAACGAGCGGCCGAGCGGTTTTGCTCGGAAAATCGTCCGCAGCATCCGGAGTTTCTCGATTATCCCATCTGATGTGAATTGTCCTGTACTCGAGCAGTCTTCGATTTTTACACGTGGATCACAGGCTCATCTCGCTTCGCGCAAATCCATCTTTATTCTCCGACACACGTATGTACGTGTAATATTTATGTGCGTAGATACACACACGAATAAATATTATACAGCATAACAACATAACAACGACGAATGTAGTCTGGAGTAGGCGGCTTGAATCAAAGATTTGTCTCCGATTTTCCCATAATTATGTCCATAAATCGAATGTCCCTCTGATGTTCATAAATCGAACGCTGGAAGCTGCTTATCGGAGTATAAAAACACGTTATCGAGGAAAATATAAAAGAAGAGCGCGTTTATCGAATCGCCCAGACAGAAGAAGGAGAGTACGACGTTTTAATAATTTCAGACGGTATTTTCGAGGCGATTTTTCGAGCTCGTGGATCAGCCAATAAAATTCTTGCTATATTCGTAAATATTGTATGAGATATCACCTAAAACACATACTAATTTATATACACACGCTAGCTTCGAGTGAAATATGGCTCGATTATGCAAATCGATCTTCGTTTTTTCCCCCCCTCCTTCCTTTAATTGCAGCCATACGCCGGACGGCTTTATTTTCGAAGATTTATACGGAAATGTGATCTTTCGAAATAAAAGTATACCTCGATCGATGGTTTTGTTCGCATTAAAAGTAGCGAATGAGCAACGTTCCGATGTATTTCATTTTTTAGACGAAATATTCAGCGAGGAGGGAGTGGCACGAAGACAACATCAAAAGTTGACCAACCGGTGGGTTTTCTTCGGTACGGTCATAAATTCGATGAAATTATTGAACGCTTTCGGCATAAAGTTTATTCGCACTCCATACGTTTTTCTCGCATCTCCCTTCGTGGTACTCGATGCTGCGTGCTTCGAAGATTAAGGTAGATCGCACGTAGCGTCTCAACAAAATCGAAATAAAGCGAGATAAAAAAAAATTCGGAAAATGAAAAAAAAGTATCGCAAAAGACGTGTAAATGTTCAATCTCGTTGGACACTCGGTTTTTCGTGTACATCTTCATTGACAAACGTGATCGCGACGCTCAAAATTGAAAAAAAAACACCCGCATTTTCCACACCGCAGACTGAAATGATGGCGTAGAAAATCGTGAAAATACGAGTGGGATCAGGGATTTTTATTCATTCTTCGTCGGTCTTTAGCGGATTATTTCCTCGAAACTATGCGCGGCTATTTCGCTTTCGCGTTTTTCTTAAATGCCACATGACCATTTCAATAAATTAAATTAATTAGCTGTTGGAATTTCGACGACGAGTTAATACGTTATCCCTGAAAGCTGTACGAAAATCGAGTGAATATATTCTCTCGCGTGTTTGGAAGATTCGACGCGACATCGGTGAATTACAAACCCTGAGGGTTTCGAGATCGAGATATACATACGTATATTTGTGTCATTCTTACACGTGCGCCTTTTTTCGTTACGTTGCCACGGCAAAATCCACGTGAAATCGTCATTAGGGTGTTCGTAATTACCCAGGATGACACTTTTCAGCTGGGCGAACCTGAAAAACGCGGTATTGAAAAAGAAAAAAAATACAAAAGTCCCCAAGCCCTGTCCAAACGACGACTCTTTCCATTCGATTGAAATAGGACTTCAAAATTCCGCAATTTCGCGAATTTCAATTTCCGTCTCGCTTATCGGACACGTTAAATTCTGAAAAATTCTCAATTCCGCCTCGAGTGCAATTCCTACGGATGGACAAGTACTCGCATCAGCGACAAATTTGTTTTTTTTGTCAAAATAAAAAAAAACATTTTGACACTTATTATATTAAACGAATTTGCAAAAAATGTCGATTCCGCTTCAACCATGGGCCTTTTGCGTGGACAAATTTCTACATCGGAGACGAAAAAAATGCAAAATTCAGAAAGAAAATTGTTGTTACCGGTAGAAAAAATGGTCTACTCAAAAATTTCACGAATATAACGCGCGAGAATGAAAATCTTGAGGAAAAAGTGCAGAAATTCCATGTGTAAATTAAATGGGAAAGGTATCGTCGTTTGGGGAAGATTTAATGGCGTCTGATTTTTTTTTCAACATTGTTTTTAGGCTATAAATCGATGATTTGGAGCATACCCGAGTGAAAAATGTCATCTCGGAGAATAACGGACACCCTAAATATACGCATAGCTTTGGCCAACTACCAATGATTAATTTAGACCCTATCGAAACTCGATTGCGAGCCGAAAGATACGCGTCCGACCACGCGGTGTGTGCTCCTCGTCGTCTCCGGCGGGTCCTAATTGCCTTGACGCAGTTTATCAAACGCTTCACCAAACTTCGTGATGCCCGTAGAGAATTCGACGATCTTTCAAAGACGCGTGCATGAATAATCGAGCGATCTGAGAATCTCCGGTAAAAATAAAATAAGAAACCATTTCGTAATTTATTTCTAATATAATGGGAAGAAAATTAATGAGGGCGTTTGTCGAAAATCGTTCTTTGGAATACCAGTTTTCGAGGCTCCGATTCGGATGAATTGAAAAAAAGACAAAAAAAAACAGCAGTGTGTCGGACTAAAAAATATTTCGGAATATCAAGGGTTTTGAGTAGACATATTTTTCTTTGAATATTTTTCTTTTCTCTCTAAAAGAATAAATAATTTAGAAAATCATGGAAAAGTATCCGAGTTTGTCAGAGTTGGCTTTAAGACGACAAAATTAATTATGCAACGTTAATAGTGATTTTAGTATGGAAATTAATTATTCATGTTTATTGATTCATTTTTCTCTGCGCACGTTCGATGAAACAAATATAATTATCACAATATTCATAGCTCCTGATAAAGTGTGGCTTCCAGAGGGTTCGTCCCTCTCTCATCGTTTGATAAAAACGAAAGAAAAAAGAAACAACGACGAACTTCAACGACAGGAACGAATGATGAAAAAAAACAGCATAAAAAACAAGAAATCAGAGCAATAAAATCTATATACGCTTCTGCCATTCCGTGTGTTCGCATCGCAGCTCCTCAAAGATCTGCCCCGCGATCTCTACGTTTCTCACAGTGACGAAGCTTGTATCCGTGCGCGATCATTTTCGCGCTACTCGAATATGTATACCAGGACGCAAAACGCCCTTTTTACTACCGCGAGAGGTAGCAATGTTATTAGCTTATAAATTCTCGTACGTGCGTGTATATCCATGTGCGAATGTACGGCGGCCAAGAACTCTCAGATTCCGAGCAATTGCGACTTCATACATATACAGGATGTCCCAAAACGGGATGCTGATAATTTAACGCTACATCGGGGATGAAATTCCGAGTCGAAAAGTCTTTGAGCAATTTTGGATCCAACGAATCCCTCACGAGTTATTAATTAATATAGTTGGGCCAATCGGACGCGTGCGCTCGCGCTGGGCGCGCTGGAGAAGGGACGAGCGCGCGCGTCTGATTGGCTCGAACTTTGACGATTGATAACTCGTTAAGGTTTCGGTCGTATAAAAAAATACTGAAATACATTTCGACTCGGAATTTCACCCTGAATCTACCTTCAATTTATTAACATCGAGTTTTGAGACATCCTCTATACTGCACGTGAATATGGATACTGACGCACACACACACACGTATCTTACACGAGATATAAATGGGGCACTTAAGTAGGATGTCGTTCGCACGTAATGACGCCTTCAAAGCTTACCTACCCGCGAACCTATATATACGTACAGCGTACATGCGCCGCGGGGTAACTGGAAAACGTGTCACTTAAGCAACAATCATGCACGTGGGAAGAATTTTAAAAAAGAATAATCATTTTTTCTCGAAGAACGATATGGTTTTTCCTTTTCCTTTTTCACGGCAATTTCAAGGTACGAATTTTCAAATCCGTGGAAAATATTCTTCCAGGGATTTTCTGGAGGTATAATCGTAAAAAGAAGGGAAATGGAATACGAACTTTGAGCATTCGGCGATGCTGTAAGAATTTTTGAAAATCAGTCGTGTTGAATTTCGACCAAGCATTTAATCGAGATGATAATAATATTAAAAATTTATTGATGAAACCATTTGTTTGATTTGTTGGAAAAAAATGGCGGTTTCCGGAAATACATTAACGAATCTTCTGAATCTCTTTCGATTTCTTTTTTGCTATTTGCAAAAAAATTTTCGATATTGCTGTTTTATGAAATCAATCTGCCTTATAAGTTTTATATCGCTATTGTATTTCGATTTTGTTGGTATGGTATACCTTCGAATCATCCTCGAGAACTCGAGAAACTCAAGAAAAGAAAAAAAACTCGTAGGTGCTTTATAAAGCTATTTACATTCTATCTGCTATCTGTACATGGTGTGGATTAGGAACTTTGAAATAATGATCACCGATCCCGCACACACACACACACACGTATACTCGTTTAAATACAGTATATAAATCGCACGTGGATCCACATAACATGCTCAAGTTTAGTTTTATTAAAAACGAAAGATAAGTAGGCTCCCTTTATTGCTACAAACTCGGTGTAATGACTCGGATAAACGTCATGGCAATTTCGGTAAGATAATTTCGTGTGATTACGATGTGAACATCTGTCGAAAAACCTTTTCGGAATAGCTGATTAGAACGATTCGACAACTGCCTCTTTTTTTCGGAATTCCGTGCCTGGTCATCGGTCCAGAGATCGAAACACTGTACGACGTGCCATTGGAATGTAATGCAATTCACAAAATTCTCAATACCGGTCAATTAATATGGAAATAAATGCTCCTATTAGATTTTTTCACCGGGCGAATATGATTTATATTCGCACGAGGAAAATTAAACGTCGTCGCGGAGACGTATAATTTGACATCGAGGTCTCGGAACGCGTCGATCATATTTTTATATAAAATTGAGAAAAAAAGCCTGGGATAAGAGGCGTGAGAAAAAGGAAGACTCATCCCTCGGGTTCAGTCGCTGGATGGACGAAATCGAATAAAATGCTGATAACGTATACGTCAGCTTGCGAGATCGTATATAGAGGGTGTCTTAAAAACTCGATGCTGGAACTTTAATGCTACATCGAGGATGAAATTCCAAGTCGAAAAGTCCTTGAGGACTTTTCGATCAGACGAATCCACCTTGAGTTATTAATTAATACAGTTTGACCAATAAGACTCGTGCGCTTTCGCTGGAGAAGGGAGGGCTCAAGCTTTTACAATTAATAACTCGCGACCTTTTGGTTGTATGAAAAAACACTAACATACTTTTCTACTCGGAATTTAATTCTGAATCTAGCGGTAAATTATAAACATGGGGTTTCGGGACACCCTGTATACTGGTCTTACGCGATTATAATTTCCGGGAGTTTGCAATTCATCACCGTGGTAAATACCAGTTGTGTCGCGTGGTACCCACAGAAGACGGGAAAAACGAATCGCAGAAAAAAAGGAAATGAAAAATCGACTACGTGTCGTGTGTGAAAATTAAAAGAAGAACGAGGCTAGTCGGATGATTCACGGTGTGTTGCTATCTATGCATTTATTCATTTATATATGTACGTATGATCAACATCGTAAAGACAAGAATTATGACGCTCCAATGTCTCAGCTACGTGCGTTGCTCACCCAAGATTCGACTTTTCTTTTTTACGATATTATACATATATATACACACAAGCCTGTGTATATCGACGTTTGTATACGCGTATTACGATAAAAAAAATAGTTAACAATCGATAGTTTTTTTGTGCTATTTTTTTGTACCACGATCCATATGACTATGGAATTTAAGGTAGTACTACGGCCATTTTGTTATCCACCCTACTTCATACTCGTGTCTGGAGAAAAAAAAAATGCATCGACCATTCCCTTATCGAGATATCGATGATTGAAATTGTCATTGTTTTTAGCACGGAATTGCTGTATGGAATTGCTATTCTCAATTTTTAAGAAATGAAAAAACGAACGGTTCCGACTCATTTGTCATCGAATGTTTATATACAATTTTGAAGAAAATTGGCAAATATGATTCCCAAAATACCGATCAAATTTTGAAACGCTTCAAGAAAAGTTTTATGAATATTTTCAGAATTTTTTCTTTTTCAGGAAGAGGTGTATTCCTGTTGTGGTGCAAATTCCCACTGGAGTAGAAATCGAAATTTGCATACAGGCGTGAAACAAATTTTGAAAAACCATACCGGAGGCTGTACGAAGCCGCATTTCGGTCGAGCAATGAGAAGGATCAATCCGTCGTTGACACATGCTCAGGGCTATGTACGTACTCGAAAGTATGTGCCACGGTATTATCCACCGTGATTCTTTCGTATATAAACATCTTGCGGCGATTCGAAAGTCTCTCTCTCTTTTTTTTTCAAATATATAAATCTTTTAATCTTCGTCGTTCGATCATTTACGCTTCCGCGTGTCTCTGGGTTTCCATCGCAACTCTCTTCGCGATCCAACTGACTGTTACTTTCGGCTGTTTGTTTATTTTTTTCATGTTTTTTTTCCTTTCGTTTCGATTTTTTACGCCATTTCTTCTTCCTCGTTGTTTTTTCGTCTTAATTCTTTTTATCGACCATTCTGATTCTCCAAAAAATGTGTTCTCGTCTTTCGTGTTCTTTTTTCTCTCTCGTTCTTTGCGCTCGTTTGCGAATCCTCCACCCACGTACGATTTACGATTCTAGCAAGAGACCCACCACACGAGATGTTTCAATGTGGACATTTATATGAAAAAAACAAAAAAAAAACGGGAGACCCGATATGACTACGCTACTTTACATATTAAATGGGAATCCAGCTTTCATTCGTATCGATATGTATACGTGAATGTGTTGAATGTGTACTCTCCGTGCTAAAGTGTCATCAAATGCCACGTGTGACGTTAAATGAGAGGCCGAACGAGGTGGTTTGTTTAGCGATTTTTCTTTTTTTTTTTCGGCAGTTGCTACTGACTTGACTCCGATACGTATAGATTGGAGTGCTTTTATCAAATACACATTTATTTCAGCCCGAGTTTCATCGATGATAATGTAGAAATGATTCGCAATGGAAAAAAAACAATTGAAAAATTGAAAAAAAAAAACATTACCCAGCAAAACATTCGTGTATTGTTCTCTTCCCTGGACCGAAAAATTTCTTCAACCTCTTTTCTCTTCTTCTTGAAGGAATTTACAAAATCTGTTATGTTATGATTTTGAAAATGGAAAAATATGAAAAAAAAATCGTTCGTACTCGGGAAGAGCAGAGGAAAATTTGTGTGTGCGAATGAAAATGTAATCGTTCGCGGTATCCGCGAGTTTCGACTTTTCGAATTTACATAGGACAGTGAAAATTCCGTTATAAATTTTATTACGCGACGTTTTAACAGAGATGTTTCGCCATAATTATATTCGTACGTGCTCGAGTAATTTCCCTCATTATTTTGCCCGCATCGATATTTTTAGTTTTTATCTTTTTTTCCTCGCATTTCTCGTTCCTTTTCGTATGTATGTATGTCGGTATCGCGTACACCGAAGTACGTAAATGAGATGACCGCGCGTTTCTTGCATTTATAACGGAGACGCGAATAAGAATCGTGGAACTCGGCGAATTTGTTGCACGATCGAAGCCAATTTGTGCCATTTTATGTACACTTAGATATGCAGTATACGATAGCATACAGGGTGCTTCAAAAAGCGCTGCTAATATATTTGAAGCTAGATTCAGAATGAAGTTTCGTGTAGAAATGTATTTTGGTATTTTTTTATACGACCAAAAGCAAACGAGTTATCAAATACCAAAGATCGAACTAATCGGACGCGCGCGCCGGTCCCCTCTCCAGCGCGCTCAGCGCGAGTGCGCTGATATCAATTAATTAATATATTAATTAATAACTCAGCGCGGATTCGTCAGATCAAAAAGTGTTTGAAGACTTTTCGACTTGGAATTTCATCCCCAGTGAAGCATTCAATTATGATCGTCGGCTTTTGGCACCCCCGGTATACACTACGACGAGAAAGAAATCGACCTGGACGACACTCCCTTGAATTTCCTACTTTCCCATTAACGACAGTGAATCTTGAATACGATATCACTAGTACGTACGATGAATATTCATGTATATCGTTATATTAAAAAGTTGATGAGGAGATATAGATCGAAAGTATCGAAATATCGCATGCATTGTTGTCGTTTCATTCGTTCGTTATGTTGAGCGAAGATGCGAAATTCATGCGAGACTCGGTTCCCGCGGCTTATGTTATTCGAAAAGTTGTCGGTTTGTGACATATCGTCAAAACTTATTGATCGATCAGTTTGCAAAAACCGTAATTGCAGGCCGAATTAGAAAAAAGGCAGAAAAAATGTTATACAGTTGATATTATATATATTTTATATATAACATTTTATTATTTATATAAAATTTCATGTAGTTAGAAGGATTATTCGGAGAAAAATCATTATCTCTGTTACGAAAATTTCGATTTTTCCCTTTATAATAGAATTGGATTTTCTCAAACTTTACCGTAATGAAAAAAGATCGTGACTGATTGACGTTCAAAAGAAAATTATTACTTTCGAAAATTTTGGGACTCCGAAGATGCTGTCATATTTATATCGACGATGGATCGAAAATTGCCTTGGAATATAAAATTTGTTCAACATGTACGGTAATCGAGAAAAATTAGGACCGCTTGAACTTTCAGTAAAATTATATTCTCTACTACGCACTTTTCGAAATTTATTTCGTACTCGACAAGTATGTCTGTCTTCCGTCATTCTTCAACGTTATTTATAGATCATGTACGCGAATGCTCTTATCGTTTTTTGTGTAAAAACTGTTTTCCTCACCAAAAATCGATTATTTGATCAGCTTCACTCATTACCATTGGTAGAAATATTATCAAAGTGCTACCAGTGGTTGCGTAAAGTCGACACGTGCAGAGAACTCGGTGGGCGAAATACACCGAATGAAAAGTAAATACGCTCCTACAAAATTCCATATATTTGGTCGTGCGACTAGATAGATACAGAATTCCATAAAATATGTTTCATAGAATACTCGAACATCGTCAAACATTTTCAGAATTTATCGATCACGTAGACACATAAAATTACCTAATGCGCAAATGAATACTTTTGTTGTATCATTTCCTTATCTCATTGCCACATGTGTCGAAAATACATTTTTAAGTCGAACGTTGAAAACGATAAAGGTATAAATAGTCAAACCTGGACTATAACCACGCAGTTGGAAGCCATCTTTTTGTCTTTTACGACACTTGTCTTATTTTCCGATTTCGATATTTCGTGGAGACATTGAAATAAAGTCTTACCGGAGTCTCAGTCGAAAATACTTAAAAACTATTGTCATACTTGACCGCAGTTATGACGAGGCATTATTCTGTTGTTGTCATTTATTTAATCATTCTCGGTATTGTGACAGTTTATTCAGCACAGCAGGAATTCACGCGAACCAACCCAGAAATCCGAGGGAAGCGCGTTTCGGTACAGCAGGTAAATGTTAAAGATAAATGAAAATCAAAATATTGTTTGTATCGGAAGGATAACGTGTTTGTGAAGTTAGCCCAGACATTGAGTTTTTTTCCAAATAACGCAAGATGTGAGATGTGCTGCAAACAAAATAAAAAACTTTTCCTCACACCTCGATGGAAAGTTCGGTTTTCGCCCCTGTTTTGCGGGACGAAAGTGCCACATTCCCTCCCGGCGCAATGTTCAAACGAAACGTGTCGAATTTTCGAAAAGATACCGCTTGCCTTAGCAACGACTTGTTTATGTAATATAATAGATGTATCTGTGGACCTTTTATAACCGCGAAAAGTTTAATGAGAGAACAACGAAATTTAATACAAATTCAAAAAAATAAATTTTTTACATATTATACAAAATTATATTTCGGAAATAAAAATTCGTAAAAAAAAAGTTGAAATTAAATAAATTATATTATTTATTGATCACGCAATCGATGTGATAATGAATTATAATTAATTTATATGATATTGAAATTGATAATGAAATGAAGAATAGAAAAAAGAATTTTCGTTTCATTCCGGGGCTCGGTATATTCAAATTATTATTTATTTTTATTAATATTTTAATCCAGAAGACAAGACAACAGAATTAAATACAAATTAAAAAAGAAAAACTTTCATATAACAAATGAAATTGTATTTTGACAATGAAAATAACAAAATGAAATAATGTTGAAAACGAGAGAATAAGTTACTGGTAATTATTGTTGCTGAATATTTACTTTAAAAAAAAATTTTTAAACACTAAAGAGAATAATTAAAGCGACATCCGATTTACTATTCATTAATATTAATATTGATTGGTTAAACAATAATCAACCACGGGTTTAGAAAATTGTTAAAATAAAGTAATCGAACGTTTTTTAAAAAAATGCGTAATATAAAAAAAACTTTAACAATTAAGAAGAATAAATATTGTTTAATAATTTAAAAAGTTTGTTTTTATTCACGCGACTCAGCACAAACCGAGCACATATAACCACAACTCCTGTTTTTGAAAACAGGCAAAATATCTGGGCTACTTTTGATTTTTTCCATAATTTTTCTCTTTATGAAAATTCTGGGCTACTTTTTATTTTTTCGATTGTCCATAACTTTTTTGTTTATTAACATTTTTTAATTTTGTTTGCACTACAAGTTAGTTCAAACCGAGCACAATTCACTACAACCTTCGGTTTGAAATCGTCGGTCGAAAATCGTATGTTTTTTGAAAAAAAAACAAAATGGCTGGGCTAACTTCATACGCATAAGGGTGACTTTTAATCATGCTCAATGCTAATGTGAATATCGATTCTGACCTATTATCAGGGTGCTGTGAGGCCATTGAAGCATCGCGTTTCAAGGCAAGTTAAGACCTCCAGTGAGCTATTTCGAGAATCCTCACCAACGGGTGATACCGATGCTTCGAGGATGGAACTTACAGGGGAGGCAAAGGGGGAAACATCGGAGAGTCTCCTCGTCATTGTAAAGGAAGAGGCAGATCAGACATCGGACAATCAATGGGACGAAGCAATGCCGTTTTTAGACGGAGAGTTTCCAAGGCCAGTAAAAAAAGAAATCTCCACTTTGGAGGGTGTTGTCCAAAGAGCTACAAAGGAGGAAGACCACAAGATGGAAAGTGTCGTGCTCATTGTAGAAGAAAAAATGCTGAAGTGCCAAATACACTTGGGATCGGAAGACCCGGAAAACGCAGCGGAGAGACGAGCGAAGCACAGGGAAATTGAAAAGCGCTACAGAGAGCGCAAAAAAAAGTTAGAATCGGAAAACCCAGAAAAAGCAGCTGAGAGACGAGCGAAGCACAGGGAAATTGAAAAGCGCTGCAGAGAGCGCCAAAAAAAGTTGGAATCGGAAGACCCGGAAAAAGCAGCGGAGAGACGGGCGAAGCAGAGGGAAATTGAAAAGCGCTACAGAGAGCGCCAAAAAAAGTTGGAATCGGAAAACCCAGAAAAAGCAGCTGAGAGACGAGCGAAGCACAGGGAAATTGAAAAGCGCTGCAGAGAGCGCCAAAAAAAGTTGGAATCGGAAGACCCGGAAAAAGCAGCGGAGAGACGGGCGAAGCAGAGGGAAATTAAAAAGCGCTACAGAGAGCGCCAAAACAAGTTGGAATCGGAAGTCCCGGAAAAAGCAGCGGAGAGACGGGCGAAGCAGAGGGAAATTAAAAAGCACTACAGAGGGCGCCAAAAAAAGTTGGAATCGGAAGACCCGGAAAAAGCAGCGGACAGACGGGCGAAGCAGAGGGAAATTGAAAAGCACTACAGAGAGCGCCAAAAAAAGTTGGAATCGGAAGTCCCGGAAAAAGCAGCGGAGAGACGGGCGAAGCAGAGGGAAATTAAAAAGCACTACAGAGAGCGCCAAAAAAAGTTGGAATCGGAAGACCCGGAAAAAGCAGCGGACAGACGGGCGAAGCAGAGGGAAATTGAAAAGCACTACAGAGAGCGCCAAAAAAAGTTGGAATCGGAAGACCCGGAAAAAGCAGCGGAGAGACGGGCGGAAAGGAGAGAATACGACAAGCTCCGGAGAGAGCGCAAAAAAAAGTTGGAATCGGAAAACCCAGAAAAAGCAGCGGAGAGACAGGCGAAACGAGGGGAATCTTAGATGCGGGCTTGCGTCATTTGGAATCGAGCGAAAGAAAAAAAATGGACCGGTGGATTGTGAATAATAACGAGGCGCCAAAGTTTCTTGCCGTTGGAATATTCGTGGCGTCGTATCATAAAGCGCGTATAAAAACATATCGGCTCGTTCGCGAATACCGCAAACGTTTCGTCGAGCGAACCGTATTTTGTGCAATTATGCCACGGTGATATAAATACGATAAAGCGGAATGCCACAATAAAAATCCGCAACGAATTTGCACATGAAAATAAACAACTGAAAATTCAAGAAAATAATAACGATTGTGATGTGCCTTCGAGGAATCGGCTATAAACTCGAGTTTGGTTTGTGCGCTCGTGAGGGAATAAAGAAATAAATGAAACGAATGAGACACGAAAATGAAAGAAAAAACATTGAATAACGGAGGTTATGTATATATGCATATATTTCGTACTCAATATACAAATACTTTGCCCGTACGATTTTCACGCTCAAAGGAAGAGAGCACAAGGGGTCCTCGTTTCGAACGAATTTTATACGGACTTTGGATGCTGCCGTAAATTCGGTCCCGAAAAAAAGGGTACGGAGCGCGCGAGCTGCTTTCTCTGCAAGAGTCCGTTTCCCTTGCGCCGCGTGTAGGTGGTTTATGCTCGCGACACACGAAATCGAACGAAGAACATACCTGTTCGTGCGATGGTACAGATGCATGCGTTATTTTCGACGTTATCCGTAATCGATATGGACCGCAAACGCAGCCGCCGGTGAATCCTCATTTTCGGAATGTTTTTGCCTTGTTCTTCCTGATATACTTTCAAAAATCAAAAGTCACGGGATCGACGCTCGAACTAACATGTAATCTCGTGACACTGAGGATACGACATTTTCAACCACAGATCGATGTTTTTTTCAATTTATATTTTATTGCAAATAACGTCGATAAAATAATAGGTAAATAAAATAAAAAACATTGAAATGAATAAAAAAGAATCAAACGGCTGTGTGGGGAGACGGGCATTTATCCTTATTCCTCGATATTAATTTGACGATCTTGATAAGGAGATTGAAAAAATGGACGATCTCAATGAAAATCGTCATCGTCGAATTTCGAGAGACGAAAGTTTGCGTACTTTTTCTTCCTTCCTGCTGCAATATTTTACAATCGATGGTCCGAAAGGAGCGGCACAGTGATCTTTGGTCCCTTCGGTGTGAAAAATTTCCAAACGATCAAAAAGAGCGATTATAATGTTATTTAAGGATGTGGAGTCCCTCGAATCGAAATGACTAATTTTCTAATATTAATATTTCAATAACGAGCTTCCTAATCGTCGTGAAATTTTTACAGGACCAGTTGATTATTTCATGCAATCATGCAGAAAATTTTCAGAATTTTATCATCATTTTCGATTTTGGACTCAACATCCTTAAATTCCCAGATACATCAGCAGTCCTATAAACATTTTGCATCGACGTATGTCGTAAACTTCGCGATGTTGAAAAGTTTTGCTCTCGGATAAATGGAAACGAGGTAAGAAGCAGAGGAAAAAAAATTAACACTCAACGATACATTTCGAACGAGCGGAGCAAATGCGATTGGTCCATCGAGAGATGCTGCGCGCGGTGTATCGTCCAGGTGTTAAAAGAGCACTGCATTTAACGCTTCGGGGCGTCCGTGAGTTCGAATCAGATAATTTCGCGAGCCAATTACGTTATAGGCTTGCACTACCCCTCTCTATTAATTTTTTCCCCCTCCTTTCTCTCTTTTTCACACCTTCGCTCTACCAATCGTGTTATTTTCACCGGAGTGCCTTCGCTCGCTCTGAGGATTTTTGCATCTCTTCGCGATGAAAAAATCCGATTTTAACCCGCTGTTGATGCCGTCAAAGCCTCGGATGAAAACGCTGAGAGATCGGGGGTGCGAAACGAGCGAACGTCAAGGAGATAAAGCGGGAAGTAATAGAGCTGTATTTATGTTCGTAATCGAGGCAGAAAAGTGATGCTGATGCTTTCGAATGTCTTCGTGAGCTCCCGGTGGATGTCACGACGTATAGAAGCAGGTCAGTTTCACCGAAAAGATTGGGTGCACGAAGAAAAAAAGGGGTATAATCTGATGAGGATTTGCATCTTCTCCGCGAAAGTGCGAGATCGAGGGGAAAAGCAAAATTTCCATGAGATACGATGTTTTATACGTTATAGTATATACCGTATGTATATGAAGTCTTCATCTCAATATCATCTTTTCGTGGCATCGTGGTCCAGCGCAGACTGCATTTTTTTTCGGGTAGTTCATCGATCGAAGCTTCCTCGAGAGCAAAATTCTAGATCGCTCGTTCATCCTTCTTAAACAATGTAATTTTTACGATCAATCTTTCGATCATACCCTTTTGAGTAAAATTTCCTGTATTTAAACGAAAACGTACGATTTTTTTTTTCATTCTCGTGTTTTTTTTAGTACAACTGATGTAGTTTTTGGTTATACTTTTTTTTAGGATCAATCATGACTCCGTAATAACAAAGAATAAAAAAAGAAAAATATGGCTCTTCTCGATTGTTCGGATCGTAAATTTAGCATGAAAAATCGATTAGTCCAGTTTGCGAAACGAGTACTTTTCATCGCCACAGAGCGTGGAGTGAGAATATTTAAATTAATAGCTTCGATAACATTCACCAAAGTGGCGAATAACAAATTATCACGGAAACCTGTTGATTTTAACATCGCGCCTGTTCGGATAAGAGTCACTAGATTTAAGAGCAGTGCAGAGCAGCTGTACTTGAAAAAAGTTGTTGCATTACTTTATTCGTCGAATGGAGCTCGTCAATCGCCGCGTTTGTTGCAAAATGCAATTTATCGCGATTAATATACGCGAGTTCGAGTTTTCTTTTTTCCTTCTTCTCCTGCGAGAGAAATTTGCCGAGAATGGGCTTTTTTTCAAAGTCAAGTTTCTATAATTTAATATCATTGTACTGATCACGTTGCCCCATAAGTTTTCCACCATAGATAACGCTCTCGAAACGTTCGACGAGAAAATTACACGAGGTTCGCTTCTCCGCGTTGAGAATCTCGCAGCTTTTGCTGCTGTTGTCCGCGCAAACGACGAATTATGTCGGCTCATTTGCATGTTTGATACTTCGTTACAACCCCATGGACGAAACGGCCCATATTGTTGAGTTATCTTACGACGATACACGCGCGCCATTATTATATTACACGTCCGTTGTGCATCACCGTATTGCGAAATATCGTTCAAACGTATTTTCAGAGCAATATCGTATACGCTCGTGTGCGGATCCTTTTATCGATTATTTTAACTTTTATACGAAATGGAACTTGTTCCACATCAACATCGAGATAATGGACCATTCGCCTCCGAATCTTCCATCACGGAGGAGGACAAAAAACAGCGAAGCATCTCCGTGTAGGAAACAATTTCTTTGTTTTTTTATTCAAGTTTTCGTTTTGTGACTTAAGTTTCCGGACCGTTTGTCTCACTTCCGTTTGTCTCTGATTAACTTGATTAACAAATTGTTGACAAAGAAATTCCGAGGATGTTCGGAAGACTTCATTTTCCTCTGTGTGTTGAGTCGAGTCGTCTATTTTTTAAAACAAACTTGGATTTTGACAACTATTCGGTGTTTCCAATTTCTTTTCGTTTTACGAAAAATACAATTTTATTCGTCATTTTTCATGACGAAGGCTTCTATCCTAGGGAATTTTCCACCCACTTAACGACTGGTTTTTTTGTACAGAGTTGACCGAGAGGATTTTTCAAAAACTCAAAAGGAATGGAAAAAAAAATAGAACGGATAAATCGAGCCTGAGCAAAAAAGAAGTTTTTTTGATTTTTTTCAACGATTTGCTTTCATGCATGTCGTTGTTCAAAATTACATTGTATACTCGGCGTTTCGAATTTGATGGATTTTTTTTCGATTTTCCTGGCGTTGCCAAGTACGCGCGAAAGTCTCATTCTGTTTTATCGTTGCTGGAATAATGCCCGCCGTGTATCCTCGGCTGAAAAGTTTGCACGAACAACATGTTGGATGATCGCATTTTATTTATATTTCTTTTTTCATAAAGGACGATTTAGTACTCACCGGCGTCGTAAGACACCGCAATGCCGTTCGTACTTGCATTCTTGGATCTGGACCGAGACTCACGTGTCTGCCACGCCCCTCATAATTGCGCGTTCTACTCGTTATAAAATATGTCGTTGATTACTCCAAGACTCGAACAAAACGCGTATGCGCTCACGCACTCGAACGTGTACGAGCTTTCACAAATCGTCGAGGGATATATTTTGCTCTGTTCCTCGATTAGATGATCTCCGAGAGGAATCAACTCGTAATTACTTCAGCCTCAGCCTGCATTCAAGATTAGAGGATTTATCAAAAAGTGTGATACAAATATTGTAGCAGCGTTTATCGCTCATTTTTTCCTCCAATTACGATAATCCAAGAAAATAAATCGTAAAACGCGCAGGACATTTTTTTACGAGATCGCTAATGCTGCGAAAAAATGCCAGCGCACTTTACAGGCTTGTCGCAAATATCTCGTGACGTTAAAACTGCTGTAATATAAAAAATGCTTAAAAATAAATCGTAATCCAAATTGTAAGAGAAAAAATACGAGTCCGAGAATTTTCTCCTTCTTCTTTAAATTCGCGATTAGATTTACGCCCACTGTAATTACCTCACCTCGACTCGACACGAAAAACGAACGCGTAAACTGTTAATTGCGAGTGTACGAAGGTTTTCCCGCCAAAAATCGTATCCAAAATTGTTTTCACGTTGAAAAAATGATTTTCGAACAATTTGCAGACTGGGATTGCAGTTGGAGGATCTTTTATCAAGCCGGCTGGCGGAGTGTGACTTTACGCTTTTGAGGATCTTTTTCAAGGCTTTAACGCAGTTCGATAATTCAAGCGAGTACACGGGTGGTGCTCCGATACGATACATTAAGCTCTATATCACGCAATTTAATATGTGCCGGGAGATTCCCGGAGTTTCGTTAAAAAGCGCCGTTTTTTCCTTCCGTTTCATAACATTTATGCGAATTTTCACGCGAGTTAAAAGTGATGTGTGCCCTCCTGTCAAGCTTTATATTATCTTATACTCGGCAATGATCGCGGACGTTCCTGCGTTTATTCCCTTCTCGATCATATATTACTATCATATAGTACATAAACGTATACACACCACGCACATAGTTTTATAAACGAGATGAAGTAAATTGTCGCTGTGGCACACCCGCGTTTGCTTATATACTCATCGATATATACACATTATATATGGATAAATATATATACAGGGTGAGTCAAATCGAGCCTCGATTCCGTGTGATGCTTCGAGGGCGTATTTTTTTTCCAAATAGTCCTCAAATGAGAAGCAACGGAATTCCAACGTTCCGAAGGCTCCGATTTGGTCGTCTCAAAAAGACGCTTCAGGTGCGTGGAACCCCGGCTCAAAATCAGGAGAGAGCAAACGTGGTTCCTTTTGACCATACATCGTCTGTTTGCTGGAGCAAAAGATCTCTCAGGATTCGCAGTTTTTGGATTCGATGTTTGACGTGAATCACCCTGTATATGTATGTATATATATATATAGTGTTTGTATATATATATATATACATACACGTAAAACATACTCATACTTTGCGAAGGTCCGACGAGAAATTACGAAAGCTTCAAATGTCCCTGCGAAACGCGGGCGAATCGTCCGTTTGAAAATAATTTAGCTCGAGTCCGGAACGACTTCTATTTTCCTCTTTTTTCCACGCGCGATAAAACACTCCGCAAACTGCGAACGTTCGTGAGTGCAAGCCTGCAAGTATACGGAAAGTTACGCACTATGTTCAAAACGAAATTTTTCTACATGCGCATACATTAGGGTGGTTCAAAAAAACATCAAACATTCCCTGCTCTCGAAAATGTTGGATTTTCCCTTCGAAACATCCCTCGGAAACAATTTCGCTGTATCTTTATCCTGCAGCTGACGCATCGAGCATTAATTTTTTCCGAGCTCATGATTATATAAAACAAAAAAAAAATAGTATAATACATATATGAAATTATGAAATATTCAAATAGAAAAAAAAAATTTTAAATGCCTCATCTGCAGATTGATGGAACACTAGAATTCTTTGCCATTTAAAAACCTACGACTATTTCGGACGGAGAATGAGCAATTAAAAAATCGATGTTTTCTTAACCACCCCAATAGACACACACGCACACGCATATATATATCTGTATTAAATAAAATAAATATATATATACATAGTTTTTGCATTACGGAGGATATACCGCGATCTTTATCGCGCTGGATGCATCCCAGCTCGTACAACAATATTATTGTGTACTCGTATTTGCATATATGCATGTATATACATATATACACATAAATATACATAGTGTATATATATATTCCTGTACCATGGTGCCGCTTTTCATCTCTCCTCTCCTCCGGAGACCTGGACCACGGTAACGACAGAGGCGGAGTGTGATACATCGCACGCACGTTCGTGAAAGTGCGTTTGTGGGTTATGCGTGTGTTCCTCTTGCTCATAGTTTAACGGTGCAACAATATATGCGTGCAGAGATACCCACTTTTCGCGGCGTGAGACGCCCAGAGATGATTTTTCTCCTCTTCATGCTGCCTCCATCCATACCGCGCGATAGCACCAGCATTGAACTCTCCATTGCGCGGCTCGCGCCATTTCTCAAGCTATACGTACACTGGGGAATTTGTATCAAAGGACTCTGTTTCACGCTCGTCCTGTAAATAGTCTCGTGTCGCGAGCTACTGCTGTTGGAGAGTCGCGGAAATTCTTTAAAACAAATCTTCAATAATTGCGCGGATATTTTCGGCTTCTGTGTGTATGTAGAGATGCATAAATATACGATTCGGACGAGCATTCAAAGAAGAATTTAACAAATCGTGCCATCGAGTCCATTCCACAGTGCCACCTCTCTCGAAACTCGTTTTCCCGAATGGTTTAACGCACTTTTTATTCCATTTCGATTTTTTTAAACAATTTTATCGTCTCAACATGGCAGAGGATCAAAGATGACGCTCAAATTATTTTTTTATGTCTCGTTAAGTTGTTCATGTAAATGCTTCATTACTCGTGTACGAAAAACGAGTTTTTTGTCGAAAAGGCGGGCGAATGTATTTTTTTTATCGCGAAGAACGATCCCTGCATCAATTCAGTCTCGGAGAACCGTCGAGAAATCCTACACACGTCTGTAATTGGATATAATTATTGATGAACAGTTTTTTTACTCAAACGCCATTACTCGTGTGTGAAAAACGAGTATTTTGGCAAAAAGACGAACGAATCTATCTTTTTTCATGGTAACGAATGATCCTTCGATGAATTCAGTTCTGTAGAATCGTTGAGAAACTCTACACGTATATATGCACATTTTGTATCTTTGTGGACCGTCTCATCACGCGGGCGGTCCCGTATACGTTGCCTCTGTCTGTTGCCGTCTTTTTCACTCCTGTGCGTTATTCCTGTTTTCTCTGTACAGCACGTGTGTTGCGCACCCGGGTATCAACGGCAGCAGTCAAGATCGCAGGCGTGGGTGCTGTTAATGGGAAGCGCACATAGAAAGACAACCGTGCCCATATTTGCTCGCGATTTTTTCGCTCATCCGCAACTCCGCGGTTTCTCTTCTCGTGTAATAACCTCTGATGTTATATCTATATACTATAGGTACCTTTACATGTACACATGTAAACGCAGGCAGACTGTGCTGGCTTCTCCCTGCGATAATTTCGCGTGTGTATAATACGGTAGTGTATTATAAACCAACGGTTATTATACCTTGTTCCTTCCGCGGTACCGATCTTCAACACTTTTCTACATCCGCTCGCAAGACCGGCAACGAATTGCGATTTTGTCCCTCGTGGACTCGATCCGTTACATCCCCAACTACGGCCTTTTTTTGTAAGCATTAAAATGCACGCTACGGCACAGAATTGGCCATCAAGAGGGATGAATTGCATTTTTGTGATGACGGAAGACGTAGTCGTACATTTGGTACCCAACGCAGCTTCCGGTCTGTCCATCTCAATTTATGATCCACGTGTTATTATTAGTCCCTTTTCGATTCTTCCACGTTCCGATTTTCAACACTCTTCTTCAGCGGTCCTCAAGTCCAGTGACGAATTAAAATTTTGTCCCTTGTAGAAAAAATCACACGAGCCAGGGGAGGACGTAATTGTACTCAAAGACTGCTCGTACAAACCATAGAACTGTTTGAAAACTATCCCTCCTTCGATATTCGCTACACGTTCGGCAAATATCGTTTTTTTTTTTATGCGTAGCTTCCGTCGATTATTCCAAGACTCGCGTCGTGTAGCACACCGTCAGCTACTAGGCGAACGTCACCTATCGCCTTTACGAGTAAATATTTGCCACCTTACATCTCAAATATTTTCCATACGGAAGGTTTCATCGGGCCAAGATGAGTAAGGAAACTCCCAGTTTCGATGTGGTACACGCGATGTTTGTGCTTTGCATCAGCGATTACCAAGGTATCGCAGCTTCAACGGTGCCGGGTATGGCAGTAAATTTCGTGCTAAGCCGAAGCTCGCGAGACGCGAGGTACTCGCGCGTCGTGCGCGCACGGGGCAATTTGATTTACGCGTGTAAGAGGCGCGTACATCGTATTGTACAGCTGTGAGAGTTTCGTGGGGTGGCCCGCCTCTCGTTGGTTGAGAAAATTATCCGGGATAATGCGATGAGCTCTCTCATCGGCGGTAGGTAGGTATGGAGAGTGTACACAGGGTGTTTCAGATTTTAACGTCAATGATTTAGACCCAGCTGGGAAACGAAATTCCGAGTCGAAAAGTCCTCGAACACTTTTTGATGCAACGATTTCCTGCCGAGTTATCGATCGACACAGTTCGGCCAATGGGACGCGTGACGCCGCGCTACGAAGAGGGGAGAACGCGCATCCGATTGGCGCAAACTTTGCCGGTTGATAACTCGTCAGGATTTGGTCGTACAGACATATGACGAAATACCCTTCGTCTTGGAATTTCGTCACGAATCGAACTTTGAATTGTCGACATCAAGTACCGAAACACCCTGTATATACATGTGCACGCGTATATGCTTATATATATATATATATATATGCGTATGTTATATATGGGGATATATACGCAGTGAAAAACAGAGAAGTGTCGGAGGAATACGAGAGACGTAAGGTAGAAAGAAAGAGCAGCAAAAGCGAGGCTGAATCTTACTGCCGAAGTTGCTGCTGCTGTAGCCGCTCGTGAAATAAATTAGAAAATGTTTTATAGCTCAATAGACCTTGGCTTTGCGTTATAATATATTGCCATGTTTCACTGCTATGTATCCATAACATTCTTCTGTATGTCCGAATGCTCGGCAATGACTGTGTACCATATATGCAAATTACCGCAGATCAAAGATTAATTCAATCATGTCGAAAATACGGGACAATTTGAGCGTAGATTTAAAGAAACTATCGTTGAATATTGGAATTTTGTTAAAGCGGCTCAAGTCTCTGAATATTTCATGATCCTTTTCCGTCTGTTGACAAACTCTTTTGCCGTCTTTCTGCGGGGTCTTCGCTCTTCAAAGTCTACCCTAGAGTGTCGCCTCTCTTTGATCTCGGCAACCTAAAAGTGCTCTTATCCTCGCATTCGCGATATACTCTGCTGCTGTGGGCTCTGTGTCTCGTTCCCAGAGACTTTAGGATTTTTTGCGGGTTCACGGCTCCGTTAAATATGAACGCAGCTGAGTGAGTGAGATGATAACCGAATTTGAATTAATATCCTTGCAATTATCGTCGGTCGGGTTGGGAAACTGCTGCTTTGTGCGTTTGTCTTGCGGAGTCTTCCGAGGCTTTTTGTTCATTGATGAATGCCTTAAGAATAAAGCAAAAAAATTCTAATCGGTTAGCTGAATCCTTCGAAGGCCTTAGAGTACCGGCATCTCGAGCGAACCCGAAAATGATTTCCCGCAGAATTGCCAACCGAGACACGACACTTTTCGTCATCGGGCGGTTCTGACGTCTGCCTGGATGCTAGCCTGGATATATCCACGCCGGCAAAAACCTTCACAAGAACGTAGATACCAACTCGGAGCTGGAGGCTGCGGTAGCACTAAAATTTTTCAGGTAAGGAGAAAATTCGTTCCCCAAGATTTTCCCTCCCGATAAGTGGAACTGAATGATGGCAATCGCGTTCCTTGAAAAAGGGAAGACCCCACAGAATCTAGTGAAAAAAAGGGTCCAGAGAAGAAGCAAGAACGAAACAAAAGCAAACAAACACCAATGGCCAGGGGAACAGACAACGGCAGTTCCAAGATGGTGCCAAGGAACAAGAGAATCCTGATGGGATGCACACAGCTTCGCGGAAACGTCGTTGGTGTTTTGCACGACTGTAGGCACGAGGAACATCTTCGTTCGCGTATTTTCTCTCCTCATCTTCTCGCTATCCCCTTGGCATCGCAAGCGGCAATCGTATATCATCTGCGCTATTCTTCTTTCTTGCCTGTTCCATAGAGGCGCGAGCAAGGGTCCAGCAGTGGACATCGCGCGCTTTCAGCCGTTTTTTTCCTCTTCCAGGCCGATTCTTCTTCAGCCATTCTCTATCTTTCTCCCGAAACGTACCCTTGCCATTCCGCCCAGCTATCTTGTTATTTGCTCATATAGCATATCCATCCCATAAAAAGACACCCGAAAAACAGGCGGACTATTCGGCGGTGGTAGGTTGCCACTCGGTGGCCGTTGCTGACATTTTTATGCCTCGTCGGAGCAACACTCCGCCGCTCGGTCTACGACGAGGATGGACCAAAGAGCGTGTTGCGATGGGGCGCATCGCAAAACCCTTCATCCCAGGCCTTGTCACGCCGTCCGTTAACGCCAATTTACGATGATTCCCAGCGCAAACGCGATTGATTCTCATGTCGGTTCTGGATGGTTTGCCTTTCCACGAGGGTAAGGCATCAACGTTTCAGGAGTGTGTACATGTCTGCTGTCGTGTTGTATATTTTTACAATGACCCGGTACTCGAGGAAGGAGAAAAGTGCTAGGCCACTTTGCGTTCACCCGAATACCCGCTTCTTTTTCGCGTCTCGTCATTCCAGCCCGCCTGGAAACGCGGAGTCTTCAACGGAATAGCGATCTGAAGGTGGGCAGACATATTTTTCTCCCACATTAGGTGATTAGATTCGATAGTCGCGAAGTTCTGCAACACTCACCCACGGTTACACAATGAAAGATGGAGCCTCTTCTCAGCATCGTGCGAAACGAACGTTTTATCAAGGTCTCCAGCCGTCTTGCGAAGTTGCTGATCAGGATCTAAAGACAGGCAAATACGTCTACCTTTTAAATCGAGCTCTTGTTCCATTGATTAAAAGCTTGCTCTAGATCTCTATCGGATGGGTCTTATCGCGCAGAAAGTAGTCGATAATCCGATTGTATTCGGATTCCGCGATAATTGCGGGTTCCAACGTGCAGCTGGTAACGGGTTGAACGTTGATTTTTTCAAAATTTACGAGTCACTAAATTTGCATATTCTTTCGTAAAGCCTGATGCAAGGTCATAGTTACTTGTACGATAGTTGAGCAGCGTTGGACCGAGCCTCTTCTCATCATCGCGCGGAACGAACTTTTTATGAAAGCCTCCGGCTGTCTCGCAAAGTGGCTGATCGATGCGTGTACAGCCGGACATGAACCCGCCGCGCGTCCCTGTCGGTTCGGCTCTCGAAGACGTTTTATATCGCGCGTATCGAGGACCAACCGTGTCTCTGGCTCGATCCCGCAGCTCGTAAAGCCGTAATCGCGTCTTCGCGGACACGCCTAGATTCGTCATCGAGAGCCGGTGCCCGCGAGCGTTGCTCTCCATACATTCAACCCTGATACCGGTTTCTGTATACATACACGCGCGAAAAACTGCCGTCTTCATCCCGTGTGTTCTTTGGGCCTGAGATGAAACACGAGCGTGTCTTCGAGTGTCAAACTTTGCGGACGGGACATCACTCACTTTGGTAGTCCTAAGTCCTCAGTGGGACTTTCAACGTCTCTATGTTTTGACGTCCATCAGACTTGCAAATCCCATTTCGGTATTGATTTTGCAAACCGCTGCTAGGGTGGTCCTCGACCGTACGCTACAAAATCCACGAAGGTAGATACCGAGTCCGGTTCAGCTCGCGGTTCCGTTCGAAACGGGCAGAAGGACGTTGCATCTTTTTTTTGAATCCTGGTTATTCATGCATCGATTTTCCCGATGGTCGATGGTATCTTCGGCTTACTGGCAGGCGCATACAGCCTGACGGAAACAACGACTTAAAAATGATGAAAAGAGAAGACATCATCCTCCATTGAGTCATTTAGTTGGATACATGCGTCAGCTGATGTTTATATCGGCGTAACACCGGTGCACGTTTATAGACCGTATTGTCACGATCTTCGTCAAGCTCTGGCGCGTCCGTTAAACGAGTCATCGGAAATTCTGGAAGCAACAAAAATGCAAATAGCAGTTATATCACTATGCCGGGAGTCGTCCGTTGCAGAAGGGTATATGCGCGCTAATGCAGCGGGTTTTCTGTCTTTTTCCTTTTTTTCTTTTTTCATCGTGTTTGTGTAACCGCGTTAGTGATCAACGGCGATCCGTATATACAAGCGGGTCTTCTCGCTAATTGGCTAAACAGTATACAGGCATCGATTTATAGAACGATTTACATCGACAGTAAGGAATTTTCAGCTCACGATTTGTTTCACCTGCCATTAAAAGTGGCCATTACTTTTGCAAGGAATACACACATGGAACTGGAGCTCGATCTCTCCTCCCTTTCTTCTCGTTCACTCGCCGACCACAGCGTAAAATTGTATCGATCGAACTGGTATCGAATCAAGTTTTGTGCATAACACACTTGGAGCAATAAGATTTCAAGAGTCTACGCCATATTTCATCATTCGTCCGTGGCAATTGGGGTATAAATTTAGCTTCTGAAATTCGTTTCTGGGATTGCACGATTGCTCGATATCAAACGACGGACGAATGTGAGAGTGTCATTGGTATGAATGTCAAAAATCATTTTCAAATCAATCGTTTTGTCGCAGTATATTTTTAACTGGCGGCAGGAAATGTACAGTTCGTCCTCGATGTTTTTTTCGCGTTATTTCTTCTTTTTTTGAATATCATCGATGTCACGCGAGCGTTTGAATATTTATAATCTTCAATTTCATTGATGAGAGTACTAAAAAATAGCAGTAAAAGTGTAATTGGACTCGGACTTATGGGCTAAATATCGGTAATTTAATGCAACATTTTTCCTCATTTTTTGTAAAAATTATTTAGGTCATTTTTCGAATTAATTTGATTATTTATCGATTGTCGAACACGGAAATAAACAAAGACGTAAAACACGCAAAATAAAAAAGCCTTGACGGAGTAACGCAAAAAACAGCAGAGTTAATGACATATCGTCGCGTTGCTGCAGTGTCAACTGCGATAAATGGAAATTACCAAAATGGTCCAGCGCCCGAACCGCGCACCCGAGCTTACCTCAATAAAGATGAACTCTTCAAAACCGTATTACGAAGGCATACGCTTTTACAAATTCGATTGATTCATCAAAAACAAAATCCATCTCGAGATTCGAGCAAAGTGGTCCCATCCGAGGCGCATCGAGTATCCAGCATCCTTGGAACTTCCGCATAAAATGATTAAACGAGTCGAGTAATTGATAGCTTTCATCGAATATTTTATAGACTCATTTATACATGTATATTCGTGTGTAGATGTTATACAGCATACGTAGCTGTATGTATCCTTAGGTCTTCTTTGACGATGCTCTCGGAAGAAGAGCGTGCCTCATCAACGCGATGAGGTGCTCGCCCGGGACTATCGCGCGGAGGGTGTATTAATTATCCGTGAAAAGATTATCCTGCGGCGCGATGAGACGCCGTCTTTCGCTACACTTCATTAAGAGGATATCTTGGATGGAAAAGAGCGCCGAGTCTAGTTGAATCTAATACCGCGAATAAATCTCCGGCCAAAGTGAGTATAACTAAAGCGACGGATTATACATGTATATATACTGAGAAAGATGCTGCTCGAGTCTTCTTCTCTCGGTGTTCATCCTGTGAGGCCTCGGGCGATTTCTTCTTCGAGCCTTTTTCCCTTTTTCTTCATCTCATTCGTCTTCTTTGGAGTGTCCTGTGTGAGATCCCACGCGGAAGTGTCCGTGCAAATGTGCCAGCGAGACACCCTTGCATATTTATATACATACGTGTATATTATATATATATAAATGTGAAATATACATATACACACGTAGTGGGATGTGCATAAATGGCAAAGTGCGAGTATATACTTTTTGTACATATTAGGGTGTCGGAATTTTTTTTTTGTTTTTTCCTCCAAATAGGTGTAACTTTTGGTTACACACGCGGAGACGGATGCTGGCGCACATTTCCGCTCGTAATATCGATACCGAAAAGGGCATCAACGCATTTTTCCATTTTTCACAGAAGATATAGTCGTTTTCGATGGTATAATTTTGCAACAATCGTCGCAAAGAAGTATCGTTGGGTTCGATCGTAAAATTCACGTTCTACGAAGCTTTTTCGTACATTTCTTTTCTATCCCCTGCAGAAATGTGTTACGCGTGTTGTTTCGAGATCGATCGTTGTTGAATAATAAAATTGCAAACGCGCTTCGTAACATTAATGTCAAGAGCTCGCGTTTCAACTCTCACGACTTTCTTCATCAAACCGGAACTTTTGAATTTGTTTGGAAGGGGAATATTTCTTTTTTACACACCCTAATTTACGCAATGCATGAGGAAAACCACCCAGACGTCGAATAATCCTCAATCTACCGCAACCGCCCATTCGATTTAACCGAAAAATCGCTTATCCGAAGATCTTTTAAACGCTTGTATCAAGCCTTCAATCATTTCGCAGCCTCCCCATGCGCTTGGACCAGCATGTTGCATTACGATTATGGATTTTTCTTACACACTTTAATTCCGATGTGGTCTGCTGTTTTACGGGAGTTTGAGTCGATCCTGTATTTCGGAATGATGATTTCATCGACAAGATCGTTGAGAAACTTTTTCCCAGAGACTTTGTCACTAGAAAAAAATCACTAGACTCTCTAGGGCTATTTTGAATTCATGAAATTCAGTAAATTCCCTTCGCGCTGGAGTCGAGTGGTTTCCGGAGCTTTTTTGCATGTTCGAGGAACACGAAAAGAAAACAGCGCTTTGGAAAATGAGCTCAAGATTCAACTCTATGCTCTCGCTATTTTGTGCATTCCGGTATTGGTATTTCCGCATTTTTTTTAACATTTGCCAGGGTTGGAAGCATCGTTGCGCGAAACTCAATCAACGCGCGACGTTTCGTGGCCTAACGAGTACGACTTGGTGGTCCAAGTATATTTATTACCGCAATTAGCATAAAAGCATCAGGAGACGACGAGATTTATACGTCAATCATTATAAATTCGCGACATTTTCGATTAAATGTAAAGAAATTAACGCTTCCAATCACGGGTATCCGCCGATAGCGGTAAAATCTGAATCGACGAAGAAAAAGTAATTATCGGCTCAAGTGCCGTTTAATTTCTCAATTTCACGCTTTTTCTCGTTTCTTCGGTATTCAATGCACGTTCGATCGAGGGTTTACCCTCGATTGAGGAAAAAGGAACAAAGTTTAGCCGAAAAAACTCATCGACATCTCGAACAACGACGTTTCGGCATAGTCTTCCTGGTGGCTCTTATTTTTTCAAAATTTTCAAAAAAATTCTACTCGTGTCGCGTCTTTGTCCGTTCCCAATGCAACGGCACATCGTAGAATTCCAGAAAAAGCGGATGAACCGCAGTGTGATGATGCCGCAGTCCCGTATTCGGTCTCTTTATCGGATCTTTGGCCGATAAATTAATAAACACCGTTTTGCCCTCCGGGGAGAGATCGCCCGGACGCGATATTAACGTTTATTAATATTATTTTTTCTTTATTAGCCGTATAGCTTAAGAAGTCGCGCCCACCGAGGGCGAGCGGTAATCAGGGATCTGTAATTAGTCGAACATGCTGTCTGTCCGTGGCGATTTATACCCGATGCCTCAGGGGGCCAGAGCAACCCCTTCTCTCCTTTCTCGCTCTTCCCTCAGCCCTTTGGTCCTCTATCAGAGTCCATCTCTCGTCTCTCTTGTTTCTTGGCTTCTTGCACGCAGGTTCCTCCTCGCCCGGCGTGTTCCGTTCGCACCGGAATGCCCAAAGACCCTCGATAATCCGCCACCGTTGTCCACGGAATCCTCCGTTCCGTGAAAAGTTTATTTACCGTATTATTATTATTTATTTCTTGTAGATTTTTTATTATGTACATTTATACAACTTGTCACTTGAAATTATGCATTATGTAGCCTCTCCGAAAGCAGAACCAAGCGAGAGGCGTATTTTCAGTCGCCTGAAAGTTGTCACCCTGTATGCAGCGATCTTAAGTTGTACATGTCGTCAAGAGCGTTAAACTGCCGGATGGAAACAACGAGAATAACACCAATGTGGAGACGTTCGAGGCCACCATCGTCGCGAAGAGCCTCATATCCGTTGATGCACCTTTTCTCGCACGAGCTAAAAAGTGGTCCATGAGAAATTAAGTTATCTTAAAAGCATATCTCGAGAGAAAAAGATAGCCGCGACGTGTACCAGAGACGGCAAAGTGCGAAGGTCTCGATAAAGATTGCCGGGGATTTATTTTTCTTCTCCTCCCTCCATCCATGGTTTCTCTTACTTACCTGCGATAGGCGATCATTTATAGGGCTGTGACACACAGCACTGAAGTACCTTTCGTAGTCCAAACGACGAAAATCAGGATAAAAAGGGACGAAGAGAAAAAGATCATGCGTGTTTGCTCTTCGACGAAGGAGCCCGACTCTCCGCGAGATGAATAAAAAAAAGTGGCATTTTACCGCGAGAACGTTTCGAACAAGAGGAAAAAATGTGATATCATTTGATTCACACGATCGTTTGTTCTCCACGCCGACGTTGCTCAAAAGTCTCTTTTTATCTGATCAGCGTAGGGATAAGCCTTGAATATATGCCGCGTAGCGGAGGATTAAGGGGTTTCGCGCGGATCTAACGGCATCCGAAAATTTCAACTTTGTGACTCGCGATATTACGTGGCTCGCAATTATTCGTGAACCAATCGTCTGTTTATCGAGAAAAAAAGGTGGACAAAAGTTTCCTTTGCGACAGCAACACCCTCGTCGCGACGATTCGTATTCTTAACATGCATTTTTCCAAATTTGAGTGAACAAAAACGCGGATTTAATAAAGTAGAAGAGTCAGTATCCGACCTCGTGTTTTAATTGACATTTTTTCAAGGAAAATACGTACTTAGTCTGTTCTAGTTCGGACGATAATAACTACATTCACGTAGATTGGAAAAAAAAATTGTTCTTCCGGTTCAGACGACTAGAACGACTAGACCTGCGTAATAGCGCCTAATTATTGTACAAATTTCAACAAAGTGTTTTATAAAAAATTGTGCTGTTGGTTGAAACGCGTCTTATTACGCGTAAAAAACCCCAGCACTGTAGGTTTGATAGTTTTCGCAAAATAAATTGCTAAAAATTACCTACAAAACAAGCTCGCAGACGGTAATGCCCCCTTAAAAAACTTAATGTTTTTTTATATAAATGAAGTAGAAGAGTCAGTATTCGACCTTGTGTTTTAATTGACATTTTTGCAAGGAAAATACCTACTTAGTCTGTTCTAGTTCGGACGACAATAACTACATTCACGTAGATTGGAAAAAAAAATTGTTCTTCCCGTTCAGACGACTAGAACCAGCAAAATGTGTGCGCCCGATTGTACAAGCATGACCTGCGTAATAGCGTCTAATTATTGAACAAATTTCAATAAAGTGTTTTATAAAAAATTGTGTTGTTGGTTGAAACGCGTCTTATTACGCGTAAAAAACCCCAGCCCTGTAGGTTTGATAGTTTTCGCAAAATAAATTGCCAAAAATTACCTACAAAACAAGCTCGCAGACGGTAATGCCCCCTTAAAAAACTTAATGTTTTTTTCTTTGGTACATCATGATACATACGGATTTTACAGCACACCTACGCGTTTCACGAAAAATTCCGAAAATCATGTTGAGAAGGTGAGTGTGCGATGCAACACGCGTCATCTTCCGCTACAGTGCGATAATGCCTGGATATAATGAATATAATACGCGTAATCCCAGCAATGAGCTTAAGGACATGTTGGTTTTCGCGCGTACATACGCTTCGAGGGATTCAGGATATAATACACGCGCGAGCCCGGTGGCTGCGCGGATGAGTGCGGAATGAATTACGCCGATAAAGTCGTACTCTCTCATGAAGACTTTATTTTCGGCGTTATAAAATGGGCATGGTATAAGTACTCTGTTTGAGTTATGAACGACGAGGGATTACCGCATGAAGATGTTGACGGTGCTCTCGGCGAGAAATAACAATAATGATGACGACATCGTCATCACAATTTTATGATGATGGAAATGTATTCAAACGCTATCTGCCGTAGGCTCGACGAAATTCCGACGTTTTGCCGACTAAAAGTCGCACGTTATCACGCGTTAACGATTGGAAATCATTTTTCAATCATTTCGCTAATACGATGATAAAAATGATGAAAACGAGATCGACGGTGTAGAAATATATTCTCGTTCTCGTTTTTTCTCTCCGAGCCAAGAAAGCCCAGAAATTTAACTTCGCTTAAGGCTTAACCGGGTCAATTAGCTGTTTTTTTTCATGTTAATTGGCAGCAGCTTTAGATTTTATTCGTTTCGCGATCGTCGGTGGTAATGGATCGTTCGGTGTATCTTTTTTCGCTTTGGCGTAAAACTTTTAAGAATGATGTACCGGAAAGGTGATGATTTCGTGAGAAAATCTGTCATTGAGGAATTGGCGTTAAAGACGGGAGAGAAAAATGACAAAGTGTGAAAAGCCAGTTATTTTTGAACATTAAAATAATTGTTTTTATCTAAAACGATATACCCTGTAGAAGCTGTAAAGATTGTTTCTGCATCTGAATATACCGATTTTCATGCACCAAGAATTTCATGTTTCTCGAAACGAGAAAAGCTTAAAACATTTAAGCTTAAATGTTTTAAGCTTTTCTCGTTTCGAACAAATATTTTCGAGGGATCCAACGTATATGATACACACGTAGTTGTATACGAATGATAGCGGAATTAAGCTGATAAGGTCGCACTTGTTTAAAGATTTTATTTCGGCGCTATTGATGCGCGTCGTAAAATAAGCGAGGCACGAGCACCGTGTTTGGGTTGTCAGTGACTAGGAATTGTCGTATCGAGATGTCGTGTGGCATGTTGATGAATTTTTGAAAATTAATTTTCGTCGAAATATTTTTATTCGGATTGTAAGCGCATGCGTTGAGCTACGATTTATCGAAAGTTCAATGACTTGTCAAATTTTTCATGAATTAAGGGCTACAACCGCGTGTGAGACTCATGGCCAGGTAATCCGACGATAAATGAATATCGCGAGACAGACTCGTGAGAATATTTTTTCGTTATCACTTTGCCCGAGTTACGTGTTATTCTCGGCGACGTTGGCATTATATTGAAATTCTCCTGGAGGGATGTGGGGAAAAGAAAACATCGCGATGCGACTAAAGCTTATTAATCGTTTGAATTTAAAAAAATATTAGTGTAAAGTAAAAAAAAGTTATACAGAAATCGGAGTTGAATGTTATTGATTCGTTATTATCCATTTCAAGAAGATGAATCTCGAATGCATGAAAACTCTTTTGTGTTATATCTATCACGATTAATAGCATTTTATGTTTATTTTTTAATTTGTTTTTACGTAATACATAATTTTTTACGTAATTTAATCAAATAAATTCGGTAACTGTCAAATTCGAGCAAAAATAAACCATACGCGCGCATCAGAAAGCAGCAAGTAGGTACGAGCCTTCGAAATTTTGACTTTTCGAGGTTTCTAGAAAAGTGGCGGAAAACGAGTCGAATTTTCTTGTTTAATTTTCGAAGTTTCAATTTTCCGATTGGAAATTTTCTTCTGATTGCTAAATACACCGACTTTTTTCCGAAAACTCGAAATTTCAGTAAGAAAATCAGAAAATTCAGTAAAGACATCGATCATTCGACGAATAAATCATTTTCATGTAACAGTATTTTTCTGATAGCTATACGATATCGCTTTTCTCCATTGACGATTCGCCTGTAATTATTTACCAAATATCTTGCACAGATAAACACAGTTATACCTCGCCCTCGTTTTGTTTCCGCGATTGGAACTTTAAATCGTGGGTCAAGGGGTTAAGAATGTACGAGGAACATGACAAAATTTGACAATTTTTTTACCATCTGTCCAACAATTTTCTCTGCTCAAAACAGCAACGGAAGGTACCGCAGCAGACGTCATCCAAGACAGGTTTTTCGCTCTCGATACGCGCGATTAATAATCCACTTAATCGTAATTTTCCATCGTAAATATTGTATTTTTTGCGATCCACCAAATAGTGTTAAATTCGAATTCGAAATCTCATCTTGGCGAAGCACGGAGGAACCTGGAACAGCTCGTAAACTCGCGGTGCCTGTTTTTTCGTCTTCGTACACAATTCCGATCATTGCTCCCAATCCAACCTCGTGATTGTATCTCACGTGCCTCTCGATGTTTTTTTCATCTCATCTTCGATGTAACATCTTATTTATTAGTTTATGGATTTCGTCTCGCTTCGCAGATTAAAAAGACATGTTTTTCTTATACGCGATGGTGAATATTTTTAAATCCCACGAATTATCCAATATCAGGCCCAGGCGCCCCATAAAGTTTAATCTAATATAAACAAATGAATACGCCGAGTGAGTTAAATAAATGGGCGAGGTGGAGGGCGGATTACAGGGATAGCGAATATATATAAGAAGTCTCTTCGGATGATGGAAGCTCTAGTCGTTCTTGCGATGTTCGACAGAAACTATAGGTAAATATAATCGCCGTCGCATTAACGGAATCGCAACTATCATTTTTAATGCAGCATCCGAGAAAATATCTGCGACAATTTATATATTTTTTTAAATTCAGAAATCAGACACGCTGCGCGTTCGAACGCGGTATGATTCGCGTTTTGATGCTTATGGCGATGACGCGAGTTATTTTCTGCGACGATCTCGCGAATGGGTCACCGGAAACGGCATTGGAACGGCCACCGCTCAAAGTTTTCACACCCATTTCCACAGGTATGGGCAAATTTCCGACACGACGAAAGGCCAACAGCGTTTCGAGTCAAAAGTTACGACTCCTCACGCATTTTTGACTATCTTTTTCAAAAACATCAAAATTCATCGCGAAAGTTGGTCGAACGTACGATTCAACGCGCTTAACTTTTGATTTTGGCAAAAAAAAACAACTTTTCGGCAGAACGAGATCGTCGCGAGTGTAATTATGCTTTTACAGGGTGAAAAAAAAGACTAAAGCCAACAAATTTTTTCCCAAGTGGCCTCGACGATGGCGACACTCGCTGCCAAACTACCAGGAACAACGAAAATTTGCGGGACCCCGGAATGCCGTCGTGCTGGTACGTAAAAAATTCCAAATTCCACACGTTCCGCGGATAGGGACGCTCATTGTTTCACCGCTTGTCCAAAACAAAAAAAAACGCCCATGCACGATCGAGAATCGTCATCAAGCACGAATTGTTTGATTTTCAGCGTCGATGATCCTGGCGAATATGAATCCTAACGTCGACCCATGCGACAACTTTTATGAATACGCTTGCGGTGGCTTCGACCATTCGGAACCAAAATCGTCGACGAGCACCGTCCTCGCCATTGAAAAAGCAGCCCAAGAGCAAATGCAAAATGGCGTCAAGGCCAAAAGCGAAGCCGACGAGCCAAAGTACGTCAGGCTTGCGAAAAATGTCTACAAATCTTGCATCAATGAGGGTGAGTTCCGACAAGTAGGTTTTCGCGATATTTTCCAAGATTTGCATAAACCATGATGCTGTTAGAAGTGTAAAAAGCATTTCGTAAAGTGAGACAAAAATGTAGAAAAAACCAATAACATCAAGGACGTTGAGAAAATGAATCGCCAATAACGATACTGTGACAAGGTCCACGACGATTCGTCTCTCTACAATTTTTTTAAATAAAAAGCGCGAGCTCAATGTTTCTCGAGTCAATGAAACGTTTTCTCAGCCGCTATCGAAGCCCGCGAAGCTGCGCCTCATCTCGAACACTTGGAGAAACTCGGTGGGTGGCCGGTTCTCGTCGGAGACTCGTGGAACGCGGATCACTTCGATTGGAAAAACACGACGTACGAACTTCGCAAAGCTGGATACGCTTTCGATAATTTAATCGCTCTAAAAGTCGAAGCCGATGATAAAAAAGTCTCGAGATACGCACTCGCGGTGTGTAGAAATTAGTCGTGAAACAAAAGCTGCGCTTGAATACGTTGAAATCTCGTGATACCGTTTTTATCTCGTAATTTACAGCTCGACCGAGCGAATTTAGGAATCGCTCCCGAGTTCCTAACGGAGGGCTTTGACGACCCCATTATTTCCACGTACTATAATTTCATGGTGGATGTCGCTACGACTTTGGGTGCGAACGAGGCTAGAGCACGAAAGGAATTACGAGAGTCGTTGAATCTCGAAGTGAAATTAGCCGAGGTTGGTATCAACATATTTCCTCGAGCGAAAAAAGTATTTCTCCCTTGAAGATGAGCCACTCGGTAAAGAGATCGAGAGAGATAAAGAGAGAGAGAGAGAAGAGAAGAAACGAGATCGTTTGTGAATTTACGTCCTAGTAATTTGAAACGTCCGCTTTGAAAATCATCTCGATACTTTCGGGTGCGGTAATGATTCGTCATTGAAATTGCGCAGATATCATTAGCCAGAGACAAATGTGAGTACATGACGGATGTCGATGGTCCGCTGACGCTCGGTGAATTGTCGGAAGAGTATGAAAACGTACCGTGGAAAGAGTACTTCCGGAAGCTGTTACCACAGACTGCAGCCCTCGAGGAGGACGAAGCTATATTCGTATACGGGTTTAGTTACATATCCAATCTTGTGAAACTCATTGACGAGACTGAAAAGAGAGTTCTGGCGAATTATTTAATGTGGAGAGCAACGCAGGAGTCCCTGAAGTACCTGAACGATGAAATGCGACGAAAGGAAGTAGCCTTCTCGATCGCGGTGCCTGATAGCACCGAATCGTTGACTGAACGGGAGAATTGCTTCAATCAGCTGTACAACGCTCTTCCGACCGTTTTAGACGGCATGTACGTTCGCCAATATTCCAGTGAGGATGCTAAAAAAAGTGTCGCCTCGATAGCGACGGACGTTCGGGAGCGATTTACGCAAACGATAAGAAACGTATGTATACTTGTTTCTTTGTTAGTGGTTGCTGATTCATAGGCTGTATTTTTCATTTTGCTTCCTTTTTTTTCATTGCATTGCACATTTCCACCAGACTACGTGGATGGACGACGAGACCAGGCGAAATGTCCTGTCCGAGATCGAAGCTCTGGTGATGAACTTGGCGTATCCCGACGAGCTGCTCGACGTTGACAGACTCGAGAGTGTTTATGGGAAACTCGAATTGTCCGAGGACGATTATTTCGAAAATGTATTGACGATTCGTCGGTTCAAGGCCGACCGGGACTTCGGTAGATTGGGGAGGCCCTTGAGCGAGACTTTTTGGGACACTAATCACTTTGCGACTGATGTGAATGGGTTCTTTTTTCCGAAGGAGAGTGGCTTGAGTAGGTTTTAAGATTTTGGGGTTTTTCAAGCGAAACTTTGGATTGTCAGACATTGACATCGCCATGAAACATTTTTTATCATTTCGAGCAGACGTTCCCGCTGGCCTCCTGCAAGGAATAACATTTCATAATGACCGGCCGCGGTACATGAACTACGGTGCACTTGGAAGCACCATCGCTGGCTTGATGATTTTCGGTTTTGTCACTGATGAAGGACTGCTCCAGGAAGATGGTCTGTGGACGTTAGCGACGAAGAAAAAATATCACGAGCGCTTGCAGTGTTTAAACGAGCAGTACCCAAATTATACCGTTGAAGAGGCCGAATTTGAGGTAAATATAGAAAGTCTCTTTGCGGAGCACATTTTTGTAGTCAAAGAATCCTGATGGAAATTAGTACACAAGGGTCTTGGAGGTCGCTGATTGCGAGTCTAGCATCGGATTGCCAAAATTCAAAATGGCGAAACTTTTTTCAACTCTGACGATTGAATTTGAAGGAAACTTTGATCCTCCGAGGTATCAAGGTCACTAAATTGCAAGGAAACCCGCGGTGAAATCGAATGAGAATTGGAATTCGACTTCGAATTTAATCCTACAAATCTTAAATGCTTTTGAGCAATATAGGTGTATACCAAGTTTCAGTCTTTCTGGTGTTAATCCTGGTAATCGCATGCAACTTTTCTGTTCGTTTTTTTCGAAAAGAAGAGCCGTATAGATAGCCTAACGATCGATATCGCTGCCCATGGAGGTTTCAAGTTAGGTTTCATGCTGTGCTCGCAGTACTGCCAGTGAATTTTGGAACAGGCCCATAGAAAGTCTCTTTGCGGCGAACATTTTTGTAGTCAAAGAATCCTGATGGAAATTAGTACACAAGGGTCTTGGAGGTCGCTGATTGCGAGTCTAGCATCGGATTGCCAAAATTCAAAATGGCGAAACTTTTTTCAACTTTGACGATTCAATTTGAAGGAAACTTTGATCCTCCGAGGTATCAAGGTCACTAAATTGCAAGGAAACCCGCGGTGAAATCGAATGAGAATTGGAATTCGACTTCGAATTTAATCCTACAAATCTTAAATGCTTTTGGGCAATATAGGTGTTTCAGTCTTTCAGTCTAAGTTTCAGTCTTTCTTGTGTTAATCCTGATAATCGCATGCAACTTTTTTGTTCGTTGTTTTCGAAAAGGAGAGCCGTATAGATAGCCTAACGATCGATATTGCTGCCGATGGGGGTTTCAAGTTAGGGTATGACGCGTACACCAAGTGGTTCGAGCGACACGGACCAGAATCAAGATTGCCCGGAATTGACAGTAGCCCAAACCAACTTTTCTGGCTGAGCGCTGTGAATATGTGGTGTGCGAAAAGCAGACCAGATGTCTTTGAAGATGAGACTCGTAGCGACGCCTACATCCTTGACGAATCCAAAATAATCCTGGCGCTTCGGAATTCGAAAGAATTTTCAGAGGACTTTAATTGCCCGATAGACTCCCAGATGAATCCTACGAAAAAATGTTCCATTTGGTGAACAACGAAAGCTGGACGGAGATTCATTTCATACGGTCCTAGAACTCGAGGTTTTTGCAATACCTTCCGTTCGGTAAATTCTTATCGTCAATGAAAATTATTTATTCCGTTCGTACCTCTCGTACACTCGTTTGGGACTTTGGGGACCATTTTACTTGTATTTCTTTACTGCATTTTCCATCTCCCACATTTCCATCTTTGCACCCTCCTGACACCCATTTCTGCCCACCAGGAAAATGGTAAACAAAAGTAAAATTCTTAATAAGGCAAATAAAGTTGAAAAAAAAAACCAACCACGTTGAAGACGCTTTATCGATTCTCACGATAAAAGCCCCCGAATTTTTATTACCGTTATTTTTGTTTTCTGCTATTTAAAAAAAATATTTTTCAAGAAAAATGAGATATTTTGATCACTTGGCGCACATTTTTTACTTTTAAAAGTTTTTATCGCGTATTGTACGAGACGAGAAAAAGAGGTGCATGTATAAATGCGCTCAAACGCAAGCATCGCGTCGTTTGATCGCCGACCAACGCCATGAAATACGATGGGAGAGCGCCCGAGGTTCCAGACTTATGCTAAGTACACGCACGTACATGATCTTCTCACGCATACACACTCGATTACATACAAATGTGTTTGAACGAAATACGTTCATGCAAATTGCGTTTGGTGATGGAAGACTCTACGTGTATATTAAGGCGGCTCCGCCTGTACAGTCGGGTCACTCGTGTGCTGAGATAAATTTGAAAGCAAAAAAATGTATTCAACAATTAAAAAGAAAAAAAACGAAATATCGCCAAAGCAAAATATTTCAACGAGCAATAAACACTCGCTGCCATTTTTTTTCCATTTCCGATCATTTTTAATTGTACTCTGATGAATCGTCCCGATTATTCGATCACTTTTGTTCGATCAACGAAATCGTCTTTTGAAAAAATAAAAAAGAATTTTGATTTTGATCAGCTTGGCAAAATCGATCTGTTTTTTTTTTCGAATAATCTCTCGTTCCATCGTCGCTGCACTGGACTGTACTGGACCGAGGCTGCGTTGATGATGTGAGAAATCAAAAAGTTTTCTTATTAGATACACACGTCGCACGCGAGGACATCTTGCGGATACGACGATGGGCGATGCAGGATTTTTCAGGCTGCAGAATTCTCACGGTGCTACCAGCACGGCAGAAGATTTTCTGACGGCTCAGACGGGAATTCAGGTATGCGGCGTTGCGTTTGACTTGATATATACAGGGTGATTCGGTACATCCGGTCGTGTATCCGGCAATCACAGATCCTGAATGATATTCGGAACAAAGCAACACATAATCTGGTTTTTTCTAACCCTTTGCGGCATTCCACGATGCCGCCCTTTTGAAAAAACCTTTGTGCGATTTTAAAGCACTTTTCATTCGATCTAACCGGATTTTGTTTTTATATATATTATATTTTTTTCATTTGTTTTTACAAATGAAAAGTTTTCATGAGAATTCGTCGACCAAAAAACGTGTGCAAAGACCGGCAGAGTTCGGGCGAAGTTTTGTTTAGCAGGAGGGTGTGTTCCTTTGTTTGCATTTTTTTTTAGAATTTTTTATTTTGTTTTAGAATCAAAGTTTTGATTATTCATGAATTTCTCATCATATGTAAGAAAGAGGGCTTCTTATTGGTCCATAATTTTTAAATTTTATTGCTTATTCAAAAGATATTGAGGATTCACGATGATCTCTGGGCAGCTTTTTTCCAAAATGCTTTTAGAAAACCTGCGGATGCCTGATGCATCCGATTCTGAATCACCCTGTACATAAAATACGAGCGCTCGTACACGTTGCCCTTCTGAAATACACGCTCGCGCGAGCACAAAACACCCTCGAGGCTTTTGCATGGAATTTTTTAATTTGCATCTCTCTCCTCGCACCGATCGAATAAAATTCTTATATACAATTAGGATATTCAAATTGAATAGAAACAACCGTGATTTCGGGGTTAATTCACGATGAATTTTGAACATTTTTGGGTAACGGAAAAATATTTTTACACAATCACGATTTTCCAGCCGAGCATTTCGGCCCGACGACTTATAAACCCCTGCACAAATCGTCGTGCGCCAATTGTGCGTTTAAAGGAAAAAATAATCGTCAGTAGGCCGATTTCCCAGCGTTGTGTAAAATGACGAGCTTTATCGTACCCTCAATAACGAAATTCCACCTGATACGAGCATTTTAGTGTCGAGTTATTCCTCCGATTGTAACACCGTGAGATTGTATCGTGCTCTGAGGATAAAAACGTTTTTATCTCAGCGATGAAACTGATAACGATGTAATTTTAACAATTTATGCAGTGATAAGTAATGTGTAACGAGAAGCATGTGGAATAAAATTCTGAGGAAAATTCATAGATCAATTTGTGACGAGAAATTGATACACTCGCTTATTGCCCGGCATTGTAAGTCGATCGCTCGCTCGTAATCCTCTTAAGCTCCGATCGTATTTGCTCTCGTGGATATACGATGCCTTTCCAAAAGGATGAAGCACGTAATATGAGTGAACGTACTATACATCCTGTCCAAACGTGGGCGTTTTGGGTTCTAGCCTTGCGCTGTACCTGCCACGCTTTATATGGGTCTCGGTGACTTTAAACGCGTATGAGTTCCAACGGAAACCATAACGTAAAATCGCCGTGTACACCCTTATATATGAGTAAATACTTTAGGGTGGTTTCAAAAAAATTTTATCTTCTCGATTTTCGAAAATGCCACGTTTTCGGCTCAAAAAGAGCCTCCGGAAGGGAATCCGCTGTACCTTCGTTCAGAAGCATCTCGAGTCGATTATTTCGGCTGATTATCGCGAGGAAAGGCCTCGCTTGGATATTTTTTCGTTTATTCTGAAAATTTATAAATCTGAATTCTTTTTATCACGACTCATGGGGAATGAGAATTTCAGGTACTCGGTGACACTACAGAAATGTGAAAAAAACTATCACGCGTAAAATACTAGGATAATTTTCGAACGATTACGGTATCAAAAAGTTATCAAGAAATCGATGCTAAAAAAGGTTTTTCAAAATACCCGGAGAATCTTTTCTCTCTCTCGCGTCAAGTTGATTCTTTTGAAAAATTCTCACTTATACATACACAAAGGAATCTATCATGCGAGGGCTGTAATTTTCGATCACAGCGGTATCGGAAGGTCATTGCTGAAAAAAACGTTTGAAAATTTCAAAAAACTTCGTTCTTTTTCCATGTAAAGTATTTATACGCAATACAGGTATTCATCTTTCGACTATCGGATCTTCCGAACGGTAGTTCCTGAAAATTTAACTCAAAATATAATTTAAGATTCAAGATTCAACTTCGTACGCGACAGATTCGGTAAAGAAAACCCTCTCGTGAGGATTATTTCCTGGCAAAAAGTGATCGCTCATCGAGGTGAGAACTGAGACGATAAAAGACTCGACTTTTTCTAAACCACCCTAAGGCAACCTTCGTAAGTTCGTGTGTAGGCATACAAACGTAAAAATAACGCACACAACGAAAAAACGACCGTCGGCAGAGCGCGGAGAGACCCCGAAGACGCGGTGTGTGCGCCCGAGTTACGTGTTGCTCTGCCGTGGGGTCCATGGAGAAAAGAGGGCGTCGAGATACCCGCTACTGTTTTCTCACTCCCGGCTTTTTCTTCCATCTTACTAAGCTGGTTGTTTTGCCAAAAGTGTTTTGTCAGGAATCGTACGAAATTTCGAAAGCAGATTCATAAATCGCTTTTCCGGCCACCTTAAGCTTGAGATGTTTCCCTTGCATTTCTGAATCACAAATACGTAATATATTTTGCAGTTTGGAAGTACAATTTCGACCGCTCAGCTTCGCAAATATAACATAATATATTTAATAATAATAATAAAAAGTTATATACATACATACATAATACAAAATGTTATATAATATTACATATTACATATAAAACAAAATAAACATAATACGAAATGAATAAATAATAATATAAAACAATAGTTTTCTTATATCGGCTGGTGAATTAAATTCTGCGAGTAATTGTCGTGACGTAAACACCGGGATTGGGAAGGTTTTTCCTTTTCGAACGTTTCACGAATGATTTATTTATTTAAACAATTTTTTTGTGGTCTCAACGGCGGTCCAGACGCTCTTTTGCAGTTTGACAAGCGACATTGATTATTAATTTCTCGTCACGCTGTAAATAATGGCCCGGCTCTGTGATAAATATTCATGGGACTTTTAGAAGAGCCCGCGGGAAAACTAAAAGTTATTGCCGTATGTAAAGTGGCGGAGGCACGAGCTGCTTTGATTCTGGCGATAGAAACACCACAAGCTTCTCGCTCCTTCGCCTTTTTTCATTTTCGACATATCCCGGACTTGGTTTTTACCAGATCCAACGTTCAACCACGCGATGGATACCGGAAGTCTGGGATAATTTATTATTTCGTACGATCATTTAGAAATAAACGTGTCGACACCCCGACGAATAGACACATTTTCCCGATCTCGTTTTCGGCAGATTTTTTTTTTTTTTATAAACCAAAATATTTGGCAATAATGTCCCAAGTGAAGTGTCCGGAAGTGAGTATATTTGAAAGACCCAAATTCGACCATTTTATCAATCGTTCGCCATTTTTGTCGCGTGGCTCGACAGACTTTTCTTACCGATGTCGATGCTAAATGCCTCGACGATTATTCCCACGGCGAGTAATTAAAAAAAAATCTTCGTAAGACGTATTCTCGTCAGCTAGTGTAAGTAAATTCCGCGCTAGAGCGATGAGGCACAGTTAAATTCGATTGAAAAAGTTTGTCGATGTTACGTCGGCTGCTGATGGACCAATGAGGCTGCGCGTTGGCTACGGCGTCTCTCGTTGCAACGAGATCGCAAAAACGTTTGCTCTGGTCATTGCGGATGAGCGGGGAAAAAATGAGGCTCGGTAAAAGGAGTGTGGCTGTGAAATGCTGGTCAACTTAAAACGCGAGAGGTGATCAGTACACGTGCTCTCATGTACAGCGAAGAGAGAATGAGATCTCTTGAGAGAAAAAAATCGGTATAAAGGCGAGAAACGCAAGGGTAAGATGAAAGAGAGACGGAGAGAGTGAGAAAGCGTCAAGTCCTCGATCTCTTCGTTCTCCGGGCATTACTCAAATACTCTTGACAAATATATAAAGGTTTAACGATGTCGGCATTACAAGCGTGCACGCGAGCGTTTAAGTCTCTTGGACTCTCGTGCGCGAGCTCATACGAGCGCAATCGTAAATGTTATTTCACCCTGTTTTGTACATACTTATGCACAGAGAGAGAGATGATTATACAGGGCATTTGATGTAACATCAGACTTAATTTAATAGTTAATTTGTTTCCACAAGTCAATCAAGCTGGACTGCTGTAATTAAATATTTCAAGTTTTATGTAAAAATTAATTGACTTATTATTATATTGGCACGTGATCTGGTTTCGTTATGTAAGGCTACTACAGGTCCATCCCACGATTGAGCTGCAGTGCCTTAATTTTTTACGTAATTTCATCCGTCAAAATCCGATAACTGTCAAATTCAAGCAAAAACAAAACATACGCGCGCATCAGGAAGGAAAGTGTATCTGGAAAAGTGGCGAAAATGAGTCGAAATATTTTTTTTCAAATTTTCAATCTTTCAGGAGCTTATCCGATCGGGGATTTCCTGCTGATTACGAAAGCCAGCGACTCTTTCCCGAAATCTCGATGTTTCAATGAAAAAATAGTAATAAATGTATAAAATTCGAATTATTGCGTTTTCTGACGTTTGGTTCATCGAGATATCTTGATTTTTGGATTTTCAGCAGACCTTTAGAGTACGACCATTGATTTTTGCCAATTTTCCCATCCCTTTGCATTTTTATCGCCAATTTTCAACCTCGATTTTGAGAGTGAAGTCATTTAGCTACCGACGTTTAACTTTCACCGTTTTGTTTCCTTTTGTTTCACCCATGTTATTTGAATGGGGAAAGTGTCGTCATTCAGGCAGGCGTTTGTGGCATTTTAAAAATTTGAAAAAAATTTCGACCTTGTTTTTAGACTGCGAACTAATGATCCGGCGCATTCCCATGTGGAAAAAGTCAAATTGGGAAATAACGAACACACTTATGTATACACACATATGCATGCATGTACGTAAACGTATCACACGGGTATGTAATGATATTCGTACCTTGAAAGTATATATTAAAACGATCTCGGAGCTTCGAAACCGCGCAGGAAGCATTGTCCGTGAGGATGACTCGCAGGATCCCTGGAGGCAAAACTTTTCTCGCCTCGTAATTCATTCTTCCTCCACATTCATTGTGATACGTCATCGGCGGCTATTTTCGTGTTCCATTATTAAAGGCGTCGACCAATCGCGCTTCCGGTTTTTACGTATTCTTCTTCATCGATAGATCGGTTCGATATTTTTCTATTAAAAGTGGGCGTGTACAGTAACGAGCTCGTGATTCGATTAAGGATGTTCGTCGGCGAGCATGACGAAGTGATTTAGCAATGATTTAACGATACAGATCTTATCGAGGAATTGAAAAATCAAAATATTTTTACATATCGATATATCGATTAGGATCTGACAATTAATCAACGAAGGAAGAATCGATTTCAATCGTTTTTTTTTTTTCAATATCGTAACAACGAAAAAAAACTAAACGAAAATGACGCTGTAAATTCACGAAAAACAACGTTACGGATCTATTTGCGAAGAGAAATCCAAAAATCAAAATATTTTCCGATTCCGATGTGTTTATCACGATCCGACGATCTTTTACCGATCGGAGAATCTTTTTCAATTTTTTTATCGAGTGTCAGCTAATAAACGCATGATCTAATCAGATCGATCGATCGTAGACGTTAAGAGAATCTTGTTTACCGTAATTCTAGGCTCGAAAAAAAATCTGTCATCACGTACCGGAAACTTTCTGTCCGGAGAGTCGTTTCCAATAATTTTCATTGGGTGTCGGTATAATCAGACACGTAATTAAATGAAATTCGACGATTTCGAACGTCGAAATAACGTGATTCAGAGTTCATTAGCGAACGGACAATGAGATCGAAATCGCGCACAAAATTAACGGCGCATGTCCGACGGCTGAGACATCGTCAAGCTTTGGCGCGAGCTTCAAGCTTTTTCAAGCGTTTGCAGATCGGGCTTTTATTCTCCGCGTTGGATCACGTGGGAGAGCTTATCGTCGTTCAAAGACACGCTACCGTAACAAGGTGTACATGCGGTAGAATTGTTCGGCGTTTGCAGTGTGACACGGAGAGGAACGAACACTGTCGAAGGAGATACACCCTTAAGGGGAGAGGATTGACGAGGATAAAACGCGAACAAATATTATTATCGTCATTGCCGATAGCTGACGACTCGTCGAACGGAATGGCGTAGCCCGCGAGGATTCGCAGCATCCCGCGAGATGAATTGCGTCCTTTTGCCCGGAAACGGTCCATAAAGATAGGTATATGGGTTCGCGAGTTTGACGACTGCGACCGATCGAGTCGAACGACCCACGCGTTATCTCTCCCTTTGAGAGATCTGAAGATACGGAAATCCTTGCTGCATGTGGACCGGGATGCTGTAGTGGAATATACGCGATTCATCCGAGTGGCTCTCGAAAAAATGGTGACGCGACGCAAAATTCAAAGGTTTTTGGCATTTTTTCTTGCTTTTTATGAAGAGTCAAGTACCCATCGGAGATGAAAAAAGAGATTTGTTATCGCGAGATTATCATTTTTCTCTGCTGTGTACGGAAAAAAATGCAAAGTTCCGACTGTTTGCAAAATGATTTTCATGCGAACAATCCAACGAATTCCGGTCTACTTTCGATGCAGTCGTAAAAAAAAATAAAAACGAACAAATCACTCAAAATATTACACCGTATATCCAAAGTATTAAGTACATCTATTGTTTCATAAAGAATAAAGTTTAATCAAGGCTATCATTACGCGAATATAATTATGCTGATCACAAGCGATGAAACAACGAAGGATCGACGTTTTGTCAAATTTGTGAGCTTTTTTTCAATTATTTCAAAAGCAAAAGTAGCTGTTTTCCGATAAAGTTATATGCGATGAAATATCACGAGGTATCGATGTTTCGTAAAATTGATCGAGTTGTAAGATCGTTATCGAGTCGTACGCGGGGTTCATTGATCATGAAGAAATAACCGTATCGGTTTGTGCGAGCTAGGAAAAAATAAAAACGAAGAAGACGCCGCCGAGGGCTCGAAGGAACGAGAGGGGATGAGCATCAAATCGATAACCCCTCGATCCATTAGCCTTTTTCTTTCGGGCTCGTTAAAATCGTAAATCCCATCAGCCTGTATGAGAACACCTTTCGGCTCTTTCCTCTTCCTCCCATGTGGGTGTATGAATCTCTCGAGACGTCGGACACGCTCGCTCCATCCTGCTCCGGCATTCGCAGCACGCGTTCTGCACGCGTGTTGGCGGAAAAACGAAAACGACCGCGTAGTGAAAAAAAATCAGAGAGAAAAGGGTGAAGATCGACGAGAAATATATTACAAGTACGAGCAAACGCAACGAGATTCTCCCTGTCGGGTGTGAGAAAAAGGGCATGAGAAATAAATGCCGAAGAATGAAAAAGAAGAGGACGCGAAGGTGAGAATGAGAAAACGAGAGGGGAAATTATAAGTGCGGAAAAAGATGTATGTATATGTAAAAGAAAATAATGTGTGTGGCGTTCTGCGCGTTATATACGGCTGACGTTTGCTTGGATCGCTTTGCTTGATTCGGACTTTGTTGAGGATCATTATCGATCGCCGTGAATTACAAAGTCGAGTATAGACCGTTCCCTCGTTAAGCTCGCTTATCGATTAGATCGTCTTATCTCGCCGGCGCCAGGCGTTATTCTCGCGACTTGGACCCGCAAAATGGCGCATACTTTATCGCGCTGTTGGCCGGGGGTGTCGATTTACCCCATCGCTGCAACGCGATTATTGTTATTCGCCATTCGTTTTTTCTTCTGAACCGTAAAACTTGGAAAAAAACGATGCTGCGAAACGCGTATTGCGAATTAGCGTCACTTTTTTTTTCACCTTCGGAATAATTCGGAATAACGCAAAATTTTGTCGTTTGATTGAAACCGATTGTCGGAATTACGTAATAATGTGCCATTTTTTTCAGTGAAAATATCGGTAATCGATATCAGCAACGACAAAAAAAAAAATTGCATCGGAGATCGACAGGAGATAAAAAATTCCCGCTGATTTCCTCGATGAGAGTTGCGATAAAAACGTAACTTTGAAGAGCAGAATCGTTCTCGCGAAATACGCAATTTGAATGGACTTTTGTATTTTCGATCAGTGAAAATTTCGTTGATCTTTCTTCGAAACCCCTCGGTTTTTTCGAAGATTTTTTCTCCTCAAAAACACCGTCCAAGATCCGAAATGCGGAATAGAGCAGAATCGCGCATTTTCGGGATGAATGAAATTCGAAATTGACGCGTCGAGCGATGTTTCTCATCGATCAGCAGCGTACGATGAAAATCTCTTTTCGAGAAATATATACGTACGAACGAGAATCCGTTTATACACGTCATAAAGTGATACAAAAGTGTGCCGTTAGGAAACCCACACGTTATACACGTACGTGTCGTCGATTCTCGTCGTCATCTCTCGCGGGCGCTTTCTCTCTTTTCCTCTCGTGAACACGCGCCTTGGGGGGGTCTTTCGCTGAGTGTACCAGCTTATATAGTGGGAGTTGCTTCTTGTATTTCCATCTTCGTCAGGCTGCTGCCTGCCATCACCCGTACAGATTCATCCGACGCACACACACGCGGAAATATACAGGGGGAAAAACACACGCGCGAGATGAAAAAAAGGACCATTTCCCCCACTCGGTTTGAGTCATCAGCATCTTTTCGTTCTCCGTCCTTCTTTCACCCTGCTACCTTCGGCATCAACATATCGTTTTTTCCTCTTCTCCCATTTCCTCCGAGCCTCGATCTCATCGCGCTTTCTTTCCCATCCGCGTGTACGTACGAGAGCTTTTTTTTCTCCTTTTCCCTTCCCTCGCGTGCTCGGTGCGTGCATTCACGGTCGTTTCATCTCGCTCCCTCCGGTGCACGGATCTTTGGCTTTTTGTACATATATAATACAATACTCGTGTACCATACATGTGTAGAAACATGTACGTATATAAGCACGCATAAATATGTATGTATAGATATATATAATATACGCCTACACGCCGTAGCCCCAGCCAGCATCCACATTTTGCCGTGTACGGTCCAGCGCGTGCCTCCACGCGACCAACCACCACCATCCATCCAACCACTGCCTCCGTTGCCTTTTTTCTCATCTCCACTCTCTCTCTCTCTCTCTCTTTCTCTCTCCATCTCGATCTTCATCCTCCGCAGCGTTCACTCCCGTACGCTTTGTCTCTGTCAAACTTTAACTGTTGCTCCAGCAGCTCGTTCTCGGAGGGACCACGCGCTCGTACCAATCCCCCTCCCCCCACCCCTCTCGACAGTCGGACAGTCGACGTCGTATGTCCGACAGTAGACAGTGGATAAGCGCGAACGATAGTCGTACCCCTACAACGTGTGAAAGGGAGTCCTCCGGTTTTATTTATTCACCCCTCGGCTGTCAATTTCACGCCGTCTCTTGACGCGAATCGCGATCGCGCGTTGACAGCGTTGATGACAGCGTTTCCATCGACGAGCCCGAATTGGCGACGACAGCGACCAACTTTTGGCGGTAACCGTTGTCGAAACGTCGGAAATATCGATGTCTCAAGCTTGATGACAGTTCTGTCAATTGGCATACTTTGTGCCTTCGCGCGCATTCGGCAACTTTGACGGACGCGAAAATGTGTGAGATGTGATGTTTGAATGCATTATCGTGCTTGCGCGGAGTGCGTCAATCGGATAACGGTGGCAAACGACGGAATTCGTGATAATGACAGCGATTTTTACGGCCCGTGTGCCAATAGCGAGCTCGATCGTCAATCGGATTTTCCATCGGTGATTCAATTTACGGCGGTGCGCCCATGGACCCGTTGACAGTGTCAAACTGTCAAAAGTTTCAGTGACGCGCGTGGCGCTGTGCGAAAATGGCGCCGACTGTCATCTTTCGGTGTCAATAGTGTCGCGATTTCGAGAATTCGTGATTTTCCGTGATTTTTTACGGCTGGAGGAGTAAAAATTCGGTGTTTCTTTTCTTCTTCCATCGTCGCGGTGAAAATCCTGGCGATCGCGGGTCTGACGATCGAATTTCGAAATTTCGCTGTCAAAAATCGTTGTCACACAAGCCGCTGCTTTCGTCGAGCGAATTTCCGTACTCTCTACACCGGATGATTTACCGAGCGCCGTATTTCATCGGTCGGACAATATTATCTCGGCTGCAGCCTTGTTTTTTTTTTTTTTTTTTTTCAAAAACGATCTGTGCGAAAGATCGCAATTGGATCTTTCCCGATATACATCTCCATACAAGACGAAGCGGACGCGAGTGTGTCACGTGCTGTGTGCGCTTGTCCGGCAGATGAAATGCAACAAAGAAGGGAAGGGGGGTGAGAGGGTGAGGGAAACCGATTGCAATCATCCCCAAGGAATTTTACGACCCGACTCTGCGGTTTGAACGCCGGCGCGTCTGGTTTTTCGATTCCTTTAACGCAACGACGTTGCGCGGCGTCCGCAGCGCGCGAGAGAAAATGAAAATAAATAAATGCCAACGAAATTATTTATACAGCAGCGAGATTCCACAGCCAAAGTGCCCTACGTAAATTGACAAAACGAAAAATCGGCCAAAACCCGTTGGAAATTTTTCGGCTCCGCAAAAAAAAAAAAAAAAAAAAATCCGGTGAAATCTTTCATCGGCTGGAAATCTCCGCGCGAAAAGTCCGGCAAAAATCAACGTTGGATGCAAACGCGATTGTCAAAATGGATTACTTCGCCCGTCGTTGAAGTTCGCGGCTGTGTGTATCACGCGAGTGGTGAAAGTTAATTATTTGCTCAAGGAACGACTCTTTTTTTTCCGCTTCCGGCGAGGTTTTTAGCGCGCGACGTTCACGGAAGATCACTTTGTCCCGCTACCGAAGGCTTCCGAGCTCTTTGGCCGAAAACCTCCCCGTCTTTATCTCTTTTTTCCGACGATGAGCAGCGCGGAGCTGTTGAAAAATCGAGGCTTTCGCGTGGCGAGAACGGCTTAAGAATTCGTCACGATTCGATCGCGCATTTCGCCTCGCTGCGTAATACATAATACATATATGCGTGTATATACATATAAACACATCGCAAATCGCGTTACAACGCTGACAGAACACGTCCCGGGCTTCCCGCGGTCCATCGCGCTCCGATCCGCGGTCTTTCGATCTCACACCCGCGAGCGAGCGCTTTTCTTTTTTTTCCCCTCATCCTTTATTTATCATTTTCTTCCAATTTCCATCGTGGCGTATCGCGACTTCGATCCCACGGGGGATGAGCCTGTGAAGACGTCTCGTTCGTACGTGACGAACGAGTGTGCGTGTAGCGCGTACGGTCGATAAAAAAAAAAAAGTGACCGATCGAATCGCGAGAGGTGTCGCGCCGAGAGGATTAACGCTTATTTATGTGTTATAGTATATATGTATTATGTACGTTCATGCATCAAACTCTTATGTACGTACTAGGTGAAACGGATAGGATTGGAAATTGTAGCCCCTCTGTATAATCTCCCTCTCTCGCTCTCTCTCTCTCTCTCTCTTTGAATCGAGAGTCGAGAGGCGTGGGTAGAATTGCGGCGCCAACCTGTTGCTCAAGGATCGGACTCGTTTCCATTTAGAAGACTCTCTCGCTGCGGTCTTGACGCCTTTTTGCCTTAACCTACAAATATATACATACAAGAGCCATTGGGCGCACTCTCGCGAGAGATATCTCTCGATCAGAAGTCTCCGGACGAAAAGTGTCCTGGACCACGGTAACTTTTCGCTCGCGTCGTCATCGATATTTCGTTTCAATTTTTTTTTGCCACTTTTTTCTTGTTTCTTCGCTCGTTCGTTACTCGTTGATGCATCTCGCTCGTGTACCGACGAATGCACGCGAGTGTATCGGAGAATTTATGACGTTTCAGTGCACCGCACTTTGGGAGATGCGCGAGTAATTTGAATATCGTGTTTATCCCGAGCACGAGGTTCTCCGCGACCGTAAAATGCTCTGGACGTTTCGCCGAGTTGGAGAATTCGATCGGAATCCACTTTGAGTAATGGCCAAGCCACCCTCGTAATCATCGCGGTCCAGGGTGCGTCGGCTTCGCACACCGAGTTTCATTCGAATTTTAACCGCGAAAAGAATCGCGTTGGCTTCGAGAGCGACTGAAAAAACGAGGGGAAAGATCGTCGGAAGAGGCGGTTTTTTTCTTCCGCGATCTTCGGTGCCGAAGAAAATTGACTCTGTCCGTTGCGCTCATCCCGCGGGGATGCTGAGCGGCTTTGGATTCGATCATCTTTTGTGACGAGGAAGATCGTCGGGAGGGTCGATCATGTCGTCGACGAGGAATTTTTGCAATCGAGAGGGCGCTTCGAGGCTGACCGGAAGTGAATTTACGAGGGAAAAATCATCGGTCGTCGTTGCGAGATCAACGATGGCGAAGAGTTTGAGGGTCCTGACGTCGTTGATCGTGCTGACGATCCTCGGTGTTCAGGCAGTCTCGACGACGACGACGACGCGCGAGCTGCTCCAGTGTCGCGCGAATCTCACCGCGGACGTGAAAAACGAGACGGTTTTTCTCGACAAGATACACCAGGCTGACTATATATTCACCGGTAAAATCAAAGAACTGCGAAGGGGACACTCGATGCGCGTCAGAGTCAAAAGAGCGATAAAGGGAATCCTGAACACGACGGTGGAGCTCGTCCTGAACGACACGTGCGCGCCTTACGTCAGACGAAGCTACACCGGCATATTTATGGCCCGCAGAGACTCGGGCTTCGGTGATCTGCGTAACGTCGGAAAAATCGTCATGAATTTCGGACCGGTGCCTCTCACGCTCGCCAATCTGGACCGACTGAACGCCGCTGTACGAGGTGAGTTTTCAAAGTGTTCGCATCATTTTTTTCAGACTTTATCCGCACTTGCGCAGAGTACGCTCTTCAGGAACAGTCGTCGATGACGTAAAAACGGGAATTACGAGAAAAAAAAATGAATTTCATCCTGTTTTTGTAGGATTCACGACGCGACGTATTCTCTAATGATTCGAAAAATTGAGGGAGACGTTTGAAGCAATTTTCAATTATCGCGTATCGATGAGAAAAAGACGAGACCTTTTCGCCCTTTCTCATTAAGCTACCTTCATCAATCATGCATTCGTTGTGCATGATTGATATTCGTTAAGCGCAAAGGTGTATTAAAAAACGTTTCGTACAGTGATATTCAACAATTTTCAAATTGTCGAGACGTCGAATTTGAGACGAGAGCCCAAAAGTGTTCAGATTTGTGGGAAAGCCAGACGATTTTTTAGGAGAGATTTAGCGAATGAATAAACGAGAATTATTAATTTTCGTTGAATATTTCAAACGCCGAATTAACATTTTTTAATCCACTGCTAATGGCGGTAATTTTTGTCGTATGAAAATACCGAGCGAATTACGGTTCTGATGCGGTTCTGTTTTTGTAAATTCGTTAAATTTCCTTTGATGATCCTACTGTGAAATTCATTTTGCAATATTCTAATGATTGGAAAAATAGAAAGAGACTTTCGAATTAACGTTGAATGATGACGTATAGAGGAGAAAAGGTTTAATATTTTCTCCCTTTCTCATTAAGCTACCTGCATCAATCATTCATTCGTTGCATGTTGCATGAAAACACTTCGAAACGGTCCAGCAATCGTCAAACTGTATGACGTCAAGTCGAGAGTTAAAAAGGCTCCGAATGCCCGATGCGATAATTACAATTTTTTCAATTAAATAGAAACATTAGAAAATTACGTAAAATCACTGAGCGAATGACGATTTCCATCTACTCGTAAATGAGTTCAGGAGCTTTTCGTTTTGATTGGAAGCTTGATTATTCATTTCACCTTATTTTTAAAGGCGCGAAATACTCCAAAGTGAAATTATTCTCAATAATTGAATATTATGCAGAAACATAAATACGGTTGTATTTACATTTCCGTAAAATTCACGAAACTTTGTTGGAAAAATTGAAAAATACAATCCCGGGTAGAAATTTGGTCGGGCAAGCCCTATGAGCATCGGTACCTTGTGAGTCGGAGGCTGGGGGTACCTGATCAGTTTCTACTGACGAGTACCTCATCATTTGACGATCAGGCATCACTTTTAACGCAGGTTATTGGCAGGTTTATTGTCAGTGCGAAACAAGGAATGCCTGACAGGTTGGTACTGATCAGTTCCTCATAATTTTATTACCAGGTAGCCCCTGCGAGATAAATTATCAATAGGTTTGTCATCGGTACGATTTGAGGGGTACCTCACGAGTTGATACTGACGAGTTGTTCATCATTTGACGACTAAGTACTACCTGCCATGTACAATTTGTGATAGGTTTGTTATCGGTGTGAAACGAGATGATCCTGATGCGCCATTCTTCAATCACTTTTTCATGTTTTCTTCGACGAAATTCAAATGCACGCGAACGTCCGAGCTCTCGTTTAAAGTTTGTCTTAAGCACAACTCATTTCGGGTTATTCGAACGACAATTGAAGGAATAAAATAATAATACCAAAAGTTTAAAAAACCGATAGCAGTTGAAAAAATATTTATTTTATTTTCATTTGTAGTATCATTGTATCAAGTTGGTGTACCTCCTTGACTCTCTTGATAAGATAAACATATGTAAATTTATACTGATAAAACGAAAATGATTGAGACAATTTCGTACCGTAGATACCTAAATAACGGTAAAAGTAACAGACGGAGGTTTTATTGCACTAAAAGAAATGTCTCAATAATTTTCTTTACATCAAGTGCAAATTTTCATATCTGTCTGTTTTACCAAGAGAGTTGAATATTTTTCTACAAGAAATAAAATATTTAAGTTTACTTGTATTCAATACAAAATATAATAAATCTAATAAATATTTAATTGTTTCTATTCTTTGTAATTTCAAGTAGGGAATGTCTTGGGTACACGGAGAGAAAAATCTGTTAAAAATTACCGTGCTGTCACTATAATCGTGATATGACAGACACGTAAAACAGTATTTATAGATGTATTTCACAAAAATTATGGGTTTTTATGAAAAAAATTACTATCTTGCTTAAGAAAAAATGTGTTTCGCAGCACAAAATTTAAAATGTGACGACGAATTTTTCATAAACAGCACAGTAAAAATTTGAGCTTCCAAATTTTTCATTTGCGATCGGAGAAAAATTAATAGCCTCATCGAAAATAAATCCAAGACGGTGGAGAAATTTTTACCGTGCTCTCTCAGAAAATGCTATATCTTAGGAAACAACCGCGCGACGCCTCTGTTTAGGGAGGAAGGTCAAGCATTGTCCGCAGCGCGGCGCACGGCCACGGTCTCGCTCACAAGCGATCACGAGCCAGGGAGAAGATATATTCAAGCATAGCAACGATAATCATTGTCCTCATCTTGAGGACAGATATTTATTCTGCATTTGAAGTCTGATGCGCTCGCTCCCAAATCGAACGGTGTCTCGTTCAGAGGGTGGCCAAGCGGGTTCTACACTTCATGCAACTGTGCTATACATATATTTATGTATATGAGAATATACATTTGTACATGAATATGATTACTTAAATATTTATAAATACAAATGATATACTCATATAAATTTAATACATATATATATAGTATATATGTATACATATGCTAGCAGGGTAAAAATTTGAGCTGGCACTAGAAAAATTGTTACCGGGGTTGATGAATTTTATTGTGCTAGCATGGCAAATTTTATCGTGCTAGCACGTTAACAATTCACTCTAGGCATGATTCTTTTTCTTTAGTCAACGCAAACAATATTTATCTTGTATGTCAAAGAATAATTTTCAAATCTTTTTATAATTTTTCTAATGCTGGCAGTTCGCATAACGTTTAATAGAAAGCACGGTAATTTTTTCCAGAAATCCCTATAAAGATTATAAGTTTTTTCTCTCCGTGTACCTGATCGTTTACAGGGGATTCACTCACGTGAGGCACTGATCGGGGTATACAGACCATTTCCTTATAAGGAAACTGCGTTACGTTTCTGGTCTGGTACCTATCAGTTCATACACGTGTGGCACCGACGTCAGGTCATTTGATCCCGACAATTCCCCGACGTTACCCCGACCAAATTTCTACCCGGGATAGAATCTATGCAAATGTTATCTATCGAAATAAATATCGACAAATTTAACCCTACTGTGAAATTCTCATGTTGCGGAATGAGACTCTCGAATTAACGTTGGATTACGTATCGATGAGAAAGGATGTAATATTATCGCCCATTTTTCGCATTAGAAGCTTCGTTATTTGTTTAAGCCCGGGATAAATTCTCCCAAATTATTAAATATTTATAAGAAAAAAATGGAAAACCGCAATGAAATCATAAATATTAACGAATTCAATCCCACTGTAAAATTCGCCTTGCAATTATTCTAATGATTCGGAAAATAGGAAGAGACTTTCGAATTGTTATTGAATTATAATGTATTGATGAGAAAAGGTTTTATAATTTCACCCCTACTCATTAAGCCACCTTCATCAATCATGCATTCGTTATACAAGAGAGCTTCTTGACGCGTGTGTCATCCCTCATAATGTTAAGGCAGGTATCCTGTATTCCAATCAAGAAAAAAAAATGAAACCCGAAAAAAAAGCATGAAACGACCGTTTGAATTATTATTATCAGTGCCTGCGAGTGAAAAGCACGGAAAGAGAGCCTTCCATCAATATTATAAATAAGCAGGACGAACGATAAAGCGCGTATAACGAGATTCCGCGTGTCGTTCGCTCATTTATGTTGGATCACGTTACCCACACCGTGGGCAAAAGCGCGCCCGCGCGAGTTCTCTTCTTCTCGCAGACTGGATGAATCTTCTCGAGGATGCTGCGTGGCTGTACGACCGCAAAATCATCGGCACAGTCACTGGCCTCTTTCTCACTCGAATTTTCTGCATCATCGATGACAAATTTACGTGAAAAAAATTATTTATTTTTAGCAGCACATTATTATTAAATAACCCACAATTATTTCCAAATAGCAAAACCCTCACTGACAATCGACACTTCATTGAGAATTTCGTATTAAGAAGGTTCACGAAACATTGATTTCTTGCTTCGTATTTTTTGAACACAAATTTTCGCAACTTTGAGCAACCATAAATTTGGAATTTAAGAAACTTTCCCGCAAAAATGACTGAAAAATAAGGGTGAATTTTGGTTTTTTGGAGCTTAACCATTGATTTTTCATTTATCACTTGGACTACTCACACATGTTCAACTTATTTTTACCGTCTTAAATTGTCGACAATTATCAAGTAATCTAAACAAATATTATAATTTAAATTCTAAAATAGTTTTCGTCTACGAAAATAGCAACAAACTCGGTCGTTTTATGGAGTCGTGAGTTACGTGGTGCATTGTTTTTTTTTGTTGGCAGAAATTGTGGAAAACCGACGGTAATTGACTGTTCTTATTGAATTCTTTCCAACGATTTTATTCGATATTGGCCAATGACTCTATAATCGCGGTCGGGAGTCTGTAATACCGGAGAGTGCAATCTTCATCTGCCGATCTACGCATATATATATACACGGAGATTCTTGCATGGGTATATAAAATTATACCGGTAATATCTTCCGGGTTTATCGAAAGGCCTCGAGGGAAAATGGGCACGAAGGCGCTGATCCTGATAATTTGAGTTCTATTGGCTGTAATAGTGTCGAACGTTTTTTTTTTCTCCGATGCATTGCTTTTTTCTTGTTGGAAAAAGTCCCGATGGTACTCGGCAGTTTCGTTTCAGCGGTATTACACGCGATGTCAACCTCGAGATGTAAAACGAACGTGTGTTGTCCATTTATAAATAATGTCGTGTAAGATTTTTCTGCGATCGGCATGTGTGCGTATGAGCTCTGTTTTATAATTTACCCCGAAGGCTAAACGACCGCGTGATCATTTTAGTTTCGATATCTCGTATGACGTCCATTAACGCCAGCCAATTTTCTGGTTTCACGAGTGAGTACGCGAGTGCGGATTATTCACATTAAAATATTGGTACGTTCGCAACGCGTATGATACACGCCATTTATTTATTCAGGATGAATATTCCGATATTCAGTATTTTATTATTCCAAAGGCCAATTATATTTCCGTCGCGATATTATTGATGTGTTTATCTCCGAAATTCGTTACGAATTATTGCGGCTTATTTTGTTTGACAATTAATAATAATTAATTAACCTTTTATCTTGGCGTGGTATTCTATTCCACAATTCTACGTTTTTTCAAAACGCGTTTCGAGATTTTTGAGTAGCTCCCATTCCATTTAGCTTGGGTTTTTTGTTCGTTTGTAAATTTGTGATCTCAATATGTAATTTTGTTAATTCGTTCGTTAAAGAGGGGAAAATCACGATCCTCGTGATTTTCTTTTTCTTTTTTTGGTATACGAGAGTTTTCGGGCTCGTTGGTTGCGAATCCGTCGGCAGATTTACAAAATTTCAAACGACGGAACGTGGCTTGCGAAAATTTGAAAATTCTGTTGGAAAAATGTGATAAATCGAGTCTCAAAAATGGTCCATTCATTTTTACGGATGGTTAATTACAATTTCTAGGGCGAGTATTTGTTTCGAGCAATTCGTAATTTATAGAACTTTTGCAAAGTTAATAAATAATCATTAGAACAATACTCATATTTTGATTGTCACGAAAATTTGTATGACAAGTTTTTGATCATTTATTCAGTTGCTCCGTTACTTTGCGTAGCGAAAAGTTCGTTTTGCAACTTACGATCGTTCTCGCGTATAATTTATCAATATTCGTATCGATTTCCGCGAACAAAAGGGTGGTTCCGGAAGTGAATATTCGATAGCCGAGACGATTCGTACATGCGGAGATAGCGTGAGTGAAGCATCAATTCAATGCCATTTCCTCCCATTGGGCCTCATGATGGAATAAAATTCAATCTGTTACATTTAATTTTGTTCCGCGGAGCAAAATTATCTCGTATTATCGAAATGCGGGACAAAAAATTGCGATAAAAGGAATATTGTTACGAAGCTTTAAATCGATGTTTCTTGAGATTCCAAGCAATCACTTTTCTACGCACCCTGACGTACGAGCACATATATAAATATATATATAATGTTTTTATTCAATAAAAGTATGCGTTGCTCGGCAAAAAAGACTCTACCTGCGACAGCACATATGGTAACACACATGGCACCTGGATTTCACAAAGTCCACACGTCTTTTTCCCGTGAGCGCGCACGCTTTGGCCGGCGCCCACGCGTTCACCCAAACGGCCACGTAGATCTAGCCAAGTGGCGCGTGTTCCGAGACGCACACCCACACTTTCACACACACACACACACTTAAATATAAAGGTATACCAAAGTGAACATGAACAAGTCTCTCGCCTCGACTACGACGCAACTTTTCAATGGTTTTGAGCCTTTCATCCTCTTCCTCGTGGACGCACATGCAGCCTCTTGGTTCCCTTTCTCCAGCAGTGTCGGACACTCGGACATTCCGTACACCTTTTGGTCCCCGCGGTACCATTTGTTCGTTCAAATGTAATGGGCGTTCTTGCGGCCTACCGACTCGGCTGTGCGTTTTGCTTTCGTGCGACCGACGCTTTATCGCTCCAACGGATTGCACGAATCGCGAATTATTTCAACCTCCACGCCGGCGACAAAAGTTCGTCGCCAAAGTGCGTTCGCTTTCCAGGACGGTCGATCGTTCCGGTCGTCGTTAATCAGAGGTTAAACAACGACGGAACTCGGATTTGTTCGAGCAAAAAGAAACGAATGGAAAATAAATTTTAAGTCATTATAATTAATTAAACGCTAAATATTACACGAACTACTTGAAATTCGATATTGCAGGCTTTCCGAAAATTAAAAGCCACGCTGGTGATCGATTTCATAAAAAAGAAGGTGGATCCAGTTTCGATTCGATCGAAATAAAATTCGATTCGTTCTCGTCGTCTTTTCCGCGTCGATCTCAACTCGCAAAAAAAGAAAACGTTCGCGCGACAAAATTGGAGCAACCCGATGGACCTGTTGAGTCTCTCGATGATGCTGCGGAGAGTAACTCGGTGTTCCAGAAGTTTTCTCATATCGCCGAGCACCGGTAAGTGCCTGGTGCATCTTTTTTTTGCCTTTCATCCGTCGACGGTGCGTCTCTCGTCGAGTCACACCGGACCGCAAGATCTCGAGGGTATAATACGGTCCAGCCCACGCTCCTACCGTTGTCGTGTCGCGCAGTCGCCTCATGGTCGTGTTATTTCACTTGTATATGCATTCACGTGTCTCCTGTACAAGCAGAATCCGGAGTATCATTTCTCGTGTGTGCATATGGTAAAACGAGCTCGCTAACACCGTCACGCCCAGAAAGCATGTGCACCGCGGAAAGCCAAGAGAGACGAGAGGCGAACCGCGAATAACCGCAGAGTCTTCGACCAGGTGTTTTGCGTCTCGGAGGTGCATTCGGCGATGAATTTTTTTTTCCGCCTTTATTTCACTCCGCGACACAAAAGCACACGCTGGCTCGCGATTTTTCTTCGCTCATATTCTACGTGTAGATGTATGTACACGATGGAAAATTTCCTCGGAGGCCTCGGCAGATCGGTGAGACGACGGAGGCCCTTCAACGGCCACACGTCTGTGCGCCCTGCACTCTGATTCGCTCCGCTTCGCACAATAGCTCGTTCCGGCGCGTCGCGTTGCATATTTTTATTTTGTTCAATTTAATTTCATTTTTCTTTTTTTTCGTACGCACGTTATTCGCCGTCTCTCTTTTTCTTACCCTCGTTCGCACCAGGGAGCCATTTTTCGTTTCCAATCGCGGAATTCGGCATCGATTCCAGATCGACGGTTGAAAACCCTCGAGGGATCCAAGAGGACTGCGAATCGGAAGGTTTTTTTCAACACTTTTTGGCAAACTGATATTCTCGATTTTTGAGAAAATATGTGATGGAGAAACTTTGAACGAATGATTTCGAAATCATTAATAGAAATGCAGATTTTCGATGGAATCGATGGTTAGACTTTTTTGTAATAAAATGTGTGTTTTTTTTTAACAGGATGTTTTTCTCATTCTTGTATAGTTATCGAGTAATCGCAGGTCACAATTATCCAAAAATTACGTAAAAAGGCTCTGCAGAGAGCGTCGATCGGTTGCGAAAAATTGAAAAAAAAGTTTGTCTCTTATCGACGAATTTGTCGAGCAGTCGCTTCCGATTTTCGATCGAGACACGAAATAAACGATTTTGAAGACCCAAATGCATTTGAGAAGCGAAAATTTCCAATCGCGTCCAACGTCGACGTAAAGCATAATCATTAAAAAAAAATGAGTACTCTAGATTTAAAGGTCAATCATTCAAATTGCACGAAATGTTTTGGCGTTTGAGGGCGCAGCGGGAGAGAGTTAATTGCGATGATTTTTTTCGGTCTTGAGGCTGTAGATGATGTACAGCGGAGATTCGAGATGTAACTCGTTATTGCGTCGATAATAAATAACGTTATTGTTCGGCAAAGCGAAGATCTCTGATGTTACCGATCGGTGCCGATTTCCAGGGTGTAATTATCGAAGTCTGGAGCATCGGCGTGGCTCGTTTCAGCCTCGGTGAGAATTACAAGACATATTGACGATAGGCGCAGTCGTAATGTAGCATTGCGGGCGTATGAAATAAATGAAGATCACGATTCTCTTCGTTTGATAAGTATCGGAGTCGAGCTACCCGAGGCTAAAAAAGAGAATTTATTTTTGCACCGCCAATGAGTATATCAAAGCCTTAACTAACAAACGAACGTAAGTGACGCCATTTTCCAAGCTGAATCTCGTTGATTCCGCCTTTTCGTGTCACTTTTCCTCACGAATACTATACAGACGATACTCCATGGTATCGCCAACTTTATCGTCCGCGTGGCGTATTATGCCTCGGAACTTTTCATTCGCTGAGTCGGGCGCCTACGAGAGATCGATCGCGTTTCCTCTCTAAATCGCCATAGATCCCATAAATCACGCGAAAACGCCTTAAAAATAAAACGAGAAGAAATCCCTCTTTTTATCGTACTCTCACAAACATTCCTCGTGCAATCAGCGATGCTATTCGCGACCCAAAATGTTGGGAAAATTGAAAAAAAAGCAGAGAGTCGATGGGTCCCTTAAAATTGTTACGAGCAGGGTGTATCCTACGGGATTTACATTAGGATGAATTCCAGATGAAGAATATTACAATTTTGCTGAATTTTGGAGTTATATTTATTTTTCTCACTACATGCGAATTTTATCTCGTGCCTCGTCGATTACGAATCGACGATATTTGTCATAAAAAATAAGATCCCTGTGATTTATCATCCGCAGTGGTAATTAGGATGAATCGATCGATAAAGCTCGCGATACTGACGAATATGCAGTCGTATATTTGCAATTAGAGCTTACGACGAACGTCGCGATGATTTAAAATGCTCTACAACGTATGGAGGAACGAATCGGAGATGGTGTGTGTCATTTCTCGCGAGGGTGGTCGACAATCGTGTAACATCGATGTTATATATTATATATATACAATCTCCATATATTTCGCGTGTTATATATAGAGGATGGGGCGCGTCGAGAGATCGAAGAATCGAGAGACGAACCCGCAACGTTTCCCCCTTAAGGATTAGCCTGGTGGGTTGTTGTACTTTCGCGATTTACCAGCAAATGTGTGTGTATATATGTATATATCGTATATTGTATGGCTTGGCCGTTGTTTGTTGGCCCTGGAAGCTTTGAAGTAACTGGGTAGGCGGTTGATTGCGCGAGACCACGAGAGACTCCGCGACTTGGCATTATGCACGCCTTTGTAAGCCGAGATGCTTGAAAAATTGCAAGACCGCACACACGCGCAAATCCCTTTGCATATGCACACTCTTTTTCACCATTTTGCTCACTGTACAAGCTCCCGACATCGACGAACTTGAGATCGACATTTTATTCGCTGATCCCAACTTTCATTCATCCACGTTTCACCACCGCTCATCGATCGATGTTCAATGAAATCATCATCCCCACACTGCCGACATTTGGACCGGATAAATTGGCGAACATTCAACACGTATTTCCATTCGAAATTTGAAGAAAAATGCTGGTATTTTTTGTGAAATTTTTTTTTTCAAAAAATTACTCTTTTAGAAAATATATTCTCGTAGTAAATATACGTAAAAACGCTGTAGAAACTGGGAATTTGGTCGGGAGACTGTGGGTGTAAAAGGCCATTTTCTTTTGTCGAAAAACAGCGGAGGATTTGTATCAGGAGTGCACGTCGATGTATTCAGTTTCGTACAGATTCGTGGATTGAGTGTCGATGGAAAAGCCATGATTAAAAATGCAGATGAAAAAAAGTACAATTAGCGAACCAGCTTTCCCGTTATTTGTCATTACTGACGCGGTCTGGAGTTTCTCCGATTGCCATATTTGACGATATTTTAAGACGAAAACCGGATTAAATCGGGGCTCAGTGAGAGAGATATTAAAATCAAGTCAGGCGTGACGACGACGACAAGGCAAAGCAACAAAATGGACCAACTCGACTCTTGAGCAAAGATACGACCTGTTGAAATGAGAAAAAATCATCGTCAATGAATAAAAGTTTTTCCAAACAGTGGTGGCGTAATAATTATGAAAAAAAATACTCAAATTCACTCGGAAAATCAAATGTACTTTGCGTTAATTTTGATTATATTTTTCGGAAGATAAATAAATCGATTCATTCGTATTTGGTCTTCAATCGATCGAGACGTTTTAATAAAAAATTATTTAAACAAACAATAAGAGAGACTGACGATAAATGTGTGTTTTCCTACAACGATGGACAAAACAACGAGTCTTCGATCTCCGGCTCTCGACTTCCGGATTACATATTGCCGGAAGAGAAATAAAAATAAAGAACGAAACGATACATTTTGGTTTTCCCCGTTCGTTTTCCACGCTCGCTTTTATTTTCACTCGGAGCCAATAAAAGCTTTTAACACTCGAGTCACTCTGAAAAAGCCTATGCAATTCTGTTGCATCGAAGCGTCACTCATCGTCGCATATGTCGTTTTTCCTCCCTGTCTGAACGCCCGAAATTCCACCATGGCTATTTCGACTATTTTCGTTGCCCGCCGAGCCCTTCCATGTCCTCCGAATACACGCAATTGAAAATAAAATACAAAATAAAAAAAAAATCGTCCGGTGATCTAGATACACGTATATATATTTATGTATCAGCGTGTGCGTTATTTCCAAACTTGACTGTTTTTCCCCTGTACGTACGATTCAAATCATTTGTTTATTGCCGAAAAATAATGGGAGAAAAACAACATTCGATGTGTCATTGATCCCGCTTTTCACGTTCCATTTTTTGACTCTCTTTTTATACATTCATCGCCCAACTTTTGAGGCGAATCGAAAAATTTGTGTATTGATGGCAAAAGTTTGTTGAAAAACTCGTCGTTGATATTACAAAAAATTGGGGTCTTTCAAAAGCATCACACGTAAGCAGAATTCAACAGTTTCTGTGAAAGAACGTAAAAGGGAATAAAACCATACGTAATTGGATTTATTCATTTTCAAAAAAACTGCCATTGACGGTGTTGAAACTCAAAAAAGCGTTACATCGCATACTATTTATTTTTCATCAAATGCCAAAATCCAATATTTCGCTCTCTCGCATAGTCTTACGATCTGCCTCGTATTTATATTTAGTTGATCGAACAATTCCTGTCCTGGAAAACGTATAAAGGTATAAAAAAAAAAAAATTTCGTTCTTGAATATTCATCGAAATTTATAAATGCATCGATTTCTTTTAAAAATATTTACGTTTTATTATATTTCATATTAATTAGACTTTTTGCTGCTTCAAGTCTGCGAGTTTTCGCGCGCCTCTGAGTGGTTGTCGATCGGGAATATATACCTAGCTGGGTCGAAAAAAATCCTCGCTTGTAATCCTCGCCGGTAACTCGACTCTCTTTCGGGGGCTCTCGTGCAATTTGTTTCAACGAGCATACACGAGAGCTTCGTTCCGTTCGAACAGTGAGGGAGGCAGAAAAACGACGAGCGCTTCAGTTCGAATGAAGTCTTTCCTCGCCGGCGCTGCAACGAAATATTTAAAGCACCGTTTATCGGTGGTTTAAATATTTCGTTGAGTTTTCAACGAGATGAATCTTCATCTTGTATGAGAATGAGGGTTCGTTATAATTTCATTCGCCATCTTTTAGAGCGACTAATTAATCACATGATTAATTAAGAAGATATATAGTTGACGAGTGAGATGAAAAAAAACCTTCAACGATCTTTCCAACTTATTGGAGTGCTTGTTTTTTTTATAACGGTCTAGTTTAATCTTATACAGCTTCTCAGTCACGCTGGAGCTGTCCCCTGCCTGTTGCCAGTCTCGAAATAAATATATGTCGCGCGCTAGAATTACAAAAAAAATACGTATTTATATTTCTATTTGTATTTTATCGTCGAAGATTGCTCCAAAAATAAATTCGTTTGGAGAATTGAAAATTTGTTATATTTTTATGAACCAACGTTCGAAATGTGTGTTTCTCACGAAAAAAATTCTTTTTGGTTTTGGGAGCATGCGTTAAGGGTGAGAGAAAAAATGGAGCAGTTATCCGAGATTCTTTTCGTCTTGTCGGTGAATCTTGTTTCTGATCCTGGTCCAATATAATTTGGTGCAATATAATTTGCAAATGTTTATGTATAGATTAAAAAAAAAACATGGTTTTGTCAAAAACTGCATTTTGTGACGTATCAACAAGGAAAATTGAAACAAAAATATGTTGAGAGTCGAAGAAAAAAGCGAGCATTCGGCCAAGACTTTTTTTCGTCCTGGCGAACCTCCCTTCTCGTGGTTACTTATTTACTCTTGTGCTGCCGTATGGTATAGGCCACGGAATAAGGATCCCAATTTATTCGTTCTTCAGGCGTTCGAAGAGCTATTAATATTGACCGGTGGGTCGATATTTAAGGGGGTACCTCGTCAGTCAGTCTCTTTTGGCCCACTCGTTTTTTTCTTCCCCCAAATTAGTCTTATTCTTACCGATCCTCGCTGCCTCGGGATCACTCATCTCCTCCACGTTTTTCACATCAATTAGTCCCTCGGTGTGCCTTCGGTTGGATTTCACGTCAACGCATCTCTCACCTGTCTCCTGTTCTTCCACCAACAAATACTCCAACTGTTTTTCTAATTCTCATTTTTTTTTCACCGGATTAGACGAGAAGAAAAAAGTTTGAATGTCGCCGGATCTTTTTTCCTCTCCCGAGACTTCGAAAGACGCGGATTACTGGATTATATTTTTCACTGGAAAAATGTTCTTCCACGAGATCCATATTTTCCCAAACGGATGGTGATAAATAACGATATGATACTTTGTCGAGTCGAAATGAATTTTTTTTTCAATTTATTTAACGTCATCTCGAGATGAGAGGATTTCTTTATATGGAATAAATATAAGACGGTACAAAGTACGAAGGCGTCGAGAAGGTCTTATTCTTGGCGAGCAAGAATCCATGGTACACTCTTGAGCTCTTGAGGATTCATTCCCACCAGAGCTACCAACGAGAAAATCTCTTTACGGGATAATCGACGAGCCTCGATTATCCCTTTGACCCTTAAATCGCCTCGATCGTACCTCGCCGATCAACCCAGTCAGCTTAAACAGCGGGATAAAAATTCTTTGCAGCATAAATGCATCACCTTTTTTCTCAGCATCCTCGCGGACAGGGTGACGATGAGGCATTTAAAAAACCCCTCCGTCTGCAGTCGAATTATTATTTTACACAAATCAGTCGATCTGATTTAAATAATCACCCCCGATCAAGATTTAATTTTGCTCAATTTTTGGAAAAAATTCTGCACATTCTCCCGAGTTTTGTAATTCGTAAATTTGCAAAAATACATTTGTCAAAAGATAACTTCAATATTACCCAGCTCGCGTAGGAGATTAACAGTTTCAAGGCAAATTGAAAAAAAATTCAAAAGAAATTATGCCCGTTACCTTTTTTGTCTCACGTTTTTCTCATCAGCATCTTCGAAGTAGCTGATGAGAGATTTGCAGAGAATCTCGATCCGTCAAATGGAAATTTGAGTAATAAATCGATCGAGCTAATTTAGATAATTAACGATAACAATTGTTATCATTCACACTCTCCTTACGTCTGCACATAGCTCGTTTATGATACAAAAAATGTCACGCCTGTACTTGGCGAACGCCTAAAAATTCGAAAAAACGGTAACCCGCGTGAAAGATTCGACTTTTTCCTCGTCTTTTCTCTCTTTAGCGAGTCCATACTAGTTTCAGCTAGAAGCCAGGTTCATTTTCGAGGCGTTCGCTCGTTACCAAAAAATCTCCTCTCGCACCTCGAGCGCACGTCTGGCCAGTCGTCCACTGCAGTTTGACTTTTAAGAATCGAGTTTTGCATGCCTGCCGGACAAACCCATAAAATACCAAGCGTAACAGCTTTCAATTACGAGTTCCTTTGCGTATGAACAGCGCGAGGGACTGCCGTGCTTGCGGCGTACAATGAAAGAAGAAAAAAAAATCAAATAAAGTAGAATAAAAAAAAATGGAAAAACTCCAGACGGCCAGAAAAAAACGAGCTAATCGCGGCATTCTTCGACTTTGGCACGTCGCGTTGCCCAACAGAGTCCTTTTGATTCTACACTCGCTGGCACTTGTCTCCGCAGACATTGGCCAGGTAAAAGCCACAACTATGTCGCACGTTGTGCGTTATTAATAGCCAAAGGAATGGATTAGCATGTGACTCGACAGTCGCCATGATTTAACCGCTTACTTCCTACGCGATTTATTATTTTTATCGACGTCGATTTCAAGGCTGCTTCGGCAACGTACGAATCAAGAGATAAATGTCCGCACCACGATTTTTGCAGCCGTCAGAACGGAATTACGATGACGTTATCTCGAAGGAATTGCAAAAAATCGACAGGCTGTGCAATAATGATGACGATATACAAAAAAACAGGAGTCTGCATCCTCATGACGACGTTAACCAACTTCCCGAAGATTACACAACGATATTACGTCGTTGGACGAAAAATCAACGTACCTTGCTGTTTTTTTTTTCAAACAATTCTACACGTCATTATTTTCCAAAGGTTTTCGTTCGATTGTGAATGAAGTGTTAAGCAGGTCAAGGGGAACCTAATGGTAAACGAAAATTTTGAAATTCCACGCGATTTTATCGACAGATCATTCGAGCCTCGGAATGAATTCCAGATCCGGAGTGCATTTTGTGCAATAATGTTTTTGCAAAATGTCGTTATCGTTGAAAATCATTCGCAAATAACGGTTCAACATTTTCTATCGAGGTTAAATTCTCGACAGTCGAGCATAATCCGAACAAAAATATATGAACATAATTATTTGAAAAGGGCAACAAAATTTAGTTTCGTAGGGTCGGAAGTTACGAGTGAACCCCCTGGAACGAATTAAACAGGCTGCTCTTGAATTCCCAAATTAAGTGGGGTTCAAAATTAAACCGTCACCGAAGCCTACAACAATTACCGCCTCTGACGCTGGTACCGGAAAAGCTGGTCCATCTTTCACCCCCTGTTACAGTTTGAAATTAAAACCGTGGTTTCCCGAGGGTAACCCGACTCCAGGATCGGCTCTCGAGGATCTGGACGACATGGCTGCCGACCGTGGCATCGTCGGTCGTACAGCATCTCTTGTATTTTAATTCTCATCCGCTTGCATGTTTATATATAAAGTTGCGAGAACATCGACTGGACTTTGCAATGAATTCGACGTTAGTAGGGTTGCAACCGTAGGCCCGCTGAATTCACGACGAGAAGGAATACTATATGGGTTCAAGCCCGAAGCGCAGTTACTCGTGAATGCGACTGTAAAAAATAACGATGCCCGAAATAAAATAGATGGTTCCGGCAAAGGCACGCAGAGTTCTTTCAGTTTTTTAGCCTCATCATTGCACCGACGGTCGGGCTTTAACCTTCTGACGGCCGAGATGACGCGGATTGGCGTCACGAAATTAAAATAATAAATTCTCGACCAAATTTATCATTTTCGAAGTGCCAAACGCGATTCTTTCGTCCAAATGAGCCTGAATCTTTTTATTCTCACGAGAGACGTTTTTTTTTATCCTAATCATCGTGTTGACATTGGAAATTTTCGGCCACAGTTCGTGAGTATCCGTGATTTTTTGAATAAAACAATATCGAAGGAAAAAATAATCTATTTCGAGTTTCAAATTTGGAGGAGAGTTTTGAACGCATGAAAATCAAAAGTGGCTGACGTATCGTTGCGTTATGAGCGAGAGGCTGGGTTTCCTCGGTCTCTTTGCTCGAGAAAGTCTCTAGAGGATACCGCGAGCAACCTTATAATTCCTCTGATAATTGCGCGTGATATATATTTCTCAAACGTCAACCCTCGATAAGCCAATCGTCGATTTATCGTGGAACGACGAACCGTTATAGCTGGAAAGTGGTAACACGCTTTTGAGATTGTACGAGCGTACGAGGAGCGTTGTTGCGATATCGAAGAATCGGTCTAGCGCCAAGTTTATCCGATTACTCATGAAAAAGGATGAAAATAAAATTATTCAGTCAGCACCAACGCGCCTACAAATACGTTATCGAGGAAAATTATACGGATTATTATGAATATCCACGCTAGATTCAACTCACCCCTGAGGACATGCCGATTTTTCATGAATTAATTGAATAACGAATCGATATACGATAATAATCAATATTGATAGCAATTTTTTTTAACATCTTTTTTCAACACAACGCTAATAAAATCCCCACGGATTAAAGCCATAATGGGTACGCCTTAGGTTTCACGATAAAGCAAAATCAAAGGCGGGACGTATTTCGACGGAAAAATCCCGAAAGTTTTCGACATTTTGGAGTATTAAAAAAATTCTCGTCGAGAGAATTTTTAATTGTTTTTCTCCCGATGAGATCATCGATCGATGGTGATGAAAATTCACGAATTTTCGTAAACACCGGGAAACAATTATTCGTGACAGCGATCCTTCGATTTTCACTTCATCGCGATCACTCTGAGATGTTAGTCTCGATGATTATTTGGAGAGGGCGATTCGATGATTCCGTCGGAGATTAATCATTCGAGATAGAATCTCCAAAGAGACATCAGTCGGTCTTTGATGATGTGTACGAGATTTAATGAGTCGTTAGATCCGGGCTCAAGGCGACACGAATTTTTTGTCGTCCTCTCTTCTCTCCCAGCAAAAGGTTGGAAGGCAAAGGAGCGATCGGACACACGACGCGAACCACGTGTAGTTATCTCGAAACGATCGTGTGAGATTTCGAGAGATCCTCGAAGCAGATACGGGTCTCAGGATTATCGGTGTTCCTTTTTTCTTCTCGTTTTTTCTCTCCTCGACGTTCCGTGAGCGCGTACACGTTAAACGATCTTTTCGAAACACTTAAATGCGCCCTAAAAGTCCGATGGGGTGTTGGCTCATTTAAATTTACGTTGTCCTGTGGGTGGACGCCCATCGATGTATATTCAGTCCGAAGCGCGCATGGTCGAGCCGGCCTTTGGGCCTTGTCGCGGTTCGATAATTTATGAAATATAAATTCGTGTAAAACCAGCATCCCTGCAACCTCGAAGAATTTTATACACCTTACCGTGTCGCGCCTTTGCTCTCTCTCTATTTGTCGAGATTTCCTTCTCGTTCTTCCATTGTTAATTTCCCATCGTCTATAGAGTTCCATCGATCGATCGTCATTTTCAATTTATTTTCGAAAAGAAAGTCAACGTCGCCGTGGAATAACCTCGCGGGATAAATTTTCTCGGTTGAATCGTTTAGTTATATTTATTACGGGCAACAGACGAAAATTTTTAGAGGCGGACCCGTATTTTACGATATTATGGGAAAAGTATGGGTGGAGGGTCAGCGTAGACCCTTTGGAGACACTCCGGGGACTCCCTTTGAGACTTTTTTTTTTTTTTTCACAAACCGCAGCGTGTCGCCGGCACTTTGTATCTTTGGCCAAGGTGTGTCCTGATGAATGAAAGTCCTTTGGTGTGTGTGTGTGTCCATAGATTTTAAAGAGAGCGAGAAAGGGAGAGAGAGAGTGAAAAAAAAGAGGGAGTGCAAGACCCGCGTGCCACCGGGGTCGAGAATATAATTTATGAAATATAAATTCGGCCGAAACCAACCCCTCACAAATTTGACCACACCCCATCACGCCCTTTCATGGTTCCTCGCCGCAGCGTCACATCCGAGCTCTAATACCACCTGACTTTTTCTCTTCTTTTCGCCTGGCCACGCTCTCCCGCGCTCGCTTTATTTTATCACCTTTTCTCCATTACGTCATACTTGCACTTGGTATTTTCTCCTCGCAACCCTCGTTTTGTTGCCTTTGGTCCTTTGCGAAGTGTTATCCTTTTGTTTCATGCATCGCCTCGTCGTTTTTTGTGCTACTTGCGTTCTTTTTTTTCGTTCGAAATTCCTTCCGTTTAGCGAACCAAAAACGTAAAAAAAGGACAAACTGGTGAAAATAGCGAGTTACTTTTACGTTTGGCGAATTCTTCGGTACGTCCTGAAAATTTCAGGCTCAATTATTCAGCGGAAATGCGTTCCAGCACTTGCATTTTCCTTTCGAATTTGCCCATCCAACGTGTCGATCTTATCAATCAATCGCAGCAATGATGTATCCAATCGCTATATGGGATATATCTTCGTATTCCTGTCCGTTCTTTTGTTCGCCAACCGGACGATCAAAAGACTCCATCTCGGAGTTATCTCTTTCGTCAGAGGGTGCTTTTGACTACCTCGTTAATGGCGAATAATATCTACGAGTGCTCGGTTCGGATTTACAACAGGCTTTTTTTTCGCAAATTTTCGTTTCGATTTTTTCTTTTTCGCCGGTCAAACGTCGGCGAACAATCAACCGATCTGCGATCGAGGATGCTGCGGAGTTGCAGGTTTTCTTGCACGCGCGCTGCATGTGAACTCCCTCGAAGATCCATGGGTGGCGGCGTCGTCTTATTCTTTCTCTTCGTATACAGCAACGCGGTCATTAATTACATCGAACCCCGACGAATATTCTCGCCGAGTGTTATATAGCGAGCTAGCTTTCGTCGGTTGGGTGGGTCCGGAATGGACGACAGCTTAGCGAAGAGTAATATTAGCGAGGGTGTAGTATAATTCCAACGTGATATGTTCACCTATATATGTATATACGTTCGCAAGCATACAGGCTGATTCACGTAGAATTTGGACCGAAAACTGTGGATTCCACGTGACATTCTTGGCCTAAACTGCTCGTAGATTGTTTTTTTTCCATTCGCGAATAGTTTCCGAACGAAAGGGGATGAAATTTCAATATTCTACGCTTTCGTCAAAAGCGCTAATTCACTATTAATCATTTCGGGCGACACTTCCGGTCCATGGAATTTTCGTATTTTACTTTCGAAAGAATCGTTCGTGAGAGAAAATTTTGCAAAAGATCGTAAAAAATGGTAATAACTTTGCTGAATATTGCAGGAGTTTTTCTTGCCCATTTTTTAATCACCTTCTAATATTATTGTTATTCAAAATCACCGTGATTCGGTTTTTTTCGAAAATACTCAAGGCATCACCCAAAAACTGCAGTTTCTCCCGCAGTTCGACTTTTTTGAATCATTCTATACCGCAAGGCGATGCAATGAATGAGTAGCGACAAATTTCGTCTCTGCTGAGAAACAAAAATACGAGAGAAAAAGACGGTAACGGTTCCGGGAACCGATCGCTCTTAAGCGCCGACGATGACGCTCGTGCTTTCTCAAATGAATTCCTATCACTTTTGCGTTTCTTCGTTCCCCTTTGCCAACATATTGCCATCATTTTTCAAATCTATATTTGAGTCATCCCATGGGCCGCACCCTGGCCAAAGTAAAATTTATGCAAAACAAACGTTTCTCGCGTGTAGACGACGTGTATATTCAATGAGAAACAAATATCTCGATCGATGTTTTCTTCGAATATACAGCACCATGACTCGATGATCCTCGAGGGAGACTGAGCGGTCATCCTCGCGAGATTGGGAATGATTTTTTTTTACCGATCCCTCCTCGACACCCACCGGATCGGGAGGGAATCATTGATTCACGGTTGCGAAAATCATCGCGCGGGTTGGCTGGCAGCAGCATTTTTTCTCCCCATTTTTCCGTCATCCGCGAAAATTCGACGGTGAAGATACAGGACCGATTACGTGATCTCGCGCGATGTTTATACACGTCAATCGGTTTAAAAGTCGGTTATATTTTGACGGTCGAAATTACACGGTCGACAGAACGGAAGGAGAGGAAAAAAAAGGTTTCGAACACAATGGAAATCAATTCATCTCTCCATCGTCGTATCTAACGCCGCAGCATCTCTCGACTCGGCTCAGCCTCCCTTTTGCCACTCCGCAATGTTGCAGCGGTCCGCAACCGTGCGCGGGTCGCTCTCTCATCGTCTCTCCGTCCGTCATCTTCTCTCGCCACTTTTATTCCGGCTTTCCTCTTGTACCGAGCGAATAAAGGAACGCGAAAAAAAGTGCCAGTTAAAAGGATCGTACGAGAGCGAGAGAAAGAGAGATGAGAGCGATAGAAATAAGTTCTCGGCTAGCCTTGGAAGGTTAGCGTGGGCGGGTCAACGACTGTAACTTTTTCTTTTCTTCTTCTCGAGTTTTCTCTTTTCCTCTCGATGTGTCGGTCCTGCTCGTACGGTAGGAAAAAAAAGCGGGAGATGAATCTCTCGCGTCGCGAGTCATTACGGATTCATCGTAAATTTCGTATTAGGAGACGAGCTCGCGCGACGAACACTTTTCGGACGCGAGCCCGCAGCAGCAAGCGACACGTACAGGCACGAGAAGCAAAACACCCTAATATCCTGAAAATCACATTGAATCGCCAAAATGGAAATATAAAATACATAATTTCGGAAATATACGTGATTTAAATTCCTGTTTGACACAGCTGGAAGCCCATTTTCCTGTATAATATCCGTGGTGGGTCTCTGACGTCAGGATGAACATTTTTTAAATTACTTGGTGTCTCTAGATCTTCATATATATATATATCCTGTTCATCCTGACGTTCATCCTGACGTCAGAGATCTACTACGGATATATATATATATATATATATATATATATATATATATATATCGATAAAATTATACAACGTACTCGTGTGAGATGCAACATGCATCAAAGCACCTCGTCGTTGTTTAATCTTTACCGTAGTGTGTAATACAGTCGATCGATGGTACGACAAACACAACGACACGTCTCGTGCCAACGAATCGAGATGAGGTCCAAAAGGAAACCGGGCGCTCTACGTACCGCCTTGGGTGGTATTTTTCGTAGCTCCAACGAAGAGCCGTGTCGCTTCGTGGTTCGAGAAAGAAATGATGGTAATGTCGGCTGTACGAGCAGCGACTCTATTTCGAGATATATCGTTTCTTATACTCGTGTGTAGGTTTGGAATGCAGTCTCTCTATGGCTTTGATATTTTTAGTATATGTCACTGCATATAGTCCATATTTTACTGTGTTACCTACGAACTAGTTACGTCCCTCTATGAGACTCGAGAGCCCATGCAAGTATCAGTTACGAGTGTATATCGGTAGTTTACCATGGCTCTATGAAAATTTATCGCTCGTGCACAGATGATTCCGCGTAATTTATTCACGATTTTTCGAGCGTATTCAACATTTTGTTTATTAGCTCTCGTATGCATTCCGAATCGACCTACACTCGCCTGCAAACTTGCGCAGGTCTTTTTTTTTTATCGTACCTTCGTTCCAAATTTATCGCAGCACTTGTGGAAAATAAGCTGATAATTTGTAATCGTTTTTAGATCGTTTCGAGCTCGTTTATCGGTATTTCAATCGATATTATACAGCGCTCTATATTTATGTAACTGGGTATTATGTATTTCACTGTGTTGCGTGTGGGAAGTATTTTGAGTAATTACAAATTTACCGATATATCTGACGTTTATTTATTCACTCGTTACGTTACGTGCAATTTTCATTCTAAATTGGTCCTAGCGCTTGTGACGAAGCTGAGAATGATTTTGTAGGAGTTTCGAGTGATTTCGAGGGTCCTGTGGCGTGCTGCATCCCTAAATCGCTTTTTCAGTGTTCGGCGTCAGTTTACCGATGTGTAAATCGATATTACTGCCACGATAGCATCTAAAACGTCGTCAAAGTGTGTTATCGATCGAGCTCGCCCCGAGTGAGAAGATGACTCGATGATATTTCCCGTGAGAGACATCTGATAGCATTTCGGCCGTCATTCGATCTCAAAAAGAGCCGTGCCCGGCTCAAATGAGGGTTAAGTGCAGGCTCTCGGCCATTGCGGTAGCTCACCACTGCACGAAGCCTGTTTGTGCACTCTGAAATACGTTGCTTCGAGTATACGCTCCATATTTGACGTCGAAAAGGTGAAATACAAGAGAGTGCCAGGAAGCTTCATCTCCAGGCACTCTTTCGTCAAAGATTCGGATCGATGTGGATGCTGGGCATTCGTCAAGCACATCCGCATCACTAACCGTTGAATTTCGATTATCCAGCGTTCTATGAATAAATTTAACAACGAATAAAAGCGAATATACAGTCATCTTGCAACCAGTTTCTCCAGTTCTCATTAGCGTTCTGTCAAAGATGAGATACATCGGCTTCGTTTGATTTTCGTTTCTCCTGCGGAGCCTTCGACATCCCTTCACTCGTTATCGAGGTGTTTGAGATGGACGTTTCCTCGACAAAGATTCGATACGCGAGTAAATACCGCGCGATACTAATTGCCATAATCATTGCACTTTCTCGGTACTCCGTTCCTGCGTTAGGCTCGTTTCCTGCTGTCAAAAAAACCCGATCTTTCGTCGGCGATACTCTCGATTTCTTCCAAATTTATTGGACCCAAAGTCATTAACCGCGAGCGATAAACCGTTCGACGGATCATTCAAAAAAGTACTCTCGCTCAGGGCGGGAAAAAAACCCTCGAGGATACTCACGAGGGCAACTTTATAACCTCAGCCATCGCCGGTGTGTGACAAAGGCCGAGGGACGCATTCGTTTTACGCGCGGCGTGTATGTCCGGTATGCAAATGCAATTTTTGTCTCCTACGTTCCTGGCGATCGAGGCGAGCAGGAAAAGAGCCACTCTCCGGGTTACGCTTTGCCGCGGTGCGCAGCAGGTCATTACGATCGGTGATACATTTTTGGGTGTGTGCCATAAGAAACGTCGTATGGCAGAGGCAATCTATATGTAAGTAAGGGAAGGGCCGTTACGGCGAGAGTGTATCGGCAGCAGGAGGAAGGCAGAGGCTTCTCCTGGCACCGCATACCTTGCTCGTCCTGGTGATGAGAACGGGAGGACCGCGACGATTCTCATCGCAGATCCTCGCAACGCGAATAGAACGACGGAGAGTGAACGTTGAAAAAAGAGAGAAAAGAAGCGAGACGACGAGGCAAGAAGCCGCTTCGGAGAGAGGAGCAAAAGAGGGAATGAGAAACTGGAGAAGAAAAGATTGCATCTGTTGAAATCGGTAGCCACGAGAACAAGGACGTAGATCATATTAATGGTGCTCCAGATCGACAGAAATTCTCCGTACCGAGATAACCGCGTTGATCGCTATCGATTGGACAGATTCCGTCGGTAGCACGTGTGTTCTCATGTGAACCGGTGAATGGGAGCAGCAAAATGGCACACAGAGCCGAGGAACTCTTTGGTACACACTTTGTCCATTTTAGCATGTTGCAGCTTCCCTCCAGCTTCACTGACGAAGCGCAGAAGCGTCGATCGCACCGACAAGGGTCCTCCGATGAAACGGAAATGGAACGTTGGAGGGAAATATATTTTTGCTCCTCCATTCGCCAGGACAGGGTGGACCACTGAATTTAAACGATTTCCGGTAATCAGAACAGACGGGGTTGCTGTGGAACTTGAGGCATTAATAACCGCGGCTTTTCGTTGATCGAATCTGCGTTTCCTCATTGTGAATAAAACGGAAATAGCTGCCAATTCGGCGAACATTATTGAATATGACGTTAAAGTTCACGCTGACGGTTTTGCCGACACTCCGTCCGCGATAATTTGTTTTTTTTTTGTATTGAACATTTTTCATAATACGAAAGCCTACCATTTCAGTGAGTGAGGGTGTTCATCAATTTTTTGAGTCTACTCGAGAGGGTCTCAAAGCACCCCCGACAGATCTACGATCATGGGACGAATGAAATGACGACAACCGCGCGATATTTTTCTGAAAAAGGCTTCCGGGCACCATCAACTTTTTACAGAGGGATTTATCCGCGAAGCGGTTACCCATCGTGTTCTAACCCCTCGATGGGAACCTCGAAACCTCCCTACCCGTTTTGCAATTTATGTCACGACGAGGAATTCCGACCCTCAACGTCCGACGAGAACGACGAAAGAGGCTAAAGCGGCATGCTAATCTCGATTAGTCATGAATTATCGAGCGTCTCTGGCGATAAAAGCTGCATCGAGGTCGCGGGTACATCCTCCGAGCACGCCTGTACAAATGCCTGTTGAACGTTCCCCAGCGATTCTCGCATCAATCACACTCGAACATGGACTTGGCACGCGACCCAGACTCTGTCACGAAACGACAGATGCCTCCGTTGTCGTCTTCGGAAAAAGTTGGGTCAAAGTACTTTTTAAGCACTTTGAAAAGGTTCCTCGTACTTCCGGTTGATGTTTGCCTCGATAATCACCAGTTTCGGAAAAATTGATCGCTCTTGTTTTTGCACTACTGTAACGGAATGATATTCCTGCTGGTTTTGCTCCCTTGTACTCGCGTTTCTTTTTTTTTTCAAAAAGAACGAAAGAAACACCACACCTGCATTACCACACCAGCCATTCGTGCATATTCAACGTGTCGCCTCCCTCCATCGCAATCGCAACATACATCGATCGTCGTTTTATGTTCAGATTGGTGTAGGCCGTTGGAGCGAACACTCGACTCGTTGGCAATTGCTCAGTTTCGCGTCATTATTCATTTCTCTCCCGTCTCCCATCTCACTCGCTCGCCTCTCGTTGTCTCCTGCTTTCTCTCTCAGACACCTTGGATTCTCCGTCTCTCGGAGAGTCCCGGATATACCTCACCCTGTGCGAATAACGCTCGGACTTGTGCACAGTCGTACTCAGGTGCGCGATTCTTGCGCACGTTGCGATAAGAGAGATTCAACGATTCGAGACGCTCTTGACGCTGTTATTATTTTATAACCGCGTCGTTCGGAAGCGATCGATCGCTTTCCCATTCCATATAGACGACATGCATAACTGCATATTCTCGGGGTTGTCCACCGTACGGGATTAAGCGTTCCAAATTACCGACCTGCGTACACCACCATATTTGCATACGCGTAAAAGCCTCTGTGCAGGGATACAGAGTATATACTTGCATTAGGGTGGCTGATAAAGTCACCACTTTTTTCTCCCTCGATACACCGAAAAATTGATCGCTCGGCACTCGAAGAAAGACTCTGCGCGATATCGAGTCCGTTGATATCAGGATTGCCATTGAAAACATTGGGCGAAGTTTTTTTTTTGCAATTCGTAAAGCACGAAGATGGAAAAAAAGTTCTATAACGTTTTTCTGTTGGGAATTTTGTTATTGATCGCTGCTAAAGTCAAATTTACGTTGATTTTGATATTTTTTTAATTGTCGCGCGTAAATACTCAATTGTGTTTTAAATCTGTGGAGTTATTTTCGTTAAATCAATGTCTCTGCGATCAGAATTTAACTTTGGATCGAAACAACATTTTTTGGCCGAGTAGATCGAGGGCATGAAACGCCCCGTGAGAATATGAGAAATTTTCTCAGGATATACAGCTGTGGAAGACGAAAAATTGCGACGTCCGGCGGATTTTTCGCTGCATCGACAAAGAACGAGAAATTGTATTTTTTTTTACCCACCCTAACGTATATATATACTTTTAAATACGGTAGGAAGAAAATATCGCATACGTGTAATGTCGTGCACTTGATATTGTGCGTTTTGTCGAGTTGTACACGCTTAAAAAGTGTCCTGGCGCCAGCAAACGATTATGTGTCGTACACGCGTTTTGTGCCTCGTATTATATCGAGTTTGCATCAAACGTTACGGGAAATCTCGCCGGAACATGCGCCTCATTGCTCCTGCAATGATTATTATGCGAACATATCGGTCTATGCTTTATCACGTGCGATTTCCGTCACGCGTTTGAATTTACCTCGGACACGTTCGTACGAATCGTTTCTCAGCTGCGAGAACATATGCTCCATGATCCTTCGGACTCTCAGTCGACGTTAAATTCTCTTTTTCTCTTTTTGTTTCGATATACGAGCGTATAAGCCGCCTGAGGAAGCTGTTTCGAGGAAAATGAAACATTCGTTGGAATTGATATTCGATATATCGATATAATCCGTCATTTTTTATTTGGAGAAAATTGCCCAAAAATTCTACGCATTTACATTGTTTGCCACCTACTTACATGGGAAATTACACATTGAAAGACGAATCAACACGATCGTTTGTGAACCATCAAACTAAATTTTTCGCTCATTTTTTGAAACAATTTTCATCGAAGCGTAGAAGGCACATTCGTCGGCAAAATGTGCCATTTTGAAAATCTTTTTTTCACTAAATCCACCGTGGTGCAACTTTGTTTGACAGATTTTTAATCTTTTATTTAATTTTAGACCTTTTAGCATATAATAAATTAATTTCCGGGTTGAAAAATAATTCTTCCGGCATTTCAGCTTTGAATTAGTTCAGTAATCGATTGGCGAGAAGAAAAAAATGTAGAAGCTCTTTTGGCATTAGGGACGCGATATAATTTCAACAAATGACATCGCAAACATTGAAACGTCCTCACCTCGGTGTCAGGACCGCGCGGAGCGAGGATTCTTGCGGAATACCCTCGGTTTCTTCGCTTCAAAGTCAGAAACGGAGTTCGCGTGCAGGAATGCTCGTAGTATAATAGTACACCCCGTGCGTACGCATGAAGACATTTTGCAAAATGAAACTGACTCGGTCCTGAACACGTTTACCGAGGCATCACAGTGGGTAATAATGTCAAGTACGTACCTCCGGCGAGTGTGCTCTGTGCCGTTCGAAAACCGTTTGCCTTTCTTGCTTTTAATTAGGCGATGCAGCACGGAATCATATAAAGAGACCGTGAGGGAAGGAGAAGAGAAAAAAGAGAAAAAAAAACGCGTTGAGGGTAACTCGACAAGTCGAAGAGATCTCTCTCGCAGACACGGTACGTTTAACACGACCATTTGCTAATTACATCTCCTTGTATCTCTATGTTGTCTCTCGGAGGATGAGTACGAGAAGGAAAAGAAAAAACAGAAGAAAAAAACAGAAACAGAGATGAAAACAGGGTGAGAGGGAAGGTTGCATGGACGTACAGAGTTGCTGGTGCAGCAGCTGCAACCGTGCGATGTACAGGACTATTTATTCAAATACATTCATCGAGATTGTTTTTCCAAAAAATTGTACAGCGTTTTTCCATGTAGAATTCGCCATTGTATGATTCTTTTTGATTTTTTATCACAATTATTGTCAAAGTTTTGTTGTATCAGGCGTAAGAATCTACGTGTATCGTCGTATTGGAATTTTGGAGTAATTTCGTGAAAATTTAGTGCGCTTGATACAACCCCGATGGACATCGCTCTTTATGTGTTTTTAATCATTTCGCGAGTTTGATAAAAAAAATATGACTGTTATCAATATTCATACGAAGGGGTTGCTCATTTTTTGCTCGGTGGTACTCGTTGTTCATTGAGAACGAGCTATTTATTACGTACGTTTATCGAGTTTGCTTTCGAAATACCGAGGATACAAATTAATGTAATTATTGGTAAAATTTTGCTGGACTAGGGGTGAGAATGTGTCGAGAAAGAAATTGAGGATTTTCATGGAATATCTATTTTGGAGTAATTCTGTCCAAACTGCCAATGTAGTTCCTGCAGACAATTCCCCTTCTCACGTTTCCAATAATTAATTCAAAATTCACAAAGTTTACAGACTGCCCGTTTATATTTATATCACAGCTCACAGAAGAGCTATTGATTATTTATTTCCATCGATACCGCAGTATTTTCTTCTTCTTCAATGGACCCGTACATCATTTAGTGCAGAATGTGCTACGATATACAGAATTATATGACAAAATACATTCATCCACAAAATTATGAAAAAAAAGACTAGTATAAAGTTATTCAAGAATCACTGAAAGACTTTAAAAATTCTTCATTTATAGCAAACGTCAGTGTCAGACGACTGAAGTATTTATTACGTTGAAAAATTTCGAATATCAATCTCGGAATAATTTTGTCACAATTATTTACGTACGACACGTGCAGGTGTAGTATCATTTTTTAAAAATGTCTTTGCGATAATTTCTTCAAAGTTAAAAAAAAATGTGTCTTCCACCGGTATGTACATAAAGTAAATACTCATTGATAGCTAACACAAGAGCTGCTGATTATTTGTTCCAATAAGTTACTGCAATATTTCCTGTCTTTTTTCATCGCTGAGTGCTCCCACGTATACGATATTGTGTAGATAGTAGTGGGTGTACGTTGCAACGCGTACGATAATCGATTCGTTGCGCTGTCGTTAATGAGAAAAGACAGTAATGCGTTATTCGGCGCGTACGTATCTCGAAGCGTATCTCTACCTTAATGCGGCAATGTACAAATGGCGAATTCGACCAGTTTACGAGATTTCGCAACCGCGAACGTCGCAGTTGCAAATTATAATCGAACAGTTACGAGAGCGAATAACGAAGATGAGAATTTGCGTCGTATCCACGCGTAATGTCGACCCTGTATGTACAGAGTGTCCTCAAAACTCGTCGTTGATTACTCACAGTCGGATCCACCGAGAAATTCCAAGACGAAAAGCTCTTAATCATTTTTTCATACGATGAAATCGTGAAAAGTTATCGATCGTCCAAGTTCGAGCCAATCGGGCGCTCGGGCTCCCCACCTTCGCGCGTCCGATTGGCTCAACTTTCTCGATTGATAACTCGGTGGGATTTCGTCGGATCAAAAAGTGCTTATAGACTTTTCGACTTGAAATTTCATCCTCCATCTGCTCGTAAATTATCGACGTGCAATTTCGGGACACCTCGTACATTCGTGCGTTTCTATGTTTATTATATATGTATATATTCATGGTATGTATCGGACTTTGAAATACATTCATGGATTGGCGTTATCGCGTATCCGGTCCGTTGGTAATCTTACCGCGGGCGCATAATAATAAATGCGTATCAAGTTATTAATTTATTAAATACCGTCGGTCCTTTTGTCGCTATCTCGGCCCAAAGAGAAATCGTCAGAGTGCCAGGGAGTTAACGCCGGGATAAAATAACGATATCCTTTGCCGTAACCGCTCGGACGCCCTCCGCGTAACGTCTGTCATTAATCGAGTGCGCTCAAGCTCACACGGTAGTCTGCAGAGAGTGCATTTAATCGTACGCGTTAATGTTATATACATACATCCACGTATACGACTCTGCGAGAGGGAGCCGCGAGAGTCCGATTACATTATTCGTTGGCGGGAGAATAATTTTATCGTCACTTCAAGATCTTCATCGTTCTAATTTTTCTCCTTCTTTTTTCGCTTTTTCCCCGTTGATGTTCGACGAGAGGGTCTTTTACAAATGAGGATATTTAATAAATGAAATGCCCGCGGGATCGTACGGGGCCGTGCGTTATTGATTATTCATTAACAGCTTTGCGCATTAATAAATGTTTTAATAAATCCACGATTTTTATCCAGCTGTAAAGGAATAACGTCTTTGTTATATAATCAAAGTGTCGTACCGATTTGAGTGGTTTTTTTTGCAGTTAATTAAAAAATGCTATTTTTATCAATATTTTTCAGAATTTCAAAACTGCTCTTTTCGAAATGCCACGAAATAAACCAGAGTGTCGATTTTTTCTCGTGGATAACGACGCATATTGTTTTATTGACAAATCTGACGACTTTATCGTTTTATTAAATCGGGTCCTGTAATCGAGTGGCTATTTTCATTGCGTTTTCTATTACGATATACGTTTGAGATTTTCATTCCAATTGTACTCCTCGAGATCTATTCCACCGGATGTTATAAAATTAAATTGCACGAAATTCCCTTGCCGAATATTCTCTCGTAAATTTAAAACCAATTCAATTATACAGTCTCAAACCTGTATGTACATACACATACGTACTGTATGTACATACACATACGTACACATACATACGTGTATGTACATACGTTTATTTCCTCATGGCTGAGAAGATTGTATTGAAAATCTATTAACGAGTATAGGGCGGATGTGATAATTCATCTGTCACTTTTGTCGCGTGTTTCATTCTCATCTCTTCGTACACGAGACGGAGATGAAACGATGAAATACCGTACAAATTCCGCAGTCCCACACGCATTAAATCTGAGGTGGAAGTGTCACGTTTGACATATCGCGCTTTTCAATTTTCACATCGAGCCAGGTTCAGTTGCCATAAAGATTTTTACCGTACTGGGAACTATGGATGGAAACTCCCACATGCAGCGAGCTGCTTTAAAGATCACTAGGGATGGGTACTCACGGTCACACGCGCGATCGCACGATCGCGCTGCAGCGCCTTGATTTTTTACGTAATTTTATCATTCGCATTTGATAATTTAAACAAAACATACGCGCGCGTCAGAAAGCAAAAGGAAGTTACGAGCCTTCGAAATTTCGACTTTTTGAGGCTTCTGGAGAAGTGGCGAAAAATGAGTCGAGATTTGTTTTTCAAATTTTCAATCTTTCCGGAGCTCATTCGATTGGGAGTTTGCCCGTTGATTACGAAATCCACCGACTTTTTCCCGAAAACTCGATATTTCAATGGGAATTAATCGATAAAATTCGTATTATCGCATTTTCGGACGGAAATATTGGGTTTTCGATGAAATACCGATGTGTTTCGTAATCAGCGGGGAAAAATACATCGATATAGACCATGAAAAATCTTTTTTGGAATCCAAAATTTTTCGCTATTTTTTGCCGGATTGAGTTGGTTCATTAAAATGTTTGCCATTTTTTTTTCATTCGAGATGGAAACCTCGACTTGTGCTTATTCTCTTGGAAATTGACGAGGCTTCAAAATGCCGTTTGGTTTGTCCAGATATCTTGATTTTTCGATTTTTGGCAGATTTTTAAAGTGGGATCACCGATTTTCCCCAATTTTCCCATACATACCCCTTTGCGGTTTTTTCGCCAATTTTCAACATCGATTTTGAGGGTGAAGGAATTTAGCTATCGACATGTAACTTTCACCATTTTTTAAGTCTACTCGAGAGCGTTTCAAAACACTCCCGACAAATCCATTTAGCGTGATTTTCAACGTAGTTATAGCCTTTTGAAATTTCGGCTTTTCGACGATTCTGGAAAAGTAGCCAAAATTAACGAAACAATTTTTTTTTCGAATTTTCGATAGTTCAACAGCCTGTTCCATCGCAAATTTTCCGCCGATCACAAAACTCATCGAGTTTTTCGTGAAAATTCGAAATATCAGTTTTATCAGAAATACCAACTTTTTATTAGAGGATTATGAGGATGACCAACCCTTCTGAGACACCCTGTACATCAGTAGCTAAGAGGAGAGTAAGAAGATGCAAGGCTTCTCCCGCGCAACGTCTTTCGAAATGTGCGTCGGTCCTTGTTGGCGCGTTTCGCGGCTCCTTCATTGAACGCCCCTCGCACTAAACATCGGGGCGAGTTGGCCGCGCGTGTACACTTACGATTATCATTAACGGTTTATTTGAATACCGTTTTCTGAGGTAATTAAGAGAATTACGCGATGCAAATAAGTTAGTTTCACGGTTGAGTACGTAAATGGCAGCTAGTAGGCGTGTGTCTGTGTGCTTGTGCACACGTCGGGCAAAAAAGAGGCTCTGAGAAACTTACATCATGTGGAAATCAAGTTACGTACGTGTATTTGTGCTCCCACAACATTGAAAAAAATATTTTCCGTCATGATTGATCGATCGAAATTGATAATTTTCAAACTGTCGAAATTGAAACTTTCCACCTCTCCTCTCCTGAGATTCACTTCCGGGGGTACGATTTTTTCTTCGACGTCTCAAAATCTTGCTCGATCGGATACGTTCAGTTATTATTATATATAATTAATTTCAGTTATTCAAAAAAATGGTAAATATTTCAATTTCTAACATTAACTGAATTTAAAAAAAAGCGAAGCGAAAAAAGAAGGTGTAACAAATTTATTAAACGCAGTGGGATTTGTTGTATTCATTAGAACCGCGAAAACGCTTAAAGTTTGTGCCGTATAACTGTATATTTATTTGGCCAATGTCAGTGCAATTGCGTACAAAGCAACCAGTGGCTTCGGAAGCTGCGACCACTTGATGGGATGCCTCTGCTATGTAAATGAGAAGGGGCAATTAAGAGTGTCTCAAACCTCGTTGTAAACGAACGACAGGAGTGCGCTCCGAGAGAAGAATTGCCGCATGCCTCCTCGTTTGAGTACGTACACGTACGTGATGCACGCTTTTACTTCCGAGCTTCGAGAAACGACGCATATATGTGGGCATGCCCAGTGTTTTATTTTCTCTCTCATCTTGATGGAGAAGATGAGCATCTTTAAAGATGCTGCGATGAGAATCGCAAACTGTGGGTTTTCGCGACAGTCCCGTCACTCTCCTGTACATTTTGTCGTCGGACACGTCGCCGTTATAGCAAATACTATTTTATAATAGCAGCGATCATAATCGTAAAGACATTTTCGAATGGCAATAAAAAGTATAATTTAATTTGTGAGATTTCATCGTGCGGCAAAAGGCCACTTGATTTTGGTCGCATAAAAAAATACTTAAATACTTTTCGACTCGAAATTTCATTCCGAATCTGACTTTAAATTATTAGCACAGACTTTTGGGGGTAAGGGGACGTTTCTCTCGCTCTTTTTCTTGTCAGCCCTCGGAACAGCGATATTACACACTTGGACAGACACACGTGTGTCACGAGCATGGATTGACAAGCATTTACAATACGATAAAGGATAATCCATTAATCGATAATGAACCTTTTAGTTCCACTCGCATTTGCCTCTCCTTCCATTGCATATTGATCAGACAACTCCATTTGTATAGATCGTTATCGAAATTCGAAAAAAAGGCACATGAATCACGTGTTTATATTCATAAATAATCCCTTGTATCGTTATGCATGGACTAGCATTACTTTATACAGAATTTGACGAGTGAAAAATGATATATACTTTTCAAAAAAAATACATTTCTAAAATCTCATTGTCCCCGCTATCGGTAAAATAATTTTTCCCGAAGCGAGGCTTTGATAACCGCTTTTAATATCATCCTCTTTTCTGCTTCTTTTTATTAAGATAAAAAAAAAGACACCAGCGATACTTTGAAACATTCGCGAGAAAATGTTTCGTCAGGTCTTAACGAGAAAGTCGTTAATCGAACATTTTTGTGATTATACGAAAAATCCTCCTGCACTAAAACTCTCTACAAGGTTCACCCTCGTTTTTCGGTCGTTTATTTTATTATTATAGTATAACATCAGCGTAAATATATACTCTTATACCTTTTGAAACTTTCGCGAGGGAGAAGTTTATTTCGCATTCAAATAAGACGTTTGACGCCTCGAGTGGAATTCCTCCGCCTGGGAATGACATTTGCCTCCGTCGCTGTCGCCACTGCTCTCCACCGTCGCTGCTGCTGGTCTCCCAGCATCCAGCATCCTTCCTCCTCGTCTTTCGCATCTTTTTTTCATCTCTTTTCCGTCTTTGTATCTTCCGAGTGTACTCCACGGATGTCTGCATGTGTATGAGGAGCAGCATCGGCGTTATATGTATCGAGGCAGAAAACAGCGATAATAAGAATGCACTCGAGCAAACGCTCCTCTTCGAGAATTCGTGGCATCGCCCGCGTGTGTCGTTTGCCTTGTCGTTGAACGAGGCGAGGATTCCTCCCTCGAGTGCTGGCGAAATATCGTTTCTCGACCGAGTACATTATATCTGTTTACCCAGTTAACACCAAAAGTCGATTGAGCCTTTCGAACCACGCACTTTTGGCCAGAATCGAACGCGTCATTAAAGAGCCATACCGGATATATAAATATGCAATCCGCGCCTGTTCGTGCACTACTACGGCGTCTGTTATTTCCCAAATCGATTTCTTTCGCACGGGTATGCTCCGATTCGTTAATTTACAGCCTTGAAAAAATATTGCGGAAAGAAAAAATATTTAAATCGACATTAAATTATGCCCGAATGACGGGGTGGTTTCAATTTTTTTTACGGTTACTGTATTCACTGCATTTCCAAAAACTATTGATTTTCTTTCGGCTGTAACGATCCTCTCACACGGAGACGTTGGCGAAGATTGTTGGAATTTTTTTTCTCCAATTAATTAAAGATTTAAAAACAAGTGCTAGAGAAAAATAAAGATCGCTTTTCAACGTCAAGTCTGTGACTACTTTTGGGCACACCCGAGTGAAAAAAGACGCTTTTGAGACTGCCGGACAAGCTACTGTACACAATGGCGAAAAACCAGCTGGAAAAGATCGATAAATTGCCAAAGAAAATTGCGAAGAAAATGTGAATATTCGATATATTCACATTTTCTCTCGGAATAAAGGAACCCCTTTTTCGTCACACCAATTTGCATTGCCATGAAAACCTTCTTCGTTCACATGTCCGGAAATTAATTGACCTATAACGACAACAACAATACCAATAACATTCGATCGAACGATATAAATAAATCGGCGTTAAATCGCCCGTGAAATCCCGGACGAGGAAATTAATGGGGGAAAAATTTATGGCGCATTGAATTCCTGAAACGCGGACGAGCGTTTATACATCGACGACGCTTCGGAATAGCGATGATTGTCGATATCACACGTTCGCTCTGACGGGTTTTTTTTCTTTCAATTATACGACATTGACAGGGGAATCTGTAACGAAAAATACGAATGAAGGAAAAAGAAGAAAATACAACTTTGAATATAGAAAGAACGATTTATATCGGTCCTACGTGGTATAATTGTACAGTTTGTGGTGGCTACGCGACGAACGAATGAAACAGGTTTTCCGTATATATACGCGTGTACGTCATAAAAATTCACGTATACCAGCAATCACCGCGCGCGACGTTACATAGATTCATACAGCCCGTTTATGACTAATGGCCCACACGGTCCACTGTTAAATTCCCTTTTATACCGTGAACGAAACGTTTTTTTTTTAAACCGTGTATCCCAGTGGGGATTAAAATGTCCTTATGGGCTCTAATAGCCCTCAATTTGAGCGCCCTATCGTCTCTCGCGGTTCGGCACGACTCGCGCGAACGTCGCCTTCCGTGCCTTAAGGTGAGACCCGATTTTTCGGCGACGAGCAGCGGGAGACGAAATTTATACACTCCCGCGGTCTAATGGACTCGTGCGCGGGGCTGGTACCCGGAATGTTTCCTCAAATTCTTCAAATTCTTAATTAAAAATCAAAGTGAATCGTCAAACACGAAACAACGAGTTTTCGCTCGACCCTCGGTCGCTGGACGCGTTTGTACGGACTTTAAATGAAGAACCGGTGGTACGAAACATTGTAAAATTGCTGTAGAAATTCGGCGATATAATTATCCCAGTCGATGGTTGGACCACCCGCGATTTATATCAAATACCGGCTGTTACAGGCTGAATCACTGTTTTTTCTTCTCCGAGCAGACTTGCACTCGCGCGGCATGTTGAAAAAAAAATATTCGCGCGAATTCAGAATCATCGCGAGAAAACGTTGTGAAAAATCGATGTTATACTTTGTTTGTGCACTGTACAAGTGCATGAATTCGTGTGTGATTTTTTTTAAGGTGAGGAGACGTCGATCACTCATCGATCTGTATGCGATTGAATCTACGGTCCTTTTACGAAGTAATTTAATTTCCTCCATTCGACGCATGCCGTACCGTGTAATTTGAGCTTTTAAGAAGCATATAGAAGTTCTTAACTGGACAGCTTCGATTTCACGTGGTTTAAAATGTTCCATACTCTTTTTTTGATTTTTTTCCTCACTCATTGGGCTTATTACACATCGACGATGAGTACAGGGTGTCCCAAAACTCGATGTTGTCATTTAAAGCAAGATTCAGGATGAAATTCCGAGTGGTAGTGTGTTTCTGAATTTTTTTTGTATCAAAATCTCATTAGTTGTTGATTGTTGAAGTTTGGGACACAGCTGTATTAATTAATAACTCGTCGAGGATTCGTCGGATCAAAAAGTGGATAGGTGATTGCGGATTCCGGGTCGGTGATTGCGAATTTGAGGTCAAAACAGTGATATCGGGGCTGTCAACTGTCAAAGCTATTATTTTGCTGTCCAGTGAAGTAGGGTGGAATAAAACCGATATCTCAAAATTGACCCTTTTTTTTAATAAAGTGCACGAATTATTTTCAAAAAAGAAAAACAATTTCCCAACATTCAATCATTCGTAACAGTTGCAAAATGATTTGCTTTTGTTATAGACAACTGTCGGAGTCTCAAAAATCAAAACCTTTCATTCCCAGAGCTTTAATTCTTCAAAATATACCTCAAAAACAACAGGAAAGTAGGTGGGCCATGTACGTCCCTGTACGCCAGTAGGGGTTGAAGACTCTTCGACTTGGAATTGAATCTGCAATGCGGCATTGAATAATCAGCATCCAATTTTGCGACACCCTGTATATTCAATCAAATTCGGCAAATCCACTTTAATCTGGCAATGAGGCCCCAAATATAATAGCCTACATCTATTCCCGACGGTTTGATAATCAAAAAGACCGCGGAGACACGCGATGTATTTAGCGACAAATCGACCGCCTGACGCGTGTGGGAAACACGGAGTTTATCGTTTTTTTTTTCGTCACTGGCGTCTCTAAAAAATTCGACGAGTTACATCAGACGATCGAGGGAGTTGGTGGAAACTATTCATCGACGAACGAGCCCATATACACCTATGAATTAGGGTGTTTTATTTTTAGGCAAATTTTTTTCCCATTCTATCCGCGTTAAAAAATTATTGGGACATGGAAGATAAATCTTCGCGCAAGTAAAACAATTTCTGACATTCAGTTTGCCATTTTTCATTAGAATTTTTGCACAATGATGTAAAAATGTTCGAGAGCTGGATAATAAGAATAACTATGCCTTTTAAAATTTTAAAGCTACGAGAATTCATTATTTTTCCTTAAGGGGGCTATCGTGCCCCCTACATATTTGAGCATCAATGTCATTTCGTATTTTCACTCGAGTGTCGCGTCTCGTCTCACTCTCGTACATCGTTAATCGCGAATAGATACAACTCTACTTAAGGCCCATATTAAAAAAGGCATCTATACGAAAAAAAAAAAAAAAAAACGATGGAAAGCCGGAGAAACAAGTGTGTACACACGAGTGGGGCCACTTTTTATATCGGCGCCACGCCGACGACGAATTCTCAAATTGATTATACTCACGCGAAGAAATTCTAGCCTCTTACGCGTGTTGAGGAGTATCAAATGGTAAAAAAAGAGCAGAAAAAAATTGAATAGTCATATTATCAGAGCGATAATAATTCGAGGCGTATACTTAACGGTGTTTGTATGCGAAAATTCGACGTGTAATTAGCGCATTTCAGAACTCTGATGTTTCTTTTTTTTTGCTGACGTAGACGATGCCTTCATTAGGATGGAATTTCGACGGCGAACTTGATACGTATCCGGCACACGTTTCTGGCTCGTGGAGATTTTTTTTCTCCCTCCGATACATGCTCTCACTCTCTCTCTCTCCCTCTCTCCAGTGTACGAACTTATTTTTTTGCGGCTTTTCGCGCAAAGTGATTCCTTTAATCTTTCGGGGGCTCTCCGCATCTCACGGATGTGCGAAGGGCGCAGCCTCCGAGGGAGATGCGTTAAAGCTTTCGAGATTTTTCTCATGGTGTTTTTGGCAATTTCACGCGAGCGAATCCCTCGGCTGCACGGCCAATAACACACGCGCGTCTTTCCACGCCTTCTCTAATTTATTTTCATTTTTTTCGTTACTCTTCTCACGTTTACATCCTCGAGGAATATCGCGCGCACACACACGTTTCGGGGCGTTAAGTGCGAGCCCGCATTATCCGTGAAAAAATTCGACGATTTATATAAAAGGCGGCTAAGAAACGGAGGAATCGAGAGCCGCGAATGCAGACTCACAGGCCAAAAGTCCGTAAGAGCTTTTTCGAGTGTCGACGCGCGTGGAGTTTCCCAACCATACATTTTGCTCTTCAGACATGTTCCCTTTCACAGAGCTCGCATTATGTGTGTTCACCCCCTTAACCTTTCATTCTCACGATTCTTGTACAAACTTTCGAGTATATGCCATAAAAAAAAGGAATCTTCAATCGCTCAATTATCACGTTAATAATCAGCGTAATCGTCGTACGGACATTAGGGTGTTGGTTATTCTCAAAGTCGACTTTTCTCACTCGGCTTTGTTTCGAATCGACGATTTACAGCATAAAAATAATATTGGAAAAACAAATGCTACCCTACCTGATCGACGATACTTTCGTCATTTGATTAAAGTGTTTTCGGACTTTTTACGAAATTCTTTTGTATTTTTTTTTCAAAATTAAACAAAAAAATCATTTTCTGGAATTTTACGGCGGAATCATTTTTTCTTTTCGATGGACAAATTTGGGAAAAGGAAACTTGAGAACGAAATTTGTCATCAAAATGAAAATTGGGGTTTAAGCGTTTTTTTTTTAAACATTTTTTTTTTAAATGTACTTGAGAAATAACGGACACCCTAATATGCATACACTTGCGATATACACGAATGTACGATAAGAAATTCACGAATTTTCATCGCGTTGCGGATAGTCGAAAATAATGACTATATTTTGCCCTTGTACTCTAATAATCTTCTCGACTGAAATTTTTTTCTCATTTTTTTCTCTCGATACGTTCAAACTCGCCGACAAAAAACTCTGCCCGAATAAAATGATACGGCCCGATATACACACACTGTTATTGTCCACCATTAGTCCGTAATATATGCAAAATATCCTTATTATCGAAAAAATAAAAAAAATAATAAGACCGAGAGCACGAGAGATGACGATCTCGAGGGGTCGTAAAGCTGGACCAGGAATATACGTACTCTCTCATCCCTTCTTCCTTTTTTCTCGATATTAATCTGGTAGCAGCGGTCCCGCTACCGACAATAATAACGCTGATAACTTCATAAACCCAAAAATCATCTTCAGTAACAAAAACAGTACGTTTAATTATTTCATTAGTCCACGTGGCTATTAGCATTTTAACTCAACTTGCCAACGTTTGCCGAGACGTCAAAACTTGGTAGGCTGAATACGAGTGTTTTGAAATATCGAAAAAAAATCCTTTTTTTTAGTCCCAGTTATTTTGAGTACGGAAAGTAATTCGAAAGGGACATGTATAGTCTCGAAGCTCATTTAAAAAAAATCAATTTGTCGTTAAATTGCGATTTTTCATTTCACACATCCGGGCCCGGAAAATATATATGCTAAAAATAATTTTTATACAGAAACAGACATTACTGATTAATTTTGTCGTTACTAGACGGTTCATCCTTCTATTTTCAAATAACGCTTTTGTGCTCGTTTGAACTTTTGTCCTTTTCGCTTGTAAATTTGTCCTAGCCACCTCTGAAATCCTAATTACCCAGTGCTGTATAAATGATCACCGGATTTTTGCCCCTTCGATCATTTATATTTAGCTTCATCATCAAGTCAGGGACAACCTTAATTCATCCTTATTTGCAGAGGAGACGTCTTCGTAATCCCGTATATATTCACGTGTAAGAAGCACTCTGGCGTCGAGATCTAATGGTCCACGATACCTGAAATGGTATTTGCAGATGGGATTTTATAAAGCTTGTATATAAAACCCGGCACATGCGGCAACATGCACACATAGCTCTAAAGGAAATATCTCCGATATTCCATATCGATAAGATATCAGGAAATATATATCTTATCGTCATATCAAGATGCTCTCTTAGTCTTTTACGCGTGATTATTCCTCGTTTCGTCGTCTTTCCAGCACACGCATACAGACACTTTTACGTACGCCTGTGTGGGATTTAATCATCGTTCTAGTCTGCATCAGAAGTCTATTCGCCTCGTGCTTTCCGGCGTATATGTATGTGCACGCGGATTAACACTGGTGTGCCCATGGATATGCAGTTTAATTAAATTATACTCGAAAGCCTTTGGGCACGTTGGACCACCGGGGATGATTAATTCTTCACATTCTTTCGCCGAGCTTCGCTAATCAATGTATAATCCATTTTATAATCTATACAGGAAGCCCCAAAACTCCGTGTCAATAGTTTAAAATGAATGAGGATGAAATTCCGAATGGAAATGTATTTTGGAACTTTTTCCTACGACCAAACCCTGAGTAGTTATTAATTGTTAAAGTTTTAGCCAATCGGCCGCGCGCGCTCCCTTCTCCCGCGCGCGACGGGTGGGAGGCGCGCCTCCTACTGGCCCAACTGTATTGATTAATAACTCGGCGAGGATCGGTCGGATCTAAAAGTGCTTAAGGACTTTTCGACTTGGATTTTGATCCTCGATGCAGCATTGGACCGTCAGCATTCAGTTTTTCGACATTCTGTATATCTTTTTGCCGCTTGAAACGATTATTAACGTTTCCACGGTAAATTCCATCGCGTTGAGTAGTCGGTCGTCGATGCTGGGATAAATGAATCAATGGGACTTTAAAAAGAAAATCTGCTTCTATACTCGAACCTACTTCGTACAGTGTGTCGTAATATCGCGGTAGCTCTCGGAAACGGCCGAGTTCATAAATCAAAATCGCGTATAGCGAGCTTCGAATGATGTATTGACAGACAAGAGCGGTGGTTATGCGTATCTCGAGATGCAGTTGCAACCGCGGCACATATAGTTTCATGCACTACCGTTCGACGGGTTTACGGTGATTACGGAAGCAGTCGTGCGCTAGGTACATCTGTAGATTCTAAAAACCCGTCCACCCACGTTTCTTCACAGAAATTGATCTCTATTCTCCCTCTTGTTCCTTTCTGAAACAAGCTCGATCATTCGGAATCGTCATCATGTTCGTCGAGACTTTTAATAAAAAAACGACGATATTAGCTTCATGACGGATCTTGAGAGTATCGGATGACTGTAAGCCCAGGCTGGAACCTATCGTGAGATCTGAGAAACATGAAATGAATACTTAACAAACAAGACAGTCGGTCGCTTATTTTTATACAGGGTGTTCCAAAAGTTTATAACTCATTTATTAAATACATTTGCTCTCAGCTTGGTTGATTTCGATGATTCGACAGCGACGTACATCTTGTGCACTTTGCACTTTTCAAACCTCCACCGACATGTAAATCGATCGCACAAAGAATTGCACGGGCTCTCCCGCGTGTATACGACCGTGATGTACTCGAGGTCGTTTTTTAAACTCACGAATACTGAAAAGAATTCACACGTGTATACCGGCGTGCCAATAGGAAAGTACAGGAAGCTTCGGACCCTCGTGTTGGAATTCGGAGATATTCGTGCATGGACAAGCTCGAATGGGCGAGTGTATGTATATATTTATGTGCAAACCGAAACGGTCCGAAAAGGGAGATTTATAAATCTCCCAGGCCTCGGGAAACATCGCAGTCATTCGCATGGACTCGAGCTCATATGCGGTCATACGTCAGTTTAACCGGGATGCGAGTAATAAAAAGTCTTCCCGAGCGTAAAACGTTGACGTACATATATGTATTCATACACATGGGGTACGACGATAATTAGACGCGTGCTGCCCACCGTTTTATGATTTAACGTTATGAGACGCGTATAATAACGCGTGTGGACGAACGCCACGCAGGGGAGTTTCGGGAATATGAGAAGGGCGTACTATGGCTGTTAGATTACACTGCACTATATTTATATTCACGTAAAAATCTGACAAATAAAAACGATCAAAATTGTAAACAATTTTACAATTGTACAAGAACCAAAAAATCCCATCGTGAAAGTCTAAGGAGAGAACGAAAAAAGTTGTAATCATTTTGTCAAACTAGCTTTTTTTAGCATATGAATTCGTAATTTGGATTTTTGACGTCTGAATTTTTCGGTTTTGGACGATATTTAAGGTCGCTTTCGAGGCAGACGGAAGGCACTTTTCGAGTCTTTAAGAAGACCCTTAAGTTGGTAAGGGAGTTACGACGAGCTGGAATTTCGATTTTTCACGCCGATTTGCAAAGTGTCTCTGGCGAAATGGCGTCAACAATTGCGCAAAAGTCCTTGTTTATTATGTACTACCTTGCTGCACCGAGTCGACGCTGCGTCTCGTACTTAATCTTTATCCTGTTTTTCCTTCCTCGGCTGCTTTTTCGAGTTTGACGCTACTGCCACGAGTGCGAAAACACGATGATGCATTATAAGCGCCGCGAGTTCGAGCGATTATTACCGAGACTGTTTTATGACCGTACACCATATATTCAAGGTGGATAAACGATGGTCGAACGCGAGCCTTCCCCTATATAGTTACGGTGTTCAAAGGTGGACGTACAAATTCCTACTTGTACCTTTACTATGCTCGTACACAAGTATTAATAAATTTATTAGGGTGGGTAAAAATAATAGACCATTCTTTTTCTTCATAAAGTCCTTAATGTCAATACGGTCATCGCAATTTTCTATTTCTCCCTCGATTAACACGGGAAATTTTTTTCGTTCATCTTTCCAATTTTCCAGGTCTCGCTGCCCTTTTCACAAATCTGTAAGACATCTTCCGAATCAATAACACTTGTTTTTGTGGGTAACTTGAGGGACTCCGAAATCATTCGAATATTCCCGCGTTATTTGGCTGGGAAATAAAATGTTGCGATGAAGGACGTCTAAATGATGGTATTGAGGACTCGTACGGTTGAATCGGAGTTTCTTAAAGCGCCGAGTTATCAATTTTCCAGTTTCGAGAAGAAAAGCGTAATTCGGCCCACCCTAATACCCACATAAGTTCTTGTACTTGGACACCGCAGATGCATCCTAGTGCGTATTGAGTCTTTGATATATGGCTTCGTACTTTGGCGCATCGATGTTGCAATACGAAAACTAGTAGTGCGTGCAGACCGGAAGCTATATAAGGGATGTAGTCCTCTCGCCAGTTTCTCAGCGTCCTCGAATGATGAAGTGGCTGTACATTCCGCGATTATACCGTCATCAGTGAAAACGCATCGTAAAGACCGGCAAAAACACAAAAAAAAAAAATCTTTCAACGATCGTTTCGCTAGGAAAAAAGGAAAGATTCCATCCGCGGAGTCCGTGATGAAAATGTCGAATTTCGCGGACGAAAATATTTATCATTCGACGGTGAGTTCATTTCAAGAACGTGGCTGATGGGATTAAGATACACGGTCTCTCTTTTTTTTCATTTACGTTTGATCTCTTGCGACAATTCGAGGAGAGCGCCCATCGCGTCGAAGATGGATTTCCGAGAGTTTCGTTTGAAAAAACCCAGCAGTATTTTTTCAATATGCAAATATTATTATTGTATATATGTCTATCACCTAATTAGGCAAGCGTCGAGAGGAACGCGCGCAGATCAAGATCGGATTACGGGAAGAAGCGCACGCGTTGAAGATCTTAATAAGATCGTCGGCGTTTCTCGCGTCGTCTATTCGCGCGTGCAATACCTAAAGAATCTCCATCGTCTCTCACTCTCCTGGAGAATCTTTTAACGAAGCCGCGAAGGGAGAAGAAAGTACAGCATCCAAACCCAAGTATTCTCTTCTAGGCCTGTTCCAAGAAGGCGTCATGCATATATAACAGCGTTTTATATACATATACATGTATATATAAACAAGGCATATTTAATTCACATCAAGTACCGAACCCAGAAATCGTGGATGCTGGGAGATGCTCCGAGCAAGACTACTTGGGGGTATTTTTTTTTCAAATAACTTTCGAACGAAAAGCAGTGGAATTCCAACGTTCCAGGCCGATCAGAGGCTCGATTTAGCCATGTGACAAGACGCTTCCGGACTCTCGAGAGCTAAGAAGACTAAAGACTAAATTGTGGCTCGCGATTGGCTCGGAATGTTGGAAATCTATCGCTTCTCGTTCGAGAAATATGTGAGAAAAATAAAAAGCTGAGTAGCTTTGCTCGGAATATCGCCGAGAATCATTCACGGTCTCGCTTCGATACTTGATATACGAATCACCCTTTATGGGATAAATTACAGCCATAGCGGATTGTCAGCCAATGAATGTAGTTCGCTTTCGTTGCCCATATTCTAGGCCCATTAAATATTTCCTCTCTGCGTCAATATACAAGCCGTTGTTTTCGGTTTCCAGCCTATAAAATTCTTCCGAGAACCCGCAGCTCCCCCTGGTCGATTTTATAATTTATAATTTAACGAGTCATAAATAAGAATCACGGATATTTATCGGATAGACTCGCACACGGGGAGTAAAACATTTATTGGCACACGCGAATAGTGTATATATGTATGCACGAAAATTTTGAGTACGCGCCTTGCTTTCTGCAGTTACGATTGCATTCACTGATCGTTTCTTTTTCTGCCAATGGACGAAGGAAACAATAAAATGAAAAAAAGTGGAGAAAAAAAATTAGCAATGGAACATACGAACGGATCTCGGAAGATTCGATGCACGAGAGTGATACAAGAATGCAATCCTAAATCTGCATTTTTATGGTCTCGTGCGCGAGCACCTTTCAGCCAAAAGCAGGGTGAGACGGCGCGGCGTGGTCGCTCCGGCCTTTCGTGAACCACAAATCGATAAAATATACGAGACTCGATAAAAATATGGGCCTTTTCCAAACTCGAGTCAGTAAGAGGATGTTTATGGTTGATTGAAAAAAAAAGCTCATTCCTGAAATTTCGGTACGGAATAGTAGGTTTTTTTACCGTTCGAGGTTCGTAAATTCGTAATCGAATGTTTTAAATTCGCGACGTATTTGAAACACGCCAGAACTATCAAATATTAAAGCTTGATGCTGCAGGGTTAATGCAGCAGCTTGATTTTGTCGAATCAGAAATGAGGGTGGATGAAATCAAATTGATTTCGATGCTCGGAGTTGGCAGCAACGAATTCATGTTGCTGTCGTGCCACTAAAGTTGGACAGGGATAGCACGAATAAATCCAATAATTTGGGTATCCTTTTATTCTGGAATATTCATCATTATACATTCATGATCTTTTGAAAGCATCAACTTCTAATATTAGTATTGCCATGCGGCTGGCCGTTGATGTTGGATGTCTAAGAGGCTTGGCATCGGGTCAACTTTTCGATAAAATATGAGCTATAAAATAATTTATTTGCACTCCTCATGGTAATTGCAAATTCCCCTGGAACATTTGACGAAATTATACCGACACCTGGTGTCGAAAATAAACGCTCCATTTGATATTGCATCTTGCGTACGATTCTAAACTTCAGAATCATCTACGAAATTCCGAAATTTCGTGAAATATTTCATAAAACAAGTCCGAGCTCGATTTATATTCAATGAAGATGATAACTGTACAACGCGATAAATCTCGCCTCGATTGTGACAATTATCGCAAGGAAATATACACAAATTGCAGATTAAAAGACTATGAAAAGTTATCAGTAAAAGAGGCCTCTCTTATCGTCCCGGCAATTGAGGATAATAGTGAAATCTGCAACGTTATCGTCTGAAAAGATTATACGGTCCATCTCTCCCTCCCTCTCTTCCATCGTCATTCAGGATCATTTTGCTCTCGCTCACGGGCAAAAGACGACTATATCTCATTCGTGATTACGTCGAGAGAGCCAGCCAGGCAGGAAAAAAGGAAGAGGAAAAAGATTCGCTCGAGGATAGCGCCGTATAGATTCCAAACGTGAGAAACGTCATTATGCGAAACCAGATCCGCCGGTTATCGCGCAGGCCACTCGTTTTATATTTACGAGGATGCGCCGATCCGTCGTTCCTCGTACGGAGGGGGCATACAGCCGCCTTTCTTCCTTCCTCTAAGTCGCGATTTAGCTTCGCGCGAGTTTCTCCGCGGAAGAAATGCCGGAGCAGAGGCGATCTTCCGACGCGTTGTTATCGACTTGCGAGGGCGTGTCGAGGTTTTTTCTCTCGTTTCAGCCGCGGTCGCCCCTGGTACACGGATACCCACCCGGCAGGCTTCTTCGTGCAAAGAGCCACGTGCATCTGCTTTGGGACAGGAAAGACAGAGAGAGAGAGAGAACCAACCCGGACCACAACCCAATGGGTCGTGACTTATGTGGGTTATTCACCACTCGTCGTGTACTTCTCGCCTTGCGATAATGTAGTTGCCTGTGATACCACATTGTGGTCTTGTAGAATATTGTACAACGGCATGGAAAAGCTACGAGCACCCTGGTCAATATACGTATCGTTCCTACGTGAAGGTATACAAGCATGACAAATGGATATTCACTCACATATCCATAGCTCTTTTCGCGTATTGACGAACCCAAACAATGCCCGAAACACGTTTTTGGATAACACAGGATCGTTTCCCCTCTTCTATTATCTGCGTGATTTATCGCGATTGATGGCATCTTCTGTGTTTTTCCGTATCAGTACATTTTTATTACCGTTCCCCATCAATCCTTCCTCTCAACCGGATCACGGAGTTATTACCGGTTTGGACGGTATTTATATTCGGAATAACACATTCGCGAGAAAAATTATATACCATGATTTTATCAACCAACAAGTTGAACATTGTGATCCGGTGGAATAAAGACCTGTGGTGGAGGCCTATAAGCATCATGGCCGTGTAGATTCATCCGTAAACGGATACGTTTGCGCATGTGTTGGTGCACTTGTTCGCACATCAACGGCTTTTTCCATAGTAAGGGTCCATGGAATTCCCAAAACTTGTTCGTGGATATCGCGAGATTGCCGTTTGTTCTCCATTCCATCCGTGCGATTTGTCACGATTCTTGGCATCTTCTGTGTTTCTTAATCACTAGATTTTCATTTCGTTGACAACTACGATATCATTAACGAACATCTTGAACACTTCCAGCAAGTGGGAATTCTATTGAGGAAGAACATTTGGTACTGGTATTTTATATTCATGAATATATCTAAAGTAAAGTGGGCTGCTCCAGTGGCCGTTCGTTTGTCGGTATAGTTAGAGAACTTGGTCCAAGTCTCGCATCCATCGATCACTCAACACATTCACCATGCCCTCATCTTAACCACTCCGTATTCCGCACGGAAAGAAAGGGAGGGAGCGAAGACCACCCTCATCACCTTAATATATGTATATGCATCGAAAGTACACACAGTACATGTCATGTCAGAGCACACACGGAGCTCTCGTCGTATATGACAGATGTATGACTTGCATGGCACGGTCGCTTGGACGCCAGGAATAATATCCACGTGCCAAACACGTGATCCATCCTCCATGATCATCGATCATTTAATTCAGTGATAGTTTCCGGCATCATGGACGCATCCACGTAGCTACCGCGGACTTATATTCTACCGTCTTCAATCCGAGCTACAAGCATCTATTTTCCTGTGAAAAATCGAACGCTGACCTTCGACGCAACGAGAATTGCGTTTGATGAGTCGATTAACAAGACAGCCGAATTTGGAGACAGCACCGTACTGAGTTAGGGAGCCTTCGGGTCGGAGGCAAAGTGTCGCGGCGATGGTCTACAGTTGAGGTAAAGGACAAAGCTGGAAACACGAAATTAACGATCGCGGATAAATCGTATTAGAAAAAAAAGCGTACGTATATCTACAGAGTCAATTGTGGAGTCAAAAAAGCCTTCGGAACACACGCGTAGGACGAGTTGAAAAGTCGTGCACTCTGTAGGGGGTATTCGAAAGAGTCCGTGTACTCGAGTCTCGCGTGATGGCATTCCCCTCTGTACGGTAAATAAATTACTTTGGCTTATCAGGAGTAATAGTATAGCGCGCAGGACACAGATTGGTTTGCGTGGAGCACGCGAATTAAAAGTTATACTTTGGTAGCGCGGCGGAAAACTCGACCTGGTGCAGATTTACCCACACCTGTGCGAAACATGCACTCACCCGTATACGCAAGGTCTTACGACCCCTTTTGCTGTCTGTCGTCCCTTGCGACCCCATCTGGCCTATGGCGACCGGCGTAACGCGTTCCCGTTTTTTATTTCCGCATTATCCGTACAACAGGGATGCTGCGAAAGCTGAAAAACATTGCAAAAGCAAGGAAAACAATATGTCCCCCAAGATTTTAGCATCCGCGAATGCACAAGTGTGGGAGAAGTCGGCAAGATGGTAACCCTTATACGCAATCTCGAACGAAATCATCGAATCACAATCTTTTACAAATGTGCTATAAAAGGTACGATGTTAAATTTTGATAGAACATCGTCCATGCTACCGCTGAATTTAATGTGTGGAACATTTTCTTGTTTCAGGTGAGTTCGAGTTGATGGCATCTTTGATGAAATATCTATCTGATTATCGGAGAGAACCAATATCGCGGTAAGATTAATTGAAGTGACGTTCGACACGTTGAAGATGTGCAGCAGCGAACCAAGTTAATGGTATTCAGGTCACATATCGATAGTATCTGCGATATAAATACAGTTGAAACCAAGGAAATTATACGTATAACATAACCGCGATGGCACGTACGGCATATTCTTTTTCGTCCCTCGGTGCTGCTGGGCGGCATCAGCGCAGAATCAATAGGGAGAAAAGCAATTTCAGGTCTTCACGAGATACCTACCCCAGCGCATCGATTGGGTTATTCTAAAATGGTATTCGACTTTACGGAAGGTTTCGTTTTTTTTCCAAAGGAACATCAGTTCCACCCCTTGGCCCTTGGCTCAATGAACCAGTAGTTTAAATTACAAATCACCTTCACAAATGATGACAGCAAAAACATTAAATTCCTCATTCGGTGTTGGCTGCAGTCACTGAAAAACTCTCATTTCATCGGGACCAATGGAAGCTGAGCACGATTCCGTTAGTCCGATGGGACAGATTCAACGCACTTAATAGCTGCGAAGATGTTCTCAAAGAGTATTAGATATCATTCGGGGTGGACCGTTCGGGACTCGTGAGCAATGGAGACCGGACACCGTATCAAGGAGAGTCTTTCTGTTGGTGGGTTCGTGATTTTCTTAGGGTAAATTATGTTCCGCACGTGCCTGACGGGACTAAGCGTATAGTCTCGTAAGAGGGGTTACTAGGAAGACCAGAGGCTTTAGGTTCAAACGTTAGTCTAGTTATCTGAGGCGCAGCACGTAAGGACAAGGAATAACCAGCAAGACCAAGGAGAGGTATGCTTGAGGGTTGGCGTGTGTACGTACTGCGGGTCACCACGGGGTCGTTCTGGCTGGTCGCGTCGAACTCGGTAAGAACTCTGTGTGTCGCTGTGTATAGATGAGTCTGCCTCAGTGGTAAGGGTAACTGCATGGCCATACGGGCGGGAGAGGGAGAGAGACGGAAGGGCGGACCAAACGCGAAAACAAGCGGGAAACGCTAGGCCACTTTGGTAGTGCGGAAGAGAGACTTGGGTAAAGTTCGTTGGAGGACGGAAGCGCAGTAACCCATCCACCCTATGCGGTTAATACCGGTACAGGGTCTCATCTAACTTAACCCGACATGGTTTAACCCTAGATTAGACCAGAAGATTGTACATAGATTCCCGTCTCTCATATCTACATTCACGGACAGACATATCCTCAACCTTCCGTATATGGTCTGACTTTTTCTACATCGATACTACCTTCATACCCACATTGGTCCCCTGTTAAGTATCGATAAGGTGGGGTGGCGGATGTTCTTGATAACGATTTTTCGAAATTGTTAAAAATCTACGCCTTGTTATTAAGGTTTAGGATTTAACTCGAAATGTCGTATATCCCAGACACTTCTTCACAAATGAAAATTTATAATCACCATTGGGTATTGTATGGGGCAAGTGTTTCCAGCACAGATGATGACGTTTCATTTTACTCTTTCTCGAAACATATTCTGAAGATGCTCTTTTGGCAAAGACGGTCCAGACTCATGTAGAGGTACTAATCTCGGACATGCCTGCGAAGCGTGTTGGGGTGAAAATCGATATAGCACCAATTCTAGACATGAAACGTACCTACGGTAGGGTGGAGTCTAGGAATAACAAGGAATATTAAAAAACGTCGTCATACGCATGTTTGGAAACTTTTGCAACGTGATGTACGTCATTATTCCCATAGACATTCGCGGAATAACCTTCGTTGAGAATGGATGATGGGCGAATAATTGGGACTTCATGACGTCTCGTATTTACAATAATGGATCACGGGCCGTATTATGTCGGAAGATTATTAAGATAGTCCAAGATATCAGGAAGCGAGGGCCAACAGTTCTCTCGAAATAGCTCGTTATTTTCTTCAAAGGCCATTATAGTCAATATTACAACAAGAATAGTCATCTCTGGCGCAACAATATAGCACGGACGTGGCTTTGTGCGTTTACAGAATCTAGGTTAAATATAATTACCGGCTTCGTCCATTTGTCATTGGTAAATATGGCTGCTTCAGCCAATACGGTTGAACACGAATCGCCAGCGACGGAAAACTGTAGATATCCATCGTTTACCATTTCTTGCCGTATAATGGCGAGCTGTATATTGTCGTATCCGGTATAGGATCTTATTCTACCCACCAAGAGGCTCTAGTCAAGAACATGCAGCTTCATACCGAAACGGTTCACATTAGAACTAAATTATTTACCGGATGCCTTTATCATTGTGGATATTTTTTTTATACAGTACTTTCATGGTATTGAGTTACCTACCAGTGGTCGCGTACTTCATCGCGCTCAATTTTGTACCAATTTCCGAGTTATCCCAACGTGAAGCTTCCACCAACAGCTTTCATCCTTTATTCAATAAACGAGTTTTCAAGGGAGGCACAACATGAACTTTTGAAATAATAATACATTCATGAAATGGGTTATTCAATGACTTTCAGATTTACTTCTTAGTCAAACGTCAGAGTCTTGACGGGTCTATGTCTTCAACTCTGTTTTCGCAACATATCCACCCGTTTGCATATACCCCAAAGGGGCTTTTTCTAAGGAGCATATTGATAAAAAGAAATAAATAAGGATCGATGGGTGGAATTCGATACTGGAAATCATCCATCCTTTCTGAATTCCCGGACGGGTTATTCACTCACTGTCTTCCTTCTCGCACTATCATATATAAGACACGCGTATATTAAATTCCTGAGAGGTCGTGAGCTTGCTCCCGCTATCATCCTGCCATATATCCCGTTGCCTCTATCGCCCTGTGACTTTATGAATATAGCAATACTTCCCGCTGGTACCCTCTGTCGTTGGCGTTTCATGGCACACTCTGGCGCTGTGACCTGGTCGAACTTCACCGAGCTCGCCAACTGCCAGAGTGCAGCTTCGCGGGAACATCGTCTGGAGCGATAGGTTACAGAGAGAGTTCAGAAGGGAGAAACCGAGAGCTTTCTCCGTGGAATATATAGGGTACAGAGTGGTATACAAGACTCCCGGACGCATGCTTCACTCAAGCGCAATTTAATATGGTTCAAGTTTTGCTACCCGCACAGGGTCTCGGTGCAAGACTGCTTCTCGTCTTCCGGGTGTGCCACTGAAACTGGATTCTGGGGAGACTAATCAAGCCCTGTTTTAACTCCGTCCGCTTACCCACTGCTCGATTTCACCACTCTAAAACTACTTGTTCAACTAATAATCGTTAAAGATTTCTTTACGACAACTCTGGCTACTTGCTCCAGCGCTTTGCCAGATGTCGTCATGAGATGATTTTCCTCTTTGGTATACGCACCATGACCCACCTCAATAGACAATGTTTCTGATCCGAACATGATCTGCTTTTTAAAATGAATTTCTCGAATCTTGAAACGTGGGTATCTTGGAAGCGTTCTTATAAACTGGTTCTATCGATTTCTATGTGATGTATTAGCCAATGGTGCAAATTGAGCGTAGACCCTCTGTCGTCTGCCTTCGAGACTCTGCACGTGCCTGTATAACTTTAAGGTGCCATGTTTGATACGATACCGGCATCATATGCCGAGACTGAAGTGGGCGGAAACGGATGCTCGAGGAAAACCGGAGTAGCACGACTTCTGACAAATTTATTCGCCGTCTTGCGATCTCTTCACTGCCGTATCGATCCCCTTTTGCGCGGTATTACACCTTTTCTATAGTACAAGAACGCACATACGCGCATATGGAAAGTATCCCACGGAATCGCGGCAGCCGTTGTTGCCGGAAAGCGCTATTCCTTTGTGTTACTTCCTTCCTCGTCTACTTTTTACACGATTCGTCCTGTCCTCGCTTCGCTCAGGGAGACAGAGAATAGACGCGAGATGAACTCGGGGCTTGAGAGCAACTTGACAGAAAATAATATTGCCGTTCAACCGCACTCTTGTGGGATCTGTTTAGACAAGATTTTGAAATCCTGTCGGCTGTAGGAGTTGTTGAAAGTTTTCGATCATCTGGTGTGATGAACAAACTGACGATATTCACAAGATACTTCGGAGCGTATGACTTTCAGTCGGGACATTCAATAAACATAATTGTACAAATATGGACGTTTGCACAAGAATTCAAAAGTCGCTCTAACGAGTACGAGTACGAAATACGAGAAGTAAATGGGAGTGAATGCTCGAAACGATGATGATGTACGTCGTTTGAGCGTAAAGGAAGAACGACGACGTGAACGTCGTACCTTTGAAAAGAGGTTTCGCGTTTCGACGGAATTTGATATCGGCCGGCACACACGGAGCCCGATAAAATAGAGCGAAAAAATTCCGGACTCGACCATTCGCACGGATCGAACTACCTAGTGGCCCCTTTTCGACCAATGCCCAAAAACCAATAGTAAGAATAACCCAATCGTTTTTCGTGTGAGAAAGAAACATTCCGAAAGTAATTCATTATGACTCTATCGGTTAAAAGCGATCCGAACGGACATTTCACATGCGTATTTCCACCTGCTATTTCACGTTTTGTTCAGGGGTAGACGAAATATTGAAATTGGTCGGATGCGGATGGTCCAGCGGATCTCCACCATTGATTTCGTACTTTCCGTACGAGAAAAAATGTCTCTCCCGAGACCGTCGGAACGGTCTGGAAGACGCAAACGTTGGTCGTTAAGGGCCAAACTCTTTGGAATCCTCAGGGTTGCCTCAGTTGCGTTATAAAAGTGTTTTCTGCTTTGTCCATTTTTAAAGCACACTCCTTGTTGTCCCGGTGACTTTAATTATGAACATTGGATGCTACTGTTGTTCTTCGGCATTCATAAGACACGGCTCATGACGTTAGGACAGGAAGAATCAGTAAATAAAGCGAGTATGGACAACGATGGACATTAGTGAGACAGTGACAGACTGAAGTGAAAGTTTTCGAGTCGTTGATGACTGCAAAAACACGATAGATCTCCAGTTCTGCAGGGTTGAAAATGGAGAACATAAGGGAATGCAACGTATCTGTTACACTCGCTTATTCTTTCCATCTTCCACTTTTTTCCTGGGGGTATATCTTTCTCGTCAGGGGAAAACCTCTAAAGTCCTGACCTTTAGTTTTTCCAACGGTTCCCATAGGTGTGGCTTCCGAGCTGAGTGGCGATGGTTTTCGATACGACTGGTTTCAATGAAAAAATCTTATGGGTCACACGGGAAATAACGATAGCAGCTAAAGACCTAAAAGGGTAAGAGGAAGTTAACATCGACGCATTTCTAACGAAAAAGACAAAGGAAAAAAACAGTATCGTTGTGATCAGACTTGTCAGACGATACCAATTCGAAGCTTCGGAGGGTGGACGAGTCTCGCTTTGCCTACTCGAAACGGTGTTATAAACGTATCACGACAGCTGTAATTGCGTTCGAGCGTACATAAGAGATCGCGTGTCCAAAGACCATAGCGTGCTCGTATCGGGTTATACCTTTTTGTCGGCACAAATGCTGACGCGGTACATTTGCATAGAGCTTTGTGTTACTTGGATTTACTTTACAACTATGTATACAGGTGTTTATGGAATAATTCCAAACATCAAAATTTCCACGAGGTTATCAGAGAGCCCCTGTGTCTTGAATAAGTTCTTCAGTGTTTACTGGAAGGTAATAATGACGTTACTGAATATGAAACCCCGTTTCATATTCTTGCAATTACGGCACGATTTTGGAAAACATCGAATTTTGAAGCGATGCGTTTGAATGCGTGAAAATGATCAGTGATGAATAAACAACTAAAGAATAATACGATGTTTGTCGTCATCGCAAGGAGCGATGAGGGGGGATTGATTACGCTACTGCTTTATCTTACTGCCTATTGTTCATGGCATCTAATCACATCTGTGAATATCGCAGTTACTATAGGCATCGATCTAGACTCACGCTGATAACATCCGGTGTGACATAACACAATCTGAAGCGGAAATGCATTGAATCGATATTGTCGGTCGTTTGGTTGTCACTAATATGCGGTAATGTAGGACAGAGAGGCTTGTGTCTCACCCAAAGTCCGTTATCAGTACAGTCCAGCCCTCGCTTCTTTACTTGTTCGCACAGACGTAAATCCAACGATATATACGGTCGTTACATCATGTCTGACAAGAAGGTTATACGTGGAACCATAAGGATTGGCTGACTAACCACTAAGCTTTCATCGCCATGGAACTTCTTCAGGGAAGTGACTTGCCACCTAGGATTGTTTGATCGAATCTCATCAAATTTCTAAGGATGCTGTTCAAGCTTGGGTCATACTGACTGAACTCGTTGAGCTACATAGGATTGATTGTTTATCATAAAATATAAGTACAATACATGGATTGTACGGCACGATTAATAGAAATAAGGACGTGAATTGTTTCATGATCCTGTCGCCTGCCTGCTTAAATGACAAAACATGGATGATCGCCTTCTCTCTACTTGTCGTTCAATGAGCTTTGAAAAAAGTTCAATTACTTTATCTCGTTCCATCGTGTAGGAAGTTGTGGGTTTCGATGATTGGAAAGCTTCCGAGCGTTGACGTAATCTCGTTAAAGTTTGGGGTCGATACTTTTATCGGAATGAAGGATGTCTTGCTATAAGATCAACCAGAGAAACGATCAACGAGCCTAAGAAACGAGAGCATGAGAATAATGGAATTATAACCTTTCAATACTCTTATCGTCCCGGGAAAGAACCATTGTGGGCTTGCGGAAATGCTAGAACGATCGGATTTAAATTAATAATTCGATTGAATAAATCGGAATAATCAGAAAGGTCCGTATTGACTTTTGAGGTGTTTTTCTCCCGCGTTTTGTTCAGGCGCGATCAACGTATAAAAATCATCGCACGAGCGTAGTACTCGGTAGACTTCCAATTTCCATTCTTCCGTTGTTGACAAGAGTCAAACGATTCAGGTGTAGGAAAAACACTCCGTTAAATTATACCCACGCGTTACAAAGGGCGACAAGTATTGCCACGTCGGTGGGAAAGAGGTCGAAAATGGTAACAAGTTTCGCATGTTGAGTGAGGTTTGCCGCTTGCTGTGCCTGGCAAAGTTCGCAATTATTTTTCCCCTTGTACAGACCTGCTGTTTGCTGCTGTTTGCGCAGCAGCTGGGTAGTGTATGAGTGATATGGCAACCACGATGCGAGGCGAACACGTAGGATCAGAGAGTGTACCGTGCACTACACACCAAAGCATCGCATGACACGATAGGGTGTCGAGGAACGGTCGAACGACGGGATCCATCGTATTTTCCACTGTTGCCTTCCTCCTCTGAGCAGCCCAACCCTATGATCACTGTACGTCGGGGGTTAGTGCGGCGATCCACCCGCTGCAGGCTCGTGACAAAGGCTAATTGCGAAGCGCGGACGAACCGCGCTGCAAACGCGACAAGCCTATATTGAGATGAAAACACATTCCCATACCCCCAATGGTTTTCACGATGAGAGCTGGAGAAAGAGCGGTTGACTACGCCGAGGAGCGTCTACCAGCCTGGCGGAGGTTTCAGTTGGGTACCACACACGGCCAATCCTATAACGACACATGTTACCAGTGCCGTGCAAGCCTTTGGTGGTGAATGTGGTACGCGAGATACGATGCGCCCAACGGGTTCATCGTGGGCTAGCCTAGGTCCATCATGTATGTAGGGTGTGCAGGTACCACCGTCGAGTACGGGTATTGCAAACACTCGACAATGTTCTCTAGGATCTGGAATGCCATCGGTCGTGTGATGCCTTTTCTCTTGTCCGCGGTGCGAAAAGCCCGTGCATACTCCTGGCGGACACAGCGGGTCGTAGTTGAACCCAGAGAGGATATGCTATCGACGTGCACATACGTTCACACGGATACGGCATGTTACTTGCGAGCGTAGAATTCACGACAATATAGTCGAGGTAAACCTCGACGACGCACTAAGCCACATCGCGCATAATTCGCCGGAAGTTACGCAAGCTACTTCCTCTCTGTCTCTATCTCTAAGGTCGATATGGGCATCAGCTTCCGTTTGGTTCATTCGGTTCTGCTACATCTCCATCGCTAGGTGTATATTGCTTTGCCATTTCAGCTTTCGCTTGCTTAAAATGTTTGCTCGGCATTGTATCAGGAAATTGGCCTCAGCAATCAGGCTTTCTACTGTCAGGCTAGCGTTTTGTTTGTTAGGCCATCTCCGTGATTGTTCAAAATGTTAGATCTGTTTAAAGTCTGTTTCAATTGGTTTCTCGAAAATCCAGGGTCTGGTGCTGGGATGGTACTGGTATCCAGCTTGAACGCACGAACCTAGCTTGTATATCTTCATGATATACGTATTTGGAAAGGCTTTCAACGGAACCTGGATCATCGTTGGCCTGTTAGTCAAATTGTCACTCGCCCATTTTCAATGATCTATACACAGATGTTTCGAAACCGTTCAATCTATATCATTCCGTCTATTCAGTCTGCAGAATGGGACGAGGTGGTTGCTCCTGGTGCCCGGCAACGTTCGGCACTCGTACAACATTCATGGAATTTACGCTACACGTACGACAATCGGACTGAGGTAAACCCTCGTATGTACTCTGCATCACACATAATTCGCTATGGAACGGCAATCGGTACTCTGTGCTGTAAGTAGTGACCGTGGGGTTCATTTAGCTCGCCATAACATTATCCAAACTCTAGCGGTTCTCTATTCACTTCATAGTGCTGGCCTATTGTGTGTTTCTCGTGACCCGAATTCGACACATCGTCGACGATTTCCATGCGATAGGATGCGAACCATTTCAAATGTCTACCAGCCATTTTGTAATTGGCCCTGTCTCCCTCTTCGTCTGTAGGTACACGCGGCTCCAAATCTAGCGTGGGTACTTACAAATGATGCGCGTTTCACGAAATTGTCTGTCGCCCACTTTTCGCGTCAAGAAACCTCATTGCCCGCCAATCAGCCAACTTTCTCCACTTTTCCAAACCGGAATAAATCCGCCTGTCCAATTTTATTCATTTTACGAGTGTTACGAGATGGCCATTTGTCCATCTTGAATAGACCTTGGAAAAAAGACCTTGGAAAGATAAACACGGCGTTGACGAAGAATGCTGTTCAGTTTTTCTTCCTTGATAATTATTGTTGTTGAAAAATTGTATAAAAGGTTGATTACCGTATTGCTGGACGAAACGCGAAACGAATTTGTAGACACGGGTGAAACTTTCCTCGCCGCAGCATCCAACACGGATTCATTGGCTAAGCTCCGAGAAGCTTGCAATAGCGTCACGACGTAATTCTCTTGGTTACAGCGGTCTGGATGAGAGGCGAGAGGGGGAGAACTTGTTTGCGGGAGCAGCAGCAGCAGCAGTACACGGTAAACTCTCCAGGAACCCTTCTGTACCAGGGTCATCTAACCAGACTCATCCAGGGACGTAGGATGGGAATCGCCCATTCCCGTAGGCGTGTGAAATGAGGTGGTTGGTGTAACTCTCGTGAGCGGACGCGTGACAAGAGCTTTCGTGTACTCGAGACACTCGAGAGTCTCTCTCGTTGAGCGAGCAGGCAGACTTAGGGACAAAGAGATGCAAACTGGGATCAGGCCGAAAGCTGTACGTTTGACAATTTGTGTATGAACACACAAAAGACATTGTTAATGTTCTTTGAATATGATTTATCGTTGACGCTCGCTCTCGTCGTTGCGATATTCGGTCGTACGACTGCCAAGATGGGGCGTAAAGATACAGCTACCGAATCCATTATCCATGCAATACTACTCACGATTAACGATCCTCCGGCGGGGGTCTAATGTCTTCTTCAATCGGAGGATTAGCAAATAATCGTGCAGCTAGTAATCACATTACGTCAGCGTCTCCCGGAGCGTGTTGATCGTTTGCCAGCGGTTACGTCACGTGTCATCCATGAAAGCCTGAAGATCTTGAGTCTGATGACAATGTACGAAACGGTCTTCCTTACTGCAGTGCTGGTTGATTAATGAATTCCAACAACGTACACTTCTTTTATTTCTTCTCGGTAAACCTTTTCCCTCTCAGTGTCCTCCTGTCCGCTCAATTTCATCGTTCCCGACGTAATCATAGGCTCAAATAGTCGTGATTGAACTAATATGCAGGATACTTTTTTAATTCGCGGCAGAGAGGGACTATGATTGTTGGGGTCGTTACTTTTGTTCAGAAATCGGCGAATTAGTTTTTTCTCGCAAGTTCATCCGTTCTTCCGAGCGCATGACCCTAATCGTTGGATGGACGCCGTTGGCTAGTTGCATAAGCGAGAGACAAGAAGGGTGCATTCATTGAGATAGAACGAGATTGAAGTCTCGGTACTTTCTCTCATCTCTCGCTTCGTCCAAGTTTACCGAGCTTCGTGGCTTTGGCCCATCACGAATCCTCATGCGGGTAATTGAATGGGGTAATTGAATCGATCCTTATCTAACTGTGTTCGCCGCGCTTCTTACCCATCTGCTGCCTCGCTGCTTGCTTCTTCCTGCGATTGCTACTATCTTCCTCCATCACTTTCTTTCTTTCCCCATCTCTCTTATTTCGCTGAGCGCCACACGAAGCCCGATCAACGTTCCCGAGTCTTATGGTGCACGGTCACGGCAAATGAGAGCTCTTTAAGGGGCGTCCCGCATCCTTCTCACGTTTGCACTCCACGCGGATCGTCGCAACGATCGATATCTTCGGGCAACTTTGTTAGCGGAAGTCATGAAATCCCCCGGAAATTCAATTTAGAGAATTGCCGAAGACTCTCAATTATTTTCATTGATGAAAACGAGATCAAAGCTAATCTTCGAAAGGCGCTCAATGAGTTCATTCGATTCAACGCAAATAACGCTGTGACGATAAGGTATCACGGCGTTTGAAGCCATTGGATTTATCCAAATTCGATTAATCAATGTATACCCGTTCCTTTGGTGTATTATCAATACGAATTTAAAGAACTCTATTTGCTCCTCATGGAGAGAACGAAAAAACGTCGGTAAAAAGGAATATCGTTTGATGCACAGCACAGCATCCAAGGTATCTTCCGTTAAAAAAAAATGAGCCCGAATTGTGGTTGTAGGGTGCTTTTTTTTGAATTTATCGCTCAATTCAATTACGTATACCCAAGAGGCTCAAAAAGGTCTAAGGAATTTAATCAAGTCTGTACGATGTCGATAATGACAGGGGAATGTGTATCCATTATGCATACAGAGATCCGGAGTTCCTTGGCTCATCGTCGCACGTGTATATTCTCGCCCTCAAGCGCGCTTGATATATTATACCGTTTCGAGGAGCCGACTGGAGGGTACAATTGTCAATTATGCGTGCATCAACCAACCCTTCCTCAGCTGTCGCTTCCTTTCTCATTCTCCTCTGTGTAACTCGTATAAAGACGCTATACCATATTTCATGTCAGACGCTACATCGCACGTACGTACGTCTCGCGTACGCGACAAATCCCTCTTCGCCGTACACCTTTAGACTGAAGGGCTTTATCCCTCGTTCTTGTTCTTGCGACTCATACACAACCCACACAAGCTGCTGCTCACGGGTCTGCTTCAAACAGGCCACCTTGATGTCTCGTTGGATCGATGCTGTAAAAAAATGGTTACGCCATAGAAAACAACGATTGTTTTAAACGGTTCAGGGTGACTCGGCGAGGCGTTTCTTTCCATGGTTATTTTTTTCGAGTTATGAAATTCATGCCTCTCGCAAATAGAACCGTTTCTGCAATTTCTCCTATAATCCTGTCGTAATACGACTCGGTTTTTTTCAAAGACATATAACGTCAGGAGAAAATAGTTTAATTAATAGTTAAACTACCCTTATGATGTCATCAACGTTTTTTATTGCGTATATCGATCTTTAGCATCGAAAACGTCACGCTGCGAGGCACTTTGGTGGAACCTTGACTCTCGGGGTTGGAAATTCATTACCTACCTTCACTAATCATTGTATAAATGTGCAAATTTTGAGCGATATTGTCGAGACCCCCAACGCCCTTCTGCGAGTTCGCCCATAAAATAAACACATATATCTACAGGCATGGATGGACCCACAGGGTTGAGATGACGCCACGAAATTGCATTGTCACATCGCTCTGTGTCGTTCCCCGACATTCTTCCTTGATTCGCCTTCGTTCCAACTTCCATCTCGTCCCCGTTTTTCCGCAAGAACTTTTTCTCGTTCCATCTGCAGTTTTGCCCGGCAATGAGTTTGCGTTTAGGTTCAAGATCCGCTTTTTTGTCCTTCGGAACAGTCTAGATGCCAAAGAAAAAAGGAATCTGAATAAACTTCGACGTACGCGTTTGTCCGTCCACGAGGTTTAAAGAAGAATTACGAAGCGCGCTGGAAAGTAAAAATAAAACAAGGAGCAAGAAGATGGAGCTTGGGTGGAAAGTCTTGGTCGTGATTTTATTTTTGATGCGTGCAAAAATGATTAAATTTCCTTGGTTGCAGCACGAATTTCATCGAATGCCAGTGTTGTTGTGTGAAAATCGTGTTTTCGATCAACAAATTGTCGCACAAATGGAAAAACGGTCGAATGGGCAGGTTGAAAGAACTTTCAATTGTCCGCTCGGAGATTTCCGATGAGAGCGCTTTTTGGGTCAGTGTGTACAGCAGGAAACTGTCGATAAACTGTTGCTCGTTAAATACTGTGTCTCTATATATAGCCCAATATATTATATACCGTGATCGGTGAAATTCGAGGATGAACACAGTTTTGCCTTTATTTCGGGTAGGTTATATGCAAGGGTCAGTAGTCGTCAGGAATTTGCGTGCATTTATTACAATCCATCGACTCCTCACGGCATAAATTCACGGCAACTCGAGCGCGTTTGCAATAAAAGCGGTAGTTACCGCTTTAATGAGTCGGATCATTGTGCAGATTTGGTTATGATCTCATCGAGTAGAAATTGGGTACCGCTGTTGTGCACACCGGCGATCCTAAAAAATTCGCTCTCCAATATCATTCTAGTGTATTAGCGGGTAATTTTTATAAAAATTTACAATTATTCGGTGGCTAACGGAATTAGCATCAATATCGGACAATTCGGGACTGAAAGTCGTTCGGGAAACATCTTCGGGACGGATTTGCAAATTTCACGGATTTGCAAACGTTTCAGCAGAGATTTTTTATGCCACAAATGGAAATTTCACCACAAAATGGCCTTTTGTTGCGAATTCCTGGTACGGTGAGGCATACATTGAATGGATTTTTATGGTTTAGAGAAAGCGCGTTATAACAAGGGGAAGAACAGGCTCGGGAATATCTCGAATTAATACGAGAATCGGAGCTCCTCTAGCGCGCTGGCTGCGCTCGTTAATTAACATTGCAAGTGGCTGTTTAGCATATTATCGTAGGGAAGCAGGCCTTTGCGTCTATCGTTCACCCTCATCCCTTATCTTCATTCTTCAATGCAGCATCACACGAGCCCTTTTGGGTATTCGCGATCGCGCGACGTCAAGGGGCTTCAAGAGGGGTATCAAGAAGATGTTTGACGTTTGGACGTCATGGAGTTGGTCGGACTTGAAAATTAAGTGCGATCTAGCAAAAGAAATTCGTCAGAGTAGCGCAGAAGAATTCTGTCGTTGATGAGAAAATTCTGTATGTCGATTATTTCCATCAGCTTCGATTAATAATCGAAATGCCGCGACGTCATTTTGTCGTTGATTATTCAAACTCGGCGTTCGTTGCAAGGTAAACGAAACACGAGGTGACCGACTAGCAGGAAAGAAAAATACATCCGGGTGAACGGACGAATAATTTTAAGGGGAATTTCGCATCGATCGTTTACAATTTAAATTCAGTTGGAAGAGATTTATTAATTTTGTAAAATCTATCAGAAAAAGCTGATGAGCATATCCTGTAGTTGATTATTTCCACAATTACCAATGACCCAAATTCAAAGTGCTTTTTACATTGATTGTCGAATCTTCCTATTAATTACGAGTCAATAATCAATAACCAATACAAAGAGGCATAAAGTTCGTAAAAAAAAGAAAGCAATAAATCCCAATTTGTTTCACGAATGAAGATATTCCGCGTTTACAAAATAAACTCAACATCGATGGTGAAAGATATCTCTGTACTGTCTTTTATACCTTGTCTTGCGGAGGAACTCAATAACACACGTACTCGCAAGAATACAAACGTCAAATATTGATTGAATTATGCAGAAAAAAAAGTTGTAGTCCAGGATGGCACGAGAAGAAAGGATACAGCCGAGTGAGCAGACAAAGAACAGCAAAGGGTTGGTTCGCACGGAGCACCAAAGAGGTACCGCGAAAAGTCAAGTTTCATCCTCGAGAATACCTCGAGGCACGTTTGACTGTTAACCCTCCGAGATTCGGCGAAAAGCTCGAAGGCTGAAAACCACCCCTCGCTGCTGCCATGTCGCTCCACTTTCATCCCCCTTCTTGCATTAACATCACCCGTCTGTCTCTACCACAGTTCCATTTTTCACTCGACTGGTTCTATTCTATCGACGCTCCGTTAGGAATAATACAGCACATATCGGATATGTGCGCAGTGTACTCTCTCGTATCTCATAGACATCCACGTATATGGACCAGTAAATTAGTCTCTTACCAGGACCACACTCACACACACAGACTCCTCTCGCAGCTTGCGAACTTTGAATAGAGCTTCGGATTCAAACAGCTTTTTTGTCTCGTTTTTTTTGTCTTGTTATTATTATCCATGCAGTTCCGAACGAACGAGCCATCGTGCATCTCCCTTATACATGAGGAAAATTTTCATTCCTTACGTGTTTTCTACGGTGATCGTATATTAGCTATGTTTCCCAGACGGTTGCATCGAGCCCCGAGCTTCTCCATTTTTATCCTCGTAATCACAAATCCGACTGAATATCGGACATGCTCGAGCTTCCGGAGACTCGGAATGAACGTGCATCCCAAAGCGGTATGTACGTGAGCTTGTTCGCTCATGGTACGTATTTGCTGCTGATATTGCGGGTACGCGACGAGAATCTTTCCTTTTCATTCTCTCATATACTCTCAAATATGCGCATGCAGGCAGATATTTTAGAAAATTCCGTTCCTATGGACTGCATGTACACACGAGACTGGCAAATTGCGAAGGAAATTCGCAATGTGATACGATATACTTGTGAATAAATACAGAGTGACATCGGGTATAAGCTTCGAACGAGTATGGAATTACGGAGAGTCTGATTATTTCGATGAATCTCGGATCAAAGTTTCCATACTTTACTGATGAATCGATGCATTAATTGACTTTTTTTTCTACACGAAAATCTGCAGCGTTTCGTTCAATTGGCAGCTGCGTCGCGCTCTGATTTAGCTCGTTATGGACGTACACATTTTAGACGTAATTTCCGCCGGAGTTTCGATAACTCTTGGAATTTTTTTTTATTCACCAGCATTAAGCGTTATCGATCGAATTACGTGTTGTTCGATTTGCGTGGGACATTTTTCGTGGAGCTATGAAATTTGCCAATATGGTTTATTGAAAAAAAAAACGAGAAAACGAGGGCTTCCGTCAGCAGCAGTTTGGGTCGAACGTTCGTACTTTAGTCGGGGTTTTTTTAATGAGAAAAACGAGATGCTCTTCAACTGCATATGTGTGCCTCGTGCCAATATCGATATATTTTCGATACAGCGGATAATGATCGCTGCAAAAATGTCTTCTATTGTTCTCATACGATCCCGTATTACGTCGTTTCCTCCCCTTGTTTTTTTTTCGAAAGAAGAGTTAACAAAAAAATAACAACAAATAAGTACATAAGTTTGAGCGAAAAGCAGCTCGCGAAACCTCGTCCCACCTGCATTCGTGTGCTTCGACGACGACGTTGACCACGACAACGTCCAGTGCACCGACGAGAATACAGAGTCCATGGGAGTACGACCAAAGTTGAAATTTACTGTATGCTTACGTGAACAGCGGCGCACCTGGTCGCGAAATGTTGCAGCTTATACATCCGGGGCACGAAGTAAAAGAGGGATTGCGCTTGATCAAAGCGGAACGGTGGGTACGGGCTGTTGAGAGCAAGTAAAAGAGAGGGATGTAATTCACCCTCAAAATGTGTATATAGTTTCAAAGTTCCTTTACACATTATGTATGCGGAGGATTTCATGCCGAATGGACAATCAAGCTTTTTGTCCATTAAAGCAAGTATTACTCTTTATTTATCGAAGCAACACGCGAAAAAAATTTTTTTCTGTATTTCCGGATCAAAGACCTTCAGGAAATGTAAAAAATTAATAAATACTTTTGCAAGTTAAAAAAAATGATAAATTTCGCAGATCGATATTGACCATTTTGGACGAAAGAAAAAGGCGTCATGTACCCCTCAATTTTAAACGACAATATCAACGTGGTTTTTGAATAAATGATTTTCGTTAATCATGCCTTGAGACGAGATGAGAGGGTGGTTCGAATCGAGAGACGGAATATTGTATACTTGAATCATGAAACATTGCAAGCAGTACATGGATGCAGATCCACTTTCTCCGGAACCACCCCCGTACAATAAACACTCTGTTGTAGATGAAAATTGAGAATCCAGATTTCGTGTTACTGGTACGACGCGCTGCTACCATTTCTGTGCAGCCCCTTGCGGGTTACATGTATATACTATTTATTATATATGTGCAGTTATGTACATATAGATGTATAACAGGTGCAGCATACTCGGGTGAGGCAACCCCTGAACAATTTACGGTAATAATCCGATAACTGATAATATTGGCAATTTGGCCAGAGCTAAACTGATCGCTCGCTCGGTCGCACCTCACCAATTTTCCCCGTTCCATGCCCTGCCCGTATGTTCTTCTCTCTATATATATATGTATATTGTGCATAATATTCATATATAAGATATACATGTATGTGCCTCACTGTCCATGGCATATACATGATTATTCTGACTAAGCGCATCTTCTCGATTATTGATATTGTTCACTGGTAAAGGGCCAATGAAGTTGTGGCTGGTGAGATATAAAAAACCTCGCGGTTTTCTCAGCTAATTAACAAATTCGATATGCTAGTCAAATTTCTGGGCATACTCGCGCAAAATGGACAGCAATTTCAGAGCGGCGGACGCATCGATTTTCTATTCTTGTACACTATATCCCTCCGTTACGGAACAAATTTTCGACTCTCTAAATAATTTTCACGGATTTTTCGAATCGAGTTTAAGTCGACCAATTTTTTTAGGCAGTATAAACGCTGCTGAAATTAAGTGAAATTGATTATTCTCGCGGCTACATTTCGTTGAAATATGAAACGATGCAAATGTACTGATGAATATTGAAGAAATTTTAGGGGCGCATTAATCAGATTCATGATTTTATTAATACTGGAGAGTTTCCACTATGTGTGCAGGAAAAATGCAATTTCGAGGGCCTGAGATCGCTTTACTTTGAGTTTAATCTTGAGGAGAGTCTGGTGAGAGCTCGGGAATGCAGAAAATTGCGAGATCGATGAAAAATATATTCCATTATCACAAAAAAAACTGTCCATCTATGAATGTTATGATAAGTTTGTAAAAATGTGTGTTTAATGGGAAGTAAAAAATGTACAAGCGGCGAAGAGGGGTACGACCGTTAATCGCAATATGTCGCGCTGTTTTTCATCTGATTTTGAAAAGGCGTCTAATCAAAAATGGAACGCTTTCGATCGAGATCATTTTAATTTTGAATTAATCTTGAGAAAAGTCTACCAAGAACCGGAAGATCCGGACGAACCTTGCGGTCGTACGAAATCGATGAAAAACACGCGTTTTTCCACCGGATTTTCAAAAATGGCCAGCATAAAAACGGAGCTGCCGATTAGAAAAACATCGAGCCCGTGTGTGAAATCGATGAAAAATGTATTCCATCGTTGATCGCAACTTCCCATCCCCTAAATACGAGTTTATAAAAATTTTGTAATCTACAATAGGCTCTAAAAGAATGTATGGGACTATTAACGCTAATAACACGCAGGCGCGTTTTCCATCCCTCTTGGTTGCTTTCGTCGCGTCTGGTTCCACTCTCGAGCGTCGTGTCCGTACCTCTCTATATCTGTACATTGCAACACTGCGAGAGGGTGGCTGAACGCCGAGGAAGTTGGGACCGGTGGTGGTGGAAACTACCCCTTCGCGGCTGACGGAGATAAAGAGCTCGTTGAACGAAGAAGCGATTCGAGTTTTGGGTGGCCGGCGTTGGCTGCCAGTCGGTACCGGAGGTTCAGTCGGCCGGCGAACTCGCGTGCCGTGCCTTCGCACATCGCGCGTCGATTTATCCGAACCGCGGGGTCGTTTTGCCGGCAACCCTCGTTCCAAGCAGTTTCTTTTTCTCCCCGTACATCGCCGGTTTTTGAAAAAAGCCTCACGCAGTCACGTGACGGTTTACGCGAGTGTGTACGTGAATTTTCATCTCCGCGATTCGAAATTCTTCCCCCCGCGATCGCTTGCATATCAATTCGCAAAAACGTCGATGTAACACACGCATATCAGTGCGATATCCAATCAGAGGGGGCCAGAGGGTGTTTTTTCCCTCAAAAAATAAACTCGGCGATAAAAACGAAAAATCGTCGCTCACCAAAGTGCATCGTCGATGGCAAAATCGATCGGTGAACGTTAATGGATTCTGACATGGAAGAATCGTCGATAATAAAGTATATGAGCTTTCGAAGCAGAACGGTTGGAAAGTGTTGGAGATCTGATTTTTAAAAATCTATTTTTCTCTCGTGCTTCGACGGGAAAGGAGGAAAACCGTGTGGATATTGTTCTCTCTCGTTTTCTCCGGCAGAGGAAGGTGTTTTTTCGCACACTTTTTCTCCTCGATACTCGCTTTCGAATTGCACGTATCTTCCGGTCCAGGGTAATTGCATTTTTCTCGAGGCTCAATTTTCATCGGAGTCCGATTCTCCACAAGATTGCCCACGGTTGCCGGAGGGCTTGTGATACAACGCTGCCTGAAAACCTCAAAACGGAGAAGAAGAACGGCAAAAATACGAAAAAAAACGCAAGAATATCAAAATGTCGTGGCTCGTAGTCGATTGGCCGTAGGGAGAAGATTGCCCTCCGTGTACGAGTGTTTCCTCCAAAAAGCAATTCGCGATAAATTGTTTCAACGGTGAAATTCACAGTGCCGGTGTTTCCCTTGGTTCTTACAGCCCCTCGCACTCTTGCTGAGTAGAAATTTCACCCGGAGATGAAATTGAGAGGGATATAGAGGGCTCGTTGTATCAACGAAGAAGATGATGCTGGATTCTCTGCTCGGAGAGTCCAATTGCCCGACACCGCGTTTACCAAAAATTGCACAAAAGCCGTAGCATCGCTGGTGATCCCATCATCCCAGTTTTTTTTTTAAATAAATTTTCGACCTTGAGTAACATCGAAATTATCGTCAAAGAGTCTTTTCTCCCGAAAGAACGTTGACAGAGTGCTGTAAAAAACGATGGAAAAAATGCATCGGTACGAGAGCGTTTGAAAATAATTGATACGAATTATTATATCGATATGTGCGTGTGTGTGTGTTAGTGAGGGTAGTTGAAAAAGTGGAAAAAGCCCTTGGCCTCGACAGCTTATAGTTATGCTCGAACGTTGACTCTCTGTTACACTGGGTCGCACAAAACTGTATATCGATCGCAACGGTTCGCAACGGTGTATATACTCTTTGAGAATAAAGACGCCTTTGTAGATGCACGATGCACCTTATTTATTAAACGGCTGAATAAATCGTGAAAAAGCAATGACCGACTGAACATATCCGTGTATCACATCAATAATTCATCGACATATCTGCAAATGGCGCCTCGCGTACCAGCAAAATCCTGTGATTTATCATCGTCATATCGAAGGATCGACGACAGTCGATAAATTCATCGATCGAGCGAAATAAAACGCAATAACGACCGAAAAATCATAATCCGATTGTCACCGGGTGATCTCATTTTCAAGATCGTACGTTCAACTTTGTAAATTAAGGAGCCTCGCGTACGCGTTTTATGCAATTAAATTTGTGCCATTTCATCCGGGAAAAGTATGTGAAAGTGTGTCGTCGCGATAATGGAAAATCGCCTGGCGAAAAAAAACACAACGTTGGCGCCAAAGTAACGGGTTTTTGGAAAAAAAAGGAATGCGCGCAAGTTCGCGCGTGGATTAAATTGGCGAATAGACGCGCCGAGTTTTCGCGGAGTCAAACTGACGGAAATTAATGAAAATAAATAGAAGGAAGAGAGTGTACGCTTCAACGGATCCGGATAACAGGTAAATATTTATCGCGACGTCGTTGCGCGAAATAGCCAAGCTAAAGCCACCCCTGGAAAACGTTGACGTTATGTCCATATCGGAATTTCCGCACACGGAGGCGTCGTTCGCTGTATATTCCAGTCAAAGGGTCTGTGGACTCTGCAAACCGTGGTTATTCCTCTGGCATGTTTCATTTCCCAAAGAGAGCTTTCTCGCGGAATCTGGGTACAGTAGGATACCTTTGATGGAGTGATTAAAGAGAGAAAAAAATTTCGGGGAACATTATTCGACGTTTTTTGCTCCCATGGAGAGAAATTTTCGAAATGTATCTTGATAACTCTCGCGGGATGAAAATCACGTTCGAGCTGCTTGAAAATCCTTTTTCGCACGGTCGAGCGAAATTTTCAAAATTGGTGAAGACGAAAGCCCGAGGAGCCTGCCTTTCTATGTTTCGCGAGGGTTCTTACCTCGAGCAGCGATGTTATTTAAAATTCCACCGATCATCGTAAAGTAGGAAAACGAACGTATAATTGTTGAAGAATTAAAAAAATAAACGAATGACACAAAAATGTGGAAAACACGAAAAGTGCAGATTTCGCAAAGTGCAAAGTTCGAAGAAGCCGTAGGGCGGATCTTGGACAGCTGATTTTTCAAATTGACACGGAATTTGTCATTTTTCGGAAAATTGAGCGATAATAAATATTCGATGTTTCCGAGTGCTCCAACGACCAAAAAAATCTAGTTCAATTCTGGTAATCACCGTGTTTGTCTCGTACATAAACAGGCTGCTGGATGCACCCTCGTACGCAACAGTGCGGCACAATTTTTTTTTCCTTCTCTTTTGCTTATGTAGTCCCGAGGCAGCCATGTTTTTTTTTCATCTTCTCTTCGCGTGTACGCACCAGCAGCTTTCAATCTAGTGGGACGACCTACCCTCAAAAACGGAGTTTCGAGCGTAGTTTTGTCCCGCGTGTGTGATTTCTGTCTGCTTTTCCCATTTCGCCGACGGTTTTACTCCCCGCGAAAGGGAGATAAAAAAAGCCTCGTGTAACTCGGGATATTACTTCTCGGACGAGCGGAACGAAATGATGGGATCTGTATTATTATTTTTTTCTTGGCTTCCTCATAGAGCGAGACTCGGTTTAATGAAAAAAATGGTCCACTCCTTTTCATGGCGGAACGACGAGAAATTTTTGAATTACTGCAATGTCGTTTTGATCGAGGGGCTATGGGGGAGAAGAGCGAAAAGTCGTTATTTGGAAATGAAAAGTTTGGAAAAATTGAAGGAACGTTTTTTTTTCTATCTCCAGATCGATCAAATATGCAGGTCATATTTAAGACCGTGCCAAACCTTTTTTCCGGCTAGCAGATTCGAAAGTTTTCAGCTTTTAAAAAATGTCAGCCTTGCAATATTCACATTTATGAGGGTGTCTCGTCGCACTTGTATATAAAATAGAAAATTGCAATGAGGCAACTTTAAATCTCAACCTTGAGAGGTAAAATTCGCATCGCCTCCGTTTTTTTTTGGTGCACCCGAAATTTTTCACCCTGTCAGCCAGAAAAACGAAAAGACATTGTTATTTTTCACACACTCTAACCATCCGTGAATTATCTGGAAAACAGCAGGTGTTATTTTCAGCAAAAACAAATTAGTAAGATTAATATCCACGCGACGTAGTGAAAAAAATCGCAAAAATTTCGCAATTGCCGCCTAATAATTCATCCCCGCTGGCAATTAAGCTTTTTTCGCGATAGGACCGAGATTGCGACCCTCTCTCTCTCTCTCTCTCTAGTCGATAAGTCAATATTGAACGCGAGACTGGTGCAGAATGGGTACAGAGATTTAAGCAGAACGAAGAAGAAGAATAATAAAAGATATCGGAAAATGACGTATTTTTATTGGCAATTTTCGGAAAGAAACGAATGACGATGCGAGAGAGAGAGAGAGAGAGAGAGAGGCTCAGGGTTGAGATATCAGCGTTGAGATATTTTCGCTTGGATAGTTTGAGGCGTGGGAAAATCGAATTTTCAAGTATTGGTGAGAAGGAGGAAAAGCAACGGAGCAGGATGTATATATATATATATACACACACACACACACACATATATATATATATATATATATGTACGAGGGTTAGAGTTATCCTAGGGGTGTTGAGTCGAGTCGACGAGCCGACTGGATGCTCCTGATCCCGAGTCAATTTCCCGAGAAACTAAATCCAACCCCCTTCATCCCCCTGCAGCCCCGTTTTCACCCCTGCCTCTTGTTCACCCCGTTACAGGCAAAAGTTTGACTCAATATATCGACAGAATCGATTGGGAAAGCTCCCTGTTTTCTACCATCACCTTTTCAACCCGTACACCCCAACTGCTTTCGCCCCATTGCAACGATGACTGCGAAGAGATAAAGGTCTGATTGGAGTAGAAACTTTGAGGCATCCACAGGCACACCGTGTTCCAGCTCGTAATGAAGCCTCGTGTACAAGTTTGCTGTACTTATATATATGTGTATAGCATAAACATACATCTATATGCAGACACACACGCATAGATACACGTATACAGTAAACGTAAAGTAAAATTGAGTCATTATCATCTTAATCATGCAAGCCTTCCAACTTTCTGATAGCCTCTCGATTATCCTTCGTTCGCCCTCTCTCATTTTCTATTCGCTCTGTTACGGATTAATTCATTCCAACGCCATATGAGCCTTTAAATTCACTTAAGGACGTTTCCGAGGCGAAATTCTGACTGAATCGAAACAGAACGCGAATTCCGAGCGCTCAATCAATATACCTTGACCTCTCAATTCCGCTAGGATTGAATCTTTGAATCATCCTCAAATAGGGGTGTGAACGTGTCGAAAATGGCGTCACTTGACGCTCAAAAAATGTCGTCTTCCTTTCGTCTAATTTTCGGTGCGACAAATTGTTTTTATTTCGAAATTATTCCACCCTCTCTATGCTACTGGTTATTACGATAGTTTTCGCGAAAGAGAACTGGAATAAAATTGCGCAATGTGGGGGAAGAATTTTAATAAAAATGTTGACAATGTGTCGAGTCTTGGTCGAAAAGTGTGACGACTAGGAAATTAAAAAAAATGTAACGTTGGATAAAACAGTGGGACAGTGACGAAAAAGGGAAATTTGAAACTGAGCTTTCTGAAGGTATTTCGGTCCTCGACAACCCGGCTGGTATGAGCTTTATTTGTGCTACTGTTGAATATACTGGCGTTCCGATATCGAGGAATACTCCAACCTGCTGCTGGTAAAACTCTCGATACGTTCGTTTAAATCGGACTATCGCTGGGATTCACGCTGGTACTGGTTAAATATCAAAGGGTGCGCTTTTTTTAACAATGAACTCTTCTATCTCTGTCGACGACTAAAATTTCCAATGCCAGTACCCTTGATCCTTCAATACGCGATGTACCATTGAAATATAACAGTATTCAGTTGCGAAAGCTTTACAAGATAAATTGGCTATTTTTATTCGAAGAATTCCCATACAGTTATCGAATCGTTTGTCGAAACTGTCGGGCTTTAATTCAAACACAGGATTCAATGTATAAGGCTGCATTGGACATGTCGAATTTTTTTGTTTATTTTTTTAAACAGAAGCTTGTTCTCATTAAAAATTGCAAAAGTAACAACTTTTCGTCACAATTTCCCGCAATAATTTCATAACGATGAGTTTGTTCATTCCGTAACTGGAGGAAGACCAAACGTTGGATTTCAACGAAAGCCACGACGCGAAACCACCAGCCTTTTTTCCCAATCTGTGGTAACGTTAAATTGAATGAATTTTTCCAGCGACGCGTAAAACTTTGCGTAAATCCGTTTGATTCCAGCCAACTTGTACTCTGATGTAAATCAAACTGCGGAAACAGACGTATAATACGAGAATTTTAATAAACACGGTGGAGATTACCCCCGGAAGAGCTGCGTATTTTCCGTGGTTTTAGTCCGGCATGTACGCAGCAGGGCAAACGGGGTAAATGCCCGGGGGTCTCGTCCCGACCGTACTAATATCTTGCTTATGAATTTTGCCAAGTAGAATATCAGTCGGAAGGCGCTAGCAAGCTCGAGAGCTTTTTCATTGGCAATTAGAGTAGACGTTGGTCGCGGTGGTTGGGTCGTTGCGATGCTGGTGAGAGACGCGGTAAACGAAATGAGCACAAGCCGGGGTAGATCCCGCGTTAAGGACGCGGAGGAAACTCCGAAACACCCCCTAGAACGGGACGAGGGAGTGAAAGCTCCTCCACGACCATTGCACCGACTATAATTATAAGAGTGTTAACTTCTAGGTGGATACTTATTTCCGACTTTTATTTCAGCCTCGTACATCGCGTGTTGCGTGTATAACTTTGGCTCACACTTTTTTCAACTTCCCTTACCCTCCTCTTCCCCTTTTTATCGTTATTTCCAATGTCATTTTCATTCTTATCGCGGAGCACGTTTCTAAAGCCAATTTGTGCAACATTTTATTTTTTATCATAATTTGTTCAAACAAATTACTGTCGCGACAATTAGCTGGGACTTTCCGTCGAAATTCTACATGGGGGTACAAGTTATGAGCGACACTAAGCTCGCTTGGATCAGCCTACAAACGCTGGGAAAAGAAGGAAAAAAAAAAAACAAGCCAGTTTCTGTAGAGTCCAGGAGTAAATCAGTTTTTCATAATGAGAATCTCTTATTGGAGAGTCGAATCCTTATGGGCACTTTGTTGGAAGCCGGGATAAACTTGGACCGGATGCCGATAAGTTAACGCTTCATTGGGGATGAATTTTCCGGTCGAAAAGTCTGTAAGCATTTCTTGTTCCGACAAATTCCCACCGAGATATTAATCAATACAGTTGAACCAGTAGGATCGCCGCACGATACAGCGTTATCAATATTTTTCGAGTTTTTTTTTAATTTTCGGCTCCCCCTGAACGTAAATAAAGATCAGTCGTTTGTTCACCGACACTCGTAGGTGAAAATAAAACGTAATACTGTCAACGATCCAGAGGGTCGATATGAGAACCGACGGTGGGTAAAAATCGCGCCAAGAGGTTCTTATTAACGGTGCAAAGGATTCTCGGCAAGATTCTCATCTTCTCTCGTTATCCCCAGCGCTGTCTCGCCAGCCTCCGGGGTAACCCGCGCATCATAATGTCAGCCACCCTGCAGTTGCGAAATTTAATTAGCCACCGACGAGAACGGACTCGCGATGGACCATTTTTGCACGAATCTGTACGTACGGTAAAGAAGAATAAGGGGTAGTTGTGAATAGTCCGACTGTACACACTGCGGGAGGATATGCAGTGAGTATCAGGGAAAGGCGGTATATAAAGGGTGGGGAAGAGAAATTTCATTTTGCGAGAGAGGGACACGCAGGAGGAAAAGGGTGGTTAACTGTACGGTATACACCGAGACGAGGCAAGCTGGCAGAGGCCACGGGAGTACACCGCGCTCACGTGAATTATCGACGCGAGCGCCCAGTGGCTCGTCGAGTTCTCTTTTTTCGCCGATTTTTTTCTCTTCGTTTTTCAACCGACCGACAAATCGTCAAAAAAAAAAAGAAAAAAAGTGGCACACGCAGCAAATAGCCCACACACATTCCCTCACGGTGTATTATATGCCTGTTTGTATATGTACATATATATATATAGCATGTATCGAATGGTGGACTGAAAAAAAGGCGCAACATTCGAGATTCGGGATAAAGAAGCTGTGACGCGATAGGACCTTTTGTCCATCAGCAAAACCGATCTGTATATTATTTACGTGCAGGCGAAAGAGCCCGCGAATGGAGGCGCGGGACACGTTCGAAGGGTTGGGAGGAAATAGCCGTTTCAGGAAGCGACGAAGAATCGTTGTTTCGCATACATTTTTCTCGGGGTTCACTGAAAAATGCAGGGAAAAAATAACACGCCAGACCCTTTTCGTGCTACCCTAAAACGCTCCTCCCCTTTCCCCGCCACGTTCATCCACCGGACCCTCGCACATGCATGCATCGCCCACATGGGCTACGATTTTTTACAACCGAGTGTCGCCTCCTTCGACTCTCTACTATTTTTCCTGATTCTAGTTTCGACGTTTCATTAAAATTGAAAAATGTTTCTTGTTACAAGCTTTTTCATCGTTTCCCCTCTGATCATGAATTATCAGACCATTTTTTAGCACTGTTATTGGGGTATGCGTTGCAGAATGTCGTTATGTTACCCTGTATGTAACAACAATTTTCGGGTGCCTCTTATTTGGGGATAATCGGTCGAAGTATTTACAGGGTTTCTCAAAGCTCGATGTTAAAATTCAAAGTTGGATTCAGAATGAAATTCCTAGTCGAAATGTACTTTAGTATTTTTTCGTACGACCAAAACCTCGCCAGTTATCAATCGTCAAAGTTTGAGCCAATCGAACGCGCGTCCTCCCTCCCTCCCGGTGGCGCAGCGCGCCTCCTATTGGTCAGACTGTATCGATTAATAACTCAACGGGGATTCGTCGGATCGAAAAGTGGTCAAGGACTTTTCGCCTTGAAATTTGATTCTCAATGCAGCATAGAATTATCAGTGTCCAGTTTTGGGACACTCTTTGTGTAAGCATTTTGTACAAATAATCGTATACGTGTATAACTGTAAATCCCCAAATAAATCTACAAAGCTTGCACGTTTCCCGGTCGATTATTTGAGCGGAAAAAGGAAGGACAGTGTGCGTATAATCAACGAGATAAAAGTTTCCTTGTCATACATTTATATCGTACGATTTAATTCGTTGAATCTGCGGAGGAATTTTTTTTTTGCGTGCTCTCAATTAAAGCGAGACCTGCCATAAAAACGCAGTTGAGGCGATGGGCTGTCTCTGCCGTCTCGGTTCGTTTCATCGAGGGGCGATGGGCCTGCTCTCAAGATTCACTCGTTTCCTCCCTCTCGTTCTCTTTCATGGTCTCAATTAAGCAAGAGGCACGGAGAGAGGCTTTTATACTGTTTTTTTCCAGAGGCTATTTCCATCCTTTCGCTTGCTGACTCCTGTTAAAACCGTGCAGCAGCTGAGAGAGCCTTCGGGGGTAAAGCGCGTTTCTTCTTGTTCACTCTGAAGAAACCAGCATGGCGAACGACAACGATAAGCTCCCTTCGCGAGGGGGTAAAAGCAGCAGCGAGTAATAAAATGCTGGTATATATTCGTGGTGCAGGCCACGCAAAAAGCTACCCCACCGGACGCTGTGTCGCAAGAACATTCACGCGAAGGCTTATATCGGGAGGAATAAAAAAACGACGAAGAAAAAAAAAGGAGGAATGGAAAATAGGGACAGGCTCGCCCAAGAGCCGTTTAAAAGTACGACAAAGTTGCATTTGAAAAGCTAATTACCTTATCCAATTACCATCTTGCTTTTCTCTGCTTCTTCTGCGTTCCTCTTTTGCCACACCGTATATAGACATCTTGTTCGTGCTTCAATGCGATGTATATACACGTAGACGTCAAAAACAGTGTTTATAGGCGCAGGTATATATTTCGGAGGGAAACAAAAAAATTTTAATGGCAAAAAGAGGCAAATGTTTGACGATCGAGGCTCTCATTGAGGATCGTTAGGCTCGAATGCGGACGTATATCCCGACGTGGGCGACTCGTTGAGGAAGAATAAAAAACGGTAGGGAAATGTGCATTGAAAAGAAAGAAGAATAACAAGAAGATAAAACGCAGTTCCGTATAAAACAGCTGTGCGCTCGAGTATCCTTCGTTGCGAAGAATCGTGAAAACGAGGTCAATAACTTCCGATGAATTATTCATAATTGCTGGGTCTATCGTAAAATGAATTTTTTCCTTTCGTTCCTGACAAATTGGGAGTCCCATTGAGAATTTAATTCATCGTCGTTAATTGGATTTCAACGATATTCGCGTATCCTGCATCTTCTTTTGTGCTCCCTAGTCAACAATTTTCGCGCTTCTTACTTGCAAATTGAAATTCAAAATACGTGCATTTAAAATGCTTTTTTTTAATCGATATTTCTCAATGTTCCACGTGCAGCATTTTCTTTTTTAAAAAGCCAAGAGAAGCACAAAGTGGAACGAACGAAAAGTGAAAAAAAGCGTCGAATTTTTGCCGGAAGCACCAGGAATCTTCGGTATTTTATGGATGCACACATGCGTGTCAAAACACACCCACACACCGATAAAAAAATGTTCATGCTTGGACACTCGGAGCACACATTATTCTTCCGCATTTTGCGCATAATGCTCGTGTAAAACTTACGAGATCAAACCCCAAAATCGCAACCGAAGCGTCCCGTCTCTATCGTATACCCCCATAATCGTGCCACCCTGCGGTCGATCATCTTTTGGCTTGAACGGCTACGAAAGCCCGCCGGAAGCCGGTCTGAATAATACAAGAAATTCGCGTGGGTACCCAAACACCAGACGAATAAGAATAATTCTACGATCTCCTTTCATCATCCATATATAAACCCGAGAATGAAAAATGACGTATTAAGGGTGAGACACGGTTGAATGGCGATGATTTATGATATAATAATAAAATTTTTTGTTTTTTTTTGTTACGTAATTCATCCACATACCTTTATTGATTTAATTAAAAGACATTTCCACTTTACAACCATTTGCATTGCTATTCGACTCGACTAGGGTTGAGCCTTCGTTTGCGCCCGAAATAATTGCCACTTTGAACGAATTAAAAAATTTCTTATCATTCCAAGATGTTTTTGAAGCTTCCTTAAAGCCGGAAATAACTTGCTGACAGGTGAAAAGTTACAAGGACACAGACAATTTGCGTCGATTTTTCGAATTCTCGAAAAACCCCTGTGCAACAGTTTTCAGAGAACCTCAACGATTTTTCGAAATTCCGTACGGCATATTGGATTCGCCGTTTGAAATTTGAGAAATATGACGATGGATTCGTAATCAGCGCGGTCGAAAACATCGAGAACCGAAAATCACAAGGATACTCTTCAAAATTTCTTCGACAATGCATTTTCGCCAAAAATGTACTGTTTTTCGGAATTTTTGATCCTCCGACGTATCAAGATCATAAAATTACAAAAAAAACTCTGCGGAGTCGAACAAAAACTACTTTAAAATCGCAAAAAGTGTTTTGAAAAAGGATTTTCGAAATTCTCGCGTAATGTCCGATCAACGTTTCAAACCTTGCAGGATCGTGCGTTGAATCTCAGGGTCCACGATGTCGACGAAAATTGTATCGAATCTTAGACATATTTTCTGTAATAATGAACGTTCGAAAAATCATTATCCAACGGTGAATTATCCTCCCATTTTCTTTGATGCCCCGCACCCTCTGATTTCGCACAAATGGCCTTAATGCACGCGCGCACTTCCGGCAAATTGCCTCCTTAGAGGCGTACGATAACGTTTCATAATCCCCAATGATTATTCAGTCGAGTGCATCCTGCCTTGGAAATGGAAATGATTCAAGGAAACGCCGGAGAGAGCCGAGTTAAATGTGCGATCTACACTGCACGAGGATTGAACGTAATGAGCTATTGTCGAATCTCAATCGTTATATAATTATCTCGATTGAGCATACACTTGCGTATTTTTCTTAAAAAGCTCGTTCCACTTGGGAGAAGAACTTTTTTTTCATCCCCTGTACCGCTAGTTGTAGAATTACTCTTAAAACATTCGGGTTCAATGACACGCCATCTGATAAATCTTTGTGGCTTGTTTTACCTTGCATCTGTGACATTTTATCATTTTTTTAAGGGTGTACGGCATTTAAGGAGGTTCGGGCGTACTGGTAACCGAAAATTCCGACTTTGTGACTTGGAATTTTGCACTCCTATAGAAATATATCTAAAGTACCCATGGAATTGTTTATCGATCTAGAAATTGAAAAACAAATATCGAAAAAGTTTCGTGAAAGAGGGAAAAATGCCCAAAGAATAACCCCAAAATTTGTCAACATTATTGGGTACTTTATCCTCGTATTGACCTTTCTTATCTCGTCAATTCTGCTTCTAAACATAAAACAAAAGCTAAAAACATGAAAATAAGTTGCAACAGTCGAGCTAGTTATCGGAGTCTCTGTGAAAAATCGACTTGTCGTTCTGGCCCTCGATCCGCGAAATTACTCATACTTTATTGATTTAACCAAAGAACGTGGAGTAAAAAAGCGTCCATCGATCGCAGGGGAACACGCAGTGGACGTTTTTACGAGATGATTTTTCCAGCCATGCAAAAGTTGTGTTAACTTTCGATCGTTGAATAAGGAAAAAGGTTCTTTCGTGGCGTCTTGCCAGCTGTGATGTGAGTGACTCGCATTTAAACATGCTTCGAGAGGGAGTGAGAGGCAGAGGACGAGACTTCCCTTTGCAGGAAAATGGGCGATGGTGGATATGCCTTTGCTTTCAATGTCTGCTGTCTGCTGCTGCTGCTGCTATCATTCGATGTATATACATATGTACATTATTCGTCTCCTGGTACATCCTTACATGGACCAACTTCTCAGCTTTCTTTTCACGTTGGAATAAATGGTGGAACGTTCAAAGTGCAGAAATTCAAATTCGGTCCTCGTTGCCTTTTTCCCTATACCTTTTCCCAATGTATGCACTGTACCGGACTCTATTTCTCATGGTATACACGGAATAAAACCCATGTGTGTGAGATTATATCCGAAGCTATGTGTCGAGTTACACCTTAGACACGGATACTCGGATGAAAGTGCCTGCCAACGTTTCGGGAAGATTTTCTCCTTTCGTGCGCGTACTCCATCCTCTTTTTCACGTTGGAACGTCATTGAAACTGGGCCCTTGAGGGAAAAATACTTTTACCATATGTACACTCATGGTGTTAATAGTTTGCCTGGTTTTGCGAAATGGCCACGTTGGGTGGACTCTGGAACTTGTGTTTGCCCATCGCCGCGTTCGACGACGACTGTCAGCGGCCAGCCTCGAGTCCTTTTCCCGTTTGCACGAGACGTCGAAGGTGCACTCTTTTTTTTGTATCGTGAGGGTGAAATATGAGGGTGCGGACTGGACCAATGTTAATACAGAGACGTTTTCGATTGCCGCGAAGGTCCTGAAGAACATTAGACATACCCTCGAAAAAAATGGTTCAATGAGTGCGTCACTTTAAAGCTAAAAGCGATTGAAAAGAATATTTCAAGGGCAAGAAGAATTTTTCCACTTTTCACTGTGAGACGAGGTGCTTTTGCGGGTTAAATTTGAAATTTCTTGAGATCGCGCAGCATCTCACTGTAAATGGACCAGCCTGTACAACAAAGATCTTGCGTATATTTTCATCCTGTCGTACTGCAACTGTGAAATATGAGCTTTTTTGCAAAGTCTTTTTTCGTATCGAGTCTGGCTTTGTGGAGCCTATCGAAGAGGATGGAAAATTTCACACCGGAAAGGACGTCGTTTCAAGTATAAAAATGAAAGAAATGGTGAAAACACACACAGAGAGAGACAGAGAGAGAGAATTTTAATAGCGATCTTTGTCAATGTAAAAGCGAGTGAGAACTTGGCTGGAAGCACTAGTGGATTCTCTGGTAGGTCGTACAATTTTATAACCCCACGAAGACGAATACGATGTTCGTCTTTTCCGTCGACGGCGCCGCCGGTAAAGGAATGTCGCACAGGCAAGAGTATCGCTGGAGCAGCTCGTCGTCTTTGTCGTCGTTATAGACTTTTGTGCGTCGGGTTACTGTTGAAAACGACAGAGACGGTCACTGCGGGGTCCTTTCTTCGCAAACGACCGGGTGTAAGCTGAATAAGGGACGAAAAGCCCCACCCGGACCCTCGAAATCGTAAGCCATTTACGACAGCGAATGCGTCCGCGCTTTTGTGATTTCGACCATTTTTACTCTTTTCTTTTCATCAAAAGTTCTGAAAAAAGCAACGAAACGAAAAAAGTACAATCGTCGTTGCGACTTCATTCTCGATTGAAGCTCCGCAGCTATTGTTTCCCAATTCTGCTCCGCTGAGAACAATACGTCCAAGTCCAATTTCCGTTGGAAAGTTCGACGTCGACCTTCTCAATCCTGCTTAATTTTGTTTTATTTTTTTCAAGCATCAGCGCCATTCTCAACATTGAGAGGTAAAATAATGATGCACTCGAGTTTTTACGAAAAAAAAATGCATATTTGACACTGGGAAACTCGAGGTTTTGGAATGGTGCGTAAATTGTCATTGGCAAAGGGAAGATAATAAAATAAAATAATTTTTTAGAGAAGAACTGGAATAAAAATGGGCGATACTGTTTGCAAGGGAGTGTTGCCAAATCTATCTTCTCCTCTTTCCGTAGAGCATCCTCCAGCTGCAGTAACGTCATAGTTCCATGGAGGGTAAAATCGACAAGGGAACGTTTATACGGCGCTTTCCCATCGCTTTTCCCAATTCTATTACAGAACAGGATGCAGGGCGACATGGCATGCCCTCCCACCGAATGATACCGCGTTCGATAACCTGCAGACTAAACTACAACGATGCTGCACACCCTCCTCCACCATCCCCTACGGGTTCGGGCTTTATTTTGGAATTAAAGCTCACCGGATCTTCGTCAAATGTCATTGATCACGGAAATTCCACAGTGATTTTTAATATACGTGAGACGTCTGCTAAGGCAGTTGTCGTTGGATAAATATATATTCAAATAAGGGCCAAGGGCGTTCCTTGAGGTCAAAACAGTGTGGGAATGATCTGGGAAATCTTCGTTCATCTCGACGTAAATGGTCCTATGCATCGTCCACTTGATTCATTCATAAAAAAATTCATAAAATTCATAAAATTTAGGGAGAAAAGCGAGCGTCTTTATCCCCTAATCCGTACGTAAAAATGTAATTATTATATCAAAGCTTTTTCACAAAAAGCTTGATGAAATTTGCCACTAAAAAAGCAGATGAAATACATGTTTTTCTGATCTCTTTTTTCTTCACAACTTGGCAGCTGTCTGTACACAGGTGTGAGTGCATTTGTACGTGCTTTTACGATTCCTCACATATTTATGTACGTATACATATTATGTATATGTATCTATCTTATATATACCGGTTGTATGTATTATATATCTATATAACATATACAGAAGCGAGAAAACAGGTTTGAGAAAAGTTTCCTGAAAAAGGTGCAGCTCCTGCTGCGAGCTTTTGCGCGAGCGTTGTCTCGGGGATATTCCCCAGGGTGCGACGAGCGTAGAAGCAGTCGATGTCAAAAAGGGCCTTCGGTGGGATTTTCCACAGGGAAGGAAGAAAGGCTTGAAGGATTCTGGATGATGGTGCCGCGCACGGTAAAAAAGGCGCTTACGGAGAGAAAAACCATATATTATTCACGATTCCTCGAGTACGTAATGTCCATGTGTGTATTAAAAAAATACGAAAAAATAAAAATAGGTAGCGCATCTACGAGACTCAACATCGAAGAGAGTCACTTTTTTATACGCTCACTGTAAGCGGATGTTTGGTCCATACTAAGTGCGAGCAGTGTCGAAAGAAATTGCAAATGTATCTCTAATCTCGCGGTAGAATAAAAAGAAAACGTTCCAGCTTGGACTTGTAAAACGCACGTATATATATAGTCCCAGCAAACCCGAAATGGAATGAGAATTTCGACCAATTATTAATATTTTAAAAATTCGAGAAAAATTAATTGAAAGATTGCGTACTGGAATCTCGAATAATATTTAAAAGTTATGAACAAAAAACTGCTGAAAATATTTCGAATTTTCAGGATGCTCTTGAATTCTCTCAAAATATCGTCTGGACTTGTGAAATTCTAGTTTTTCTGGTTGCTTTCAGGACGGAAATTTTTAACAGTCAATCACAAAGCTCTGTGATTCGAGAATCTTTGGAAAAAATTTGCGATTCTCCATAACTTTTGACTAAAAACGTAATAAGAAACAAAAGTTTCAAGACATCGAAAGAAATTCGAAAAATATGAACGAATTAATTTGGCAAGATGAGAAAATAAATTTTCCTGAATTTTTGATTCTATTATGATTATGGTAGATTATTTCGCTCGGTATGGAGCAGTCACTCGGTACGATGGATTTTTCCGATTTTTGCAGTGTCCTTTTGTAGCATCCTGATCATTTGAAAAATCGATGACATTGGACACGTTTCGGTTTTGGGTAATTTTTCAAACAACAATGTTGTCAAAAGCGTTCAAACTCTATTCTGTTCTCGAATTTCATTGAACTTTCCGAGGCGTTTCGTTGACTATGTAACCGCGTAGTGAACAAGAGTAATCGATGTTTTTTTTTCACCCTCCCTCGCTATTTTTTCCCTCCCTCCACTCTTGTTTTGCAGTCTTGTTATGTAGGTCACGATCGAACGAGCGTGGCTTCATATATATCTATAAGTTCATCGCAGCTCAACACGCATTCCCAATAAAAAAAAAACGTTTGAGAGATATACATATTTTTTTCACGTTTCTTTTTCGTACAGCAGAAAGAAAGATCGATAAAATATTCTCGATAAATAATCACGTGAAAAGTATTTCGTTCAAACGTTTTCCACTGCTCCCAAAAACTCCAGTATTATCGCAAGCTCTGCATTTCGGGTGACTCTCAAATGTAACATTTTGCACACGAGCTTGATTTCGCAGCTTCATTCATTCGAAATATATAGTTTCTGATGAGATATGAATATTTAAACAAAATTTCACTCGTAATCGTAATTTAGCTCTTATTCAACGTTCAACCTGAGGGCAAACTTCGTTGCTGTAACTCATGAATATAGTGGCCGAAGGGTTTTTCCGAGTGCGTTAAAATCGCTTTTTCGTCTATCGCATTTTCGCAAAGTCTTTTAAAGTCAGAGATTTTTTTTTTCGTATTATCGTTGATATTTACGTTGTAATAATTCATTTTTATAGGATCAATAAATCCTTTGATACAATCGTGTTCTCTGGTGTAGAACGTTAAACCCTTTGTTGTCACGAATTTGCTCCAGTGTACTTGCAGAACGGTTCAGATAAGGGAGAGGGAGGGGCTTGAGATCAGAGGCTCGGTCAACGCCCGAAGATATATTTTATATACCCTGTAAAGGGTGTCTGAAAATCGAACGTTCATAGTTTAAAGCTAGATGGGGGATGAAATTTCAAGTCGAAAAGTCTTTGAGCACTCGTTTCTCCGACAAATTCCCGGTGAGTTATTAATAATTATTTTAATATTTACAAGTAGATGTGTACGGATAAACATAATAATGAACGCAGTAACACGGTACAGGCATTGCAATAAATTGCGTACACTCGTTGCGTGAGCGACTTGCGAAGATAATGATGACTAACACCCTCGCGATACGACCTGGCTGAAAACTTTACCAACATGAAACGAAAGATAACACTTTTTCGTTTTTAGAAATAACATCCTTGCGTATAAAATTGACCATTTCGTTATTTAATCGAATTTTGAAAACCGGACATTCGATTCACGAATGGACGAACGAACAACCGCCATTTTCTCAGATTCTTACACCATCGCCGACTGCTTTAAGCTCCCATTCAATTTCGGTGTTTTTTTCATTAAGATTGTACCCCCAAAACGTCGTTAAGTGAGTGATTAGACTCTTTAAAATGGTGAGCTTATTCATCTGCACTGCTGAGGAAGGAGAGCACGAAGAACGATAACGATGTTTATGCATCAGCGTAAACGCGGGAGATAAATAATCGCAGCTGCATGAGCCGCGGTGGCATATTTAAGGGGGTTGAAGGAATATTCGGTGAGGGTAGGTTGTATGGGTGTTTACGAGCTGAGGGGTGCGCGACCCGGGCGAAGAATCATGGCTGTGTAAAATAATTTTTTATTTATAATTTAGCGTTGCACCCGCGAAACCTCCCTCGCCTTTTATGCCGTAGCTTTTGATAAGGCGCACGCGAGCTTTGTCAGGCTGTGCGCTGAGAATGTAGCCCCTGAAGGCATGCGGCTATAAGGAGCGGGAAGAGACTCCGGTGGGGTGGAAGGCTTCTCGAATATGGCGGATGTATACGTGTATTGTATATACGCGATGTCTCGTTGCTTGGTACGAAAGCTCCTGAAGCTTTCTTATAGTGAGAAACCCAAAAGCCCGAGTTACACGTAACACGTTTGAAAACACACATATCGCACACAGACGCGATGCAGGGTTCAGGCCAAGGCGCCATCAGCTTCGCTCTCTTGACTCTAAGGTTGCCTTAGAATTCTAATTAACGCTAGGGGTAATTGTCGAGTGAAGAGTGTTCCGACCGTGTATGGCACTGGCCTACTGCGAAACACATGTACACTCGTTGTTTTTTTTTTTTCATTCACCAAAACCTTCACTCGTATTATCAAACGCGCGCTAACGCGGAACGAAGACTCGAGGGGTTGAAAAAAGCGCGAAAAACAATGGATTTTCATGAATTTCCACGAGACAAGTCGGGAAAATGAGAGCACCGTTTGTGGAGAGATCAAATGCAACTACGATTTTTTTTTTTTGAGAATTTAGTATCGATTTTACTGGGAAATGCTGATTCAAGCTTTAACCCTGCCGCACGTGAAAAATAGGGTGAAAAATCGAATGAAATTCCATCGGTGCGTTTGAAGTATACTTTGGAATGAAGAATTTGTTATTTATGGTGTCCGACAGGGTGTATCGTCACTTAATTTTTTCGTCGAACGAAGAAAACGTTGCTGTTTCCTTCGGCATTTATACTTGAATAAAAAACCAAAACCCTCTGGTACCAGGTTTTTCTCTTTTTCCCAAGGCATCGTGTATTCTCCTTGAATACTCTTTGAATACATACTTTTTGTCTCTCAGTTGTGCTTTTGCCGGCGAACATTAAGGTGCCATTAAGGAGGAAGCCTTATCTTCAAAAGGGAGACACGATAAAACTTGTTTTCTCCTCTATCTTTCGACTCTTGTACTCTTCCTCTTTTATTCGTTTATTCTCTCATGTGATTCGCCAAGATCTCTTCCTTTCCAGCAACCTTTATGCGTTCTCGAGCTTTTTACTCTCCCTCGTTTCCGGCTCTTCATCTTTAAATTTTTTCCCCTGATTCTCTCCCCCTCTTTGGCTCCCTACATACACTCTTGTATCTTCCTCTCAGTTCAATCGAGATCCGACCTCGTATCTGGTGGTTAAATTCCGTAATACTCGTAGCTTTATTGCCAACAAATGCGCACGTCCCGCACATGGATACTACAACCCCTTTTTCCGAGGTACAATATCGATCCTGAAATCATCGGATGCTGATGTACCAATGGGATATCATTCTTTATCGTTTTCATCTAGACTTTACTGCCTACCATGCTCGAGGTATCGAGAAGTCGTTTCGACGAAACGTCATACGGAAAATAAAACGATTTATGAAAAAAAAAACTACGTCATGACGCAGAAACCTTTCCTTTCGATTTAAACGACTCGCCGAACGATTTTCGAAAAAAAGGCGAGATTTTTTGCGCTTTTTTTCGTGTGTGAATATTGGTGAATATCGAGTGAATTAGGTTGATTTTGGCAAATACAGATTCGTCAATTTTGAAAAAAAATCTCGACTCGGTGGAGCTTTGTTCAAGGGCAAAATGAAATTCGATGTGCGTCGAGTTCTATGTATGTTTTTTTCGCAGCTTGCGGAACAAACGCTTTTAAAACGAGTATTCTGATCCAGGACTCCTCATCAAGCCATTATCGTTGTAATTCGATAGCGCGAAAACCATCGAAAAAACGATAAAAAAAGAAATTTAATTTTTCGCTACCTTTTCGCAGAAAATTTGCCATATTGCTTTTTCGGAGTGAAAAAATGAAATTTTGACCACTCTCGTTAAAATAGCGTATCTGAACACAAATGTGATTTTAATTGAGGAATTCTATATTGGGAATAATACTCGAAAATAGAGAAAAACCCCGTTCTCTTCTGGGCTTTAACCTCGTTTTTTTATCAAATTCTGACTGAGAACATTTTTTTTCCCAAATTTATGTCAAAATCGAAAGAGAACCTAGAGTGACCTGTTTTTTTCTCAGATTTTTCATAACAAAACAGCAATACACACTGTCTCAAATTCGTAAAATCAATTTAGTTTGAACATTTATGACAAGATGTTATTAAATTTTTCTGATAATCAAAATTTGTCATTAATAAAACACCGGTTTCGTAGCCTTCTTTTTAAAAATTCGAAACGATGACTGTGTGCGGGGCTCTCGATTTTTCTTGTACACTCGCAGAATTTTCGAAAAGAGGTGTCTAATTTTCATGCTACGTTTTTTTGATTTTTTTTTTGCGGTAACAGACTCCCTGAACCAAGGTATTCACGTCGAATCTTTCTTACCGAGAGATTATTCTCAGATACACAGATGTATGTATACACATATGTAAATCTATATGTTTATATGTATATACTATACATATATATGTATATACTATATACATAGACAATCCATTTCAGCATACATGTAAATATCCGCTTTACTTTTATAATGCACTTTAGAATCACTTACGAGGATGATCCTCTTGCAGAAGCTCTCCCACTTCGAGTACGCCGTGCGAGCTTCAGCATGCGGCAATTCGCAACATTTTTTATGGTTCTTTTTTGTGTGGAAGTCAAAAAAAAAAGCGACAAAATTAACCGACAGAAGGGTGAAGACGGAAACATCAGTGCTGAAGTGTATGACGGGAAGTAAGTCTTTTTCAACTGGCAGGGTCGAGCGAAACGAGCTTTTTCGATTGCAACAAACGATACGTCGGAAAGCCATGAATTTCATACCTATCTCGAAACTTTTGTCCTACTCGATCCGAGAAAGTGCAGTCATGAGACTCTGGATCGCCGCGAATAGGTGACCCACTTGATAGCAGATATTATCGTGACATCCGTAGACGTTGAAAAGAGCCTTTTAGTGAAAAGAACGTGGGAGAAAACATCGGAGGTTAAAAATAATAGAATAAAATGTCCCCCATCGATGAAAGTATATAATATAGTGTATTTCTCGTTTTCAGGGAGTAAGAAGCGTAGGCTCGCCTGTCGACTCGAATTTAGGTTAAAAACATGTGAAATTGTCGATAAAAAAAGTTTGTTACTATATTTTTTGCAACGACCGATATTTGAATAGGAAAATAGTGGCTGAAATCATTTTTCCATAAGCTCTCAATGTGAATTTCGTCCTAATATTCATTGCCCTTTTCTGAATCTCGTCCGTACGATCGGACACTGACTTGTACTACTGTTTCCAAAAAAGATCAATATTAAAAGAAACAATTAGCCATAATCGAACATTGAATTTCACCCCAATTGATGGCGCCGATTTGGAGAAAATGGCAATCCGTATTCCTGAAATCGTTGAGGTGTACGTGGTGCAGAGTCAATCGAATTATAGTTAACGAAAATATGAACAAAAAAACGAATATTGATAAAAAAAAAACTTTAAAGTTTTCATTCAACAAGAATTCGGACCTGTTTTTTTTTTTGTTGCGACACATTTTGTGCATCTACGATCGTCCGTATGCATTTTGTCCGTCCGATCGGACACTGACTTGTACTACTTCAGATCGCATCGTACAGTTGCATACGTTTGTACAAAAATGGACAAAAGTGGAACGCTGGAGAGGTAGAGCGGATGTATATCGACTGTGTGTGTGTGTGTGTGTGTGTGTGTGTGTGTGTGTGTACGAAGGGTCGGCGTCGTGGCAAAAAGAAAAGGTGACGTCTCGGTGGAAGAGGGTGAAAGAGGCGCAGCATCCAAATGGAGATGTCTTGTATCGTGAGACGTCGATTCCGTCATATCGAGATAGATTTATAGTACGTCAAAGTTGCGCCAACATCGGAAGAAAACAGAGCAAGTCAGCTACACACTTTTCTACGTTCCAAGCTAGGAAAAACAAGTTTGCGAAAAGAATCGTTTATCCGCAGAATCTCGAAGCTCGGAAGTCAAAGTATGTTGAACAATGGTTTTTTTTTCGCTATCGTTGCATCATTTTTCTTCTCCTTTTCAAACGTGCAATTACTTAGAAAAATTGGATAAATTCATGAAAACGCCATGTTCCCGTCCACCCAACAGCATCTGATGTTTCAACAGCGGATTTAAGGGGTTACACAGACCGTAAGAAAAAATGTTGCACTTTTGACGAAAAATTCGACCTTAATTCCTGTACAAAAATCGATATTGTTGATCCATCGTGAAAACCGCTTGTATATTCGCGCAGGATCTACCAGAGGAAGCTAGATTTAATAACCAAAGGTGGTCGAATAAAAATTGCCGGAGAAAAACGATCTTTCGAAAAATGTTATTCCTTATTCTTTTCATATTATTATCGGAAGGGTTTTACATCGTTGAAGCAGCAATAATGACAAAATGGACGAAAGTTGACCCTTTGTGAAGCCCCTTAAGATCGAACCTAAATTATCCGAGAGATCGAGGGATAAATGATGATGTCTGCTGGACCATGGACGTACAAAGCACGTATAGAATATACTTCGTGTTGTGAATGCAACTTTGACTTGGAGCCACTATTAAACAGGTGACAGTGCTCATTCTCACAGTCAACCTCCTCCCTATCTCAGTCTTGTTCTCTTTCTGGTGCAAGGTTTATTGTACGAAAGGCTGCTAGCCAGCAGTCGTATATGATGTGCATCGCAGCTTCCTCTTTTCTGCAAGTATACTCTTGGCTCGAGACGTACCAAGAGTTCTATCCGAGTTCCTGTATATGCCTCCTTCCATCGTCTCGCAAGTCCTCGGGTTTTCCGGGTCTCATCACGACACCCGAGACTAGAAGTATCTCGCCCCTTCTATAATCCTCTCTCTCTCTGCATTCGCTCTTTCTCTCTATCTCTGTACCTCATTAAGCATGGGACCTAGCTCGCGATGAAGCATATACACAGATGAGGGCTACATATATACAGAGAGATTCCTCAGCATCCGAGGCCACGTCGTCTTCTCCTCTGTACTCTCTGATTTGCTTTGCTTTTCCGTTCGTCTCGACGGATCTTTGCCAAGTAAAGCTGTTTAGTAAAATTCTATATTTACGAGATTTTTACTCGTACATATTCTCGCTCGAAAAATTATTTTACTGGAGAGTATAAACGAAGCCATACTCGCCAACGAAACCGACCGAGTTTTCGTCAAAAAGACGTAACTTTTTTCGGATGTATGCAGAGTTCCAACAAAAACGAAATAGTGAATTTGGACTATATTAAAATGTGAAAAAAATCGTCAGATAGAAAGTTATTTACGAATTGGTTGAAGAGTAATTCGTTTGGAAACAATTTGCAAAACTTGATTTCTCTCGATGGGAAATAAATTCATTCATCGAAAAACGTCTGAAAATTTTTTGTTTCAACCGAAAAAACGTATCCTCTATCCCTCTTTTATTTCCGTCGATGAACCGCTATTTTATCAAAATATATTTCTTAATTTCCAATAGAGAATCAATTGAGACTGCAATATCGATATTATCAGAAATATTAGTGGGTATTCAGAGTATTTCATACACCCAATTATTGAATTTCGTAATTTTTTATTTTCCAATAAACGATGAAAATAAAACATCTTTTTTTTCGCATGAACATTGACTATGTAACGAGCGTCACTTTGGTTGTCATTAATTTATGACAAATGGTTCGTTCTTTCACGACGTAAAATAAACTCTGAATATTCTCACTTTGCCCATGTATTTCCATCGAGCGAAACGAACGTCATACTTTTGATCGAGTTTTCTCGCGATGAAAGGACAGAATACATAAGGTTTACCGGATGGGAATTCTCGTCGTTGAAGAGCGTGACACGCGATTGAAACTCTCACCTGGACTCGCGTAGAATAGATTTTATTACCGCAACCCACGACTGTCGTTCTCTTTTGACGAATTTATCGATCGTTCTCGTTTTCCTCGTTCTCATATTCTCTCTCTCTCTCTCTCTGTCTCTCTCTCATCATCATTCTGATGTAAAAACACATACGGGTCTATACACTGTCGATTATAGTTCTATAATGCTCGACCAAATTATAGAAATTATCGTGACACCAAATGGAGCAAAAAGTAACTCGATAAAATGACTGATCGCACGCTTGAGCATCGATGGAATCGGAATTGAACGTCTTGAATGTCGGTTATTCAAGATTTTTTTAAATATTTTATTACATTATATTATTATATTATATATAACATATATATGTATACATATTAGGATGTGTTATTGATATATTAAATATATTATTTTATGTTATATATATTATATTATATTATACAGGGTTGCGCGGAAAAAAGATGCCGATTATTTAATGCCACATCTTTTATAACAAACGCAAAGTGTCTCAGCCCGTCTGTGCGTTTGTGCGCTTATAGCTCGAGAAGCATTTATCCAATTTGAGCGATTCTTTTTATTTTTAATCATACGTCATTTATTCACAGTCCTCTGACGAGGTTTTAGTATTCTTGTTTTTTAACGTCAGGTAACATAGAGAATAGGCCATGGCGACAATGGTCGGGCAAAAGTTCGCCGTTATGGCGAACATTCTTAAAATAGACCCTGCCTAACCTGGTAAATTCACAACGTCAGAAATACGAAGGAGAATCTGAATGGACACGTACATTTATCCCGAAATTTTTGCATCGCTTTGGAAAAATATATAAAAAATTGTTGATGATTCTGCCGAAGAAGGGAATCGCTGGTTTCATTGGCACAAACTTTTTAGCAGTTGATAATTTATCGGGTGTTGGTCCCATAAAAAAGTACCAAAATTCATTTCGACTCGACATTTTTTCTAGCATATATTTCTTTTAGAAAATATATTTTTCTTGAAGCTGCGTCTTCAAGATTCTTTACCTTTGAGAAACTGACGTCGACTTTTAGGACACACTGTATATTTCTCTACAGTCTTGGGGCTTTTCATGTTTTCCTCATGTTGGATTATATTCAAAGGAGCTCTTGTGTATTCCTCTGTTCGAGTACTCCATTATACACGTACGTACGTGAATTTACACCCTCGAGCTTTCACGTATATTTGAGATTCCACAAAGGAGAGAATATTGGTTAGACGATCAACAACATGTGTGTGCAATTATGCACTCGTTCAAATCAGTGACAACGTTGGCACAAATTCTTTCGCGAGACTGTGTCGAGTGGCACTCCAAAGAATATATAAAATATCCACCCCCAGGTCAACCCCCTTCGTTAAAAGATCGTGAAAAAAATCTTTGATTATTCAATATTCGAGATACATCATCCAACTCAACTTGAGGTAAAGTTGAAAAGGTTGGTCGTTTAATTTGAAATTAAAATCGCTAAATATATTTATCAAAGCAGAAATGAAGATTATTTTCGACGAAATTCATTCTTTCACCCGTTCTTGTGTTTAATTTAATGTAATACAATAATTAGTATAATTATACACGTAATATCAAAATAATAACAACGATAATACCGGGATAATTCTCAAATTAATATTCAAAAAAACATGCTTCAACAAAATTAATTACTTCGTCAAACTCTTGCAGTCTAGAGAACCATATTCGAATGAAAAAGTAACAAAAACAAATTGAAAAGTTCAGGAAAGTGTATTTTTCCCAAAACGAGCCTCGCCCCTACGATTATAATTTCATGGAAGATATGTTATCTCGTACGAGAGCCAGCGTGCGAGAGGGGTAGAAAAAGAATGATTAAAAAAAACGTACACACGTATCTTTGCAAGGGTAAGATGAAAAACCCTGCACCTTTCAGTCTTTCATCGACTCTCCTCTTATCGTCTATGACGTCGTGTGTATATAACGACACACGCGATCTACCCTTGGACGAACGCGTTTTTCACAAGTGTTTTGTCGCCGGTGTCGTCGTCGTCGTCGTCGTCATCGCGCTGTTGTACTTTAATACAGCAAAAGAGAAGACGAGAAAGAAAGAAAACAGAGGAGGGCGGTTCATTACTGCGAAAGCGCCCCCTCTTGTCAGACACGACGAGTAACATCGAATTCTCACCCTCGACCTCATGCAACCCCCTTATCTCGGTATTATAGCGATCTCTTATTCTCTCACGAGCTCGTACTCGGCTTTTCCTTCTTCGCACATACATATATCACTTTCCCTTCGGTATACGCACCACCCCCACCCCACCCCCTCTTATCGCCTCTCTTTCCGCTTGTGTATATTTTTTTATTTTTCCACCCTCTCAATGTCTCACTCACCCTCATCGTCGCCTCGTTCCACGACCGAAGCTGCTCGCTTCATCCGCGTACGGTGTGTATATGAAACGCTTCTTCATCCCCCTCTTATTTCGCAACTTTTCATATTTCTCATTTGTGAATTTAAAAACAAAAGTACGTATATACAGAAATGATTTCTACCCGCGATTCGCCTTCTATTCTCATCCGCGAGCGTTTCTCCTCGCTTCTATGGACAATTCGCTTTTGTCAAATTCGCAAATTGCTCTTGTATATCGTTTTTTTTCTTTTACTCATATTCTCGCGTCTTCCCACGTCTGCTACTCGGATTCTCCGCACACTGCGTGTTCTGTAACGTAATTGTGAAACGAAATAACTGCATAATCTCGAAAAATATATACACACATACCGAGGCTCGTCTTGACGGAATTTTGCTGCACGCGAAGGAGAAGGGAACGCGAGATGAAAGCTCATCCGCGAAGGGAAAATTCTTGACGTATTTTGCATGTACGCCGGAATGTTTCTTGAATATTCTTGAATAAAATAAAATATGTCGGCTCGTGCTGCTGGGGCTGAAAAAATGAGAATAGGAAGAGGAGATTATGGACCAATCAAAATTGTAAAATTTTTGAAAATTTCGGATTACGATTAGCCGCCATTTTGCATAGCTGAATTGCCTCTCTGTGTCGCGTTAAACAAGATATTACGAGATCAAACGAGACACAGCTTCCCCTCTGCCTTTCTTCGGTTTAACCCACCCTCAATACCGGGGTCGTTAACCTCTATCTGAAATTCATATTTTGTACAAATTCGTCAGAATATTTCTCGCATATTCTCTGAGGGAAAAACAGGTTCGCTCACTCTTGCTGGTCCTTGAAACCCTGACAAAATTGAGAACGCCCGAGAAGCTTGTCATATAAGTAAAAAAAAAAATGAAATTGCGCACGTATAAAAATTGAAAATTCCGGAATAGAGGGTAAACCTTTATTCTGCACTGTTTAATTTCAATAAACCTACTTTCTCCGCCTGAATATAAGCTTGCAAAGCTTTTTACAACAAAAAACAAATTCCCCAAATGCCATCAGCACTCGATATATAAATCTTCGAAAAAAAAAATGTCATCATTTTTTTTCGATTTCCCCGACGTACGTATGTAACAGGAAATTGACTGTATGGACTGTTCGTCGTCAAAGGAGACATCACATTATCCATACACAGGGTTAAATGTAAGACGAATGTGAACGTCATTCTTGAGGCAAAACTACCCTCACGTTTCAGCGTTTCCCTCATCTACACGATCTTATATACGTCTAGCGGAGACATCGCCCACGAGACACGAGAGAAGTAATCCTCATCTCGCCTCTCTTTTTGCTCTCCTGCTCCGGTGGTTTTACCAATGTACACATACACGAACGTAGACACAGTTACAGGCGTTTGGGGGTGTGAATGTGTATCGGGCCTGTGGAACGGAGCGATGGAAGCCAGGCGAGCTTGACTGAGTTAGAAATCGTGCCAAGATTCGAGAACCTCCTCGGAAGCGCGGCAATCCGTGACGGCACTGCCTTTGTAAAGAAGCTCCCATCCTCCGATCTCCTCTAAGCCCCTCTGTACCACAAACTGTCTTCCCTTATACCTTGTTCTCACTGCTATGTGTATGTGTGTATATATATACATATACTCTCCAGATATCCTCCGCAGTCTCGTTCGAAACACATCTGTCTCTTCCTATCTCAGCGCACTCTTCCATCTCATCTCATTTTACTTCCATCTCAAGCATGTATACGTCTTTCGACGTTGTTTGTTCGGGATCCTCCGACAAAACATTTGCTCTCTTCTCGCGGTGATACTTGACTCTACAAACCCCGAAAGTCACATAATGGCTCTGATATTTCCATTTTTTGTCAATTACATTTCAATAACATTTCCGTCCTCTCGAGATGAATTTCGCCAATCAAACTCGGATGCTGATATTCCCTGAGTCGATGACTATAAAATTCAGGAACGCAAGACGTTCTTCTCGAAATATCATAGGTGTTTTTTTTTTTATTTTAAAGGTTATCAGGAACGAAAAAGCAGGATTCAAAGATTTCCCCGGAGAGATTGGGAAGAAAGCTGCAAGGCTGCAACGTTTTTTGTAATTTACATTTTCATCGTGTGCCCTCAATCTGGATTTTATTGGATATTAAATTTAATCGAAATTGGATATTAATATTCTGCGGCATAATTGGTATAAAATCCATAAACATGAGATATTCTTTACACTGAATATACACATCGATCGAATAAAAATAGTACTCGCTTGCATAGCGCCGATGGACAATTTTCCATACACCATGAAAATCGTTCACAATATCGCAAATTAAATAAAAAAAGGAGCATTTCATAAATGCGTGTATTCAAGATCGTCAAATTGGTGAAAATTTTACATTCGACTCGTTAAAATTTCACAGAGAGGATCGAGAAAGGAAGGTTACAATGTATCATCGGGTGTTTTCATTTTGATAAATAAACGGGTATACGAAAAAGCAGCGAATGCCAAAAACATCTTTGACAAATCGAGACATTTCGGTTTCATTTTATTTTTACTATGGAATATAAATATTAATCAAATAAAAATGGAAGTGGTTGGCAATATGGAGGATTGTGAGAGGGATGCTGCGATACTGGAGCACGTTTTGCAATCAAATAAAAAATCAGAGATAGCCAATATTATCCAACCGCCAAATTTACACTCTTCCCTTTCTGTACCATCTGTCTCTCAGGCTCGATATTTGATACCTTCTCTCTATTCAATTTGCCACGATCTTCTCGTTCATTGTCTCTCAACCATCTCTCGCGACACCACCTTAATCCCAAAATTGCCCGAAGTCGTTTATAAACCAACGCCTGTCGTTTGCCATCGTAAAATCGTCTGAATACCGCTAATCTCTATTTCAATCTACATCCAGTGTTTCCCAGTATCTTCTTCCCTCTGTTATCGCATACCACCTGAAATATTTCAATAACTAATATCATCCTGAGAGGTTTCCCAATGAAGCGAGTTACCTCGGCGTTGGAAATTGCTGAATAACTCGCGACACACAACCAAACGTCTCGGTGAAATTTCTCATGAGAATCGCGACAGCATCACCTCACTTTTCCTTGTCAATTTCAGCACTTTTTCGATGTTCAAATATCGATTCTTATTTCGCCTTCTTTGTTACCAATTTCATCGCGATTTCGATACTCTTCGATTGTTTCGAGAGAAAACAGTCTTTTCGTGCGATCTAAAAAAAATCGGAGAAATCCTCGAAAACACGACTCTCCAGTGACGTTTTGAAACATCACTAAAATTTTTTGAAAACAGGTTTTAGTGAATCTAAAGCAGTTTTTATGCTGTTCAAGCAGAATTTCTCGTTGTAACTTTATTGTTGCAACTGTGATTTAATTATACGAACGAAAAGACTCTGAAAAACTGCAATTTTTTTTAGAAAAACTCGCGATCGGAGAAAGTTTTGAACGAAGAAATTGAAAAAAGTTGTTGGACGAATTAAATACGGAATTACTCATGAATAAAAATTGATGAGATCTGGTGATTATTATTGAATTACAATCTATAAGTATATCCACATTTATATGCAGTATGAATGCGTTTTCATCAGAAAAAACTTTATTCCCATCCCAGCGATCGTATCCGTGACTCGGGCAATATTAATTCTTAATTTGCTTTCGTCAGGATTTTTCTCTCAATTCTCATACACATAAATAAGGGTGGCAAAAAATATCGCAGCACCCCTGCACTTCTAAATATTAATATCAAGATTCTTAGAACCGAAATTGAAAAAATGTGGTTCTTTTTTCTTCCGGCACAATTGAAATGCCACATTCTCTTGGAAAATGAGGTATTACATCCATGTTTATTTCCGCCCTTCGGAGGCTCACGAATTTCTGATTAAATAAATACAGTTCGATAAATCGAAGGTTTATGCTGGAGTTTGAACGTCAATCGCCTGCAGGCACTGCTGTTTCCGCAATGGAACGAAAATTCAATGTATCCTAAATCCTTAATAGTGTACTAGAGCCAAGTACGAGCGAATAACCAAAAGCTCCTCGTAGTAAGCTTGACTCGTAACCCTCGAACAACAAGTACATTACGAACTTTGTAATTTCCAACGCATTTACGATATTTCAGCCCCTTATGGCAACTTTGTTTTCAAGTCAGACGATTGCCGGTGAGTTATTAATTATTTCTCCACCGTGTTATAAACTCCCTTTGATCGAAACGCGCTCAGCCCAAGAGAAACCGTGCTCTCCATCGCGAGACTTTCGCAAGTACATGCCACTTCATCCCTCTAATTTCAACGACGTAAAAACATTTATCGCCGACAAACAATTTTATCGCGCGTCTCGAAAATGCGACGATGATGATTTTTCAAAAAGCCCCAGCTTCGTTATGCAAATTCATCTCCCATCGATGAAGAATATTTCCGTTTCTTTTTTCAAAATTTCAGAGCAACAATCATTTCCAGCCACGAAAATGCTCAACCAAAGAAAAACGTTGCAAGTCACATGAAAAAACAGCTGGATCTCGATTTTTTTTGCCATTTTTTGCGAAAAAAATCTATTCTCATTACATAATTTCGGACTCTCTCGACTGATTATTGCTTGGCATAAAAGCTCAAAAGTTTATATCGGCATTTCCAAATATTTACCATTTTTTCCAATTTAAAAAAAAAAAAACTTTTCAAACGTTCGATGTTATTTATTATACAATACCGAGACTCTACAGATTGAGTACAGCGGCTTGCGCGGTTTATCACGGCTCGTCCAACGTGTCGGCAAGTTTCGCTGCTGTTAATAGGCTTCTTGTATATAGAAATGAATGTTGCACGAGCGTACACACGTGTGCTGTATACCGAGAGGTAAGTCCTGAGGTTTGTCGGAGAACAGAGGAGGACGGTTCCCAGCTGAGTGGAAAGCAGAACGCGGTGGTACAGCAAAGCTGGAGGAAGAACAAGTTTTCAGTCTGTATATCGTAAACGGAGCTACCCTATATGAGGTTCGCAGATGAAACGAACAACCATTTACCGCGTGTCGCGCACCCTCGACTCCGGACGCGAGAGCGAGAGAGTACACCTTAAACGTTGTACACATATTATATATACTCATATACATACGAGTTTGTACATAGTTTGTGCAGAAACGAGACCAAAGAGCTTTGGCGTGGGTGTCGCGAGCAGAAATGAGGAGGAAGGGACGGAAAGAACATCGTCATCTCGAGGAAACAGAAGGAACAAATGAACGGACGACGTGTGCACCGATGTTTTATCATTTACATATTATTTATGTGCAGAGAGAGATCGATGTAGCCTGCAATATGTACGAATCATGAGTTTCAGCAACGTAAATACGTATGCCATTTACGTATGCCATTTTCTTTGTGTACGTAATGGGGTGTACATCATCGAGATGAGAGAAAGAGATTCGCTGACGCGAACGCCATCATCGGGTGTTTAGAGACGGCGGTCGAAAGGCCATGAAAGCTCGGGGGATGTGTGTCGTGGTGTTACACTGGTTAACACTGGGATTCGACTGGTCCAGCGTCGATTGTTCGAAAACTCGTGTGCTCTGGACCGCATCTTCGGAGCTTATCGTCACAACGACCGCGGCACCATTTTAGTCAGCCCCGTTCGGACGGATACTCGCAGCAGCTTTTCTTCAGGCTGCCATTTTGCGCTCGCGAAATTTCGACATTGATTCGAGGATTTTCGAGGTCTATTTTAGCTTCGTTTTCATTCGTTCTTCTCGCACTCGCTGGGACTCGCTTCGGTAGAGGGTGTCCCGAAGCTGGATGCTGATGATTCGATGTTAGATGTATTGAGGATAAAATATTCGAGGAGTTCTGTGCTTCGCCAATTTTTTATGTTTTTTTTTTAGTTCAATCACTAATTTCGCACTTGCTGCTGATTTCGTGTATGTGAGAGGGAATCTCGTGGATGTTTCATCAGAAATTTTCGTATCTCTCGTAGGGCTTCTGAAAAGTCGCGGAGTATCGGTCTGGACCTCAGTCTCGATATTATTTCAAGGATTCTCAATTTTATTCTCTTTTTTTTTTAAATTGATCGAGAAACTGGTCTCTTTTTGCCAAAATCAGCATGGATATCGTTGCAAATCGAGTGTACGATGAATTGAAATCTTACGATGCGTCGTGTATTTTTTTTGCTGCGTTTCAGTGCAAGTATTTTCTTTAACTCGGCTAATGTACGTGGATGCTGCAAAGGGGGATGCTGAGGATGTTACATCTTCAATTATCAGGCGAAACACTCTCGCGTTTCTCTCATTCGTCGGGTCTGTAGTTCTGCAGGGTCTCTGGAGGAAGTTTCAAAGACGCAGCTGCATTATCCAAACCACTGTGTTCCTTTTCCTGTTTGCCTTTAACAACGCGACCCACGGATAATCTTGTTATACGGCTCGTCGATGCTCACGAGTTCTCGAATGACAAAGCTTTCCAACGAAAAGCACCACGTACACGCGAAACGACGTCATTCCATTCGTGTTAGGTTTTCTCACCGGTGTGGGAGACACACTCGAGGCAAAATCCTCGGAGATTTCGACATCTCGCGTCTCTTTGCAACGTCGGAACGGTCTGTCTCTCGATGAACGATAGTTTGTCGAATAATCAACGGAAATTAAGTCACTTTTGAAAAAAATGACAAAACTCGGCGGATACAAACGTTTTTTTGCCAAAATCTCGATCTCATTCGTTGAAATAAGCCAGAGATTGTTTTTCCGTTGCCAAAAATGTTGCATAAGCAGTTTTAACGATTTGTGAATATTCGCAAAAATTACAAGTAATTTCGTTACGGTAGATTTGCCCGAATGAAAATGATCTTTTTTCTGTTACAATATTAGCAAAATTGGCAAAAGAATGCGTACGAATGCCTGAACGATCTTTTTGAGTCGTTAACATAAATACGAACTCATTTTAGGGTCTTTAAAAAAATGTTAAAGCTGCACACTCGTTTAAATATAGAAAAAGCCCAGTTTATTTCGAGGCTGTAAATAGAAAAATGAATTCTCCCCGTATCATCCCTTTTCTGCTCTCTCTGTATCCTCACAGCGCGAGTTCCCTTTGTTAAGCGTTATACTTTGGAAACAATTTCAAAATGCTCACATGTCAAACAAAGTACAAAGTTTGTCTCTCGAGATTCGTACGTTCATTTTCTCGTTTATTTCGAACGAGAAACCATGTAATACTTCATTTGGTTGAAAATTCTCGAGCGTACACACAGAGCCTCGTCGCATTTTACAAGCGTGTAATTTACCACAAAGAGATAGCTTGGAACAGGAACGTTTGATAGAAATGATTTAATACGAAAAGGCAGAATAAACAGAAAGAAGAAAAATATGCATTTATGTATTTCCTTTACGAAAATAACGACGAAGAATTATTTCCCTAAATTCGTCAGTGCATTTCGTCGTTAATTTTATCGTACATTAAATTTTACCGATCGTATTGATATCATTCTCAATTGTTTTTTAATTAAAACCATTTATCCAATCAACTAGACACACGATACGATATAATAGTAATAAGCTTCGATAAACAAAGAGAAATAAATTTCAATAATGTTTCAAATTTCATTTATCGAAAAAGGCTGACAGTAAAAACTTTTGGAACCCTGCATTTTGGTAGGCCGAATCAATTTGAAATAATCATTGAACTTATTCACGAGAATGTAGGAGAGCGAGAGAATTCAGAGCTTAAATCTTCGATCGTACATCGTAAGTGTAGATATTGTCCGACTACACGTGTACCATTACTACTGCCATGTGTACTCGGTGCTTGATGGATATTTATGTATTACGCTTCAGATAAAGCACACGTCCTTGATGGTGACGACGATGCTCACGACAAGTTTATCTCGTGATAAATTTTATGGGAGAATTATTCGACTGTCCGACTATCCTCGCTCTATGATCACTGCTCCAATCGTAAAACCAGTTGTTGCTTTTTTTTCCATATAGGTGCGGCTGTACACTCGAGATTAGAGACACGATCCCTACTGAAATAACAGGTATCGACTTAATGGTTGTTGCTGTACAGTCTAAAGCGACAACTTTTATCAGAATAAATATTTGCACCCCCGTTAGACAAAGAAAACTTTTTTTCAGCAAAAGTTGCATCGAGTGGTCGTTTGAAAGATTTCAAGGTCACCTTTTTTTTCAACTTACAGTATCTTTAGCTAACAACCCATTGAACAAACGGTGGAAATAAAACCATGACCTTACGGGTGTTCAAAGTGATGGTCTTTTATTGGTCGATTTATTCGAAATTTCGCGAGAGAAGTTTTTACGAATTCTTCTTAAAATTTCCGGCGCATCTGGATGAAACTCGTAATCAGTCCGTGAGCACTTGAGAACTTTGCGACGTTTGTGAAAAAAGTTTTCTCCTCCATCTAGGAATAAATAAATAATATATCTACACGAAGAGAACATTAGGGTCGTTAGAGTATCAGTGGTAAAAGATGCTATTAGGTCAGACACGAATTATGGCCCTTATGAAAAAAGAAACGAAAAAACAACAAAATTTCTTACAAGACCATGAATTATGTTTTTTTTAAATACAGTATTTCTATAGTTTAAATAATTTTGAAAAACTCTCAAGCAGAAGAGTCACGTCTGCATGTAATTTCAAAAGTTACATTACGATGCGACAATAGTAATACTGCAATGGAATTATAATAGCTCGGAAAAACGATTAAAAGTCCTTTAAAAAATGAATGATTTATAAAAGACGCTGATTTATCTGCCAATGAAAAAAAAAATCGTTTTTCATTTTCGTCAGGTTTTTTTCATAGTAACATTTTCCTGCTAAACAGCTCGACGACCGTTGTAAAACAATGCGCTACGGGAATATTGCAAATTTTTCTTGTGAAATAAAACACGAGGAAGCTCGAACTGTCAGAACAGCTGCTTATCACGCTTTTGCAATCACTTATTCTTTTTCTGTTCACGCGACATACCTATACATCCGAAAGGATTTATTTAGTGATTCAATGAATAATACATGAAAGGGGAGAACGAAAAGATTATGCTGGATGTTTGACCATCAACAAAATCATAAAGTGACAACATTTGCATAATACATATTTATTTTTCCGTTCAACCGGACGATATTCCGATAGACGTTAAGATACGAGAGGAAATATACTAACCTTTTTTCACAGTCTATTTCGTATTTCACCGGATTCATTTCCATTTTATTCGCCTCTGATACAATTCGAATTATATTTAGTAAACGCAAAGAAAAATACGAAACGCCCACGGAACGTCAAAGATAATAAATCTTAATCGATAAATCACGTATTTATTCAGCGTTATTTATAGAAATTAATAAAGAAAATTGAAAAAGAACGAAAAATTGCTCGTTTCGGATCTCACCCGAATCGATAAATCCTGCAATTACAATTTATATCGATAAATGCAATGCCGAATTATTATCAAAGTGCCACTGGTGGTAAAAGTAGTCATTCATTTATACGTTTGTTTTAACGCGAGATTTGCCGCGATTTATCGTTGTAAGCGAAAATAAACGTTACGCACTCCCTTATCCTCGGATTTATCAACACGACAGAGGTTTTTCTCTCGTATCCCGAATGTATATACAGATTAAAAGTATGATCAAACTCCCGTGGGACGATTCGGGTGTGTTAAGGGTCTGCGTGTTTCGGGCTTATCAGCCCACAGCTTTTTCCCTTCTTTCCCCTCCTCTGCTCGGTCCTGAGCGGATAACGATCGTACATTTAGTACTGCTGATAGGTAACGCTAATCCAAAGTCAGGGGCCAGGTGAGGGTCGGCAGAGAGTTATCAGATTTGCCAGTTCGTGTAATGAAATCAATCATTCTCTCTCTCTCTCGCGCTCTTTTTTCTCGCTCCAGCTTTTTTTTCGTCCGCGAAACATTTAATTGAACGAGAAATTACAATTGTGCGACACGATGTTATCTTAATCAACGTGAAATATCGAGGATCTATTCATGTACAGACTCGCGTTGGAGTTTCAATAATTTCACATGGAACCATTTTTCACGTCAAAAGGCAGAACTGAACGATCTACTTTTTCAAAAATATTTCCTCAAAAACGAGAATTCGTTATAATAATTATTCGCATTTTCGAAATTAATACGAGATTGCGTGAAAACGGAAATGGTGCTTGAAAAATTTGCACATATGATGAAACGAAAATTTCGCTTTATTACGAAGCACGATGTGGAACATGTACGAAGTGGGATGTTAATTAATTATTGGAGCTGGACATTAAATAAATATTTAATGCCGAGTAGGGCGTGGGAATGCTTTAAAAAAAACACTCGTTAAGAATCAGGTTTATTTTAAAATGTAATAATTTTCAAATATCATGCAAGCGATGCAAACCTTTGTCCATTGAGTGGCGAAGCACCTTTTTATCCTTAAACGAACGCGAGACAACTACCTTAAGCGATTAAGCGTGATTTACACTAAACTTTGAATTCCGGCTCTAGTATCTTTCGTCCGGTTAATCCCAGGGATTTGACGGTAAGAATAAGACTTTTGCGCAGGGTTTTATGCCCCAGAAGTCAGAGTCACAAAAAAATAAAGTAAAAGAAGCTCTAGATACAAAAAAAGCACGAAAATACCACGCAAGTAATTTTCTCCATACGAATCAAACGAAAATGAAGACCAAAAGCTTCAGGACGAACGTACGCAGTGAAATCCCCTGGCGAAGACTCTTCCCCGAGAAAAAAACCACCCCTTTTTAACGCTGGAAGTCTGAAAAGGAAAGAAAATTCCACTTTATTTCAACCACCCTAATCTACACATACGTATAGCTCACTTATACAGAATGGAATGTAAATGGGACGGATTTCAGCAATGCATTCTGGTTACGGCTATTACGCAGCAGAGCGGGGATTCTGATGTTAATACACGACCAGACATTACGTTATCTCCTACCTCGCTCTCGTTTCCTCTTCTCGACCTTTATTCCCCATCCGCCTTTTTTTCTTCGTCCTCAAAGAGCAACAATCGCCGGGATCCTTCCATTTCAAACGTTAACCGCGGTCGTCGCAAGAATCAGTCGCTTCAGAGACGAAACACTTGACTTCAATCTGCTCTTTGACATATTATCCCCAAGCTGTGTAATTAAACGAGCTTTCCCCTCTCGCTTTATGACGCAGCCTCCGAGCAACGGTCCACGACTTGAGGAGCGAGATGAAACTTTCGCCTCTGTTTTTCCTCCCTTTTTTTTCCATCGTTTCTTCTGTTCTTCCGCAAGTCGCAGCTGCTATTATATCCAATATACCGAGCAACTGTACTCACTGGACAATTATTCAGAGTTTCTCTCGCGTTTGCTCTCCGTACAGTCGTTAAATTTTTCTCTCCCTCGTTGCATGAACCTCCCGCAGAGAGCATGCATATATACGTACACACCCTGGTCACCGAGCTTACTCACGGAATTCCCGTTCGTGCCACGCTCTTTGGGGAAAAAAAGCTCTTTTTCCACCTACCGTACGTTCGTGCGAATATACACTCGGATATACGTGTATGCTAACGTTAATAGCAAAAAAAAAAATAAAATCTGCGTTCGTAGATGAAAAATAAAAACTCTGCTGTGTGAGCGCCTGTACGTGGCACGTTTTGCAGAGATAGGTGTGTGCAAAATTATATCTTTTTTCTTTTTCATCTACGTCACATATGGATGCGCTTTCCTCGCTGTTCGGAAAAAAATCGTTTGATAATCCTGCAGGAACTCGCAGTTTTAAAGGGGACTCCGAGAGTTTGTGGTCCAGATCGAACATGGCTTCCACTTATACTGTGCGACCAAGCGTGTGTGTACGTGAAAGCTCGCAGATATGATCGTGTGGATGAATATATGCACAGAGAAACTCGTACACGACTATCGAATCGATCGTCACTGGTAACAGGGGATGATACTCTCATGTACCAGCCACCGACGCAAGGGACTTCTTATGTACATTAGGGTGGGTCGAAATGATCTACCCTTTGTGTTGACATTAAACCCAATTTTGCACTTCTCATTTGAACTACATGGAAACATTTTTTTATTACTTTGGAATTTTGCGAAATTCTATAATGTACTTTTGTGGGAAATTTTGGGTTGCAGAGGATGAATATTATTAAAAAAAACACACTGAAAATTGAACAAATTTGGTAAGATTGGAATATCATTACGTTCACGAATAATATCCAGCTCTTCGCTAATAATTTATTAATAATAATTAACCAACTAACGATTTTGCCGAATTCTTTATTTTAAGTCTCTCTTTCGGAAGATCTGTAATTTTCGAAATAGTGGCGGTGCTTTTTGCTTTGAGGGACTTTTTGCAGAGAATTTCACGCTCTAAAGAGTCATGGGATATATTTTTTTCATGAAAAAATTTAGTAGACAAGCTAGATATGCCTCAGTTGCGTGAAAATTATTTTTACAATATTCATTGTCAGATTTTCAACTTGGACAAGAGAGGAAAATGAAATTTCATCTTTTCCCCTTCCGATACCTCAATGATTTTGCTGTGGCTATGAAGAAAAAAGACGATTCGTCGGTGTAGAAATTGTTGGAAACGTGTAAAAAACATTTGGATTTCACAACCCCCTCGTGGTGTTTTCAATTCGTCCCGGCTCGATTTAAAGCCCACACGTCAGATTTTTCTTCCATCCATTCCATATTTCGTTGCAATTTTCCTAATAACGTGTTATTCCTCGTTGATTTTTTACTTCTTCACTTAATGGAGGACGTACTCGTAATCTCGTGTGATTAAAGAAAGTATCAAAGCTCACTCTTCAATCTAGTCTCAGTCGCTGTACCATATGCTCAAGCTTAAAGAGGGATATTCAAATTAACGAATTTATTCCCATCCCCGTGGGATTTAATTTCTTTGGAACGAAAGTTGTAATCGAAAAACACGAATTACGAATTAAAAAAAAACAAATATGAAAAAGCTTTCCATGAAATTTGTGGTCTCCATTTGTGATATTTTTATCGTTTGTTATTACGTTTTTAGGGCAACGATTCTCGATGAAATTAATTTCTCGTGTTTTGCCTGAAATCGATTGATCGTTTATTTATTCATTCTCGTGATATTCCATTGGAGTATATAAATTTATAATGATAATCGTTATTCGCCTCTCCACAATCTCAATGACCTGCCGGTGTGAAATCCTTCCGGTATGTGGAATCTTTTTCCTATATTCTTTATGATATTCCGTACTCGTGAAATACCTTGATTCACCTCGTGAGAGCTCTCGCGGTACTTTCACATGGCGTGAATTTTTCATTAGATAAATGTACTCGACGGAGAACCAAGGCTGGGAGAAACTATTTCCGGTGGAAGCTACATACCACCCTTGGTTCGCGATTCGACGGTGAATTCTTCCGCGCGAAGTTATGATTTCTTTTTTTTTCGGAGTGGAAAAATCGTTAGGAAAAAAGAATGAAACGGAATCGAAAAAAAATTGTTTTAAAACACGAGATGGAATATTGATAAATATTTTGCACTCGTCGAGATATTAATCGCATTTTTGTCCCCTTCGAAATCTGGACAATATATGCGTTTCGATATAACTTTCCGCGGAACGACGGTTGAATATTTGTTTATTGTTTTTATCGAGCTCGAATTTCTGTGAAATCCGGATTTTGCACACGCATATTACCGCTCGGTAATTTCCATCATAATTTGATGTATCGTGTATCGATCATTATTAATTCAAAGTACAATTTTGCCAATAGGAAAAGTTACTTTTTTTTTACTTCTCACTTTTTTTGGCACAAGATGCCATTTTGAATTAAAACGGATACATAAAAAAATAATATATCGATGGTCGTAAAACGAACAACTTTTTGCTTTATTAATGGAGCGAAATTACGTTGATTCGTGAGAATCGATGATGGAAAAGCGATCCTTGATTTATTTTGCAAAAATCCTGGAAAAAGTATCGAAAACCGACGACAGTCGTTTGTCTGACTCCTTTTGGACTCTATCTACTGAATTTGGGCTACGGTATATACATTATGGAGTCATGCTAAACAATCATTCTTATTAAAAAACTTTATAAGACTTTTTTATTATCCAGCAATGCTCCTCGATTTCCGAACAAGAATTAAATACCTCAACGTTGTCTTGATAAACTATATGAAAGTCAAATTTCATACTTTTTCTAAACAAACAGGAATTCTCAAGCCATTCTTCATTGTGTATGAAAAATTCTGCCAGGCATTATTCGCCATCGTTAAAATTGCTGCTGCATACAAAAAACCCTGCAAAGATTTTTCAACAAGACCCAAGTTTCCCTGCGATAAAATTTCCTACCGTGAAATACCATACGATCGTAAAAATATATGAAAAAATCATTCACCGACAGTCGTGAAGGGAAAAACGTTTCGCGATACCGCTTTGAGTGCTTTAAATCAGCAGGAAAAAATATTCTAAAAGCGAGGCGGAATTATGTTGATTCTCGGCGATCGTTGATGTGCGTATAAACGAGATCCTCGATTTATTTATTCTGCTCCGAAGCAACTAGAAATCAGCATCGAAAACCGATGCAAGTCGCGTGTCTGACTGCTATCGGGATAAATCTACTGAATTTAGGCTGACACACATAGTCACGTGTGTATGTACATATGTACACGTACATAGACAGGCCACTGATACCATGCGTTTCAGCTCGAAACGCGCGATGAAACCAGCTCGGGCAAAAGTTCTCTCTCCACTTTTCCCTCGTCCATAACTCTTAACAAATTTTTCACCAACTTCATCGTTGACTATTTCGCGCAAGAGCTTCCGCGCTGCTCGACACACGCATACACTTTTATGCCTGCACGACCACACGCGAGCGATATATTCCAACGAAGGATTCAATTAAAAGCAAACCCATTTAATTCTCTCTCTTCGTCCTCCTCCTCGATATCTCCATCCCTCCCTCTCTCCCTCTCTTTCGACTCTCCGGGTTAATAAAATTAAGTTTTCGGGGCAAGTAATTTCCAACGTATTCACGATCCCCCATAGCCATATCGTTATTGGCAGTTTGGCTTTGACGAGAGACGAGGGCACGATAAAATTCCCCTGAAAATTCGGGCAGTTATTTTCGTTCTTCTAGGATTCGAACGTATAACATTCGACATTATTTAAACGAAGAAGCTCATCGCAAAAATCATTTTCAAAAATCGTGCAATTTTGCCAATCGCGTCATATCAAGCATGGAATTGTTGAAGGTTTCTAAAAAAATCACGAAAATTTCATCTGTTTTTGAAAAAATGATGAAAAATTCGATTGATCATTCCGCTTGATAATTTCGCTCACAGATGCCTTCGGGGGTTTTTCATGCTTCATGGAAAAATAAGAAAACCATGAATTATGTATGGTACATAGGTATGTACTGCATAAAATTCGCTTACATAAATTCCGCGAGTAAATATTAAAATCTCTGTGCACGTAACAATATCCTCCGCAGTAGTAATAGTCGGGCGTAGTCACAGCGATATTCGAATCCCTTTTGTTACGATGAGTTCCGGTACGTGAGAGTCGCAGCTTCCGGGACGCACGTGTGCGCGGTCACCCATTTTCAGGAAGGCGTTTATTGATTGTAAAAATGTTACGAGAGATCCCATCCACATATATACCTTCGTGGCACATATACATACAAACATACAGTCCTATATGTACACATGTGCACACAAGTACATAAAGCTTAGAGGAGACGAAGGTACAACAACCCCTCCTCGAAAAAATTGACGATAAAGATATATATTTTTGTTGAATCAATAGGTTTTCACATGATTCATACATTTCCAAAACATCGAGGGCGCGAAGACCCCCTCGAGATTTGTGTAACGATAAAAACCATACAGGAAACGACAATTTTGACATTTTTCATTGGAATTTTCGAAAAATAATTATGTCGACGAATTGGATTGAAAAATGGCTGCCTAGTGTTCTAAAGCTGAGGGGAAATGTATTGTTCTTTTAAGGGGGCCGGTAAAGGGCTTTTTAGTAGCTCAGTGATTTTCGTACGTTTTCGTTTACAGAAAAAAGTATTCAAATTTCAGACCGTCAGTAGATTGCGTGCTTGAATTTATAATTATTCAAAAAGCCATGGTATTTTAGGATGTGCACCTACATCGTACGTTTTATCTTGGATTACATCATTTTCGTCGTCAAGGAATCATGATTCGTCCATATGTGCATTTTACCAAACTCTTACGAAAATTATACTAATTTTATTGGAAATTCGACAAACGCTGATACATTTACTGCTTAATTATTTCAAATTCACACAGCGGATATAAACGCGGTTTGAATGGTGTTTGCGATTAACGAAAAGCGCCATTGTGGTTTGAGAAAATCGCGATAAAATTTCCGGGTGTGTGTGGGTGTGCACGTGCGTCATACGTGCATCATTCATATTATTCGAGGGCAAACTATGTGTCTAGCTTTTCAGAAAAGCCATCGCTGAAAGCGTCAGGAATTCTTCGTCTCTCCTTTTCTCCTGACTTATACATGTGAAAGAGAGTGACAAGTAACCGTAAGTCTTCGTCTTACAGTTACCGACATACACTTCACGATAGAAAAGTGCTAAACCTTCGAAGAGGTGACCAGAGAGCAGAGGATATACGTATAAGCGCTGAAGGTTTATACCGATGCGAGACTGCAGCATCCCATCTTCATCTCTGCTTTCTGCTCCTGTACCAAACGCATCCTTGGTAAAAGCATCGCTCGAGCATTGTCGCAGAGGGTTTTTCTTGGCATCAAACCCATATTCTTTCAGCGGTTGTCACCTGCCTGTATTCCTCTCGTACTCTCCTCCCCGACCCCCGTATCTTTTCAACCTACACAGGGTGTTCTAGAAGACAACGGCAATAACTTTCAAGTTGGGATTTCGACGAAATTCCGAGTCGAAAAGTCCTTTGGTATTTTTCGATAAAACCAAAGCCTGATGAGTTACGAGCCGTCAAAGTTCGAGCCAATTGGCCTGACGCGCTCCCCTCTCTGCGGCGCGGTTGAAGCATCCTATTGGCGGAACTACGATGATTAATAACTCTACAGGCGTTGGTCGGATTAAAAAGTGATTATAGACTTTTCGACTCGCAATTTCATGACCGATTTAGCTCAGGATTATAGACTGTAGGTTCTGAGACACCCTGTACAGATTCATCACTCTTCCTGTTCACACACTACCCTTTCTTGGACGTGAATTTACGTTCCTCGCGGATTGAAATAAAGCACGTGAAGCTCTCCAGACGAAGGGCTGTGCGCTGTTAAACTGCTGTATGCTTTAGGGCCTTGGTAAACGTTAATCACAAGTCCCGTGATTTCAACGTATAGGCAATTTCGTGCCAAAATGAGAACTTTATTTCGGAATTTTTTTTTTAAATACACAGCAGTGCCTGCTGTCTGAAGCTGAGTGATTTAAAAAGAACACTGAACTGTCCCATCTGTCGATTTTGTATTCGCACACTTACTCAAGATTTATCGATAAATCAATCAATCTTGATGACGTTCGTTTCGCGATAATTTGCTTCTACGCTGTTCTTTGTGGAAGAAGAAATTAGCAAAAATAATTGTTCACAATTTTAATAAATCTCCAGCGTATAATCGTGAATGACAATTTTTGTACAATTTTTTGGTTTGAGAGCAAAAAAATGGTGAGTGCATTGACTTTTCCGAGCTCGCTATGTTTTTCAACGCGTCTGATTATTCGAGGTCGATTTAGCGCTGGATGCCTCATATCTTTATTCACGAAGATCGAGTTGCCTCTGGAGAATTTGCGCTAAACCCACCCCTGTATATATAATCATATATGCCGTTACCAGGGTGAACAGAAAAGTCAAGAGAGAGAGAAAGAGAGGGAGCGAGAGAGAAGACAAAAAGCTCTCGCGAAATAGTGGATGAGGAAAATTTCACGAGGAAACGTACGCATATACGTTTATATCCACCAGCGCTTCATATATTTGCCGATCAAATTAGCCTGTGTACTATCGTCGAGGGCCTTTTTTAACGCCGAGCAATTATCGTTACGTAGCTCGACGACGCTCGTAGGAGAGGCTAAAGGTCTATGGGGTTTTCGATATTATAATCCACTTGTCTTATTCACTCGCGTTTACCGTCTGACAATATGTTCCTCGAGAGACCGGTTGGAGGCACTAATTTTCATGAATTTACTTTACAACCCTTTCCGGAACTTGATTATTTTATTGATGCTATGCACATTACTATATATATACCGGTTCGTATTTCAAATCCAGAAGGTGTTTTGCGTACTTAATTATATCATGTCAAAATGGCGATAATTCTCGTCGACGTTAACGACGATCGACGAATCGAGGCAGTGCCGAGTTCGAGAAAAAATTCGCTTCTATTTCTGCATGTCGATTTTTCATTATTGGATATCGATATTGGATGTGTGATATCAATTACGTTGAAAAAATTGCTCAATTAATTTCCACTGAATGTAGAACAAGCGGAAAATTCGTGGACTTAGAAATGGTGTCAAGTCTTTGAGACTTTGTTGTCAAAGACGTCAGACGAATTTCCTCAGAGATTTTTCTTGATGCGAAAAAAAGAGTAAAAATTTTGAAAACCATAGAAATAAAATTATATTTATAATCAGACCGCATCAGTCGCTGGGACGCACACTGTTGACTTTCCCATGGAATTTAAATCAGCCCCGAAATGGAGGGTCTCTTTTCGTCTCCGCGCCATAATCTCGACTGTCACCTGTATATATAACCTTGTTTATTTATTACCAAAATTCCCATACGGCTACGACAAAGTAACATCATAATGAATAAACGCGCAAATTGCGGTATTTCTTATTAAAAATTCATCCCTCGCTCGTCGCTCCCGATAAAATAAAATACAGCGACGAAGAGCGACGAAATTCGCTGCGGCGCTTTGCCCGAGTGCAAACTCGTTTCGGGACGTTAAAGCGCATAAAGATCGAGGATTAAGATGCGGATCCTGAGCGTCACGCAAGCAAAATTTGCATTTTTTCGTTTCCAAAGACTGGCGGAATTGGGCGAGGGCGGTTTGTTTTCTTTTCCTTTTTTTCGAGCTTGGGGAAAAGCTTGACACTCGCGGAACTGCGTTAGTTCAGTCAACTTCCGGTGATTGCTACCGAAAATTCTAAACACCGGAAGCTCATCGCTGTATGGCACGTTGATTATTGAAAATTCCGCGAATTTCGTAAACGACGGTTCTCCTTTTTTGATATTTTTTTCTACCATCAGATCTACGCTGTAATATTCTGGAAATTGTTCATAGACTGAGTTTTTATTTTGGCTTGTTTAATTTTTATCGTTTTATTTCATTTTAATTTCCGATCGAACTGAGTGATACAGATTGATCCCGAAAAACACTCTGGGGGTTGTTGAGTAGGGGTTGAATAAGATATTGTAAATAAGCAATCATGGCGTCGTACAGAGAATGTTACATGAATTAATGATTTATCGCAAGGCGAATGCGACGAAACCGTGATTTTCGCAAAAACATATGTCGCCATTGGGAGGGTGAAAATCGCCATTTGCAGAGCCGTCGCTGCGATAAATTTTTCCGTCGATGTTTTACGTCACCTTCTCGTTTCGTTATTTTTGTAAACAAATTCATCGGTATATTTCGTTATAACTTGAATTTTTCCCTCCTAGATGGAGTAATATTCAGAGTGCCAGTTTCTTCGTACTTTGCAGTTGAAGGCCATGAAAAAATTAATCGCTCTTTTTTTTCGTCACCTGCTGTGTAGCAGCTCAAAGTTGGCAATCTCATTGTTTGGCCCGAGAAAAGAGCGAACACATAAAAAAAGAGGGATATTTCGCTTTTCACTCTCCCAGTTTGAATAACCCTACGGTTGAGCTAGCGAGTACGGGGTGTACGTTGAAAAAAAAAATTGAGTAGCAAAAGCTCACAAACGGAACGTGATGGCGCGAATAAAAAGCGTTGAGAGCAAAAGATGATAAAAAAAAACAGGTGAACCAAAACTTCCACCCTTGAATCGTCGATGCTCCGAAATTTTTCACGGTTCGGTCCATTAAATGGTGTTTTACTGCAGATTGATAGCAGGGGTCTTGTACACCTGTTCGATCATTCAAAAACTATCGATTTTCTTGCAGTATTTATCAATGTTATTTGCTGAATGAAAACGAATATTCGTAAAATCGTACAAAACAAAATGGGAAAGTGGTACATTCACGAGAGTACTTCAAAGTTAATTTTAAAAAAACGTGGAATATTCAATGTTACGGGTCACATGGAAATCAAAATTAAATGTATTATACATTTTGTCCGAGGATTGAAATTGAAATGTTTATCGAAGATTTTTCAGCGTATGCGCATGCTAATTGTGTTTTCCGCTTGCTGTGCATTCAACGTTGATAAATTTATTAAATTTGCTTCTCGTTTTTTTTACGAATGGCTATGTATGAATATGTACATAATTTTTCAGATATACACGATGTCGTACATACAAATCCACGTTTTTCGTCATTATAATTAAATTACTTTTCTCCAATTTATTACTGTACATGTTTCCGCATCCTGTACCAAATGCCCAACTTTTTCCTCTTCTCTCTCACCCTTCAAACTTTTTCCCTCGCGCTGTCGAGTAATTCAATTTCCGTCCCTTAGATTCCCCCGAGTAAATTTGATCTGACGAATATCTTCGATATTTGATTTCACGAAGATATTCGTCGAATGAAAAAAGAAATTCATCGTAATGAATTTCTGATCGTAAATTCGTACCCTTCATGCTTCATGAAAAAAAAGAAATTGCACCAAAGGAAATACGAAATTGTCAAGTTTACGAAGGTACCTCAAAGTTAATAAATAATCGAAATGTCACGTTTTATAGGGAAACGAAAATGAAAAACATTGAATATTTTATCCGAGTGTTAAAATTTCAACGATCATCGAAGATTTTATAGCGTTACTGTGCTCTACGTTTGAGCTTTATACTTATTTTTTAAATTCTTACTGTCTATAATATTCAAGATAAGTTGATGACTTTTATCATCCCCCAACAGTCGAGGTAAAAAGTAACCAGCCAAAATGTTGAAAAACTTTTGCGACTTGCAGGATATTTTTATTGGATTATATTAGTACTTATATATTTATTGTTGAACGTATATTATTCACTATTATTCTTACATACATTGCAGTATTTCTATTACACGACACATTGTTTTTCCGAAACAAAAAAGGTTCAAAATTGTAGAAACTTTTCCATAATCTCCGTAATATAATATTCATTAATAATTCAGAGCCGATTGGAAAAAATCTTGAGAAAAGCCGAAAAACATCGCGAAAAATGCACAATTTTTTATTCATTAAAATAAAATGTACAATTCAGCATGTGCTAAACGACAAGTCCTACAAAAATCTGCTACAATTCAAGAGAAAACACCTCGGCGAGGCCACAACTTCAATCACATTAGTTTTTTTTTCAATTTATCACCCCATACGTTTCTTCATCCTCTACGAAATCCCCAACTTTTCTCCCTTTCCTAACCCTTCACCCTTTCATCCCTTGCACAGTTTCTTCTCCACTTCTCGTAATTCAGTTTCGCTCTCTTCGATTCCCCCGAGTGTATTTGGTTGTAGGTCCTCTTTGCGACGTATCGGAGAACACGATGAGAAAAAAAAAACAGAAACCAACGAGAGTGAAAAGGAAAAATAAAAGCTGGGTAATCCTTTGCCAGAGCGTTTGGAATTCGTTTGAAAAACTTTTCACGTCAACGTTGCAGGGAACCGTAGTATATTTTCGAACGAATCTACGTAATCCAAACTTGAATTTTTTTTTCCGAATCCCGGATCGATATTAGACAACAGAAGTCACATTCTCCGAGTACAAACGTCAAACTCGATAGTAAATTAGCTACGGAGATAAACACGAAATAAAAACGAGAGCGAATGACATTGGGACGAAAAGCCTTTATATTCGCGAATTTCTTTCAGGTTCCCCTTCGCCATGATTTTTTTTCTCATCGGCTGGTATTTTTTATGCCTGTATAGTGTCTTTTTTCCAGCGTTTTTCAGTCGTCACTGTTCGCAGGACGATGTTTTTCTCCTTCGTTCGACCGAAACCTCGTTATTCTCCTGCCAGAACCCTTATTCTCGACCGATCGAGTCATAAAATTTAGCCCCAGCAAATTTTATCGCATCGGCTCTGTCTTCTGGGATTTTCCCCCGTCGCGTATATATTTTCCGGTTGTATAACTTTTTTTTTATGATTCCCGACCTATAGGCTTCGATGTTACGCGGCGTATTCGCAAATACATCGTTATTCGAGCGAGGGGAACAATAAAAATGTTCATTCTTCATTCTTATCCCGAAATATTTTGTTCCGCGGGCGAAAATTACTCGAACGATTTTTCTTTTCTCGCTGCTGATAAAATATAACGACTGTTTGTTATTTATTCGCATGGCCGATGAGGCGATTTAAAAAAAAACAGTCATTCCGCTCGAAGCTGAAATATTTTAATCGATTCCACGACTCATTTTTCGTTCGCTCGTACGTTCGCGTTTTTTTTTTTCAATTTTCTCTCTTTCAACAGATCGCCGGATGAATTTTGCGAAAGAGTCAAAAACAATTTATGCGCGTGTGGACGTCGTTCGTCTTTCTAGGCTCCTCTTCATTCTTGGATATTTAATGACGTTCGAATCGTAAAATTTTCTTTTTCTCCCTGTTTTATCACACCTTCGCCGATTTCCCAAAGGACTTTTTCGTTCTCCGCGTTGGATGTTTTTTATAGCTCGTTGCTGAGGGATTTCGCGCGATAGTCTTCTCCTTTAATGATCAGCTTGATAAAAAAAGAAGTCTTTAGAATCGCGTTCTCATCGCAGTGAATAATTTATCGATCTTTTCAAAAGAATTTTCAAAAAACTTGTAACATGTGGATCGAAACTGTATGCTATGGTGTTTATGGTGGTTTGTGTTTATATAATATTTTTTATTCCCGCGGTTTTGCGATGTAATTGTTTTGGGAATTTTCATTTATTCACTCATCGATTTGAGAAGTATTTTTAATTTTATTTTCAAAAGGTGTACAAAAAGACCCTGCCAATCTATGAAAATATTGATAAAGCAAGGCATTTCGCCCTTAATTAATTAAACTCAGTTTTGGCACCAAAATTGCTGAACCGTTTTGAGCTCCCTCAGCCTCCTTAATATCGCAAATTGACATCTGCAAATATATGCACGAGTGAGTAATACTAAAACCGCAGGTTCAAGATCATACACACATTTGTACTTTGATTTTATGAAGACGGGAGTTGTATGAAATGGCGAGTGCTCCAGCATGTGACGCTGAGAATTGTGTCGCACAAGTGACCCCAACAATCCATTCAGGTACACAGGCTCCAGTTCAGTTTCCCTCCGCGTCTCTGTGCGAACTTTCGCCATTCATATACAGGGTGATTCACAAATCCACCCTCGAAACTGCAAGCAACATTCCGAGCGAAACTACCTGGGCGTTTATTCTATTTTTTTCCAAAAACGTTTAGAAACGATGAGCAAAAGAATTTCAACATTCCAGGCCACTCGGAAATACCGAAATGCTGCGCAGTTCAAACGGACGAATCTCTCGCAATTGTTTTGTTGGCGGAATTGATTTTTTTCATCCCCTCTGTGAAACAATCGAGCAGTGCTTTTTTTCTCGATTTTCGCTGGTTCCATCTTGTCTGATATTTTTTTACAGTACTGGAGAAATATCAACCTGGATGAAAATTCACCGGATAATTCGTGTATAAACAACGAAAGCTGGTCTGATCAATCATTTCGAATATATTGTTCAGAATCTGCAATTCCAAAGTTCGCCATCTATATGGAATCATTCTACATATATATATATTTGTGTGTGTATGTGGGGGGGGGGAAGGGGCACTGTTATATCGACCCTCTGGAACATAAAGGCATGTATTGTTTTCGCAACGCATTATTGGCGTTGAATGCCTCATATTATACGCATTAATACGCACACCGGAAGCAATATATACGAACGTCTCCCTATAAGTGTGCGATTAAACATCCCCGATATGCCTACAAATGCCATTATCTCGCAGTTTTTTTATCACACTCGTGGTTTCTCCCATCCCATATTTTACATTTGTTTATTGCGATGGTTTTCGTGCGTTTTTCAAATTTTATTTTATTCCGTGATGGGAAGGCTTCACTCTGTGTGGGCAAGGAAAAACAATATTAAAGCAGCCAATCTATGCTGCTCGCGATTGGAATATCAAAAAAATGTCCTCGGACTCTCAAAATACTACTGTTTTTTGCATTTTAAGTCGCATCCGACATGCAAGATGCTGAATTTTCGAACGCACCTGTTTGTAGCGAATCAATGAGCCGAAAGGTTGACGAATAATTTTAGGGGTTGGAGAATTTTCAAAAGTGCCGCAAGAGGGTCCTGCCCCTTGGATTTCGCTTGCCTCACATACTGAAATAAAATATCCCTGCAGGATTCACAATTTTCCGTTGCGAATTTAAATTCGTTTTGCAGAGTTTATTCGAAGCTCCACAGAAGATATTGATCCGAAGCGAAACATCCTCCGTACTGTACATAGTTTTATGTACACATGAATTTACGTATTTATATATTATACAATTATGTGCAAATCTATATATCTATATACAGAAAAGTTGGCGCCCTTCTTTCGTCGCTGTACCGACAAACTCGATTGTTGAAAATAATAAATGATGCCCATCGTATCGCGCGCCTAACGCAATTAAATGCTGCAGACTGGATTTTCGCGTTTGATTATTCATTTATGTTGGACTAAGACGGATAATCATATTATGAAAATAATTCTGGAGTACGAATTCGAAAGCGATTTCGCGACATGCGAAACTCAATTTCGTGCAAACACAATAATGTTCCTGGTACGAAAAACATCCCCTTCTATCAAGAAATTCCCAACGAAGCGAAAGTGGAACGCGAACTTTGATGACATCATTACAACGACGCGGATTGTTATGACGTTTTTATTGAGAGGGCGATCTTTGGATATATACTTCGTTCGTACGTTTTTACAGGTAATATATAATGATTTCAGTAGAAAAGGGATGAAGGTGAGAGAGTTGGACGGAGAGGGCTGGCGGGGTTGGTAATCCTGCAGCACGGAAACGAGGCCATAATTTAACAGTCCCGATGATACTTTACGACTCTCAAAGCTGCAATCTCGCCTCCCAGATCGACTTTAACGTCCTTTCCTCGGAGAAAAACGAACTTTCCGGTTAACGATGTCGTATCACGTGCCCGCGAAAAGCTTCGAAGGTTAGGTCAAAGATGTACAAGAGGGAGCTCGTTACGCATGTAGGATAACCCTTACCAATCAAAATTTTCATTTTTTTTTTCGTTTTCGAGCCTCTCCCGTGGATTTTATCGCGCGAAGATCCACGGACGTAAATTTCCGACGAGATGACCTTTTATGGCCTGCGAATTACGTTCATACGTCGGAAAAAAAATAAACGAAAAAATGTTGGTGGGAAATTAACTTTATTCCGAAAGTATCAAATTCAAAATCAAATTTTCGTCGCAGAAAGAAATACTAAAATACATTTCGACTCGAAATTTTGTCCTCTACTCGAATTTGAATTATCGACATCGTGCTTTGAGGCATCCTGTATAGCGTTGCGCGTGTTATTACTCAATATTCACTGCATCAGGAACATCAAATCTAATTATTAACTCCCATCGCACGGTACACCAGCGCCACAATACGTGAAACGAATATCCACTCACTGTGCGTACTAGTTTGGTTCAATCACGCCCATTTCAGGGTTGAAATGAGATATCTCAAAGCTTGATAATGTTTTCCGCTCGGTGGTTTTTAATTATAACATTTATGCGGTGCGTTTTTGTATCGTGATTGCAAATTAATTTCTTTGATTCCTTCCGCCGAATAAAAACACGTGATAATTGAATATTATCCGGATTTTCAGAGGTATCTTTGCATTTTGTCGTGTTTTCGCCACCTCTGGTGCTGGAAATGAATAATTTGAAAACTTCATCTGTCAGAATTATTTCGGGAAAAAGTCTCTATTAAAACCTTCACCGAACGATTTATTTCGTACTCAACGATTATTGCGTGGAATATGCGCTTCCCTGTTACAAGAAATTTCAAGAGAACTTTCCATTTTATCGTGGAATTGTACGCAAAAATCGATTGGAAAAAATGGTATTCCACAGTGTTTGTGGCTTTGAAAATTTTACTGGGAACGTTTGTTTGAGACAAAATTAGCAGAGCTGAATTTTAATGATCATCCGAAAACAGAGCAAAAAAAATTGGCTCTGCTGCAGAAATTAACGATGTAGTTATGTTTTGCCAAGAAAATTGCTCTGGTGGATTTCACGAGACAACGTAACATCGGCAGAAGCCGAGGTGAATCGGGACTTTCAATGTAGTTTTATCAATAGCCCACTTATAACACAACCCTTAATTACATATCCCGAGAGCATTAATTCCCAATGTAGAATCTTTATTAACCAACCCATACACACTTTGTGCAGCTTGTTTCGATTGTTCTCATCACCTTTTCACTCATTTTTGTTCACAATATGTACAGCGTAGTTTTCAGAGTCGAGGTACGAAAGTGGCGAGGGTTTGGAGGCAATTGATGAGCGCTGGAGTGGTTGTAGGGGTGGAGATGAAGATAGAGCGTGTTTACAGGCTCGATTGAAGGGTTCCAGAAAAGCTTTCGCTGGTGTGTAGCTTGCAGGAGGCTCTGATGTATACCGTACGTAATGAGCGAACGCTTCCGTACGTGCTTAAAGTCGAACTCTCTACCTTCGCTGTACGCTATCGCGGAGGGATGAACGGAGCGGGAGGGGTGTGCGTCGGTGCCAACGAAATAAGGGTCGAGCTCCACGACGGCTGTCGTACGGAGCGCGAAAAAAATATCGCCAGCCGTGTATAAATAATTCAAAATCGTCTAACACATCAATTCCCTCACGTTGATTCTGCAATATTGATTTTTAAACCAATCGATCCAGTCAGATTTTTCGTCTGTGCTTGGTCCTTTTCGATTTTACTTTTATTTCGTCCATTTCGACAAAAGTAGCACTCGTCCTCTTCGTTCATACACAAGAATTATGTGAAAAAAATTCAGCAGCGACTAATTGTGCGATCGTGAATCTTTTCATGTACGAAAAATCTTTTATAGCTCCGTCGCTGATGGTCGATAAATTTTTACGACACTCACACATGGCGATCTTCGCCAATTTCTTCTTCTCGCTCTCTCCCTGTATCGGTACTTTCGTTGTCACTTCGTGTTTCCATCGGAACTCGGGTGACTGTCACCCTCACGTTGCGCCCCTGTTAAACCCTCGACGATATAATACCACAGATTTCCCGCCCTCCCCCGCCAATAGCAGCAGCAGTTTGCTACGTTCTCAGTCAGAGGGGTGTGAGGTAACCAAAACGTGAATGGATGATGGTCATCCCCCCTCTCGTCTGGCATTAAACATTCAAAGGCGCCGTAAAAAAGAAGATGCATTTGCATCCCGCATTGCGACTGCGGGCGCGCCACACGGAAAAACATAAATAATTCAAAAGTTTTTATGCACCCGAAACGAGGGTCTGGCGGAAGGAGGAAGAGGGATCGCGAGATCAGTGATAGGAGAGAGAGAGAGAGGGAGAGGGATTGGAGAAACAAACCTGAGAGAAAGAGAAGAAAACGTGGAAAAGTTGGACGTTGGAGGGACGAGTGCAAAATAGTACAAGGGAAGGTGAGAGAAGACAGTGGTGGGAAAAGCTGACGAGAGCTAGAGTGAAATCGAGATGGTTTTTTTTCCTCACTCTCTTTTCGTCTCTCTCTCTTCCTTTTTCTTTTGCATTCACGCTGGGTGGTGTGTTCGCGGAAAATGGAATTGTATAAAATGGCTAAAGTGAGAACCGACAGGCGTGGGACAGCCGCTCTTTGCTTATATCCCCTCGCTGCACGGTGTACCAAATTGTGAAATATACAACAGAGACGTAACAGCGTTAAATCTGTACACACAGATATAAACTTTATTGCGAAGAGAAAACGAGGAGTGTCTTTTCCGTTTTCAAGGGGATGACATTTATAGAACGAACCCGCAGCTTCGGACTTTCTTCGCCTCGTTCCGTGACCCGGTGAATTTCGTCCATACTTTTTTTTATCCACTCGTCCGCCGGTTCGTCGATTGATTACAATTACAGTTTCAACAATTTTCGTTCTCTCACCGTGGGCTCGATCGCGACGCGTTCTCGCGGCAAAATTGGACAAAAGCGTGCTGCGCAACGTCACTGCAACCCCAAACGATTTTTCACGTTCCTTTATTAGTAATTCCAAGTGCCGGGAGGAACTTCGAAGTGTGAAGAATGACGACGAGCTTCCGGTGCAAAATCGAGCTACAGAGAGACACCCTTGCACGCCTTACTCGCCGGGTACAATGGACCCGCGGTTGGATGCTGCTGGATAAAGGGCAAAAAGAGAGCGAAATCGCTGATCACGATCACATACCGAGATGAAACTATTTCCTCTCGTCGGTTTTCCCTCGGGCGTGGAATAATCTCGGCAATTTTGAAATATCTTCCGTTCTTCGAGTGGTCAGATATGCTGACTTATGTATCCACGTGTCTATGTATATGTAAAATATTATACGTATTATACGAGACAGGATATCGTTTCGTCCCGCGGCAAATGCACGACGCCGAAGAGGAAAAAGTTATGTATATATTCCCGCGAGCTGGACCCAAGCCGTTATTCGATTCCACGAGAGTCAGGGAAGTCGCGATCCGGCGAGAGAAGCAAGAGGCATCGGACAGATAGAGAGAGAGAGAATCGCGGTAGGAATTTCTCGCTGAAAAGTTTCAACTATTCGAGCTTATATACGCCTGACATCCGGAGAAAATAGTTTTCGATGGTTAGTCGCATGGTGACCACTGGTATCTCTGTAATAACGCACCAACATGACTAATTTCGTGGATTCGGAAAATCGTCGAGTTTGTTGAGAGATTGTTGAGAATATTAGAAAACCTGGAGAGGATTTTCCAATCAAATTCCTCCACGATGTATTTTGGCAATCAAAGAATTGTATCTACATTTCTGCATCGGCGTTTTTTTAAAGCGGTCTTCTGACACAAAAACCGGCAAAAACCGGTATGATATTCCAGCAATTTTTGACAAGTTTGCCCTTGGGCTCTTGTCCATTTTCATCCCTAGCCAAGGACCGAAGTTGCTTTTGCAAAGCTTCTATCGTCCAAGCACATGCACGTACTCCAGGTTGTACTCTCGAGCCGATACATAAAATGACAGGCTGCGGAGAATGAGCTGTCACAGCGTTTTTAATACGAGCAAGACAAAGTTGCGCTCTGGAACTAATCGCGTACTCGCACGGGGGAGCAGCAATTTCCTTTGAGTTCTTTCAGCCCGTAAGGGTATTGACGCTGAGCTCAGTCGGTAAAAAAAAACTTCGCATGATGAATTAACTGATGACCTCGCGGAGACGCGCCACACCACTCTGCGTAATGAAGTGCACACTTTTGTCAACGTTGAAAATGCATTGGGTACGAACGAAGCGAAACACTTTCATTACCGGAGAATATACAGCTCTGGAGAATTAAGATTTTCTTGAGGCCGTGTATTCGCGTTTGTTAAAATAATTATCAATCATGGCGCATACGGAATTGTCATTCTAGCGTCATTGCGAAAGCTTCGGGAATGTTAAGATGAACACCCTTTGTAGGGTGAGGACACTCTTTATCCGCCATTGATCGGATTTTCAATCGTTTCAGAGACGCAAATCGTTCGTACTCGTGTACGTGACATCATACATTTTTTTACTGAACAAACGGTGTATCATGGCCATATGCGAGTAATTACAGGTGATTATGTATGTCTCGGGATAATATTTATGAACGCGAGAACCGTTGATCACGGCGTCAGTCGAAGATAAATGAATTAAACCAACATCCTCCGTCACATGTTTTCTGACCATGTGTACCGATCATTTGAATACTTGATCAGCATTTCCGAGGAACAAAGGTTCTCTCCGCTGTCATTTGACCCGAAAGTTACCATCCGTCCAAAACAGCGACTATTCATATGCAGCATTAATTATAACATCGTTAATCGACCCTTTAACCGATCTTCCCTTGACGGGTCATCGAACAAATGACTGTATAATCTGCCCCGTATTCACCAAAATGATTAACCGTAATTGCAAGCTCGAAAATAATAATATGTCATGCTCGCTAACCCTACTAACCCGTACTAACAATTGTTTCTCTATTTGCATTGCAGGCCAGCTTTCTACGGCTGGAAATCCCAACTAACAAACGGTCCTTGAGCCACGAAGAGCCATTGCGTTCCTTCGAAATTCGTCCTCACCTCGATGTAGCATCGTTGCGCACCATACCAATAACACTGAAGTATAATAGTGCCACCTTAAGAGCAATCGACGCTATCATGCCAATCGGGGAAAATGAGAAGTGCGATCAATGGTTTGAAGCTGGATCTTACGGAGAATACACCAGGTAGCTCTTCGAGTCTGTCGAGGTTGCCTAATTTGGTTGAGCATGCTGAGATCCGTCATCAAGCAACGTCGGCAGCGTCGGGTGAAAATTTAAGCAGCAAATTACCGAACGTCGTCGAGGGCTCGATGGACTATGGTAGCGAACGCAGGTCCTCCCGTTACCTGGAGTACGAGCCAAAGACCAGCTACCAGGACGGACAAACTTTGTCCAACAGTTACGCGGCAACCGGTGACGTTGATTATGGACATGATCCGAGACAGTCGTACGCTTCCCGCAGCTTCGATAGAAAAGCTCCACACGGTGGCAATTACGAGCGTGATAATCTCGAGAGGTACGACAACGGGCGGATGTACGCCGAGGATGAAAATGTAAGATACGACAGAAGAACGGAGAGAACCTATCAGGAATCGGATCTCGATGCGCCTTACGAAAGAAACGACGGTCCGAAATTACGCGCTTATACACAGGATATACAAGAAGGTGGCAGAAGATACTCTCGCGACCTTACGGATTATGAGTACGCCGCTCGTTATGCCGAGGAGACCCTCAAGTTGGAGCCAAAGAAGCCGGATCCGTCGCAGCATCATCACGCAGTATCCAAGATCTACGAACCCGTTGGTGCGGCCAAGGGGTATGAAAGCCTTACCGCGAAAGGCTACGATTCCGGGATAAAGACCAGGGATTCGTCTTATGAGCTAGGCTCGTTCACGAGTCAACAGCAGGCGCAGGATATCGGCGGGGGGAGAAAATATGACAGCAAGTATCATTCCGTCAGCAAAATGTACGGTACACTGCCTAGATACGAGTCTTCCGCGAGCAAGTCTTACGATACTGGTTACGAAACAACGTCCGGCGGGCGATCTTTCGATCCGAAATACGACGACGCCGGTTATGACCGAGGTACGAAGGTCAACAAGGGGCTAGATTCGTCCGCTAGCAAGTACGACCTAACGACCTCCAAGAGTTACGAGAGGTCCAAGTACGAGCCGGTCTCGCGATATCAGGACCCACCGTCTTCGAAGTCTTACGAGCAGACGCTCAAGATCAGCGAGAACAGTGCGGCGCTTGGGCACACGCAAAACCAGCAACAGGGCTCGTCGTCGTATTCGCGAAAGCAGAGTCAGGATGCTCGGGACCTGCCGTCGGGAACCGCCACTGGTGGTTCTTCGGAAAAAACCAATGGTTACAGGAAAAATAATTTCGAGGCGTACGGCGTTTATTCCGATCCCGAGGACGATCATGGCTTTTTGGCTGATAAAAAAGGGCCTCAGTATACCTACAAAGGCGTCGTGGTCAACTCGAGCGGCGAGTCGACCGTGGTCGATCAGAAGAGAACCAAGGACGGCAGGAACACCGACGTTCCTCGGAGTCCTTGGTGCCGACCAACGATCCTTCTTCTCTTGCTCGTTCTTCTCGTCGTCATATTTGTCTTCGTCGCCGGAGTCCTTCTATCGTTCAATTGTAAGTATATTAAACGGTTTTAGAGATATAGCTCGCTCGTGCCACCTTTCGAATTATCAAACTTTCTCGACGCAAATTTATTTCTCATCAAAGTACACTTCCCTCCACTTCCAACGCAAGATTTTCCAATCAACGTTCCGAGAAAGAGGTACCCATTGCTTTAAACACTTCGTTCGATGGTTTTGGTTCAAGTTGCCAAGTTTGATGGTGGCTTACGCTCGGATCGAAAGACGATTGCGAATAATTTGGAAAGGCAAATATTGACCGACCAGCCAAATCATCTCATAGCTCATTGAAATTCACGCGCTTCCACTCGTACCATCATTCTTCTTCAACAGTCGACTTTGCTCCATCGACGAGCATGGAACATCGAGAAAACTCGCGGTGGAGGCAACCCTGTCCTTAATTACGATAACTCCAAAGATCTTTAGGGGTCGGTAAGCTGGGTGTTGAACATTTCTTCGGTTAATTAGACACAGGGATGAATTTGTCTTCTTCTTCCTGTCGTTTTTTTTCTGCTGGCATCTTTTTTTCTCTCGCTCGGGTATGCCGTCGGTAAGTTTCCTCGGAAGGCTCTCGAGAGGGTTGTCTTCCTTCTCTTCCCCGGGCACGTATTTTCTACCGAGTTCGCTAGGACGGAGAGCGTCCATATGCCTATATACATATATGTGTAAAATAGGAAAAGTAAGAAACAAAAGAGGAACATCGTGAAACCGATTTTACCGTTAATGAGTTCCAGCGGTAATTATTTACGGATGTGTCCTTTGCCCGTGGGCGACCGACAAAGCTCAGCTCCGCTGGAGGAGACTACCAAAAGATCTAACAAGCCGGAGAAGCCCGACGAGATAAAAAGAAACGACGGACGTCGTGGCCTCTGACGTTATATCGCGGTGAAACGTCGTCGAGACACGTGCGGACGATACGTTAACCCGCTGGCGTAACTGTCTCCCCTGCAGTTTTATGTGTCGAATTTGACAGGCCGGTCACGTAGAGACTTGCCGCTACCGAAACTGTTCGGTTGGAATTACAATGTGTTCTGTAAAGAGAACGAGAGAGGGAGATGATGGCCTGGTACAGGAAAGCAGCGAGAGACGAAGGATGCAGAAAAACCAACCACCAGCAACGCGAGAAACGCCTCCAGCGGCTGCAGGCTTCCACAAGGTGGGTGAACGAGAGGCGGGCGAGAAAATGTATGTGAAGGAGAAGTGTTCAAGAAGAAAGATTCGCGAACAGATCTGACTCGTTTGAAGCCCGGAAAGATACATCGCACCGAGTCGGATTGATAGCAAACATGATGACGTGGATGGAGCCCAGAGTTTCGTTTCGAACCCCATCCCGATTCTTCGTGGTGTAGCCTCGAAACCAGGCTCTAAAAGTGTGTTATTTCGTCTGTTAACGGTTGATTCATTGTGTGACGATGTCCGAATCCATTCCGTCGCAGCTGACCTTGTGATGCTGGCTATTTATGATTGCTCGTTCCTTTGCCGGTTCCTCCTCGCGAAGGGTAGGGTATGTCTTTGAAACGTTCTTCAAATTGTGTTTTCCATTATGACGGAATGTTTTTACGCGGTTTTTACTGGCGATTATTCGTTACGAGGACAAAGGCAACGTGGAACGTGTCTCATAAGCATTTCACGTACCCTTGGAGTACTCGTATCGGATCATAAACCGCATACGCACGTTAGCCACACGTGAGAAGCTTACACAGCGGAGAAACGAAGGAGCCGGTGGATCACGCTTATAATACCGACAATATTGCGGGATTTGCGATCTGCATTGCGAATCGAGAAGGAAACGTATCCTCGGGCGTTAGAAAACGAGATGTTTAAAGAAACGTGCGCCCGATATTCTTGTTCCATCTGTTCCAGTTTTTTTCCTTTCGCCTTTTTTCCCTCATTTTATCTCGATTCTCCGCTCCCTTTTCTTCATCGCATCTTTCTTTCTCGTTATCCGAGCTTCGTCACTCGCTCGGAATGTATAAATCGTCTGAGATTACGGAAGTATGGAAATTCCTCGGTTGCGGAAACTTTGATCTTACGTCACGTTTTCGGGCTTAAACGTTATCCCGTTGGAATCTCGCGAGTATAAAGCTCGCGATTTCAAAATACGAATGGCAAAAATACGAATGGAAACTTCCGCGTCGAGGCTCATCGCTATCCCTTCGGATGTTGACGCCGCCTTTTCCGATGTGTGATCTCCGCGGTTGCGGACGTGTCCTTGAAGGCCATCCAGGTCTTATCTCTCGAATATCCATCGAATATTTCACTTCCGGTATTCTCACATAATTCTGAAACGGGGGTAATTCTGATATCATTTTTTTTTGCTTTTTTGGAAACATCGATTGCTGAATAATTCATGAAGACAAGCATATAAATTCTCTCCAGTATTCTCCGGTGTCGGAAATTTAATTGGGAATGTGAATCAAGAGTCTGCAAACGTTTTCTTCGATTTTGAAAAGATTTTGGGCTTCGGAAAATGTTTTCGGAAAAGTACGGCCTATTGGATTTTGTCGAAGAGTTGTTTTTCTTATCAATATAAATTCATGCCTGCGCCCGAATCAAACACCCATCAAACAGCGAAAATTTTGTCCCAACATAATTGTTCGAAAATATACCAAAGCCGAATATACTCTGTTCCTAATTTGTTCGATAAAACGAGAACACCCAGGGGCTCTGTCTGTCAGTTACATTATTTCAAAACATTGTGCGTTGACAAGGTCGTAAGCGGCATTGAATCGCGTTGAAAGTTTGCATCCGGGAATAATCAGAATACACGGTCGACCCGGAATATTCCGAAATTTTCCAATTTTTCAACAGCGATGTAAAAAAAATGAAGACCCTATGGGGAAATGAAAAAAAATGCAATTAACTTTCAGAAAAGTATTCTCGGTGCGCTTTATGGAAAAAACAAATGCTGATAACTCATCGACCTTCGAATTGACGTGGATTCCCAATCGTTTTTCTCGAGCACGATGAAACCGTTTTCATCGTCATGGCTCTCGTGGCGACTGGCCATATTACAAAAAAAAAAGAATTTTCTGTCGCGAAGGGTGAGGTCGAAGCATTTTCACGCGATGCCCGTACCGTTCGGAGTAGCTAAATTTGGCATCGACATCGACCTGCGCATCCGAGCGTGTTCGTCGCTTTATTTTCCGGCAAAGTTTTGCCTCCGAACGACCAGCAATCAACCACGGTATTGTCCGTACGATAGTGCGAACTTGGACATGACATTTACCGCGTAGCACTCGATTGGGACGAACTCTCGTTAGACCAGCTTCCCCATGGTCCGTTCGGAGATAGCCAAGAGATTTCTCTCGTGTACGCCAACGCCGAGTAGGAAAAAAAACCAATGTACTCTCATTTCGTTCTAAGAGCAATGAACACAGTTGCGCAAGTCATCCGTCGTTTACTGAATTTTCGAAAATTCGACTAGAGCGAACATGTTTTGTTCACGTCCTGGCCTTTTTTCTCAGAGTTCCCGAGCACTCCGAAGAAGCGATATCACTCGGAAATAAAGGAATAAAGAGATTAATTTACGACACAGCATCATTGACGTACGACATTAATTTAAAAAGCAAAAAAAAATCAGAGAAAAATTTCATTGACATTGGCAGATTCTGCGGGAAGTGCGTCTCATCGTCGACGTTTTTTCGGTAAGGGAGAAAGGTAAAAATGGAAAACTATGACCTGGTGCGCTCGGGACTTTAGTTTCGTCATCTGCGCCTCCGTATATTCCTTGCTCGTTCGCCAACTTTGCGTGGGTTCGAATGAAGAAAAAACGAAGATGGAGAGAGGGAGAGCAAGTTTCAGGGATTTATCGGTGTTGGACTTATTAACTCCCGAGCGAAGTTAACATTAATCTCAAGGCGGTGAACTCTGCCGGGAGAGGAAATCTCCTTCGAGCAATCCCGGACCTTTTCCTCACGATCGACAGCGGGTATACCTCTGGAGGCCTGACGCAGCGCAACCCTTAACCCATTCTCAGCTGTTTCATCCAACCCGTCGATTCTAGACACACGCCAACCCTCAATTTCCAACTTTGCTTCGTTCCTCGGCTGCCGGATACACGCGTACCTTTTTTTACATTTTTTTCAAAACCACCCCGCACGTTCCTTTTGCAATTCCGTTTACGCTTTTCGACCTTCCGTCAAGTCCTCCTTCGGCCGTTCGTGATTTTCCTCCGCTCTGACATTCTTACGTTCGAAGCTGCACCCTTATCTGGGCAGTACCTTCTGTCACCTCCCCGTTTTCTTATCAGAGAATGCCACCAAAACTAACCTCATTTCTCTCTCCCTCGCGGTATGTGCCGAGGTTCTCGGTCGTCTCTTCACCGACGGATCGTTGGAGATCTCATTCCTGTCGGCGATGGTTCAATTAGCGAGGGATAATTGATTGTGGAAATTCTACTTGGCCTTTAAGGTCGAGAATCGCGGAAGAGGAATCGAGAGAGAAACGGAGAGATAAAGGACGCCAAACGGGATACCCGCATCGCCAAATGCCTATGCCTTATCAATCTTCATCTCCTTGACAGACTCCCAGTGTTCGATCACAGAAAAGTGCCGCGGTTTCAGTCCACGATAAAATTTTTCAAAAACATGTAACAGGAAAAAGGCACCGCAATGATGGAGATTGGTCCTTCAAAATTATATTTCAATAATGTACCGTCGATTGCTCTTGGATCGAAGCATCAAAGTACCACGGAACCGTCTCAACGCTGCATTTGATTGAAAATGACCGTAAACGGGTTTTTCGATGCGGGACATCGCTTGAATGTTTTCTGTAATTAATTACGCAGTCAGCATATGGAAAACCCTTCCAACGACGTTTTTTCTTGCCATTTTCCGTAATTCCCGTCCATTTCCATCAGGATAAAAATGTAAAAGAGAGCGATGGATCCGACAGAGAAGAGAGGGATTGACATGACGCACGGGAGGAATCTGACAGTTCATTGAAAAAAAAGAAATGCCCACCTTCCGCAGTCCATTAGCTTGATGGTGCGATACGCGTATGCGTGTCCGCAGCGGAGCAACACCAATGATCACCCACTCGCGTAATTTACCCCTCGCGTTTCCTACCCTGCTTTCCCGCCTAGACATCTGCCTCGATATTCATATCTAGGCGTGTCTGCATCCGTGAAGACACATTTTACGGTCGCAACGAGACATAAAACGCATAACGTTTTGGGTTCATGAACACCGAGCATTTTCGAAGCTGCAACACCCGTGTACATGTACGGAGGGACACACAGAAGCACATGGGACATACATACAATCGGGCAAAGATCAGAGTTCACCAGCAGGTGTGGAGCTAGCGCAGTTAGCAATTTCCTGGAGTACGGAGAGTCGTGAGTGCACGGCCTACACAAAACGTTTACCACGGCCAGGGGTGAGTCGACGGGGTAACAAATTCCGGAGTGAAGGTCGTGTATGGTGCGCGTTTCCTATAGAAACGGTGGCGCACAGAGTGGAAAAGCGAATGAACGAGCAAACTGTAGGTAACATACCATGAAGCCCAAAAGAGTCCGAGCGAGTTGGTACCACGACCAAGATGGAGAGAGCCAGCAGCAACGGGAGAGGCCGTTGGTTAGAAAGAAACGCAACAATGAAAAGAGCGAGAGAGGGTGAGAGAACGAGAGAAATAGGGGAAAAGGGGTAGAGCGTGTTAGGCGTTGAGCGTAGCCGGGAAAACGAGTTACGTTTCTCTCAGCTGGTTCGAGGTGAGAAGTACCTGCTAGCAATTAAACCGTTACCTGAAGATCCAATTCCGCCCAAGCCCGCACACCTCACCCCTGGCTCCACTTTCCCGCCACCTCTTCTGCCTCTCACTTTATTTCCTAATACCTCGTTACCTCGGCTTTTTCGACTCTTGCTAAACATCCCTCGCTCTCTACCCTCTCTCCTGATCGTTTCGACAATTAATTCTCTTCCCCGCACTCGTCAACTACAGAAGGCAGAAGGATTTCCACGCTGGAATAACATTCGCTGCAATTATTCGTTTTCTTCAACGTGCAGAGTTTTATCGATGTTGGTATGACGACGAGGAACGCGGGAAACAGCGATGGTCGCTCGAACCGCTTTTGTTTGGGTTCGTTTCGTTTCATCAAGAGATTTAGATTCACTTCTAGTACTTTAATTTGACAATTTTTCGTTGGAAGATTGTTTCATCTCGTGAATTCACTTCGTGCACACGTGGTCCTCATCGGAAACCTCTTCGAGTGGTATTTCGGATGCTTTGGCGTTCGGTGCTTTCTTTTCTACATAAGAATGGGAATGCAAGAGGGAAATATAGCGAGGAACGCTCTTATAAAAGCGGATGCAAACACGTGCCATACATACTAAATCCTCGTTTGCTGCAACACAATAGTACCTTGCTTGAGTGTGCTACGTAGAGGGTGTGTGTTGCGTTTGTACGTGTGCAAAAATGGGTTCCGCCGAGACTGTTCTTCTCGGTCTTGGCTTCGCGAAACTTTCGAATTTTATATCCGGACCCGCTCATTTTGCTTCCCAGCTATCACCGAGTTGCCCTGAATTTTACACACCACCGACCAGCTCTATCATATCGGGGTTGAGGAAGATTGCCTTGCGGAAAAAAAGTGATCTTGGCTTCCGCATTATCCCCGATTTTGTAGTGAATTTCGCCTCTTCAAGGTTGCTCGAGTTGCTCTCGACGCATTCTTCGATCATAACGAGCAAAGTTCGTGAAGACAAGAGTCACATTATTTCTCATATCGCTTCCTCAATTTTGGGTGCATAACGAGGCAACAATTCCTTCAAGCACCTTTTTTTCGTAGACAACGAGTTCCCTTGAGAATCAGCATAAAGGCGTTCTTGAGCTCGCTGATTACGAATCTATCATCGGATCACCAAGATTCAAAATGGCGGATGCAGTATATACCAGTTTTTCAAGAAATCTGGTCGCGGATTTGAAATCGGCCGCCTCAAAAACCCCTGTACGCCAGTTTTCGGAGAAATTTGACAATTTTCCGAATTTTCGTACGACATATTGGATCCGCCATTTCGAATTTTGGAAATCCGACTGTAGATTCGTGATCAGCGACCCCGAAAACCTTGGGTGTACTAATAACACAAGGATACTCTCGAAATTTTCTTCGATAAGCATTTTTTCTTAAAAAAGTGCGATTTTTTCGAATTTTTTCTTTAAAATCGCAGAAACGTGTTTCAAAAAAGGTGGGGTTAAGGGTTAATATCCTCCGAAGGAAGACCAGGTTATCGAGAGTTTGAGTGAAAACATTTACTGTATATATAAAAATAAATTCAGTACCACTCTCGTATCGAGGCTGGCGAGTGATTACGCAAGCCGACGGCAAGCGACAATAACAGGATTCGCGTAATTATTTGATTGTTCTCGAAGTGTTATGCGCGAACGCTGAAGAACGACGTTGTACACGTTGGAAACTTTCTCCCGTAATAACCAGGTGGTGCTTGTGCACAATTCTTGTCGACTTGTTACATCGGAAGCGGAACAAACGACCTGGCCTCTCCGAAATCTCTCCCATCGCCAAGATGACTCAGTTTTCCACGAGTTTCGGAAAACCGACAGAAAAAGGACAAACAGACAGAAAGGCGCAACGAAATTCCACATCAGTGCTCGGCGTTCTTCCACACCAAACGTTTTCCCGTCTTATTATCATACCCTTTGCGAACTAAATTTACTCGTCGATATAACGAACGCGAAATCCAATGAGAATATCTCTGCACCTGGCAGTCCATTTGTAATTCAACGTAACTCGGTTAACTAATTAACGTCACATTGATCGGGTGTCTGGCGACGAAATGCATAACTAGAAAAGCTTTTACCGACGTACAATCGAGCGAGAGCATCTGTCGCCACTTTTTCTACACGAGAGCTGATGGAAATTTCGTCGATAAGCTCCGTTGACGTTGATTGGTCGCGACATTTTCGGTATTGTTTCAATTTTTTACACCTTTGCGGGTTAAAAAAATCGAACAACCGAAGGGAATCTATCTTCGGTATAGCGGTTGCTAAAATTGTACAATTCGTACCGACGTTTCGTTGAATTTTATCAAATTCTCCCGCAGGGTTGAAGCCCTAAGAAGCTTTTTCACTGTCAAGGATTTCCAACTTTGAGTTTCAGCATTACACCCACGGTTTATTTTTCTCTTTGAAACTGGGAAAAAATTTGAGGCAGAAAACCCAAATCCCATGATGCTCCCATATCCTCGGATGGTTTGACGTAAATTTCACTCCGGGTCTCATTCGCCACGCGAAACACGCAACAAAGAAATTGATGTTTCCAATAAGAAATTCGATTTACTTCCCTCGGTAGAGCTGTACGAATGAAAATAATCTTAAATTCACGTCACGTATTTGTGGTCAGTCTAGTGTGAACTCGTACGCTGTATGGAAGTGTGTATGTATATATACCGGGTGTAAGTACAGCACCCTCTATAAGACCCTAATGAGAACGAGTCTCCCCATGGCTGGTAAGAACTTTTTCGCTTTTATCGCGAGAAATCTCGTTCGTTGTGGTCCTTGCTTTTCCTTCTCCTTTTTCTCTCTTAGGTTTTCTTCAGTATCAATAAAAGAAATCAAGCTTAATCCGGTGCGGAGGGTCGTCCCATATGATTCAATAATCCCTTTGTATACCCACGTTTCTGTGTGCGTGTTTGATCTTTGCTTCTTCGATGTTTCATTCATTTTTATTTCCAGAACAAGTCTTTCATCATACTTTCGGGTCATCAATGCATTTTGTCCATTCATTGGGTTCATACATTTTTTTTCTGTAGTTGGATCAAATTTTCCTGACGTGGTTGACGTATTCCGTCCTAAAACTTCGTGAGAGGCTTGCACAGAAATCGTCAAACATTGGGTTGATAAAAATGTGTTTGTCTCTGTTGTTGGATTTTATTTTCCTCCGAAACGAGAGAGGCCTTGGGTCGTGCTGTGAAACGAGAGCTTTTGGATAGCAGATTGTAGTGTCCCGTGATGCTGTGTGGACCGTTCGAGCGACAAAACGACGATCGATCGATCGTCTGACGTGGAAAAGGAAAACGAAAAATCTCGACCGTCTGTTTCGATGGAATTTGTTCATTAGTTTTCATCTTTGTACGATTTTATTTGGTAAAATGATTGATGAATTCAGATGTAAAAAGTTAACGAAGCTTCCACATTTATTATGTCACTGAAGGTAAGAGTAAATGCTGTGACGTACATATATATGTGTGTGTGCAGGATATCAGAGTTTGCTCGCGGAGAACTTTGGGGTCTCGAGCGGTCGTTGCGCAAGTTTTCTCATTTTTCTTAACCTCCTGATCCGGACAGCTAAACCGAAAGTTGTTCCTAAAATATATCGCGTTGAATAAATCGATGTACCAAGAAAAGCCAGGCTTCTTTCGGTCCCATATACGTATACGGACGGTCTAGGGCTAAATTATCCGTTTTTGTCAGATTGCCATCACACCTGCCGCCTCGGTGGTTATTCCGTTTCGATGAGTTTCGACGTAAGCTCGGGAGAATCATAAAATCCTTTTCTCCATGAAATGGATGATCACAGACGACAAAAGACACTCTCAGATCAATCTTTATCGTCAGTAAAGTAACAAAAAAAATCGGAACCCTAGTACGCGTTTATTTCCCCATCACCTGAGCATTCCCGAACGAACTTTTTTCATACCGAAATCGTTCAGGAAAACTCTGCGAAATTGACAGAAAAAAAATCAAAACGATGGATAATTTCGGGAAAAATACCAGTTTTTTTCGAATTTCTATTATTTATCGTTTCCAGCAGGTTCTCCGATCGCTTTTTGGTATTCCCGAATTGGTATTCGTCCGAAATTAACGAACTTCCGCATCGATGTGTGCTTGAAGCTCGCCTTCCGGTTCATTTTTGTTGGGATTCTGGCTGATTTAAAAACTTTTGTCCAACTTGTGCCCGTTGAAGCTTGCTCTTAACTGAATTGGATATTACGGTAGAGCGTTTCAATTTAAGCAGGAAGGAAGTGTGCGAGAGGGTGTACATGTTTGCGATGCACGAGGAAGGGGTTGAAGGGTCGAGGTGACGACACGTGTCTGCCATGTGTGTCAAACGATAGATCTTGGGTGGTATTGGCATCCTCTTTATGCGCTCCGCTCTCTGGTCCGCTTGTGACCTTGCGCAAAAGGTCATATGGACGTGATATCGGCATGAACGAGTTGCTCCGGTGATGGTACTGCATACATATCGGTACTTTGGTAGCGCCAAGTGGCTCAAACTACCTTGGAAATCCCGTAGGCAAGTATGTGGACGTGTCGACACGTAAAATGGATTCGTACGGGCAAGTACTTGCATTTTCGAGCGACTGCTTCGTAAATCAGAGCTTTCTACATTTTTGAATCTCGAAAACCGGTCGTTATCGATATCGAGTCTCACGCTTCGTTCCATCGATCACTGATGGACCTTTCATTTGAATTCTCACGATCCCTTTAATCACTCGTCAGCACGGAGGGTAAAATTGACGCTCACCCCAAATTGTGTCATATTCCTTTCGTTCGAGAATTTTCGGTACAATTTCAAAGCAAATGCACTTTTCGAAAAAAATGCAATATAATTTCAAGTGCAACTGCGAGCTTTAGTAATCGTGCTTACTGATTTTGAATGGTGGACGGTCAAAAATAAAAGAAAAATGACCCTGGACGTTTTCCAAAGATTGATGTGTTCCCGCAAGGTTAATCCCGTATAGAACGTAATTAGTAATAAAGATAAGGGTGGAAATTGATGGAGTATTCACGCACAAGTCTGCGAAAGTAAGATCCGCTGTCACAGGTTTAATGTGGCAGTTTGGAAATGTTGGTGTCACAAAACTGACAGGGGAATTATCGGGAGAAAAAATTGAGGCAGATTGGATGGCGGGGGATGCTGCGAGTCGAGGTAGAATTAATTGAGTCTGCCATTGAAGGTCCTTCGACAGTTATACTGCAAAGAAAGAATGGACGAGCAGATAAACTGAAAGATATTGAGAGGAGAAGATGAGGGAAGAAACACGCATCGAAAATCGGTGAAGTAACAAAAAGGAGAGAGATTGTATATCGGTAATGCTCTAGTGCTTTTGACGGATATTGTACAGTGAGGGTAGACAGCTTCATCATCTATTTTCAAGCATCAGTCGTCGAAAAGTTACCTGGAAATAACCGACAGCCTAAGATTCGTATTCTTATGAGGCTTCCACCGTTGCATCAACAATGAGAGAGTAAAGGGATGAACAACAATAAACCCCCGGTGAGATAGTATCGGACCCAGGAAAAGAGCGGCTCTTTTCAGGAAATCTTTCAGGGAAGACAGAAGAGAGAGATCGCAATGAAAAGTCCGACGGCTACTGATGCTTCAACTCCCCTTTTTAACACGACTATTTTCTACCCCAAACGATCTTTCACCCTCTGGCTTCCCTTCTACCAGTATACGTATATCGCAACCATCATCCCTCACCCCTGGCAACCCACCCCCGTCCAACCGCGCCTCGCGAGGCCTTCACTCACTCCTACCTTCAAAACTTCCAATTATTTTCCACGTCATGCCACCCTCGCTCTTGTCCGCGCTCTCTGTACCCTCGTCGTTCCTTATGAATTCCTTTCTCGGCCGTTTTGCAGGTGAGCGAGTCTCTTCATTGGGAAGAGAATCCTCGCGGATTCGCTCCGAGAGCCGTCGTGTGCTCGAGATAATTATTCCAAGTTTCAACGGGTTACATTGGCGTACTCTGATGTCTTATTAATCCCACCCCTTGTCTAGTTTCCAACATCGCCGGGAGGATGCGAGCCACCCTGACACTGTTTTATTTTTTTATTAATCCGGATGATTCGGTGGCGAAATAGAAATCGAATCGGAAAAATAATAAATTTACGACTGTCTCTGGGATCCAATAAATGTCAAAAGCTACCATTTACTGTCGGACTGAAAAGTGACATCATTGTTACAATCCAGGGTCGCTTTAATGTTTCAGCTGGTTGACAGAAATACCTTGAATAAACGCTATTGAAATTCGAACCGGAAACGTCGACGAATTCGAATTCATCGAATTTCCAATCGTAATTTGAGAATATCAGTCTGGTGTACCGTGAAAATGTACGTGTGCGGTAAAAACCCGATTTTTTCCTCACGTTGGTTCCCCAAAAAAAAAATATCCAAAAATAATCGCACTCTCCAAAACGGACAGAAACAGGAAGAAAGCCGATGGCACCTGCGATCCTCCGCAGGACAAAGTAGCCTAGGGGTAACAATTGTGGAGGACGAGGGAAAAAAGACGTTTTGAAAAATCGAGATTCTACCGTATTCGTAGGTAGAATTTCGTAGGTCGTGTAAATCTACCAACCTGTATATATCAACTGACTAATATTGTACTAATCACTAATCCTTTTTGTATTTCAGACATGTCCTACAAGCCACGCCATCCCGTAGTCGAGGGTAAGTCCTTCCTCCGTTTCTTATGCGTTTCTATTTGATCCGCGTGATCACGAGTATCCAATTAGATGGAATTCCAGATCCCAAGACTAATTAATGATGCCTGCAAATATGTACACATGTCCGAAAGCTTACCGGATGTTATGGTGGTGGAAACACGCTTTTATTTCGTACCATTTCTGGTGGGTTACGACTATTGGATTTGTCTGCTGAAATTATTTTCTCTCGTTTAAAATTTAATATTTAACGTTTCGGTCATTGATATTAAATGAAAAACCTTTCAAGCTGACGGTTTATTTTGGATTTCCTTCTCTAAATGACGTTTCGAGATGCAAGATGACTCGAAATTAATGCCTCGACGTGGTTGGTACCATCATGACATGAATTATAATCGCAGTCAAGCACAGGAAATGCCGGAAATAATATAATAATGGAATAACGATAATGTCAAATCCAAAGATAAAACGTGTTTAATTATTGACCGAACTTTAAGTACTTTGAGAGCCTCAAACGGTTGAATTGTCAGCATGGAATATTATCCAAAATATCCTCGCGATATTTTACGTACCCTCGGTTATATTCCTTTCTTTTCTTTGCCTATGTACAAATTTTGAAATAATGGGTAATAAAGTAAAATAATGGTAATTTTCATTTTTACGAGAACTTGAAGTTTTGGATGGCAGTTTTGTTTTTTTCTCGAGGAGATTCTGCGATCGAGTGGTAAATGAAACTTTTCGCTTTTGGTACGACCTATGGTGGTTTTTTCCATGGACCAAGTACGTCCATCGTACCATTTTCAATATGGATGACGTTTGTCCAATTTAATTGATTTTCTCTCGCTAATTTAACTTCAAATCGAGATGAAATATTTACACGATTCTTCGATGAATATAAATAGCATAAAATTTGGAAATGCAACTTGCGACGTGAAATTTGTGCAAATCAAAACGAAAGCACGTCACGTCGAGACATTAGACGCTCGGAGATATCGAGAAACGTGGAGCTTTTTTCTTCAATTAATTAACAATTAGTAATTAATCTTTAAGCGTTGAATCTGATGTATAGCAGTGCTGACAAACGTACCGATGTTACTGGGGAAAATAATTTTGGCGTTTAAATTCTCTCAGGGTAGGAAAAAGGGTGTTAAAACCGTCCCTCACGTTCTCTGGCTCGTTCCAGTGCACCGTGATGGGTGATGAATTGTTGAAAATACGTCAAGGTAGATCGGGGTCCATGAAATAGCAGGTTGAAATCGACAGTGTTGTGTATAAAATGGCGATAAATATATACAACCATCTTCGATTTCTTTCGTCTTATTCCCGATCGATGAGAGACTTTCGAGTTTCCGATGGTGAATTTATGCTTCGACGATCGTAAATTTTACATCGCGAGAGCGATAGCAGAACCTTCTCATCCTTTCCCTCTCTCTGACTCGTCGACGATGGCAGGCAGTTGAAAACGACGGTCGAAGGGGTTGTTTTACCGAGCACGAGAATTTAATACCTTCTGGGTGTTTTTTGGCTCTTTATTTTTCCCGCTGTTCGGATTAATAATTGATTCTTTTTTTTTTTACTCTGCAATATGTATGGCTTCAATGGTAAAATGGGTAAGCTGGAAAATCAGGAAATTCCAGAAAACCAATAACATTCATGAGGGAAAAATTCTTTCAATTTTTCAACTTTTGTTGAAAACAACTCAATCTGTCGCTACCAACAATGTTAACCCTCCGACAGATACGTGTTTTTCTAATCATGGAGAACCCCGACAGTCATAATAATAACAACAACGTTAATACCATACTTTTTAATTTATAGTAATAAAAAACATAACTGTAACATCTTAAAACGAATGAAATAGTTGGGATGAACGCAGGGTGAGGATCGCGTGTATTTATTCCCATTCGTAAGGAGCGATTCCTGCATTTCTGCAGTTAACTTTTTTCTGAAAAAAAAAATCTTTTCACATCTCGATAATATCTTTCGAAATATTTTGTTTCCCATTGTAAAATTGACATATAGAATTATTATAAATTATATTACTTGGATATATATATTTAAAAATTACACATACCTATATTTTGCAAAAAAAAAAATTGATTTCGCCATGATGGGTGCAATGACTTTTTTTTTAAATGTCAGCCAAGTGAAAAAACGTCGTTTCGGGAAAAAAAAAGATCTCTTAACACCAAGCAGCGTTCGGACCGAAATAATAGTTGCCGCAGCGCATTTACGTGCCAATGTACGAGGGAACAAACTAATTTCTCGATCAAAATGATTAATTTTTCGGATGTATTACGAGCGTTGTAACACGACGAGCTCCGTAAAAAAGTTTCATTCACGAAATTTGTCGTTTAGAACTGCTACGTTCGAGATTTATCGGGAAAATTTGGATATATATCTCTCGCGCCATTGAGACAATGCGGGATTACCGTGAACGAGAGTTTTCGCAGCGAGGGGGCGCGAAAATAAATCCAGCCGCGCGAGGCCTCGGAATGGCTGGTTCGAGTTATGGATCGAAGAGGCTTCCGGTGAAATGGCTTGGGCTTTCTGCACCGGACGAGCGGTCCCGACTGTTTGGAACTGCAAGTGCGAGAAAGCAGAGCGAGTTACCGACGAGGTGGAAAAAGTGACAAAACAAGGGAGAAAAGAGGAAAAAAAAGCGTTGAACAAAAATGTCACCAAAAATATGCTGCGAGGGTGGCAGATTTATTGTGAAAATCGGGGCAGCATTCTTTCGCGTCTGCTTGGGCTTTCCGCTGGGCTGCTCATCTCTGTGGTCCGGAATGAGAAAGATAGGAAGAGCTCCGTTGTACAGAGTCGCAGAGGACCGTCTGGACCAAAAGAAAAATTGCACGTGCGCCAAAAGCACGATAGTTTACTCCTCGAGAAGTAGCCACACGGTATCGGGGATTCTCCGTGGACAACGATAAATTGGAGGGTCACAAAGAACCGTGAGATCGTGGCTCCCCATACAAATTTCCGAATGCTTTGTTCTCCACGCTTTGAATCAGCGAAAATCTACAAAGCGAGCAAATTATGACATTCTCTTTGCCACAAAAGATAGATGAGAATCCAAACAAAATTTGCCAAAATTTGCCCTTTTTCGTCGATAAATTTTCAGGAGATCGATACTCGTGTTTTCAAAGTATCAATGTAACATAAGTAACCGATGACCACTCCAAATTTGGTAAAGAAAAAAAAAAATTTCGGAAAAAATAATAACTCGTCCTGCGTTAGTATATTTTTAGCAGTTTTTTTAAATATCAAACGACAAACGAGTGTACTACGAGAGTTATTTTCGTAAACATTTTTTTTTTGTGATTTTTGAGGGGAGTCCGAAGTTTTTTTCCGGAAAATTATTCCCTACATGTTTATTTTTACAACTCGGTGGGTTTTCTTCTTTATTTTCTTCGCAGTATCGATTTTTACGTAAGTGATGCCTGTGACATATGCCATTATACTCGATAGGGAGTAAAGTCATTGCTGTTTTCTCTGAGCGGGCTTAATGCCGACATTGTTTGCAGAAGTGTCGAGATTGTTACATTGAAAGTATCAATTGAAAAAAAAAACGTCGCGAATATGTGCGTATGTTGAAGGTGCAACCTCCGTCTGTTGGTGTACATATTTCTGTTAAAGGGGTAATAAAAAGGCACCATGCACAAAAGAGGGAAAATGCACTCGGCCTCTTACGTACTCGAGATACGCAAGTTACGATACTCGCGTTGCTACAAAAGCGAAAAAAGAGGCAGCAGAATTCTTTTAAACGCCAATTCAATTTTTTTTTTCAATTCTACGATCCTCATAGCTTATTCTGAATTGCAGCTAAATATCACTATGGCTGTCGCGGCAAGACCTCGCACCAGCTAAAAAGTGCAAAAATTTGTACAGCTCGGAGAGTATTTTCAAAATACTCGGCGATAATATCCGTTATTTTGTGTAATATTATTTCATTATTTGTTTATGATTTTTATACACGTTTTGATATTACGATTAATTCTTTTCAATATATTATACGTAATATAACACGTTGGCAAAACAGAGAGGCAAGAATTGCAGGGGTTTTTCGAAAAGCTCTGTGAAAAATTCATTAAAGTTCAAAAAGTTTCAAAATCATTCTAAAATATGTGCATTTTTCTATCGAATTACACGAGAAATTCAGGTGCAAAGTTGGAGTGAAAGATGTTTCTAAATTTAAACGACGTATTGAAAACTGCGCGGATTTTGAAAAAAAAATGGGAAATCATCACAAATATCGAAAATAATCAAGTGTGCATATGCGAGTGTCCAAACGCTGGGTCTCGCAGAGGCAAATGCACTCGCGGGTATTTCAAGTTCTTCGAGGGCAACGCCGAGAATTTAATGACGTTTCGAAACTATCGTAGACATCTTAGGACGCGATTAAGACAGCGTGGAATATGCATGGTATATTAAACAGAGTTTTCAAAAAGTTTTCACCGCGATAAGAGATTCGAGATTAAGAAATGGAGTCACCGGGGTTCAAGTTTCTCTCGTTGTTCCCAACGACGCTTACTCACGCGAGCTCTTTTCAGTCCACTCGCGATCCCAGAAAGAGACGAAGAGCGAGTAAGAATCACGTCAAAGTATGGTATTACCGAGTGTATAACCACCACCCACGGTAAATGTACATTAGCGTCTATTAAAGGAACGCGAGAAAAGGGTGAAGCACAGACGTGGGGCTGCGAATGTACTCGTTTGTATCGTGTGTTCCGCAAAAAAACGTCGATGATTCTCACAACGAGAGGGAAAAGTCAAGAGTCAGAGGTTAATAGTAATATATTTATTATTTTATTAAATTATTTTTATTTTTATTATATGTAATATTGCATTATTAATAATACTAAAATATGAAAAACTAAAACATGAGAAGAATAATTTGTGAGTAGAAATGAAAGATCTACGTGCACGGAAAAAAAAAGAAAATTCGGAATGAAGAAAAGAACGGAATTTCCTTTTCTGGGCAATTTGGGGAAAAGTCGGGTGTACTCAAAAATAACTAGGGAACTCTACGATATTGACAAAGAGTCCTTCGAAAAAGCGTCCAAGGAAACACGCTCTTCATCGAACTGTATCGCGATTTTATTTGTAGGCTATATGCGATAGGTAGATTGTTTATCGCAATTTTTTTCCTCCTACGAAAACGTTTTAAAATAGATCGAAAGCAGCAATGTCGAAAAAAAAATTCCGAACCCTTCGAATTCAAAGAGAAACTGCTATACTGGTGCATAAAAATAATCGTAAAACAATAAAATCCCCAAAAAGCACCTGACTCTGAAATACAGACAGGTAAACTGATGTGCAGCTGCAAGAAAACCGAATGCGAATAATCTACAATTCGAAAACACTTTCGCCCCTCGATGACGATATAAAATCGTTCGAACGTTTGAATTTCGAAAAGGATTCATGCACCTTTTGAATTCGATGGCGCATAATAAAGATAAGGGCGAAAGAAAAATACACAGAGACTGTTCTGTAAATACGAGCGAATGAACGTACGAGCTGAAATGAGGAATACACACACGCGTTTGGGGAAAGGGGATGAAAATTCGAAATAGAGAGAGGAGGGAAAAACGTCGGATGCTATTAGCCGTTATAGATTTTCGTCCGGGAATCTCGCAAGGGAAATGTCGGAAATACTCGAAGGTAACTAGCAAACGGTGACATTAATGACGTCCTTTGAAAAAGCGTCTGAGAAAATTCGCTCCCTCTGATCTGTATCAGCTCCGAAACGTTGGAAAACTTTGAACACGGTAGCGACGTTTCCATTTCACTCCTAAATTCAAAGAGGAAAAGAGTGAAAAAAAAAATATATATATACATATAAAAAACTGTAAGGCGTACAAAGATAAAGGTACTTCGATCAGGAATAGCATCCCCAGCGATATTCCCATGCCACCATCGACTTCTTACGTCTGCGAAAATGTCTCCGCGTCTCCTTTTCTCGTCCTTTTCTTTTTGCTCGTCAAGTTTCTTTCTACCCCTACTTTCATCCGAGTTTCACACACGGACGCTTAAATTACTGGATTAGAGGAGCATTAACTTGGCTCAAAGCTGGGAGGTGAGCAGAGTTCAGGGTGAAGCGATCACCAACGGCGAAAGGGGACTCGAGTGCTCGAAGAATGGTCCGAAAATAGCTGGAGGGTGGCGGAATGGCAAACGCAGGGGCTGCGCCATTTCGAGATGCTTTAACTCTTGCCATTCGGGGTTGGTGTGTGACTGAGACATGGTTCCCCGGAGACTGCAACGCCCGAGATTTACGAACTTCATTCGCGTGTATTACATGTACCAAAAGTATATATATATATTTTATATTCTTGTAGATGCGAAAAGACGCTTCCACGACTATTTCTCGGGGGTAGAAGCAACGTTCCAACGACCGAATGCCCACACGATTTCGTTTATCCTCGAGACTCTCTAGCGCGCAAAAGAACCCATCTCAAATGCTGTACAGCACGCATATACAGCATCCAAATGGTGGAAAATCGCTACAAACCCTTTGTTCGCCGAAATCATCCCCCAAAATTCGACACATAAATGCCTGAATGCGCTACGACGAGTGTATCAGCATTACAGCCTACTACGATAAACAAAATGACGATTCAAAACGAGTATCGAGGCAATAATGAAATTAAGCTTCTTTTTTTATTATTAAAATGACAAACACGAGCGAATACAGATCGGAGGGTAATTAAAAAAGCTCAATAACGTATGCGCATCGTAAGATTCGGAGGAAAGTCTAAAAAAAAACTTGTCGACTAATGGAAAACCCTGACACGATCCAACGGTCGTTTTTGTTACGAAACAGCTTTCCAAACAGCATTTGCATCGTTTTATAGGCACTATAGGCTATGCGGTGGCACGAAGCATGCCGCCATCTTCGTTATCTCGCGCCTCGCTCAAACGGCGATTTCCGTCGAATCTGTGTAAAGCTTTTGCGCATTTTGAGCAAGGGCTTCCGCGTACGTTCGAGGCAATTGCAACAGAAACGACTGCACCAGTGCGGAGTGTGCATATCCTTCGGAAACAAGCGGGGCACGTGAAATCTTCCATGTATTCTAGCGGGTACTCTCCAATCCGGATACGCAACAAAAGTGTGTGTGTTTGTGTGTCTGTGTGACAGGAAGAGAGAGGAGGGTGAGTTGCCGCACAGATACACCGAGTCGGTATCGGTTCGTTGCTCATCTGCACGTAGAATTCGATATGCGTACGCATGTACGTGTATAAAAGAGCATGGATGCACAAGAGTCAGAGGATGGTACCGGAGGCTGGATGCACGCTTGATTACGACTCAATACGAGGATTTCACTCGGATCCCGATATGACCTCTCGCAAATATACAATCTACAGCCTCCATCTCTTCGGTACTCGTCCTACATACATGGACACACTTTCCCCCAACACAATGTCGCTGCATTACGTCCGTTTAATCGATGATAAATCGTTTCGCGATACATACACGTATATTTAAACCAACTGGCTTTCTGCACTTTTTTTCGTACCACCCCCGATACTCCGGGCTGCCGAACGATCGTCATTGTTCTCTCTCGTATTCCACATGTCGTATAACTGCGAGATGCGCGTTTGAGGGACGTATTAGGGTGGATATGGACAAAAAAGGAGTCATTTTTTTTGTTCTTTGTATTATATACTGGAAAATGCAAAAATGAGTGTGCCATTTTGGCCCGCGTCGCATTTATTTTCTTGGCAGCTTGAATAACGAGGAGAAATTTGTTTCGGAACTTTGGAGTTTTGAAAATCGCTGAAAATTCCTTTCGAAATAAAATATCCAACACATATTTTCTCTTTTCAAGTACTAAAATTTTGAAAAAATTGCCAATTAATCGCAGATCTAATTTTTATAGTTGATACGTTGATTCGATAGAAATAGGTCAACGAGTCAGATGCAAGAGGCCTTTTTCGTAGAGCGTCGAATTTCTGATGAAAATAAAGTCGCAAAAAACGTGTTACTTGTAGAACTGGAAAAGTTAAAGAGAAGAATTTCCCACGCTATTTAAATAAGAGAATATTAATACGAGGGATTTGTGTGTTTCTGAATTGGTGTTTCTTCAAGTGCCGGGCATTCATTTTTCAGTGTATCAAGAAGAATAAAAAGAATATTTTTTTTTACCCACCCTAATAATGTCGTATATATCGCCGGAGACGATTTGGTCGCTCGTTTGTGCTCCGCTGTCGCAGTCTCGTTGCCATTTTGGTGCAGTCGCGTTTGCCCATGACGAGAACAGTCACATTCATCGGTATGGCAAAATATACGAGCGCAACACACCCTGTATTCTGCAAACACATACACACATATATATCTACGGCAGTTGTAATCGTTACTCGAAAAATTTCGATTATTTTCCACCTAGAACATTTCTGTGTTTCAATTTAAAGATAAAAGCTGACCCATCCATTTTTACGGCACGAAACGAAAGCAAAAGTACGTGACTCTTGCACGTGAAGCTTGTGTTTTTTCTTTTCTTTTTTCTGCCATTCGAACGTTGTTACCCGTAGAACAGTGGGGTATTGTAGCTGAGGAAAAAAGCTTGCTACGCTGGCACAACTCATCTGCATATGGGGAGCACCGATAGGTCGGAGATAAAGCCTCAGCAGCGTTTCCTATTCGCTCTGAGCGAGAGAGTATCGAACGTCATTGGTGACGCTCATAATTCTTCCGCCTTAAGGGCATTTAACCAAGCATTCGCGCCATGCCTCTGCACGAGATATTTGTTTACTTGGAAAACATGCAAAGCTCGCGTATGACGTTGGGTTAGGCAGCAAAATCTCTGTAAGGACGCAATGATCCGAGTCAGCCTGTAGGCTGACTAAAGGATCTCCGAACTCGATCTGCATAATGAAATTCAGAGTCGAAAAGTCTCTAAGCACTTTTTAATCCGACGAACACCTTTGGAGTTATTAATCATCGAAGTTCGACCAATCGGAATCTTGCGGTCGCGCGGAGTACTGCAGAGAGGGGGGGCCATGCGCTCGATTGGCTCAAACTTTGACAATTAATAACTCATCACCGTTTGGACGTATCGAAAAATACCAAAATACTTTTGGACTCGGAATTTGCGAGGCGTACGAAAATAACTTTCATAAAATCAAAAGGTATTTCTTAGACGTTCGCTCTTTCGTTGCGAAACTTCATGTTTCCCTAATAAAGGCTGTATTGTTTATTTACTTATAAAATACTATTTGTTATGAAATACTATGATCGTCTTGAGTGGAAGCCGAAGAAAAGTCACCAGTTTATAGACTAAAAATATTATCGGATAAAACAAACTTCAAACGTCATGAATCTCTTCCTAAATGCCTTTCCCATCTACTTGACATCTGGGATTTACGCACTGTTTGGATTTTTTTTTCTCGTTTGTTATATTTATTATGTTTCTAAAAACTGTTGATTCCATCGCGTCTATTATTCTTTCAAATGGATAAATTTGTTTATTAATGACGAAAGTTTTGAAAAATTGTCGTCAGCTCCAATTTTATCTTTCTCAAAGGACCATGGTCATCGAAGCCTTATCAACAGTTTTTCAAAATTCATTCAATGCCATGAGCGAGAAAAGAAAATTGAAAATGAAAAATTGCCAACATCCTCTGTCGACATTAGACAGGGAATAATGGCGTTTAAAACATTTCTTTTTTCAGACAATATTTTTTTTTTTCGAAGCATGATTTAGTGCAAAAAGTCATCTTGGGATACAACAGACACCCTTCTGTATATGCATGTTTTTTGTGCAACGCTTTTTTTTCTCCCGCTGCAAAAGTTCATTGGATTGCTCGCAGTCATTTAGTTCGCACCGATGTCAACGAACTCATCTCTCTGATGAACGAAAAAAAAAAACAGGCAAGGAAAAAGCAATATCGGTGGATACTCTAGAATTGAGAACTGGGTAACACAAGTAGGAGAACGAACAAATGCCGGCGGGAGGGAGGAAATGGAAGAGGACGAGGTGCACTTCCGGGATAGTCCCTGGCCACACATAGCGTTTCAAATAGCTTCCAGCGTCCGATCCAGAGAATGGTAGCAGGCAGAACTCCATAAAGACTGATTTACGCGCTGGATTTATGAAGACCGTTCGGTTTTCTAGGCCGTATTTCACTCCAGTTGATTTTTTCACCCCTTTTTCCCTTTTCCATTCTACAACGTCTACACGATGAAGCTTCGTTCATAGATTTTTTTTTCAGATCGCTATGGTCTAAAAGCCGGTGTATGGTTATGTATTTTTCATAGACACCTGATCCGGCAGCCGAAAACGAGAATGACTCGCCAGCGCGTCAATGTCGCTTCGCGCTTTCAGGAAGTCACATCGTCATCATGAATCATCCCTACGTTGACGCGATCGCTCGATATCCGCGCGTAAATTCTGGTGGGCATATATGCTTGAGAACAAAAATCAAGCTAGGCTTGGAAAACTGATTATACAACCCGCAAAAGGGCCAATCGATTCCCTTGCGATCGAGGACCATCCATCTTCGACAGTTTGACATCCAAATAAAAACTTTCAAAACTGAAACACAGGTGTTTTATTTTTAGGCATTCCGCATTAATTTTTTTCCGTTTTTACTTTCTCCCGCTGACCAGCATTTTTTTGAACCAAATTAATTCCGCGCGGGACGCGTGCGCTTGCGCGGCGTCCGCGAGAGAGGGAAGGGCACGGGTCCGATTGGTTCCAACTTTGACAATTAATAACTCATCGAGTTTTGTTCGTACAAAATAATACTTGAGGACATTTCGACTCGGAATTTCAATCCGAATATGAAGGGTAAATTTATGAACACAAATTTTTCAGACACCCTGTACGCGTCTGGTAAACCAGTTTGAGCTTGTTGTATCTCCTCTGAATCGTCACTTCCATTTGACGGAAAAATCCACGTGACTGACGCCACGACGCTTATCGTTCAGGATTATTTCAGCCACACGTCATAGGGTGTATTCCCCGTGGGTATCCAAGTGGTAGGGCACCGGGAGTCGCGTCAGACCCTAAGTGAAACGGATCGGGTTCGAAGTAACGGTGGAAATCTTCGAGACTGGCAAGGTTGCGAGAAACATACCAAGGTTTAACCACAGGGCATATTCCCTGCCCTTTTTTCCAGCCTCGCTTTTTCGCCATTCTCTTATCTCTTTATTCTCACTATCGCATACTATTCTTTCACGGACGGAGTCGGCTTCGATCCATCTTTCGCGTGCTATAACTTACTTAGCGCGAATTGTACTTCACTGCGATGTTTTCCAAACGCGTGAAATGAAAAGAGACGAGGAGTCATGAGCAGTCGGAGTAAATCTAAGAAAAAACCAAATGTCTTCCAACTAAAATTGAGAAAAAGGATCATCCCTTCTCGCAGGAGAGGGAAAAAAGGGTGATATTCATTTTTATCAACTCCTGGTTTTCGACATTGTTTTCCCTTGGCTGCTGGGGCACTCATAATCATTTTTTAGGTCTCTCATTGCCGTACTCGGTACCGTAACATCATTGATTCTTGCCAATTACTTCAAGTACTTGGTAACTTTAAACGGGCATTAAAAAAACGTGTGCCAAGTGGAAAAATGCTTTTTTTTTAAATAATGTAACATTATAAAACCTAAATGAAGGTTTTCATACCCGCGTAATGAAACATCGAGTCTTGGACACGAATTACGAAAACGGATCAGGGAGGAGAGCCCTCCTGTGTTTAAAGTTTCATACGGGGTGCAAAATTGAATATTCCGATGTACTTGTAAGCTCAGAATGGGGTGGAAACACGGGTGAATGGAATCGGGAAAAACAATAATGGTAGAGCAGCGAATGAGAATGGACGAAGGAACGAGACTGGATGGTGAAGTTTGTTGAATACCGAGGATCATGGACAAAAACAAAGTGTCGCGACGGAGTGCTCAACTTTGACAAAAGAACCTAGACAAAAGGTTGATCTTTGCTTCTTTTTCCTACAGTTTAACTCTCGTTTGTTCCACTCATCCTTTCTGGATCACCTTTGTACGTGTTATATACCATTGTCCCTACTCTCATCATGGTCCTCGTTGGACTACATCCTGGCATGGACTTGAACCAAGCTCCGGACTATTTTCGTACATCCCAGCTCTGTATTTTGTCGAAGCAGTGTATCCTCTTGAATGGAGCGTGTCGCAAAGTTGGAAATGAAGTTTGATTTCTGTCATATCGTGACAAGAGCTTGTCACGAGCTGGAGCTCACTTTCCATCCCCTCGTTATTGTGTTATTGTCAAATTTTTTCGTTGATTAGACGTCACACGGGTATTTTTGTCGTTGTCACTGCTATTCTCATTGGACGATCAAAAACGAGGGAATTACTCGGTTTTCCAATTGCTATTTTGCTAAAAATACTTCAGGGTTATATCTCCTCGTCAAAATTCGAGATTTCCGATTGGTTAATTCGCCGATTCCGAATTAATCGCCAAAAATAGTCAAGTAACTATGAAAATTGCTATAATTGGCAAACAATCGAATAGATGGAGCTTTCTTCCGGCTTTTCATCCCCTCGTTTATTACATTGGCATCTTCAAGATCCAAGATGGTCCGTCGATTGCAGTCGACAGGCTTTGAAGCGGCACCGTTTGTCACGAAATATCGTAAACCTCCTCGTAAGAGTAAGTTTAATAAACATGTGTACATTTACAATTATGTACATGTACATAATGACACTAATCCTTTGGGTACATGGTACATGCATGCAGCTGGTACAGCTTGGAGGCAGCGAATCCTCACTTCCTATTCCACGTATCTTTGACGAGAGAAATGCGATAAGGGGCGAGAGAGGGAGAGAGAGAAGGGAGAGATCTCTAACACGGCAATTAATTTACAACGTGCCTCGCGTTTCCGGTGCTTGTTCCGGTGTTAAGTTAAGTTCACCCTTACCGTAAGTACATTATATTAGACTTTATAATGTGTACAGCTGCTGGTGTGGCCTTTACGTCCTATATGTACGTCCTTCCCTTCGCCCGTCTCTTTTACACTCACCCTCATACCTTCTGTGGCCCAAACAGAAGACATCGCCTTACGTATGTTAATACACTTAAAGCCTGATATGCGAACGCGACTCTCGGCCTTTTGGTACGAGCCTTCGCGGTTTGCATTGTGGTACCAAATTACCATACCGCAATGAGCTACGTATGTGCAACACGTGCATGTACGTAAGAATGACGTTTCTCGTATGCTCCAAGTTTTAAGGGGGATGCAGAGAATTTCGTGCTATATCCATTGAAAAGTGTCTGCCATTTTCCATAAATTATCGCGTTCTCTTGGTGCTCGCGGATGAAACGTACAAACATTTGTAAATATTCCCCATCAATCCAATTACTCACCAAATAATTCCGCCAACCTCCGATAGGTCTGATTAATGTCATCTGCATTCATGTTTCGATGCATCGATGATGCACGTTCATCAGAAACATTCGAGAATCTTTACTGTCAGGAAAGTGCTTGATTTGTCAAACGATTACAAAAATTATTAATCGCTGTATATTTAATGAAAACAATATTTCGAAACATGTGAATTTTCAGTGCAGTTAACAAATTCAAATTGAGGATCTCTGCGCGAGTCATTTTCGTAAGACGAAAGAAGCGTCGATTAATCATCGAACGAGCAGGAGGCTGATAATCGTCAAGAGAGTGTGATGGAGCATTTCGGAGAGGTTTCGAGATGAAGAAGCAGTGCAGCTCTCGACGTGGATCATCTTGCGGATAAAATTGAGAAGATTAATTAGTCGTGTCTGGTGGTAACGCTGAATGAGCAAAAGAGGGAGAGAAAGCGAAAAAGCGAGTGGGAGATTGAAGAGGGTGAAAGATTCCGGTACGCAGACTCCCTCTCTGCGATTAGGATAAACGCTGAGATCCACGAGCAAGGGATCTCAACGTCTCTCTCACGAGCAAGGGATCTCTGCGAGTTATGGCTTATTTCGATGTACCATCAACTGCCACTTCGTTGAATCTCCATAATCGCTTTAACAGCATCTCATCTTCAAACTCTGCGCTCCAAAGAGCTCGCAACTACATTCATACATTTTCTCAAGCCGGAGATATCAAAAGTTCTTTTAATCCGTCAATCCTGTCACGACGCGAGAGCTTTTTTATCATCTTATCGTAAATTGTACAAATAAAATGTGCAAAAATTACATCCACATGTGACGTATTCCCGACGATTGTGTATCTCCAAAAAAAAGTCGCAAAAGAGTCGTATATTTTTTAGTACAAGCCGTACATAGCCTCTACAGACAAATTGAATTCCTTGTAATTGAAAAATGGTTAAACATTTGGGTTTTCATTTTATTCCGTTGCGGAATATTGCATTCCTTGAATGTACAGTCCAAAATTGTTTGATATATCCACTCGCAGTTAATTTAAAAGAAAAAAAAAGGACGCTATCCGTTGTGCGCATAAAGGGGACATATTTTTACCGGTGTGAAACGCATTAACATAAAGTTAAGAGTCCAGAATTAGTGGTGTTGCGGGAAGCATTTAAAAGATAAAAACAAACTTTTCCCATTAATAGAGAAGAGCACTGGAGTGCGGATGGTCGGTGGTTCGAGTACGAGAGAGAGCAGGTGCAGGAAGGGTACGAGAGTTTCGTTACTCCGAGGGTGTCGCCATTAGACTGAAAACCAACCAGTGAACCGCCATCCGAGTCACTCGCGATGGGATTCGTGTAATTATTTCGCAAGTTTTTGACAATTCACACCACGAATGAGTTACGAGTGAGAGACGCGACAATCGTTGTCTTTGGTGCTTCATCGCGGATATTCGCAAATTGTCACTTACGAGCAGCACACTTCCGGCAGTCCTTCATGATCGAGACATGACAAATTGAGGATAACTCCGAATCATGACATAAACATATTAGCCCGACGGAAATTCAAACTCGTGTCTCGTTTTTCAATGAAAAATTACTGAAAAATTAAATGTTTCCATCGCGTTCTCATTTTATCCGAAAAATTCATGACGATGTAAGAACCAAATATCACTACGATTCCACCTGAAACGACATCGAACATATGACTGAATTAGGTCCTCCGATCGGAGCGTTGGAATCCCATTAAAAAAAACAATTTTTAGACAAGAAAAAGCAGCAAAGATGTACGTCAATTCCCTCGGGAGTGTCGCCCGGAATCCGCAGTTTTTTCCGTCGTTGACGACTCGACGTGAATCGCCCGGTAGGTTTACACGTATTGGCGATAGATAACAGTAGGTTTGGTCCAGCGAACGCGCATTTATAGTATTCGTAATGGTGCATGAACGAGCCCCGAACGGATTCCGGCTATTTTTGGCAATTCCGTGCTATTCAACGTTCACATAATGGGTATAGCTCGTTGACGTTGGATACTCCGCGTGTGGTAACGTCCAAACGTTCAATGGCAGCCTGAATAAAGCGCGTACATATACTATATACCATAGGGGACAAGATGGGTTGCGAAACTCTTGTATACGGGGGATAAATTATGTATTACCAACTGTGGTACCAACGGGGCTTGTTGCAGAGAGCGATCACCCGGGCACGGGGATGTCCCTCCGTTCGTGAAAATATACCCGTGAAATTCGGCATTTCGCGTTCGTTCTCGCACAATTATCGCTGCTGTTCGAATTTCACGACGTCAACGGGCTACACGTATATTTACGTGTGGACGGAATCTACACTGGTCACGTTTTTAATTAAACTACTTTATAATTATCCGTTGCTCAGACGCGCATTTTCACGTATAAATGCTTCAACCCCGGCGTATGTGTACATTTCATCCCCTCGTCCTCCCCTCGCCCCCTGCCCATTATTATACACGCACTTGTATGTTGGGGTGTGTATTTGTAATTAATTCGAAAGTCATGATTGTTTGCTGGCATGGTCACTTCAAAATCTACTTTCTGGCACGAGCGAATTATAACGAGAGCAATCAGACAGCCCCTGTATTTTAATTCTGCAGTATTGATCGGATCTTTTTAAACATTCGTAAATAAAATTGAAGCGCCAACTCGACTCGTCCGTCATGAAGAAACGTGGGGAAATAAAATTCTCGCTGCTTCGGTGTATCGTACAAATTATCGGATTAAAATGGGAGCCTGGTTGAGATTTGTACTTGGCACGTGAGTTTTGTTCATGATTTTCCTGCATTTTTTTCGCTGTGTAATTACTTTGTCAATTTTAATTTCCGTCTTCTGTTTATACGTACGAATATACCTTTTTTGCTAGCAATCTCTCTCTCTCCTGTCTCTTTCCAAAGTACTCTATTTTACCCCGGTCCCCGTAATATATATTTTTTCAATTCAAAATTATTATCGCTACAAATAATATTTACAAGCACTGTCGATATTTTACTTCAATGTTGCGGATTGAAAGAAAGGCCACGCTATTTTCTGAAGCATTTAAAAATACATGACAATAATCACGAAAAAAAAACTGGATTAACGCAAGCGACGCGTATGAATATTGTTTTTTGGTTCTCGCGGACTGGAATGTTGACAAAATCGACCCGCAATAAAAAAATACATCGAAACAGATGCAGCTGTAATTATAATAACGCGATTGCACGTTGTTATAATTGCTTTGTTTTAAATAATACTTTTTCAAACGAGATCGACAGATTTCTCGAGCAACCACATCTAGACGACAGAATCTCGTGATATATTTTCATGAATGGTCGTGAAGAATGGACCTTCGAATACGAGCTACCAGTTTTTCCCTTTTTTTTATTGTTTTTTTTTTTTTTCGTAAATCCGTGCACGATTGTACAGCGCGAGAGATATAACGATCGCAGAGCCATTTCTCAGCTAAGATACAAGCCCGTGGTTAAACCACATACGGAAAAAGGCGAGGACGCTGAGAAAAGCTTTTCACAAGTGTACATCCCCTCCGTGCACATGCCGTTACCCCTGTGCGGACCGGAAAATGTCCAAGTGGTAGAGCTCGGGCTGTGGTCAGACGCGAGAGAGACCACCCTTCGCAGCGCATTGTTCGTAGGTTAACAAAAGGCACAGCCCTCCCAGTGACGCCCCACCGTCACTGGACGATTATTCCCCGTTTACCAGCTTCCGAAAAAGACGAGAAGAAATGAGGTAAAAACGCAAAACGAGCCAAGAGACACCCGACATGAGACCACCGTGTAGGAATGAAAAAAGAAATTATACTCGAGAATCAAGCGCATTATATAAATATTAAAACAATGTAGAGAGCAAGAGAGAATAATAGAATGGATGAAATTCGTCCTGGATATAGCTCCGGAAGCGGTTTTGCGGAGGATGAAATAATGAAGGGTGCGGCGTTCAGTTGTGAAGGAAAAGCCGAGCCGTTCGGAGGAAAATGAAGCATTTTCGTGTATTTCAAATATTTTATGAGCGTGCGGATTATTACGAGCCTTGAATCAATATGAGTCTACAAAGGGACCTCGTCGGATAATATGTATTGTTATAATTAACAAAGACTTTGGACGAATGCGATATGCATCAGTATTTCGTCGAATAAACTTCATTATTTCAAGTCTCTTTTGCTTGGATAGATGTTTATTTATACGAGAAAATGAGGTTCGATGTATTCAAATTACAGTTTTTTTTATTCCACTTAGTTGAATGTGAATATCAGTGTTTGATGAAAAGAAGTTTTGGTTTTTTTTCCAGGCAGGTTTAAACATTTCGCTCGCGTGAAAAAGGACTCCTTTTCCATTGGCCGTAACTCCACAACGGTGAATTTTATGATACTGTGACAAAGGACCTTTTTTGTAGAGCGTTCAATTTCCTACAAAAGCATGCTACGCGTTTTATTCTGAATCTTGTCGTTATTGAATAATACAATTAAAACAAGCTAACATTATTTATCCTATATTATTTTTATGAAAAATCGAAAATTGCGGTGAGAAACATGTTGAGATTATTATTAAAGGCTAGAATTGTAAAAACAGGTTCGGTTTAGGAAAAAATCAAACGAAAATTTCTTTTCATTTATCCCAAAGTGCAGTGAGGTCCTTTGGGACGCTCGATATTTCGCAAAAAATGTTTTCGCAACGTTGACGTGGAATTAATAATCCTCGGGGCTTTTACACATAATCAGCGTGCATCGCAGCGATAGTTACCTTCTTTTTTATATTTTTGCCTCGAAAGGATTTCATTTTTCGAGTAAACTGTTGCATCTCTGATAACCATGTTTGTCCAAATTAATACCGTGAATAGAGTTACAAAGTTTCGCACAGGGATTTTGATTTTCAAAAAAACTTTTCTACGATCGCGTAGGGCTTAAATTATTTTCGCAATTAACGTTGCGAAACGCCTCAGGATTTGATGAATACATCAGCATTTACATAGTATACAGCAGTCCCTGAAACTCCGAATGCTTCTCCCATTAGACTCGATAGAGTCGTTAGTCAAATATTCGTAGATACAAACAAATCGATAAACGCTCGATTTCCCCTGGCTCGATTTGCACTCGTCTCGGTTTACTATTCAGCCGAACAATCTTGATATTCCGGCGTCTATCTCTCTCTCTCTCTTGTGCTACAACGGGGCTTCAAAGTTTCTCGCACTACGGACTTATTTGTTCGTAAAATATTCCTTGTTGAGAAAAAAGTATTTTCCTATTCAGAATGATTGTAATACGATAAAGTGCGCGGCTGTAACGAGACATTCGATCGAATGGAAGTGAAAAAAGAGGAATTTTTGTTTTTTTCAATATTAATATGTTTATGGATCTCAAGAAAGTACCAACGCTATGAAATTTCATGCTTGAATCAATTCGTGCTGCCTTACCGATGAATTCATGCTTGGACATGATAATTACGCGTATTAAAAAATCGTGCAGAGGATAAACGCAAACACTTTTCATTTTCGAAACTCAACGATGAACTGTCATGCTTAATCGTTCTTGTATGAATTTTTTTTTTTCGTTTAGGCTAAAATATACCAGAGGGCGAATAAATTATTCAACAAATGAGAAAGCATTATTTTTTTTCATTTTCAATTTTTCCTCATCGAAAAAGAACTCGCAAAAGTTCGAAGTGAGACATTTTTAGATATAAAAACATTGTACACCGTGCTGGGTGTGGCATTTTTTCGAGCGGTACTTCACTTTTGACCCGAGTTTTCAGAAATTCGCGTTATTCGTCTATGATTTAACGCCTAACGACGTGAGAATAATAATCATTTTGAGTATGATGGTGAAATAAAACAAGGCAAAGAGGGAAGAAATCCATATTTCTTCCGAGTCGCCCCATTTGTTTTTCGCTCCGTATCCCGGAGATGAAGAGCCCCCGGTCGTCGTAACAATTTTTTATCTAAACGTTTCCACTGTTCGCACCGCGAGCACACGACGGCAGTTTTCTCGGCACCGCGTTATGGCGAACTTGCGACTCCAAGTCCGGTCTGGTGACCGGCAAAAACCGCGAATTATTACCTCAAGCCGAGCACGTACGCGTACGGTATTTCGCCACAAGAGGCAGTGGCTTCCGGAGTGTCGGCCTCTCTCCTTCCGCTTAATCACGTAAAAGATCGACGAAAGCGATCTTCCGTTCTCTCATGCGTTTTCCTACGACCAACTTCCGGTCGACTTATTCCCCCCACTGGCGGCCCGATAATCGGTATGCCCGGAGGGTTCCGCGAGGCCAAACGTAGAGAAAGCTCTTGATTATTCAAGAGCTTTCATCCAGCAGAGTTCGTGTCTTCCATAGTCTGTCATCTCGTTGATTAAATTTCAAAAAACTTTCATAACGATCGTTCACAAATCGATTGCAACGGAGTAAGGCGTAGAATTCCGAAATTTATTCATTTTTCGGTTACGCGTTCGAGAATTGAAGGGACGTTTCACTCCCTGCCGGCTCACGGATACAATTTTTTGAGGCATTTTTTGGATGTTATTTGGATAATTTTGTAATGGAAGTTTTATGCATTTTTTTCTCGATCACTGGACGAGGGACCTGCAAATAATCCCCAGGATTGCTGGGTGGCAATGTTTTTCAGTTTATAAACGGGAATTTTCGATGATCGTTAGATTTTCGAATTTGAGTATCACGAAATCATACGTACAATTTTTTATCGCAAAAAGTTTCGAAACAGCGACATATTTTCGATTGTTTTTGGATTGTGTATTACGAGAGCAAAACGAAAGTCTGTTCGACATCTCGCAATTTCACTTTTGTTTCTGGACACGCCGGACTGAAAAATTAATCAGCGCGGACATCAGACGACGTTAAGGGTTGAAATCTTGATGTCGTAAATCGATGTAAATCAACCCGAAGAAATTTTTCGAAATTTCGCGAATGTTGCTTTCGTTGTCTTTGCAACATTGAAATCGAAAATTTTTGTTCAATGCAGAAATTCGTCCCGTATTCCTGATGCACGATGCCAGTGGAGGTGAACCCCGAATCGCCAAACGTATATACTCTGTTAGTTCAAAGTAAAATAAAAACCGAAGGGGAATCGTTAAAAATGTCGAAGAATCGATGGGGACCAATTTGACGAATTCGAACGAACATTGTACAGTGAAAATAAAAAGTTACCAGCCATTTGTGTACACCAAAGTAATCGGCCTCGCGTAACTTAATATTGGATACATTTGCATAGATAGGGTGGCACGATTTATCCCACTTTGCCCAGTGAACATGCGAAGCTCAGAGGCCAAGCGAATTGGATATCTCGCCGAATACATGTAGGGTGGTCCAGGAGAGGGATGATCCAGTCTCCGGTGTGTACCAGGAAAATTGGGTTTTCCAGTCGATGGCGAAGCTTGTTTTCATGCTCGATGAAAAAGTAGATGAAAACTGGCACGACGAGAAATCTTTCGATCCCCTCGAGTCGTTTCGGTGCCTCGGAAAGTTGCTCCATTTTTTTATCCCCCCTTTCCATTCGTTGACACATCCGGAAAATTCGTCGGAGACGGGAAAAGCTCGCTGACGCTAATTATGACGATAATATCAATGACAAACGGGTTTAATCAAAGTAATGGCGAAAAAGAGTATATTATTAACAAAGCAGATGTGAACATCGAACTTTTTTTTTTCACTCGCGACGCTTGTGAAGCTCTCTCGTTAAAAGGCAAAGTACGTAAGCATTAAAAATCGAAGCTACAGCTTTTACTCGAGTTATTTTACGAAGAATGAAAGCGCAGTAAATTGTGAATAAAAAAGGAGAAACAAACGGGAGGATCGATGAGATGTTCGCGCTGGGAGATGCGGAAGATTTGTAACAATGAAATCGAGCACCGAGGGAAAATATCTCTGCGACAGGGAAATGGTGTAATTTCTGCGCGATACAAAGTAACATTCATGCACGCGGAATGAAGCAAACGCGATTACCAGCGGATCGTGGAATCCGGATTTTCCCTGGAGAAAAAAAGTAAGAACACTCGTCCGGAGCAATGTTTCATTTTATACGTATACATTATATAATATGTACGCTCCATGGTTTTATAAATCGTTGTGACTGTAAGAGTATCTTATTCGCCAGCTTGCAATTCTCCATCGGTGCGAGAAACTGCGAGGTGAAGCGCTCTCGTGGTGTACGGATTGGGAAACGAAGAATTTTTATCATTCCCTATCAAGAAATATACCTGAAAAGACCTTTCGAGAGTAGATATCAAGGGAATGGAGTCGCTGTAATCGAATCGTAAGGAAAATTCGATTGGCTCAATCAGCCTGGCTCGTATATTTATCATACATATATATTCGTACGCCTTTAACTTTTTCCAACCCTCATTCCCTCACCTTTTATTCCAAATCTCTCATTATCACGTGTTACTCCGGTTGTCATCATTAGAGCCACAGTGCAATCATCGAGAGTGCGGGAAAAGATGAAAAAAACACGCGACAAATATTGGGAGAAAAATAAAAAAGTGGTATAAAGTGCACGGTGTCCCAAACTGGGTGTTAATAATTAAAAATTGGATTTGGAATTAAGTTCCGAGTCGGAATGTTTTTTTTTCTTAATCTCAATCAGTTTTTCCGATCGATTAACAGACTCTTGATTATCTCTGCGTATAATTACAATCCAGAATCTGCAATTTTTGGAAAATTGGTTTTGAAAAAACCTGGTAGGGGGTAAGGGGGTATCTTAAATTCACGGCGTTGTATCTGACGGGATGTTTTGAATTGAAATTTTACAATACAACAAAGTCAATCACGAATACGTTTGGATCGATATCGACATCCATTGGCATACCCCTAAGAAAATCCTCAAAGTTTCGTCTTTATTTTCTCCAGTTTCTTTTTATACTTCCCGCCCTGGCATATCCCGATTTTGAGGGATTTCCCATACGGCGAATTTTTGTTTGTTCCGCGCTCATCTCTGGCTTCTTCCTTTTTTTTTCATCCTCGTACCTTTCACCCTTCGCGTCAGGGAAATTCCGCCGCGCACGGGGTGCCTTCGACCGCGTCAATCCACGTCTCGAACGCCATCTTACCAATTCGAACAATGACGCGAATAATAATAATAATAAAATTCATCCTAGCAACGATGTGTCTGGTATTCCTCACGCGAGATTTCTGGCAGCAATTCGACAGAAACGCGAGAACGAAGATGGAAAAAACTGACGAAAGAAATTGAAGGGTCTAACCGACAGGGGACACATCGTGATGCCATCATCCTTTTTCGCCTTTTCGCTTTTATTTTGTCTCGCCCATCTCGCTGCGATTTTTTTCCGAGGGTGACGGTTCTCACCCATTCTCTCAGTGACGGAAAACTTTGTCGGTATATGACCAACTGCCTGGAAATCCTGGATAAAAAAATCACGACCATCTTTCAATCAACCCCAGAAACTTCATCGTCCACCTTTGAACTTTTATTCGCGATCCGTTCATCCTCATCGATATCATATAATTATTCAGCTGGTATTTTCAAAATCTTTGGCAACGATGCAAGTAGAAACGAAGTTGAACATGTTTTTGGAATCAAGCTGCGTTAGAATTTTGAAAAAATTGAAAATTACGAATACTGTGCTCCGCATACAAATTTCAGTGACCACGAAGCAGCCGAAAACTAAAAAAATTAGCGTTGATCGTATGAGTCATTATCAGCTTCCATTTTTAGTCGTAAAATCTGAATTTTTTTGAATCGACGTGTCTCCAAGTACTCTACTTTTACGACGAAGAAACAACACTCTGTTTCAACATTGTCAAGTAGGAATTACCGATACCTCAATCCCCTATTTTTTTCTTTATCCTCTTGTACGTCAATTGGTTCTGAATCTCATGCAAAACATCAACCACTCTTTGTTCATTTAACGCTGATCCTTTTTAGTACAACCAACGCACGGGTGTACACGAATATACGCACGAAATGTACAGTCTCACTTGCATCGATTCGTTGATTATTTGACCAAATTGCAAGCTCAACTCAAGCACGACTGAGCGCTCAAATTGATACTGGTTGCACACACGAATAGACGGTTAAAATCGTTGACACCTGTCGGAATGCCCATCAGGCGATCGTCGATACGATTCGACCCCCAACAAGCGACTCCAACCTCGTCACAAAATCCATATAATATTTTGTAATTGTCAAGAATGTTCAAAGATTTATCCAACGTTCGTTAAAAAAAGTTTCAGTTTAAGCCAGGTGCTTGTTGAAAATCCATATTCGTACGAGCTTATCGGAAACTTTTCAAACCCTGAATAGCATCGATGTGGCATTGGAAAAAAATTTCAAAAATAAGTGTATTTCATTTTTTTTATCACGATGAGTCTGCCAAATGTTTAGGAATACTCCAGTCTGTATGTTTTCCTCAAAATTATAACGTTTTCAATGTCTGTCATTAGTTTATATATGAATTTTTGACGGAGAAACTTTGCGAATAAATAAATCTTTCCCTACGAGGACTTTTTGGTATTCTGGAAGCCTGCATAAAGTGATCTTTATTTATGTTGATGGAAATCAAACTTTACGAACAAGTCCAGATTCGACATGTTCATGCATTTGATCACCTGATCCTCTATCAATGATTTGGATCTTTTCTCAAGGTCATTTGGATCTGGATCCTCCTGGCGTTCATTTCCGCACCAGCGAGAGACATTTGGCATTTGGACAGGAGAAAAAAGTGTGAAGATCGATGAAACATTCTGTACATACATAACAGAGAGAGAGAAAGAGAGAGAAAGAGAGCAAAGAACGAGTGCCTCCTTAATCGTAAGTGGCGTGGAAGCTGAAACTAGTTGGAAGTAAAGACAGCTTGGAAAGAAAGCTTCAAACCGATCTTGGTCCTCGAGTGGTCGAAAGTAGCACGGTTGCCGACGAGAAAATAGGATGAGGGCAAAATAGCTGAAGCATGAAAAAAAAGCAAGTGGAAAAAAAAACAGTCAAAGTAGAAAAGGTGAAGAAACGTCCTGATGAAGATTCTGGGAGGATTATTGAGCGTGAGGTGGGCACGTCGAGGCAAAGACGAAATCCTGACGTTTTATCACAACACAAGCGACAAATTTTTTTGGTTTAACTAGAAACAACTCTTTTTTTTCACATGACGAGAAATACGACAAGAGAAAGTAGAGAAACGATCTCAGAGGGCGCTGCTAATGTGACGCTTACGGAAAATGGACTTTTTTTGCATTTTTTGATGACCGACATTTTTATAAAAATCACGCGAATTCTCTTTTTCGAAGGCGGATATATTTGAGAATTTTTTCTTTTTTACGATTCGAGATTCGGGTGAGGAAAAAAGCGTCGACGTGCCCAAGAATGTATGAAAGAAAATCGAATGCCTCGTAAAAAAAAGGGGATCAAATGTCCTTGAGATTCACTATCGTGTAGCGAAATAGAATCAGCTGGTCTCTACGGAACATGCATTTTTCTGGCGTACATGTATCCTCATATCAGCATAAATCCGAGCAAGGCGACATATCGTAGCCGCAAATTCCTCTGTGATAAAATAAACGAAAAAACATTGTGATATAGATTTTTTCCAAACGTACGTCCTGCGAGCACTATATTTATAACCACCGGACGATTTCTCTGCACTGACGTTCTTACTCAAACATATTTTCGTGATTATTTTCAAATAAAAATAAATATTCCTCTTCCATTTTGTTCAATATTATTCAATATTATGGAGAAATGGTGTGAGAGGATTTAAATTTTAAAAAACGTCCTCCACTCCCACATATCCGAAATGCCTTTTGTACTCGTGAAAAAAATGCTTTATTCGTACGATATGTATTTTTACCTCGAATGTGAATTTTAAAAAAATCGTTGTGTATTTGTGCGTCAAATTAAGTTTATCGGCAATTTTTTTTATTCCGATAGCAATTTCACGCTTGCTTCAAAAAATTATGTCAGATTGAAAATGATATTTCTGTTGGATCGTTTATTGTAAAATTAACGATGACGATTATCCTAAGAATTTATTTCCTTTTTGGCTTTTTTTTCGTAGTTTTCGAATTTTCCATCGATCTTTTCTACAATTTTTATGAACGCATATTTAATATCTGCTTGTACACTATAATTACCGTTATCGTTTTCTCTATTGCAGGTAAGGATCTAAATTTCGCCAGTAACAATGCGGGTGAGTTTTACTTTCTAACCATTTACTTTTTCTTATTTCGCAATAACAAATCGGCTCCAAAAATGATTTTTATTAACGGAGGTTTTTTCGAGTCGCTGATTGCGAATCCGCCTCTCGTTTTGCAAAATTCAAAATGCAGTATCCGAAGAACAAAACTTCGCGAAATGTCTGAATTTCTCTGAAAATAGGTACATTCGAGGGTTTTTTCGAATTCCTAACTTCCCACAAATCCGACATCCGCCGGCTCAGAAATTCCTCTATATCAGTTTTCAGCAAAATTCGACAATTTTTTCAAACTTTCGATCGCCATATTAGATTCGTTATTTTGAATATTTCCTCGGGTAGATCCATGAACGGCGATTCCAAAAACCTTCGTGTACTAACATCCATCAGAATTCACGGACCACGAAAGCTTGCAAAGGGTTACAATTTCATAAACTATCAATAAAATTAAATGAATTTAACGTTCAAACATCGAAATTTTGTAATATGAAGAAGGACAGAGAGAAAGAGAGAGAAAAAGAGCGAGGGTCGTATTACGAAAGAAAAAGGAAAAAAAAAACAAAGAATGCTACTCGCAATTCAAGTAAATTGCAGTGAATTCGAAAGATTCCCGAAGGGCATTTTGCAATGAGCGATAAGGGGTTGAGACGAGACCAGAGCGGTGGTTTTCCCGCTTCGTCTTGCTCACTTTCTCTCGAGCTTATCCACGGAGAAGGGCAAACGAAGGACATAGATAAGGCCGGCAAATTGCAGTCAATCCGGCTGATTAGACTCTATGGACTTAATCCCGGGATAGTTCGACAGGATATGGTATATACGTTCGGGTGGAGTAGCGGGTTTAGAACCAACCCCCGTGAAATCTCTGCTCACCACCGTTAGTTTAGCCAAAGTTATACACGTCCTACAAGAATATAATGAAAATCGTTTGAAGAAAAAAAAAACGAAAAAGCCACCCCTGTTCCAGCGACGATAACGTCAGGTCGGGGACGTTTTATTCGACCGAAATCTCGCTGTGTTCGGATGAAACTATTTTTGCCACATAATCGCCAAAAATCTCTCGTGATAAGACGCATATTCGTGTCACTCCGATAGTTTTTCATTAAAATTAAAAAAAAAGCGTATTCCACAGCGGCATTAAATTCTCCTACCTGGTCAATCGCTCGATGTTTATCCTTTTTTCTTCAAGCTTCTTCATACATTACGTATAAAAGCGAGAGAGACAGGATATAAAGTAAGGAGACGTCTAGGAGTTTTACAAAAGCCGCTCCTAAGATCGGAACGCAGATGGAGTGTGCATAGATGTTTTCCAGCGAGCTAAGAGATTAGGATTTCGTAGGATCGGGGTAGCTTCGTTCTTGTATGGCGCACGATGCTGTATACCCTCGCTTTTCTACTTTCAACCCCGAGAAGAATCTCCAGGGTGTACTGCTGCACCCAGCATGTAACCTCTTCTATACACGGGTTTGGTATTTCGTCTCTCGAAACTTAAAGGCACAAAGACATTGTGTGAATCGGTACGTCGTTTTTCGTGTCTATATACGTATATGTATACAATGTATTGTACATACATACGTGCACCAGGGTGCATGTACAAGAGGTTCGCTGAAAAGTGACCCTCTTGTACGTGAACTGCACGCGGGTACTTTCTAATGCACATACGAATGTCCTCATTATCTCTGGCACAAAAGAACGCGAGGAGAAAGGTCTATGGTAGCAAAAATACATATATATATATATATTAGTATATTACGTATTTTGCAATCTCTCTATAACAGACGTTCAATCCATTCTCCATTTCAACAAAACGGAGTATTTAATGTTTTATTTATGTACGGAATTTAAGGCTGGATTCAAGAGTAAAGAAAGCACGAAAGCTTTGGACTTTGCCAAACGAAAACGAGTATTTAAATGCTTTTTTTCACGTACGAAAACGTATGACTTTATTTTTTTTGCAGAAATACGAACGCTTTGAAGCGCCGTGACTAAATTGACGAATTAAAAGCGATAAACGTTTCGCACTAAACCGGAAGTCGTTGTGTGGAGAAATATTTTCGTGTGACTTGAGTGGCGAACAAATATTTAACTGGAAAAAATGAAAAATCCTCTCGTTGATTAATTTAAACGATTCTGTTGTCGTTCGTTGTCAATTTTAACGAAATACAAGAAAGGACACGATAAAGGAGCATCAGAGGTTTTATTTATACGCGAAATTGAGCGCGGAATCGAATAATAAAGAATCCACGAAATTTTACAATTTTTTTTATGAAGATTCGAGCGAATTAAATTTGCGTTAACGAATTGAACGATGGGATTTATTATTTTTTCCAGCGTTAGCTTTTTTGCACCGAGCTGGAACTCGTTGCATCGAGAAATATTTTCATAGAGCCGTAAAACGAAATATTCCTCTCAAAACTGCCATATCCGGTCGTCCGTTAAACACGAGCTTCTCGTTTCGCACGATGTGTTATTTTTGTTATCCGACGCGATCTTTAAAAAATACAATTTCGCTTTGCTATAAAATCCTGCTGTTACGAAAAAGTGATACAAATTTTTGAAAAATGTTCATTCGCGATTTTTTTTCATCCCCCTCCCTTTCTTTTAGCCATTTTTTTCCGCAAGTGTAATTTATCTTTAGATTCGAAGCCTCCATTGTCACATTCAAAATGAGATAATTCGTACAGCCTCTCAGTTACACCTTCTCCAAATTTGGAGTGCAAAAAGTACACCACGAGAACGTGTGCGAGCTTTAAAACAAGTGCAAGTTACGTGCACACGAAGCTTGGAACGCAGCCAATATTATTCTACCCCTCTTATATTGTGTTATGTACATTGAAAGCACTATATATGGGCATTGCTCTCAACCCGTCTTTTGTTTGGCACAGATTTACTCGTATATTTCCAGATTTATAACGTACACAGTTATGATTCTCCTTGCAAAGTCAAATATTTAACGCTCTCGTGCTCTCTTTGATCCAAACTTTTTTTTACAGTGTAATTCATACCAGTTACAGTGCCAGAAGATGTCACGATGGTTGTGTTTGCGCTTCGATGCAGGATTCGCATATCGATGATTATTTGGATCGCAAATTTGAGCACCGCAAAAAAAGGAGTGATATTTCAACAAAGTGAAATTTAAGAAGAAGGTTCACAGAAAAATATCGTATAATAACGTGTTCGAAATTTCGCATTTCCTCTTTAACATTGACTTTTCTAACTTTGAGCAATCAAAAAATTAAAATTAAAATTTAATTAAAATTAAAATTGTTTAAGACCGCGACATCAGAGACTCGTCTCGGTTTGCTACACAGGAAAATGGGTTTGAGCTGTCAAACAACAGCTGTCAAACTGCAGAAAACTCGTGCGGATACAGCCGGCGTTATCGATCGAGTTTAGTGGTCCTCGAAGGAATCAGTAGTCTTCCGTTGATGGTAGTTGACTGACTCGCGTTATTTCCTTTTTTTTTGTCCAATTTTCGATTCAATTTTCACACTGTCGGAAAAAAAAACATTTCAAAGAAATCTACGTCACACGCAGATTTAGTAGCAAAAAAATGGATTCTCCGTTTGTTTTTGCCCATCGAAGTTGCAAGAACTTTGGCTGTTTCATCGAGTTACGAGTCACGAGTGAACCTCCTTAAGCGAAGGGAATATTTTGATGCCTCAAATAATCCTCATTACTCAAGAGCGGCTGTAACGGTCGATGGTAAGTTTAATTCCATGACGTCACACTTGGCCCTGTCGCCGGTCCAGCTGATGCCATAATTGCATCACGTCCTTGCTGAGTAAGATGTCTCATTTGTAATTTTCGATAAAATCATTGTCCGCGATGTCGCTGAACGGCGTGAACTTAAACTTCGGAGGTTATTCCCCCGAGAGATTGGTCGCTCTGGTAATTTAGTCGAATAATTAAAATGGATTTTCCTTGATTGTCCACCACGTGCGTGATAATTCCGTCTTCAACTGCACGATCTTCGGTCTTTATTCGTTCGGTGGATTAATTCAATTCCCACCAACGACAATCAAGCTCGAAGAGCGAGGGGGGATGAAATACTTTGTCGTGTTTCCAAAGTTTCGAGTTTCGTTGACGCCGCGTGTATTCGCGGTTACAACGAAGCAGGCTCAGGCTGCGGTGTGTATCTGTGCAACCATGATTCGAAAGTGTGAGATGCTGAGAGTTCGCTCAGGCAGAATTGCTCATGGCGACCGAGTATCGAAGCTAATTCGCACGATTTCACTGACGAAGACTATAAATACGACAAGCCATCAATTGTATATGGCATACCCTTTACTGGTTCACGTGATTCGTTCCAAACTTGACTCGCATCTTTCAAGACCAAAACATGGCTCCTGGAATATCCAGCTTCCTTAAATATTGATGTTTTACCATGGGTAATTCCGTCAGCTGAAGCCTACAGTTCCCAAATGTTTTCATCGATGAATCGATGAATCACAGTTATTTGACACGGACAGTCGATTAATTCCGAATTCTCGAAAGCAATCGTCGTGGACCAAATTGTAGTAAACTGAAATTAAATAATAAATCGCATTTTCAATACACAATTGACACGTGAAAACCGATCAATGACACATTATTTTGAGTAATCGTTTCGAAATAGATTTCTTTACAATTCATCCGAAAAAAATAGACTTCCGTTGAAATTATTCGTCCGATTCGTAAATAAAATCGCACCCTCCGTTCCCCCCTTCATATTTACAAGTTTTCGGCTCGACGGATTGTCGAAACAGCCGTAAAACCGACGCCGTATTTTCCGCGGGAGAGTCACAACGGAAAAGCGAAATTTCATCGAAACGAAACGTGCTTTTCGACGTTTTACCGTGAACTTTGACGCAAAACCCCGTGACGGACGATGAAAACCGTCCAGCGGACAAATGATGTACTACACACAATGCCACCGATATTGAAGAGCATTTGAGAGATCAAGGATGAATCGCGACGTGAAAGAGGCGCGCCTTTCGATGCTATTACGCGAAAAGCAATTCTTTCTAATCCGTCCGAGCGCGGAACCTCGACTTACGTTTAATTTTCCAGTAAATAAACGCTCGGGACCGGGTCGAACGACGCCTTTAGAAGGGATGCTATGAATGTTTGTGTGTAATGTCGTGGCGCATTCGTATATTTACGCGGTATCTGTACGTACGTACATGTGCATGTGTATGTACGTGGATGTCTGCATGGATCGAAAAGCCGCCACCCCTTTTGCCCTTCGTGTGCTACCGGCGTTTCTGCTCTCCCACGAAATCGATAGTCCATTATACCGGCTTAAGTTACTCGATTTATATGTATGCTCTGTCCTTTCTTGGTAGCTGCTGGTAGCAGCCAGCTGCAAGCCTATACCGCACTACCCCTTTATCTCCATCCGGTATGTATATACCTCCAAGATCTCGCGGCGCCAGCACGAGAATTTGCGGGTGTTTGATATCACCTCCATACCTGGCTCTTTCGCGTACGAAGGTGAGCCGCGCATCCATGCCAACCCGTGGATATTTTCGTATATACATAATATACCCCCCCTTCGGGAATATTAATGGAAAAATTGTTAATAACGCGTAATTGACGCCTCTCCGAGGAAGATGACTCAAGCAGGACCCACCTTCCTCCTGGAGGCTCTGTCCGATTGCGCGGTAAAAAACCGACGTCAAAATCTCACTATCTTTATTTCACGACACTTTCTTAGTGACGTTTATTCATCAGGATTGTCAGCATCTCGCGCAAAACGTACGAGAAATCAGGAAAAACAAGTGGAATATGTCATTTCCGGTTCTAATGAGATCCCGGGTAGCCTGAAAAATTCAGTGTAATGGCAAGAGTGTTGCGTAAAAAACTTTGACGAGTTTCAAGCGTAAAAAGGTAATAGAGTTTTTCGTCCGACGTAAAATAATCAAGAGACAATTCTCAGCTGTTCTTGACAGGTCGTCCGTCGGTAATTAATCGATGATCGGCGCAAGGTTATCCGAGCGGAAAAAACTGTCGTCTGGTACGCGTTATTGAGACGAGACTGCTGAGTCGAAAAGGCAAACTTTTCCGACGAGTCTTGACGAAAAAAACCATGATAACGGATGGTAGTCAACGTTGGAAATAATGACGTAATATTCGTCGTTGGAATTCTAAAATAAAATATTATTTTTGCGATCTAATAATTTTTTTCATGGACTGTTCGCTTCGTGCTTCTTTCCATCGTCATTATCGTCACTTTGTTCGCCTGCAACTCCTGGCAAAACATTTTTCCAAACTTTTTTATTTGAAAAAATGGACTTATTCCCATTACGTTAATACACACCGCGAATCCGACGGTTAACCCAAGGATTAACGTCAATTTATCAACTGCCAATTAACGCGGTGTTAGTGAAAAGTCAAGCCAACGCGTGACAGTTTCGTGATTCGCCTTTGCCAAATTATATTGCAATTACAGTTTCGATTATTCGCCAAGCTTGCGGTGTTCTCGTCGAAATCGCCTTCCCGCGTAATCAATCATTCGTCGTTCGAGCGTTATATAAATTAACGAAAATTTTCAATCAATTTTTACACCAACAAGTCACGAAACATTTCACATTCTGACGGATCTCGTTAATTCACATGTGTGAATAAAACGAAATGAAACGTTCAATGTGCCGGAGTAACAAAGTCAAGTGCTGAAAGTTGCAATTATTGCGAAAAACATTAAATTTTCATTACGTCTTGCGGTGTGTTTGTTGGAAGATATTTTTAAATTTGAGCGATAGATCCTATTGAAATTTTGCGAGAGGTCGTGCATCAACGTTCAGAACCGACTGTTGAAACTTCGTGCACTTCCTGTGAAAATAATATCGGCAAGGCGACCACCTTAAGTTCAGTCCCCTCCTTAATGACGTGTCTGCAAATGTCTCATACTCAGAGATAATAACGTCGATAGGTGTCGAAATTATTCAACGAGTTTTCCCATCAAATCTGGATTCACAACAGAGTTTGTACTCTCGTTAAAACTAATAAACGTTAAATTGATTTTCCATCTTCCGGATGAAGGTACGATTTTTTTTGCGCCAAATCTTGTTGGACTGCGGGTTATAAAATTCATCTATGCATCGTAATCCATTTGCGCCATGGAGCCACTTAAGGGGGATATTGTTTGGTAGCATTTCTACTTGGTCGTCGAATTATTCTCTGCCCGATGCTGTGTAATTCGATTGATTTCTGCCAAAGTAGAAGGAGGCTTTTTCACTTTTTCAGGCAAGATGGGATGGCGAAATTGAATATAAATGATTAAAAGCATGTTTATTTTTATGATTTAAAGTGCAGCTCATCGACAATTTGAAATTGAATAAATTATTGACGTTGACTTCAAATAATGATCGTTGGATTGCTCGACACAAACTTACGAACCTTAAATTCGGGGGCTAGTGAAACTATTATTTATTAAACTTCTAAACTATTAAACTATTAAACAATTAATGTTTGGAAAAAAATGTGAACAAATGCTCCCATTACAAGACCAAACCATCGCGAGTGATAGACCACGTTCAAACGTTGAAGAAAAAAACCACCAGCTCGGTTAATATTCACCATATTTTATCACAAAGTCTCGATCTTTTGCGTGAAAGATAATTCTCGAAAGCTTTTTTTGCGCACATCTGTTAGTCTCGATACAAGCTCCGGAGCGTTCTCTCATTTATTCAGCCCCGAGGGTAAGATATTGAATGATAAAAAGCGAGCAGACCAAGAGAGAATAAGAATTCAGGGAAGGTAAAGAATTTTTTAAAAAGAACGCACAATTAACAAGCAGCCTAGCGTCCTCAATCCTCTCTTGTTTTTGAAGTTTGCCTTGAGAAATTTTATCGCGAAAGTTGCTTGTTGGAGAAGCTTGTAATATACGCACAGTCGGTACGCGTTATCGCGGTACAGAGGATACCCTGGAGATTGTTCCTGTGGCAGATAAGATTGAAGAGGGAGAAAGGATTTTCATGAGGTATTCAGGAAGTACTCGGGAAGAGCACTCTTGCGGGCATAATTTTCGAAAAAAAAATAGTGCGAGTGGTGGTACGATAATTACAGCAATAATTAACCTGAGGAAACATTGTCTGCCCTATTTTACATCGAAAATGAAAAAGTTTTTGTTGCACACTTTAACGCACAAGGTTTTTCGATAATTACAGTACATCGCGTAAAATGATCGAAGAAAAATTCACATGTTAGTTTGGATCGAAGAGCGGCGTTTTTGTCGCATGAAATTCCGAAGACTCATCGAGCATTCCCACAATGCTGCCTTTTTTGAAACGCGTTTTTGTGACTTCAAGTACCTTTTATTCGATTTAACCGGGTTTTTTTTTCATACTTTTATGATCTTGATATGCCAGAGGAACAAAGTTTATGTTCAAATTGTTTTTATGCTCTTTTTTTATTTGTTTGTACGAATAAAAAATTCAGAAAAACGGTGCTTTTTCTTTTAGAAGAAAGTTTTAAGAGTATCCTTAGGAAAATACGAGAATTTGAACACTTTTGAAATTCCTCTAAAAAGTGCTACGACCTTTGAAGAGTTACAAACCGTCGAAATTTCTTCTCCCACCGTGTATCCGATCTGTCCTAGTCCGAAGGCGAAAGAGTCTTCGAGGAGACTGCAGCATCCTTCCTGGACCATTTTCAGGCTACTCGCTGGATACAGGCTCTCCCTAGACTTTATTTTTTCTTGCATTCAATCGCGAGCGATTTTTCGAGTAACAATATAGCAGCCTTGTCTGCATTATGATAACATTGCTGTAATTCGTCGATGATGGTAACATCAGGTTTAAGAGGCCAAGTTAGAAGAATGGAAGCAGAGAGAGAGAGGATAGACCGGTGAAAATCCGTCTATTCTTAATGAAGAATTTAATTCCACCCGACGAATCGTTCATGCAGAATCAATGACCTTTCATGAGGAGACGTCGAGTCCATAATTGAATGATAGGAATAATTATGGAGATATTTCCGCTTGTTACCAACGTTGTTCTCCTTGGGAGCGAGAAGAAAAAAACACTATTGGAAGCGTATTCCAATGAAGTGAGGACTTTCCAATTTCGCAGTGGCTGAATACAGATGTGAGATATTATTGAAGTTAGCCCATTAAAACGTTCTTATTGCACAGTGAATGAACGTGACGTTTTAATCCATAGTAAAATGCTCGTGGAATTTGTGGAAAGTGCTGGCTCGAGTGATTGATTTATAAATTACGTCGTAGCTATCTTCGAAGCAACGACTTCATTGAAGAATGATACCGGTTTTCAATGTTGGCTAGACCTTCGTCAAAATAATACAGAATAAATTGTGAGAAATTGTTTTGTGTGCTCCTAACGTACACTGTTACTTGTGGTTGCGAAGATACTTTGAAATTTTAATCACGAGATGTCCATTATAACCGATATCGGTTTTTTAATTTCAATCTACTCTTACCGGGGACTGTCCTAGAGATGCTGTGTTGATGAAAACGGTCCAGACCAATCTACAGGTACTAATCTCGAGTATACGAGAAACACCGAGGGCAGGGATGAGTCTGGCAATGACAAAGACTATGAAAAAACGTCGTGAGGGTATTTTGGACAAGTGGTGCCAAATAAAAGCCTCCGCTGTAACATACATGGCCGGAGACTTTAGGACGGCAGGGTGAGTCTCCTAATCACCCTGCATACAATATTGTGCATCAACGGTATCGCTACTTGTTACGAGAAGGTGCTGAAAACCTCCAGGTGTGCCTAGAACTGTAGGCTTCGCTTTAAGATTCTAGGTTTTCTCCTTCCTTCTCTCTGCCAAGGGGGTATGTTTGCAGAGTATACGTCTCGATGGCGCAATAAGTCGCAGCGATAGTTTGTTTTAGTTCGCCGTCGTCTGAACCCTAAGCCCAACCTCGCCAACCTCGATAACGGGTTTGACGTCGTAACTTATCATCGTTTACAGGGTGGGGCAATAACTATTAGCACCTTAGATATTTTCGAAACTATAAGGTTCGCAAGGTAAACTCAAACGTATACATAATTTTATTTACCGCACCAAAATCGGAAGCCTTATCGCCTTTCCAAGAATGTTTTGATTTTTCACGCTGATACCCTTCTTTCCTTACGTGGAAAGGTTTCCAACCCTTAATTTTACCAATCCCCGCTATGGACTAAAAAAGACGTCCTTCCTTCCAAACTGTTCAAGCATAGCTGTTTTTGGGTTCAAAGTTTAGAGACACCTGATTCGAAATTAGATTTCTCATTACAGAACATCACACGTAACTACGAGGATTCATTGTCCCTTTGGTAAATACGCCAATGTCTTGCCTCGGTTTCAGACAATCCCGATAGTGGTTAGAGGTCATTGTACCACCCTGGATTTGGTGAAGGACCCTTGATTGAAATTGACATCTCTCGATAACCCCTCCTTAATTCGGAACATCGCGTGGGTTCGATGAATTCATGACATCCCTATTGCGTTCTGCACCCCTTCGATCATTCCCTCTCTCTGCCTGTTTCCCTCTCGCTCGGAACACGTAAGAACTTTGTTGTACACTTTCATAAGCAATTTTACATCCTCTTCTCCTTTTTCCACTCTCATTTTCATGCAAATTTCCTGCTCTATGGGACAACGAGTTTATTCGACCTCGACTGTCGGGCGATTCCGTATTCTTCGACACGACGATGCCGCACCGAGAATATAGCAGAATGTTGTTAACGTGTATAGACCTGGATGAAATACAGGAAACGAGGTAAATTTGAAGAGGTGCACTACTGGGAATGCAAACGAACGAACGTTGCCGACCAGCCAACGAGTTTCCGTACCCAATCTCCCTGTGTCTATATACTTGTATGCATAGACGTATCAACGTTATCACATATACACATCAATTTAATCCTAATAACACAATAGCACACAAAGTTATCAACAACCATGAGGTATGGTGTATTTTCTTCAAAATGTCACATGCTTTTTTCAAAATCTGTTTTCTCGCGAAGATACACGTGTCTGTATATTTATCTTTTGCAATAAACAATTATAATGGAAAATCACGAAAGTATATATGCATCTCCCTGAAATCCTTAGGTAGCGTATACCGCAATGTACAACAGTAGTTGAATCGCAGTTGTTGGTTCGCGAATCTACGTTGTATGCGCATGTAGCCACAGGGAAAAGTCGAGAGCATGGTATGGCAGGGGGTGACAAAGAGCTTCAACCCCGGGGGTCCACCTGCCAATTTGCATGCATTAAACAGAAGGCAGAATTTCACCTTTCGTGCTTTCATAGACCATCTCAGTGTACGAGAGCGTATATCGTTCCGAAGCTCGTGGAAGCTCTTTGAACGTCTCCAGCCACTTCTCCTTCAACGCTGCGAACCTCAAACACAAGCGAATGCCAGACACTGTACAGGCCGGGTTTTCGCGAGTGAAACAAACGAGCGGGCATAAAATCTCCATGTACGCGAGTCTCTGGATAATCCGCTTCGACAAATATCGCATTGCCGACGGAGTGTGTCATTCCTGTGGCAGTCGGCTATCAAGAGGTCTTATAAGACCACCAACTTTTCGCAAATTCGAGAGATCATTATTGACCGGGACGCTGAGATGAAATATGTTCTCGGGGCAAGCCATATTTTTTTGTATGTTTTCGACATTTGTTGGGACATCTCCAGTTACCATAGGGAACTTCCGGTTCGGCTTACCCACATATCCACCTAACCATCTTGCGTCACACACACAAAACCCATGGATGAGAAAGACACGGGTGAATCCAGTTTAGCGACAGAGACAAATCAATCAAAAGCCTCCCGAACTGCAGGCTCAGAAAGACGGAGGATTCCTTAAGGGGCAACATCTATCCAGAAAACGGTTGGCATGTTGCAGAAGGTATACGCTTTGTTCCAGCCCAAAGAGATGTATTATTAGAGCCTTTGGAAAAAGAAACAACGATAACCAAAGCAAAATGGCCGCTGGAACATCAGAGGTCGCTGATGTTCCCAATTTTGCAAAATCAAGCTTCATCTCCCTACGATATCCCGAATACGTCGACGGTTCTCAAACGCGGGTATAAGACATGTTGGAAGTGCCAGCTAGCCGGAAGACAACCAAACAGAGCGTATTTCAAGTAAGTTTTCGTAGAATCGTGATTCACCATGTGTACTTTGGGATATTGACGACGTATGATAAGATGGGCTCAAGCACAAAGTTGGTACACAATATTCCGTAAGTTTGAAGTACACGAGCGATGCTGCTTGCTAGAGTGACAGTGGAGACCGATGCTCTATACGAGATCGCTCAATTCTCGAAATGCAACGATATTTCGTTATTTACATTTTCAAATTCCAACTTGGAAATCCGATTTGCATGGAACAAGCAACTCCACCTGGGCAATACACGCAAATTTAATATACACATATGTACGTCCGTAGTCACGTCGAGTTACCGCTGAATCTCAAGCACAGCAGTCGGAACATGGATGGAGAAAAGATATTTGATAAAGTTAGAGACCATTGTGACGTTTCGAGCGGATTGAAATGCTTCTCTCTGCGGTATACTTCACCGGAGTGCCTACATGCATATGCGTGTGTGTGAATAGCGGGTTGTTGGAGAACTCTGCGCATCTGTACGTTGTCTCGCGGTTGGGAAAAGTCAATCTCACGACAGGAGTGAAGATCGAACCGTACGAAGAAAAGATTCTTCACGATTCTTCAGCTCTTTTTCATCGAGCTTCCGCTAGCCTAGGCGGCTTAGGTTGGAAGTTCGATCAATTATTCCGATGATTCGCGTATGCGATGGAAGAATTCGCTTGTACCATGTTGCAGCTTCCCCATGAAAGCTCCAGCATCCGAGAGGAGTATTAAGTAATGCACCCCATCGTAGACTTCTCGGCGTACCAGCCACTCGTTGTGGGGACTCTTGTCCCCGCGTATGTGGTGGAAATAATTATCTCGCGCAGCGTCATCAAAAAAGGCCTCCCGGAATCCAAGGAGTAGTGATGAGGGAGCTCTTGGGTGGCTTTGACGACGATCGCCGGTCCAATTTTACCTTCCCGTAAAACCTTTTTGTCACATGGTCGATTTTGCAAGATTACGCCAGGGCTCTCGCATGAGACTTCGACGAATATACGAAGGTTCACTCGAGAGGATCCTGAGACTCTCCACAGCCCCGTGCTCTCGAGTCTATCTCGTGTGCTGCTCCATCGCATCATCCGTGGAAGGTTATGAGGGCTTTGGAGGCGTTGCGAGACGTGCTGGCATGTGCATCAGACACGCGGAGAGCTTTCTTTTCTCACTTCACCTTAAGCAGGCGCGGCCGAAAGAGTCAAGAAAGCTCTTGCGGTCGCGTCTGTGTATGTAAATATTGACAACCCTGCGGATAATGGAAGCTGCGCAACCCAACTTTCCGGCACTCGCTGCGTTTATTTTTTTCGTCGCGATAGCAGCGTTGGCAAAAAATTTATCACGTTAGATCGTCAACTCGAGACGTTTTAATGAACTTGTCGGAGGATTTGTTAATTAGTCATCGAGAAAGTCAGCAGCAGGCTGATAATTGGATGCAATCGGGAATCATTCTGCTGCATCGAGCACGAATGGAATCAATCTCGTGTCGCAACTGCGTCGGAGCTTTAGGGTCGTGACTGTTTTATTGGCCTGTTCGAGAGTCATTTCTAATGACGAATTACCAAAGGTAGACCCCTGCATTCGTGTAAAAATAAATTCCGACGTGGTTAAGGGGAACCCAAACGAGGATTCACCCGCGGAGTTGTCCCGTCCTACGGTCCTGATACCCGAGAATTTTTTGTAGAATTATCCGGACATTGTTGGGGTAGTCACAAAAAGAGTTCGCATTACCGTTTCAGCCCATATAAGAGAGTATACGGTAATAAGCGAATTATTCATTTTTTTTATTACTTGGTTTCCTGGCTTGATCACAGGATTTTCGATGTACTAAATCGTAAATCGCATAAAACGATGAAAATGTGATCTTCAATTGTCGGACAGATCGTTCCACTTGTACCTTAGTTTCCTTGCTTTATTTCCGTGTTCCGCAATGTGAAAAAAGAGGCATTGATCCAGAGTATTACCAGCAAACAGCGTGTGATTTTCATCGAGTTCATTACGGTTTTAATAACACGCGAAGCACGACTCTGCCGCAACTCGATTTGTTACTCTTCAGCACTGCTTTCTCCAACTTTGGATCGATCGAGGGCGAATTCGTTTTTCCTCATTCGCGTATAATTTTCACCGTCGAAGACTGTGCAAATCTGCGTGACAGAGCGGTTGGAAAAAACACCTCATTTTCTCCTTCATTGACAATTCCCTCTATACCATCAAACTGTTCAACCAAATGGCGTTTCTGGTTCGTCCAACCGTTGCGGAATGGCAAAAAGTTTGGAAATCTGCGAACTGCCTTTTGCCAGACTTCCGGCGAACATCAAAGACTTTTTCTCAAGCAAAGTTAAGACGAATTGACTTAATCATGGAATAGATATTCCGTGGGAAGCGCAAACTGCTATATCTGCGATCTGGCAAAGATCTATGAGTTCCGTAAAGTCATAATGGGGTTATTAATATAGCGCAAGGTTTCCTCACATTTACGTCAAAAGCACTTCACTTTGAGTACCTATTTTCACATATAACGGTACCAAATTTAGACTGGCGGATGAATTTTCACCGGATCAGTTGGGCTTCAATCGAGAACATTATGAGAAGAAGACGGACATTTTTAGCCGATCAAGAGACATTCGAGCAAATCTCTGTATAAATATGCATCCATTTAATGTTTGGTCCGGGAATCATAAGAGCTATTTTCGCCTCTTACAGATGTGGCTATTTTACCATCGAAAACCGTATTACGACCATATCCTGCATGTCCAATATCCTGGCAAATCCTTTTTGCAATTTCGTTTCATCAGTGCTGTCTAAAAAAAAATGTTAAACATCGAGGAAATTTTACCTCCAGCTTTTCTCCCGATTGAAAAAAAATCATATCCGTATATGCGATGGCCTCTGTTTAAAATTGCAAAATATAATTGAGCGTTTCTTTGAAACGATTATTCACTTCTGCCCACGGGCATACAGATTGGATATTTCAGATCAGAATCGTTTTTCCAATATCCTGGCAGATGCTTTTTATAATTTTGCCTCCAATGTGCCCTAAATCTTCAGTAGCTTTGTTTCAGAAACCCCAATTTTTCTTCGAATCGATTTAAAAAAATCTGTATTTAGAATTACTCCTGTTTAAAATTGCAGAAAATAATTCAACGTTTCCTTGAAAGAACGATCCATTTGTGTACTCGTAGGAAGATATTTCAAATTTTCTGTGCAACATACCTTTTTCAAGTCAATTATTGTGGCGTTTTAAAAACGAATTAACAATGAAAATCATATTTCAATTATTCCGATCAGGCATCCTGGCAAATCCCGAGTGTAAGCTTGCTTTCTGCCTCCAGCTTCTTCCCAGATCGATAAAATCACGTCAGTTATCAGTTATCACGTCATTATCCATGTTTAAAATTCTAAAAAATAATTCACCGATACCTTAAAGTGAATATCTATTTTTGTACACGGACAATATTCCTACTCGAGACGAAAATCGTTTTTCAATATCCTGGCAAGATTCTTTTTATTCCCCGAAAAACCCTACATTCTCTACAGCTCTGTTGAAAACGGTATAAAAAATGAAGAACACTTCCTTCTTCTCTTTAAATCAATAAAATAATATCTGTGTAATAGCGGTTGTCCTTGTGTGCAATTGCAGAAGATCAATTCTGCAATTCCTTGTAACGATCGTCGAGCGTTGAAAAACGATGATGTTTTTTGTTTATATTCTCCCATCGCTGTGTGTTTAATAATATTAAAATGCCGAATATGACAGAAAAAATGGCGTACAAGGGACGATTCGAGAAGAATGCGGCAGGGACAGGACCGTTGAATAGAAATTCCAAATATCTCGGGGCTGTGAAGTTGGCCACCTAGTTGCTCCTTCCTTTTATCTCTCTCTCTCTCTTTCTCCCTCACCTATTGTCTTTGTACTTTTCGTTATTTTCCTGTTTCCCTCTTTGTCAAGCACGTTCAAATAAAACAGAAGCACGACACATCTGCTGATGCGATACCAGCCGCTTCGGGGGTGATGGAAAGTGCTCTGAGAAACTTTTGGTTTCCGCCCCGATGCTGCCTCACGCTACATCGGATGGCCGGACGGACTTGACCCTTTATTACGTTCGAAAGCTTTGGTCGACCCACTTTTCCACTATTTCTCTACCCGTGGCTTTGTATACGGTAAAGTCTCTTCTGGCATTTACTCGCTTCATCTTTCCCTGTTTATCTTCGAGTATTCACTTTGTTCCGAATTGACGCGAACTTCAGCTCGATCGCGGATCTTTAAGCTTGGCGCGATAACGAGGAACAAAGGGACAAAGATAAATTTGGAAGGAAAAAAGAGAGAGAAAGATAGCTCTGATTAAATATTAAAAAAAAAACAAGAGTAGTCTGACGAGAATATGAAAAAAGTGTGAGGTCGTTTATCTTATAAACGCAGAAAGCTTCTAACGTATTTACTAATAACCCTGCGAAATCAAGATTCTAGATTGATGACATGTCTTATTAATATTTATAATCAAAATAAAATATGGATTAAACAGAATAGGGAGGAAATAAGTGGATACATTTTTACTTTAATTGCAAACTTGTGTCCTATCAATATTCTATGTCTTATTAATTAATGTTTTATTAGTATCTACAGATTAACCAGAATAAAATATGGATTAAACAAAATAGAGAGAAAATAAGTCGATAAATTTTTACTTCAATTGCAAACTTGTGTCCTATCAATATTCTGTCTTATTAATTAATGTTTTATTAATATCTACAGATTAACCAGAATAAAATATAGGTTAAACAGAGTTGGGAGTAAATAAGTCGATCAATTTTTACTTTAATTGCAAGTCATCGGGGTGAACTATTTCTAACTCTGAAAATCCATGAAATAGCGGCTCTCGTTTCCTGTGTCTAAAACCGGAATTAACGTCAAATGTGCCGACAATGTATCGTGAAGTTTCCAGTCGGGCAAGAAATCCACACCTTTCTTTGTCCAAATTCGCCGGGCTCTCGGGATATCCTGTATCGCCGCCTTCATTATTTCAGACTTTACTTCATCAATCTAGTATACTTATATGCGTGTATACGCATATTAGGGTGTCGGTCTTTTTCAAAATTGACTATTTTCATTTGAGCATGCGCTGAATCATTAGTTAACAGCCATTTACCCCTGCGTAAATGACGATAGTTTTCCCATTCAAATAGCATGGGATTTGTGCACTTTTTAGTTTTTAATTTTTTTTCACGATTGTTATATTTATCGAATTTTTAGAAATTATCGATTCTCCTTTCATTAATTTTCAAATATTAGGAATTGGTCCATCCAGAAGGATCGAAGTTGGAGGAGACTCCACCATTTTCATAAATTTCATGGATATAAAAAGCGAGAAAAAAATTAGAATCTGGAGCGTACGAAAATCTTGTGTTATTCGAAAGGGAAAAAAAGTCATTTGGGGAGGGGTTTGTGGCATTTGAAAATTTTGAAAAAATCTCCAACATTGTTTTTAGGCTATAAACTAATGACCTGGTGCATATCCAAGTGGAAAAAGTCAAGTTGGGAAATAACCGACACCATGATATAATACTAATGTATATACAGGTTGTCCCAGAACCGGATGCTGATAATTTAATGCCATACTCGAAAAAAAGAGACAAAATTCGAAAAAGATTTCGCGCCCCAAAATACCAAAATACGTTTGAATTCGTAATTTCAGCCCGAACGTAACTTTGAATCATCAACATCGAGTTTTGACATCCCCTGTACGTACAGCTGAGAAGCTTCAGACGAGTATAAAAAAATAACTTTGAAACTATTATTCGCAGCAACGCGAAACGATAATCGATTATTCGCTAAGCACTCAGACCGGCCTTATCGCGTTCAGACTTTGTGACACGCAGGTGCACGAACATCGCCTATAATAAAACAGCGAAAATCTCCAAGATAAATATTGTATAACCCTACAGAATGTATGCTCGCTCTAATTTCATTTCGCGTCAGACGATCACGAAGACACTCCTCCGTCGCGTAATTCTGACCTGGGAGGCTTCATAATTCATGGAAAATAAAATCTTTTTCGAGATCGATGGAAATCGAAATTCATCCCTTGAAGAAAACGAGGGTTTCGAATTTTATTCGAGACGAAATTCGTAATAAGTCGTAACGTTGATAACCCCTTAAGGGTCCAATTTCGATTATTGCTGTTCATGGAAAAGTCGTTTTTTGGGCGAAATATGTAGACCGTGCGGTCAAAATTAGAGTAGGTTTCGAAAAAGTTGATGAAAATTGGAACGACGAGCGAGGGACGCGAGAAACTGCAATCTGGAACACACGTGCTTTCATAAACAGCGCCGTTTAGTCACGCTGGATTTACGACTACGGCAATATCGAGATGCGCTTTTCCGTTGCCCTCACATAGATCGTTCGATGTTACGCGAACTGGCGCAATAAAGCTTTTATCAAGATCCGTATATAATACATTTGCATTCTGCAAATGTCGCTACACGATCGATTTATACAGGATGATTCACACAAACGCGTCAAACCCGAAATAAAATGGCAATTTTTTTTCACATAAAACAACTCTTTCCCACGGTTATTACCCGATTTCGGTTACAGAACGACTCGCGGGCCGTAGGGTCGAGGCCTGACATTTGTTTAGTAAACAAAAATATCGCTATTATTGAAAAAAATACTTCGCGACACTTCCATAATTTTTATTTTCGAAATATCATCCTCTGGGTGGCCTGGAATTTTATTGCTAAAATATTCTTTGAAAAAATGTACAGTTTTTCCGTCGAATACGCAACGTGAATCGTCCTGTATATCCACAACCGTTACAGACACTGTTTCTGCGCGCTGAAATTTTCGTCTTCCAGCAGCGATATCCGTTCGACTTTTCACTTTATTTTTTCTCCCAGTAAAGCACCGCGGTAAAATTTTAATTTATTCCTGTTGGTCAACGAGTTTCACAATATCAGCTGCACTGATAATTTCACACCGAATAACGAATGTTGAAGCGGTGAATACATATATTCCGTGCTGTTATTGCGGATATCATCCATGCCCTATTATCTACGATTTATTGGGGCGTTATTGATTTCCACCGAATATTATGACGCATCGTAATCTTCTTTCTTTTTTCGAACAAAATACACTATATATATTCCGTTTGAACACAAATGTATCATTAAAATTCGTTTATAGGTTTGCCAAAGAGATTGCCATATTTTCAAAAATATCGGAAAAATCGTCTTCGATAAAACAATAATGGATTTGCCAAAAATGTGATTATAATTTTCAACGCGAGTTGAAAAGTCGCGCGAACCGAAGAGACGACAGAATTTTCCGCGCGATATGCCGAACGTCGAAAGCTGGATTTAAAAAATGGCAATTTCTTGAAAATGGGTCGGAAATTACGCAATTCTTTGCTCGGATAATGAACCCCACGGGAACGGGAACGAATGAATAGCATTTTTCGAATCAATCATTTGAATACGCAGATCGCTCATCGGAATGTCGTATCAGCTACGATACACAATAGTGGCTCGGTGCAAAATCAGCGAAATCGATCGTTGGAAAAAGCTCGAGGGATTTGTAAGTCCGATATTAATGTTCTCGGTACATGATATTGCCTGCATAATCTCTGTCTAGTGGGCGATACATGGTTGCCGTCAAAGCTTCCATCGACCTTTCCATACGCTGTTTGAAAAGTTTTGAACGTTTGTTTTTTATTGCAGTTTTAAAATAAACGGTATAATGCGAGGAAGAGTTTAAAGCGAATTTATATTAAATTTGTACGGTTTGGCAGTAGCTTCAAACGGCGGATATTTGCCTTGAGCGTACGGTATCGATTTCTGTTCGAAAAAAAAAAATTTATATGCTCGATTTTGCATGAAAATATCTTTATTTTAAAACAATTACCGCATGGGAATTTTTTAAACAGCGCTTAAAAACTGCCTCAATGAGAATACTTTTCCTATTTAAGTGACGTGGGATTTTTGCACTTTTTAGGTTTTAATTTTGTTCACGCTTTTTATATTCATTAAATTTTTATAAATGATCGATTCTCCTTCAACCACGATCTCCTAAGATGGACAAATTTGAATATTCCCGACGAAAATTTGTTCATTAACTTTTAAATATCCGGAAATTCATTTGAAAATATCGTAAAAGTAAACTTAAACGTTTTTCAAATTAATGAAAAAATGGTTGTCCGCAGTATTAAAAGTCCTTCATCTAAAAGGATCATAGTTGAAGGAGAATCGATCATTTTTAGATATCTAATAAATATAACAAGCGAGAAAAAAAATAAAATCCAAAAAGTATAAAAATCCCATGTTATTTAAATGGAAAAAGTATCGCCATTCGGGCAGGGGACGTTTGACAGAAAAGTGATGATGACTACGAGACTTGTCCGGAGATTATCAGAGTTGCGAAAGCCAGCTAAAGACCGATATGTAATTCTGGTACATGCTTGTTTTTTTTCGTGTTGCACACATGCTTCCTAAGAAACATTGTTGTAGACAGAAGGAGAGAAAAAAAAACAAAAAAAAAAGCAAAAGAGAAATAGAAATAGCTGATGTCAGGCATGGTAGCTTTCCTCGTTGCATCATTTACGGATCCAACGGAGATAATCTAGGATTATCTCCGTTGAATCTTTTATGCTGCACCGCCAAATCCCGAGGAATATTCCAAATGGAACTTACGCTTCTTTTTATTGGTTTTAAAAGCTCTGGTAATTGTACGGTACACGCTGGCCTCTTCGTCATTTGATAGAACAGAGCAAACTTTTCCATTACGCGGATATTTATTATTAACGCTTCTTTCCTCAAGGTCGTAACGAAAAATTACCTTGAACGCGTATTTCACATCCGAAATACACGAGAGTCGTGTTTATTCCGGAACATTTTCAGGAGCAGATTATTTCGAAATTTCCCATTATCAAATTTGGCAATGTTTTTCTAAAATGCTTGTTATCGCTGCGATGGGAACGATTTATCCCTTTTTTTGTTATATTTTTAAAAAATTCGTCCTCCGAAAAAAGGTTCAGCTCTTCGCTTACGCGGAGATACTCATCATCCGGGAACATATTCTCTCTGGGTTTGGTACACGTATTAATGGAATTTTTTGCTGACTTTAATAAAGACCACATTAAGCCGGCTTTCTCTCACTTCGTATCGCACGTTTTTCCTGCCTGAAAACAACGAATTCAACGGAAAGTCCACCTCACCGAAGTATTAACTTCAACAAAACTCTAATAAAAATGACGTCGGACTCATTTTATTTCTCGAGAACATTTTTACGTCGCACTTTTTACTACGTTTGACAAATTCTCTGTTTGCAAAATGAGTATGATTTACCCTTTTGTCAAGCGAATTAATCCAGGCTCCGAAGACTTTGATGTCACTAGTGATACGTAAATTTGACAAGAGTAATCTTTTTTAAGGTGAAAATGGAAAATTGCGATTGAAAAAAAAATAGAAAGTATAGGTTTTATTTTCATATATAGGGAAGAAAAAAAAGTTTTTATTTTACCAACGCTGAGACACATTACACGTTGACTATAAATCTTATGGCGATTGACGAGTTTAATTTTCTCGTCAAATGTGTTAGCGGACGAATCTCCTGATAATTTACGGACACGTTCGAGATAAAAAATTTCCCGATATAGAGAAAATATCCTTCCTCGCGTGCTACCAGTGCATTCCCTTCCTGCATCTGCCGATAAATACGATTTGCTCATTTATTTTTTTCATTCAATAACATCTAGCAGAAAACTTTTTCGTTCTTCGTGGAACTCGATATTTATTCATCAGGTGGAATTACATCCGCTGCTTCGATTTCGACGTCGATTGACAATAATGTTGCCTCATTGACATTAAATTTAATCACTTTTCAACTAATATAATATTGGCTCGGGGCTTTAAATACGGCGATAACGATAATTGCACGTAAAGTGGAAATAAGAGAATTTCGATGTCTTCTCGTCGATTCTTCGCGGGGGCCTAATCGAATTACGCAGCTGGTGGTTCACGCCCTGCACACGCTTGGATCGCGTAAAAGCGACAAGTGTGTATAAAACCTTCGTCAAGTTTATGGATATTAATTTTTTATTTCATCCAACGAGCAACATTCGCTTGGCTCGAATCTCCCTCCTGAAACTGTGTGATTTAGAGAGAAAAATCGCCGATACGATCGTAATAAAAGCAGCGATATAGCATGGAGCGTTCTCCTTCATGATCATCATGAAGGGAAAAAAAAACATTTTTTTTTGCTTCTCGAGATCTCATCTCCGGATATCAGACTCGCCCCGCAGATTGTATACAGGGTGTTCAGGAGTTTTAAAAATATCTATAAATAAATGCTCTTAAGTACGTACCGACAGCTCTCAACCCCTCAGCGATGCTGAAAAAGCAATACAAACAAATGCTCAAGTATCCTTGTATGGTTATTAATTTATCGTTAAACTCGTTTTCAATCTTAATTTTGGACAGCCGCTCCATCCACGAACCAACTTCGAAAGAGCTTCTAGATCTGATGAATGACGAAAATGAAAAAAAAAGGCTTATAAGGGTGTTTATCCAAGTTTCAACGAGTATGATAAAAATCTAACGAGTAACAGAGGGTTCCATTTAAAAACAGGAGTCGGGCTTCGATGGGCGCTTAGTTTTCGATCTATTTAACCGTATTCTCAAAGTCGGACACCCTTTGCACATAGACGACGTTGAATAAAAATCACGATTCGATGTACAAAAAAAGTAGGCGAGTCAGTGCTAAAATTCCATTTCGCGTTTGCATTTTTTTTTATAAATCGTGAAATATACGTTAATCGCAACGATTGTACTCGAACGAAGGAGGATAAACCCCCTAAAAAGTTAATAACACGTGGTCAATGCCAAAGTTTCCATATAATAATGTTTTTTTTCGTGGACGTTTAATTGATTCTAAATCTTCATCCATACGACATAATATACCCGTAAATATGTCATAAAAGCAAAGCCATAAAATCTAGGGGTAATTAATATTTTTCTCATAAAGAATTTATCGCCGCAAAGCGCAGCATACTTGTTTGCATACCAAGACCAACAAAAATAATGTGTGCTCTGCTGAAAATACGAGCATCATCGTGGCTGTCATTCTCGGTTATCCGCCTCGACTTTTATGACATTTCGCTAAGGATTTCTCATTTCTCTAAGAAATTGTACAATTTCCAGCTTTTCTGCTTTCCGTTTGCCATCTGGCAAAGTCACGAAATTCCCTTGCTCGTAGTGTATAACAAATGTGCTCTACGTAGAGAGAACGCAGAGTTGAGTGAAGAGATCATGGGGTAGGAAATGAGGAGAGGGATGTAGGGAAAGAGAGAGAGAAAGAAAAGGAAATCCAGGGAGTCCTGGATCATAATTATCTGCGAATGGTTTGAAACTGCTGCTGGGTTATTCTCGCGTCGACGAACTTCACGGTATTACAGTTGGAAATCGTACCATCGTTGTTGGCTGCATGCGCATTTATCTGTCTACTGTACGATATTATTACTCTTGAAACACGAACGGGAAGTCCAAGTACAAGGTGATAGTACGAAGCATATGTTATGGTCTGACTTGTTATCTAAATTTTAATAAACATTAGAGCGAACACATAAGGACTATACATGGGCGGGTCTGCTAGCTACTTTCAAGCACTAATCTCTTGGCGAACGCGAGTTTTTTGTTAGGAATGAATAAATTTGTAACTTTTCTTCAATGACGACTCAATGGAAACATCATGATCCTATGATTTCATTTGGACGTTGCCAATGTTCCATACTTTTTTTCGGGATCAAAGTTCATTAAGGAGGCTTTGACACCATTTTCGAAAAAAAAAATCGATCGTGTGTAATAACGTTGAATCATTTATTACTTGAAATGATATTACTTTGTCGACGGAGAACCGCGGTCATCCGATGATGCATTCAGGATCGCAAGTGCCGATTAGAGGACAAACACGTATATCATCGATGATTTCGTACCCTAGATAGTGACGTTCGTAGGTTCGAAGTACACTCGAACGAAAAATTCAAGGACAGACCGAAAGGTTCGTTGGTCAAACGGCTATAATTTGAGGAAAATTGATGACAATCGATCCTCTCCCGTCGCCCGTCGTTTCCCACCGCCCCTGAATTCCCGAGAGAGAATTTCAAGCAAATATCGCCAAAGTACCAATATTCACATCTTCAAAAACACTCAAAATTACTCCAACAGTCATTGCCAATTTATCCATCTCGTGGATAACCGCTGGATCGAGGTACTTGTAATATTGAGCTTTTCCACACACAAAAGCAACGGCATCAGCCAGGCTGAAATAAACGCTGGATGAAACGTATCGGAATTCAAAAACGTAGAAAAAAGAGCCGAGCGGAAAGTTTGAAAAAACTAGGATTACACGGAATTAAGGTACAAATTTTGAGAAATGAACGTGAAGCATGTAGACGTCACACGAGATACCCAAAATAAAGGAAGTACAGGTACGTGCAGTACGTACATACATGAATGCACACGGTTGCTTAGGACTCCCTGCCTTTGTCGTCATCTTCCACCGGAAGCAATTTATCCCCCGTGGCAGCCAGCGCAACCGGATCACGCGTAAATACATATATACATACAGGAATATGAGAAAATCGATTTTTGTATTGTACTCCTCTATCGGAGTATCCCGAGGCCTGTATCACAACGTGTAGTCTTATAACATAGTGTTCGGGCAATCGTACCGCGCTGTTTCTTTGACGGGCGATCCCCGGGAATAGGACATTCAGTCTGATTTACGTCAATATGTTATTATCTATGAAAAAAGATAGTTGAAAAACACTGTCAAGAGTGCCTGAAAAAAAAACAAATTAAGGAGCGGTAGATAGTTCTTGCGTCGAATGATTCGTCATCAGCCTGCCAACACCTGTTGATGACAGATTTTTTTAGAGCTCTCACAGCTATCTCCATGGGTTTAAATTTATCAATATGCAAGATCGGACGTCTAGATCAACCCCCACAGTCGATGGGCAATTAAATTGGTGCCAACAAAATAGCTTCAACGATTGTACCGCGAATCTTAACGACAGCTGTACAGTTTTTCGTAAATCTGCGTCGTTCGTCCTCGCATTGTGAGCTATCTCAATCAAGGCCCATGTGGGCTAGAGCTTTATCGCCATCGCAGCACTTTGCCCCTTCCGGGAAAGTTATGGAAATGAATGTTTAATGGGAAAAGTATATAAAAACAACATTAATCATGGAAGGGTATGCTTTTTTTCTTACCGCCATTTGCCACAGATAATGCTCTTCCGTGAAACATTCCAGGCCTCGTGGTAGTCGATAAAAGTTCACGGCAAGGTCATGAGAAACTGCGCTGTCACACTGTTATATCGCTCGGCTGTTCTTAATATTATCACTGCATGGTTTTCCACCATTTCTCCCGCCCCGCGTTGTTATAATTATGAACGCGGTTGGTGGTGTTCTTTGCTGTTATATAAAACATTACAAAGCCACTACAGTATCGTTCTTCTTACTCGGGGTAACGAACACAGGTATACCCTCGGTCGCAAACTACCCTTCGAATCCCCTTGGTGTGTATGTGCGTGTGTGCACGTGTAAAGCACCTGAATTACTACGAATGAAGTGCTTAATCTTAATAAACTTCAAGTCCTTGCGTCTCCTTCTCCACATCCTGCAACCTTCGTTGGGTGCGCGCAGACATATCCTGAACGAACTACCAGCAGGCAGCATCCATGGAGCACCTCTTTGAGATATAACGTTCCCGTTTCTTCGAACATTCTTTATGAGCTAAGACACCTTTTTTATATTATATTAACCTTCGCTGGAACCTGAATCAAGATTACGTGAAATGTGTTTGTAAACGTAGCGAAACAGCCCACTATTATTTAAGATCAGCAGTTGCATTTCCAACCATGTTATTCATGGGAAAGCAAAAGTTGCGAGGGTATCCGGAGTCGTACCATTGATTCTTGGTCAATATGGGTAACCAGATTTATAAATCAAAAGCCTCATGGTCCGGAAAACCTCATTTTCAGTCGCCATAACGTCATTTTCCAGTACAAACGGTTATGGACACATCCATCGATGTCTCGAAGCTTGATGATCACAGCATCCAGAATAAATTCATCAAAACTGTTGATGGACGTTTCAATGTGGTTTCCAAACTTTCAATGGCAAGACATAAGCTATGGACACTCCTGGGGAGTTGTACCGTTTATTTTCATGCAATATGGGTGACGGAAAAGTAAGCCTGAATCTTATTGAAAGCCCCGTGTGGACATTTCGTCCAAAATCCTAATTTCCGGTCGTCATAAGGCCATTTCCCGCTACAAACAGTTATGCATACATCGATGCTTGAAAGCTTCAGTTGATATTGACTTTGTACAGTGATAACAGGGTTGAGAATTCATTCATCAAAACTGCTAATGGGCGTCCAGATATGGTTGCTTTCAAAACTGTTTTATGAATGGCAAAGCACTAGCTTAAATTGCGTCTCCAAAGTTGTATCAATGGTCCTTGAACCGAGAAGGACGACCATGTAAAACTGTACACAAATTTTGAAAGCGCATCGACGCCTGGATACTTGGAGGTTCTGGTGGATCTTACATTTCACAAGAGCATACGGAATCATTGGATCAAAACGTTAAGGTGGCATTTCGGTATGCTTTTATGAGATATTATAGTTTTTTTGAAATTAGGGAATATTCGGATGAATTCTCGAGTGAATTTCACAGTGACTGTATTACCGAGGCATAACGCAGCCATGGCGTTCCTGAATGTGCGCTGCATAGTCTGGAAAGATTCAAGGGACATGCAAACAATAAAATCCCATTCTCTGTCTCCCTCTCTCTTCCTCATTATGAACATTCCTGTCGGCTCTGCGAGAGAGCTTGCTTGACATCCTCATAATGTTGTGGCGCATATAACTTGGGTGCATACTATTCCAAGACGTGGACGTAATATTCATATCCGACTGTTTGCTTGGATCGTAATACCGGGTACTTGAGGTTCATTCAAGCTAGTGCCTGGCTACTTTCAACTGGCGGAAGTCTTGCGTACAACTCGGAAAAGTGAGTCATACCTTTCGCTACTTCAAATTCTCCAATCATCAAGTAACATCGTCCTGGATATGGGCCGATGATGGTCGAAAGTTGAAACAACAATGCTGATGAGGTTTCCGAATGTCAGGATTAAATTGTACATCAAGGTAGTTCTAATAAAAAAGTTGAAGGGGTCCGGAAGTTGATCCTTGATCGAAAAATGAGCCCGAATCCTTAGTACGTTAAATTCATTCGACTTTTTGTCAACTCATCCACCAGTTTTATAGAACTGGGACTCAGAACGCTGATGTTCTCATGTAATATTGAATTTTGGAAAATCTCTCGGTTCTCAGCTTCCCGAGAGATTTGAATACGCGCGACGACGTAAAATGGACCCGAGAAACTCGAGTAAGATTCTTTGTTCCGAAATGCCAGCAATTTAATATATTTTTACTGCTGTTGAAAGTCCACAAAGTGTGTAAAGGCCAGAGTGATGTTGCATAATCCTTTTTTTTCAGTTGTCAAGAGAAAAAGGAATGAAAAGCCTTTGTTACAGCGCTGCAGACTCGGTGAGCGATAAAAACTCTCACATGGCGTTAAATCCCTGAGATAGCACTCTCTCGAGAACGTCTCGGGATAACCGCGACGGTCCATGTTTATCGCAGTCTAACCCGATTAAGTGTTGAAGCGCTTGGAAATCTGCACAAAAGATTCAGCCAAAATGTATCATTTAATGAGCACAAAAAACGATCAAAATACGTGACGATACAAAAACTGTTCCAATACTCTTACTCTTGAAAGTAGGAGTATCTCGATATATTGGTTGGTTCGTTATAAATATATTGGTTCGTTAAAGAGTTAACGACCCAATATATTTCATGGTAAATTTCATTGCTCCTTTCTGTATCATATTTATCCATGGATATGGCATTGGACGTGGCATTGACTGTAATCGGATTTGCATAATAGGACTAAGATTACAGTCAAAGGTACGTTAGCAGGTTCCCTGGAGCAAATCATTCCAGATATGAATGATTAATCAGGGGTCTTCTCTCCTCCAACATCAAAGCTAGCTGCTGGATATTCAATGTAGCTGTAGATCTGCTACAGGGATGGAACCCCCCTTGATGGAACAAAGTCCGAGCATTGTAAGTCTTCGAGTGTACGAAGGGCGTCAAATGCATGATCACCAATGCGATGCAAGATCATCAATTCCTTTGACACTTCAAGTAGCATTCAGCTATGGGCTCCTAAATGATATCACCACTCCCATTCCAATAATTTAAGTTCAACCTGCTTAAGTCGAGCATCACGAAATGGTCACGAAACGCGAATGAGCCGAAATTCTCTTATGAGGGCATGGACCAAGATTATCGTATTTTTCTCGACGTTTGGTTCTCCGGTGATTGGATATTGAGACTAAGTGTGAAATATAGTCGATATCGGAGATTTGCAATAGCTGGGGAGTGACAGGTCGAGCAATGTTATATTCACGAATGGCTGGATGGGGTTTATGCTATTTTTATCCAGAAACTTTAACGGGATAAGGCGATGCTCCCGGCAAGAGCATTTACCGCCTTAAAACGAGTCGGAGAGATAGCATCTAGTCTAAGTGTCTATTTGCTAGCACTGTACGAACTGGCATTCGTTCTCAATGGGTACAAAGGCGAATTCAATTACGCGGTTAAGTCTGTTACGTCTCTGGAGTTGATTCCAAAGTACGAAGGATGCTTGCACGTATAAATCTTGCTACGTAGAAGAGTGGCTAAGGAGCAGGAGAAAGACCTTTGAACGAAAAAAGATCATATATATTGAGAAAATCATACAAACATCCGCTGGGATGAGCATTGGGCACAAAGTGTCTTAAATTGCGACCGAAAAATCAAGTTTTAAGAAACAACCCGTCTTTCAATGAAAAATTCATCCGTACGGGTTGTTTTGTGGCTTGGTCCATTATGAGTGGAAAAACGAGTGAAAAGCCGAGTATTTTTTGAAAGTACACATGTGACTCCTACGCTTTTACTCGGATTACTTGGAATTCTTCTTTCAAAGAAGTTATTTAGCGTTTTGTATTCTTGTTCCACTCGGTGCAAGAGAACTTTCCCACGTGCGGGTATGACATAACCAACGGAAACGTTCCAGGCCTGTCCACTTGATATTCCGCTCGGACGTTTCGAAATTAAATTTCTTACAAGTCGTTGCTTCACCCGTGAAACAACCCCTTTCGGCCACCGCGGTGGAACAACCTTGGTAGCCCTTAACGACCGTCGTGAGATTTTTTCGTAATACGTAAGGTCTCCAAAAAAGAAAAATCGTTGATGCTGGAACGACCGCGAGAACTTTCGAAAAAAATGCAAATGACGTCGCTGGATCCCACGAGATATGTCGACGACGTGGCAGCTCACATCCGCGGGCTAAGTTACACCCTAAAATTTTCTCGTTACCGTTACGCCTCGCCCATTTTCATTCCTGGTGCACATGAACCGCGAGTCCGGAGGCAAGGATACCCCAAATGAGAGAAGTAGGCTGGCAGATTTGAAAAATTGCAATCATCCTCCGTCGCTTGTGATACTCGCACCTCGTACGATTTGGAAACCGAGATATAAATGCGTCCGCCTCGTCACGTAGGTTCATCGTGATATCCATCTCGGTCGTGGCAAAATTACCAGAATCAAATCAGTCACGTTTCGCAGCCATTCAGACGTATGTAAGACATCGTTACACGAAACGGTTTCGTGTCTGATTAAACGGGGAATCACAGGCGCCATCGCAGCAAAAAGACGATGACAGTTTTCGGAATTTTTAATCACCGCTATGTTACATTAAAATTGCTAGGAATTATACAGGAGATGGATGAATGAATGTCTGATAATAACACTGTAAATTTAATTACATAATTCAATTACATCAAGAAGCAAATGTCAAAGCATGAAGGTAGGATATTTGAAATGCTATTTTTGTCCAGGATTTCCTGTCATTTTTATAAATATCGAATAAATCCTGTCCTGACCAGCGCTCTTTCTCCATGGATTCTTAATCAACTCAATAATATCATTAACTTTGTAGTAGCCCCTTTCTATGTTTAGAAATCCAAACTAGTTTTCACTCCATCTGCAGATTTCCATTCGAATATCACTTCGAACGAAATTCAATAAAACATCAGCTCCGATTCTCCATCCAGAGGCTGTCAGTTCTCACATCGGAGCCTTTACGAATAAAACTGATAACAACATTCTACGAGTGCAGATCCAATTATTCAACAACATCTACCAGCGTCGAAATTCTTGAATGTGTTTTGGGCATCGAGATGAGACAAAACTTCCTAAATATCGTTCATTATTCCATGTCGCCTCCAGCATTATTGCATAAACTTTTAAACGAGGCACATTTTCGTGCGAAACTCAGGCTTTGCTGTATGGTTTTGTTCGATCGAAGTATCGCGATGGTTAACTCATGATCATTGTCAGAGGCGCAAAGTAGCACTCGGTTGGTCAACTGCGAATAAAAGCCATCGGATCTGGGGTCAGAGCTGATACCTTGATACCTTGCGGAGGACAGGCTCGTCAGCGCATCATCGGTCCTCAAGTTTTGGCATGGTCCAGTCGTGAGATGTGAGTAGGTACACTGGTGTAAACTCGTCGATACTGGTATCTCGGTGCAAAGTACATCCGGAGGCTGATAGGGCAGGCATCGAAGCTCTCCAGCTTCCGTGCGTCTCACTCAGCCTTCGTCTCTGTTGTTTCATCTCCGCTCTCGTCTCCGATGAGACTCGACTCTCATGACAAAGCGCCGCACTCCAATCACACACAAACACAAACACAAAAGAGTATACACGTGCATACAGCATTCCACGCATACACCATCGAAAGTCACCCCCGTAAACGTCAGGTGCACGACTCTTCGAATGACGGAGTGCCGGCAATACAATTCTAGCAGGCTCGTTCCCGTCGACTCCTCTCGTTCTATCTGTTCGGCCAATAGCTCTCTATCTATCCCATTCCATAATAAAGTATACGCACCCATGCAGCAAACTCGAGATTCCATCGAACACGCATCTTCGATTATTCCACGTTTTCATTAGATCTACCCTGACGCGCACTCAATAATCTTTTCATTGATTGCACTGGCACACTCCAACTGACAGGATCTAGTGCGTTACGACTGTCCGCTTCACCGACGGAACTATCCTGCATCCTAAGTGCGGAGGACCCATTGATCGACGTTGGTGCAAGTCAATCAAAGAGTCATGGGGTTCCTTAGGTTCCTAATAAAATGCAACGGACCGCAAAAGTCCATCAACTTCAGGAGCCAAACGTTTTCCAGCTTTTGTAATGTTCATAACGCCTAGTTTGCCGTGAGAACAGGTTTGCAGGGTTGGTTCCACGGTGAGTTCCATGGCCGCACTATCAACTAGGATCGTTCATGGGTTCTTCATCCTGACGGTACCCAAGTAGCGTCCTGTTTCCTTCCATGTCATAACTAAAAACATCCACTCGTAGACACCCGCAACATCGCTTCCTCGATAGCAGATGTAGTGCCGTTGTGACAGAGCCTGTCATTGACTGGACTCTTCAAGAGGACTCGACGTTCTATTCGTTCAAACGCAAAATCGCGACGCGTCAAGGGCTTTCTGTGTCCGGATGACGCGCGTCACACGCGAACAAAGAACCCTCCGCGGTCAATCGTCGACGCTAATCACACGCTTTGATGACACGGACGTTAATGTAAAAAAAACCTGCGATCGATTTACCCAACGCAACTTTTTATCAAAACGACTGATGCAATTCATGCGATTTCATCGAAGCGCGCACGAACTGGACTCGTCAACTTATCGGACAACACAGATCGTTCGTATGTGGTCCATTGAATAATAACGCACTTGAAAATGGATCGCAATACGTCAAAATGTCATGCACACTGAATTCTCTTGAGAGAAAATGAGGCGTTTCTGTATATGGTACATGCAGACTACCGGTCGTATACTCGTGTGCCATCGTTCCAAATCGATTGTCTCAATCACACCGAAACTCGATGTCCCTTCCATAACAACTGGTATATGGGTTTTGTGTATCGGTCCGTGAATTCACGAATCCGCCAATCAGATGAGAGTCGATCCATCGCATCGACGGTCCAGTGGGACTCTCCTCGCTTCCCGACGTTGTCAATTTTCTTCGTCAATTCCGTCACTCGACTGCTCTCCATCCGGTATTCGCTTCGGCGACAAACATGATTCCGGTGGCCTGGCTGACGGGTCCTCCAGCTCGTCACCTGTGTTGATTCATCCGACCGGGGCTACACTTTAATCGCGAACACTCTCTGATTTCACCGTCTCGATTGCGTCAATTTTCATTCGTGGCTGATGATATTTAGTGCTTTTTCAGACAAGGTGTGGCGACACCCTTTGGGGGTAGGGATACCCACTCACCCTTTAGGCTTGGCGGATAACTGATCCTACAAAAGTTGCAGAGTTTTCGTCCGGAATTTTATTGAATAAGACCCTTCACATAACCAGTTTCAAATTCAAATCGGAATACAGCTTTCAATTTTTCAGCGAACTTATTCATTTCATCCCCTAAATTCCGCGCATTCCAGTTTTCTCACAGTAACCGAATTAGTTTCAGCCCTTATACCGTGAACGGTGAACGTTACGAGCCTCGATATTTATTCATCAGGATACCTCTGTTGAAATAGAGCGAGGAATCCTTCCGCCATACCACATCAATACGATTCTAAGTCAACTTGATAAGCGAGTGTTATTCTGTGTGCACGGGTTTCTCCAATCTTGTAAGATCAGAATATAAAAGACTAGAATAAGACTAAGAATTAGAGGTGTAGAACAATAGAAAACTGTTAAAGAGGCTCACATGTAATATATAAAATATGTATACATACTACATTTATGTACGCAGCAGAATAAGCTCTCGGACTTGAATGCTTTAAATAAAAAAAAAATAAAAAAAAAAACCTCTGTTGAATAACGAAATATGGTACAAACGTATGACTTTTCAAGATATTTAAATTGCTCATGCGATTTTTGAACGCCCGGGGAAGTCGATTACAACCGGACGCGAGGAGACTGTGAAAAATATTTCAGCGTCGATCGTGTATCGCTTTCGTATTTTCGAAGAGTTTGGTAACAAGCTTTCGTGGTCTTTGGAATTCCACGATTTCCCTCGTATCTAACGAACCGCCTGGAGCGTTCCATGCACGAGCTAAACGTTTCGGTTTTTCACGAATGGATTCGATGGAAGTATACGTTTTGTATCGCGGCTCTTTTTGTAGTTGCCTTTGGAAAACAAAACGTGGATTACCTGTATCGTTATTGCTCGATCGCTCTAGTTTTTCGCCCCTGTGTGGGCTCTCCCGGTTGTTGACAGTGATTGATGCCGAATTTAATGGCTGTCCGTCGACGCGAATACCGAAGGGATCGACAACGCGGATCATTCTTGGCCCAGCACAATACCCGAGAGTCAATACACCGATACCCTCTGTTTCCATGCTTGAAAGCAATTGTTCCGAACATGGCTTTGTGTTTCGATCGAATGCACAAAACTACTCAGCGAAGATGGGGCGTTCTTTGCGCAGTTGGTTGTTCGTTTCTTTTTTTTGTATTTATATTTGATGATTTTTTTAGTTCGGCGGTTGTAGAAAAAGATATCATACAAGTTGCATATTACACTCTTGGCATTATTTACGAATCCATCGCCTGGTTATTGAGAGAAAAATTTCATAAAAGTGACGTTTCTGGGGCTCTTATACGCACGAATCTCTCGCCAGACAGGCTTTTGTGGCGCCGTTTCGCATTTTCGTGTAGATTTTATTATTGTTACATGTAATGGAGATAAGCGTAGATGTCTTATCAATGTCACCTGTGTCATATTTCTTTAGATTATCGAAGATTTAAAATAATAAATTGAATAATAATACACTTTTTGGCAGAAATAATGTTGGAAAAAACTAAGTTGCACATTTTTTTTCTGTTACATTATTTTCAACGGTGATCCTCTTGTTTTTGACGATCGAAAGAGCAAAAGATTGTTGCTGTTGTTGTTGCAGTGGCAGGAGCGACAAGTTACGCGCGAACCACCTTAATGCCGTAACTCGTTGAATTACCACGAGCTACATATTTTTTCAGCCCACGAATGTCGTTAATTTATTTGGCCCAAAAGTGTCAAACTATCTATCCTTTTAAATCCTTTTAAAAGTTTCATCGCGAAACCGAATTCGGCTCTGCTCGATTCTAATCGGATCGAATCCCATTAATTTCCAAAATGTCACACGTTCGTTGCTCGTGAATCTTTAATATCGCAGGGATTCCGAAAAATTGACTTGGCAGTTATTTCGCTCTCGGATAGTCTCTGAATCGATTTTAAATTCTATAATTCGACAGCGTACGTTTTTCACTATTTTCAACCGGTGAACGTGTTTCTTTCCGTCCGCATCGACGTTGCCCTCGTTTTACTCCTTTTTTTCGCGCGTCACGGTCTTCTCCGAAGATCCCTCGATTGATTCTCGAAACCAGAGTCGATTCCTGTTCCAAGGACGTCCGTTGAGCTTTTCACGACTCGGAGGGATGAAAAGTTTCTCAACGAATCAATAGGGCAAGAAAGTAAACCCGCTGTCGTTTTAGCATTCTTTGTACATTTGTCTAGTCACAAAGGTCGCATCGATTTCGCTGAAAGCACAGGGACCCTGACGAATCTCGCGACGAACGTTTTTTTGATTCGATAAACAGATTGGACGATGATTGAGTCTTTCGCCTTTCCAACCAATTTTCAACGAGCGAAAGAAGCTCGATGCGGAGCGCGAGAAAGACGCGACTCGATTAAAACTCCCGTCGGAAGCTTTTTCTCCATCCGAGCGAATACTTTTCCCGCTCGATGCCAAAAAAAACGACGAGCCATGTACGATCAGCGAACGAGATAAATTTTGCAATTGATTAAGTGTCTCTGAACAATCAATCGATCGATAATCACACAGACGCGAAGAATTCATTTTTCACCGAAATCTTCACGATGTTTTTCGATAGAAAATCATCCGTTGACACTTTCGTCGGTGAGACCAGCCTTACGTCATGATACGATTGTTCTTTCATTGCGTTGAAAACGCAAGAATAATCAACAGCGGATTATCCTCTGAAATATCAAATTTCGTTTCTCGTTATCGGTTCGAGCGATACGTGGTACGTTGCTCGTAGCTCGGATTTCGAGCGTTCAGTGCAAACTTCGACGTTGAAGCCTGTGTATTTTCGAGACTGAAATCCCATGGCTACCTCGGTTGATTGTATTCCGAGTGTCTCAAGTTCGCGTGCGTAAAGAACTACAGCTGCGAGTTTCAGAGTATATGCATTATGCCAACAGCATTTATATGCATCCCTTCGTACATTATAGTCTCGTTCCACCGGTGGCGGATATATTCCCAAACAAACTTGAACCGCTACTCACAGCGCGTATGAAAATCCCGTAGCTCTTGAGTTCATACCGTCTCTAATAACTTGCTACGGACCAGCACCTTTCAATTAAACAAAACTCTCATAACGAATGCGCAACTACCCTATAAATTACCTCAGTGGACGAATAAATCGAGAATTCTTTTCGCATCGGTACACCGCAGTCTGCAGGACCAACGACTCGACGTTTCATCACATTTTTTCATGAAAATCATCCTAGGATATCGTCAATACCGTCTTTACAATTCTCAAAATTCGTGATGCTGTCGCATGGTTTCAAAAACGCGCAAATACACGAATTATTCTGCCAATCAGTCATCGTTTATCTCGCCAGTCATTTTAGGGTCCTATTCGCCGGATGTTTGGAGGTATCGTATGAAGATGGCGTATGGGAGAATTTCTGAAAAATCGTAACGAAATAAACCGCGTTTAAACTCGATCGATAACGATTCCGAAACGTCATTCTCAATTTTGATGAAAAATAAATATATTTGGATACTCGAGAGAAAGGATTTTAACCATTTTTTAACCTGATTTTGACCTGATCATCTTTGAGCATTGACGAAAAAAACTTTCCCGTTGATTTCGTGTTTTTTCGTTAGTAAAAAGTGAAACAAAGTGCGAGCCGCGTTCTTACACGCACTGACATTTTTACCCCCTCCCGTGGAGAATATATAGTCCGACGGAAATGCCCCCATAAAATACACGTACGAAACAAGCCATCCCATCAAAATGCAACCAAATACGAACGGTTCTATCGACTGTCGTGTTCCGAGTTTGCCGACGCCGTATCGGAGCTCGCCTGGGCTTCTCCCTTAGCGATACTTCCGAGTACTCGGATAGTTTTACGCTCGTTCAAGCCCGCCGGTCTGCCCGTGCAACGAGTTCGACTCGATGATCGTGAGCCTTTAGCGTTCGGCTCCCCGACGGGACACTTCACAGTGGAAAACAGCCGTAAAATTTCCCTCGACATAACGGAAAACTATATAGAAGCGAGTGTACCGAAACAAGCAACGCGAGAGAACGACACATCGAGTGTGTTAAAATTGCCGTTGTTCAGTTGCACACTAAAAGCGGTACACATGCTGCAGGGATTGAAACGAGTTCGAGATTGTGTGTCATATCCATATAATATATGCCAGCGTCTAGGTGACGTCGGTTCGCATTAACGACGTCGAGACTCGACAATAATACTCTCAGGATCATATAAAATTCGCGAGGCGAACATGTACGAGTCCTCGCGCAAATTGGAGCGAATTTCACTCGAAGATTTATCACACGCTGAATGCCGAAGTGTCTAACCTACTTTTATGACAGTCGGGACGGCCGCGAAATCCAAAAATAATTTATCCGCCGGAATCCACGATCGGTTTTTCGATTTTTTCGTCACGAAAAAATCCCCGGAAATCCTCGGGCTAATCTTACCACGTTGCAGGGTGGACCGATTTAGCGAAGATCCCTTTTCGGAGTAGAGACACGGATCCCTTTTCGTATACACGGCGATAGTTCGACGAACAAAATGGCGGAACACGAACGGAATTAACGCAAAGCGAGGCCCCCTTTAGCTGCAGGCTCTCCAATTTGTTAGAGACGTGTTTCTCTTCGACGGAGCTAACTCCAAAGTGGTATAGACTCTGAGCGTGTGCATTGTGCATGCGTCGGTTAGCCGGAGAATGCAGTTGCGAGTACGGTGTACTAGTGCGTTAACCGCATGCCCGTACATCCGTGAACGGACGATCAGAACCAGAAATTGCGGCCTAATTATCGTTAATGAGATTTCGCAGATTGATATTTAGGGGTTGTTCGCGGTGGTGGAGCTTTCGGCGGCGGGCGTTGGAAGAAAAATTCGATTCAAGGAGATTAAATGTTACCGCTGCTATACCCACGGTCATAATCTCTTATCCGTCAAGTTTAAAGGTCGATCAGAGACGAGAAAATATTGTTTATTATTTTTACGTCAAGAGAGTAACAATACCTTAAGGTCGTGAGCATAGGAATTACAGAAATGAAATTTGAATGAATTTTTTTAGCGATAACTACACCCGGGGACCGGGTGAATCCATAATTAATTTTGAGGGTAGTAGTAGGATATATTTTTTTGCAACAGTGTGAAAGTCCGAGCTACAGGGTTGGAATTTTTGGTTACCATCAAATTCGCGTGAATCTCTTCTTGAATATGTCAAATAAAAAGTTGGCAAAAGATTTTTCAAGAGTTCGAAAAAGTTGTATCGTCGTGGGTATACGCGAAACTACCCTCGGCAAATTATACCTAAAATGCCAGAAGACAAAACAACATTTGTTGAAAAAATTGCGTGCGAAAGAAGAAAAAATTATAAAGAAAAGGAATTTCACAAGGTAGCCCTTGTGTTCTCGGTTGCAAAACTCTCCTGTCAAATTTCATCAATATCCTTTTAGTAATTCAGCTGTGAAAAGGTAACAAACCCTCAGCGTTATAATTTCGCATTTATTGCAATATAAGTACATACAAATGTTTAATAAAATGGTTAAATATATTTTTGTTCATAAATAAAACCGCAGGATATTTCGACTCAATATACAATTCCACTGACATTGCGTGTATTGCACGAATCACCTGGATTTCAGATGATATTCGGAAGCACAAATAGACACTCGAAAGCTCGTGCGGTTTCGTTATAAACACTCTAAAATATTGATCCTGTTTGAAGATATCCCCAAGTGGATGAAGTTCCGCGTAATATACACTCCCATTCCCCGTTCGAGTGATGTTAATCGCTCCCGTTATTGTTCTCCAGTAGCTGTAGAAAGGATGTGTATCCTCGCGATATGGTACAGAGACTTTTCCGTCCGACAGTCGCAATGAAAACGAGATATGGAAAGAGAATGAGAGCGCGGGTCAGAGGAGCTTTAAGGAGTACGAGACACTGTTCGTTAACAAAAGTCGGATGAGCGAATAGGGCTGAAGAGGGTGAAAGTGCGGCACGGGGTTACGGGGAGGTGAAGAAAAAGAGGGGTGAGCAGGAAGAAGAAAGAGTAAAATGAATCCAGATAGGAGACATATGTAGGCAGTATGTACATTGAGAGTGCAAAGAGGGTAAAAGAAAAGGAAGGATGATCATCCCCTATGTACCCTCGGCATATACTATCGCACGGCATAGATCTCTTCTATTCAAAGAAATATCCCAAGTGCTGAGTTAGCTCGTGCAACCCTTTTATACCGTATGCTTTCTACGGGTTGCCCAGTTACCAAAGAACCATCCTATACAGGGTACATTATATTCACTACCCCTATATATTTCCCGGGGTTGAATTTAAGCACGGATCGTCTCGCGTCTTCGCGGGTCGACCTCTTACGTTAACGAAATTCCTCCACCGCGTATGTGTCACACAGAGTCAACGATCTGTCAGGGGGTAGCAAAACGTGCAACATGTATCCATCTATCTATTTATTTATGAACCCCATCAATTTATCCGCCTATCCGACCGACGAGCTGGTTGAATCAACAGCTTTGAGCATTTTTAAGCACCGACTGTTTCGCCACCTTTCCCAGAGTGCTCTCTGAATTAGTGTTATTTTGCCACCCTCGATCGTATTAGTCACCATTGTATGGGGGCAATTTTTCATGGTGGTATGGTAAATTCAGGGTGCAATAAGGCGAAGACTGTCTTGTGACTCTTCTGCCATGGTGCGACGTAGCTGGAATTACTTGCAACGTGTTGGAGTCATTTTTGCTACAATTGTGGTGGATTGCAGCAGAAGCAGTAATATTTTCTTCTACTTTATGTGTCACCGTAGGATTACCACTGGATCCACTGTGTTAATTGCTCAAGTATTTCGAGCTTGTGTTTTTTTCTGCATGATTATTTCATGATAGCTATCTTGTCACTCAACTTTGTATTATATCTGTTTTCCTGTGCTCCTGAGGCATACGAAATTTATCGTAATCCATTTTATCTACATACGCAAGAATAGTACGAATTGAGCCACCCCCCGAGACGATCTCGTGAACCACTGAACGAATTTGGATGTGGACTGCCAAATTTACGAATCCAGATGTTGTCTCACAGAAAGATATATTCCCTTAAGATGTTCTAATGCATCATTGTATCATCGTTCTACCACAGATGCGTCCATGCTCCGACGAAATATCGCAAATAAAAAAAGAAGGCAAAAAATGATTACCGTCCGTCGATACAGTTGTTTAATTGCGAATTCGAAGGGCTGATGGACAAAACAGTAATCCCTTCTCACCCTTAATTGATTTCTCTCGATTTCCATCAACGAGCCAAACAGCAACGTATGTTGGAACAAATGTCAAACGGAAGAAAGACCGGAACGGCGAACTGAATATTAAGCAGAGAGTAATGGAAAAAAAAAGAGAAAATAAACGGACGTGTGGGAACGTCATCCCTCGTGCGACACCCGGAGAGAAAAATATTCCTCGTAGATTCAGAAGCGTTTGCTCCAGCATTTTCATTAAATCGAGCACGTTTCTACTCTTTTGTAGATACTGATACTACCGTGATGAAGATATTGCTGTAAAATACATACATGCACCTGCACAAATGCATGTACGTTGGCGGAATAAACGAGAAATATACGTCTCTCGCTACTTAAACCAACGCCTATCTAGCAGCGACGCTTACGGAACGGAGCTGCAAAGCCAAAAGGGATGAAAAATAAAGACTATGAACGGATAAATCCGAAGCGATATATACAGCTCGTATGATATATAGTGCAAATATGAACTAAAAGCACAAAAGAGGAAGTGAGAAGTACGTACGGTATATGCAGCTTGTACAGCCCTCAGGGCACGTGCATGTTTCTTCGTTCTCGTATAGATATATATAGATGTATATAGAACCACCGTCCAAAACAGGTACTTCGATTATCCGAACGTTAAAATTCAATGCGCGGTCGAACGTCTATATTCTGAAATACGTAAGCTGAAATACGCTCATTTTCGCCTCTTTCCACCCTTTTCAATTCATTTTTTTGCCTCTCCTCGTTCCTGAACCCTGCAGTTTTCGTACCGCTTCCATTGCCAGAGTTCGAAAGGTCGAACGGCATCGAAGTCAGCGTAGGAAATCAAACGAGATCGGTGTGGCTTTTTTTTCATTTCGATTTAAAAAATCTAGGCACTATTTTATTGGAGAAGGAAAACTTCGTTTGTGCTGGTGGAGAGATGAAAGGTGATAATTCTGAACTGTAGAAAAGCTATATCCGCCGAAAGAAATGATTTTTCTTTCGTCAATGACGCTTATAATGAAAATAAAATTGGTATCTTTGTATCCCCGAAAATGTTGGATTTTCAGTTGGGTACAAAAAAAAACTCAGTGTTAACAACTTGCAGTTGGATCGAGGATGAAATTCCGAGTCGAAATGTATCACGGATTTTTTTTATACGACGAAAACCTGACGAGTTATCGATCGTCAAAGTTCGAGCCAATCGGGAGCGCGTCCGCGTCCCTTCTCCCGCGAGGCCTCGCGTCTTATTGGTCCGCCTATGTTGATTGATAACTCAACGAGAATTCGTCGGATCAAAAAACGCTTCGAGACTTTTCGGCTTGGAATTTTATCACCAACGTGGTATTAAATTATCAGCACCCAATTTTGTGACATCCTGTATATAACTATATACCATCCATAGATGTCTCTATGCTATTTCACGCTGTCATTCACTCGTGATGACTCTTCGACTCCGCTGTTGGTCCCGTCGCTTCATCCGGTGGAGGCGCATCGTTTTGCCTGTCTTACGCCCTTCTGACACTGCGGGCTTTATCTCACCAGGCAAATATATGCTATATATAAGCGCACAGATGCCAGCACCCGCACGTCACCGGTATAAAGCTTGGCGCGTCCGGAAGAAGCTGAGAAGCAAACAAAGCGCGAAATGGAATGTGTACACCGGATGCTGCTGCTTGCGCGGGCTATATAAACTCGAAAGGCAACGATCGATCTCAAAATTCGCGAATGCGAAATTCTTCTCATCCGTTCTTTCATATCACAGCGAAAGACAGAGAGAGAGGAAGAGAGAGAAAGATGAAGATGGCAGAATATACAATATATAAAAGAGAAAACGTGCGGTGAGTATAACTTGGAAGCTTTGCCATCATGGAGGTCGCGTCTCTCGATACTTTGTGCTTGCAGTTGGCTTCGGATGCTGCTCTTCCTACGCTGCAAGGTAGATATGCAGGTTCTGGAGCTTACATACGTATTCCTTTCTCGTTCGCTCCTGATGACGCTCAACCCCTTCCGCTTGCACCCAGACTCGAGTATCGCGTCTCGCTTCATGCCTTACGCTGCGACGTGCATCTAAAAATATATGTGTATTTATCGGATGGATATGTCTATATACATATACCGTATGCACACATATCCATCATGGTATAACATCTCAGCAATCTCTCTTGCTATTCTTGAATATACATTCATTCCATCGCACAGCATCTCGTTCCTTCTTTTTTTCCTCTCACTCATCTCTGTCCGATCGGAGATGAAGTTCTAAAAGATTTCTAATTTTACGATTTCACACGACGCTGGGGCATGCAGAATGGGACATCTCTTTTCCCCCCGACTGGTCCAGATTTATCCGTTGTATAATAAATTCGCGTGAATTCTTCATTGCGACCATCGCAATGCCGAGCGGGATGATTCCAGTTCATATTTAAACTGACTCGTTTGACAGAACGTTCATCGGTGCTTTTTCCGCTTTATTCTTTCGTGAGAATTTTCGAAAAAATTGAATTTCCCATTTTTTTAAATTGATTTCGTATAGATTTTTTAATTTCACTCGGAAGCGTTTGAATGTCGAGATTTCTTTCGATTTTTACGCGAGTTATTCTGCGAAAGCAGCTTTATGACGATTAAAAAAATCACTGCGATTGTCATGATTTTCTTTTGAGAGGAGAAACTGGCGAGACCTCTGTTTCGGAATCGTGGAATGAAAATGCATCTGTGCAAAAGTGGGATTCATGAAAAACAACGTTTTGTTGATGATATTTTTGAGAACGTCGATTGTAAAATTTGTGGCCGATGAGCCAAGATTAATAAATAAGCGATATTCGATACGAACGCGATCGGTCGTATTTCCTTCGCGGAGAGTCGAGAATAACGGATATAAGACTCATTGGATAATCAAGTCGAGGACGAGATAAGAATAGAAAAATAAAACCATCCGGATCGGAGTAGAAGAGTATGATGGAAGGGCTGCGAGAGAAAAGAATGAAAAAGCTACTGATGGTGAAGTGGAACGCTTCATCGGAAAGATCGTTCGTTACCTTTAGGACTGCGAGTTAAAATGAAGAGCAAAAAAGAGGGCTTTTATGCGAATCGATGGCTGCGCAGCAGAAGTTTCATGCCTGTAGAGAATTGAAACGTCAAGTATAAGATCCGCAAGAATGGAAGAGCGAGAGGGACGGAGACAGGAGAATCCAAACGCGAGAGTAGAAACGGCAGGCTTGAACGGACTATTAAAAATAAAGTCGATGGATAAGAGGGAGGAAAAAAATGAACGAAACGAAAACTTGAACAAAAGAGGATGAGAGTGAAAAAAAGGGAGGATGAGAGTAGAAGAGGAGAAGAAAACGTTTCACATCATTTATCGACCAAAGTAATACTTCTCTTCACCGTGAGATTATAAAGGAAAGCAAAAGAAAACCTGCGACTGACTTCTTGTTACGCTCCTCATCTCGACATAACGACAAGACGTTAATTCCTTTATATTATTTTGCGAAATAACGATCTCAGTCGAGAGACTACTTTTCGATGCACAAAAATAATTATTTTACTAATTTGTGATATTCGCAAACTCATTTCTGAAAGTTCTCGCTGGACCTTATTCAACCGGCAATTTGCGGGCGATTACGAAACGCGTGGAATTTTTTTTCGAACATTCAGAAAAAGTGGGCTCCCCGTTACTTCATGAGGGGTTGAGAATGAAATGACGGAAATGTTCATTTCTTAATTTTTCCTCATTGACGAATTATCACAAAAAATGGTTATGAAAAATTATTTTGAAGAAAGTCCTACCCTCCAAAGTCAGTGTTACGAGGGGTTGGGAACTTTTCATTCGTTAGACAGTTTTTTAGGATTTTGGCACGAAATTTAAAAGGCGATTTCTGTTCTTACGGTTTATGTCATTAGCTTCGTTCTTGCTGCGTTAAAAAGGAGTTTTAACTTTAACGTCGGGGAAAGCTCGGAACATTCGTATGAAAAAGTAATTTGAATCGGTGGCAACTATGGTATTCCGACTTATTTTGGATCAAGATTTACGAATCTCGCCGCTTGGACGTTAATGACTCTATTAAAATTATATTACAACGATCTACTTGTTAGACGGAAGTTCTATCACGGAATAAGTCAGTACAGTACGGTATTCAGATCATGAAAACCGTTACAGCTTTAAATTTCTGTAACTTGCTTAAAATTTATATCCATCTGTCTGGATTCTAAAAAAAAATAAGTAGGTCGAAAAGTCTCGTCGCAATTCGCATTTAAAATTTGTTAATCCATATGCTTAATGAAAAAGTTCGAAAAAAACTGACGCTTTTATTCTCGTCATTGTCCTTCTGTCTCCCTCATAATTTAAAAAGAAGAATATCAGGTTCAACAGCGTACGATTCCGATGCAAAAAATAAAATAAAATTCGCCTCATCTGACGAGGAATCTTAATTATTTAACGCTGTATTTCAAACGTCTCCCTCGCTCAATTGTTCACCCACAAAAGGATTTTTTTTGTTCATACATTCGCGTAAAAACAGAGAGAGAACCTCATGGATCAATGGCCTGTTTTTTTCCAAATTTTTTCTTTTACATACCAACAATCAGCCCAGCAATCATACCAGCAAAATCAATTTAAGATTCCAAATAAAAAACATTGTATTTTTTATATATACTAGATAACTAGACTAGAATATTTATTTATATTAATTTTGGGTTGATACTTAAATTATTGTCCAATCACATTTTGAAACATTATTATTTTCTACTACAGTTTCTTCCATCTCCAAAAAATCCTCTAGGACACGTATTTTTAGCTGTTTATGGTGATGAAAACCCCTTGATGATTAATATGAGAATCGTACAAAATCCAAATTTAATTCCATATACGATATATTCATCCGTTTGCCAGTCAATATGTATCGATTTATCGCTCCGCCCATATTTACGCGCACTCCCAGACAACCGCGTATGCTTGCTGCGGTACTCTGTACGGCTCACGTTCCTACGTTCCTCGCGGGGTTCTCGAAGATAATAGGATATCCTGCGCAATAATGGAGTGTCTCAGATCGAGGTTTGGTTTGGGTTCGACCGAGACGTCGTGAATGGCTAGACACGAAGGGTCGAACGGGTGAAGAAGGACCGATATTATATGCGTTCCGGTTGATCCTGAGGCCACTGGAATCACGGAGTGACGGTGAATTAGGCGATCAACTACCCTCGACAAATTAAGTAGATACAGCTCCGACCAGTACGGCCCTTGTTAGCTGGGCTCTCCGCTGGTATTCTGATCACAGCCGAAAAAAAACAAGTCCCAAACTGTCCTACAACGCTGATGCGCTAATGAAGAAAAATTGAAATCAAATTCGACAAGTTTGACGCAACAAACTCTGTGTATCGTGTCGTTTGAATCATGAACCGACTGTTGAAAACCGTCCGCATATTGCTCGGGGAAAAAGGCGATTTTTTTCAATAAGGAAGAATGAGTCGTCGAGCAGTGTGCGATGTGTCGATGAACAAACCGTGTGGATTTTTTGTCACGTGATACCCTTGTCCAGGGACTTTTGAACGACAGTGTATATCGAAATATTCGTCCGGCGGAGGCCCGGAGATCGATGCATGTCAAACTCATTCGGTCAATTAAGCTCCACGAGCGTTTAGAACTGGAAACCCAACGGCATGCCGATGGGCACTCTGGTGGACCTCGGTGCTCCGCTAACGGTCGCGTCATCGAGGTTATTAGCGAAAGTTCAATCACCGTGTATCAATTTCAATGCACGTACCAGTCGCGACTCTATATTATGACGTCCGGCATATTTGTCGTACCTCGACGAACGTTTCCCACTGGCATTCGTCGGTACACACGATTATATTCATGACCGAACGAAATCTCCATGGTATACACTCAAATCCAGGTTCAAAAGACTTTCGATAATCAGCTGACGATTATATTGAAAAACTGCAAAACCCCCGATTGAAAATTCTCAAAATTATTGGCACTCGACTTTTTTTTCTGTACTCAATTATCCATCAAGAGTGTCGCCAATGCTCGCAATATGGCCAACAAATTACACGACCCTGGACCCCCGGCTACCGGCACCGGATGTCAAATCTGAAAATCGTTACATCGAGGGTCAACATTTGCAAGCACTGAAATGATGTTGTCACTATCATCCGATGAAATGCCACAGTAAAATGGGGACTGGAACAATTGGGATTCGGCCAATTCTCGAGGGTCTTTCTTGCGGTGCCTACCCAATCTCGTATATTTTTTTCTAGGGCATTTCAGAGCAAAAATCGAGCTTATCCTGCACTTTTAATGCTTTTTAACGCGTTGATCGAACGTAGAATCGATATTATATTCTTGTATACGAACGTTGTAATTTGCGAACGAACGAGAACGCTCAGGGATACAGCGAACGCAGATGAACGCGTGACGTGGATTAAGGCGCACGAAGGAATCTTCGGGAAAGTGCCGAGGGCCTGAAACGCGAGAGTTTCACCGTACTTCCGGTTTTACTTTGCTGTATATCTCTACAAGAACCCCTCACCGTTCGGCTCTATCGGTTACCAGCTTTGTTCTCCGACAAAATCGATTTTTGACGTCGCTTCTAATATCGTTCGAAGTACGAGATGGCATGGCCTGGCGGACTATGAAATACAAAGTATAAACGAACTTAACGGGCATGCCTGACACACGAGAGTTTCTTTAACGACTTTGGCGAGTTTATAACGGTCGAACGTTATAATTTGCGAGCGAACGAGAACGCTCAGCGATAATTGCAACTCAAAGAGTCGAAAAAATGCCATGACCTGCTCCGTCGTCCTTTCCCTTTGAACTTTAGTGGCTCGTGCGACACACGGCGTTCCTCGGTGATTCAACGAACGTCATTTGGGTCTTTTGTCGGATTCTAGTACCATAGAGAAAATGAGAAATAATTGCATCCACATTGTCATTGCGAATAATTGGGCCACTCATCACCGTAATCACCGCTGAATCTCAATTTCCACGAGCATCGTCATTTGTTACAATTTTGAAAAAGAACGAGCGAGCATCGATAACGTTCTACATAGAAAAAAAAGAAGGTTTTACGGCTCTCAAGTTGATAACATTACAGTTCGTATTTATCGTCAAATTAAAAACTTGACGTTTGTTTCGCGATGTCATGAATCATTTTTTTTATTTTCAACGTTATATTCACGTTATTTTCTTTCTGGATTTATTATTTTGTCAAATTTGCATACAAATTTATGTAGAAAAAAACAATACAAAAATATATTTGATCGCGTCAATAATAAATGCTTTCGGAGCTGCTTTTTCCAGGATCACTCGATCGATTTTGGAAAAGATGGTAACAGAAACGAAATATACGTCGCATAATTATGGTATAAACCTTTCGAACGGAGGTGTTTTTCTTGTTTCCAGCAACGAGAGTAGCGACGGCTGGAAAAATGACGAGATTACATTTTTTTCGTCATTTTAATACGAACGCGCGATAAATTAGTGGCAATTGCCTTCGTCGGCTTTCTCCACTTTCGCAGAGACGAATGTTCGATCCACGAGGTAGTCGAAAACTGCGTACTCCAGACACACGCGTGTACAAACGTCAAAGTTGGAATAACGCAAAGTTTAGACCTGCTGGCTGCTATCGGAGGAGCCTGTCAAGGGCAGATTGTTCAGCTTGCAGCCAAAAGCTTCAGCGCGATCCGAGAGAAAACGTCCTTCCGCTAAAGACGATGCTGCTATTAGCGAGGAAGCGAATGCTGATGGTTTATCTTGTCTGAGGCCTCTTTGATTATGGCACATCCAAAGCATGCAGGTCTCAGCTAATGAGAAGTGTACCTTGGGAATGAGCAAAGATCGAGCTATCAAAAGTACGTACGTACGTGTATCCGCACGAGCACGAGAGTGTGTGAGCAAGACCCGAGTTCAAAGATAAATGAAAAACAAGCCGGCAAAGTGTCTTTTTCGAACATAATATGGAATAAAATTTCACCCAAATGACGGGTTTTACTTTTTTTACTTGAGAGACGGATGGGCAAATTAAGAAAAATTCAATGTCAATGCGAGGCAAATTCGTGACAGATGGAAAAAAAAATTCCGAGTCGTTCAGGAACAAAAAGCTGCAAGTACAATTTTCATCGTCAATTTTCTTTTACTTTATTTCCTTCCACATGTTTGTCCTGTCTTTTTCTCAAACGGTCGTATCTTTGCTTCGCTCGATTGCCGAACTGTGACTGATTATCTTTTATTTTCTTTCCAATGTGTGGAGAAAAAGGGTGTGTCGTTTTTTAGCGATAGTTTTGTGAGATTGAGAGCGAGTTCAGTCTCGTCTGACACAAGCAGGAGCTAACTACTGGCCGTTGGATCTTCGCGGTCCAACGCTCTCGATTTCATCTGATGATCGTGCACGCACCGGCCAGCTGATCCAGAATTCCTCGGTTGTTTCGATTTCCTAATTGTGAAATTAAATTGTGAAAAGATCGCAAAATATCGGGTCCTTATTTTTCGTCCAAGCGACGGAGATGGCTGGATTTGCAGTCTGATTTATGGATGAAGGTGTATGCAGCATATACATAAAATCATTATCAATAAAAATTATGTTTTTGGGAGCTAATGTACAGGCTGAACTTTCGAACTGCACATTTCGGACGATATTCAGATCGAAATTAATCATCGTCAACTGTTTTTTTTGCACATCCCTATGGTTTTTGAATAGGAAGCGATAGAATTTCGGATTTCCGGGTGAATCAGAGCCGCTGTTCCATACATGTGCGGAGACGCCTCAGGGCTTCTCCGCGTATATTATTCAATGATTGCAACGGTCCATTTGTCCTAATATTGATCACAGGATATTAAATTCACGGCACAATCATAACGCAAGCGCGGGTACAATTTTTATTGCGAAATTTGGATCATTTTCGTCGGTCAATGTTTCTCATGAATTCGATAAATGAAATTCTACATCATTCGTACTAGCTTGAGCGAGGCATGCATCAAAATTTTGCGCTAATTTTTAGTCATTTAAAATGTTCTATATTCAATTTAATATTCGTATTATATTAATATTTCTTTCGATAATCATTTGAAAATTTAGTTTTTGAAATTTCGAAACTGAAATATTAAAAGCTTTTCGAAAAAAAATGTCGTACGTCGATCGGAAATTGTGGGATCGATCGTGAATAACTGATTTGACGCAAAACTGGCTCGAGAGCGGATGCTGGCGAAAGTACAAAACGTCACGATCGAGAGGCACGACGCACAGGAATTCACGATCTTCGAGAGAGTGTGGAGACCGCAGGATGGAAGATCTGAGGTGATGACCAAGATCAAATTGCGGAGGAAAGCAAAGAGGGTCAAAAGAGAAAGATTAAAGAGGTTGAGAGAGGCAGTACTTGTCAGACCAATAGGGAAGACTATAGCGTTATAGTCCTTTGTGTTTACCGTTGGACCACCGGGTAAATTAGAACGCTCGAGTACATCTTACCTTCTCTATATCCGGTGTGCCCTCTCGCTTGTGCGGAACCCTCCGTGCCCCCTTCGACCCTCTTGGCTAGCCGCAAACCCGTCCAGTCTAGCTCACCACCCACCAAGTTTCTCCACCCGAAACATCTCTCACTCAAAGTGCATCTTTGAAGGACCATAAAAGGTTATACGAAGCAATACCTTGAAGAATTACGTGACCTACTTTCTTTTGTCTATTTGAATAATGACAGGACCCAGGCTCGTTCGAAAACTCGACAGGAAAAAAAAACTGACGTATCGCGTCCTAGAGGAAATAAACTCACGTAAACACACAAATTCGAGTAACGAGAAGAGGAAAGCGCTTCGTCATAATTTGCAACGAAGATAATGCAGTTTACTTCGCGCTTTGAGGGATAATTCGTATTACGGTTTAACAAACGAAGCTTTTCGTTGATCAAATGCGGAGCGAGATGAAAAGGGGTGAATGTAGGATTGAAGCGAACGAATATGTAATGTACGTAATTTCGGAAAAAAGGTACATGGTCAGGATGAATTTTGAAGAATTGAGTTAAAATATGTCGGCTTGCGAATAATAGCAATTTGAAACGTTGAAAGTAATTTAAAAATGTAGCGGAAAGGAATGGTTTTTTTTCATTTATTATTTGTATATTTTATATTATGTACATATTCTATATATATATTATTACATATATTATATTATATCTCCAAAGGTAACCAGTCATAATTACAGAATTCAAACTTACAGACGGGAAAGAGCCTTTGAAAGTCGAAAAATTATCGCAAAAAATGTTTAGCTTCTCATCGCTCCTCATAAAAAAACTTGTACAAAGATGAAAAATATATTTTGAATCTACGTAAAAACTTTGGAAATTGTACAAGCCACAATGCATTCAAATTTTATGAAATTCTTAAGGATACACTTTTAACGAAACGTCTAGCTTGAGCAGCATCAGTAAATCTGATTTTTTTAAATCGGGAGACGAAGAATCGCAACGATTTGATCGTTGTACGTAATTGTACGTGTGAAAATTGCCACGGATTTTATATCCTGTTAAAAACGAGAGAGCAAGGAAAAATGAGTAAAGCTCTGTAAACACGTTTAACTCAACAATTAAATGTACGAATATTTACAAATAATTTATCCAAAAACGTGTGGTCAATATGAGCTACCCTTCGTGGATCATTGAGAAACACTCGTGCAGCGAGAGATATATCTGTTAAACGAAAAAGAATTATGAGACTCGTCGGAGAATAAACACGAGAGCGTGATTAAAACACAGGAGTTTGGAAACTCGGGAAGAGTTTTCGCAGGTAAATTAATCTCAAGTATTTATGCACACACACCCGGAATTATGCAGATATATACATACCTATATAGTACACAGTCACGAGCTAATTTTAAGTTAACCTTTTTGGTATGGATCGAGCTGGAGAGTTCAAGGAGTTCGTGTAAGTAAATTCGGGTCATAGTCTGACCAATCTCGAACTTTTCTACTTGTACGACTTCCCTGTCGAGTATGGTGAGTCGAGCGCACTGTTAGAGTCGACAAAAGTCCGGAAGAATTTTTTTATGCGCTACTTCACTAATTAAACTTTTTTCCCTCCCTCTCGCTCTCTCTTTCTTTTCGTTTACCACAACTTCATAAAATAATTACAATGATTGTGGGTTTTTATTTTTTTTTCTATACTATTGAAATTCTCCTGACAAATGGAATATTAATTATGAAGACTGCTTTTCTGTCGAGAGGCGTTTCGAGTTAGTTTTCTTACACCGAGGCTAATTAAAACGAGACAATTGACGAGGAATCGAGCTGCATCCTTTATCGAGAGAAATTTAAAAAAAAACGTACAATCCGACATAGTAAGGACGGATGTGATTAGTTCGACAAAAAAATGTTTTAAAATTAATTACCGATTAATTGATTTTTATAAGAATAAGGAATAAGTTGCTTCGGGCCATAAGTTTTTCAAAATCCCGATCATTGTACATTTTTTGTTTGGCACATTATAAAAATCCTTTTGATAAACCGTTTTATTGGCGTATCGATGATGCTCGTAACGCATGATTCGTCCTCTCTTTAAACACGAATCCGGAACTGGAAGCTTGTAAAAATTAAGTGTCGCCTATTGACAACATCCGTGCATTCTTCAACACTCGTGTGCCTGTAAAATTCTGGTTTATACGTGTATATATACGTACATTCGTACTTATCCAGTCATAAACGCTGGACGTGCTTTTGAAATGATCGTAAAAGTAAGGAGATACACAAAGTATGAGGGGTTATGACCTCGTTAAACGTTCGTGTGAATTTCGCCCCTCTCCCCCTTTCTATCACCCTATTTTGCTGGAAAACCTCGTCCTCCCTCGTTCTCTTTCGCACACCTATTTAACCGCTTTCTACTTTTCTATATTTAGGCATGCGGAAACTCAGCTGAAATTTCAGTTCTCACCAAAAAAAAAAAAGAAACAGAATTCTACGCTAAAATCATTTAAATAAAATCAATAAAAAATTTCATAGAAATTGTTTTTTTAACCCACCCTAATGTATACGTAAACACTTTTATTATGCATAAAATTCACAATACCGTTTTTGTCTTCACAGGAGTTTTCAATCGCCCGACTTTGGCACTTTGGTATCTGTTCGTTAGATTTTTCGGTGTTTTCTTTTTGGATATTATTTTTTATGAATGTGCAATCGGAGCTTCGCACTGTCCGTGATTGTTTCATTCTCAATCGAGAAACTCGCGAACCTCCACTGGACTTCACCTTTTCATCGTTAAAAAGATTTTCCCTTCAAATTATTCGATTTTGAAGGTCGAACTTCAATACCCTTGATAATATTCAAAATCGTAATATTCATTTTTGTTATTTTTGTAGATACCGTTATTATTATTATCACAACGATTCCTGTCGTTACAGTCATGATCGCGAACTGCTTAACATTGTAATTGGGCATGTCTGACCGGTTGCTGACTGTTACTACTGCTTATTATTAGGTTTCGCCGTCACCTGGAGCTCTGAGATACAAAATATCATTTTTCTTCAACAAACTGGTTATTCATTCGATAAACGACGCGAAAAATCAGCTGACAAGTAATGATTTATTATTGTCATTGTTATTATTATAAAATACGTAATAATTATGATGGCAAATGTCTGAACGGCTGCTGACTCTATTACTACCACCCCTTGTCACTTGCCACCAAGATCCCGAATTCTGTGATACAAATGCAATGTTTTTTTCAAATCAAACCACCTTTTTCCAAAAAGAAGGACCAAAAAGAAGGAAGTCTTCAACGAAACGGTTATTCCTTCGATTTTCCAAATTATTAAAAATGCATCATGTACGTTTCTGTCGTTAAAAAAAACAACGCCGTAACCTCGTTTCCTCACTTTCGTTCATTCTCTGATATAATAATCGAATGATACGATAAATACTTTGAGTAATTGTTACGATAATTGAGATAATCAAAGAGAAATTCATCACTAGTTTGTTTACTTTAGTCTCGAGCTGTGCTCCTAAATTATATTATTTAAATAATACGACAGACCACTAAATACGTTTTTCAATATCGATTAAATCGTCTCATTAATCCTGACGATACGCAAATATAGTTTATCTGTGTTTAAACGTTTCGTGTTTCAGATGTATAATTACGCTCTTTCGTCTATGCTCGAATTTCATTCCATCATCGTAATATGTGTTTAATTAGGACCGACGCTTTTAGAATAGTTTACTTTCGCAGCGTTCAGAGCCTGGGGGTGAGTGCGACGTGTATGAGTATTTGAGTATTGCGGTAAAATTACCGAACCGGAAAACTCGCCGAGATCTCCATGATGGGTACTCCTTTTCTACTGTCCGCTCATTGTAGACATTGACGTTGCACATAAATAACATTTTGCTACTCGAAGAACTTTGAAGGCACCCTTGCTCGTTGACTTTGGGAATTTCCATTTAATTCAGTAGAGTCTACGAGCGATGCGATATTTATTCATAAAATTCAAAGCAACGAGGAATTCTTTACGTATGTTATTACGGAAACGGTAACTACATTTTGTTGTTAGGACGGAATGAAAAGCTGAATGAAAAAACCTTTCCAATATTTCATCGTCCAATACTTCATCAGCACAAGCTTTTATCTTTGATCAAACTTATCGTTTTTTTTTTCGAACGTCAAAGCCTCGAATGACGTACATTTAATAAATAATTCTTCCGCAGGCACGATTCTATTCATACATCTTTAACGAATCTAATAGTACAGGCGAATTTTAACTTTGCGGCTTGTAATTTATTTACACCGTTGTAGAAAAGTGTATCATAAAACTATCCTCGTAATTATTTCCGCATCCAGCGTCTAGTTATTGAGAGAAACATTCGCAATAGTTTATACCAAAGAATTCCGTAAATTGGCATTTTATTCGTAATATCTTTGCAGTGTTTTTTTTTCAAACGTAAAAGCCTCGCCCTGCGCACGTAAATTGATATCAGGTATTACTTAATTTTTCTCCAGGCACGATTCTATTAATACATTTTTCACAAAACTTAACAAAATTGCAACTTCTTCTTGCAGAAAATTTTCGAGAATCTAAAAGTACAGGCAAATTCCAACTGTACGGCTTGAAATTTATTTACACCGTTGTAGAAAAGTGTATCATAAAAACTACCCTCGTAATTATTTCCGCATCCAGCGTCTAGTTATTGAGACAAATATTCGTAAAAGTTTACCAGAAATTACCGTAAATTAGCTTTTTTCTCGCAATGTTTCCCTTGGCATCTGGTCGTTCGAGTGTTCACCAATTCGCTCGCCTAATTTTCAGAGGCAGAGTCTAACGATGACGCGAGTTATTCGAGCGGGGCAATGACCCCAAAAGTTTGTAATGAATGTCGAGTGGCGTCGGACCAATAACGGACCGTTACTACTTTTAGACTGCTAACAGCCAACCCATGGTGTGTAATAGTGTAGCCAACGCAATAAAATTTTGTCGACTCACTGCGTGTGAACTTTGCTTCTCTGCTGTTTATACCGTGTTAATAGCAGCTGCACACACTCCCTACAGCCCTCTTTATATTCTCTCTGCTGCTGTAAAGTACGTGAAATATGGCGATGGCTTGTATAACTCCGATTACATCACAGTAGGACGAGAAAGCGAGTTAACCCCTTTCGTGTACATAAGGTTTACATCCGCGAGTCAACGTCGCCGTAAAAAAATAAAAAACGAAAACTGCCAAAGCTGCGATCGTGAAAATCTTCTTCGGTCTTGGCGTCAACCCTGCGACACGCACTTTGGATGAAAAACGTCGTACGGGCGTGTTCAATTAATTCGAAACTCGAGGCTCAAAACACGATTTTTTAGCTAAAGAAATTCAATCGAAAATCATCGTTTTTTGGAATGATTTATTTTTTTTTTGATTTCACAATTCGCAAATTAGTCGGAGATTTTTCATTCGAACGTTTAACTCGACCTTGCGGTATCACGGAAGTCTTATTATCGTCTTACGATCGTTTGTTATTCGCCTGCCACGAGAACGTTTTTTCTCGAAGAGAATTAAGTGCTCTCGAACTCGGAAAAGTTTAACTACGCTAATAAGCCGAAAGCAATAATTCTTTCGAACGGCTGTGATTTTCTTCGCCATGATTCAAGCGACTGAACGTTCCTGCGAGCGTAATTGTACGGAGAGTACCCGATAAAAACTGGAAACTGCCTAATTCCGGTTAACTCTCGTTCCTGAAAAGATTTCGATGAAGTTATTGAGAAAGGAGAGAAGGGAAATAAGGCAGGCGAAGAGTGATGAGAAAAAAAAGGTCAGCCAGAAAAAGCGAACGGATACGACGGACATAAGTTCCAAACGCGATTGACAGAGTCTACTCGCTTTGATACAGGTACTTGAAGCGCCATGTGGCCCCTTAAGTACCATCTGATGGTTCGACAAAAGCGTCCAGGGTCGGATTTTTTTTCTCATAAACTATGCGGAGGAAAATGTCTGCTTAAGCTCAAAATTAAATAAAAACAGTTATTCAATCAGCTGCCACAAAATGGCAGCTATATTTGCAGTTGAATCATGGAATATTCAAGAACGATAAAATATTTGCGAAATCATAAAAAAATAAAGAACGATTTTAAAGGTCTAAGAACGTCAATGGTCTCGAAATGTGTCCCAGCGTTTCGTGTGTGAATTCTCTGTGTAGAAAATTTCTTCGTAGAAATTTATCTCGTGGAAATCGATCGTTTAAAATATTTATCATCTATTTTTATGGACATTCGACGATCGATAATTTCTCTGAAGGTCCAAAGATATCTTCGAAAGCTACGAAAACCGTCGAAATGGTACTTGATTACATATCGCCGTACGATTTCGTCATCCGCCAAATTCAACCCTTCAACGTCCAAGCGGTCATGTTTGCATAATTATGAGAAAAAAGGAGGTTTTTTTATCCGCGGTTCAGAGCAAGAATAACGTCACTCTGTATATTAAATCTCCTGTTGCTTCGATCGGTGGCGTTATCCTTGAGCTGCTACCCTTCTTAAGGGATGAAAAAGATGTTTCAACGTGAGAGAGGGTGGAGGAAGATTTTTCAACGTGAACGACTGATGAAAAAAATGTCATTTTTCATTCTCCATGTTTCAGAACCCTGCGAGAAAACTTATTGCGCCTGGGGTGCGATATGCGTCGTGTCGGAAAGCGGACGTGCACAGTGTCGGTGTCCCGTTGAGTGTCCTACGATACCAGCCCCTGTTTGCGGTACGGACGATGTTACGTATACGAACCACTGTCAGCTGCGACAGTCGAGCTGTCAGAGGCGGAAGAACACAAGGGTTAAGCATCAGGGTGCTTGCGGTGAGTGTGTCACTCTCGTATCTCGTTAATAGCAAGAACTATCAAGCTCTGACGTCAACAATACCCCTGATGGCTTTCGTTTCTCTAATGTTGGCCCTAGCGTCGAGCACATCAAACTTTCCGACGTTCAAGCTTTGCATCATCCTTCTCTCGCGATTATTCAATTTATTTATCATGGTTTTAAAATTCATTTCCATCTTTGTGGTATGTTTTATCTACCCTTCCATCATCGTCCATCGGTACATCGCCGTGAATTACGATAACTCGAGAATACGCTAAGGAAAGCCGATTTTCCATCGCGAAATGTTCATCTCCCGTCTAATACCGTCGGTATAATCCCTTTGCGCGCCTCGGCAACTCTCAACGCGGAATATCCAACGAAAATAAGCCTGACGCGCGAGGATTATCGCACGAGTTTGATCAACATTTTCGCTGGTTAATGCTGTTTCGATGATTCAGGCACCAACCGAACGCTCATGGGAAACTCGTAGAAATTAGTCAACACTGATAATTCTTCGAGAATCCTTGAGGCTCTCGTGGAAAATGGTGAATATTTTTTTGTACAGTGAACGGAATTCTTTCACACGGTGTGTACGCCTGGAGGAGCGATTTGATGGTACGAGATGAATTATGAAAAGAATGACAATAAATTGCCAATTTTGATGGGGTCCTAGCAGGGGGCTTTGAGATCCTAAAAATAGGTCTAGGTGTAATTGTGACCTAGAACTAGTACCACCTGCAACCACGGGTCCTAATTGACCAGCGATCTTTCGCTCCAAATTTGACGATGGCATATCTGTCAGACCCCTGATGAGCGACTAGGATTAAACTCAGCCTATCCGTTTTGTACAGCATCAAATATAAAAAATTCGAAAAAAAATGTTTGTTCAAAATGGGGAACGAAAATTTGCGACGAGGGCCCTCTCAATGCCGATACAAGCCTCTCATTTTGGAACCGGTGCTTCTCGGGATGCCGAGCGATCAATTTTTCGCTGTACGAAGAGGAAGAGAAAATGTTTGTTTCTTTTGATCCACTCTAGAGCATACAACGTCAAACGACACGTACAGCCAAACTGCCACTCCAATTAGATAATATGTCTAACGAAATGTGTCCCAGTTCGCAAGACGCCATTTTACCTTTGGCTTCACTTTCCAACCTTGCCGAAGATAGACTCGTGATTGAGTTAATTATACCAACCCAACGACGTCTTTGATGTGACTTTGAGTCTTCGCTACATCGACGGGTGGTACCTCCTTATTTGCTCCTGTCCAATGGCATCAAACTATACCTCTTGGCACTCTCATCTCGCTATGGTGACTCTTGGCTTGCACCAACTAGCCGCCGAATTGCTTTAATTAGTTGAGGGATGCTTTTAGTTAACCTCCATTAGAGCGCGAAGGGTTTTTCTTAAATCGTAATTACATCGGAACTGGGTGTGTATCCAAAGACGGGGTGGAAGACATACCGGAAGAAAATTGGTGTTTCCGATATGAGGATCCATATCTTGATGAGGCTGAGATGAAGAGGTCTTTCTTCGAGCAGTTTCGAATCTGTTCGCTTCGCGTAATACAAACTAGCGGAAATGAGCTACTGAGATCGCAGGAAGTCGCAGCGATATCCGATTATCGACGAACTCTGATGGCCAGAAGAGTTCACGTGGAATTGATTAAAATAAACCTTAGAAAGAGGACGGGTGGGTCTGTCTGGTTTTATCGACGAATTTACGTTCGTCACGTTGCTGTCAATGAGATCACGAGTTTCATCTCATTGTAGCAAACGTAATGGCGAACGTTCGCGCTATTTTGATGTATTTTTGCACGACCGGAACTTGGAGAATATGAACATTTTGTACTTTGCCGATTTTTGGCAAATTTTATACTTTGAAAGTCGATCATTCGTGAAAATGGTTGTACATGAATTCACGTGTCCATGTTTGATGCATAAAACCGTGTCAGGATACAAGAAACGCTGCGTCTTAATGTTTCATCATAATTTTGCATTTTTTTTTGTCAAAGCCATTTTTCAGTGTGATACATAAATCTTCTGAGGAGGACAAGCTCGTTATTCGCGACGGTGTTAAATCAGGAGTAAAGTAAATAAGGCTTCAAGGAGAATTGTCATAGTCGAGTGATGTACATAACGTTGACGTTGAATTGAAAAAATCGCTTCGTTTTATCCACTTTCAATTTTCTCCTCATAAAATCATTCACAGAATTGTATAGTGCAATCGCATTTCTGAATTCTCTCGAAGAAATTCCAATCGTTCTCTGCACTCAATTATCGTACGTAATTATAAACCTCGGGACGTCAGAACCCTATCAAAACTCGCCGCAAACGTCATCGAATAAACTGCAATTTTTTTCAAAAATAAAACGAGCTCGTTCGTGACAGCGTTAAATCAGGAACAGAGTGAAATGCTACGGCTTAGCACGGAAAATAAGCGTTGGCTCAAAGACGACGAGGAGGAAAGAATAACGAAAGAGTTGACGTTGAATTCATATATTCCACGAGGGAGGATTTGAAAAATGTCTCCCGAAGCTTTGCCAAACGACGAATGGGAAATCCATGTAGATCGTGGACTTTATATATCTATATATGCATATAAATATCTACATATACGTATGTACATAGTATATGTCGTACACTCTGCGACGAGTTTCCAGTCTTCGTTCTCGAATGCCACGTTTAACGGCTCGTTCGTCGTCGTCGTCGTCGTCATAGGTTTTTCGCAGTGAATCCTCTACACGTCGACCAATTTCGTGCACGTCGTACTTAGACGACGTTTCCATTTCGCGCGACTGAATTATGGAAGACAGACTTTCCGATTCTTTCACCAAGTGGTGAAGAAAGAGGGGCAGCGGAGGGTAGGTTTTTCGCACCCCCAGAGGCACACTCGGCATAAAGCGTCACCTTCCCATTCTTCATTTTGATTTCCCGTTCGTTTTCTTCCTCCAGCCTCGAATTCACGGTCCAGTCTTGTCTCAAACAGACGCCTCGCCGTGTATAATATGTTTACAGAGAGTGAAAGGGGAAAATAAAAATCTCTCCTGCGTACCTCGAATAACTGACGTGTTTTTTCTGTTCTTCGTTTCACCGACGAAAAAAGCACTTGTGCGATGATGTGTGTAGAGTTTATGGAAAAAAAAATGAAATGACGAAGATTCAGGTGGGGTGAAAGAGTACACCGCGTCGGGGGTGTCATGGCTCGCGCCTCGAGAAAGAGAAAAAAGCGGTAGATCATCCCGGAAATAGCACCTCTTATCGCGGGCTGCTTTTCACCTGGTGAGACAGCAGTGGCAATGCAAACTTGGCATGCTCCATTCATTTCTCGTATGCGTGTGTACATTTCTCAAGCGTTTTAAATAAACGAGACCCAAAGTTTCGCGAAAAGATACGACTCGCTGCATTTCTTTGCTGCACACTCGCCATGCAGATTTTTAAACGGTCGGGTAAGCACGACAGCTCCGCGGTGAAGAAGTGTTTTTTCTTGCGTTTGAAAAAAAGGACGATCGATGATCGAGCAAAATACCATTTGCCACGCAAGGGCTGATCTCGAGTTTTATTAATTTTCGTAACACGAATCAATGATTTTTGATCGCCAGGATTCGGAACTCTCCAAAAAATCTTTGGATCCTCTCGACAATTTCGCGAATGTTATTGCCAACGACAGTCATATCTTCGTTAATTTCTAAAAGTTACTCCCCTTGATGATCAACCAAAATACGATAAAATGAGAAGGAAATCTCAGTTTCGAAAGTTTCGCACGTTTTTTTTTCGAAAATCTGGAGATTCGAGTGTAAACAGTCGTCTCGGCGGTCAATCATTCCTCTTTCGATCGTCACCGATTGGCGTTCGCCGAAAAATCGTTTCAACCCCTTTCGATGTTAGTTCCGTCAACATTTTATTCGCAACATTTCTCGCACCTCGATCTTTTTTTTTGCTTCGTCTCCGGGATTTCCGGCAGCTTGAGGAAAGCTTGATGCACATAAATCCTTGTATACTTCGCCCGTGTGTTGCGATCGTGAATTTTTCGTTGTCGCCGAGATTAAAACCGTCCACGTGGGAAGAACATACGAGTCTTTTCCCAGGGTCAGAAAGATAAACGCCATCGCCTTCCTCGCGAGTCCTGAATCTGTCTGTTGCAAGAGCAACAGCCAAAATGCGCACAAACACGCTGCACTGTAAAATACATAGATATACACACAAATATAAATCGACAGACACACAGTCGACGAAGCATTTTCGTGTTTTTCACTTCCGACGAGAAAAGCGAAGGCGCTCGAGGCACTGTCCGTGACACACCGGCGTAGACGGGGAAGAAAACTAGCGTATATACTTCTGCTTCCTTCCTTCGTGATTCTTCGTATGCATCTTCATTTCTTGGATATACAGGCTATATGAGAAAGAAGAAAAGCGATGTCGTTTCCTCTCTTCCACTTGGTGTACATACAGTCGACGTCGTCTCGAGAAAAACAGCGAAAATTCCGACCATCTCTCAAGCTGACACACTTGCACAAACGCATGTACACACAAGGGTGCACAAATTTTCTTCCTGCAGGCATATAGATGCTACTTAAACTCCCTGGTTTTCAGGGTTCTCACTGGTACCGACTTTTCTGTGTGGAAATGTGTGTGTGTGTATAGTCGTGAAAATATTTCGCAAAACGTATAAATTCGCCTGTGAAACACTCAAGTGGTTTTCGTACGCGAGAACGACTCGCGCTCGTCTTCCAAAAAGATGCTAAATACACACCCCTACTGCTGTGAGAGTTCACGTTCCCAGCACACACACACAGCGAGACACGTAACGTCGCGTATTTTTCATCACGTTGAGATTCTCACGGAAAATTACTTCAATGATTTCCCGTTTGCTCCCCTCGGTTAAATAATTTTTCATTCCGTTGAACCTTCGAGCCCGCGATGATTTTGAAGTCTCTCCCCTTCGATAACAACGCGGCTGATGTTTCGGATTACTCGAGCCATGATAATTGACGAATCATTTTTGTGTATTTTTTTCCCTCGTTTTCTGGATTTTGGATAGACAGTTTTCGCATGCATGACACTTTTATTTTTTTTTTACATTTTCAACCCCAATGTGCGAATTTGGTCACGTTGGAGTATCACGATCGGAGGAAAATCAATATAGATTGAGAAAAATTCATGAATACAGGGGGTGAGAAAAAAAAATTGAAATATGACGAAAATGTGTCGTCATTCGGACAGGGGTTGATGGAGCTTGAAAACGTTGTTTTTCCCGTTGTCGTTGGGCTGTGACGTGACCATTTGGATTTGGAGCGTATATCCGAGTGAAAAAAGTCAGCTTTGGGCATGACAGGCACCCTTATATATATATATATATATATGTATATATATATTTATATATATATTCACAAGTATCTGTATCATATATGCAGAAGGGACAATTAATCCGACGATCACGCACGACACCACCGCAAACGGAAGTGATACATTCCACACAACTTCCCCTTACACATGTGGCGTGAGGCACGTAAGCATCACAACCGTGAGTAAATCAATGTTGTACAGCGTCGTGCAGAGAGCAGTACGTCACATTGGGACACCTTGTGTATTGTGGAGATTAAAGTCAGTACTATTTGAACATGTCACAGAGTTGCATCGTGAAATTGAGATTTGGAGAAGGGTAATTCTCAATTAAAATTAATTCTCATTAAAAGGCTTTGATTATCGCGAAATATCGAATTTTCGTGCAGCGTTGATAAATTCAGAAAGAAGAAAGCATGCAGAAGAAGAAAGCAGAAAGAATAATTTTAAAAGAGAGAAGAAAGCATGGGCAATTTAAAGATTAAAAGAAAATTGTGTCCAAATTTATTGTATTTGGAGAGGAGAATTGAATGTTAATGTCAATATAATATAGGTTAAAATAATGTGAAGTAAATCGACAAAGTCCTAATCCTATTGAGGAGACTTTGAAGGAAGGTTATGTCACCATTTGGTGGAGGAGGATCGTCAAGATGGCGAGAATTTTAGTTCGGACGAAAATTGTCAATGAGAATTATTGCAAAAATGAAGTATTTTTAGTGTGCAGCTTATTATAAAAGTGAATCGAGGGGTGAGAAAAAAAGTAATATTTAATCATCGGAAGTATCCTGTTAATTTTGCGCGTGGGAGAATTTCATGGTGGAATTTATCTTTAAAATGGAAAATGTCAATAAATTTTATCGACTATCGACTAGCATTCGCAGATATTGGAAGTCGCGCAATCTCTGTAATAAAGGGGCATCGGTGAGTTTAAAAAAGAAAAGTTTTCCAAGGGGAAATAACGAATGAGGTATTTTCGAAGGGAACATAGTGTGGAGAGTATTAATAAATTTTCGTTTTCACAGAGATGATGAAGAAGTGCAAAAAGATTCACTCTTCGAAAATTTAACGTATTTCCGTACAATAATCAACGAGGATGTTGAATGAAGCGCGAGAAACTTTTTCATTTCAACGAGATTTCGTAAACATAGCATCATGTTTTTTTTCCGCATCGACAAAAATATTTAAAGTGAAAATACAAATTACGTCGAAATATCATAAAAATACAAAATATCGCAAAGGCAGTAGGATGCGAGGTAAATTCAACAGGCTGCGGTTTTTCAATGAAAAACTCGGCGTAGTTCGTTAAAACTTTTGGGAGCAACGAAAAAACTTTTTTTTTCGATGCTTACTCGATAAACGATATAATATTTCGATAAAATGTACACAGAGTCAATGTCAAATCTGTGCAAAACGAGAATCATAATCTGCATGGCATTCTTGACTAAATAAAAGTTTGACAATCGATGATTCACAGTTCTCGAAAAATATCAATGAAATCTTAGACCCCGAGGAATTTGGAACGATATTTAATTAAAACGGAAGAAAAATCGCGTCAACGAAACTTCGTTGCTAATCGACGCCCTTGAGTCGAAAATTTTCGCAATTGTAAACTCGACACGGTGATAAATAACATTCTTTTGCCCGCGAGAGTCGTGAATTTCGAAACTGCGGATACGGAAAATGCAGCTCGTGGGGAATCTTAACGTGGCAATTTTTCATCTAAAGGAAATCGTGCAATCGAGATATTAAGGGTGTACATATGTATATATATACATACTATACGTTGGAAAGAGAAATCATTTCGCATATCGGACGTGAAAAAAATGACTCCATATTTTCCGTGCGCTCGCACCGGAAGCTCGATGAAACATCTATACTTCCGGTTAGGAAGAAAAAGAGAAAAGAGAGGGCGAGAAACGACTGAGTAGCCGTGTGAGAGGAAACTCTGTGTGTGTTTCCGGAGTTTTCTTCGCGGAATGTGCGGCAAGAAAATCGGGAAAAGGCGAAGAAAAGAGCGAGCGAGGGTGGGAAGGAGAGAAAAGAAAATAAAAAGCGGTAAAGTCCGCGAGAGGAAGTGAATAACGCTTTTCACTGTGAAATTTCGACAAATTTCGGTGGGAAAGTCTTTTAATCCATTCTTCAGGGCGAGAAAGTTCCAATAAGGCAGGTGAGTTACGCGTTCTCGTAACGACTTTAACTCGACGCCATTTTTCTTCACCCCATCGTAAACTCGAACTCATCTTTGTAAACTGCGAAATATGTCGCTGCTTTTTCTTTTTTTCCTGTTTTTTATATAAACCCTAAACGTCGGAACCATTTATTTGTGCGTGTGTGTGTGTGTGAAAAAAAACACAGTTTTCACCGACATGATTTTTCGAAAATTTTGTTTAACGTTTTTCTTCACGCGACCGAAAATTTGTCGACGCGTCGGGGAGAAAATTGGAAACAATTTTTTTTTTCGCACACCCTAATGTATCGCGGGAGGAACGTCGTCTTGGATAAGGGACTGCAGCGTGGACCTCCAATATCACTCTTCGTTTTTTTCTCTATGTACTTTTTTCTTTTGCCCTCACTTTACTTATTGCACAAGATTTCAAACTAGCCCGAAGTTTTCCGTAACAAGTGAGGTGGAGGGGGCGGGGAGGGGGGAGGAAGAAAAAGTGCGGCCAAAGTACGGCGTAACTGATGGAAAGTGGAAAATACACCCAGTGATGAGTTTCACTTTTTTCCCACCTTCGACCAACGACCAAACGTAAAACTTTACGTTGCGTAAGTTTGTGTCCCTTGGGTTGTGAATGAAAAAAAAAATGGTTTGTTTTCTTCGACCTAAATTGTGGCTATCAAATTGGAGCTTGTTAAGCTTTTATCGTGGCATTTTTAGCTCGTTGAAACTGCACAATATCGCTTTGGTAAAATTGTTTCGCAGTGTTTTTCTTTTTTTTTTTTTTGCGATAGAAATTTGCGAGGGAATCAAGAGCAGCAGATATCGACAAGATATTCGCAGCATCACTTGTAATTTTGAAAGGATGACTTTATTATTTTTTTTTCTCTGAAACCGAAAATTCGAATTAAATATTTCGTACAGCTTCTGCTGAGTGAGATATTCTTTCTCGATGGAATAAAAGTGTAAATTACACTATATGTGAACATCGTTCGATTAATTTTATCAATGATTTTGATTCATCGTTGAATATTCGGGAATTAATTGAACGAGCTCAGAACTGTGCACTCATGGATATTTTTTCTTCGAAGATTATATATTTTTTTTGTTAAAAATCATCCCGAATTTCCGCTCCGTGCAATTCGTTATGAAAAATGAAATCTTTTTCTTTCCACGTTTTTTTTTTCAGCCCGAAATGATTATGTCGAAAATTCCTCGATGTCGGAGCCGAAAATTTTTTCACACAAAAATGCACGACTCTTCATCTGTTCCGTTGAGCATTCACAATTTTCGCTAGCGCGGGTGACTGCCGAGGAACGCGCGGCAACGTATTCATCAAGCATTTTCAGTGGAATGGCATTTTTTTTCTCTTATTCACAAAAATGCATATTAAATACCGACACGAATTCCCGAGATTTCATATGCTACGTATTTTTCAGTGCATTAAAAAAAGCACCACATGACATTGCAGAATAAAGCGAAAAAATGGGCAATCGCAATTTTTTCCCAAAAGATTGTCGTTGCTGGTTGTTTTGTCGCGAAATTCATAAAATTCGGAAAAAAATGTTGTTATTTCGCGGTGATGTTTTTTATATTCATTTATTTCCCATCTTTTCGCCGTCCGGGTATCACGAATTATACGTAAATGGGAAGAGTGTATAAACCGAGTGTCGAATTGTACGTCCAAACGAAGTAAGATCAAACGTTAGTTTACGTATAAATTTTTCGATGAATTTGACCAAAGCACGAGCAAGAAGGAACCTTTTCGTTTGCACGGAATGTTTTTGATCTCTCTGCGTTATATACGTTCGTCGAAACTGCATCACGAACGCTTTGGAAATCGGATCGGAGCATGCAGCATCCGAACGAACAAAAGTGACTATATCGTCAGGATGATAAAGCTCACTCGATGTTTGATTTTCTCTGATCCGCGATTAGCCTCGGAGCTCGAAATTGGCTGACGACGCCCTTTGCTGCTCGCGACCTACCCCCGTGGTTTTTTAAAACCCTCACGTAGTTCGCCGATTCCAGACGCGAGGAGACTCTGATGCATGTGCGGTTTTTCAAACGGTAAACGAAACCGTTCGACTTACTTTTACACATAAATAAATGTACCTTCATTTTGAAGCGTTTTTCAAGCGTCAAGCGTGAAATTGAAAAAAATATACGACGAACATGACAAAAATGGTGGATAAGGATATTTAAAAAAGAAATATAATGACAATCAACAATGACATCGTATTTATTTGAAAATTGTATTGTAAATTGTATTGTATTTGAAAATCGTATTAATAGTGGCAAACGTAAGGGAGGAATACTAGCCCTTTCCGCTGTTGAGGTTTGCTAGAATGGCGACGGAAAGACGAGGCAAAGACAAAGAAAAAATACATGCACTTATTAGCGCAAGTTCGGTTTTATATGCATGGGCGCTTGGCCAACTCACTTACGAAGTTCCGAATTCAAGGCGAAACGTGTAAACCCACTTATTTCGGTACGCGCAGGTCTCAAACCTCGGCAATGCATACTTAGTACCTCCAATATAACAGGAGAAGCATTCAACGAGTTTTTCTCGTATTATTATCGTTTGTCAAATTTGTGTGGAATATATCGATCAAATTTCTGTTGGGGAAATATTTCATTTTTCGTTATTTTACCTTTCATTTACATCATATTGTAGTGAAATCGATATTCATCGATTTATGGAGGATACGAACATTGGAAACAATTTTCAACGTTTTTTAAAAGTTTATTTTCACGAGAAAAATGGTGAGAAAATGAAATGACGAAAACGGCTGATCCACACGTGCATTTCTCGAGCTAAATCCTCGACGCGCCGTCTATAAACTACCATTAAGGGGGCAGCGCTCGGGCTTTTGTCGAAAAATCGTTATAAATTTGAAAAAAAAACACCGCGTTTTTTTTCGAAAGTTTTTTTCCAACTGCCGGACATTCCAAAAAAAGCTGTTGCTTGCATTGTAATCGATTCGTTGATTTTTTAATCTATTCTTCAATCAATTTACGGTGAAGCACTTTTCGCTGTTCTAGCCGATTTTTTAAATCCGATGCTATCTTTAAAGTCCCTCTAATCGATTTTTAATACTTTTCGCACGTCAGGCTATAATACTTTGTGATTTTAACCAAATGTACAGAGTATAGCATATGAATTTCATTGCATTGAATGCATGCGCGTTTTATTACCGGTAAACGCAAACGTTAAACGTCACCCTAAACGAGAACGCATAAATCATGAGAAAAATACTCTTGAAAATTTTACAGAAAAGCGAATTGCGGAAAAACCCTGGTTATTCTGTGTGTGAAAGTATATCCGCAATGGTAAAAATATTTCATTCTTAATTGAAACATTTCATCCTGTATGTTCGTACAAATATATATATATAAGCACACTGACTCACATACACACATTTATTTATATACATAAGTATATTTATGTATTTCATGGAAGAGGAAAATGATACATTAAAGCCATGAAGTCAGAGTCGAGAAGGGAATAAGCAAGAAAAGTAGGAACTCTGGAATACGAGGAAAACCATTAAGGATAAAAGGGCTGCATGGATGCTGCTGTTTGGAGACTACACGGTGTGCTCCATAACTGGCAATTGCCTTCTCGGCAAGACGCGAAATTAATGTTACCGAGGATCTTAAATTGTAGACTCTTCCGGAAATCCTCGCGCAACATCCACAGGGAAAGCGAGAGAAGGTTTTACAATGAGTAACAACAAAAAGAGAGAGAAAAAAAAGTGGAGAACGAGCCAGCATCCGAGAGTCGGAAAATCATACGCCAAAAATGCGAGATTTACAAAGGCGCGAAGCTCACCTATGCCTAAAGACGACGAGAAATGTCAATGCGGAAGACACGAAATTTAATTATTTTCAGCCTTATAGATTTTATACGCTCATGATGTTTTTTCACTTATTTTTCCTTTCATATCAGCGAATCCACGGTTGAATAAATTCCCGTTTAATTTATATCAAAGTGACTGCAATCATGTCGAAAAGCTATACAGTTTTTCCATCCAATCGTATCCACATCACGTCGTCCTATGACTCTCTCGCTGGTTTCCGGTGTCTTTTTTTTCCTCCTCGTTATTTCTCCGGGCTTCTCAATTATTTTTTATCAAGGGGAGATGATAACAGATGCCGCCGGTAATTACGAGAAAATCGGGAATTCATTCCACATGGATGAGATGAACGGCAGAGCAAAAAATAATTCTCATTCGTTTCGGTGATGATCCGCGTGTTCGATATAAATGTTTCTCAACGTTTATTCATGAATTCGTACAGGTGATGCTGTTTCTACACACTATTTCACGAATACGAGAGAGCTTCCTCTAAAGGGGGCTTTTGATTCGCTCAAAGAATATTTTCCGAAAAGCCGAAAGCTCAGCCACTTTGAGCTACAGTTTGTGATGAAAAATCTAAATATCATCTCGATCGGTTGCACCGCTCGTCGGAGAATACAAAATTCCCTTTCCGGTCGTAGAACGTTTGGGAATTGGCTCAAACCTCGTCCCTTTGTCGAAAAAGGGACGCTTCTACCCAACATGCTTTTCGTTCCCAGCTTTGGGCTGCAAAAAATCGTAAGATTTTCCAAATTTTGTACTTTGAAAAATGAAATTCAAAGTTTTATCACAACTGTTTCGTTGTGGCCTGTTGGCCCGTTCAGCCAGTTGAGGTTAGACAATCGTCAACCGATACGGTGGGAAAAAATCAGATTTAGTTGAGTACAATAGAATTCCACCCAAAATATCCCGATAACTGCGATAAACAGATGCAATTCCGACAGTGACGAAACAAAGTAAAAAAACGACCGATCCGCCGGAAATTGGCTCGTTTCGGCTGGCTGAACTGGCATTGAATCTCGCAGCCTCCATGCGGATGATGTGAAAATAAGATCAACCGATCTCTATCGCCTTTTTCGGAATAATCTCGACTGTTTGACGGTTTATATATGCATCCGCAATTATGTCGGTTTGTTCCTTCGAGTTTCGCGTTACCAGCAGCGGTGTTCACCGAGCCATACAGCTCCACAGTGTTTGTATCTTCGGGCTCTCTTAAAAAGTTTCCGTTCGCGTCCCACGACTCGTGGATTTTGCAAACTCTGCCTGTATATAGTACAGAGCCATGCATTTGCGCGGGGAAGCGGTTGAACAGAAGGGGAACCCGGAAAACCCATCGAGAGGATCATACCGGGCCACTCTGGGAACTTCGACTTGGGATGAACGGACGCAAAAAAGCCTTATCTCCCGTGACCCGACGCTTTTTTTTCAACCGCGTATACTCTCTTTCATTTTTTAAGCCTTTTTTTTTTCTTGCCATCCCCCAAGTAGTTGGTACTTCCTTCTGGCTCGGCCTTCCCTCGCCCCTCTTTCCCGCCCGTTCTTCGCAACCCCGGGCCACTTTAACTCGGAAACTAATTACAGTCGAGGCGTAAGGGAGTTTTTGCACCTTCTATACGCAGAGAAGAGGGACTCGCCGGGACGTCTCGATGAATTCTCCACTTTTTTTTTCTTCTCGTCCTCGCTCCTTGCCAATTCCTTCGACCTCCTCTTGTCCCTTTTTCTACCAGTTTTGAGACTCACTTGGGTTCATCCCCCTCCTCATCGGCGACTCGACACCCGTCTGTTTCTCCCCCGAAGCATCGATCTCTCGAGACCGCTGAATCAACTTTGCCACTTCCCGGTTATCGCGGTTTATCCGTTAGGAACCAGAAGCTCGTTAATAACACGGCAAAAGTTGAACGTAGAATGATCGATTTATCAAATCTCGAACGCGAGACGGATTTTTTAATGAAATTCCTCCAATCGTCGTACGATAACGAGAGAGTCGATGATTCGCGGAATAACGAGATGAAATTGCGGCAAAGTTCATTTTCGCATGCTCGTTTATAAAAAGACTCAGGCAGGATCCTGACGTACAGCGTGTCGTAAAATTTGAGATCGCAAAATCGAACAACTTTTTGCAAAGAATCAATGAAAATCAGAGCAGTGGAACGCAAAATGTTTTCATGCTTTCTCGAGAAGAAACAAAGATTTCGATCATTTCAATAATCGTTATACTCGCAACTTCAAAGCGGAATATCTTCGGGCAAAAGCGGAAAGGTTTTTCACCGCGAGAGATTTTCATCCCACAAATCTCTGCGGCTTCGAAAGCTTCGGTTGTCGGAGCGATTCGCTGCCTCGCATATGGTTTTTTCCTTCCGTACTTCCGCTTTGCGTTTTATTTTTGAATTGTTTCTCCATCTTTTTTTTGCTCCCCCTTTTTTTTACTATTTATTTCATGTTTTCAATGGAAGGCTTCCGTGGCACGTCTGACGTACGCTGTGGTGGATACACTCAAAAGGGAACGCCGCGATGCAGCCGGGAACATATCAAAACCTCGATTTTCTGATACATCCTTTTTTTTCTAGCTCCTATTTGGCTTGAGGGCTTTAATTTTTTTCCTCTCGTTCTTTCATTTCACCTGTTTATCCACGAGATTGACGACGAATGGGCCCTTGCGTGTGTGCACGTTTTTGCCGCTGCGATACACAAATTCTCCATTCGCGCTTTATTTCTGTACCCAAGGGTGAATGTAACGGAAAATAGCGCAACTCTACATTTTTACGGAAAAAAAAGCAGTGAAAGCAGAATTCAATTTAGCAGAAACGTTTCGTTTTCTATTCGCGAATTAATTAACGCGAATCCACGCAGCGGGATAACTGAGAATTTTCGTTCACGCGTATATTGTTTTCTGTGTTCAATATATCGTGTAATTGAATTTGTTTTGTTTACCCTGAATAATTGAAATCGCGTTTTTGAAGAACCGAGCCGCGTACTTTTACTTTCACCTTATATATATTTATATTTGTATTAAAAAGTACTCGTGGCCATCGGAATATCTTTTACTCCGAAGGGCATTTTTCGTCTCTCAAAACGTTATTTTGGCGATTGGCAAAAGTGCTTCGATTACGTTTTAATTATTTAAATTCTCACCAATATTTTTGATCAAATTTGACCAAATTTTTTACTCTACTTCCTGTTCTATTTGACGCCGTTTTTTTTTAACAAACAAACAATGTGAAAAGCCGGGAATGCAACGAAGCACGAATTTCCGCGGATGAAAAATGGCGTTGAACTTTCGTAAACATTACGCGAATTTCCTTGTCGATTTTTCAATTTGGGAAATCTTGTGACGGAAGAGCGTAAATGGCGAATCTATTGAAGCGAAAAACTGGCAAAAATAATTGCCGCGAGTCAGAAATATCGCTATTTCGGAGACTCGTGTATAAAAAATAGAAAATTAAGCGAAATAACGTTGGAACGAGGGAAAAACCTTGTTTTCCTTGGATTATGTTCCGTCAAGCTGCGAAAGAAATAAAATGTTATTCCATTGGTCCGTGATCCAAGAAAAGACTGAGAGTGTGGGCGCAGAAGGGATAAACCCCGGGCGATGATGTTATCTGGGCTATCTTCGCGTTTTTCCTGGTCCGGAACTACCCGACTATTTTCTTGAGTTCCTCAATTATTTTCGAGTGTACTGATACACATGCAAGATCCTTCCGCCGTAAAAGAACAAAAAAACGCAGCAATCCTTTTCTCTTTTTCTCCCTCCGCTGTTGCTCCTTTGCATTTCATTTGTGTTTAGAGCCTTGGGAAAAAAAAGAGAAAATTGTCGCACAAACGTCCCGAAAGACGTAACCAAACGCGTGTTATCTCGAAGTCGTTAAAATCCCTTTGCGAGTCGTACGAATTTTTTTGCTTCGACGCTGTTGTACGAGATAGCTTTTCTCCAGGGACGAGAAGGGTTTCAAAGCGAAACATCGTTCGAAATAATACGGCGATGAGAATAATAATATAAACAAGTCGCGTTGAAAACAAATGAAAAAAACAGAACCGAAAGTTTGGCGAGAAGAGAAACGTCGAGGGAAATATTCGGGATGAAAAACTCGATTCAGGATGTGCAAGTGTGTAATTTTTTTAAATTTGATACTAGATTTCTCAACCTACCAGAATGTGAAAAGATATGAAGCGTTATCGGTAATTTGGTGGAGAAAAACGAACGAAACGAAAAATGCATCGATTTATAGCAAAAATTAAATCAAGTGAAACTTTATATTTTAATTACGAGATGTGAAATCGACATACATTGCGCAAAGAAACGTGGAGTCGTGGCTTGTGAAATCTCCTAAAGCGCGTCGAAAAAGCGAAAAGTACACAACGTTGTGCTCTTTTTCAATTTTTTCAACCCTTAGGAATCATATTCCTGAAAGTCTCTGATTCAGTCCGTTTTTTTTGTTCATAAAAGATACACAGAAGGAGAAAAATGTATGACAACCCAGGGTGTAAAAAAAAATCTTTTTTCTCCCCGCCAAGTTTTCCTGAGATTGATATATTACCAAAGTTTCGCAACGATACGAAGTAGGCAAATTTTAAAGCTACAAAAATGAATTATTCGCTCGAGGGGGTAGTTTCGCCCCCATTTTCTATTACGTACAAAATGACATTTCACAAGGGATAATTAGTACTCGAGATATCATGCGTTCGAAACGAAAAATTACTGAAAGTATACTTCGAGGTTGCGGTGATTAATGGAATTTCCCTCATGAAAAATCGAGGGCTCTCGCAATGATTCGACGAAAGGGAAAATGCAAAGTTTCTCAACTTATCAACTCGTTTGCGGCTGATGCATAATTCATTTATGTCAATTATGATATATTAACGTCTCTTGAGTCAATTACGAGCTCTTTTCAGGAAGCCTTTAACGACTTTTCACGTCCGATCACTGATCTTTGACATCTGAGATTATACGACGTGTCACTTATACGAGGAATTGAAATCGCATTTTTACAGAACGAACCCCTATTTTTACAACTGTACCAGCTGTCATCCCCGGTACCGATTTTACCGATTTTTTGTTACCCCATTAGCCTCGCTTTTGTGTGGCATATCAAAAGAAGTCAATGAATTTTCATACGAAAAAAGTTATTGCAAGATAAAAAATCGCCTCTTGTTATAAAAATGCGTGTTAATAAAGGAGAGAATTTTCATAAAATTAAATCCGTGTCCTTCCTTGAGATGCAAGTTACCTCCCTGCTAAATTTCATCGATATCCGTTTAGCCATGAAAAGTTGAAACAAACAAACAGCGTTGATTTTGCATTTGTAATGTCAGTGTGGTTGAATTGCGGACAAAGATTTGTATATTTCATCCGACACTCAATACTCTTCGAGTAAACGATTTTCAGAAAATCCGCAACGTCAAAAACGAACTTTACAAATGTGATCCAGTTCGAGATACAGCTCTTGGTGGATAAACGACATAGGAACCAACCCCCCCACCTCGACCGTTATTTCAAAGCACCACTCGGGATTCCATTCTTCTTTTTCCTCTTCATATCCTATCTCCGCTCAGGACTGAAAAATTTCTTCGATTTTCCCCGGACAAAATGGCAGAGCGAGTATGTGATCCAATTTATTGAGATTTTTTACCCCCGGCTTTTTTCATACAGCCCGAAAAGAGCGGTGGGATAGGAGAGTGTAGGAAGGATTCGAGAATAGTCTCGCGAGTATATAGTACGAACACCGATCACGAAAATGAGCTGCCATTGGACAGAGAGACTCTGTGGTCGATCGATTCAATTCGTCACGAACCGATGCGAAATAAAGTTCGACTTGGGGGGATACAACGCTGAGGACGGAGAAAGACCGATCCAGCTGTGGGAGAGGATCCATCCGGCTGCTGGTTCACCCTAGTAACCACTGGGCTTTTTTCATCTGGTTTGACTCTGGTGGCTAACGTCCTCCAACAATGAGCTCCAACCTCCTTACGGTTCGTCTCTCGTGATCATTTCCTTTCGAATTTTTTTTACGACTGGTCTCATCGTTCCCTACGTGCATGCATATACAGACACTCGGCGATGATAAAGTTCTCTAGAGTCCCTCAAGCTCCATCCAAGAACAGAGGCAGAGGAAGAGTTAGGGATAGGGTATATGAGAAAAGGTGAAAAAAAACGAAAGATCGAGTTTGTGAAGATCTCTTACTGGGTATACTATAAACAGGCAAAAAAATGTCCGTATTATTCGCGGTGGTAGCTGACCTTGAACATGTTCGCTAAATGACTTACTGTCCATGACAGAACAGTTTACTGAATTGTCCGCTGATTCTTTCTTGGATAGAATCTTTCCAAAATGGCACCAACATGGTTGTCCGGATCAATGTTTGTTTTCAAATCAGATGTACTCAAAAGACCGTATCCACAATGTATCCAATGCGGTATACCACCGTACTGTACGGTTCTTCAGTTCACACAACAGTGGGGGTAGATTTGTAGGATTAGCCTTGCGTTATTTTGAAAGTCAGTTGGAATATCGTAATGTCAACATTGTTGATGTTATCCCTGCCGAAGTTTAACACCATACACATCGTAATGTTCACCCTAGGATCGTTCACCGCGAGCTAAACGAAAATTCCATTCGACGAATCTGGGAAAATGGTCGTTCGATAATGTATCCTGGTGTTTCCAGCGGTACCCTCACAGTGACAAACGGAACTTGCAGGCCTTGAGGTCATAGAGGACATGGCGAGGGGCTAGAATAGGATGTTCCTGGAAACGTGAATTCTCTGGTGCGATCAAACTCGACCTAGCAACAGAGGATGTTGAGCTAGACAGGATACGGTCAATGTTCCGAAAAGCCATCCGTCTCGATAGCCCTTTCCCGACGCCTCTCTATCTGTTTACATCTCGCTTCATCCTTTGGCACTTTCGCACGAAGAACCGCATACCAGTGAAACGGGTCTCCATCCTGTGCTGCTGTGACATCCTCCGAACAACTCTCCCAGCAAAATCATTTACCGACCATAATGCACCGATCATGAATTCGTCCGTGTGTAATTCTTGTCCATCGTCTCCTAGAATCATCCACTGACCATCATGGACCCAGCAGTGCGTTCGCCCAGGTGTAATTCTCCTCCATGTCACCCTATGTGGGCACCAACTTCCGGTATCCATATTTATCGTTAAGGTATTTAGGACTCACTTGGCGGAGACCTTTTTTTTAAGGACCGGGTGTTTGTGACCATTATTGCGAGCAAGACTGTATCCTCTACGGTTTTGACGTCCTCTGACCAGCTCTCCTGCATTCAGCTCTCCTGCACTCAGTTTATGTGTCATTATTTTGCATTTCATTCTGTGCGGGTACGTAGGGGTGGAATTCGTACAAGGCTAAGATATTTATCACAAGAATCTTAGGCCATGTGATGCAAACACACAGAATGCTCGTTGAAGCTTACTGTTTATAGACGATTTTTTATTGTTTTATTTTTTCAGCTTTGGTCTTTATTCTCTGACCAGCTTTCCTAGAATCATTTACCGACCAATTCGTTCGGTATCCGGTTTACTGTTAACGTGTCATTAACGAATCTTTATTTTTTGATCGACGATTCTTTTTTGAACATCATTTTGAGTACGACTACGCCGACGACACGTTTCCAATATCGCACTACCGTTGATGACTGATCGACGTGAGGTCACCTTGCGAATAAACGTAGGGTGCCATTTCCCCGTAGTGTGTCCTACCCGGCCATTTCGTCCTACTAACACATACCGTTTTGTCTCTGTACATGCCATGGCTCAAATGAACGTCGTAAATTTCGCTCGAGTTCCTTTCCAGAAGTATATTTGAACTAAAACAAGGGTTTTAGTTCAAAGCGCCCAACACGAGAGGTGTATGAGAAAGTTTTACCGGTCATTCGACTTGTAAAGAGGTTTTGGAGCACCGAGGTCGCTCGGTATGCGGGGAAGAAGGGACGAAATAAGAAACAGTACCGCGCGAATAGCTCACCGGAGACTGAAACGGTCTTTAACTCTTATAATACTAACCTGTACATGTATATGTACATGTACATGCATTTATACATATATTCGTAAACTTTAACCACAAAGGTGGAGGAACCCGCTCGAGTATGTGTGAAACTCGCTGAAAGTCTGCCGTTTCCGGAAGTGAAGTAACCCCTTCAAACGGCGCTACCCCTTTTTCGTGCTTGCTACGCCGGGCTTTCGGGCGTACAGTGAGAAAAGTCCGGGGAAAAAAAGGAAGAGTTGCGCCAGGAAAAGTGTTATTGCATCAACGTGATGCGGCGTCGCTGAGAGCGAAGGGATTACATCAAGAGCCCACGCCGAAGAGAAAATAACAGAAAAAACGACGAGAATTTCCCCGTCTCATCGCTATCTCGTGCAAATTTTCGAAATTGTACACATCAAGATTGTCACCATGAAAATTCACGGTGAAATTCCGCTTCCATATTATCTTTTTTTCTTCACAAATCTTATCTATTATACCCCGGGTACTTAACATCAGAACTGCCTTTGATATCGTTCTAAAACTTTCGGCAATTTCGATAACAATTGTACAACGACCGAAAGCAGTTTTCGAAAAAAGTCCCGCTGCCTCGTGGGAATTGTCAAAGACAGGAAAAATCAGCAATCCACAAAGTGCACTTTTTCGAGTCTTGCGTACGTGCATCAACCACGTTATTTCATTTTACGAAACAAAAGTCGAAAAAAAAAATATTGGAATTCCTCGCTATCACGTATCGAAGAATTCATCTTTGCCGGTCCGTTCGATCGCTCATGTGGCTTTTCATTGTGAAATGAAAAAACACGTTCGAGTGTACATATTTTATTCTCACGCGCGAGCGTTAATGGAACGTTCGTTGAGGTAAAACCGGGAGAAATGTAGGGTATTTACCGCAGGGTCCATGAACGAAGATTACCATGGACGAATAACCGATATATGGAATTGAATGGTAAACTCCATTAATACAGATAGCTGACGGATGCCAGTGGAGAAATAGCTGGCCATACACCGTAGTGCATATAACATGATAATAGGGACCTACAAATCCATACACTATATATTACGTCAGTATATAATATAATGGCATACACGCTCGTGGAGTGAATACATATATATATAGATGCATATAGTAATATGAAATTATCCATTAGGGGTAGGTCAACTGCATCATTACAGATATGCATATACAAGTTCCCAGCAGTGCATACCATCATTTAATCGACTTACTCAAACGTAATAATGTTGTACACAAGAGTATGTACAGTAACGCACAGATAAACGGCTTTGCTCAGGCTGCAACGCCTTGAAGGGACTATCGTTTGATGTATGCGTTAAAGCAAAATTCTGCGTTACACCAACGCGTTCTGTGCATCAGGTAAAAAAGGACGTTTTCATCTCGATAGATCTGTCGGTATTTAGATGAAAAAAAAAGATATCGAAATCAGTACGTAAAAATCTCGCTCTTTAACATGAAATAGCCGCGGTATGGGGGACTCTATCGCGATTACAGATATATGAAAATTCATGTGGAATTTGGGATATACGGAAAATCGCTGAATTTACGTTAATAATTCGATCCAGGCGGAGATTTCCGGTCGAAATGTACTCAAGTGTCTTTTTGTACGCTGAGAATCTAGGAGTAAACGCTTGAGCCAGTCGAGCGCGTGCGCGCGCATCTTCAGCGCGAGGTGGCGCGCGAGTCTGCGCTTTCTATTGGTCTAAATACGACAATTAATAACTCAACGGGGATTCGTCGTACCGAAAAGTGCTTCAAGAGTTTTCGACTTGGAATTTCATTCCCCATGTAGCATTAAATTATCAATATCACGTTTTGGGACACCCTATATACATACACACACGGATATGTTTATATATATATAATAGGTTTAATATATGACGTCGTGCCCTCCGTAATTCCCTCTGTACACGTTTTCGTTCATGGTCTTTGCCGAAGAACGCGAAAACGTGTTAAAGTACAACGTGATACTGCAGCGATGCACAAGCTCAAAATGGAACGAAGGTAGTTGTGCAAAGACGAGGTGGAGAGAAAGAGACGTCCATGGTATAGAGAGATGCAAGGGAATCCCCGAGATTCGTGCCGGAGGGGTTGTACAGTGCTGGGGTGCTGGTAACTGCAGCGAGCACTAAATTTCCCGTCCAATTTCGATGTACAAGACTCGAGCTGTGTTGTACAGAGAGAGGAGAACTTGGCGTACAGAGGTAACGGAAGCGTGCTGGAGTTTACCGGGCAATCGATCCTCCCCTGTTTCGGTACCTCACTGTATACCTCATACTAAACGCTACTATTCCATGTACAAGCCCACACTATATAATCCATGTATATGTATGTACGATATATACAACATTCTGTTGTAATACACTATAACGGGTTTAATACTGTATCAGTTGTACGCCATGGGTGGTCCACGATAGTTAAACGGTCGCAGGAGCTGAATATCGTACACGGAAATCGATCGATGCTATAAATGCATACGGGGTGAGCGAGCGGAGAAATTTCTTCTTTTTTTTTGCAGCGGCAGCATGCAACAGTTTTCAACGATAGCAATTCGGAGAAACAAAACGCCGAATGAATTTTTCAGGGGAGATGACGTCGATAAAGACTGATCAATGCTCGATGATCAGGCTAGATACGAAAATAAACAAATAATGATTTTTAATAAGCAATAACGTTTTATCATCATACGATACCTTCCCTTTTTCCTCTGTAATTGGAAGGAATAATTCAAAAATTTGAAAATTCAGTTTTGAATTGTCGCAAGAACGCAATTTGCGTTTGATGAACACCGAAATGGATTCTGGAATTTTTTTTACCAACGTTGCGTTGCGAATTAGCAAAAATTCGTGACTGAAATTAATACAGCTCTCGATTTAGTACGGTCGAATGAATTTTTCAAGGGAGATGAAGTCGATGAAGACTGATCAATGCTCGAAGATCAGGCTAGATACGAAAATAAACAAATAATGATTTTTAATGAGCAATAACGTTTTATCATCATACGATACCTTCCCTTTTTCCTCTGTAATTGGAAGGAATAATTAAAAAATTTGAAAATTCAGTGTTGAATTGTCGCAGGAACGCAATTTGCGTTTAATAAACACCGAAATGGATTCTGGAATTTTTTTTACCAACGTTGCGTTGCGAATTAGCGAAAATTCGTAACTGAAATTTATACAGCTCTCCACGCTTAAGTGCGTCTACTCCCATTCGGGTCTATGCATATTCATGTATCCCGAAACTTTTTTTTTCATAGTACAGTAGGATGCAGCATCTTTCAATTGCAACAATTTAGAAAAACACAAGAAATATGCATTTTCCAAAAAAAATTACAAAGTGGGCGAAAAACATAACAAACAATGCTGATCTATTTCTATATTTACTTGGGAAAAGAAGGAGACTCGAAATTGACGGTGATGTTTGTATGTCAAATTCGTTATTTCTTTATTTAATGGGAAAATTGTTATTATACCAACGAGTTATTATTAAACCACAAGTTTAATTTCACTTTTCTGGGAGACAATAAATGTCAGGTACGTGTAACGTCTTGGCACATCACGAGAGTATTTGAAAAACGAGAGGATCCACATCACTCGCGGATGTTCAGAACGGGTCCCGAATATCCGGTACTCACGTATATGCGTAAACGATGGAGTTTCAAAGCAATTTGTGTGTACATCCCCCAAAGACGTGAAACGTGGTTATAATGTCATCGATCGATGAGGATTTTAGGCTCTGACCGACCGTCGTCGATTTCCGTAGCTCATTAATTTCCGTCCGTGAAGCAGAGGTGATTCGTCACAACATTTCTCCCATCAAAAGTCAAACAAAGATTTCTCTATTCAAGAGACTATTAATCCTATTAATCCGCTCTGTCAATAAGTGCATTTCGATAAATCAATGAAATTTTATGCGTCTCATCGCTCACATTGAGTGTCACTACAGATAAGCACAGATTGGCGACGGATTAAGGGTGTTGTAGAGGTACAATCCCAACTATATAACGGACACCCTCATGCAGGCATACTGGTGGTCAATTTACGAGTCTCGAGTCACTACGAGATCGCAAGGAAATGGGATTGTTACGAAGAGTTTTCATAAAGTCCTTTTTTGATTTTTTTTCCAATCAAAAACACGCGAAGTGTCTTCGAAAAACACTGTGCATGAATGACAAATATATTACGCATCATCAAGAGATAAATGCGGTAATTGATCTAATGCAATCTGTCTCTGTGTATCTCGCTTTCCATCCCCTCTGCCTCTTGTCCTCTGTGCACAGGATGCTGCCACATGAATTCCTAACTGTGTTGGCTTGTCTCGTGATTGTTGACCAATGAATCTATAGCACGAAACCATACCGGACCATCGACATGCGTTTGGTGATTATTCATGGATTTGCGTACGAACGTTTAACGTGCATGGGTCAGCGTATGTGGCTCGTCAACGTACATGAAGCTGGTTTAAGAAATTTGAATAAATTCCGAGACACGTGTATTCGTTCGGACTTTGGGGTGAGCGGAATTGAAAATCTCACGTCGTGGTACAGCTTCGTTTAATAATTAAGCCAAAAGTCGAACGTACCTTGGCTGTCCAGCTCGCGTCAAGGTTATAACGAAAATCAAGAACGGAGACAAGATATATTGGCGCCCGGAATAATTATTTTATTACCGTGACAAAGTTGCTTCACCTTGAAAATCTAAAAAATGTTCTTAAACAGTCTTAAAAATGTCTGGGCTCAAAGTTCTACCGCAGTTATTAGCGAAAAGTGACTCGACCTTTTTTCCGAAAAGTCCATGGTGACCCGAGATATTCGGGATGGAAAATTGACCGCACAACAAGGGTTAAAAAGGGTATGGAGACGATTCGTTCGGAAAATATGGCGAATAAGAAGATTCTATTATTTTTTGAATCCCCTAAAAATTCTAATAAATGCATGAAATTACGACGTATTCCGGACGAAAAAGGATGGTCCTCCCGTTTTCAAGATATATTTCAGTCTTTTGTCTCCATCTCTCTCCGAAAACGCCACCTTATACAGCGGGGAAACATATTTTATGCTCCAGCATGAGGCAGAAATATCGTCCGGTGGCACAAATACACCTGTATGCGGATTTTATATTCTTTCTAAAAGCCCGCGGACAAATCCGAAGAAACGACGACGATGAAAAAGCGAACGACCGTTTGTTCTTTGGAAATCCAAGTTTAACGGACATTTTCTGCTTTTTTTCTTATCCCTGCGAGACTTTGTGGGAAATTCGTTTTTCCCAACGTCTGAACGTTGCAGAACACGATGATCCCTTTGAAAAATAAAGATGTATCCGAAATCTCAATAATTTTTTTGCATATAGCTTTGGACAAATCTACATCTTTTTTCTCCGAATTTTGCAACTTCAAAATTCCATTTGATGTTTGATCTGAAAAATGATATAAATCAGAATAATAATCAGTGTGCTTATCGACGCTTCGATAATTCTGTGATAAATCGTTGAATCGATGCAGAAAACGTTGGACGAATTCTTCTCTCGATATTCCCTCGATAATCTCTAGCGATCGAAGATTTTTCCTCTCACTTGGCACAGCAAAACGTTGACGCACCACAATGATTGTCGAACGAGACAAATGTGAATAAGTGCTCGAATCTCATTAATATATAATTGAATACCCATCGAGAGGCATTCGAGACAACGCTGAAGTTTTCCTTCAAGTTGGCGAAAAATCCTGAGCTTTCCCGAAAGGCTTTGGGCGCCTGCTCCGACCCGAGTCGTCCGCAACATTATTCGCAATGGGAACTTTTCGAGGAAGATAAAGGCAAGGGTGTATACGAGCGGCACCGGGAAATCACCGTGGAAGACGCGAAAGTGTCTTTAACATCGTTAGGCAATGGCTTGTGTCTTCTTTCACGTCCGGTTCCGCAGTTGCGCGTTCGCGTGCGACAAAAGTTGTAATCCCCCTCTGTCGCGATGAGAACGACGGCGTTTCGGAGATTTTCCTCCGCGGTAACTTTCTCACCGAACTTCCAGCGCTGGCTGGTGCTCTGCATAGACACAAAGAGATTCCCAAAGACATGGAAAAAGCGAGCCAGCGATGAGGTGAGACGGAGCAAAAGGTGAGGCCGGAATAAGTCGTGAGCTACTTTGCTCGCGGTATCAACGGACTTTTGTCCTCGTTTCCGGTCAAATCTTTTCCCCCTCCTACTGATATTAGGTTATCGAACTTGTATAACTGCAAAACAAGCACAAGTACACAATCCTTCCGCCTTTGAGTGCCTCTCTGGCGAGTGCAATTGATGTACCGAAAGTTACTAAATGCTGCTAAATACTACAAAGGTTTTCCGATTTCCACCCTTCTCCCCGTGTAGAAATTTGATCTGGACGTCCCGACTTTAGACCGGGCCCTGGTCTGGATTTCCTTGGTTTGGCCTGGTCTTAGTTTTTAGGTAGGGGCCTGGTAATGGGCAAATAGGGAAAATCGGGCTATTCTCGTCAATATTTCCATGTCAGAAAATGCTCATGGCCTGGTCGGGATTTCCATGAATACAATTCTGAGTTCTGAGTTATATACATATACTCCCGATATGCTCGCCTTCGTTGCGCCTAACGCGCAACATTCGTTGGTAAGGCGACAAGGGAAAAATAGAATTTAAAATATTATCTTGCTTACATTTGAATGTTATGTTTCAATTTATTCCGTGTGCTCTACTTCCTCATTTCCCTACACAAATGTGTATGATTTCATATTAAGTCTCAGGTCGGATTCCAACCGGGCTGTGGCATGGAATGACATTTGAAAACCAAGTAAGGGCCATGGCTGGGCATGGCTATTTCCCGGCTTACTGTTCTGAGCGGGTGCTGATCAGGCCCTGGTCATTTCCCGATTATTTCCCGGTGTATGGAAATCAAACCAGGCCCTGACTTATTACCCGTTACATTGCTAGCCGGATCCCGGCCTGGCTAGCCTGGCTATGCCCCGATATCAAATCGGGAAAGCCAGTACTGGGCCTGACTTGTTCCCGGTCAAAATTTCTACACGGGTCGCTCCAAGCACAGGAAATGGGAGGGAGATATTTCCATAACTCGCACCCGGCCATTTGCCGATAATTGGCTGACACGAGCGTGTATGCCGTTGTGAGTAGAAAAATCTTTATTGTACCGACCGCCTCGATATGTATGTACCACTTTTATTGACGAAAAAGTCAATGGCGATCAATCTGAAAATCGTATTTTATCCGACAAGTGGGGAAAACTACGAAATACTGTACTTTTTGCGCGGCTGAGAGTGTTGCCAGGAGTGCTGTAATTGACATGAGTACTGATACTGCACGGAGAAAAATTTGACGATCTTACGCGAGCCAATTCCGTTCTGAAAGAATTTGTTTATTTTATCCACCGGTGGCTGTGACGGATTCGCTTTTCGTCTCGTCAGTGTAAAAAAGATATCGCGCTCGAGCAATACGCGATGAGCATCGTTTTTCACTTACAGTGGAGTCTTTTCCCCGAAGGGTGTCGAAGGGCTCTTAAACGCATTGATACGGTAATTAAGTGAGCTTTTCCTCACTAATTTAGTGAATTGAAACTTTCGGGGGCTACTCGAGAAATTGGCAACTTTCCGCGCCGAAAACCGACACTGTGAATGGAACTTTTCAGGCGGGGGTTGCGAATACCTATGTTTTCATCAACCGCTTTAATCCGACTGACATATTGTGTTATTGAGAGAGTGACGGAACATTTGCAAAAAATGTTGGTCCGAACAGAGCGGAACAGCAAAAAATTGGAGAACAATTTATTCGATGAATAGCAAATTACGCTGGGACAAGCTGTCTTTTTCGTTAGATCCATTTTTAAGGCGCGTTCTAATGCCAGCGACACCAGCGAAGGCGGGATTGCGGCTGAACTCGTCGTTATTTTTTCGTTCCTGCCCCATTTTCCTTAGTTCTGGCGCGTATTTCGTCTATGCGGTCTTATACGCGTTTGACTGTAACGCACATGATGTGTTTGAAAAAAAAGACGAGGGAGGAACTCTGCCCCGAGGATTCCGGGTGAGAGCGAAGGGTTGTGGGTCGAGCGCGGTCCAGCGATTGGCAGAAAAGGGGTCGATCTACCCGTGGGATTGACCTTTTTTAAAAAGGTGCGCGTGATGTATAACCATGTAATGCCGAATTGGACAGACGTACAGGGAATTCCATGTCGAATCAGGAATCGATAATATATAATCGAGTAAAAATAAAATAAGTTTTTCCAGCACTTTAATTATCGCCTCCACATGAGACGTACTCTTATTTCGTATCAAGTACAAACAATTTTATTACATCACTTATTCCACCGTTGATGAATATCTATGTGTATAAGACGTGGGACAACTGGAAACTTTATTGGTCGTCTCAGTCCGCGTTTATACCACATTTGTAAAGACGAAAATGAACTTTTGGAATGAAACATGATCGCTGGAAAATCGACATTCGGCCAGCATTCGTTATTTACCAAACTGAACATTTTTTCGCGGGATTCATCCTGGAGCCTTCTGGGCAATTAAAATCTCTCGAAAATTCTTTCGCATTCGAAAGTGGCCCAACTACTCGGAATTCGGAGGGGACGTGGACGCCGATGTTAATTTTAAGCCGCAAGGCATCTGGTCTCATTGTCGAACACCACACACTCGCCGCGCCTAACCAGAAAAGTTGTTTCGGGCTCTTGTCGATTCCGGGCAGTCCTGGTTCCGGTCCGTTTCGCTCGACCAACTTTTCGTACGCGTAATATGCTCCCTTGATACCCCCATTGTCGGCAATATTTTCGCCCTGGGATTTGATACCGTTCAACTGTTTCGAACAGAGAATAGAAAATTTGTTCCAATTATCATCAAGCGCAAGAAAAGCCGCGAGTCCGGGACGCCAATAGCGTCGTTACCGGTTGCAGACCGGATGTGCATGTCGATGTATGAATTTTAGAAATGCAAGGGTCGCCTCAAAAAAAATATGCATCCCTAATGCCAAAAGGGGTAACGGAAGCTGTGTGACCTTACGGTTCTCAAGAGCCGAAAGGGGGTATAAAGTTTTTTGTCGTCGCCAATCGATCAGTAGACAAACACGGCACGTCCACTCACCTCAAGTCCGACCTCCTCAACGGTGTAATTTCCGTACTGATCAATTATGCACTGTGCACGCTCGAGAAAGTTGTCTTTCGTCGTGGATGTCCACCAATCAACGAGGTTACCAGATTTGTCGAATTGTCTACCTTCATCGTCGAAACCATGAGTTATTTCGTGACCGATGACGCTTCCAATGCCACCGTAGTTCAAGTATTTCGGTCGGTCGCTGCCAAAAAATACCCCTTGCAGAATGCCCGCGGGAAATTCTACGCGAAACAGTAATGGAATGTCCTTGAGAATGTTACTGTTTAATGATGTCAAGTTGTGCTGAAAAAGAAAGTCAAAATTGCTAAACTTACGAATGCTATTCTCCAGGGGAGAATAAAATGCATTTACTATCGCTGCGTATCCGTGAGTTTCCCAATCAGTTTTGTTGACGGGCTTTCGCAACATGCTTTGTCGTCGATCCGTGGTAAAGCGAGATATTTTGTAAATATTGTCGAAATATTCATCCTCCGATATTGACAGTTTTCCGAAAATATTCTCAAGTTTGTCAGTGTCAAGCAGCTCGTCCGGATACGCAATGTGGCTGTACATCGCTTCAGCTTTTTCCACGGCATTTTGCCGGGTCTTGTCATCCATCCACGCAGTCTGGTGAAATGTGCCACAAATGCAATTAAAAAAAACGCGAGGTCAAAGATGAAACTTGATGCTAGGAGCGAGAATGCACCGCTACCATTGCTTTTTCATGGAGCGTCATGAAGGTCAAATTGGTATCACGAAACTTTTTGAATGAATACTTTTCTTTCGCCAATGATTACTGATTGGTTATTTTCAAAATCATGTATAAGTCAAGCGAACATACGTTTTCCAATGTTTCTGTAAATTGTCGCCGAATGTCCGCCACCATCTCGACAGCCGCTTCTTTAGCCTCTTTATCGAAATTTTGGCTGATGTACATACTGCCGACGATCGTCGGAAAAGCTCTAGTGAGTAAGTTTACGCACGTCTTCCATCTGGGCAACAATTTGGTTTGACCCGACAGTACAGTCGCGTAGGCTAGAAGTCTTTCACGCATATCATTGTTCAGCCAGTCTATAGATTCCTGTGCAGCTCTCCACATAAAATAATTTGCCAGAACTCTCTTTTCAGTCTCTTCAACGAGTTTCACAAGATTGGCTATGTAACTTGGCGCATAAACGATTACGACTTCGTCCTCTTCGAGGATGGTGTTCGGTGGCAACAGGTTTTCGAGGTAGTCTTTCCACGACACACTTGGATATTTTTCCGTCAATTCGGCGAGGGTCATCGGATTGTAGAGCTGCGTTGAGTCACGTCGTTCCTCACTCGGTATTGATATCTGGTCAATTTCAATTGCGAATCATTACCGCATTCATGGAAAGTATCGAAATACTTTTAAAAGTTGAGTTCCACTGATGCTAATCTCCGAATGAATGACGGAACGTTGAGGGTAACTTTGTTTCGCACTTGTTTCAAAAAATCGTATTACCGAAGAGGGTCTTTTTAGTGGGACAATTTTGTTCAGTAAAGTATTACGTGATCATGCCGATATACATACGTTAGCCAATCTCATTTCGAAAATCAACGATTCTCTCAATTCCTCTTCGGCGCTGTCATTCTCCGCACCCAGCATCTTAGCGATATCCACCATGTAACTGTAGTACGCGGAAACAATTTTGTCATCGAAGCCCTTCGTTAGATATTCGCGAGAGAGTCCTAAATCCGCTTGATCGAGCTGTGAAATGCGAGATAAGAAAGCTGTTACAGAGGGTTCTCGTTTTATTGATGAGCATCGATTTCTTTGTTCACGTGAAAAATTATACATACTCCGAGTACGCGTTTCGAACTGTTTTTCATGTCGACCCCGACTGCTACATCGATTAAATAATCAAAAGAATATCCAGCTTCGCGAAGTTTATACGTTGTGCTTTTCCAGTCAAAGCCATCGCCGTTCCACGAGTCGCCTACGACAACTGGCCATCCACCAAACTCTGACAAGTATTTATAAAGAGGCTGCAGTCCGGCGTCCTCGATAGCAGCTGGAAAAGCATGTAATTGGTTGTAACGACGTTTTTGAAGGAAAAAAATGTATCGAAAAACGAATCGCCATCAACCACGATATCGTACTTCCAGAACAGCCCCTTTCTTTCATTTTTCACTTCCTCATCTGTATCTGAAGCTCACTTTAACAAAAATCGTTCGTGACCAGTTTGCATTTCATGATTGGCTATTTATTTTCTTCATATCTTGCGTACTATCATGGATCTCTTTAAAGTTTTTGTTCCACTGCAAAGTGCTTCCTCGAGCTGTAATAACGATGTAATCTACGCATCGGAACTCACCCTCATTGATGCACGATTGGTAGAGATTTTTGGCAGCACTGAAAACATGTGGTTCATCGTCTTGGCTCTTGGACTCTAGGGTAATTCGCAATTGTTCTTGCAATTCGTCTCCAATGATGGAGAAGGAATCTATCGACGATTTGTCCTCCGGTATGACGTTTGAGTTGATGAAGCCACCGCATGCGTATTTATAAAAGTTGTCGCAAGGGTCGACGTTAGGGTCCATGTTCGACAGGATTATTGATGCTTAAAACGGAAGAGTTCGTACTTAATGACGACGGCACTCGATTTTCTCTAGCTTATCTTATCGTTGTGACAATCAGCGACAATATTTTGCATCTCTACATCGTCCAAACGTCTATTCAACAAATTAATACTGCTTCCACGGTGTTTATTTCTCACAAGACGACGATAAACTTTAATTTTTGTTGTTCATCACAAGAACCGTGATGTTAACGTGTAACGAGAATTAAATATAAAGAAATAAGCGATCATATGCAGGTATTCTATCGGGTACTTATTTTTAAGAAACTTTTGGTTCAGGAGACAATGAAACTTTTTGTTGTCATCAACAAAAAATGTGTACATGCCATTTTGGCTTCAAGAAGAGAGCACATTTTTCATCCAAAGCCAAAAGAGTGTATAAATTTTTCAATTATTTTTTAACATGGGAAAAAATTCGCAATTGACATCATTCTTCTCTGTCCCGAGTCTTTTTTTTTCAAAAATAACCGTCATGGCTTTATGGAGGTTGAAAATATTTTTTTTCTCAAAATAGGCCTGCCTATGAGGCTCTTGTTGCTCGCCACGATATGAGTTTCATGGAGTATTATTACCATGTGAAGCTGCATCTCAAACTCAATTCCCCAAAGTACATCCTCTCCTTCCTACTTTTATTAACGTTTTTAAGGAGTTTCGAGATTTTTACGTACCAGCACGACGACATCCCGGAGTGTCACAAGTCATCCTTTCTACTCGTGCATCAGCTGTGGCATGGTAGGCATTATTGTGGAAAAAAAAATTATCAATATTCGTATTTTTTTCATGGAAATACACTTGTCAGAACTTTGATTGGTGACTTGATTGAACCTTGATTATCCTCACGAAAAAAAAGTTTCGTATCAGAGCTAAAATCCCAAGTCTCTGCTAACATGGAGTTTCATGATCCACTCGAGTCAAATTGGGAAAATATATTCACGTTGTAATAAAATCGTCTACTGTTCGATGGTAATGGTGGTCGAATCGTATGACAAATAAAATGATGCACCGATCGCGTATTTTTGCTAGCGTTGTTTTTCAGCAACACTAGAAAAACTAACGATTACGATATCTTAGCAGCGAAAAATATTATAATAAATAAATATAATAAATTTATTTATTATTATATTCGAAGAGCAATCGACTCTCAATTGCACTTGAAGTTTCACGTACCTTCGATGATGGCAGATGGAACGGTTTCGTACGATTGGGATTCCCATGCCGTTTTCGGAGCCCCATTTGCGACATGATTGGAAAAAATGACTTGGCTTATCGCGATGACTATCAAAGCACGCGCGCCGCGTTTGCTGCTCCGGCATGGCGGACTTCTGAATTTTCAAAAAATACAAACGATCGAAAAAATGATTTCCACCCATGCTGCGCAAACGAAAAATGGTACATATATCTTTTACTTGTATTAAAAAACTAGATGGCAATTATATTTACCTTTCGTATCGGCCGAACATCTCGAGGGAAACTGGTAACGAATTTTCGAATCCATGCCTTATATCGCCGTCCCAAAAATCCGCCTTCCCACCTTACCTCTCCCTTACCCCCACTGTGTTAGTTCATTAGATCGAAATGAAGAAATGTGGTATTACGCACGCGGTCCTAATGTGTTTGATGAGCAATTAGTAGAATTTTGAAACATCGCTAATCGCTGATACGGTAAATCTTTTTTTAATCCACAAAGGACAATTTTTTAAATGACAAAACAAATAAACGATGACGGAAAGTAGTGGATGGATTGAAGATAAGATAAAGCGAATTAGGACATGCATCTTCAACGTGACATGCGTTGGACAAGTTTCAGTGTTTTTTTTTCTGTAATTCTTGCCACTCCCTGGTGGGGAAGTGACACGAATAAAAGTATAACATCTTTAGCGTGATCAAAATGTCGTGGGTTTTTTTATTAGTGTTTTACGACCCGTTTTAATTGATTACATTCTGTTCCATCGTTCGTTTCTGAGCACGTATAGAAATGGTATTTTTAGCGACGATGAAATTCATTATTCGTAATTCTAGCAAGGTTTTTGAAAAACGATCCATGTTGACGATTCAACGATTATTCAAAATCGACAATTAAGTTTCCCTCAAACAAACGTACATTTTCCGCCGACTCGGCGAGATAAATCCTGTGCCAGTGGAAATATTGATAAAATCGTGTCGTTTCGAAGGAAAATCAATGTCTCGAATATTTTTAACATTCCCGATGGTTTTTTCAATGCCCTGAATGCTTGCCCTGCAGCGACCCCATGCGAAAGTTCGATAAAAATCGCAATTTTTTGTCACCAAAGTGATCGATGTTTCGGTCGATATCGTCGAATTTAACGTCAATCTTTGACTGTCTCGTACGATGTAATAATTACGTATAATTATTAGTACGACGAAACTGAGACTAGAAATATTGTTATTAAATGACACGGCGAGAGTGTGCTGCTCGTGTCAGGTAATATCATGAGAGGAGCGGTGGCGGCAGATACCGCAGCATCACACCGCCTGAGAGCAGCATCCGTGCGACGAACGCGAGCAGGCCGATAGAAGAGCCGCGGCAGTACCGGCATGCGAATCTCTATCTCTCTCTCTCTCTCGCTCTGTTTTCCACATCGTCGGAAAATCAATATCGGAGGGTTGCAGCGCCTCTCGGGGACAGCTCGCCAAAGGCGAATCTCAGTGCCACGAAAATACGTGAAGCGAAAACCCCCCTGTTGGGCTAAGAGCGACGACGCGAGGGCGGTATCAAAAGATCCGCGAGCTAGAAACGCGTAAGAGAGAAAGATCGGCAGAGAGAAAGAAAAAGAGGAAAATAGAGATAGGGATAGAACAAGAGAAAGAAGAGTGAGAGAGAGAGAGAATAAGTGGTGGAACACAACTCGACGTCGACACGCGGAAAAATCGGGGGTGACTTTCGCCTAGCTCCTTTTCTTTCGATTCTTTCTTTTCTCACTTTTTTTTCTTCATCCTTTTTCCTCGTTTTCACTTCTGTTTGGCTTCCTGTACACGAGTTCAATACGTCACGTGTCCCTCCGTGTTTGTGTGTGCACGCCGACGATCTCTATACCCCGTGTGCGAAGCGACAAAGGCGCAAACGTCTGAGAAAACCGGTCGACGTTCTATGTAGCATGCGGCCGCAACGGGGGTGAATTCTCCGTTTCTAGACTAAAAATCGTCCCTCTCCCTCTCTCTCTCTCTTTCTCTCTCTTTATTGAGCCATTGTTATATATTATGTACAGTAAGGATTCTGCCAGCATGACCCAATATGCTTTATTCAACTCTCGTCCGTACGTTATATAGCTCTTTCGTTCGCCTCGCGATATAAAACGTCGCCATTTTGACAGATCGCCGCGACCTCTGTCCTCTGATATCCCAATCTGTACCCGTCACGTGCTTTCCCCCGCATTTCGCCTTCGGGGATTCTCTAAACAAAAACAACTTCGAAATCGACAATTTGTTCATTGTTCGTGTGAAAAATGTATTTTTCGGTGAAATATCGAATATCGGTGAAAACGTACACTTGATACGACAACGTGACGTTAAAATTCTTTCGTTATTTTCTTATTTTTCGTATTTTTCGTAGCTTGAGCTTTTGTGTGTCACACTATTTTTTAAATATTATTTCACCCATTCGAAAATACGATTGCCTGTCTTTTCTTTTGTCCAATTTTCACTTTTTTTTTTGCTTATCAAACTTGCTTCGATGACCTGGTGGTGCGCCGGCAACGTTCTGTTTCTGTCAACAAATAATTCACGATTGATATAATTCATCAATCCAAGTCCTTGTTAATAAAATCATTAAATACCTCGACTGAAACTTATGTAAATTATGCAAGTGCTTTCTCCATTAAAAAGGAGTGTACGATAATTCTCATTACGGTGCGACATGACTAAATAATCGTTGACAAAATTTGCGCAAATATTTCGTAGCCGATGAAATCAGGGGTTTGTCGGTTAAACCACTTTTTGCCAATTTATTCGTCATTCGTGTACGAATAAAATGCAAAAATGATGTGCGAGAAAGATAGTTTTTAGATGACATCATTTGGAATATTCAGAATCAATGCCGAATTATTGGAATAATTTTTTTTTTTCATTGACAAAGTGTGATTCCTTTTACAGTATGGCATGATTACAATAGCTGAAGTTTCACGTCATTTTGGGTATCGTATCGAAACGTATTGGACAGCCAGGAGTAATTGATGAGTATAGACGAGATCGTACATTAACGTTTCGCCAATTGTAAGTCGTTTAATATACGCAATTTCGTGTATTCAACGTATGCATCAATAAACCGCAAAATAATGATACAATGGGCGGAAGTGAAGGGCCGGATAATTTTCGGCGCTTATGCCGATATCGTTGACTTAATCGGATACAGGGTGGATTTGTGCCGTTTGAAATTCGATACCTGTAATTTATTCCACTATAAATTCCAATTTCGGGCGGGCAATTTTCCATTCGCAATTTCGGCAAAATCGGTAAATGTACGCGAATTCGCGTCTACGAGGCTTTCCGCATTATTCGAGCTCACAACGCATACGAAATTTCCCTTCCCACGTATAATTATCTACCTTCCCTGAAATATACGCAAGAAAGTCGCAAAGATTCACTCGCAAATAACGGAATTGAGCGGTATTTAATTCGTGAAGATTTTATCGAAAAAATTGATACTTTCGAAATTTATATAAACGGAAAAAAACAAACTCGCTGAGCATCGTTCTTGATATAATTTTTGCACCAACGTTCAAAGTACCTTTTTTATATCCCGTTTTTCGTCGGAATAATCAGAGATCGATCAGGTGATCTTAAAACGATGATACGCGATCAATTATGCGTAAAATAAATTGGAAAAATTTGGAAAAAGTGTGCGAACGACTCGAATTTGCCGTGTAATCTCCCCCGCGAGGGCGCAGCTTTTGCATTTATTTATCGTCATATAATTTAACATCCTGTGACGTTTGTGTTTTTATATACATAAATACGCCAGCATTTTCAAGTATGAATAACACAGCCGTGGGGAAAACCGGTTCGAGCGCATGTTAAATATTTGAACAATGAAAATTCTGATTTATGCAAATCCTCGGTGCATGCGCGACGTTTCATCGCAGGCCCGTTAGCGCGAAAATCGTGGTATAATTGTGACGATCTTTCATCCTCGTCCGCAACCCTCTCCGTCGACGCCATTTTTCGTCAACCGCGACACGCTCGGTAATACGTGTGCGAGAAGGCAAAAAAATTAAAAAATTAAAAAGAAAAATAAACGAGTACGCAATAATAACGAGTCTGAGCAATAATCGTTCGTGCGTTCTGACGCGTGAATGAATTGCGCTCGCCGGATGTATTTGTCGCCTCTTCGCACAAAAATACAGACATTTTTTTGGCGGTAGAAAAATATTTCAAGCGCGACAAAACGAATTCAACAAAAACGAACATTGATGTATTATTTAAAGATATTCAGGGGGGGAAAAAAACATTATTCTCGCGCGGGAGACTCTCGGATCGTGAAATAATATTGCGTCTCACTGACGAGACTTTATTCGTGAAAAAAAAAAATTGTTTTTTTGTCCAAGCTTCGTCGGTAAAATGAATTACCGGGGGATTTCTATTTTTCTTGTTATCTTTTTTTTTTGCATTTCGAAATTACAAAAATTGTTCATGTTCCATCGAATCCATCGAATAATTACGATCGATGAAACATCCGCGGATTTGCGAATGCAAATAATTATTTGCATTTTTTTTTAACGACTTCAGACTCGGCTCACCGTAATGACTTCTCGCATCCTTGCGCAAACCGACTAAAAGGCAAGCTCGGGCAAAGTGAAGATTGAAATTACACGTACATGCACGCGAGAAGCGTGGCACCCTTGATACAGGGGTGTGGCCAAAGCTTTGAGCGTCGTCTGTGCTCAAAGGGTGTTTCACCGTCACAATAACCGTACGAGAGGCGAAAATTCGTCTTGTTTTCCTCACACCGATCTTGAAATTGAGACGAAAAGTTTGAACCTCGCGTGCATCATCGATGCTCGAAGTTCCGCAAATTCTTCGCTCGTTTTCGTTGTTTTAGAAAAAACGACGGTGCCCTTCATTTCCGCGAGTCTCGAAATGATCAAGCGGAAAAGGAGCTCAAATTTTATGGGCGATGGACGCCTCGAACTTTGTATTCTTGATTTTTCGTCTTTTACTACACGAGCTCGTTTGCGGACGGTGCGAAAAAACAACCCCCTGAGTGTTACGCTTACTTGTATAATATGCGGAGTTTTCGCGAGAGCGTATTTTATCCATGTATGCTGGGGTTTTTTTCACAGATAGAAACACTCGTAAAAACGTACACGAGTAAATTGCAAAGGAAAAAGTTTACGGGTCACGTTTCACTGTATATACATAGGGTGAGCAAAAAAAACGACCATCTTTTTGGTATACCGAAGAACTCATCGCTCGACACCCCAAGAAACACTAATTCAAATATGAGCCCGTAATATTGACGTTAAAAGGCCCCAATTCTTAACTCGTCATTTAAATAACATGAACCTCGTTTAACTGATTTTTGTGGGACATTTTAGGCTCTGCAAAAAAGGTCTCTTACGTTTGAACGACGAAAGTTTGAACGACCCTTCGAGAGATTAGGCCAAAGAAATTAGTTTTACCTTCAAACTGTTCTTAAATAATAAATTAATGTTTCAGTCGTGAAAATTAGCTCTGCGTACACTTTTGCTCTGCGATACTCGATAGTTTTTTGAAATAATGCCTGATAAATATTTGTAACTCTGTTCCGTTACAAAAAGTGAGACGAAATGGAAATTGTTTTTTCCATGATGTCTTTTTTACAGGGCTATTTCCTGTCATAATATATTACAACATTTTTCCCAAATTCGCCACTAGCGACTTTTAATATACCAAATTAAAAAAAAACAAATTCTTATTAAGGACGATAGAGAGGGCTGAAATTTGAATTGGTGTTTTTTTTTGACGTGCCAGGCAATCAATTTTTCGGTATTTCGAGCAGAACGAAATAATCGTTCTTTTCTACCCACCTTAATATATCTATACATGATATATGCACGAATAAACGCTAAAACGTTTATGTTGCTCACATAAATGTGCTTGATTTTAGTGCAGGATTATATCGCCAGATAAGGCCCGCTCGTACAGAGCAAAAAAAATCGAAAAAACGAGTGTAAAACTGAAGAAAACTGAGCAAGAGAGAAATTTGCCGAATTTATGTTATATCTGAAAAAATTCACAAAACTAGTGCCGAGATAAAAGCTCTCATAGTTTCGTCTACTTTGTTTGCCGTCGCATTAGTTTTTTTCCTCTGCGATCGAGACGAATATTCGAAAGCTTCAGCAGATATTCCTCTCACTTTTACGAGATAACAAAGTGCTCGGAGCAAAGGCACTCTCCCGGTCTATTCTCCGTGATATTAGTTCTACAGGCAGAGAAATAATAACATAGGATACAAGTGATTTTGAAAGATAGATTTAACAATCGCTGTAAAAAAAAATGGAATTAAAATTTCATTAATTTTTAAAGGGAAATAATACAGATCAGTTTTATTCAAAACTTATGAGAATTTGCAGAAAACTACCGAGACGATAATTTGCCAACGAGAAACATTATTTTTTGCAGCCTTTTTCAGCAAAGTATCATTCGCATATTTAACTAATGTACTTTACACTCTCGTTCGATTGTTATTTTTCATTCGAAAGGAACAATTCGGTAAGTGCGGCGAGATTTTTTTTTTTTTATAAATATTGTCGCAAAAAATTTGACGCTAAAAAATAAACAGAATATTCGTGAAAACCTATTGTTGTACTCCACGGTTTTGCATAAATAAACATTTTTGCTATAATTCGGTTGTGAATCATCCTGCAGATTGATGTTAAAAAAACCCTGATTTTTTATGCGAGTATACGATTATCATCATCAGCAATCGAACAGTTCGACCGTGATTTAAAAAAATGCAATTATCGATTTTACCTCCGGCGATGTGCCAAAAAGCAACGATGATTAAAATATTCACGTATATACGTTCGATTCTGGCGGTGCCGTGAGGTCTGCATTTTTTTTTCTTTCGAAAACGCATAATTATGTACATATTTATAATAAAATCACACTTTTCCGATTGCCGAGCGTAAAAACGACGAGATGGAATTTAAAAAGTCTATATTCGAATATTCGAGCATATGTAAATCCCTCATATACATACGTATTTTTATGCATAATTTCTTCGACGCCCGGAAAATTCACCGATTGTTTATCAGGAAAATAATTCAAAGTATTCACGCAATGTTTCCATAACGTCGTGTTTTTTTATTGATTTATTAATTTTTTTGTTTACTCTCCAAAATTGCCCAACCTCATTGGATAAAATTGTGTATTTTACAGTCAAAAACTGTACTCCGACCCATTTATTTTGGAACATAAATTTATAACTCGGCTCTCGAATGGATCATAAAAATCGAAAATACGTGCTTGAAAACGGCGTAATGAAATGATCTTTCATGAAAAATATTGATTCGAGAATTTTTGACAGATTCGCGATGCCCAAAGAATCATGAAAGTTTTCCAGTGTCCATCGAATTATTTGTTTTTTTTTTTTGCACGTCTTCTACATTTTCTTCCGCCATCAAGCGAGCAATCATTGAGGAACTCGAGTCGACGATTAAACACGAGATACTTCCTATAATGAAATGACGTTCAGAAAAAAAGCGACTACATCGTGAGTTCGATTTACGTATTCGAGTATTTCGCGTTCTACGTCGAGGAGAACACGCGAAGCCCGACGACTTTCGTAATCGTGAGTGATTAGTGAACGATGATTTTATCACGACTGCTTCCTCATCCAAGCCCTCATTTTTTCATCCATATCGAGAAAAAAAGAAGGAACGCTGAAATAATCAACTACAGTTTTCTTTACCGCGATTGCACGATGAAAATTTAGAGAGAAGAAAAAAAACATGCGAAAACTCCCTCTTGCTCGACGTTTCTCACTCGTATTATTATATACATTGGACGCTGCAACCGCAGTGTTGGGGCTGAAGGCGATATACAGGGTGCCCCAGAGCTCGAGGTTAATCATCTTTCGACCAGATTCGGAATGAAATTCCGAGTGGAATTTTATTTTAACGTTTTTTCATGCAACCAAAACTCGACGAGTTATCAATTGTCAAAGTTTCCACCAATCGGAATCGGTAGGAACTTGATCCTATTGGTCCAAGTGTATCGATTAATAACTCGACGGGGATTGGTCGGATCGAAAATTGCTCAAGGACTTTTCGGCTTGAAATTTCATCCCCAATGTAGCGTCAAGTCATCGGCGAACAATTTTGTTACACCCTGTATACATATCGTGATACGCGAGAGTACGGTGAAAAAATGAAGAGGAAAATAGCACCTCGCGTACGGAAAATGTTGCGAGTCGGGAAAAATGAAAGATCGAGATTGCGCCTCTCATCCTTCACGAGTGTGGAAAACCGTACCGAGTCACGCGAGCCTATCCGAGAGCCCCTGCACATTCGAGACACGTTAAACGTGCAACAGCATCGAATTAATCACACGTTCGTTCACCACGTATATCGAAGCTACTCTATTATAACGAAAACAGCGAATATTAAAAAAATTGCGTGAACCTTCCAATTTTTCGCTCTGCAGTTCGCGAAACTTTGAAAAAAACGATATTTTTGCCAAAAACCTTTTCGAAATCACCTCTCGTGCCAAAATAATGAAAATAAAACGCGAAAACAGAGTGAAAAAATCGAATAACATTTGTTTTTAGTCCTACTTTGCGAATTTTTTATTTTTTCGAACGTTTGGAGTTTTAATGATACTTGATGACGCTGCGTTGAATAAATGTTTAATATTGAAGTCGGCCAACGCGAATGACAAATCGGCCAACGCAAATATCCGCGATATTTCACCGAACGCGTAATTTTTTTCAGACTGTAAAATGCGATTCAAATACCATGGCTCTTGATAGTCCATCATCGTTGTCATTGAATGTAATCTTCTTGATTCAGCTTTAAAAAATTGAACCTTCTATCGATGAGCTGGGAATTGATCAGCCTTGCGTATGAAATGTGGATGTTTACGCAGATGCATAGCCTGTAAATTCGAAGCGAACATTCGGCGTGTAAAAGAGTTCATTGATGCAGGTCGTTGCTTCCCGACGAATGCTTCAATTTTGTCGCGAATTGTCGCTCTTCGGTAACGTTCTCTGTGAACTGCTTCGATTGACATTGTATGATGTGAAATTAAAAGACAGTATAAAGTCTGATTTTTTCACAAATAACGATTCATTCGAGTTTCAAATGCCGCTTTATTGAGCTGGAAAATAAATGGGGAGTAATATGGGATAAAGAATTAAAAGAGAAAAATGGCTCTGAATTGACTGAATAAGAAATGCGACGCGATTTGACTTTCGATTATTTTGAAACCGGGACACGAGGGTCCTCTGAATCGAATAATTAATTTTGTCATTCATAAAACTTGTTAACTTTGATCAATCCTGCGGAATTTCTTTTTTCTAAATTTGTTATGCATTCGCGTAATGAAAAATATTAATTAAATAGTTTATATTTGAAAAATATTTGAACATAATTTCATTTTGTTCCATAATTAATTGCAAGTTAATTTCATCACCCAAGCAAAAATTACGATTGAATGTTGTACAGTGAAATTAAAAGTATAAATGCTTACGTTTTATTTCGTACGATTTTTCCGAGTGAGCATAGAAACAGTTCGTGTCTGTGGCGTGTTGACATTTTTGCATTTTGTCAAACCACTCTTCCCTTTTTTCAAAAGCCCCTGCGAAAACGTCTAGAGACAATTGTGTGACGTATTCGAATCGATAGCCTGAATTATATCGTCAGGGGTTTCGAGTATAAATTGGAAACACAAAATTGGAAAATCAACTTCTACCTCGGGGAAATATTGCCCACGTAGCGGTATGAACTCGATTTTATTTTCAAATAGAGGCGGTATAATGTAGTCTAAAATATTCATGAAATAGCAAAATGAAAAAAAAAACGTACCCGGAACAAAGAAGACAAGAAATATAGACTCAAGTGAAAAAGTCCGCATGCGATCAGACCAAATGCATGAGTGACATTCCGATCTGTATTTTGTTTCTCCACAATTTTCTCCTTCGTTTCTTTTTCTACAAATTTGGATTCTCATTGTTTCGTCATCATCGCAAATCTATATTCAATCGAATATGCACTCGAAACCCACTTTTGACCAACGATTTCCGTTATTACAAATGACACAACACGAAACCATCATTGCGAATGTAAGAAATCCGTTTCAATTTTCGAACAAAAGGCTCATGTTCGCGTTCATAATTCATGCCTTTATAACTTTGCGAATATATCGACCTTTTTGACGAATATATTTCATATCCGAACTGCAGTATGTCCGCCATTCTTTAATCAGCAAAAATTGAGAGAGAAAAATCTCTCTTTCTCCAGCTCGCTGCCGTATTTCATTTTCCCTTTTTTTTCTCAACATATCTGTGACAACGCGCGCATACCTCCGCAATTTTCTCGTCTGGCCAAGCACCGAGACGAATCACTGTCTGATGGAACGAACGAGCTCGAAATTATATTTCCCAACGCACGCTGTGTGCTGAAGCCAGATGCAGAAACGAGAGAGAAAGATAAGGAAACGTGCACGTATTTCCCAGTGGAGTGTCGCGCAATCTGAAACCACCGAATGCAAGATCATGTCCATATGCGCATAAACGTACGCAAAAACAGAGATATTTAGTCCAGGAATGTCGCGTTTATTTCCTCTTTTCGATTTTCCGCTTGTCCAACTTGCTCGTTCTATGCCACTTGAGTATCTTCTGCTTTATATTTGAAGTATCCTCGCCGCACGGCTTACCCCATATTCTTTCGCGAGTTAAAAAAAAAATAGACGAGTAATTTGTGTGATTTCGCCCATCCGGTATTTTCTCACTGGTTTATTCGTATTCGAATGACAATTACCCACGTAATTCAATGACAGTGATGTTTCGTTGCAAAATAAAGAACCAGGAGTGTTTATCCGAACGTGTCGTTGACCAAAAAAATTCGTCGATTCGGTGCAACCACCCTGGCACATCAATCTTCGTCGAGTTTCGGTAATTGCTGGCGATTCCATCAACTTGGTCAATTGTTTTTCCCTCCTTCGCCCCGCTCCCTCTTTCTTATCTGACACTCGGTTAACTCGCGTGTTACGCCGATAAGGGTTGATAACATTAAACAGACCGTAAACCGGACGAAGCCAAGACTTCCGGTGTGCCTGAATGGTCTTCAACGTGCACTTTACAAACCTCGTTCTTCCGCAAACCAACGGTATGAAAAGAAAAAAGAATAGTTGGCGCGTGTCTCGTGTGATTTTGAGGGAGGAAAATTAATCAAATAGAGCGAGACGGAGGGTGAAAGGAGACGGAGAAGAGCTCGTCGGAATGAGTGAAAGAAGCGCCAGTAAGGTCGGACGCGATGAAGCATTCCCGACGGGCGATTTTTCTTGCAAAAAATCCCTACGACGAAAGTGACTGACTTTGAAGACTGGCTCTCGAGTGTTCGTGCAACTGATTCATTCAGCGAGTCAGCTTGCGTCGAAACCCTCGTGGATAAACATGTGCCAGAGGCTCCTGCAACATGGGTTGCAATAGCTATTAGCTGCTGCAAAGACCCACCGCTATAGATCGAAGATAAGTTCTTCAGGCCTAGCTAGTTTTAGCCTGACTTTAATGTGGCAAGTACGACTAGGGTGGGTCTGCACGAGAGGGAAAATGGACACAGAGCTTGGTAAAAAGAGGCAGGGATGGTAAGACAGGAGTGTACAGAGAGGAAGAGAATTAAGAGGAAAATGAGAGAGAGAGAGGCAGTTTGGAAGCACGGAATGTTGGGAAAAGATGGAAAAGGGGACTTCAATGGCGGATTGTCAGAGATACACGCACGATACGACAAAACCCACCCTTTCTAGCTGATTTTTTTCACTCCTAGTGCAAAGTTACCACACGTTTATCCCTCAAGCTCCCTTGACAACCTTTATCGAGGTCAAACATGCCGTTTCGTCATTATCTTGCCTCTTTGCTTCGAGTATTATATTCGAGAAACTTTGGCACCGAAACAACCCAGCACCATTCCTTTCGTTTTCATTCTACGTCGAGTTTCCGGTTGCCATGGGAATGTACGACGATCGTACACACCCTGTGTTCACTTTGGAATCCCTTCGAATGTCGTGTTTCAGCTTTCTTCCGTTTTAATTTACCGGGATTGTTCGTTAAGGCTTTTGGTCGTCGGAGGAAAATGGAGAGTTATTTATCAGAGTCATGAGTAACATATTTATTTGGATTCATTGATCGAGAATTTGGAAAAAAATCTTTCGTCATCGTGTACGTCAGCGTTGGTGGTTTTTGCCTTTATTTTTTAGTTATTTTTTTGCGTTTGGTCCCTGTATCTTCATAAAACCCTTCGTGAGTAGGCCCGCCAATTTTCGGATTGTCTCTGAAAAATACGATACTAATTATGTAAATTCAACTCGATTGAAATTCAAATTTGAAATTCGCGAAAGCAAAACATGAACACGAAACTCGCCATGATTTTTACCATATTGCAGATTCGCGATCTTTGGTATGTCTTAATTTATTTCTTCCAAAAATGGTTCGCCAATTTTTGTACGATTCAAAGTGTAACATTGAAAAGCTGCAAGGTAGGAATTAACGCTTTATTTTTTAAATATTTCCAAAACACCCTTTCCAATTTTAAAAAGAATTCTCAGACCGACTTTCAAAACTCGAAGAGTCGATGCTCGAGTGAAGAAAGCTTTTTTTTCAAAGCGCAATTCGCGAAAAATGAACGCGTTTTTAAATGTTTTAATAATCCTGGCCAAAAATGTGTACGTAAATTTCTGATTGGATCGAATGCAACAGAATTTGGGGTAAGATCGAATTTGACTCTGTGTGTGTGTGTGTGTTCGCGGAGGTTCAAAATTTTGCACTGGAGTATCGATTTCTTCGACTCGGTCAATGAATCCATGAAATCCCGACTATCGCGGTTCTTTCATCCCATCCATTATTCCGCAAATACGAATCGCAGGAGGAAACAACCCGATTTTTTTTTTTTTTCTATTTTGGCACGTACGTTGGAGCGCGAGTTGCGGTTTCCAGGGGACGACACGCGATCGAGAGTGAAAAAGATATGGGAAAACGGAGGGAAGGAGGAGGCTGGTCAGAATGGAACAAGAGGTGTCGTGCATGGAAAGATAGAGGGAGAGAGAATGAGTATGAAAACCCTCTGGTGGCGGAGGCGATCGTCGGTGGTCTGTAAAGCATTGAATAAATCGATATGCCCCCGCACCTTGACACTCTTCTATGCGTTGTCAGGTTGAACAATATGTGAATTCAAGCTATGTGTACATGTATATATACATGAGAATCAAGTAAAAAGACGACAGAGGAAGTGAGAAGAACAGGGGCAAAAGAAGGAAAGATAAAAAAAGGGATGGAAGCGGAAGTTTGCAACCGGTCATCGGGAACAAACGATTGCGCGTTTTCACGATCGGGCTCGTCCATCATCCGTGCATCTGACAGCCGAAACTCACATTGGCTAAATTTTCATGCAAGCTCCCTCTCTCCCTCCCCCAATTTTTCGTGTTCCCACCCCTTTCGCCGGCATAACTCATTTTCTCCGTCCGACCAAGGGTGCCGATTTATTCCGTCATATTCAACGAAAAATAATTTCGACGATACAACTTCGAGCTTGCGAATTTTTTCAATGAAATTTCCCACGTCGAACGTCGTCCCACGACCTTTCGGCAATATTTTGTCGTTAGACTCGTCGTTGTCGAATAATAAAATTCCAAAGGCATTTTTTCACGTAATATCGCTTTTTTTAACGTAACCGAAACTTTCGAAGCTGCTGGAAGGAGGAAAAACTTTTTTGAGTATGCACCATATATAATATACACATAGATGACTTACTCAAAGTTCTTTAAACAGATTTCTGCAAATCCTACTAAAATATCATCGTATTAAAAATAAGGTGAATATATGAAACGCTGTTTCGACATTATTTTCAGACAGTGATTCATTTCCCTTGCTTTTTTTTCTAAAAATCCCACGAACGCGACGAGGATCTTAAATATTACGTGAAAATCCGGTACATTTTTCCCGCTTATTCCTCGTCGAGGAACGTAGAGATTGTCTCGTGTCATCCGTTAACGACTAATCATATCATTCTTCGTATAATATAATGGAGATCCAGGCGAATTATCCAGATACTTTAATAAATCCAGGATTAGAGAAAAGTATAGAAAGGTCCGCGTGAAGCTTCATGAGATACAAGCCAGCCGGTTCGGGCAAAATATACAGCAGCACTCGTATTATACCCCGATATATGCCCCCAGGAGTATAATCTCCTTGCGATATTTATTAGAATATTAATGTCGATACTTAACGATTCAATTTAACGATAATCTCTCGTTCGGTTGAACTTGCCAGGCGTTGCATTTCACGCGATATTTATCGTATTCGTTATATCAATACGATGACGATTAATATTATTTTCATTGTTTTTATTAACGTTGTACGTAACACTAGCCATCAATATCGAATTTGTCGAAGCCAATTAAACGGTCGACGATGCAGGGAGTTGGGTTTATCATCGATTTTCAATCAAACTGCTTTACTATTCTCCGCATGCTCGAACCGGACGTTCCCCACAGTCCCTTGTTTTGATTCTCTCACAAATACGTCATTTGAAACTCGCTCGCGGACATGCACACAGCTGGTAGCCAAACTTTCATTAAATGCGAGATAACGCGTTAAAAATCGATAGAACAGGAGGAATGAGATATACAAAACAATCACTACTGCAGAAGCCTGAAAGCAAAAGAGGGCTCACGCAATGTGTATATCGTAGCCAGTGGAAAGAATAATTAATTATCCGAATTTATGACGTCCAATGTTGCGAACGTTCGTCGCGGTAAGCCAGAGGGAGGGAGAGGGAGAAAAAGTTTCGAAAATGAGTTATTAATTGCGATGTCACGTGCTTGGCCTTTTCAACGCCGAACCCACAGCACATTGCAAAAGTACGCTTAAAAATCATATTTTCCAGATATCACGTGACCATTTTCTACACGAATCGAACGAGTGTCATTTTTATTCGTGTCACTCGTCAAATTTACCACCGAAAATTTCAGGACTAGCGGGACTTGGCACAGGAGCATCGTAATCTCGATAATTTTCGGTAGTAATTTTGACGAAATTCCGAGCCGGAAAGTCCTTTGGTATTTTTTGATACCACCGAACCCCGATGAGTTATGAATTTTCAAAGTTTGAGCGAATGGGGCGGGACGCGGGCTTCCCTCTCTCCGGCGCACCGCGTGGTCGCTGGCGTCCAATTGGCCGAGCTGCGATGATCGATAACTCAACGGGGGTTCGTCGGATGAAAAACTGCTTATAGACTTTTCGATTCAGAATTTCATGACCGATTTATCTGCGAACTTTATGAACCAAGCTCCGAGACACCCTGTGTGTTACCGGAGAGACGAAAATAGGCCAAAGAGAAAAAGGACAGACTCGATGTTGCAAAAATCCTACTCGCGGTGACATGATTTTTTCACGTAGGCACTCGGAGAAATGTCTTCATGGAATATCCAATGGGATCGTTTCTCATTAATGTCAAGTGTATATCTGTAGTTATGGAGGAGAACGTTGCCCGCCACTTAATGGTTTCGTCCGACCGCTAATCTACCTTACCGCTGGCTCCAGCTCCTCAAGGGTGGTTAAGCTCCACACCCCCACTTCAGCCCACCCGAGCCACTAGCCCGACAACTACTAATTATTCTTTCGCTTGACCTGGGCTCCTCATGCCACAGATGTACATACGCGTGGGTACACACAAAGGCACACGCACACACACGCACACATTTACCCGCAATCCTCCAGCCCCAAGCTCAAAGCCATTTGCCTTGATTTTCATTTGACTCTTGCTCAACGTTTTAATAAACTTTCAAAGTTCTTTCCACAATGAGCGATTGTCGCGAAACATTATGCAATTGAATTTTTTATGTACCAAGATAATGGTTATGATAATAATAATAAATATGAGTTTTCTGATGGAATCCTTGAACGCGAAGCGAATTCTAGTGGGAATTGTTTTTTTACCTGAAAAATAATAATAAATATAGATTTTCTGAAAGAACACACGAATGCTTCTTTCATTGACGTTTCAATCACACAAGGAGCAGTCATAGAACGTTTGTTTTTCTTCGCAGTTTTGCCAAAAAATATTCCTTGAAAATAGTTTTAAAGCAATGTTCGCTCTACTGGCTCTTACCGCGATACTCTCCGTGTCACAGGGATGCTACGTTTTTCCAAAAGGTATCTACGATCGAACGTTATTTAAAACAACGAAATTTATCAACCCCCAATACATTCGAACGTCATAATTTTTTTTGTCATTTCGATTTTCGTTAATTTTCCGCTATACATTTTCAATAATAATCAACAACGATGTTTAGTCTCATCGATTGACGAGAAACATCAGCAGTGTTGCAAAAAGAAATTAAACTTTCCCTTGTTTCGAATCCTAAGCACCGGTGGAGCGTGTAATTTGAAAAGTTCTCTTAATCGCGCGGATTTAGTGCTGTACGTTTATTTTTTTTGCTTCTTTTTCTCATTGCAGAGCTCAAGGATCCGTGCAACAAACTCAACTGTTCTCAGGGGGCGCAATGCGTCAGAAGCAGAGACGGATCTGAGGCAAAGTGCGAGTGTCTCGAGAGCTGTCCGAATCTCGGAGATCACGAAGGATCAGGGCCCGTCTGTGGCACAGACGGAATCGATTATCCTACCGTCTGCGACTTGAACAGATCCGCCTGTGCACGCGGACTTAACGTCAGTGTCGCTTTTCGTGGGAAATGCGGTAAGCCTCCCTTTTTCTTTTTACTCAATTTTTTCATGCGGTTTAAACAAAACAGACGAAAAGATTATTCGTTTTATCGATTCACCAGAATTATCGATAATATCCGTAAGTTTTTTTCTCAAAGTCCAATATCTTGATAATGTTTCCAATTACGAGCACTGATACGTGGTTCTAGCGATGGGCAGTCTCGGGGAAAAAAAAGAACAAAAAAATAATGATATGACATTTAAAACATCGGAAAATGGGGAAAAAAAGTTGAACGTCACTTTTCGCGGAGAATTTAGCAAGACGTTACCGCGATGTAAAATGGTTTTGGGAGGAAATGGGTAGAAAATTGTTTATCGATTTATCAGAATCATCGTGCATTTGTATTGATTTTTTTCTGAAGTTCAATACACGTATGGACGTTACTTGATATTATGCTAATTACGAGCGCTGATACGCAGCTGCAACGATGAATAAACAATGAATAACAATGAATATGAATATGAAATATCAATGAATTAACAATGAATGAACAATGTCTCGTACAGAAAAAGGGAAAAGAATAAAAAACAATAAAAATATGACAAGGGAATATCAGAAAATTGACAGAGCATAATTAAAGAGACGCATGGTTGAGATATAAGAAATGGTGAAAATCGGAGCAGCGTGTTCCGTTTATTATAGAAATTTGCGCAAGTGCTTTCATTATTGTTTCAATTAAATTACTCTGATAACTAATTGCCACAGGGAAATGAAGGTAAATTTTCAGGCTTCGTACGTCGGGCACTCGGTTATATTTTCTCGTGGAGCGGATAGTCCATTAGTTGATTAAAATTTTTATCTTCGCACCACCGGGTACTTTCATCGACATTATTATGACAACCTGTGCCATCTACGCATGTGCACCGAGATAAAGTGCCATTTAGACAAAAATCGATATAACAAGATTGCCTCCAGCAACAGCAAAAACGTTTAATCGTGCACTTTATTCAGATGGTAAAGTGTATGAATAGCAACAATTCTGCTGTTTCCGTGACTCGAGGCTCGATCCACAGATATATTTATTTCATTTGTTGATACACATATATTAATATGCATATCGCAGAAACACTGCTACTTTTAAGACTCTATGTACCTTCCACTACGAACATAAAGTTACAGTGCACACCAAAATAATCATGAACTTTTTAGGGTAGTAATTGGTACAAAAACAATTCTCGTATCGTTGATGGTGGATTTCGAAATACTCCCCAAGTCGTGAAATTATTGACGACGATGTTACGTATAAAAAAGAAAACAAATATTGATTATCGAATTCAAAATAATTTTTGAATCACCTGAGACATGGACGCCAAAAATGCAAAAGTCATTACAAATAAAAGGAGACATTGTCTTTTTTTCGTTGTGTTTTGGTCGTAATAATCATAAGATCCTGCAAATGTTTATTTTGAAAATCGAAATTTGATATTTTATCACAGTTTGTTGTTGATGTCGAGGCTTCAAATTTGAAAAATACTTGCAAGTCATTTTTTAACCTGACTGTCGCGGTTGTAGTACGTTGAAGCTGTGTGGAGGTATACGACGACCAGAAACGATAACACGTCGAAAATCGGGGGTATAACGTGTCCCACGCCCTTCCCTTCATTCGCATATAGGCGGACAATGATAAATTAGCGGTACGAATACCGCGGTGCGGTTCCTGGGGAACGGGGGTATTAGATAGAGGGTAAGAGAGGAGTTAGTGGTGGTACTTTTGTAATAGTCGTCCATCCAGACCCAGGAAGGTAACACCCACGCACGCATACACATACAAAATCGAAGCAGAGGTTTACCATACTTGCATAATACACGGTATATTATACAGGGTGTCTCAAAACTGCATGCCGAAAATGCAGTGCTGCAAATTCAATTGAGTATAAAATTCCAAGCCGAAAAGTCTCGAGGCACTTTTTCATCCGACGAAACCTCGTCGAGTTATGAACTAACACAGTTGGACCAGTAGGAGGCGCGCGCTCGCGGGAGGAGGGATACGGGCGCGCGTCCCATTGGCTCAAACTTTGACGATTGATATCTCGTGAGGTTTTGGTCGTACATAAAAATGCCGAAATACATTTCGTCTCAAAATTTCGTCCTGAATCTGACTATAAATGATTTACATCGAGTTTTTAAACACTCTGTATCTCAATTCAACACTATCGCATATACGCGTATTTACATACCACGAGCGTGAATAAGTAGAGTTTCGCTGGTGCCCGGGAGATGTTAGAACACGATCGGAACTATAATTAAATGAGAATATAGGTATAATCACGTACCGAAAGATCGATTCGCTAATTATACAGAGATTCGTTTGGCGACGGTAACACAAGCACCTGACCACTGTCTGACTATATTCGGTGCCGTACTACTTACGTACGAATCGACTCTGCGGGCCAACGATGGCCCTGCGCTTCCTCTCACTGAAATGGAGTTATTGCAAAAGCTTCCAACTCGATAAACTTTCCGTTTCGTTTACTTTTTCCCTAGTAAAAAATCGTACCCATCCGGCGGAACTCGAATCCCTTTCAATGATTAAATACACTCTTGCTATTTTTAAGATCGTTAAAAGACCCAATTAACTTGTATAATTATATTTCGATGAGTATTAATCAAGATTTTCCTGGAATTATCTATACAAAAATTCATTCATTATTGATCAACCAGCTCATAAATTCATAAATTCTACTAAAATCTCACTCCATTTTACTCCAAAAAATGATCCGTGCTGTTGGCACGAAAATTTCAAAAAGCGAGTGCAGCCTCCTGAAACTGAGATACAAATTTTTTCTTCCCGCAGTTTTTTCAATTCAACGTCGAGAAACTTTTTTCAGAACCATCCCCAGAATAAGAAAATGTGAGATGCAGTGCGAACCTCTCGAAACTCGCATCTCTAATCATGATTAAATCTCCTCCTTTGCGACGATAAAAATCGTCAAATCCTCCAATCACCTCAATTATAATTCGCTGAGTCTCGCGTTAATCGTACTCGGTGTTCGATATCGTATCGTGGTTATTAATTAAGCGGATAATCACAAGTCCCACTAATCGCTCGGTTGCACAAGAGTGTCATCCGCGCGCAGCCTCCGCTGTTTCGTACTTCGTTCGAATCGTCCAGAGATTGATTAAACTCAGACGTTTCACTCGTCCACGAAATCAGCGAAAATGTTTTCGTCCTCCGGTACGAAGTATAAGTACAATAATATCGCGTGTACACGTACATTTTGGGAGTCACGTAACGGTGCACTTGATTTCCTTGACGAGCTCGGGAGATTGTTCATCTCGATGCAGATGCATCCCATTGTCCGATGAGACGTCACAGACCTGTTGCAATGTCGCGCTCTCATAATTGCACCGACTCGAATACTTGGATCCACATCCATAAATAATGTTTACTTCGTGCGCGCAACGAAGAAGCTCGAGTGGGCGAAAGGGAGATCGCTGCCACAGTAATCAGGACTTTATCGCAGCGCTGGACCATCGAGACGCGTAAGAGAGATGCAGACGCAGTCAGACGTCCGATCCGGCTAGGAATATCAAACGAGTCCTGATTCGCGCGTAAGATCCGCGTCTCGGAGTACGACGTACCAGCAGACTCTCGCACAATCGCACACACGCGCTTTCAGGATTTATTACGACACTCCGAGAGTGCATCTTTCTCTACTGGGAGAACCGAGACGCGAGATTGTGAGCCAGCTTTCTCATCATCGCTGCTCCATGCTCGAATCATAGCAGTTGTCTCCTTTGGCTGTATTCTCTCCGCTCACAAACCGTTCGTTTGAACACGGTCTGATGGCGCTTTCGCGAGAGGATGCTGGATGAACGCGAGAGAGATAGGGAGAGTGGAAGGAAGGTGGGGGCAACCTTCGTCTGCAACGTAAAACGAACTCCTGAGGTGTTTAATCAACCGAGTAGTAAAGACAAATGTTTGATCAGAGACAGGCGGCGTTGGGTGGAGTAGAGGATTTGTGCTTCGGAGGAGAACGAGTGAGAAAGAAGGAGCCCCAATTTACTTAGGATTAGGCTGGACTCTGAAGGACGAGAGACGGAAACGGGATAACGTAACTCAGAGACGTAAGAGACGCGAGAGAACGGAATGGAGAGGAAAAAAAATTAGGATCAATACGCGGCTGTGAGAAATTGTCTTAACGAACCCTCGATGGGGTACGTTGAATATATTAATCCAGAATATTTAACGCGCATCGTTTCGTTCTTGGTCCATTAAGCGGGATGGATGTTTATCGATTGAGAAAAATCGATATCCATTCGTATTCGCACAACGCTGTATCCTGGACGAAGGCAATTTGACATCCCACAATTGGCGGAAACTCAAGCGCACACACGATCGAGCACGGTTTTAAAAATACTAGTATTATAAGTAGTATAATCTAGAGGGTATCCCAAAAGGGGATGCTGAAAATTTGATGCTACATCGAGGGTGAAATTCCAAGTCGAAAAGTCTCAAAGCACTTTTTGATCCCATAAATCCTCTTGGAGTTGTTAATTAACAGGGCTGGACCAATGGAACGCGTGCGCTCGCGCGACGCGGCACAGACGCGATGGAAGAGTTTCGTTTGTTTTGTCGAAAAAAAAAACAAAAAATGCGCCAAAAACTCGGTGATCATGATTGGAAGCTTGATCCCGAATGAAATTGCGAGTGAAAATGCATCTTTGCTTTCTTTTTTCTACCCCCAAAACCTAATGAATCTTATTGGTTCAACCGTCTCAATTAACAACTCCAAGGGGATTCATCGAATCGAAAAAGTTTTTGATTTTACGATGTTCACGTAACGAAAAATAAAATAACGAAAAATACGTAATCGTGGCTGTTGTTTGAACGACGCGGTTTATTGCAATTTCCAAGAGGGTATCTCTGTTTATTCGCCATCAATCGCTCGCTCCAATTTTCCTTATCGCCTCGCGGGTATTCGAATGATCAAGTTTTTTTTGCATTCTACAGCAGCGCGAGACTCGACCGAGTTTCTTTAGTCAAAGTTATGTGAATCCTTCTGTCGCTCTTATTGATGTCTCCCTTCCTCCATTTGTCGCTTTGATGCTGCTCTCGGTACTCTTGGTACAGTGAATTTAATATCCGGATGAGCAGACGTTTTACCTTTTGGTACAGCAGCGAGAGGCATGTTCTTAAAGAACTCATCATTATCTACGTTCTTCGCTAATAATATCCGCTATTATTTTGCCAGAGCAATAAACAATAAACGTCGCTGTTCTTCCATCATTTTATTCGATCGTCGCTCCAATCGTTCCATCGACAGATGGCGGATGATCCTCTCCGTCAAAAATCTTCCAGTCTGGACGTACATCAGATTTTTAAACATCGTCGCAAAAAAAACGCGCCCTTCGACATACGCCATTGCTTCCAAAATTCTCGAGCAAGAACTCGTAACGACAAAACGTGGATCAATACAGAAGATCAATAAAATAGCGATAAAGCGAAGAGAAAGTGTCTTCCGCGGTATTTCCATCAATTTTTTCAGGATTTTTAACATCCCCGATCAGTTTCGAAGTGAAAAAAGTCAGCGTCGAATCAGACGCTTTTTTTCCAATGCAATATCTCAGCAGCCTCCTTTTTTCACCGCTCGAGAACCGGAGAAATACACTTTGACTTTTTTTCAACAGGAAACGGTAATCTTGATTCGTGCGACGTTTAATTAGGAATTGGAATAATAAACAAAAATACCAGAGAATATAATAAAACGAGAATAAACAAAAAATTGAGGAAACGAAGAGGTACGCGGATCGAAGCGTTTTTTCCCCTGAAGTTTCGATTAAAACGAAATGCCACTTTGCCAATTTTGTTGATTGGATGATTATTCTCATGATTGAACGAGGTGCAGCGATTGTCTGACGGCGAATCGACCGGAAATTGTGTGCGAATAAAGTTCGTGGGTACCGACTTTGTTTCATCGTCACGTGGTTATATTTCTTCCGTTCGTTCGCGACTTCCCAAATTGTCTTTCGCCGATCTGGAATGTGCATCGCCTTTCTCCCGCGAGCAGGTAACGAGAGAAATGGCACTTTCGTTTCCTCGATATTTTTTTTTTGTTTTTTTTTTCGTCATTTCGTTTTCTCACTGCGTCTTATATCACCATCCAACGAAGCATGGCTGTGAATCGTAGGCGAGCAGTTTGAGCTCACAGAAAAATGGGTTTGAGTGCGCCATGTACGGGCGAGAGTTGAGGCAGACATTGAGGGTTCGCTTTACGCTCGAGCGTCTCGAAATAAGGGTGGCAAGCGCGAGGGGCTGAAAAAAAACAAGAAAACAGGAATATATCACGCTTCGAGAATTTAGATGTGCTCGAGTAAATTCTCGCACCTATCTCCGCGATATAGAGTCGAGCATCTTTGCACCTGTTATGCAGCCATGCCACACCAGGCAGCGATATGCACAATTTAAGATGCAGTACGGTTGTCATGATATTTTATTAATAAATTCACGGAATTTATTTTTTTTACCAAAACAATCGTTTTTACCAGCTTCCGCTATCAGGAGCCAGTTTTCGGGGAAAATCAATTTTATTTTTCGTTTTTGAAAATCTGCAAACAGTTCCGCAATCAGCGACCCCGAAAATCTTCGTGTTCCAAAAATCGCAATGATCGTCTCGAGTTCTACACGAGTTTCGTCTGGAAAAAAAGTGTTGTTGTTCGGAAGATTTTCACTTGAAAGTCGCTGGATAAGAGCAATTTGAAGATAAATTTTGAAAAAGTGGTTTTTCGTACATCGGAAGAATAAACAATTCGAAAAAGAATAAAAATTCGAGTCTCGAAAACCAAGTCATGGAAAAAGGAAAAAAAGTGTTGTTTCGAAGTTTGACGATGATTTCTCATGCTTTCATTGACGTTACAGAATTACAAATCGACTCGGTGTGAATGGAGGTCAATATAAAATGTCACGTATTTCACTTCGGAAGTTCTCCGCCTCGTTATGGCGCATCATTTTTTTTCTATACGCGCCTTTCATTTGACACACTGAAATCACGCGATCTCAAGTTTGCTCTCGCGGCGCTTTGACAAATAAAATTCGCCAAGGACGTTTTTTTTTTATCGTTTTATCATCAAGCGAATGTAAATTGGACGCAAACACGCGATGACAAACGCGTTGTAACGACATAAGCCAGCGGGAAAAAGTGTCGTCGGTTGGAATCGTTTTATCGATAAAATCGAAAGAACAAAAGATTTTTCATATTGCAAAAAATACAATTATTCCATCTTTGATGACAAACTTATCCACGCCTGAAGCTTAATGCGACACCGCTTTTATCGTATGTTCTACAACACTTTCTTCAATTATAATCGGCATTAAAAGCGCAAAATATCTTTTAACAAAAAATCGCCCAAAGAGTGAATCAAATTGACGAAGGATTATCGATTATTCGAAGGAATATTTGCGAAAAATGATTTTTTTCCATTCACACGCCGGCTTTGCGGTATTTTCTTTTCACTATAAAATAATAGAGCGGCTGTTCCGTGTACACCGGATGTTGTGTAAATCTCGAAAACATACACGTATGGAAAATTACACGTATTTACGTATAAATATACACATGGATGTGGAATTTGCAGTGTAAAAGATCTTGCAGGTATAGCATGATGTATAAGAGATGGATCGAGCGGATGTGGGTTAGCGCGAGCATACCTCAACCGGAAACACCCGAGCTCGTGTTAACATCAAGCCAGTCACTCCTATAACCGGTTACGTTCCTTATTCCTCTGCTTTACGTGTACACGTACATGTATACCACATGCCCAGACACACAAATGGTAAATGGGAAGCTAACTCCACTTCCCATCTATTCCGAGCCATCTCTCTGTCTTTCAAGTTCGTTTGGCGTCATGGTGCTGTCTCTCTCCCTCTCCCTGTATCATTCGCCAACACACCCCTATATACAGCAGATAAATACCACTGTCTGCTCCTCCGGTACGTATTTTCTGGGATTGGTGACGTGTCTCGTCGTAACGGAAGTAGAAATATTCTCCCGAGGGACCAGCCAACGCATTGCTCCGTGGATTTGGAATTTGCGCCTTCTCGAATTTCCTCGCGATAATAAGTTTCGCCTCTGGCCTATCTCTAAGTAGAACGTAAACCTGCTTTATTCCCACACCTCACTTTCGCTCGTCATTCTCCATTCCTAGCGGTGCACCCTTATTAACATTTCGATTGTTTCCAGCAACCAGTTTCTGGAAAACGTGAAGCCAAACGATTCGATATTTGATGGATTTTTCAAAGGGACTTGCGATAATGATCATTCAATTTAAGAACAAAATGTCGTGGCACGTGGAATTGTTCGATGAACACACGACGTTTCTATTTTTCATTCGCAATTCTTAGGGACCCTCTCGCCTAAGTAGATCACCGCTCGAAGAGATATCCGGAAATGTATAGTTTTTCAAAATGAATTTGCAATAGTGATTCGATCGAAAAACAAAAGGTACTGGCATGTCGAATTATTCTGTGGGATTCATTCGTTTATCTCCAAAGAGAACTTAAATTTGCCTGTTTTTCGCATTTTATTTCTGTTTGTCATCCCCAATTTTCGGGGGTGCAATTGACCTCCTACGAGCGTTGTGAATATTTTTTATTTACCATCCATCTTTTAAGGTCCCCTAAAGTTTCAGATTTTTTCGCATTAATTTACAACAATGATTATGTTGAAAATCAAGAGGCTGTGATTTTTTCTTTGTCGACGTCTTTTGTCTTTTCTTTGATAGCCATTCCGTATTCTCAGCAGGATGGCCATTAAAATCACGTAAAAGACGTTAAAATCAATTCATAAACATAATCATCACATGACTGTATTATGATTCAATTGGGAGGAAGAAAGTTCCGCTGGCGTCGATTTATTCTGTGGAATTTATTAATCAAAAAGCAAAGTGATATTTACAGGAATCATGCTCCTTTTGCCATTTCGTCGATCTTACAGAAAAGGTCCAATATTCCATCTTTCCTCGAGCTTGGCTGTAGCGCTTGCAAATGGTCTGTATTTGGATTATTTTGTGCAGGACTGAAGAAAAATAATAGTCTTGCGTTAAGGTAATGTTGCGTAAAATTTTCCCGAGCAACAGCTGTTGGTATTCGACTCTACCTAGCGTTATTCTATTTTTTTATCGTTCTTGGTCGCGTATCGCCAATAACGAAAAACACGAGAAAAAGCACAGAACCATTCTTGCCAGCATCTTTCAAGGATCCTTACGAATGCAAACGATGGTTTTTGCAGATTCATGATGGGTTTATAAAGAATCTTTGACGACCACAAATATAAAATACAATTAATAAAGAAAGATCGTCATTAACGACAGCGAAAAATTCATCAACGCGGTATTCATCAACAATCTGACTCGAAAAACAAAATTAAATCACAATACTGCGATAGCAGATATGCAACATTTATACACGATAGATTTTGTCACTCGAACAATATCCAAGTGTAATATTTTGGGAGAACAAAATTACAATTGTAAAAACGGAATTGCAAGTGGCAAAAAATTAACTTGCATTCGGAGAAAAAAAAGAAGTCTTTCAACAATTTGTTAATCGTTTTTAATTACTACCCAAAGTCGATGTTCTTGGTACCTTCAATGCTTGGACCTTTAGTACGCGAAATTCGAATTCTAATTTACTTTTTTTTTGGGGTTGTACCGATGTTAGATTCTTCAAGATTGATTGATACTTTGTTCGGTAATGGTCCACCGTTGCTGTATGGCGCACACTCATAGATATCATACGGTAGGTTAGACATGCATCTACGCCCAAAAGTAGGAGAAACTCACCCTATCATAGCTAAGAGAGGGAGAGAAAGGGAGAGGGAGAAAGTTTAGTCGCTCCATTGAGCTGTAACTTGAGCTAACCCGAGAAATATCGCAAGCATCACCCTTGATAGAACTGCAAGAGACTTGTGCTACCTTGCGATACTGCTACCACCATCTGTACACGAGGTAACGTTGGCAAAACTGTATTCTGCTCTCGGGAAGTTGCCGCGTCAGCCGTACGAACCACGGCGAAGCCTGTATCGCGAGTCACACGCCTCTTGTCGGATCTGCAAGTGGAAAACGGAATCGAACTTTCTTTCCACAGAGCTAAGATTAATTCTGATCATGTTGCGTTTCCAAAGTAAGATTTGCAGCATTATTCCTGACCTGACAATGCCTGGAAGTCTCAGTGTCCAGGATAAACAGCGGTATGTTGGGTGGTCAGGGATGAGAAAGAAGGTCTTTCAGGCGAGGGTCACAATTTTGGACCAATTTTGGACCAATTGGATTCCAAGGCTGGTAATGAATGATGCAAAAGTGTTTTCAGCCTTGGGGCGGAAAACATCGCGTCGGCCTGAAGTTCTCTCGTTTCGGGTGGCTAAACGCGCATGTAGTTTGAAGTTTCAACGCGGCTTGTACGAAAAAATGATGGAAATTATTGCAGTTCCTTTAGAATCCACTCGGATAGGGGTTGACGAATCGGAGGGTCGTTCGGGAGGAAAATGAATGATTGTCGTCAGACCGGTCGTCGTTGAATGAGATGCTGCAAAGATTCATCAGCTTTGGGAGAGGAAATATAAAATTTCGCACACACCAAATGAAATTTGTTCTTAAATCGTAAAATCATCGTAACTAGCTTTTACCGTTTAACGTTTTTATGCAGCTTTATTGACTACAGATTAGTTGCTATTCATTCAGCGACTGTAATTTTTTTCGAGTCTTCATCGAATCGAGAAATAAACGAAGCGAAATGTTGATTGTCAGTCGTATCAAAATATCGATATTTCGAGCGAAATGTGCGGTTAAAATTTTGCTCGAATAACTTGCGAGGATCGCGACGGAGGCTCCCTGCAGTTGATGTTTCATTGTAAACATTTGCCAGTTTCCATGAACATGTTTTCATTAGTATTAAACACGGGGCGTTTGCTTCGTGTACTTGGATATTTGCAGATCCTTGCGGGAGCGTCGAGTGCTCGGAGCCGGAAGTTTGCCAGCTGGACTCGTCTCGGCAACCAGCCTGTCGCTGTGGTGAACAGTGCGGCCTCGAGTTTTCTCCGGTTTGCGGAAGCGATGGTAAAACTTACTCCAATGAGTGCAGCCTCCGGCAGGAAGCTTGCAGATCACGATTGCCCCTCAGGAAAATTTACTCCGGTGCTTGTAGTTCCGGTGAGTATCTCCGAAAGTGATTCTCTGCTTATTGCATCCCTTATTTTCGCCAGCGTATGTCCCTCCCGATCATCGCATCTCAAATGCCAAAAGGGCGCGTTCCAGCAGAAGAATAGGGGTACTAAAAAATGTCTAAAAATTTAATGAATATTCGAAAAATTCAATCAACCGTGGAGCAATTTTGTTTGGCAGATTTCTCATTTTTTGTACACTCTGGAACTTTTAATATACGATAAATTAATTCTCGGGTTAAAAAATAAATGACAAATTTAGACGCCCTTTTGGTTTCAGATAATACCGATTTGCGATTTTATGTTTTTTATTTATTTTTTTATTTTTGACTACCGATTTGCGGAGGACACGCAATGAATTTTTAATCTAGACTGGTAACTACGAACGTCACCGTCGAAAAGCAAAAATAAAACAAGAAATTATTCTCGCTCATTGTTGCTCATTTTCTCGCGTAACAGGCACGAATCCTTGCGACGGAGCGCAATGCAGCGAGGTCCAGCAATGCGCGATAGATCGTTACGGAATCGCGAAATGCGACTGCGGTCCGGAGTGCGAGCCCGTAATGAGGCCCGTGTGTGCTAAAGGGGGAAAAACGTATCCCTCTTTTTGCGATCTTAAGCGACAGGCGTGCCTGACGAAAACGACGATCGAACTCGCGTATGCCGGAAACTGCGGATCCCGAGGACCGTGCTCCGAGAAGGTTGGTCTCGAATATCGCCTCAAATTTTATCAAAATCTACATGCATGATCGTTTGCATAAATGATAAATATTAATTTGTAACACAAGTATAAAAAAGAATCTTGCTTCCAAGACTCTTTGCCACGCCGACTGGACCATGTGTTTCGCCATTTTTTTACCAAATTTCCAAAGAAGAGATGCTGAGTTTTGAGTTGAGGAGGTTCTGGCGTATCTCGCGTCTCAATAAAACAGCTTGATACAGCGGAGGAATATTTTTTCAAAATTGTAAAACTTTTCGTCTCCAATCGGTTCACGGTAGTACCACCTTAAGGAACGATTATTGAAGCTATATTCTCTCTGTTTAACGTTTATATGGAGCAGCCTTTTATTTTTCCGAAGATCGAGATTGAAACTAACGAAAGCAGGTATTTTCCTTTCGTTTGATCGTTTTATCTTGTTCAATCGTGCTTTCATCGAGTCATGCTTTTCTCTCCCTCAGATTTATAGATACAGGGTAATGCAGTATAGGTAGCACGTGCAGGTTATGGGTGATATTTCGAAAAAAATTGCTCAACAGTTTCTCCAAATTCTCTATGTCCTTTAAGGGGGATTTTGGAATTCCAGGCCCATCGAAATCACCGTTTCAAGTAGCCTCAGGATCGAATTATCACCACACGCTTCGAGACTAAAAATTTGAAAAAGTTATTCGCTTTTCACTCGTGCAATGATGAGCCAGCCTCAAGATGACTCGACATTCAATTGAGCATTCAAATTAATTCCATGACTTTCTAATTTTACTTTAATTACTCTCTCGCCTAATCTTAAGGGGTTTCCCAATGTGTATGAAACAAGGGCTCCCATTGGCCGAGAATTTCAAAATTCTATTTGATTATTGAAAAAAGAACACGTATAACTAGTTCTGTTGCGAATATCGTCCAGAATATTCAATTAAAAATTTCGCGTACTTGCACTGAATTACCCTGTATATCCACCCATGTCTGCTATTGTGCATAACGATGAAAATCGTTCGACTCACTGAAAACGTGAATTTTTTTTATTTCTCGTCTTCGCGTATCTCGACCCGCGGGGCCCTTCATTATCGTGGTATCCTCTCCGCGAAACGTGGGTGAAATAATGAGGCTTCTGTAGCAGCGACGGATAAATCGAAACCGAATACGAAATAAGAGAGACTCGAACTCGGATGGCCCTCGAAATCTCGACGTAAATATTCGAGAAAATAAAAATAGTACTACCAATCATCAAAGTATCGTTTCTTTTTTTTATTTTACTCAACCTTGTCTTGATTAATTGAGGCAATGGGCTTAAAGTATAAATACATGTATACATTTCAATTATTTCAATTATTTCAATTATTTCAATTATTTCAATTATTTCAATTATTTCAATTACAGTCGAGGGTTTTTGGGGTCACTAATGAAATTTCTTCACTCGAAGTTTTTGGGGTCGCTGATTACGAATCTGATGTCAGTTTCCTGAAATTGAAATTTCCAAAGAAAAAAACGGCATTTTTTTAGTTTGTTTACTTATAAATCTAAGATTGTAAATAATTATGCCAATTGGACTGTATTTTTACGTTCTTTCGTCACTAAAGTAACTAAAAAGTGCAAAAAACCGGATCGGTATGGGTCGAAAATCGAATAAATTGGAAAAATTCAAAAAGATCGAGGTGATAACGAGGGTTCCTACCGTGCTTCAAAGGGTCAATATAGTGTCGATTCCGCGCTGATGATACGCGAAATATCCGAGCTGGTAATGATAAAAATGAGATTCCAGTAAAATATCGGAGTCACTCGAGTTTTCCTTGGTCATTGTTTCACAAGAAAAGGAGAGAGTGCAGAGGATGAGAGAAAATAAAAAGTGACTGAAACGCCCTTGAGCGTCTTCTCTTTTCTCTGCGCCATCTATCGTTATCGGGAAATTGCTGTGACGACGGTTCTTGTATTCCTTGTAGCGTGAATATATTAAGCAGGTAGGAGGTGGAGTCGTACATCTCTCCAACGACGACGACGACGACGACATGATTTAACACACTCGTGGATTTCGATGAATGCATCCAAGTGGAACACTCGTGAAAACTCGCGTATTGAGGGAACGGGAGTACGCTATTTGTGGATAAATGCAAAAAAAAAAGAAAAAAAGAGGGGGAGGAAGAGGGAAAAAAAAATTCACCGTAAAATTTTCGTGTTTCATTCGTTGAGAGATTTGACAAACGACGAAAATAATGTTTTTACCAGTTCATATTCGTTTCGCGGTCCGAAAGCTCCACAGACTTTGACGTTCGACACTGCCGTCATGTTTGCAGATCTGCCAATGGGGAGCCATTTGCGCCGAGAATGGCGACACAGCCACTTGTGAGTGCCCCACGTGCTCCGTAGAGTTTCATCCGGTTTGCGGTGACGATGGCATCAGTTACGGAAACGAGTGCAAACTGAGGCTGGAAGCTTGTCAGCATCATCGTGAAATACGGGTCTTGTATCAGGGACTCTGCAGTGAGTACAGCATTTTACAAAGTTTGTCAAATTTGAAGTACCGAGGGACGTCGCGACGTCACGTGTAGAGAAAAACCAAAAAAAAAAGGGGTAAAGAAACGACTACTTGCTTTCGCTTTTTGGTGCACTGAAAAATGTATGATTTTGCAACTCGACAAGCACAAATTCGAATGTGAGTACATGTTAGCACCAGCTGCTACCCGCGAGGTGAGTTAATTTTTTGAAGTTGACAAAAAAAACCTCATGTTATCAAAGTAGAGAATAAAAATTCGCGACGAGGGCCTCTTCCCTCAGTACCGAGGGCTTGTATTCAAATGGGCCTTTCCCGAGATGCAAAGAGGTCGATTTTTCTCGGTACATCACGGAGAAAAAAGAATAGTCGTTTTCTTTTCGTCCGCCCTGGCGTATCGACCTCGCAAAAATTTTGCATTGTAGTATTTCACGTCGTCCCAATTCCCTTTTTTTCCGCTGGTTCGTTCTTTACTCTTATCGTCGTTACTGGTTCCTTAATGATAATTTTTCACAATGGAATTTCAATTGGGCAGAGTTTCGCGCTCTCGCCTTGTTCTCGCGTACAGACGAGAGCAAATTTGACGAGTGCGTCAATGTGCATGAGCACACCACGCGTATACACGTGAGATAAGGGTGTAACACAGAGAGCTGTGTAAATACCAGGTCAGATGGAAGAAAATCGAGAGTACTCGAGTACAAACTTCGCACAAGGGCTTTGTATATGTATATAGTGCAAGACTCGATAACGAATTCAATGTGGATGGCGAAATAAAAGAGGATCGCATCGAAGTGCAAATCTCTTGTACGTACTCATTAGGGAAGAGCTGCGAGACAGGTGACAAAAAAAATCTCACAATTTTACGATCGTCGATGCAGTATTTGGCTCGTTGGAAATTATGAAAAATAAACGTGAGATTGCCACACGGTATTAATTCAACAATTGGCGGCAATTCGTTGAGAAAAATACCTTTATTATTCGATTTAACGATCGGTGCAGGGCTGACTTAAATAAAATTCCTCAGGGACCTTTTCCACCGACGAAAACAAAGAACAATGCTGTAAAACGACCCCCTTTAGCTTCCGCAGCAGACTAGGAATCAAGTTGTCTCCGGACTATCACAGTAACGAGTTGGTTTACCAGCCTTAAGGTGCGAAAAATGGTGCAACTTTCAAAATATACCAAGACGAAAAATATTGTAAAATATTACGATATGTTTTTCGTTATTTATATATCTTACGATTGGTATTAAATAACACAGTCAAAATAACAGAGATTTTCCAAAAAAACTCTGTAATGTAGTCGAATTGAAGGTTGCTCGATAAATATTTCCGAACGTAAACGATCGATCCAATTAAAACTTTGCGAGTAATGCAACAAAGTCGCGAATCTGCTCTCCAAATCTTATGCAACTCCTGAGAAGCCCCTTTCGGCGAGACAAACACTTTAAGCAGTCTCGTTGATTGCGGTGCAGCGTTGTACCCTTCAATAATCTCATTGATGACGTTTTTGCGAATTACGACGGAAAATCGATCCGTCAAAAGTCGGCAACTGTCAAACTCAGCGTGAGCAAAACTCGCGCGTGCACGAAAAAGCGAATGGCATTTCGCCAAGAAATATTCGTTCGCGTTTACCGAGCAATCGGGAAAGGAACGACATGGCAACGACGAATGCCCATTCTCGAGCCACATCATTATCCAACTTTTTTAAACAACGAGCGGGATAAGGATTCTTTATATTCCCCTCTGATAAGCTCCAGATTTTTCGTCAAAAAGATCGTAAAAAACAATTCAGAGAGCCCACTTTAAGACGTTAAACAAAATCCAACGACTACCTTTGGCTCTACCCGAAACACACCATCCTACGACGGAATTAACGCATGACGTGCGAGTACACGAATAATTTTCATCAAATATTCAGTCAAACTATCATTGGTTCGATATCCGAGTGATCATACTGTAAATAACCTTGGTGATGTATGATTAACAAACGAACATTATCGATTTCCGGTCTCGATGGTAAATTTTCTATGACAACAAACGCCCGAGTACGTTAACGTCTGTTAAGCCATGGATGTAATAATCATTATCCTGCGGGCATCGGTGATTCGCATGTTATTCGCTGCGATGGTCGGAATTAACCAAATGCCTCGTTGTATTTTGAAAAATAAAGTACACGCTCGGTCCATCCATGGTCGGTACCATTATTTGTCCGACGAATGATTGCACGCATTTGCGGTTCATTAGATCTAACAAAACGGAAAACCCACAATCGCCAAAGTGTGATAGTCGTCGACAATTTTTTCTGATTACGTAATTCAGCTGTTCGATGACTTTTCCGATCGCAAAAAGTTCCGATGATCGACGGTTCCATGACCCATCATGGATGTACCCGTCATCCGTTTCGATGGTACACTTTTTTTTATAAACTCAAACGGACCCGGCGCATAATCTTGCAGAACCAGACTCCGCTCCTGTCTATTTACCGTCCATTTACCTCATTATTCGATGATCCTTTTCGCCTGCCAATAAGTCCCTATAGTTACCTATTCCATAACCGACGATGGACACAGCATTACGCTTGGACCTTTCCCTCCTCCATTCACAGCTGGTCCATTACCGTTGCTAGCTTACCAACAACCTCCAACAAGTTCTTACCAACAATTTTCGCAATTTTCAATCATAAACCTATCATACACCTGTCATCTACGATAAAACTGTTTATTCAATGACCCTTTAGCTGGTAAAGTTCCTACAATTACCAATTCCTTGCTAATAACCGAGCAAGGATGCATCCATCATTCGTCACGAGTGCAACCTTTTTTTGTTCGCAAATTCAAACGTGCTTTCATCCATATTCCTGTGGAAGAGCACTTTCTCTCATCCGTTCGCGACGGTAGACTAGAGTTTTTAACAAACCCCGCGTGCGTTCAGCCACCAACGTGAGTTGTTACGCCAGGGCATACACGCTGCATATGCATGGGGTGCACATCGTACCGCGAGCTTCTACGAACTTGGAACCGTGCATCTCGGAACGATGTGTGACTTGTACGTTCAAACGGAACGTACTGGTATAATGTGGGCTCACCAACACTAGGTGTCTCCACGCTGTACAACAAGTCCGCCACCCTACCTTGTACATTTTTCGGTATCGCCCATCCAAGCATCCCCTAGATGGGTGTGTGTATATACACACAGTCACTGCAGGGTTTATACACCCTCCTGAGGATCGCCTCGGTTTTCAATGAATTCTAAAGATAACTTCTCGACTTCCATTCCGCCTGTCTAGCACCCGTTGCCGCGTTGTCTCGTTCCACTTCCGAATCTTTCACCCTTGCCCTTCAAGCCTTCCAGCCCTTTTCTCCCTTTATCTTCTCGCATCCCCCTCGTTTCACCCCTTCTGTATCCCTTACGCTTACAAATTCATGCCGTCAACCAGTTCCAGATATATTTCCGACATCATACTTTCTTTGCGCTTACAGAAACGTTTTGTACGATCGCTATCCCATTGTTATCGGTCCTTACATTTGCCTTCATTCTGGATCTCGACCCTGCTTTTTTCTTCTTTTTGAGGCCTTTCGCTTGCTGCAAAATGAAGCGCGCCAAATAACACGAACGAAATACAATTGCTCGGAACGGATTTCGAATAATTGTGGTACCTACTCCTATTGCGGGTTTCTCTAAAGGGTTTCGAAGGTTTCACCGATAAATAACCCGTTCTGTTCTATTCTACCGTGTTCTAATCTCTGTCCATTGTCTGGGACTCCATTGCGACTATCGGGACCCTTTATATATCTGGCGTTATATGTCTTTCTTTATTCTAACGATACCTAACGTTGCGGATAGACCCTACTCTGGCTGTTACTTGTACACCCATGTATTGATCGCTGAAATCGGCAACCGAAACTACGACTATTTACATCGATCTAGCTATCGCATTAACCTTAATCAACAATTTTAGTTGTACAACGATATCTTGGACCTCTGTGATACACGACTCTCTCTTATATTATTGCGAGTACACAATTCGCTTAACTTTACCGATTTGAATTGATTTATGATTTTTGATGTCACTTTTTGCTCTACAAAAACGGACATACATATCCGAAATTTGTTTATTTCAAATTCAATGCGGATGCATCGACGAAATGCATGAAGAAAAAGATTTTCCAAAAGTCGTACGTCTGGAACCCATCGCTACAAGGGCTGCAAATTTTCAAAAAATTCTCATTGCTCCAAATATTCTTATAACCAACTTTTTAGCTCTTATAAATGTATCAGTAGTGACGAAATGCATCTAAAAAAAATTCAAACAACACACTATCATATTCTACATCTTGTTGAGGACGGTTATGAACGCTGAATTTGTGTCAACGACCAATTGGTTTCTCCCGAGAACAATGTTTATCTGCAACTTTATTTCTCTCGGATAAAATAAAAAGCTCAAAGGCAAACATCGATTCTCTCGTTTTAGATGGCTGTGAAAACAAGAAATGCGAGCACTACAGTAAATGTGAAAGTGACAGCGCTGGCGAGGCGAAATGCGTCTGTCCGAACAAATGCGACGAACCGGTAAGTACCGTTTTTGAGCCGTCGATTATTAGATAAATTTGTTTTTGATACATTTTAGGCCTCATACGATATCGTAGAATATTTCTGCAGGCCTGTGATACCCATAATATTTTTGAACTTTTGAAAGTCGATAAATTATTATTACTGTATTTATTCCACCCCCGATATGACAAACATTTTCCTCCAAAAATATTTATAACTTGCTTTTATCTGAAAAATTGTTTCAAGATTCAACAGATTTCACAGATTTAACCAAGATTTGATTTGAAACTAGGGATCATAAATAAAAATGTGACGATACTCGGCCTTCTTCCGCGTGCATCTCAGCTAAAAATTATCACACTGAAAATTCGTGCCCCCTTTTTTTCCCTCGTACGACGTGAAACGGTGAGAAAAGCACCAGACGACATTTCCTCTCTGCTGAATTCGCTGATCCTTATGGATTCTCAATACCATAGACGATATTCTCATCGCTGTCAGCGATTTTTATCGAATTCCTACGACATTGTTTGGGAGACAAAGACGTTGTTTGATCTTCGTCCTCTCGTCTTTCCGAGCCTCGCGCCATGTAACTATACGCGGAGCGATCATTTTTCCTCGCAGACTCCGCATTTGAGGAGCCACGAGCTATAAGGGTTTCGATGAACAAAGAGCGTTTTTTTTTCTTCGAGTTTCATCGCTCTGAATGTCTCATTAATTGCTGTGAACACGCTCGATCCGCGAAAACGTCGATGACGAGTCTATAATGCCAGGACGTTCGCACTCGAAGGATTTTCGTGCTTATGATTGCGTTGACGATGGAATTACAGATTTTGCCAATTTAAATTTACTCCAACTATTTTTTTCACGAATAATGTCACGACGAATGCCTACTTGCGATCATCATTTTGACATTGTCGGAATGATGAAAAATGTTTTATATATACGGTGTTCGATTGAAAAAAAAAGCTTTCGAAATGTTTGACGAAACTTAAAAAAATGAAAAACCCTGTACTAATGGCCCAGTATCGGAGGCGAACCAGAGCAAAATGTCGAATGCAAATTGGCACTAATTGAGTTCAGTGTAACAAGTACGGCAGCCACCAGTTACAGGAAAAAAAAACATCATCGTCGATATTCCCGCGAGCTCTTACTTTATTTCATCATCCACTCCTTGAATATTCCTCTCGTCTGAAGTATATCGAAAAACCAATTTATTTGATAACCGATATTCTCTCGAAAACGATCGGTTTTTCGTGCTTTTTTGATGTTGCCGATAATTCGATTAAAACGTCTGGACGTTTATCAGTGCACTTCAAGGGAATTATTTTCTTCAGACAAAGGACAATGAAGCCGATACGAAAGTGTGCGGCACCGATGGCGCCACTTACATCAGCGAGTGCGCTTTGAAAAAAGCATCCTGCGCTTCGCAAACGAACATAGCTGTCAATTACAGAGGCGGCTGCGGTGAGTTTTCTTGAAGGCATTCGCCAATCGCGACGGTACTCTCGCATCGAGATGATTTCACGTTTTTCCGATAGAAATACTTGATTAACGTAATTAATTCGGCAGAATTGTGCTCCAACGTCGAATGCGAAAACGGGGCGCATTGCGTAGCAGGCAACTGCATATGCCCTGAAAGTTGTCCCGAATCCGAGGCTGAAGTTGCCTGTGGAAGTGACACGAAAACATATCGATCCGAGTGCGAACTACAGCGCGCAGCCTGCGACAGAGATCCGAAACTTCCGCCTCTTCACGTTATCTTCTACGGCGAGTGCGGCGAGAAATTTGCCGTCGCTGCCATGAGTAAGTTGCACGAGTACCTGTCGTATTCTTCGTCCTACGATTTTGTTGCGAAAAACACGTTTTCGAGGCATCCGGACGGTCGGACGAGCGTCCGATCGGCATCGGTAAAGTTTGCACGAAAATATTAAACAACAGTCTTATTTTAATCCCTTGCGGCACACTTTTTGGTAGTCAAGGAATCCTCATGAAAATCAGTACATAGAGGTTTTTGAGATCGCTGATTACGAATCTATCATCAGGCTACCAAAATTCAAAACGCCGGATCCAACATGGCCCTGTACACCAGTTTTCACAGAAATTCAACGATTCTTCGAATTCTCGCACTCCATATTGGATCCGCCATTTTGAATTTCAAAAAAAGCATACCAGCGAGGAAATTTATGTTAATAACGCATCTAAAACGTAGATCGACGTAAAAAAGTCAGACAAAAATCAAATTCGTTGAAGCTACACATTTCCTAAAGCAGTTAATTTTGAGAATCTTTCTTTTGTTCCTTCGTTTTCATACCGAAATTGCGAACTGGAGAATGCACGACAATGAGCATTTTTAATTAAAAAAAAAACTCGTCCTACGTACCTTGTACCGAATATTGCAAAGTTTCGTTATTGTTCGTTGAAAACTTTCGGATAAGCTCGATCGTTCGAAACACGCTGGATTGTAGCCCAGGTAATTGCATTCCGTCCTTGGCGGAAATCATTGTGGTTCAATCGGTGGAGGTATGAAAAAAAGCTCGCACATAAGGTCTGCCGGGAGTGTAATAAAGTTAAGATCAAGATCCACGCGGGTTTCATGGTCTCTTGGCTCTCGACGGGCCGCGCAAGCCTCGTTAACTAAGAGACACGGGCCAAAGCTTAGCACTAACCTCTGTGATCGTTACCGGAGCACTAACCCATTAACAACCGGCACATTTCGCCCGATCGTAGCTACCATGTCGACACCAACGATAACAAGGCTGCCAACGACCATAGTCGATGCCACTATCACGCAAGAGAGCGAAGCTTGCAAGGACATACATTGCGACTTTGAGGCAACGTGCGAGCTAGGTCCGGACAGGTTCCCAAGATGTAGCTGCAAGTTCGATTGCGCCTCGATAACACCGGAGAACGCGATACCAGCTTGCGGGAGCGACCTTAAAACGTATCCGTCGATATGCGCCATGAAGATGGAAGCTTGTCAGAGACAGCAAGAGCTCCGACTCCGACCGTTGGACCTTTGTCAAGGTTCGATGGACTTTCGAAGCATCCGAAATATTATTAGCCAACAACAGACCGAGATTCCCGTACCGCGACCAGAATGACTTCCTCGTTTTCATCCGTTTCGCCTTTTTTTCCAAACACTCGTATCTTACGGCCACCAGCAAACCTTGGGTTCCGTTTTCTTGACGCGATCAATAGACCCACAAAAATGATTGGTACTCCCGTACGAAGGGGGCACCGATCTTCCATTGAAAACGTTCTCATGGAATGCCAATGGGATCCGGGTCTATTTTTTTCCAAGTACGACGAGTACGGATGGATGTTTGAGGTCTCTAGTCTTCATCGCGTCAAGATAACTGCTCGTTCAGTCGCTGATCCAAGGCTTGGATCTTTATGTCCTTTACGCTTATCGCTGACTTACACTGCATGCAAACTTGGCCCGTGATCAAAATGTATACATATCACCTTAGAACAGTCTTGCCACTCGTGGTTGTCCGTCTCGATATCTTTTGCGCAATTGTAAAGGAATACCGTTAAAACAGGCATGGAGGTGAAGCCGTGCAACGGCGACACACCGCTGACCGATGACGAAGGTAAGGAATACGATTGCGGAAGTGGCCCCAACAGACGAGACTGCCCGAGCAATTCCTACTGCCATCAAACGCCGCGTTTTGCTCGATGTTGCAAAAAGTGTGAGTACCAGTTATTTCGGCAGTAAGCGGTCAAAAAATGCGGGACTGCGTTTCACACGAACACGGCTCAGTCCCGAAGCAGTTTTTCATCGATTGTCAAAACTTTCCAGCACAAGGAATACAAGTGGTAAAATGCATCGATTCGTGGCACGGATGTTGTCCCGACGGTAAGACACCCGCCTTAGGACCAAACGCGGCTGGTTGTCCAAGCGTTTGCAAATGCCATCGTTTGGGTAGCGTCTCGGACACTTGCAATCCAGAGACCGGACAGTGCGAGTGCAAGCCCGGTGTCGGTGGCCTGAGATGCAATCAGTGCATGCCTGGATATTGGGGTCTTCCGAAAATCAACGAGGGACATCAGGGATGCATACGTGAGTGAAAAAGCCTTCGAAATACGCAATAAAAATGAAAAATTATCGTCCGAATTTCATCATCTTTTCCGGTCCGTATATCTCCGTCAGTCAAAGTGGAACGGGTGTTCTTTTTTCACCGACCATTGACCTGGAAAAAAATACTTTTCGAAAATCGCCGAAAGTTTCCGATGCCGATAAACGGTTGGTTCTTTGTTTTGAATCCTTTCCACAGCTTGCGGTTGCTCCTTGTTCGGCTCCGTCAGAGAGGACTGCGAACAGATGACCGGAAGATGCGTCTGCAAGGAGGAGACGAAAGGACACAAATGCACTATATGCAAGGATCATAACAAAATGTTGACACCCACGGGATGCTACTCAGGTACTTTTATCGTGATTTTCCGATCCCTATCGATTCGTTGCAAAGCTATTTCGAAAAATGGGAATTTCGTCGTAAAAAATGTCATTCCGTAATTTCGTTATTTTTATACCCGGTCGATAGTACAAAATACAATCTCCCGGAAAGTACCAAAAAGCGATGTGGACACCAAAGTCCAAGATTTCAAATTCGACATCAGATTTTCGAAATTCCAAAGCATTTCCGTGCCAATTTTCACGATAAATCCAACAAACTATTCAAACTGTCGTCCGAAAGCTTTCGTACAACAAAAATCGCAGAGTTTCTCTCAAGAGTGTCTTTGATGAACGAAATTTTCGAAAAAAAGTGCTGCTTCTCAAAGTTGCTCGACTTTTATACACAAATCGACGAATCATCGAAACAATTTGATCATAAAGTTCGCAAAGATGGTAAATCGATTCAAACAAAAACCCCCTCGATTGGGTTGCTCGATTGGATGGAAAGAGAACTACCTTAAATTCGCGAAACCGTGTTTTCGAAAAGGTGGCATTGCGGAATGCCATCAGTGGCTCGAACAACGAAAAAAAAGTCCCATGAAAAGTCGAAAGATCAAGGTCCAAACGCGCCGAAGCTGACGCTGGACCAAAGTAGATCGATCTGCGCTCTGATTTCAGCGGACACGAGCCCGTCCATTCCAACGACCTGCAACGACTTGGAATGTTATTCCGGTGGCAATTGTTCGGAGATCGGTGGTCCTCATTGCGTTTGTCCATCCGCCTGTCCTGCTGATCTGCCATCGGTGGCAGTCTGCGGCAGCGACGGACAGACTTACGACAACGAGTGCGAGCTTCGTCTCTACGCCTGTCGTCATCAGACGGATGTGGTTACACAGGCCTTTGGCCATTGCATAGGTGGGTCTACCGAGCATTCGCCTTACATGCCGCTTTACATTCTGCGTTACTAAAAAACAACAAAGAAAAAAATATACAAACGAATCCCAATAACAAACGAGCGAAAGAAAAAAAAAACAATCTCGATCGATGATTCTTCCGGCCGACGAAGAAAAGCCCAACGTCCTGGTTATCGGTCGGTGCTTTCGCGGAGTATTGATAAGCAATCGTGATTATAATTAACCCTAAGAACTAATCGGACTAACCCGCTAGATGAAGATAAGTGTCCGGCCTACTTGTATTCCAGTGAAATTTTACTTGATCCAACGGATATATACTCAACAACGTTCTAGTCTCTCGTAGCTCTGTCGGTGTTGCTTCGTTGTAAAAATGCCGAAAGTTGTAAGTGAAGAAAAAAAAACGAACTTATTACGATGATGAAAATAGCGCCACGATGTGGTTGGACTCTGAGAGTCACTTCGGGGATCTTCGAACCGACGGAAGATCCGCCTGACGTTATTGTATTCAGTCGAAGGTTTTAATAAAACTCTTAAAGTTTTTACCTCATTTCGTATTCCCGTTTGTTTTTATGCGATTAAAATTTGTTTTTTTTTTCATGAAGAAGTATGAGTGTATGTGCGTCGCTGCGCTGAGAAAATTTTGAAGAAATTGAAGGGTGTTAAAAAAAGGAACGATTTAATTTCACGCGGAAGGAAAATCGTCAATAATTCTTTGATTTTTTATAAATTATAATTTTTTATAGTCATAAATAAATTGATTTTTTTCCCGATTTCTACAGCGTTCCCGAGTGGGCAAAATTCTCATTTCGTTTCAGTTTCGTTCGACGAATACCTCACTCGACGCTTTTTTCCTTCGCAATATCGTAATAAAAATATTTCCCCTGTTTCTTCGTTTGCTAACAATTTTACCGTAACATGTGATATCGTAATTTACGAATAACGATACGATACGGAAGTCGAGTGACATTTCCGTATCGAAGCACGAAGAGGTTGGTCAAAGTCTCTCAAGACCTTCGTGGATAAAACATGACGTCGTGGGTAAATCGTTGAGAGCTCACGACGTTAACTTGAGAAACTGTGACACGCCAAAGGGAAAAGCCCTTAAGTAAATTACCGAGTCTTTGAATGCAGCGATGTCGCCACTCGGCGATGGTGTTCTCCTATTTTCCATCCTGATATCAATAAATCGTGTTTTTTTTTATGAAAAGGAGAGAAAAAAAAATTTGACCAGCTCATCACCACCGAAAGATTCTTGAAAGTACGAAAAAGCCAAAGGTGGTCGCGAGACTATCAAATTCTTTATTTTTCTTTGAGAAAAACCAACGAGCTTTTAGCATGATTGCTTTAGCCTGAAAATAACTCAATTCGCAAGGAATGCTGCCCTTCCTAAGGAATATCTTAAGGGGCGATTACTTCAATATGGATGATGAATTAACGTACAATTAAGGTAGCTTTCTCGCCAAAATTCTTTTTTTGGAAATTGTACGACATTTGGAGAACGAAATCAGGTCGTTTATGCATCATTGAACGCCAAATTTTAATAGGGTTCACCTTGGATTCCATTGGATTTTCTATTCTGATTGAAAATTGGCGTGCTACACGAAATTATTTAATATCGAGATCATTTAAAATCGGCATTTTTCGGAAAAGCCACGATTCTAAATATTTACCAGCAGAAATTCTGTAATTAAACTGTAAACCTTTTTTCTCTTCATACTAAATTGATTCAGCGCCTTAGCTTTCTACGCAAAAGAAATTCGACCATCTCATCACCACCGAAAGATCCTTGAAAGTACGAAAAAGCCAAAGGTGGTCGCGAGACTATCAAATTCTTTATTTTTCTTTGAGAAAAACCAACGAGCTTTTAGCATGATTGCTTTAGCCTGAAAATAACTCAATTCGCAAGGAATGCTGCCCTTCCTAAGGAATATCTTAAGGGGCGATTACTTCAATATGGATGATGAATTAACGTACAATTAAGGTAGCTTTCTCGCCAAAATTCTTTTTTTGGAAATTGTACGACATTTGGAGAACGAAATCAGGTCGTTTATGCATCATTGAACGCGAAATTTTAATAGGGTTCTCCTTCGATTCGATTTAGAATCATATTTTATCAAGCACACTGCATTTTTGAGTGAATTTTCTATTCTGATTGAAAATTGGCATGCTACACGAAATTATTTAATATCGAGATCATTTAAAATCGGCATTTTTTGGAAAAGCCACGATTCTAAATATTTACCAGCAGAAATTCTGTAATTAAACTGTAAACCTTTTTTCTCTTCATACTAAATTACTTCAGCGCCTTAGTTTTCTACGCAATTTAATCAGTCACCATCCGGAAACTGTAAAATTCAAGCGAAAACAAAACATCCATCAACAAATTTCGACTTTGTGAGGATCGTTGAAGAGTGGCGAAAAATGAGTCGAAATTTTGTTTTTTCCTTTTTCACCCCTCGGAGCTTATCCGATCTCGATATTTCAATGAGAAAATACTACTTAATTGATGAAAGTCGTTTAATGATTGACAGAGCTGGCGGGCACAAAACCTGAGGGAAGTTGCAAAATCATCGTTGAATTTTCCATCCCTCTAGCTGAACAATAATACAAAATCCAAAAATTGAATAATAATAACAATGCAACACGTAAAACTCAACGCCGAATATTTATCCAGCGCTCTGCGAGTTACAAAAGCTTTCGCACGTTGCCTGCTGAGGCAACTTTTCATTGCGTCCGCCTCTGCCCACCTTAAGAAACAAAAAAAAAACATTTGATGAAAAACAAGAACGTTTCGCGTTCAACGGCGTGTGGCGATGAATTCTCAAGCGAAACAACTCGGTATCGTGACTTCTGTGTACGTTGGACGATTAACCAATCGTCGTACTGAAAAGTTTGCCTATTCTCATTGACTTCGGCTCAAACTGAAAAAAAAAAACAGGAGCCGGCGAGGAAAGACAGAGAAGAAAAAAGAAATCAGAATACAGAAAATCACTTTGCTCCTTCGTCTCGTCGAAAGTCCGCAAGATCGAAGGGGCAGAAGGGAGAGGGTTTAGCGAGTCTACCGGATGTTCTCTATACGAAACATCGCTTCGATGGAATCTATTAAACTCCACGACCGTACGGGCGGCCATCCCTTATTTTCAATCGCAGAAGCGACAGCGGCTCGAACAACCGCGCTTTTCTCTCTTTTTCTCTCTCCCTTCCTCCCTTACCGAGAGACGAGACGACCCTACGGGGGCTTCCAGTCAATCTTTTAAAAACTTTTGCCTACGAAAGACTTTTCGACCGAGGTACGTTCTTCTGCAAGTTAAACGCAAATTACATTACCCTGAGGGCAGTTTCCCTCGGGGGGTAGGGCGAGGGGGTGAGATTCGGGAAACGGCGGGGGAAGTTCTCCACCGTCGACGAGGAAACTGCACGAGGAACTGCATGCATACGGGGTAATCTCGGAGTCGTCGAGAGACACGCGAAATAGAATGATTCGAGTTTAAAGTTTCGTATTTTTCTTGACTCCGGGCGATATAAGTATACGCATTTACGTCGGACTTTTCAGACCGCCGGTCTCGTCTTTCCTGGGAAATGAAAAAGAAAATCGACAAACGATAGAACCGAGGTACATGGAAATTTTGCAGTGAAACTGCGCGGATGTCGTTTGTATAATTATGAAATTTTTCTTCTGTCGATACAATCGACTTTGGCACTTGTACACCTCGTTGAATTTGGCACGAGGCCAACCGAGACGGTAGTAGGTCTGGTGTACCACGGTGCAGGCTTGAGGAACGAGATTTTTACGCGCACGCAATGCTGAAAAGCCGGCATTTGTTGTTAAGGGGAATTTTATACACTCGCTGAGTGTGCTCGTCGATGAAAAAAATTTTGTCAATTAAATACAAACGATCGAAAAAGTATAAAGGGTCAGATTGACGAAATTGTTCTTTGGGATTAAAAAGATCGGCGTGGATCGACATTTTTTGGGAACTTTTATGCAGGATTTTTCGTTCGATAAGTGAGACCAAGCTTTGGCACGAAAATTACTTAAAAATTAATGCTTGTAGGATCGATCTTGAATGTCTGAAAAAACCGATTTTTTGGAAATTCTAATCGCACGTAAATCCTCGAATCTGGTCATCACTGGCTTTGAGGTGAAAAAAGTAAATAATTCGAGCTACAGGATCATGATTTTTTGATAAAAACGCGATTGCTCAGATCGATCGTCTATCGGTAAGCGAGGCTTTTCATATTTAATTCTAAAACGACAGCGTGGAAATTTGCATAAATAATTTATTTTCGGAATCAAGTTTATTATTTACAATATCAGAATCTTTAACAAATGCAAGTGATTTATTATATACGAATTACGAATTTTTACGATATCAACTTTGGCAAGAATAATGTGCAACAATCAGGCAATCGATTGATCCCTTCATAATCGATGATCTTGAAATTCCGTCAAAGATGATTTTGTCGCCAAATTTTCTAACTCCGCGACTCAAAAAACGTTTTACCGGTAATTTATATTACACAATGTTTCATGATTATAAATTTTCGTCAATAGCATCGTATTATATCGCGACCGGCTTGTCTCGCAGGGGCGAAAGCTGCAGCACTGAAAATTTCGCGAGATTCCGGTCGTACTTCACCGTTCCGCGGTACGTAAATATAATGCATGACGTCATTTGTGAAGGAGCAAGGAGAAAAAAAAATAGGGAACGAACCGCGCTCGAAGATAAGACAAAAGCCCCTTAAGGGTCCGAGTCCGCGTCGGGGTTCCGTCGAGCTGCTCAACTTTACGTATGCGGACGTACATTCACATCCGTATAGACACCGTCGTGAAAGATTGAGACCTCCAGGGGAAAAAAAAGTTCCTCCTGAAAAAAAGGGAAGAAAAAGAATATAAAAAGAAGCTCGGCTGCACTGGTTGAATCGTTTGATCTCTTCTCGACCGAGCAAGTAATAATGACCGCACGGTGTATCATCATGGGAAGGGAAAAAGCAAATGTCAGCGTCGTCGACTTTGGCGGATGGAACGTGAAACATTTTGTCGTTTTTTTTTCCGCCTCTTTGGGAAACGAGACGGACGTCGAGATCAGTTTCCTTACGAATCTATGTCTTTGAGGCTTCGTTTTTATGTGATCTGAATTCTCTTTTTTTTCCCTCCTGTCCAATCCGCTTTAAACCCATCCGTGGGCCAAATTCCGTTAAGGGAGCACCCATCGTTGGCCCGGCAATGCCGAGAGTCGCTTTTCGACTCTGCTTCCGCACACTCTGGTGGATTACTCTCGAAGCACGAAGCAAAGAGCATACCGCGCATTAATCCGTCTATTTTTGCATACCCCGAAGTATCTCTCGTGGCAAGAAGCAAAAAAGATTGGAGAAAAGATCGTGGGAAAAACTTGACAGGTGCACCAAAATTTTCGATCGAAAATCGCAAAAGTAAAACTTTGTATAAAAAAGTTCGCGTGTTAATGAATTTCGATACCGTTTTATCAATTTTAAATCGTTTGTTATGATTACAAACTTTATCCTCAGACGTACTTTATCCTCTTTTCCCGAAAGAAAGATTGGAAAGAAAAAAAATTAAATATCCCCAGGAATAGGTAAAAGGAAAATTCGTCATGCTTCGAACATTTTTTTGTATCGTCCAAGTTGAAAAATTGATAATACAATTTAGGAGAAAAATTTTCACGTAAGAAAAATAAATTCTCGGCCAATTACGAACCTGGCTTGTTGGAGAATTCAATTTCCCTCTTAGATAACATCGAGACGAATATTTTTTCCATTTCGCATCGTTGTTCTCCGTCGACAAAGCACTTTATGAAAAATGAATTCTGGAACAACCTCCGCTGCAGTGTGCTCACTGCGCAGTGTCGCTCCGCGCAGCTGACCGTATATCCAGCGACGCTGCGATTGACGCGGCGCTTCCCCCACCACAAAACATCGCGATCTTTCTACAGCGCCGTCCAAAAGTTTCCAGACATTTAAATTCCAAGCTTCGTTCGATAAACGAAGAATCGCTGTTTTTTCGACTTTTGCCTTGATACACTCGTCGCGTATGTTCAAGATTAGTACCTGAAGATTTATCTGGACCATCTTTATCAGCATTCATTAGTCGAAAGAAAATGCTAAAATTTCTTTCGGAAAAAGGCTTTTTCATGAGAGAAAAGTTGAAGTTTATTCTTCAAGAAGTTTCTGCGATATATTCTTGTACATGAGTCGTTTTATTTTGGACGGTGGTGTATTTTTTGCAGGGTGTAAATTCTTTTCTATGTCGGGGATTTTAAAACATCGCGTTTGTACTTAAGCTTAATTAAAAACGTAAAGTAAACGTGGAATAAAATGTCTTGCAGAAGTTTCGACGGTTAACACGGATTATCCGGTTAAGAGATTCACTGCGGTCCAATATACTCAGCCAGCTGCAGCTATATCACCGCTGTCTAAATCAACGAGGCATCTTTTGGGTCCTGAACCCGATCCGCGATACTATTACACTCATCGTGCGCAACAAGAGACCATCACCATCGATCGCGATAATCTCAAGCACGGTAATAACACGAATAAACACAAAAACATTGTAGATTTAATAACAATCGTCAACCGATTTAATAACTTCACTAGAGGCTTGTGCGATGCTGCCGAAACGATACGAAACTTTCGTGCTTTAAAAAAAAGTAATTGATGAAATTTGCAGAATATTTATTCAATAAGTTTTCAATGCTGCATCTTCTTGCTTAAATGAAAACTTAATTTTTCTCAAGGGCATCGAAAATTCGAGTAAACTTACCGAAATGTTGTTTTTTTTTCTATTAAAATACGCTTACGGTTATGAAGATCGAATATTATCGACGGAAAAATTGTTGGTATTTTCAAAAATGGCTACGATCGTACATGGTTATTGCGGTTGAAGGAAAAAATGTATTCCTGCGTTTAAAATAATCATTGAAGACTATGATGCTTGCTGAAGAACCCCCTTTGGAATTTACTGTTTTCCCAAAGCGTCTGTGACCTCGTAATAATTTTCGTATATTACATAAATTTTTCAAAATTCTGAAAAACATTCAAAACGATATTCGGAAAAATCAATGAAATTAATCGACCCAAAAATCAAATACGGTCGCTGAATTTTTTCCGATCATTTTACGATAAATGCCTTATTCAAAAACTTATTCAAAACATTTTGTTGCATCGTGTTAAACATTGGAAAATATAAGTTTTGCAGGCGACACAATCATATTAAAAAACAGTACAAGTTTAAACATGCTTGCGAGGCAATTTGTGAGATTTTTTAGAATTTTCTTTTATCAACCTTGTTTCGAATCCTCGTGAACAATTATCCGATCATTAGTCGATTAAAGCAGCCATTTTCATTGAGCAAAATCGTTTTATTGAATCTCCTGCGTCGCAGGGGTTGCAGCTGCATCTCGGCCAACGCCTGCGACCATAAGGGTCGTTACAGCTCTTCTCGGTGACTTGTGCAACGAGGACAAGGATTGCACTATACCCAACAGCGAGTGCATCAACGGCGGATGTATCTGCTCCGTGGGATTTGCCGAGACGAGCGACAGGCAAGAATGTTTCGGTAAATACTTGCACAGAGCTTATCTTCTACTGCCCAATATCGTCAAGGACGGTAGTCTCGAATATCCGCGTTTATTTTGGCAAATAAACAATAATTAAAGGAAAAACAAACAAGGGCCATGTTTTGTTGATTGAGAAAACAGTAATGTTCTATAAAACATTGAGATAATTCCTTTTTTAATCCTCCATCAAGTCTTCAACGAGTTGTGAGTACTTTGCTGCTTCAAATTCCACCTTTTCGTGAAATAGATCGGAAATTCGTCACAAGCGATCAGAAACCTTCACGCACGAGAAACAACGAACGATTCCCTCAATTTTTACAATTTTTTCTAAACTGAAAAAAAAACAATAACCAAGTTTTGTTGATTGAGAAAACAGTAATATTCAAAAAACATTGGAATATTTGTTCAACCCTCGATCGAGTCTTCAGCGGGTTGTTTTTCGCCGGTGTAAATTCCGGCATTTTGTAAAATAGATCGGAAATTCGTCACGAGCAATGAGAAACCTTCGTGTACGAGACACGACGAAAGATTCCTTAATTTTTACGATCATTTCAAAACTTAGAAGAAAAGTCAATTATTTTTCGTCTTTCACAAGCAAACTACGATTCCGTGACGCCGATCGAGGAATTCAAAGCTTGCCTGTCATATCCGTGTCACATGTCATCGACCTGTATCGATCTGCCGAGTTCGACTTTTGCATGCATCTGTCGACCGAATTACACGGGTTTGCTCTGCGACGAGGAAATAAATAAAAGAGACTACGAGATTCCCTCGTTCGACGGCAAGAGTTACGTTCGTATGTCGAGGCTCAGGGCTTATCACAAATTCAACATCGAAGTCGAATTCAAAACGTACGCCGATAACGGAATTATCCTGTACAATCAGCAAAAGAATGATGGCACAGGAGATTTCGTATCGCTCGCTATAATCGACGGGTGAGTCGCAAGAAAAACACGAAATAATACAAGGGAAACAAGACGATTTCAGACGCCAACGGGGGTTGGTTGGCACCCCGCTGGGTCGAAATCCTGTTTTTTCTCGAATTTCTCACTCTTCCATAAATGTTTCAACCGTTTCGTCAAAAAACACGAAAAATAGTCCGACCCGATTTTTCATTTTTGTTTCTGTAAATATCATCGTGCAATTTTCCTCGTTGCCTCTTTTATCCTGACGTGAAAAAAAAACCCTAGACGTCGAATCGTCGCAACTCGACGAAGCTACGAAGTTTGCCAACTTTGGAAATTAAATTTTCCGCAATTTTTATTAAAACTTCTCCACCTTCTCCCGAGTGTTATAATTCGTAAAATCGCGGAAATACATTTGTCACATCGAGGGATGCTTACTAGAACGAAAAACATGAAACTATCGAGTGTGAGGTGTGTTTGTGACTAGTCTTTGTTTTTTTCCAGTTTCGTTCAGTTTAGATACAATCTTGGAAACGGTCCAGTGATACTGACGTCGACGGAGAGAGCGACGATGAAAAATTTTCATCGCATCGTCGCCAAGAGGTATCACAAAGACGGCGTTTTGATATTCAACGACGGTGACGACGTCGCTGGACAGAGTCAGGGGATGCTGAAATCGTTGGACCTGAATCAGGACACTTTCATCGGAAACGTTCCGACGAATTACAGCAGGTGAGCAATTTGTCTTGCTTCGTTTTTCATCGCGATCAACTCGAATCCGTTTCAAAATCCATTGAAATTTCAACAACGAGACGAATCCAGAAAAAAACATCGATAAAATGAATTCGATTTCAAATAATACCGAAAAAACAGAAAATTACGACCGATTTTTCGTAAAACCATCGTTTTGGCCGACCAAACGAAGAATCGCGACGTTCGTCGAGTTCGCCGTCGGAAATTCCCGCAAAAAGAAGCGTGAAGCTTCCGGAAGCGATTTTTTTCTATTTAACATCGCCATTTTTATTTTGTGAAAAAAAAAGACAATGTTGCAATCGTAGATTATACGAAAACATCGGGACCAGCCGGGGTTTCCTCGGTTGCATTCGAAAGTTGAAGATCGATCGGGTCACGGTTGACCTTCACATCGGCAAGGACAAGGAGGTCCTCGAGACGTATCGCGTGAAGGAGTGCCGACACAACGCTTGCGCCGATTTGCCTTGCCGAAACGGTGCAACGTGCTCGCCGATATTCGAGGAAGACCTGTGCGACGGTCGGGAATGTCGCAGCATCCCGAAAAAGATGAGAGGAAGAAAGAAAGGGAACGCCAACAACGGGGGCAGTGGCAAAAACAAAAATGGCGGAATGAACATCGTCAGGTGCAAGGGGTCTCGTTGTACGGCGATCGAGCAGAAACAGAAGCGATCGAAGAAGAGGAAAAACACAACGAAGTCATCGAGAACACGATGCCCCGGGTCCAACTGTGATTACGATTACGACATCGATTACGAAGCCAATTACGACAACGAAAATTATGCCGTTACCAAGTACGAACCCCCGGAATACAAGTGCATTTGTCCACCTCAGTACACTGGAAAAAACTGCGAGGAATCCCTCGATCCTTGCATGGATGAACCCTGTCAGCATGGTGCAACCTGCGACATTTTGCCACAGGGTGGCTATGTCTGCAAGTGTCCACCTGGCAGGGCTGGAGAACACTGCGAAATCCGTAAGTATCAGCCGGAAAAAGTCGAATAAGGAAATAGGGAAAACTGGTACGCGAAAGGAAAAATTCATTTTATAAAAAATAACCTTGCGAAATTCGCGAGTATCAGACGGAAGAAGTGGCGAGGCGTCGAGAACTTTTGAGTCGAGTTGTACTTTTACGGAGACAAAATATTCGAAAAACTTCCGCTGTTTTTTGAGCATAAAGAAACATCGCGATTTGCAGTGGATTCGGAGCTGACCGAGTTGATAATTCCGGAATTGACCGGTGATGGTTTCCTCGAGCTGCCATGCCTCGATGGAGTAGCCAAAGCGTTCTCCATCGAACTATGGTTTTTGACGCGTTCCAACGACGGCCTGCTTCTCTACAACGGGCAGTTGAGCAACGGACGCGGCGACTTTATAAGCCTGAACATGATACGCGGAAAGTTGGAATTTCGGTTCAATTTGGGCAGCGGTATAGCCAACATAACCTCACCGGATGTCGTGACGTTGGACACGTGGCATTGCGTGAGAATTAGCAGGCTGGGCAGGGAGGGACTCTTGCAGTTGGACGACGGAACGATCGCCCGAGGCTTTTCGGGAAATCCATTGACGGAACTGAATCTCGAAATGCCACTTTACATCGGCGGCGTCAAGTAAGTTTTTCCAGCATCATTGACATCATCGATTATACCAACGTTTCGACATTGATTGGTAACTCGAAACGCTCTTTCTTCGAGCAATTCAAGGCGAATGTCCAGCTGTTTTCTCAACCTACTTTGTGGCACGGTGGCATTCCAAAATGCCGCTCTTTTCGAAAAACGAAAAATTGTTTTCTGAAAAAAAATACTTTTTCAGAAAAAATGCATTATCGAAGAAAGTTTTGAGAGTATCCTCATGATTTTTTGTACCGGAGGGTTCGAAGGGGCCGTTGATTACGAATCCATCAGATTTTCAAAATTCAAACTGGCGAGTCCAATACGGCGGACGGAAATTCGGAAAGTCGTTGATTTTTCCTGAAATTTAGAGGTCTCGCTGATTTGAAATCCGCCGTTTGGAAATTTTGGTATTCCGACGATAGATTCGTAATCAGCGACCTCGAAAACTTTTGTGTACCAATTTTCATGAGAATCCGTTGACTTTAAAAATGTCTAAGAGGGTGAACGTAGCGTCCCAAAGATTCACGGGTAAGGGTGGTCCGAATGAATGATTCTCGAAACGCAGACATTGGCGAGAGGTTCATCGCCTCGCTGGAGCTTGGACCGGATTGGTCGGAGCCGTTCAAAGATTGATGGTCAACGGCAGGACGTATCAGAATCTAGCTGTCAACGTAACGCAGCACAACACCGAGATCTACGACGGTTTGCCATGTCCCAGCAACGAGAATCCTTGCCACAATGGTGGCGTTTGTTTGCCCTTGTTGAACAGTTACCTCTGCAAATGCGCCAGCAGTTATAACGGCCTCCACTGCGAATTCTGTGAGTACATCATCGTCTTCTCATAAAACATCATTGAAAAAGACTCCGCGATCTGACTCGTGAATCGCCATGATTATTTTCTCCTCAACGATCATCGCGCAGTCATGGGTTACGACGTTTCCGGTGGCGAGATATCCGAGAGGCCAGTGAGGTTCGACGGTGACAATTTCTTACAGTTCAAGCATCGATTCGGCAGAAGGTCAGCTCAAGATCATTGCACAATTGTTCATTGATTATCGACTTTGTTCACTGATTGTTACTCGACTAATTGCACGCCAGGAGTCTTGTGAGAATGATGTTTCATCGGAGGCGTAATAAATTAGTGTTTTGTTGCGGAAGGCAACGAAATGCCTCAGCCGTGAAGTTGCCCCGGGAGTCGGCAACTTTTCTGGCATTAGTTGGGGAAAAATGAAAAAGCCACTTTCGGTTGAAAATAAAAGTTTTCGGGCAGATGATGAACGGCATCGTTTGATTGAACAGTTTTCACTGAAATTCAATTTAATTCGAAAAATAAGGATAAACATCGTTCTCACATTGCTCTCCCCGAACGTACATGTCTAATCAATTCCGCTCGACCTCCATGAAAAATCGACGCACACGTTCCGAACGTATTCAACGCTGGACATGCCAGTTCTTCAAGGACGTATGGCACCCATAGTCTCAAAAAAACCAAAGTTGGATGCAAATCTCGTGTACTTGGCAATGCTATAAAAATCTGAAAAAAAATCACTCGTATGTAAGATACCGAGCTCAGTAATTTTCCGTAATAACAATATTCAATTTCGTTCCACATTTTTTCGGTTTCGTGAAATTTTTTTTTTCAATTTTGTTTAAAACTGTAGAAACGAAACCCCTGGTAGAACGTATCGGAAATTACGCGGGCGTATTGAGAAAACTTTATATAAATTTCCAAAGTTTTGTCGAAATAAAAAAAAATGTTAAAACGCCGACGAAATTTTGAAATAATTCGAGGGCATCGAACGATTTAATTTTTAATAAGAAAAAAAGGTTCAGAGTCTAACTTTAGAATTTTCTTTTATTAACGATTTATTGATAACATTTAATATTGTTTTTTCAAAATTACTGCCCTCGAAGCGATTTTTTTCAGATTTTTATAGTATTGCTAAATACACGAAATTCTCATTCCACTTCGGTTTTATACAGAATTGCACTACTTACTTTGGGCAGAATTGAAATTGCACGATCAGGCAAAATGCCTCGTGAGTCCAGTGTTGAAATGAGGCAATCTTTCGTCGCAATTTTTCTTCGCAATTTTTCATTTCCCATTTAAACAACATAGGAAAGAATTTTGAATCGAAATGGCACGACCAGTCAAATTGGCTGGTCGGGTGAATCCAGCGAATTCCGGATGAATTCCAATGGTGTTTTTTTTTTCATGGTGGAACGTAGCTGATTACGAATTTCATCGAATTCTCTATTATCTCTCTATAGTGCTAACACTACCCTTGCTACTAACACTACCCCCTCCGAGTACTTTGACGAGACCTACCCTGACTACGACTTCGAGGAGGATCTTGACTTCGAGTATGAAAATTATGATTACGCGGAGTAAGTTCTAACAAAAACAAGACCGTTTCTACCAATTTTTCGGAACGATGAATTTTTCATCTAGCTCGTGTCCTCGTCCCGTAGACAATCATAGTTGGTTTTTTTTTTCGTTTTTCATGTTTGCACGAAAGTTTCTTGTGGGATAAAAGTTGTACGTGTGTTTAAAAAAAAACAAGGAATTGGACAGTATCGGTGTTTTTTCACAGACGAAGGGGGCAACAATCCAACAAATTTGAGCTCAGAATTCGTACAACTCACCCGGAGGGTTTGATCGCTTGGATCGGCAGGGGAAAGATCGAGCATTTGGTGCTCTCGTTGCACGAGGGTCATGTCGTGCTGACGTACAAGAGCAAGACCGATGAAATTTCGTTGAAGAGCCGCGTAAGTTTTCCAGCATTAATTCGCGAAAAACGACAATTTTTCTCAACGTTTTTTACATGCGGAAGTAGGTTTACGGCAAATAAAAAAATCTCTTCAATCAGAAATTAAATATTCGAAGGAAATAATCTTTCGTTTCGCTATTTATGCAATAACGTAAAAATAAGAAATTACGAATTTATCAGCGAAAAACATTCATGACGACCATTCCATTGGAATAATCTCATTTTTCTTGGCGATGACGTAAATAGCTCGAAAAACAAAAAGAAAATCAGTCGCACGGAAGGTACCAACTTTCAAAAGTCAATAGTCAAAAGCAAGTTTAATTTCCGGAACATCCGAAGAGTCAGTTGCAAAAAATTGTGAAAATGATGATAATAATAATAACGATAATAAATATTAGAGAAAAAAAAACGATTTCCGGCGATTTATTCGTTAACAGGAGAAAGTCGACGACGGGGTGTTCCATCACGTGAAGGCTTACCGAAGGAGACGCGCGACGATCGTACAGATCGACGACGAGGCGCCGGTGAAAATCGTCACCGAAGCGAGCCTCCTCGTGACCAACGGCAAATTATTCGTCGGGGGCAAGCCCGGACATCGCGGCATCGAGGGATGCGTCACCGATTTTATCGTCGACAAGCGACGCCTGCCACTGACGAGACGAAAGATCGAATTTTGCCACGACAACGACGTATGATATCCAGCAGGGGCGGAAAAAAGTCCTCCGACCTCATCGACCGCGTCGATCCCTTCGAGCCCTTCGAAAAGTCCGCCGGTCTCGCCGACGAGACAAAGGCGCGACTTTGCCAGTTAACAGGGGAGAGAGTGAGAGAGAGAGAGAGAAAAAAACGAACGAAAAACGACATTTCTACGAGATTGAAAAAAATGGAAGAAAAAAAATGATTGCCGACATTTTTTTATCGCCCTACGTATAAAAGTGAAAAAAAAACACACCCATACGCGGATGAAAAGTGTTCGTACTCCACCACGCACATCGCGAAATCGAATCCTCATGATAATCAGCCGAAAACGATAATAATAACGTCGATGACGAAAATTTAAAAAACAAAAACCGATACTCCTCGAGTGCAAAAAAAAACGAAAAAAAATCTATAAATATACACATGTTTACATTTATCCCGATGTTACCTTGAGCGAAAGTAAAATTCAACGTAAAAAATCACGAATTACGCGAATTAACGAAAAAAAACAAAAAACATACCGGAAATGGAGCGAATCACGGGGGAGGAAGAGAGAAATTCACGCTTTTTCTTTTTCCTCGTGGACCTTCGCTCGACGTATGATTCATGCTGCGTAATGTGCTACCACTGTGAAGGAATAACGGAAAAGAGGGGGGGGAAATTTTGAGGAAAAACACGCGACGACCTGAGGAAAAATATCACCAGGAGAAACTCGATCGAGCTCCGAGTTTTTCATCGAAGGACAATAATGTATTTTTAAGTGGAAATCACGCGATATCGTCGTACTTGTTAGATAGGTACATCAATTCTAAGGGAAAATTAAGTAATGAACGTTCAACGATCGTACCGTTAATACTCTTGTCGCGTCTGAATTTTTCGAGTTTCAAGGAAGGCAAACTTTCGGAGAGAAAAAAAGAAAGAGCAAAAACAGCGTTGGAATGAGAACCGTTGACGAGGGATCAGAGTTCGCAACGAGGTTCGAGACCCTGCAGTTTTTTTCGTTTATCTTCGTTGAAGATGAAAAAAAAAAAACAGACGCACTTTAATGTGTTATTTACTTTAATCGTATCAAGACTGACTAATACGGACAATGTTGACGAGCAAATGATGAGTAATTAATGATAATTTTAGCCATAAGGATAAACGGTAATAACAATGAAAATTAAGGTGAAATTAAAAAACAATAATAAAGCATTTACAGGATTGTCGGGGGTTCGATGTGTTTCACAAAATGAATTTTTTCAGGGCTGATTCGCAATAAATTTCGTTGAAAAAAAGCGAGGGTAAAAATTGAAGAATCAAAGGATTGCGTGAAAAAGATGGAAATATCATTGGAAATCGAAAATTTTCCCACAAAGAGTTTCGTTTTTCATTCGCAACGCCCGATTTATGAGTTTATGGAAATTTTAGGCATGATTGTGTTTTTTGAATACTCATCATTCGACAGATATAGAAAAAATGAAAATTTTCAACGAAAAAAAAAATTTTTAAACTGGAATGCCTCGAAAATCAACGATTTTCACCCTTCAACTTGTTGAACGAAATTTCTTGCAGATTACATCCTGATTAACGACTCTCAACGAATTTATCGAATTACCGATAAACGTGTGTGCAATATGATTACAATAAAAATAGAAACAGAAATTAATGAATTTGGTGTTACGTCTGAGTGTATGGCGGAGAGGAAAATTCGTGAGAGAGAAAAGTCCGCGAGACATTGCGCGGATTTTTGGATATACAGAAATGTATTTTAATGAATCGTTGATTTATGCCAGTAGACAACATTGTTTAAGGTAGAAGAAGCTTTTTATAAATTGCGAAAAGTTCATAGAGAGTATATATATAATATTCTATTGTAATATTATTATTAAATGATTATATATAGAAATATATATATATATAACTATATACTAAGGTGTCTTAGAAACAAAAAAAATCATTCTAAGCAAGTTCAAAAACTACGATTACAGGAAAAAAGATGCCAATCGAAATTTTCACTCTCGACGTTAATAGTAAAAAGTGCCTCATCGAACTATTCTATTTTTCGCAAGAATAACACGGGAGAAACGATAAAACTCGTTGTTTCGATCTCAGATTTTTTTTCCGTGTTATTCTTACGAAAAAATCGAAACGTTCGATGAGGCACTTTTTGGTTATTAACATCAAGAGCTAAAATTCTAACTGGCATGTTTTTTTGTGCAAACGACAGTTTTAAACGAAGGAAAAACAGACATTTTTTTTCCGACACACCCTAATGTACAGGGTGTTCCGGAACTCAATGTGAATGATTCAGGGTTACATTCGCGACGAAATTGGGAGGCGAAAAGTCCTCTAGTGTTTTCCGGTACGACCAAATCCTGATGAGTTATTAATCGTCAAAGTTCGAGCTAATCGGACGCGCGCACTCCCCTCTCCGACGCAGCGCGCGAAAAATCCGCGCGTCCCATTGGCTGGACTATGACGATCGATAACTCTGCAGGGAAACGTCGGATCGAAAAGTGGCCAAGGACTTTTTGACTCTGAAATTCATGCCCAATCTAGGTCTGAATTATAGACGTTCAATCTCGGAACGCTCGGTATATGTGTGTTTATACTGTTTGCACGCACATAAACACGAACTCGCGCATAAATACACATAAATATATATTACAAATATTACATTCCAAAATGTTGAGAATAACCCAAAATTCATGGGGCAATGTTATTTTTTTCCCCTGGTCATGAGAGATAACAAATCGTTGAGCAATTGCGTCTGATTATAACCTCGAAATATCATCGAAAAGAACAAACGAAAGTCGGAGCGATTTTCTCAAACGATAGTTTATGTCGATTTTTATTTCATTATTTTTTTTATACACAATTTTTGTAAATATGCAATCAGCGAATAACGAGGTAACAATTGCGTTTATATATTCGTATATCGAAGCACAAGTACGTACATATATGCATAACGACTTACGCTTTGAAAAAAAACAGCAAAAGATCGAAGAAAAACCCCAATACTTACAGTGTACATTTTGTTGTCTCCTCGATTCATGAATTTTCATGGGTTTCATACTGATTTTTGCTGTCATTATGATAACAGTAATATGCAGCGTTTTCTCATATTTTCGATATGTCGAAGGGTGTAGATATTTTTGGGAACAATTTAGTATTCGAGGTGATTAAACCGAGGAAAACCTTTTTTTTCCACCGTCATTCAATGATTTCTCGATCGAACGGAGACATTTTTTTATCTAGCGCACAGGCGACCGCGTGTCGAACGTCAACGGTGAAAATTTTTCGATTTCCATGTAAAATTTCGAGGATTTACGATCATTTTTTTACACGCTCTGCTATGAAATTTTCGAACGATCGTTTTTACACAAATGTTCAATGGGTAAGAAGAAAATGAAATTTTCGATGTTGATATAGTGTGTTTTTCGCGGAGACTCCCGAAACCCGATAATAACGTGATGAAATCTGGGGTCATCTGTATATGGGGCATTCCATACCTCAGGACCCCTCGAGCCTCGTTTGAAGAAACAATAACGAAGGAAAAACGCTCTCTCTCTCGAATGGCCGAAATTGCAAATGAATCCACAAAGGCAAAATATAGCTGCCATAATTATGAATAATTTTTAAACGCTGAGAAGTTTTTATTTATTTTTAAATCAGCAAGTATTTTCGAAAGATAGAATAGTTGATATTTAATTCAATTTTATTAAATGGATCCTTATGAAAATTAGAATAAAGAGATTTCGTGGGCTCGCCAATTACAAATCTAGAAATTTGCAAAATTCAAAATACGCGTCGTACGGCGATGCGAAATTTTTTTGAATTTCCCTGAAAACTGGTGTAAAGGATTTTCGGTTGCAGCAGTTTCGGAGGCCTTCAGCTGACGGATTTTTCGATTTGAAAATGGAAAATCCCCCAAACAGCGATTTTCGGGGAAATCGCAGAAACTTTTCAAAAGTTTCGTCGGCGATATCGGATCTGCCATTTTGAATTTCGAAAATCGGAAAAAAGACTCGTAAACAGCAGCCTCGAAATCCTCGAACATTAAAAATCGTAAGAAAACTTTGAAAACTTTCGCGAATAATGATTTTTTTCATTCGTGCGAAAAAATTAACGAAACATCGAGACAATTTTTATGCGTAAACTTTGATCCTCCGACGTATCAAAATCCTATGGAATTACAAAGAAAAAGGGAAAAGTTGAACAAAGATTCATTTGAAATTGCCAAAAAAATGTCGACTTGCTCATTTTTAAAATTTTTTTCCCATTTTCCTTTCGAGCTGTCGTTGAAAGTTTCCTTAATTAAAAACCTGACGTCCTTTCCTGTCCTTGGTTTCGATCGGTTCTCCCAAAATCGCAATTTGAGAGACGCGAAATTTCTGCATGTGGGTCATTTCGTACGGAATATCCGATATACGCGAGTACGTAATCGATCGAAAAAGGATTCGCGATTAGGATAGAAAAGAAAAACGTATATAGTTATTAATTAGACGATGTAAGCCCTTTTAACGATGTAGATACATTCAACGATAGTACGAAAATTACAAGAGAGAAAAAATTCCACTCTATTTTAAGTCTGTAAAAAGAAAAATTGTCAAAGTCGAGAAACTCTTCGACCAATCATATCGAAGCAAAGACGTATCGACACACGTCGCGTTGAGAGGAAAAAGAAAAATATATATATCATCCCGAAGTTATTGATTTGCATAAACAACGAATTGTGAAAATATACGAATTCGTTATTGACACCGGACAATCTTGTCAATCTTTTCCGGTGAATTTTTTCGTTAAAAAATGCGATCCTCGGACGACAAAAATGTTGGAACTTTTTCAGCAACAGCTCACGTTTAATTTCGCAGTTTTGCTGTGAAAATGCAGTCTGATATTCGACAAATTAACCGCGCAGAGCGGGAAGATTCAAAGTTTCGAGAAAAAAAGGGAGAAGAATCTTTTTATTCCATCAAACGTTTCGAATGATCATTTTTCAATCATTTTGAGAATCAAAATGGCCAGAAAATTGACTCATATCCGTTGGAAAACTTTTCGATAAAGGACTTTTCAGTTCGATGATTTTTGGTACAAGTGTACGAAAAATTCGCGTCGATTTTCATCATCATGTTGTTGAACTAATTATTCTTCAGCACCCGGAAAATCGCAGTGAAAATAAAAATAAATTTGACGTAAATTGAAAACGATCCGCGGTCGATTGGCGGATGGAGCTCGCGTAGATTTTTGCAAAATTGAATCACAAGAAGTGCAATTTTTTCCAAATTTCCTGCCCCGCCAATACTCTCCGAAACTGTGCATTGATTAAAGCGAAAAAAAATCAAAGAGAAAAAGAGCAAGATTTCTTTTCGTGAACGATTTTTCGGTGCATTTTTTTCCGTTCGAGGTATGAAAAAAAAAAGAAAAATCGTCTGCCTATATCGATTGCGACTACTGCCAATGTAGATAGTTTATAAATTAAAAAAAAAAAACTGCGAAACGAGCTTTAAAATCCTCCAACTTGTCCAACCCATATCGGTCGTTGAATATCATTTTATTCGATCGTATCTTAATCCTGTATAATCCCGAGGCCGAATAAACTTTTAAGGCTGAGAGAGAGAGAGAGAGAGAAATAAACGATGTCCTTATGGATTGAAAAATAATTTTGTTCCACATGGCTTATCGATAATCTTTGTTGCGAAAAAAAAAAAAGAAACAAACAAACATATATTGTTCGAGAGAACGTTTCTCCGCTAATTAGTTTTTTACTTGGATATACTATCATGATATGCTGTGGCTGTTGAAACTTTTGGAAACTAACGGAGCTGTAATGTGTAAACGAAAAATGTGCGTTGTAAAATAAATGTATATGTAAATATATATATATACATAAATACAAAACATACATACATATATATATACATATATGTATGTATTTATATATAAATGCATCAACTTGACATTTTTTCCTACTCGTGTGTCTAACTTTTCATCTCGTCGTATTTTAGAAAATATTTTTAGCGTCTATTTGGATATAATTCCATTCATCGATATCGACCTGCAGAATTTTGTTTTCCAACAATAATACGGCTCAATGAGAGTAATGAGAGTAATGATAATAATGAGAGATTCCAGTAATGAGAGGAGAAACTTGTTTTGGCATTTTTCAAGCCAGGACTCAATTATTTTCATTCAATTCCATCCTTTTCCAATCGATTATATCAAACTCTCTTCCCATCGTGTACCATTACGTGTGACTGTACTTTTTGGTTGAACATGTGAACAAATGGAAAAAGTCCTTTTTCTAAAAATGTCTTTTGGACTACAGAATGTTATTTTGGAATAAATATCGGTTCAATTTTTAGCGGAATTTCGCAATGAATTGAGTGAAAAAAATGCTATAAAAATGTTCTTTTCGAGTACAGAATATGTTATTTTCCAGTAAGGATGGATTTAATTCAACAAAAAGGTTATTTCAACGAGTTGTAAATCGAAATTCCATTAATTCAACAAATTGTCCATTGAATCATCAGAAATGTCAGTCAATTATACCGAACTTTCTTCCTATCTGTGCCATAACACTTTACCGTGTGCGCTTTTCGGTTGACCACGAGAATAAATTGAGAAAGTCCTTTTTGTAAAAATGTCTTTACTACATTACATCTATATCACATTCTTTGATCGTTTATGAAAATCTCGTCCCGCGATATTTACACCATATATGTTTTTTTTTCTCGTTTTTTTCACACAAATTACTCGTTCATACGTTGACTCGCACTCAGCTCTGACAAATGTGTACAGCTCTCCACGATCCTTGCGAAATATCCACAAATTATAATACATACACGAATCGTTTTTCCACACGTACACTACCCATGTAAATATTACAAACGTTACAGATTTGTTCTTTCGCGTGAAACACAGATGTAAAAATGATATTTTACATGAAATGTGTTCAAGATCATTGAAATATCGTTGGGCCATCAATTTCGCATTTGGCTTTGACGAAAAAAACGAATCGCCAAATGCTAAACAGCAGAGACAAGCATACATTTTTTTAAATAAAATTCCATACGTTTTCCTTCATTCGAGAGATCGTCAAAATAATGGAATATCCTTCTTCAACTCTTCCAATCGCTCCTTGAAGTTTTTACGTATCTCGCCGATCGGTTTGATCAGAAATATCGGCACGTTGTCATCCCTCCTCTGCGAATAAATGACAATTCAGGATTTGACAATTTCGATCAACCGCAGACACATTTTCATAAAATTTTCGAGACACTCGTGCACGTGTAATTGCGAGTCATTGGGCGTATAAAAAAAATTGTATTTTTGCTTTTTTTTTCGTACCTGGAACAGACATTCACCCTCGAATGTGACGAGCTTTTGCCTCCTGGCTCTCAGCAACAAACCTACGCACTTATCACTGATTGACACGTAAATATTGAAAAGATCGCCAAACGTTATGCCCGTTATGTCCGGCTGATCCTTGCAGGGCGTTCCATTCTGATGGATGACCTCGCAGAGTTCGAGGATTTCTTTGAGAACATGAGCGTTGGCTTTTCTCCCTCGGATATCCGAGAGGGAACCAGCTGCTGGCCTGAAAGTGAGAAAATGACATTAAATAATAATAATAAATAAAAATAACGTTGATTTTCTGTAATTTCTTTATTCGTGGATTTTTTTCTTTCAATAAACATGCAAATTGTTCGATAAAAAAGGCTTACTTTCCGTACTCCTCTTTGGAGAATTTTGGCTTGTCGAGATTCAATCCACTGGTGAAGGGATTTTTACTCTGGCTGTCCATGTGCTTGCTGGCGTGTTGATTGAACATGGCGACCTTTTCACCTAACGAATACTGTCAAATAAAAGACATCGTTTATTTATTTTTTTCCACCGACGTACATACGGTAGTCCAATAAAATTAAAAAGCACAAGTTTGACATATTTAAATTCTCGTCTTTTTAGGTACACCAATTCTTTTTTTGAAAATCTCAACTCAGATTTGAACACGGGGACCTGAAACACCATTAGACACTGATTTTCGACGAAAACCAATTATTTTCGTCCGCCATGCCATTTTTAATTCCGAAAATGGGATTTGATATTCGGATTCAGCGACCAAAAAACTTGTGAAACAAGATCGGTTTACACAATATAAACGTTTTTTTTGTAACAGCTACTTTGGCGTCAGAATACCACAAGTGAAACGGTTTTTTTCTGCCTCCATTGATGTCACTCGCAATCAGGGGGTTGGATACTTGTTTTCGGGTAATTATGAAATTCCTTCGAAAACCAAAATGTATCCCGTATCGAACCACTTTCGAACGACGACTGATAAAATTTCCGCATCTATACTACGAAAAAGTGTCAGTGCCTCACAATAACGCGCGAAATTGCGCAAGAATTTGGTCGGGCCTCGATGTGTTCGTCAGTAAAGCGCAGGCATGACTGTGTTCACGAGCTTGCAGAAAAAAAAGTGAAACGTCGAGGCGAGCAACACCGCTGGGGCTTCTCTAATCCGCGATGATATAAGTTTGTCGACAAATTTAATTTCCCGATACGCCAGAGAAGAGATAACGAACGAACGATGGATGCAGAGTGAAAAAAAGGACACTGCGATGACTGATTGGCACGATTAATAAAACACTTGTTGCATTTACCATAGAAAAAAAAAAGATCGCAAACTTTAAAACGAATTCTGTCTGTAAATATGAAATTCGATAGTAAATAAATAAAAAAAACAAGCTGCAAAAAAAATAAACTTCGATTTTCAAATGAATTATTCGAAGCTTAAAATTTGCCTGATGAATTACTGTAATTACCTTGCAGATCAAACGACGTGAGGTAGTCTTTAGGGGCGAATGGTTCGTCGACGAGGCAGGTGAAATGAGTACTGATGGAAAAAAGGAGGAAACTAAAAACGTTGAAATGATTGATTTTAATTATCGCGGACTGACGTTTATAGAGAAAAAAAACTGACGTTTGTTTAACCTCCTCCAACGAATCTGAGTCGCGGACAAACGCGACAGCTCGCGAACGTGCGATATCGAATCAGCCTGCGAGACAAAACGCAGCGAGAGGGAGAGTACACGCCAGCAGAGGGAAAAACGGGGCTTTTGCGAGTATAGGAGGGCTGTCGTTGGACCTCTCGTGAGAGAGAAAACGGAATGCTTTGGAGAGCATCCAATGTTTGTCCCGAGACGTCCATCGGACTGTTGGCCCTGACCATAAATGACACCGCAATGGCAGAGTGACAAAAAGTAACGAGCTTTTCACATGAGGACGTAACTCATTCGAAGGGAAGACTTAAAAACATCATTTCTTCGTCACGTGATATTAACACGTGAAAAAAAAAAGACTCACACAAACACTTTACGAAGAAGACACTCGTGTGTTTTGACAAAAAAAGCAATTCGAAAAACTCGCGCTCGAATGAAGACGGGAATGAAAGAAAAATCAAGATTATTGTTGAATTATTACGATCCGATTGCACCAAAAGCTTGGATGTAAAGAATTTATTTACGGTACTTTATGTTGTTAGTAACAATGATGTGTAAACTTTTAAATTAAAAATTGATTTTTTTCAGTGTTTTTGACGGTTTTCGTCTTTTGACGAAATTGTCGATGATAAATTGCAGACTCTCTCGACGGAATTTCATTCTTTTCGAAACGGAATGGCGGAACGAATGGCAAAAAAAATTCTGCGGTTATTTTTCATAAAACACCGCAATTTGAGGTATTTTACCAACGATAGGATGAGTTTAATCAAATATATGTATTTGGCTAATTCAACGTTTTTATTGATAAACGATTGTGACAAACTGTTAATATCGAGAGTCCATTTGGAAACGATAAATTGTTACATTCTTCTAAATTTATACAAAAAATTCGAATTTATTTACCTTGCAGCTTGGGCGTAATTAATCTTTAATGTTGCATCACTTTTACAGCTTATAGCGTAAAAAATCTTAGACGATATTTCAACCTTTATAACGATTTATAACGATTTTAGTCCGTTTACAACACACTGCTTCATAAAAATTTCTTTATTTATTTTTCAATAAAAAAAAAGTATGCCCTATGAAATTTTGATGATTAATACCACCTGAGGCTATAGTGCCGTTCGTTAATTACTCCCAAAGTCGAGGTAAACAAATTCAATATTTTGCAAGCATGTAGAACAGAATCAGCTGTTTGGATAGAATGCAAAAAAAACATGGTGTTTAACGCCACCTTGTCGGAACCGTCTTAATTGAAATTCCGTAAAAAATACAAAAAAAAAAACAATTCATTGAATCTATCGCACGTGTTGTAGTAATAAAATTTAAAAAATGCAAAAAAAAATCGGCCAAAGACCATGGATTGCCGGAAAATTTATAATTTCTTAGTTGCACGAATCTCGGTAACGAAAATGTACTTACAAGCGCCGCTGAAGACATAGTTACACTTTGAACGGGGAAAATTTCAGAAAACGACAGACTCCTGCGGCGTTTTGTTTTCTGTGAGGAAAAAGATTGAAAAATCGACGAAATACTGTCCCGGTGGGTATATAGAAAATGGAATAAATCACGAGTTATTTCGAGCGCGCTGGTCGCTATCGATTTATAGATAAAAATAATTTTTTTTTATAGTTATGTTAATCCGCGAAGATGTGCGACGCGGTAACAGCGCTCGTCTCGTGAATAAAGCGTCTTCCGAGCTTCGCGGGCTTTTTATATGAAAGGTGGGTCGAAAATCCTTCTTTCCCTCCCTCTCTCATCTCTCTCTTTCTCTCTCTGTCTGCTTCTATCGGTTTGGTAAATTTCGCCGCGATGAAAAGACCGCAAGGTCCGGGATAGCCGCGGAGCCGATATATTTTAACTGCTCGCCCCCACGCCCGAGAAAATGAGCGACGAGCAAAGCATAATTGAAAGAAAAAAGAAACGAGAGACCGAGTGGAGTGAGAGATTTGCTTTTCCGGAGCCAATTTCGAAGAAAATTCCCATATGTCGTTTGATTGGCTGCCAACGGTCAAAGATTCGCGCTCATTCCGGAAGCCGTTCGTCACGATTCGCAGGACAGAATTTGTGGCGCCTCGGTAAATTCGCACGATGTCGTTGCATGCTCGTTTATTGCCGCAAAATGGCTAAACGAAAAATCGCCGATTTATATCCGTGCGGAACGTCGCCGATTTTTTTACCATAGATCGACAACGAATTTGTCGTTTGGAGTATCGAGTTTGCCTCGAATATTCAGTTCGGTAAGATCGTGAGTTTGAGACGTCGAAACATGGAAAATATCCTCCGTGGAATCGACAATTTTCGTACAGTCGAATGACTCACGAAGTAATAATAATCTGGTGAAAAATCTTTTGAGCATTTAACTCCTCTTTAGCAAAATTTCGAAAGAAGTATGTTGAACTGTCTACATTTGCACGTACAGCAATGATTTTTTTGAGTACCCAACGTTGTTTCACGTAAAAATGCATGAATTGATTAATCTTGATCAATTATCATCCGTTAATAATGACGATCTTTAAATCATTCGAAATATCGAATCCTTAATCGAGGAATAAATTTTATTCACGCAAATCATTTTTTGCTGCAGACACAATTTTATGCATAATTATTAATTTCCTTTATTTGAGGCAACTCGTTAACGTTCCCTCGAAGAGTTACGCCCATGTTTTCTGCAACAATCATAATTTCCTGCGCAAACTTTCAGGGTAATTCTCGATATCCCTGCCTATAAATCTATTCAAATAAAAAATGAATCAACATTAGCCATCAACTTGAATATTTATTTAATTAATAAACTACCTTGATCGAATACTTGAAAAAAACATACGATTATGTATAACTGATAAATGGAATTTTTTGCTTCAGGAGAATACACTTTCGTCAGAAAGATCTTTTTTTTTCGTCTCGGTTTCCAAGACATTCCTGGCTAATTTTATAAATGTCCGAAAGTTTATCGTCGACTAATCGCAGATACAGAAGCGTATCTCCCTCGGAAATTCCACGTGGTAGCTCTTTTAAAACCGCAGAAATAAACACTGCCAATATCAATGAGATTGTACAAACACAATTTTACACATTCGACAATTATTTTTGCACAGATTTTTGTGAATTCGTACGTGTTATGCACAAAAGTGCAATTGGTAATTCGTAGGTACGTATTTGGAAATCGCGACACAATATTTTGAGAGTTATAGAAACGAATAATAATCAATTTAAAAAAAGGGCATCGAAAACTCAATAAAACTGAATTTAAGAGCAATTTTGAGATTAAAGAAGATATTGAACAGAAATTGTTGGTTGTAATGAATTAATTTGAACAAAAGTCGTGCAGAGATCGTAGTTAACTTAAGAATTATTGCATTCTCTGCAACTGAAAATATCGACGATGCATGTTTACCTCTGAGGAATTTTTTCTAAAGAATTTCATACTCCAAAAAATCGTAAATTCGGTTTTTTATTAAAAAAATGGTTTGCATCGAGAAATATGACGTCGAGTGCGAAAGCAGATTTTTCCCACGCTGTTTAAATGGAAAATCTAATTTTCCGATAGCTAACTATTGTAATTGACGAAATTTTTTTGTGCAAAAAAAAATTGCCGAAAAATGAATCACTCTAATACTTATACCTGCGAAAAGACACACGTGCTCGAGGGTTGGCCATAAATCCCTCTGGCACAATCGCAAAAGCCATTTTCTGAAAGGCGCGTCACGAGATCATGGCGTGTTTTTGAGTTTGCGAAACATCTCACACGAGACGATTTTTCCTTCGAGCGTGGCGAATCACCCTTGTCTCGATATGAATATCATTTCATTTATTGCGTTCATTTTTCAAAACCAGCCCGAGACGAAGAATCATCGGGAATTTCACCGTTTTCATCACAAAACTGCACCTTAAATCACACGATTTCAAGTGGAATGCAAATCATGCAAAATTTTCAAAATTTTGTTTTTCTAATTTTTCTTGCATGACAATTTCTTTTTTTATTCATGAAAAGTAACAAATGTGTACGAAGGTCATTACTCGGAAGAAATTCCGAAATATCGAACGAGCACCATCGTTAACGCGATCTTTGCAAAATTTGAACAAAAGGAATTTAGGAACGATGAAAAAATTGTAAAAAAAAAATTCGAATAATGAATAAATTTATCTGCTGAGAGAAGAAAGCGAGGCCCGTTGATTTTTTCCGACTAATTTCCTCAACAATTCGATGATGACTCTTCGCTTTATTTATTTTCGAAAATCAATGTCAGTTTCTTTCGATTTTTGCACCGTATATCCTTCGGTCTTTGAACCTCGGGCGTTATTTCCCTTTTGTCGGAATTCCACCTCCGGATTCCATTGAACAAAGTGTTTTGTTTATCAGAAATCATGGCGATGAAAAAGCAGCTAGAAATATTTCTCCTCGAAAAATTACAAAATCGTTCGAAAATCCACAAAAAACTCGAGGACGATGATGATCTTTGGCGGACCTTAAAAGGAGCGCCGGGATGTCATTTTCGAGTCTACTCTTATCATTATAAACAAACGTACGTGGATAACTATGAGCGAAATAGTTTGTGCGTGTGTGTCTGGCCGGAAGTACGAAATTAGATCTGTTTTTCCGTCGTCTGCGTCTGAATGAACGTGACGTCATGGCGAACGGCAGCCACGGGCCAAGCGTGTACTATAATAGTAAATGCAAATTCCACGAGCGCATATTCATTCGTTCGTCCTCACATTCTTGAAGACGGATGCATTTTCATGGTTCTGTAAAATCGTGAATTTAGATGCGCAAGGAAAACATGGAATAACGATTAAATACGATATTTTGTGAAATTATTATTCGTATTATATACGCTCCAAACCACCCGAATTATTTAGACGATGTTACTTTTTATGATTTGACATTTGGATAAAGAAAAAAATCTAAATAATCGTTTATTATTTTCCGAAAGACTTTCCGTGTCGTCTATTTTATTTATCGAAATAACTATTCAATTTTTACTTCATTGGGAGAGACCGATTTCATCACAAGAATTTAATTCACATGACGTATAAACGATTCACGGGCTCAACAAAAATGTTTGAACTATTTGAGAACAAGCCAACGATGAAATTCATTGAAGGGTTCATGAAAATACTTTGCTGCCAAAAATCATCCCTCACGCCCGTCGAACGTTTGGCAGAACATGTACGCCTTCGTCGAACGTTATCTCGAACGATTAAACCATTTTATCAGCGTTGTACTTTTATTTTACGTTCTAAACCAGTAATTGAATACACTCGTCACAAATCTTTGACAGCTCGTATGATTCAAATTCATTGTTTTTCTTCGTCGTAATGATGCACGGATCGTTTCTAGTGGTAAAATTGTTAAATTATTAACGACACATTGTTAAAAACATTATTTACACCAACATCAATTAACAAAGACTGTGCGAAAATTTTTCAAAATTGTTCGCGTTTTGTTAATTCATTTTTGGATGCGAAAATCTTTTCTCACCACGAAATTTCAGTACATTATTGATGTTTATTGGTACGAAGCTCCAATGAGACCTCAAACTCATTTTAATAATTGCGGTAATGATATAATGACGTCTACATTAGTCTAAGGCCTTTCATAATTTTTGTCATTACTATAGATGTCTTTTTTCGTTTATTTTAATTAACAGTACACGGGTCATTTGAAGTCGTAAATTATAGCGTTATTCATGGTACATATTGAAAACGTCATTAACATGAACGTTGAGTGAGAATGACTGAGCGAAACATTTTTCAAGTTTTTCGAATTTTGGGAATCAATAGAAGTCTCCTTATGAACCTAATTTCTCATGCTCATAGTTTGTAATATGAATTAGTACAATGTTTTAATGAGAGTAGACACTGGATCGTTAAGGGTGACTATTTTTCTATTAATATTAATCAACGGCGCACAAATCGTTTCGCATTGTAAAGTATTGCATTACGTGTATGGTATACATTTTAAAAACATCATTAACCCTCCGAGGGTCTTTTAAGGAACGGTCAAAACTCAAATATTTTATTGACAACGATTTAAAACTCCTGACTTTGGCAACATCTGGGCCATGCAGTAGACACTTCAAGAAGTAACCCGGAATTTTTCTAGATTTTTTGACAGCCTAGAAAACTTTGAAAACTCGTCTGTTCCCCAATGGAGAAACAATGGTTCTTCAACTGTTTCGAATTTTGGGAAGGGACGAAGTGTTTTGTGTTGAGTAATCTTCCGATGCACAAAACTTTTTTTCACGGTAAAATGTCAATGCTCGTACGTTAATATAAACAAGTATGAAGTTTGAACGAGACTCATCTTGATAATTAATAAATTGCATTAATGATGTAGTGTGCCTACCAACCGTCAGAATATTTTACTTTTTGGGTCTGTCTGATCGATAACTTTCGTTTCTACTTCGGACGGATCGCGACCTTGTTTGGAACACCTACGTTTTGGTATTTCAATTTGTTTACGATCTCGGCGCGAATTCCCGATAAACTTTATCTCACGATGTCTGTAATAAAACGCAAATTGCGTTTAATCTCGAGAGATGCTAACCTAACCGATGCACAACACTTTTTTTCACGGTAAAACATCAATACTCGTAAGTTAATATGAATAAGTATGAAGTTTGAACGAGACTCATCTTGATAATTAATCAATTGCATTAATGATGTAGTGTGCCTACCAACCGTCAGGATATTTTACTTTTCGGGTCTGTCTGATCGATAACTTTCGTTTCTACTTCGGACGGATCGCGACCTTGTTTGGAACACCTACGTTTTGGTATTTCAATTTGTTTACGATCTCGGCGTGAATTCCCGATAAACTTTATCTCACGATGTCTGTAATGAAACGCAAATTGCGTTTAATCTCGAGAGATGCTAACCTAACCGATGCACAAAACTTTTTTTCACGGTAAAACATCAATACTCGTAAGTTAATATGAATAAGTATGAAGTTTGAACGAGACTCATCTTGATAATTAATCAATTGCATTAATGATGTAGTGTGCCTACCAACCGTCAGGATATTTTACTTTTCGGGTCTGTCTGATCGATAACTTTCGTTTCTACTTCGGACGGATCGCGACTTTGTTCGAAACACGTACGTTTTGGTATTTCAATTTGTTTACGATCTCGGCGCGAATTCCCGATAAACTTTATCTCACGATGTCTGTAATGAAACGCAAATTGCGTTTAATCTCGAGAGACGCTAACCTAAGGCAACCCAAGTGCATGCCTCGCAATCTATCGCGGTCCACGAGAGGGATTGAATCGCTCGCATCGCTCATACAACACGTGCTCGGACGTACCTCGTCTATAAATAATTCCAGAATGAGAACCCAAGAGCGTTTCATATGCCCTCACGATAAATTCCGTCGTTGATGTCTGCATACGATACCACAGAGCTCGAATGACAATTGTGTGAGCTTTTTTCAGACACGCACTAGCTCGAAAAAAAAAATCGAATTTTTTAATTTTCGGCAACTATAAAAAAAATTGCTAAATATCCAATCGAAGATCCTGGCAAAGGGGCGGATTTTCATTACAATAATCATCCTCGTGATTATCAGCGTTGTATAAATACAAAAATTGCAATTACCGAGCGACGTTTCACGAGGGTTTTCGGAATTTCCTGTACTTTTCTAAATTTATTTTTACCAAAATGAAAAGCGTCACTGGAGAACAAGCAAAATGAAAATTACAATTTACAATTACGTTTTTTTCCAAACGTTGTTTTTTATTTCTCTCTCAAACGAACTTTTGGGGCGAATCCTTTTCCGAAATACATCATCATTACGATCGAATTGAAAATTTGATAAATTAACACACATGCAATTATGCGATATGGAATTCCGTGAAAAATGAAACACATCATCATCGTGAGTGTGTAAAAATTATTCAAAACAACAAAACAAATGATCATGATTGCAACAGCAGAAAACTTCCGGAAATGGTGAAGTAGAAATGTTTTAATATCGTCGTACTCGTCAACCTTGCATAAGGTACCTCACGTTATTTACTTCGTACCAACAAATTGTATGTCACTGACTATATACAGATTTAATTCAGAAAATAACGTTACGTAATCGACTGACCGAAGACGACGTTTGCCAAAACACGCGACGTATATTATCGAGACTTGCGATTAGTCACAAATTTAGCATGCGATAAATACTCAGTGTTCATCGATCGGAGGAGAATTTGGAAAGTTTTTTTTTCATTTCCGCAATAGGATTTTCAACGAGATTTTTTTTCCGATAAATCGATCAATCTATTCAATTTCACACTGATTACGGGGAAACAAAAAAAAAGCAACGAACTTTTTGTACGATCTTTTGAAAAATTCCACCAAATGCCGACGTGATTATATATGCTTTTGAGTTTGAATAGAATTTTATTACGAAAGTGGAAAGTTTTTGCGCGATATATATGTATTCCTAGAATGATAATCATTTTCTTCGGTGGTGTCAGTGCCAGAGATGAAAGTGAGCAAATTTGCAAAGAGTAAAGTATATTTACTTGCTTCCTCTTTCGGCGCAATAAAATCCTCCGATATAATTCTATGTGCGTTATGCTTGGCACGATACGAGAAATATCTGAGCAATTAGGCGAATCCGCGTATTAGGCGTCTTTAACGTCTCCTCTTCTTTCCGCTCTTGCTCAATCTCGGCCTCGCTTATGACGAATATATTTTAAAGAATATCTCTGAACCAGGAATAAAACGCTCGTTGCTCGATCTTGGGGGGCTTTGTCAAGAATCAAAGTAAACGCAAATTTTGAATTTTTCGTGTCAGCTCTTTTTAGTGAATAATGATAAGAGAAAAACAAAATTGATTGGTAATTTTCGTTTTAAACGTTATTGCTCGCTCCGAACTTCGTACTTTAACAAAAAATATATTAAACATCTGAAAATTTCGACGGAATCAAAGAGGATTGCTGGGAAAAAATTGTACGTTCGTTATGAGTTTTGGTAGAAAAACGAAAACTTGTGAAAACTCCGAAATCACTGATTTTCGAATCTCAGCTTATTCAGTCAATTTTATCACGAAATACAATTGGATGGAAGACATTCTGGATTGAAGTTTTTTCTTTCTTGTTGTATCGGCGAGTGGCCTCGAACGGAAAATCTCCGGACGTGTGTTATTTCCAAAGTGATGGGTGTTAAAATACTCTAGAACAGGGGAGAAAACGTAAGAATTTCAAGGGAAGTGTGACCGTGGGGGAGATCGAGAGAGCACAATTTGTGAAAATATATGAGAGAAACGTATATTTTCCTGCTTGCGTACAGTTCGATGAACCTTGAGCACATTCGCGTTTCGCAATCTCGAAATAAAACTGTATCGCATCCCAGAACACTCTTTCAACTCGAGTTGCATTTTTTAACCTTCCAAAATGGTGACTTGCCGATAAAACTCATCAAAAATATCAACATTCTAAACATTTATTACGCGTAACTGACTGAATAAAGCAACAAAATTTTCGCTCTTTTCATCGTCAAAAACAGATCGAGAATCGTATAAATCATATTTAAAGAAAATATCGTTAATTTATAAAAATAAATATATTCAAAATATCACCGTATCGAATTCATCGTGGACCACGTCGTACCTCGCTTAACCTAAAACGAGAAATTTCACCTACTCAAAAAGTTGAAAGAATTTAAATGAAAAAAATACGAATCTTCACCATCATCTGCCAACTTAACCTCCTTAAGCGTTACGATCATCCCAAAATGACGTATTTTGATGTCCAAACGATTGAAAATTTCCCAGCAGTAAAGCTCTATGATTTATTTTCACAATTACGAAAAATAAAATAGCACATCTGTCGGCGATTCTTCGTTAAATTTCAAAATAACGAGTAAATTATGACGCAATATTATACAATAATTATTACGATCGACATTTTTTTGGATGCCGAGCGATTTGTACGAGCAGCTTTCGCATGGTAAACGAAAAATAATTCAGCGACTCAAAAGATAATGACGAATTAATTATACGAACACATCCGAAAATACATTCCTCCCTCCCAACTGGCAAATATTTCATGGACATTGCATTTTTAGTTTTTAAATTATAACGCACAGAAGCGTGTGCCTCGAGAAAACGTGCGCTTGTTAAAAATTCTTAAGGTATTGGATATAATCCTTGACATTGAAAAAGTGGCTCGTTTCCAGATGATGATAATGCGACGAACCGAGTTAGTCATACGAAAATTCGCGTCTCGTTCATTTTTCGCGTTTCGCTCGTCGTTTTCGTCGCTCCCTCGACGAGCGTGCGTACGATATATCGTCCCAGCGGAGATTGCAATTCTGACTAATATTTCTCGCGAGTCGCATCCACGCGGTGTCTTGACTCTGCCAAAAATTCTTGGAGAACACGTACATTCGACGTTTTTCGCATAAAAACAATCGGACATTTCTGGGTCGGAATGTCATTGACACACGCGTGAATTTCGGAATAACGTATAAAAAGAAATGAAAAAACAATGTTCTCCATTATTTCAGATGTGATTTGTGCACGGAATATTGTTCTGAGTGATCCATAAACGATGATTTTGTAGTTGTGGAGTAAACAAAAAATGGCGGATGCATGTGGGCCTTTTTCGAAAATACGAATTATAAAGCTACAAATAAATTGAACGACGTCGCGGTAAATGAATGTCATCGGCACATTTATGCGTATACTTGGGTGGGACGTGGGAGGGAAGCCTAAAATCGCGTGTGATGGTCCATTTATTCACGTCGACGAATTTAGAAATCGCATTAATAATCATTGGTATTTTGTCGGGCATTCTCCGAATATTTTCAACTCTGTATAAACGCGGGATGTCGAATTTCTGCTTGTGGATGCGAGAGCCGAAAACTTACGTCTCATACAATCGTGAATGACAATTTTATAATAAAACTGTAGTTTAAACGCAAACCGCGGATCTGCCTGCTCCCTCCAAGGGTTTTATCGGTAATTACATATCGATTCGAAAATTATTTCGAAAAGAGAATCCAAGATTTTGATGGATGATCGAGTGAAAAAATGTCAAAGGCAAAATTGTCATTTTTACTGCGACAGCCCAGGAATCAATGACAAATCATCTGGATTGAGTCTCCCTGGAGAGCGAGAATGTGCGTGGACCTTTCGAAAGTAAAAAATCGCGAAATTTTCTACATGCTGTTGAGTATTTTTACAATCGACTGATACTCGAAAAATTTTGCTCAAATTTGAGAAAAACCATCGTCGCAGGTTATTTTTTTTTGTACTGTACCCTTGAGGAACCTCTAAATTGATTTTTCGTTGAGTTACAATTCGTGGAAGCCAAAATGACACTTTCGAGTATGATAATTGATTACTATAACGAAGTAATGATTGTGCAGGAAGTAAAAAAAGTGACTGAGAGATAGAAAGTTTATTTTTATGTTAAGTAATGCAATTAAAATAATACTCTGTCGAGATCAATATTATAATTCAGCTGGATCAGTAAAGAAGCTATTTTGGAAACGCTACGAGCATTGCTCATACGCCACATTGTTACCGATTGGCTTACTCTACGACCTATATGCGTTATTATAAAAAAAAATAATTGTTTATCGAGTCGATAGCAAACCGTAATTATTGGCTAATGAACCGAAGTTTTTAAGCATGGTGGAAAAAAATACCCCTCGTGCGGAGTATTTTCCTTTTTTTTTTTGCTTCAGAAGCACAGCTTCGATGAAAGCATCGGCCCCAGCTGTCCCCAGGTTCAATCATACGGCTGGATATAACTGTATGTTTTTTCTCGATCGATACTTATAGCATTAGGAAACAAAAAACAACATGTCCCATGTTTATCTTCCCGAAGATTTGTTGCAGCGTTATTTATTCGCAAATGCAATGAATTTCATTTATTTTCAACTCCAATTTCACATTCCCCGAATGTCTATGTATCCTTTCATTATTCAACCGCATGAAAATACGAATTTGCAACAATAATACAGAGTCCAAAAGCTTGTCCGGGTTTAAGGGATGATTTCTGTATAATTTATTCGACCAACTCCAAGAATGCACAACAATTACGTTTCCGGTGACCAAGCGATGATGATTGTACCAGAAATACGACATTTTCATCTTCCACACGTTTCTACAGGGTACAAAAATGCATTGAACGATCGAATCGTGCTCTCCCTTCTTTTGCAGTCTCGCGTAAATTAATGGAAACTGCACTTTGATCACCCCCGCAGTTTGCGTCCCAAGCGGGGGTTGCCGGTACTTTTTTCTCTTATTTACTCATTTTTTACTCCCCTGCGTGACCAAGACACCGGCGATGAGAGAGAGAGAGAGAGAGAAAGAAAAAAATTGATAATCCCGGGTTGCACCTGGCCAATGGAAAATCAGGTAGGAAAAGCAGCGCGGATACCGGCCATCACAGTCGCGTCGGCGCAAAGCAGCTCCGTTATCGCGTTCGCCAGTCTGAAAATTTCGATTCATACACAGAGGGCTCTCTGTCTCTCGTTGCATTTTCATCGTGTGTTGACGGTGACACAAACACAGCCCAAACACCAGGGTGCAATTCACGAATCACTCTCTGGTTGTCAAAATAACGAGAAAAATTTGAGCACCAAAAAGTGTCATCGTCAGTGACGGAGGGAAAAAATCATCGGACGTTGAAATCGGTGAGTTTTTTCCTGTCTGATCTTTCCATTTCCTACTACTTCAGCGGGTTGAATCCCCAAGTCGTCAAACAGTGGCCGGCGTACGACGCACAACGAATGTACCGGCCGTAACATGACATATTGATTTCCGGGTGTCCATTTATCTCTCTTACTCTCTGTGCTCTTTATCTCTCTGCCTCTCTTTCTCTTCCTTCAATATTCTATCAAAATCGTCGATGCTCAAGGGATAACACCACCGTAATACAAGGCTGAAAATAAGAGCTTTTTTGTGAGAATTATTTTCGGGTGAAAAACGAGATACGAGAACAATAATGATCGCAGAAAAGCGATTGAAGATAGATTTTATTGTTCAGGAAAACAGTATCATACGTAAATGTTGAAAAATGGCCGGGACGGAGCCAGTCTCGCGGACTTTTTGATTTTGCGGCGCTGTTCGCGGCCGCCGGTCGCGGAGGATTTTGGAAATATTGATTTTTGATGTGGTTGGAATTTAACGAAAAACATATCGAATAAAAGTTTCATCATTCGAAGGGGATAATCTTGACATCTCAAATTGTATCTTGAAAAATAATCTTAAATTGTAATCGAGTGTTCCTAGGTTTATCGGCATTTAAATCCACATATTTTCATTTGAAGAATCGCTACGGATCGGACACTTCGAAATGCTTTATATTGGAGGTTTTGGGGACCATAAATTACACAGAGATTTATCCATTATAAAATACATTTTTTTCGGAAATTATACTGTCAGTGAAAATCGTGGAGATTTTCCCAAAAACTTCGTGATATATTCATTTCTATCATTCAAAGCTGGCAGGACAAGAATCTTAAGAACGGTTGCCTTCTTTTACAATCGAACCTGTTAACTTTCCTATCGCAGGATCTTCGACAAAGTATGTTTCTCCGCCTAAACGGTGAATCTCGTTAAAATTTTCGTTCGAGTGATCATTCATCAACGTTCCCAACCTCCGCTCTCCGATCTTTGTACAATTGATCAATCCAAAAAAACCCAATTTCTAAAAATCGTCGTTTTATCGTCTCTTCCGGTAAGGAAGATTTTTCTAAATGACATCTCAATTGTAACACGAATATACGTAACGAATTACCCCAAATTCGACAGAGAGAGGCGGAAAATCGACGGATCAAAATTGTCCGAAAATTTCAGACGCTCTGATCGACCATGGGGAAAGAAAAGCTTCACATAAACATCGTGGTGATAGGCCACGTTGATTCCGGGAAATCAACGACAACCGGACATCTCATATACAAATGCGGCGGGATAGACAAACGCACGATTGAAAAATTCGAGAAAGAGGCTCAAGAAATGGGCAAAGGCTCCTTCAAATATGCCTGGGTGCTGGACAAGTTGAAGGCCGAGCGAGAACGCGGCATCACGATCGACATCGCAATGTGGAAATTCGAAACAGCCAAGTATTACATAACCATCATCGACGCGCCGGGACATCGCGATTTCATCAAAAACATGATCACGGGCACGAGCCAGGCGGACTGCGCTGTGCTCATTGTGGCAGCGGGAATAGGCGAATTTGAGGCTGGTATTTCGAAAAACGGACAAACGCGGGAGCACGCTCTGCTCGCCTTTACCCTCGGGGTTAAGCAGCTCATCGTCGGCGTCAACAAGATGGACATGACCGAACCACCGTACTCGGAGACGCGTTTCGAAGAAATAAAGAAGGAAGTGTCGTCTTACATCAAGAGAATCGGTTATAACACATCGTCCGTTGCGTTCGTGCCCATTTCCGGTTGGCACGGTGACAACATGCTCGAACCATCGCCCAATACCGCATGGTACAAAGGCTGGAAGGTCGAGCGAAAGGACGGTAACTCCGAGGGTAAAACCCTCTTCGAGGCTCTCGACGCCGTTCTGCCGCCGTCCAGACCCACCGACAAGGCGCTTCGACTTCCGCTCCAAGACGTCTACAAGATCGGCGGAATCGGTACCGTTCCAGTGGGTCGCGTCGAAACTGGCGTCCTCAAACCAGGCAAGTTGACAACGAACAGACGGGTTTTGAACCTTTTTTTTAAGGAGGTTCACGCGGATCCATCGGCAGCTGGGAATTTCACCCGTGTAACTAAAAATTTCTAGAGTTTCTTTTTTTTTCCTGGAGAGCTTGTTTTCCCACTCAAAAGTCGTTGACATTTCCGAAAGGATGAAACTTTCATCCGATTTTTGACAGGATCGGAAATTCGCATCGTCGGTCGATCGAAACGTGCTGAAAAAATAGCTTTTCGAAATTTCGCGTCGACGAAACGTCACGTTGTGTCATAAAAGCGAAATGATTGCAGGAATGCTGGTGACTTTTGCTCCAGCCGCATTGACCACCGAAGTTAAATCGGTGGAGATGCATCACGAGGCTTTGACAGCTGCGATGCCCGGTGACAACGTTGGCTTCAACGTTAAAAACATATCGGTAAAGGAATTGCGGCGGGGTTACGTGGCTGGTGATTCAAAAAATCAGCCACCTCGCGGCGTTTCGGATTTCACGGCTCAAGTCATCGTTCTCAATCACCCGGGACAGATAAGCAACGGTTACACACCCGTTCTCGACTGTCACACGGCTCACATAGCTTGCAAATTTGCCGAGATTAAAGAAAAATGTGATCGGCGTACCGGCCGAAAAATCGAGGATAATCCAAAGAGTATAAAGAGCGGGGACGCCTCGATAATCGTTCTTCAACCTACCAAGCCAATGTGCGTCGAGGCGTTTCACGAATTTCCCCCTTTAGGACGTTTCGCCGTTCGCGATATGCGCCAGACCGTAGCTGTTGGTGTCATCAAGGTAAAACCGACAAACTCAACGACGTCGAATTATTCTTTTATGCACATCGGACTTTGACTCTTGCTGCACTATTTATTCAACAATGATTAAAAAAACAAATGACAATCGCCGGAATGTTGTCCGATTTTCCCTTGAACGAAAAAAAATTGGTTCGATCGAAAAAGAACAAAATAACCCTAGTTTATCTCGTGAAAATTAATTATTCAAGGGAGGGAAGTGTTTTTATATGAATAGTCGATGTAACAAATTTTTATTCCTATTTTTCAGAGTGTTACCTTCAAAGATACTCAGGGCAAAGTGACAAAAGCCGCGGAAAAAGCTCAGAAGAAAAAGTAACCATCAAGCTTCTTCGGAAGCTCGAAACAGCAGAAATTTCCATTCTCATCGTTATTATCCCGTTGGTTTTGCAAAACTGCGAAAACCAGCACGATAATTCCAGCTGTTTCCGTCAATGTTCATTGCTCGAATACGAAATGTGGCAAATTACTGTGTGCCCTACTGCCACCTTTGAATTATCCGGTAGTATTAAATCCCCGCATTTATCCGAATCTTCACATACAATTCACTCATGTTTCGCGAACGCCGCATATATGCTAGAGATTCACGAATTTATTCACTATGATTACTGGCAAAAACAGAAAAAAGAAAAATAACGAGCAAAAACGATTCGATTTCGATCGTGTGTTCTTCGAGACTCTCTCGTATTTTCGAACGTTCTTTCGAGTCGGAACGACTAGAGGTCGAAGAAAAAAGGATGATAAACTCGATGGAAGACGATGGAGATGATGAAAAAAAATTGAGGCCAGAGATAGGGCTTACCGGAAGTCCTGATAGGGCGACATTGAAAAATGATTGAAATCGGAAAAAAAAAAATTGTAGGTTCGGACGATCGCATGTATACTCGACTGAACGATTTTTTAATGTTACTTTTAAGAACATTTTTTGAACAAAGAATTATTTCCAAACTCAGTTTCTTTGAGTAGAGTACAAGTAATTTCGATAAGGAGATTATTGCAATTTGAGGGTGAATATTTTTTTTAATAACTCGCGATGTATCAGATAATGTCCACTTCCGGTAACGAACAAATCTACCGGAGATTGTACGAGATTTTTCGATATCGTGAATTTTTTCGAGCTTGGTAGCCACCCTTTAGTAGAAACACGAAAAAACGAATTCGGAAGCTGCGAATTCCGAGTGACGTATTCTAAGCGAAATTATACTCAACAGTTTGTTTTTTTCAGACTTTTTTAGTCTTAATTCTTACGTAAATTCTCAAGGAATTTAGTATACATTAGAGTTATGGCGTGGAAATTGAAAAATCATGAATCCAAAATGGCGTACGAAAATTCGAAAAATCCAAGATCCACTAGTTCTGCGATTGCTTTATTTTATTACGAAGAATTTATCATGAGGGGAAAATGATATTTCCTCGATAAATTATTAAAAGCCTGTCCATACATTATATTATAGATGTAAAAGTAACTCTTGCTCTAAACCGTCGAAAGAAAAATTATGAAAATTCAGCAATTCTGGAAGTGACAGAAAAATTATGAAATTTGATTTTTCATAATGAATACGCACGCATGGAAGAAATTCGGTTATTTTGTTTTCCTCCATTGGGTTAATTCTTCCTTTTTATAACAAGCTACTCTTTTGTTCCACGTGATTAAAGTTAGATATTCATTTTTGAGTATATTTTCTTGCGATTATTCTTTTTCGTATTAATATTTTTTGTCTTCATTTGACATGCCGGGCAAAACCAAGTCTGATCAGACGAAAAAGATACTAACGCCTCGAGGATAAAGTCGTGGGTAAACGCTGCAGTTTATTATCTTATAAATGCGAAGGTAATTCATTTTGTTTCGCTAAACTTTCTAAAGAACATAGGCAAATGTTATAAGAGTACAAAAATGTCTCTGCTCTGTGAGTAGTATAGATATTTTTTGGGTTTGATTTTTTTTAAATCAAGATCAGCATTTTTTGGAAAACCATTATTCAGTTTTCTGTCGTTATATTTCAACGTTCTGTCGAAAAAAAAATGCCAAGTTCGAGCGGGTGAAGTCACGGGAAATACCTGTAGTATCGGATAGTCCACTGCTCATCTCAAACAATACGTTCTGTGATCATTTATACTTCTGAAGTAATAAAATTCTCGTAATAAATCTTACTGAAAAGAAGCACTCAAAATGGTGTACAAAATCTTGAAAAAAGTTGTCCCAACCCCTCGTTGAATCCCTCGTATCCTTCAAGACGAGCTGAAGCCGAATTGCAATAATTTAACTGAGCGATAATAATGCGAAAAACGCAGAAAAGTGGATTTTGAAATTTTAAGGTATGCTGCGGGGGGATGAATGGCGGTGAAAAATAAAAATCATTGACAACAGATGCACATTTACAGTAAATATAATTTATATTTCATGAATCCTTCATTAAGATCACTAGGCGTGGTATGTACAAATATATATTTAATGCAACGAACTTATAAGAATTTAATGTAATGCAGGTCTCGGTCAGTCTTTAGTTGCTGATGGCCCTGGACAACTGGGGCGTCGAGCAGACTTTGATCCTTTTTCGATCGATCTTTTCTTTTTTCCCGCCCATATTTCTCGATTATCTCCTTTTTCCTCATTTTTTTCGGAAGTTCACATCGATTAAAATTCCTCATGGAAATGAAGCAAGAACTCGAACGCCCTTCTTTCATTGTAAAATATGCGAGCAATAGAGAAACGTGCTGTCGTCTCTGATTACTCTCTTACGTCGTGTTTTCTGCCCACTCGCTCCGTTTTCTTTCATTCTTCCACAGTACTGAGTTTACAGAAACAATGCACTCAGCTGTATCGTGCCAGCAAAACATCGTTAAGAATTCATCGACCTGTGGGCGAACGTTTGTGATTTTTTTATGCGAACGAACATGGAGATTCCAAAAAATCGACAGCAATGATTTGCAGCTAGATTCAGGGCGAAATTCCGCGTCGAAATGTATTTTGGTATTTTTTTATACGACCGCAATCTAACGAGATATTAATCGTCAAAGTACGAGCCAATCGGACGCGCGCCCTCATCCCTTCTCCTGTCGACGCAGCGCGAGCGCACGCGTCTTATTGGTCCAACTATTTTAATTCATAACTCAACGGATATTCGTCGGATCAAAAAGTGCTAAAGGACGTTTTGACTTGGAATTTCATCACCAATGCAGCATTAAATTGACAGCATTCTGTTTTTGGAAACTGAGTATGGCTGGTAAGTACGCACGGAATATAAACGAAAAAAAAAAAAATTTCTTCGTCACAATCTCTTTCTCTCTCACGAAAGATGTTCATTTCTTTCCAAACTTTTTTTTCCTTCGATATACAATAATAATCATCACGTCATTTTGTTATTATACTGCTTGCCGTGCCGAAATCCATTCGCCGTAAAAATGTTCCATCAATTGTATTTTTTCGTCAACTCCGTTTGTCTTTATTTCACAGTCATTGTTTACAGGACGCACGGAAATAACGGATATTTTCTTACAATTCATCGCATATATACTCTTGTCGGGTAATCTTTGGATTATCAAAATCATGATAATTCAGTGTCACATTAAGGCGAAATTTTCAGCGAGATCGTTTTTAAGATCGCGGAGATGGCGAGCGCAGGGACCCAAGATATCACCGCCGGAAATGCGTGCTTGCTGTTAATAATATCACGAGGTTACGATTCAGAAAAATCAACAAAATTGCCGAACGTATAAATATTAATACTGCGTTTGGTAAATGTGTCTCGTCGAATCCCGCCCACCGGACGGAAAAAAACCAAAGAGACAAAAAAAAATCATCCCTCGGAAAGTTTAGGCAGATTGTTACCGGAAATCAGACTCGAATAGTTCAATAATTTTCAATTAATGACAAAATGGGATGCGAATTGCAAGCACTCATAGGGATATTAAAAACGCAAACAATTCCAAAGACATACTTTCTTCTTACGCGAAATAAATTCATTTGTCTTTTGTTGTTTTGGAATTTCGCTCCTGTTAATTTGGAACATTTTCAATTATTGAGAAATTTACAAAAACGGTGTTCCAAAAAGTTCACACTATCGATCTTGGTTTCTAAAGTGGTTGTCTAATTTTTGCGTTTTCGTCAAGAATAAATTTCGTGAATTATTCATTTTTGACACTTTCAATACGACATACTTATCGTCTATTAATTAGAGAGAGAGAGAGAGACGGACAAAAAAGGTGCTTTATGCCTGACAAAAAAATTTAATCGTTATTCGTTTGGAATTATCGCCCGCTGCGAATTCAATTTGTAAATATTACACTGTTTGTCAATATTCTTTACGCCATTTTTGAATACGGATATTATAAATTCACCTTCGTGTCGATTAATTCTGACGTGCGTTTTGCGAATCGAAAAAACGACTATTCATTCAGCGCATTCGACGATCCAGTTTTCATCGTAAAATGACGATCACTGTTGATAACAATGATCGACCGTCATAATTTTGTTCATTATTACATCATTTATTATTATTATATGCGTAAAAAAATAATAAAAGGACGCTCTAATTATTCCAGCATCGTCGCACTCGCCATTTCGAACACGACACAATGAAAAATTCGCCAAATGTACACCGTCGTTCAAAAGTCTTTCCACTGCAACAAATTTGGAAAAACATAACATTTGCTGTTTTTTTTTTTCATTGGCAAATTTTCTTGAGATTGACACATTTTCAAAGTTTCAGAGTGACATGAACTACCCGAAGCACAACGGTCCCCGGCAAATTCGTTGAAAAGAAAAAATCCGTTTATGCAAAAAATAATTCAAATTCTTTTTCAAATTAAACATCCATCTTTTTTTACTTTAATAGTAAATATTCGAGTATCACAGTTCTAAAACCAACGAAAAAGAATTTTCAAAACAAAATAAACATCGAACGATTGCCCAGATTTGTGTTTTATGTTCGTTCGAAATTTACGGCGCCATCTTTCGTCTCGTCTGCGCAAGCGCGATCAACGCGGGATTTTTCGAGTCGGTACGCGATCTTAACGCAGTACTACCGCGACAAGCCCGTTCAAAAGTTTATCCCATCTATTTTCAGGCTTCAAAACCTAAAAATCCATGAAAAAACTGCGACAAAATGTTGAATTTCGTTTTCTGCATACAGGGTGTCCCAAAACTCGATGGCGATAATCACGCGCCGAAGTTTCAAGATGAAATTCCGCGCCGAAATGTATTCTAGTATTTTTTCGAACGACCAAAACCCAACGAGTTATTAATTCTCAAAGTTCGAGCCAATCGGGCGCGCGCTCTCCCTTCTCCAGCGGCCACAGCGCGCGAGATCACGCATCCTATTGGTCCAACTATATTAATTAATAACTCCAAGGGGTTTCGTCGGATCGAAAAGTGCTTCGAGACTTTTCGTCTTGGAATTTCACTCCCAATGTAGCGTTAAATTGTCATCGACATTAATTTTTCCAAAGTTTTTCCTTCACGTGTCTCTCGTCATATTTTTTTTATAAACAGACACGTAATGACGTGTCGAAGTTTCCTGTGCGAGGGGGGCTAAAAATGCTAAATTCGATGATCCGGGATGAAATTACCGCGGATAACGTTTCTCAAAAATGATAAAACGTTCCGTCTCAGATCGGTTTCGCGGTAGTACTGCTGAACGCCCATACAATCTCGTGCAATGTTGGTCACTGTGCTCACCTAATTCTCGCTTAATATATATGTACACACACACATATATGTAGATATATATATATATATCTTTTTTTGTATCAAGCGTTTAGAAAAATATCTCAACCGTCGCGAGAATTCCTCTCATCTTTCGTTCGAACGATGCAACATTTATCTCTTCACCGGAAGTCACATCGTATACGCCTTTATGCTTCTTGGCTATCGGCCGTTGCACAAACGCTGTTTCTCAACGCCAATCATCGTTTGGATGACACAACTCTTCCGAGATTCCCGTTGGAGAGCCACGAAATAACCGAGTGCGTTTTTCACTCGTTTTTTTTTTATATTTATTTTATTTTATTTTTCTCTCTCGCCGATTATCACCCACACGCCCACATACACATACGCACACACGTGAAAAGATGACGCGAATGTAAATTCGAAAAAGACTCGGCGATTAAAGATGCTCGTGGTCCGTTTGACCTTGATAACTCGGACTGTGATGAGACCAGGCGGGTGGCGACGAGTGATTGAAGTTTACCGATATCGTTACCGGATGTAACACCTGATCCGGTCCCGCGTCCGGTACGAAGGTCAAATGTGGCCTCAGAAGGGACGATTCGATGGTCAGTGGTACGTAAAACGAGCCAGCATCGTGAAGGGCGAAAATCGGCACGCCGTGCGACTTTTCCGTGCACGCTGGTGGACTCGATTTTATCCTCTCCGCTGAAAATCTTTGTTTTATCGAGGATTTGAATTTGTAATTCGTCGGTCTGGCCGTCGATGGTGGACTCTGCGAGTGCGTACTGTGGTTGCTGTCGTCGCTGACGATCGTCGGTGGTGGAATAATCGGTCTGAGGGGACGCTCGGGATCCCCGAACGAACTGACACCCGAGCTGGAACCGTGATCCGAATGGCTGTTCGGTGGACAATGATTCGGAATGGCGCTGTGATTGAAACCGGAATTCGACGAGCCGTTCAACGTTGGCATCTCCGTGTGAGGAAAACCGAGTCTGTCGCCTTTCGTGAAAAAATTGAAAAATTGAAAAATCTACGTTCCGATGGGTTTCGGAAATATCGAATATTTTTGCAGATACAACGTTATACTCTAGACGCATATTCTGTTTTCTTATGTTTGTTCACGCAAAGTTTGGAAAATCTGTTTTAAAAAAAATGGAAATCGTCGCCACGAGGGTGTTCCTGTCATAAGGTTGTGTGTGTGAGTTTCAGAAATGAAACATTTTATGAATTTGTTTCCAAACAACTACACGTTGGGTCTATAAATAGATTTTCGGGGTTGTTGCATGTTATATTTTTTTCTACAACAGTGTGAAATTCCAGGCCATTTATCAGTTAGAAATTTCTCATCAAAAGCGAGATAAAAGAAAGCTCGGGTTAGAAGAAACTTGGAGCTGATGTGGGATAGTCAGAAATTTACGGGTTTTCAGAAAAATTCATATATTTTCAAAGTTTTAGACTGATTCGAAATATCCGGTGCAGGACCCTCCCCTCCAAGTGTCTCAACCCTCCTGCGCAGACGGACGAGTTGCCTCGTTCAAACTTTCCCGTGCTCAAATACAGGTGGCTGATGCCTCCTGCGCGGGAGGGTTAAAAAGAAATTCTAAAAAAACTATAATTTTTTCTATACTAGCTAAGGAATTTCACCTCTAGGTGGCATAACGCAAGCTTCGATTGAATAAAAGGACTTGTAAAAAGAGCAGTATTTCTTAGAATTTTCGAAAAACGATGATAAGTTTATCCGAAAAAGATCATTTTTTTCACCATTTTTTTTCAGGTACATTACGATTTTAAAAAGAAGCAGGTACATTAATTTTTTCCCATACAACAGCGATTTGAAATTATTGTAGAAAAAGCACTGATCCAAATTGCGAAATATCATCGTCAAGTGATAAAAAAAAAAAAAATGTCCCGAACATTCGAACGATGCTTACTTGTTGCAAGGATTTTTTCGCAATGCTGCTGCAGATGGCCGATCAATTGAACGCACAGCGGATCACGGGCGAAGAAACCCTCGACGTCAACGAGAAAATGCATCGTTTCGTTCAGGCATTCCTGAAAACCGAGCCTGTAATGCTCAGCAGCTGAAGACGAAGCCGCCGAATGTGAAATGCTATCGACGCTGTCTTCAGCGTGTGAATGAATCGGCATCGATGAATTAGGCTTGGAATCTAACGAGGGGATAAATAAATAATTATACGAAAAAATTAAAGACAGAGCTTTGCACGGTGACCGACTGGACCAGATGCGAATTTCAACGAATGAAAAAACGGCAAGAATTTCGAAGTGTCGGTGCTGGTTTTTTCGTCGCTACTATCTCGTGAGAGTTTGAAAGATGGCTGACCTTGACGAATTCCTTGAAGATGCTTCATGTGACGAATTGCCATTTCGATTATCTCCGTTTTCTCCACTCGCCCTCGGCCCTTTTTCAAGTAATCCGCGGGTATCAGTCGGCTGAGATCGGCGAGACAATTGTTCATGCGATCTCTCCTTCGTTTCTCGATGATTCTGTGGGACATTGGATCTTGCTGTAACACGAAAGACAACGACACCGTTATGCGAGAACTTCGTTCCAAATGCGCGTCGACTTCGATCCGAGGGCCAACTTTGAATGATTCGTTTAATATCAAACTGAAATTTCGATTGATGGTGACCTAGTCGCAATTATGATATATGACAGAAAAATAGCTAGGCGATCTCTTGGAAAAGATCGCAGGATTTTTGTCATTTTGTCGTATGAGTTTTCGATAAAATATCTGTGATTTTTATAATTAGCGGGAAAAAATACATAGATATGGACTGTTAAATCGCATTTTTGAGACCCAAAATTGTTCGCCATTTTTTGCCAATTGGTTTATATCACCAAAATGCTCGCCATTTTTTTTCCGTTTGCGGTAAACACTCCAACTTGTGCTCATTCTCCGGGCGATTGTTGGAGCTTCGAAATGCCGCTTGGTTCATCGAGATATCTTTGGTTTTCGATTTTTGGCAGATTTTTAAAGTGCGACCATCGATTTTCGCCAAGTTTTTTTCGCTGATATTCCGCATTGATTTTGAAGAGGAAAGAATCAAGCTATCGACATTCAACCTCCACCGTTTTTTTAAGTCTACCCAAGAGCGTCTCAAAACTTTGAAATTTCGGCTGGTGAAAGCTAATAATGTCACATCACCGAAATTAGGCGATCAAATTCATAGAAATTTTCCAAAAAATTCCGTAACATATTTATAATCCAGAGCTGGCAGGAAAAACTCAAAATATTTTTGGAAATTTTAGAAATCTAAATGACGGGTCCCACTAAAATTTTAGACTGACCATGCATCCCCGATCATGCAATTTTGGACCTAGCCGTTCACTGTTCACTATAAAAAAAATCGAATAAAGATGTTGATCTCAGTGAGTGAAAAAGTTGAAAAAAAAATCTGTGTCACGGTTACGTGGAGATTTCGAAGAAATTCTGACGTCCCTCATATCGGAAACTTTATATCGACACTCAACTATCATCCGGTGATACTCTGTGTCATTTTTGGAAAAAGACAAAAACACAGACAAATCCAATAGCCCTTAATAAAATTATGATGAAAAAAACTCTGCGAACGCGTACGCGGTAGTATAAGCCATATCACACCTCTTTGTTCAAACACCTTCGCTTTCTCGGAGGTGGCGAATGCACTGAAGTCTCATCATGTCCAGTAGGCACATAATACTGCATATTCAAAATGTTCTCCATGCTGTGAGTGACCATTGCGCGGGTTATCACTCGGATAACAACGGCGACACAAAAAATCAGATGAAAAACACGCGCGCGAATAAAAATATCTCGCTTTGTATGTTTTATCAAATGTCAAAAACACTAATTATTTTCTTGTCGCGATTAATAAATCCCGAGAATATCCAAGTCACAGTCAAAGAGGACGAAACGATCTTTCGGTCTTTTTGAAAATCGTTGCTTCGACGCGTCGATAATCATCAACGAAAAATCACAACAATTTAAGCGCGATTACTTTTCGTTCGAGCGATATTCGTCTTTAAAAATCGTTTTATTATTTTATTTTTAAATCTTTCGATCCATTTGTCATTCGTGGGTTATGATATCATTTTTTAATCATTCGTTAGAAGGAATAATTAATAATTCGTTCATTCGAGTGATTGATCAGCGTCCCGTATCGGAGGATATGAGATCGCGGCTCCAGCTCGCTCGAGACAACGAGTGACACTGAAGAAGACCGCTTTGGGCTTTGGGCGATGTTATGCACCAGTCTCGAACGATATCGGACGAACCCCGGTGGTTCTCAACCTGCTGTTTGGCTCTCAACATTATGACGTGTATCAACGCAAGAGTTTCGGTGTATATACCTGCATTAGGGTGTTTTATATTCAGGGAATATCTTTTTTCCAACGTCCAAGTTGAAAGAAATCGAATTTCCACAGCATTTTTCTCTGTCCATCAATTTTTTTCTCGTGAAAAATAAATACCACGACTCTGTAGACTTTGTAGCAACAATATCTCGATTACGTGCTTACGAGATAACGGGTTTAAATAAATTATGAGTAACAATTTTTTTGGCAATCAGAAAATTATTATTAACAGTTTTCTATCGAAAAGACTGGATGGAATTTGTTTAAGCACGCGAATCTCGAATGCTGAGCGAAAATACTGATTGTGCGGCTTGAAATTTATACCGTTTTAGAAAATTTTGTCATAAAGCTACCTTCGATGGCCAGTTATTAAGAAAAAAGTTCGTACGACGACGATTCGTATTTTTGAAATCTACATCAATTTTTCAAACTTTGTAGTAACGAAAAACGAATATAAGCAAATTCAATATGAATATCAAACCGATGTATTTATAAAACTCGTTATCGTGAAAAATAACTCAAAAATAAAAGTAAAACATTTTTACTCAGCTTAAGCAGTCATGCTGACGTGCGTGCTGCGCAACATTTTTATTTTGCGCTTCTACTACGCCGGTATTGTAAATACATGTATCGTTTCAAGTTCACGATAATCAGGGAATAATTCAAACGAATATTACATACATAATTGCATTAAAAAAAAAAACCTGACATTTTCAATTCGATTTTGACGTCGAAAAGAATCCTCGTTTCTTTGGCAGAATTTGTTTTCTCGCGCTTAAACGTTTTTATGTACCATGTATCACCTGCAGTTTTTCACTTGGAAAAAAGCCAAGAAAATGTTGCCTAAAAACGGCGATACTCTCGAATCTATTTATCAACAATATACCCAGCTTTGTTTCACGTTGTTCGTGCGACGATCGTGATCCCGGAGGCCCGAGGCTGAAACACCCGAATCTCTCTGTACTTTTCACGCCATTTGCGGCAACAATTTACGGGTTTGATTTTGCGATATCGTCACGTACGACACGTGATTCGGAAGCGTCGGAAATCTATCGTTCGCTTGTAATCCCCGAACGATAGATGTGCAACGTGCCTCGCTCGAGTTTTACCGAGGCATCTGTGTGCTCCATGCGTGTAATAAGTTCTTGGTCGTGGTCTCGTTTCGTGAACGTGCGTCCGCGATCATGGACCTTGGACACTGCTATAGGAAAAACATCGCCCATCGGCAAGCAGCATTCACCAGCGATGGCACGTTGTGCGTACCGGCGCTTAAGAGTGCAACACGTGAATCACGGAGGAAACACGCGAGTTCTCCGCAGTAGAAGCAGCACTGTGCGATCAGACGCTTCGAATAGGCATGAATAATACTTCTTTCCCACGATTTTTTTTTATTTTTACAGCGTCGATGCGACTTGCGGTAGGCAAGTCGCATCTTTGCGCAAAAAATCGCATCTTTGCGTAAAAAATCAATTTTTTGCAAAGAAGAAAAAAGAAGGAATAGGACTATCCAAAGGGAAATTTCGAGAGAGCCATTGAATTCACTCGTTTTTCCGAATACTTTGTCAAATTTATGCAGAAATTGCGCGAGCATGAAGAGCAACGAATGAAGTTATTCGCATTTTGCAAATTTGCAATTTGTACATAACTTTTCGATATTACCGTTATTGATCGACGTCAAAGTACTTGAAATTCCCATTTGATTGTGGTTTTTTTTAGGACTGTATCTGCAAAACGTCCTTAATGAATGAAAATAAGAATACATTGAAAAATTGCTGTCGTATTTAAGAACCAAACATCGTACGGCATATTTTTCGTTCGCGGAAAATTTAGTTTCTGAATAATCTGAATTCGAAATGATTAGATCGTCGATGTTGAAAAACGAGGGAGAAAATTCTAGTAAAAAAAACGGAACTAATAAAATTGAGAGTTGCAAGTTAATTCTGCTTTATATCAGATTTTTGTACCCAAAATTCACGTATTTTTCTGTGTACCTCCGGAAAATCTTTGATAAAGTTGCATTTAGAAATTACATTTAAAAATGGGATTCGGGTGACGGTGACGCGAGAAAGACGCAAAAATTTTTAGCTGCGAATGAAACAATAACGAAAATGGGAAATCAAGAGGGAGGGGAAAAGTAAGTGAAGAATAGTGATTAAGAGGAAGAGAAGTTAGAACGAGGATAATAGAGGATCAGAAGGAAAGCAGAAGAAATAAGCAAAACGGAGAATAATAAAGCTGGAAATAAGTAAGGTTAGGAGGAAATGCTGGAAGAAACGATGAAGGAGGCGAGCGCCACGGGAACGGAACGGGAGTCAAGGGAAACAGCAGAAGATGGGAAGGTAGCAGTCGGTAAAAGGAGGAGAGGGCGACCACCGGGAGCGACGGGAATGAAGAAGAGAACAGAGCGGGGAACGAGAAGTCTAGAGCGCTATTGGCGAGCACGAGTGGAAGCTCAGGGAATCGCGGAAGGAGAAGACATAGCCTCGCAAGATGTAGATGACCCTATGGTTTTCCGCGACGCAGAAGACGTATTCGCAACCAAAAGCAAATTGACAGCATCGCCTCCGCGAGATGCGGAAATGAGATGGGAAAAGAGAGCAAGCGAACAACAAATAAATTTAATTGACATAACCACAGAGGAAAGAACATTAACAGAAGCAAGTCAAGAGACAGAGCTAGCTTGGGGGGCGGGAGGGAGAAGGGAATCTTTTGACAGGAGGAACTATGAAGTGACAAACGACGAAGGGGTGAAGGTTCCAGGGGAAAATGAAATAGAGAGAGAAGCAGGATATAACATCTACGAGAATTACGAGAGCAACAGAGAAACCTACAGGTGGATGAGAAAGCTAAAACGAGAGTGGCAGCAGGAATGGAAAGACATGGCAAGGGAAGTGGCGGAAGAGGTTGTCTTGGAAATGAGACAAATGCAGGAGAACCGCGATCCGAAAATCAAAAAACTAGAAGACGATCTAGAAATATTACAAGGAAAGCTATGGGCAGTGGAAGCAAGATGGGAAACGAAATGCGGAAACCAAGAAAAGCTAATTGAGAGTCTGGAGAACGTAAATGATAACATGAGGGAAGAGATTACTTATCTGAGAGGAATCATCAACGAAAAAGAAAAAGTAAACACAAACAGGGTGAAAGAGATTGTGGTAGAGGGAAAAGATAACAACGGGAATAAAAGAGGAGAAATTAATCGAGAAAAAGTGGAGAAGACGTATAGAAACATCGAAGAAAGAGAAAGCAACGGCAATGATTTTTGTGAAGAGAGAGAGAGCAACGACAATGAGTTTTGTGAAGAGAGAGAAAAGTGGGAAAAGTTTTTACAAGAAGGAGCACCGGAAAAGATGACACCAAGAAGCTGGGAAAAGGAACAAGGAAAACGAAGGAGAAGGAAGAGAAACATAAGGCTGTTGGGAGTACCAATGACGGAGAACGGAATAGAACTGGACATGGACAATGCAGTGAGGGAGAAAACAGGAATCGCACCGTGGATCAAGAGCTGGATAATAATTGAGCAAGGAATAGTGCTAGAAGTGGGATCCATGGCAAATAAAATCGATATCATTAAGCGTAGTTTTTGGAAGAGAGGAGGAGTGAAGATTGAAGACGACCTGACGATAAGAGAGGAAAGGGTGCAGTATTGGCTGGAAAGAAAAGCGGATGAACTGAGGAGGGAAGGACACGAAACACGAACCGGGTACCAAAAATTATGGTTCCAAGGGAGATGGAGGAATTGGAATGAGCAGACGGGACAACTGGAGGGAGGAAATAACGAAAAGAAACGCCACAGAGGTGATAGGCGAGAAAGTCTACCCAGAACAGGGTATGGGTTTCGGAATGAAGAATGGAGAACAGCACGGAGAGAATAAGTCATCGAGAGAAGCGAGGAGGGCAACGATGGTTAGCTGGAACATCGCAGGAGCAAGGAAAATAAAAGAAGCGTGGGATTGGTTGAAACATTTCGATATTATTGCGTGCCAAGAAACGTGGATAGAGAAGAAGGATGAGGAAAAACTGCTAAACACACTGGATAGAGACTTTAAGTGGGGAACGAAAGCGGCAATTAAAACAAAAAAAAGGGGGAGGGCAAGTGGGGGACAGCTAGTGGGAGTAAGAAAAAGCGTATGGGATAGGATTGAATTAACGGAATGGAAAGGTGGGATAAAAATAGATGGAATTGAAATAGGGAAAGGGAGAGGGGAAAAATTAAAGATAATAACGGTGTATAATAAGGGGGGATTCCGAGAAATAGAAAAGGAGATAGAGGAAATTTGTAATGAAGCGGAAGAAAACGATGAATGCTTGCTGGTGATAGGAGACATGAATGCACGAATCGGAGAAGAGCAGGGAGACGACGCGGACGAAAGGGAGGGAGCAAAAAAAAGGAAGTCCAAGGACAAAATAGTCAATGGTGAGGGCAAAAAACTTCTTGGCTGTTGCCAAAGAAATGCGTTGAGGATAATGAATGGTAGATGGGAAGGAGATAGAGAGGGGGAATGTACATATGTGGGGGAACAAGGAAAGGAAGGATCGGTGATTGATTACGGCATAATAAGCGACGGCAAACGGTGGATGGTGAGGAAAATGAGCATCGAAATACGGATGGAATCAGATCACATGCCAATAGCCATAGAGCTCGAGAAAAAAATTAAAGAAATGAGGGGGAAAAGTACAGGGAAAAGAGGAGGAAATGGGGGAGAACGAGAAAAGATAAGGAGGACGCTAGTATGGGATGAGGAAAAAGGCGAAAACTTTGCTAACTCATTTAAAAAATTATGGACCAAGAAACTATGGGCAGAAAATACAAAAAAGAGATGGAAAAGGCTAGTGGAAACAATAAAGGAAGCAGCGGAAGAAAACGATATGCAGAGAATAGCAAGAAAAGACGGACAGGAGCGGATTAAAATGGATAGGGAGGAAAAAGAGCAAAGGAAAAAAGTATGGACAAGTTTGAAAAGCTATGTAAAAAACAAAAGAGAGCAAGAGAGAGCAAGATGGGTAGAGGAAAAGAGAAAACTAAAAAAAATAAGGAGAGAGAAAAACAAAGAATTCTGGGAGAAAAAATGGGAAAAGGTTGAGAAGTGCAAGACAGTAACGGAAATGTGGGAGGCAATAAGGCCGTTTAAACCTAAGAAGGAAAAACTGGGGAAGCAAATCACAAGTAAAGAGTGGGTCGAACACTTCAAGAGGCTATTAGGGGGGGAACAGATAGGAAACGGAAAGGGAGAAGAGGGAGGGAGGGAGGGGATAGAAGAGACAAACGAAATGTCAGAAAGGGAAACAGAGATAGAGAGGAGAGTAGACAGGGATATAGGGTTGGAAGAAGTGAAGAGAACGTTAAGGAAAATGAAAAATAGAAAGGCACCAGGGCAAGACGGGATACCAGTCGAATTCCTGAAGGCATTGCCTAGTGAAGGAATGACAGAACTAACGGAAATTCTGGATGGGTTTTGGAAAGAAGGTGTGATAGGGGATGGATGGGAAACGGGAAGGATATTCCCAATACATAAAGCAGGAGATGCTGGGGAGGCGCAAAACTATAGAGGAATAACGATGATGGACGCGGGGTATAAGCTGCTCGCTAGCATAGCGACAGGAAGGCTGAGGTATTGGATAGAAAGAAAGGGATTGATAAAGGAAAGTCAGGCAGGATTTAGAGGGGGGAGAGGGACGAGGGATCACGTGTTTGTCCTAAATAGCCTGGTGAACAATAGACTCAAAATAAAAGGAGGGAAGCTATACACAGCATTTATAGATTTTAAGGCGGCATTTGATACGGTAGACAGAGAAATTATGATGGAAAAATTAAGGAAAATGGGGGTAAAAGGAAGGTTACTAAAATGCATAGAGGAAATATATAAGAAAACAATAAATGAGGTTATTACAGGGGAGGGGATAACGGAAAAATTTGAAACGAAACGGGGAGTGAGGCAGGGATGTCCGCTCAGCCCGCTACTGTTCAGTTTATTTATAGAGGATATGGATGAAATATGGGAAAGAAAGAGAGAAGGAGGGACGGTGATTGGAAGAGAAAAGGTGTATGCGCTGAAATTTGCGGATGATGTGGCAGTGGTAGCAAATGACGGGGAAGAATTGCGGAGTATGTTGAGTACACTGGAGAAGTACGTAGAGAACAACAGACTGACGATTAATATACGGAAGACGAAAATCCTCATATTTAAAAAAGGAGGCAGAGGTAAGAAAGAAAAGGGCTGGACGTACAAGGAAGAGATACTGGAAGTCGTGAAGGAATATAAATATTTAGGGGTGTGGTTTTCGGCGGGAAACACATTCGAAAAACATTTAAAAATGGTGGAAGGAAAAATAAAGAGAGCAACGAATGGAGCATGGGGGATACTGAAGAGAGCAAAGATCAGTAGCCTAAAAAGGAGACTGCACCTCATGGAAGTGTTGGTAAGAAGCGGAATGCTATACGGGGTGGAGATATGGGGGTGGCGAAGACGCAAACGTGTGGAAAAGCTGCAAGCAAGGTATGTGAAAATGGCGATGGGACTGAGAAACAATACACCAGGATACATATGGAGAAGGGAAGCAGGGTGCAGAGGCATTAGTATCGATGTATGGGAACGAGCTGTAGAATATGTGAAAGCGATAATGAGAATGGGCGATGAACGATGGCCGAAGATATGCTTAAACGAAGAAATCAGAGGGATAGGGAACGGGGACAGCACCAAATGGGGGAAAGACATGAAGTTAGCAATGGAGGAAGTGGGAGAGGAAGACATATGGGAAGACATACGGAAGGGGGATGTGAAAGAAATTGAGAAAAAGATAGAGAGAGGGGTAAAGACTAAAATGGAGCAGGAAATACAAATGGACGGAAACAGAATAGAAACGTCGAGATACTGCGAAGAGTACAAAGAAAGGAAAAAAGGAGTAGGAATGGAGAAGTACTGGGAAGACGAACAACTGAGTGGAGAGAGGAAAGAGATGTGGGCAAAGTTAAGATGTGGAAGTATAGGGAAGGGAGGGAACGCGGGATTTACGGACAGAAGCTGCAGGTGGTGCAAAGGAGAAACGGAAACGGTAGAACACCTCATAGAATGTATGATAGGAAGGAGTCTAGTCAAAGAGGAGACAAGGGAACAAATAAAGGGATGGATAGGGAAAGACGGGGAAGGAGAGGGAAGGGCTAGCAAAATAAGTAAAGCACTAGTGGGCAAACCAGTAGGAATTATTTGCGACTACTTCATAGAGCTGGAAAGGATCAGGAAAAAGGTAGAAAAGGGATGAGAGTGAGAACAGACAATGACAAAATGTAAACACCCCTAAGGGGTATACTTGGAACAATAAATATATACATTTAAAAATAACCAGTAATCCTGTATGTAAACATTGTATTGATCACAATTTCGATAAATTTTATGAATAAACTAAATTTCAAATCGTTGCGTCGATGATTTTGAAAAAAGAGGCGAGAAAATGCGATTGATCGCAATTTCGATGACGTTCCTGAATGAACGAAATTTCACATCGTTGCATTGATGGTATTGGAAAAAGGGGCGAGAAAATGATGGTGAAAAAAAACAGAAGTGAAACTGTGATTTGAACGGAGAGAAACAATATTGAAGAAAAATGCATAATGGCGCACCGAGGTCAAAACGATAAGAAGAGTTCTCAGTGGCGAGAAGAAAGTTGATCATGAAATCCGGATAAAACTGGAAAGACACGATCGATGAGTCGACGTTTTTGTATAATTAGAGTCGCTGCGATGCATGAGTAATGAAAATTCTGTGACAAAAAATATTTTTTTCGTGATTTTTGAACCGATGGTAAGAATAAATGAATTTAGTCCTCATAAAGATGTTCGATTCCAGCTTCCAAAACCGTCTTCGGCATTTGCGTTCGACGAAGAACGGAAACGTTGAAGAAGTTAATCAATTTTCGATCTTCAAACACAAAAGTGCAACTCGTGATTCAAAAAACGATATCCGGAGAATCAATGGCCTCGAAAAAACCTCAAAAGACCTCGACAAAATCGAATTGCAGTTGAATGATCGGAGCAAGAAATTTGACCAAGCCTAAAGACTGTTTTGAAACTGAAAAATATTTGTAGAAAATTTTTATTTCGTTTGCTTTGAAAATTGGCCGCGGTAATTACGTCACGTGCTTATTAATATAACGACAATTCCGTATATATTACACCGATGGGAGGACAAGGATTTGAGGGTAAAGTGGCCATATTCGATTTATTGTTTTGTCTTTATATAGACGTAACAGATGTAATCGAGATCCAGAAATAGATGAATATTTGGAGTTGAAAAAATCCCTGATAGAATGCTCGAATACTTGTAAAAATAGATTCCACAGGTGTATTGCGCAATTTTGGGCGTGACGCGTTCATCAGAATTAAATCAAGATCTTCAGAATTTGTGGGAATTTCATTGAGACTATTGTGGTTAGAACGTTACTAAAAATAGGGTGAGAAATCTGTATTTACCCTTTTCATGTATAATATTGCGCAACCCGTCCACGTGAATATATCTTTCAGTATATTCGCTGCTGGTCCCCCATTTCGTCATAGTTCATTAATATCTCAAAAACGTATTCAACGATTTTAAGATTTTTTTTAGCTTCTATCCAACCCCGGAATTCTATCACAAGGTTATCGATATTCCATAAGCATTTTTCTATCGTTTACAGTGTGATTAGTGTCGTACAAATTCTGGTGTCTCATCGCAAGACTTACCACCCTCTGTATTTCATTTTTTCATGGCTTATCAACGTCTCAAAAATTAGTTCACTCGCCATCGAGATTTTCAGACCTTATACGATTGTTATCGAGCATTGGATATTTTGAAATTATAAATTTTGCAGACAAATTCGAGGATTATTGCCTCAGGACCAATAATCATAACTACCAGTTATGATAGTAGAATTTGCCCAAATTTGATTACGCATCAAGCGTACGAGGATTCAAAGCTCAACGCGCATGTGGGCTCCGAAGATTTAACAGGAATCGTCGTTTCAGCGAAAATACGAGATAAAATCATAAATCCTTCGAGTTATTACATGAAAATACTTCCAAGCTCCGAAACTGCGAGACCTCGGCACGATAATTTGCGATAATGCAAGTAAACACTACTGGCTATACGTACAGAAATTTCAGGCGCAGTTTAGTACATCGACGTTTCGCTGTTTGCTCGTCTGTCTGACTAAAAATGGAATGTTCCACTTGCACCCGCTTTCCGTTCGATTTTTACTCGCTCCACCGTTTTTCTCCTTCCTTCCCTCAACAACCATCGTAATCTCTATACTTTTACAGAGATAAAAAAGGAAATAAGAGGAATGTAAACTTGATTTAGTCATTGAAAATTACGATGACGATCGATAAATAATAATAATAAAACATCGAGATTCTTCTCGATCACGAGCGTGCGTTTCTCGTACAAGTTGACCCGCGGAATATATCAAGTGGGCAATTAAAAACAAAACGTCACAGCAAGAATGTTGCACACGTGACGCTACGAGGGATCTCTTTATCTTTTTTGCGAGGACAAAAAATACAGCTGTCTCATTTGGCCGATTTTTGTTATTATCATTGTTAATATTATTTTTTCATCTTTTTCGTTCGATTCTCATTATCACGACGTTTGCAGCAAGGAATCCGGTAAATCCCGGTTGTCGTTTGAAAATATCGAGCACTTGGGGACCACAGCGGTCATCTCTTAAGAGCGTCGAGAGAGATAAGTGCTGCTCGATCGTTTATAAGAAGCGCAGAGTTCAATGAATCCGGTCATAACCGGAAAACTCGAAGATAACACGGCCCCGATCCGCACTTTTTTTCACAATATTTTGCTCCGACGGTAATTTTTTTCTCACATTTTAATGCTCTTTCGCATCGCGATTCTTGATTTAATATTGTTCGTTCGTTACGATTTTAATTCTCGTTTCTTCGTTCGGTTTCTTTCCTTCCCTTGTCGACTTGCGCTCAGAGTAATGACATCAAGCTCACGCAATTCATGTGTTTTCCTTGTACGTCATATACGGAGATGTTTCTTATAAAATTTGCGGTGCCTTATGAAATTTCCGATAAAAAATTTGGAGTAGAGGGTTTCAACATTTTTGAGCCTGAAGATGGGTTAAAAAGCGTGACGAAATGTTGAACTTCGTTTTTCAAAGTATATATTTGGTACATCTTAAGATTATTATGGACAAGACGTGACAAAAAAAAACGAAAAAAATGTGACTTCTCAGCATCCATATGCCAGAAAGTTTACGGTGAAATATACGACAAATTCTTTTTTATCGTCATTGTAAATTGATCGTTTCTTTTTCTATAGTTTTTTGTTCATATCTTTATCGGGATTTTTTTTTAAATACAGATATGCGATTACCTACAGGGTTTTGCGTATGCGAAACGCCGTGAAAACGACAATTTCAATCATCGATATTATATATCAGAGAAACAGAGTGGTAGCCTTGAAAAAAAAATAAAAGTCACGGAATGAATAAATACAAATATAACGAAACGAAATGCACACTATTTTACGTGAATGAAGAAAGCTTGAGAAATCAACGATCTATTGATCAATTAATGTTGTATTCAGTAGCAATCGTTGCATCCTACGTGACACCCTGTTTTCGACAAGTGCATAAAAGCTGTATCGAGAAATTCACAAAAGCTATATTGTTACGAAAGCAAGTAGATAATTCTCCAGGTCTAAAAAAGATGTAATAAATCAGCGATCGATTAATGAATTATAATTTTGCATTCAATAATAAACAATGCGCCTCACGTGAACCATATATACGGGGCATTCTACGCCAAAACGGCCACTGTTGGAAAAAAAATGATGAAATAAAAAGTAGAAAATGGGCGAGCTCCGAACGAATAATGGTTTTTCAGACAAACTGAAAAATTTCGAGGAATATCAAAATGAATTTTTTCTTTGTATTTTTTTTCCGAAAGGCAAGTTTGAAAATGAAAAATTTGCAATTAAAATCATCTCGATTAGTCAGTTTTTGAAGTAGTTACGAGTTTCTGAATAACATTTTTCGAAAAAGCATCATTTTCTTTTAAATTCGTCACTTTTTTTCGATTTGGTGGAAAAATTTCAAAAAAATTCGTAAAAACGTTCTGAGTGAGATAGTACACCATATAAAAATTTCAGCAAAATCAAAAGTGGTCGATTTGGTGCCCCATACGTACTTCGTTTGATACCCGCGTAAAAGTGTATCAAGAAATTGACAAAAGTGACAATTTTCGGAAAATAAATATATAAAACGCAAAACAAAATACGTTGATACGTTCACTTCCGGGAGACAAAGCTGTTGGGAGCTTCGCAGCCTCACGAGACTCGGAACTAAAAAACATGACGTCAAGAGAATAAATATTCTTATGACGTTTTTCCGGCGATGTTTCGCGATCGCTCTATATCGGAGCATCCCGGTGTTTTTTCTCCTCCCAAACGCGGTGTCTCGTTTACCGATGTTGAAGTATTTTTGAACAACATCTATTTTCACCCATCGCAGCCAGACAGTGCCGTTCAATTCACGCAGCGTCCAAATTTCTCATGACGTTTATCGTCAAATCGCGGTCGCTAAAATAATCTCGCGTGACTCATGCACCACCGAATCATTCATACCGATTCTCCGATACGCGATGGACCACTATCCTGTCCAAAGAAGGAAATAAAACGTCATAACAGCAATAACGATAATTTTGGGAAATTAAAGTTCAAAGATTGATTCGAAATCAATGTTTAAAAAAAATATAACGAAATTTGGAGGAAATATAATGAATTTTGAAATAAGGGTGAAAATCGTATGTTCCGTTGAATTCGCGATGTTAATTTTCTTCGTTTTATTTGTATTTACGAGGAAACATTTTTTTTAATGCCATCTTTTAATGTTTCGATTTAAATACAAAGCTTTGGTATTTGCGACGATGGAATATACAGGCAACCGCTAATTTGGGAACAAGGCCGATAGATGCCTCTTGCGCGTATCGCGTGAGAAGTGGACGATGAATAAAGAACGAGGAGGAAAAAAAGTGCATGCATTTAGTGGTCATACACGTGCGATCATTGAACACGAGAATTGATAGTGACACGCTATTATATAGACAAGGCTTATTGACTCGATGCCAAAGTGAAACTCCAATCAAGTACAAAATACAATGACACTGTCGTTTTTTCGGTTATACTTCGCTAACGATAATGTCTTTTGATCGAAGGACAAACTCGAAATAAAATAAATTTTCGGGTATCGTTTGTTAGTGTATATATTCTTGTGAAATTGCAATTAATTTTGCAATCATTTTCTTAAATTGTGAGTTTTGTACACGACGGAAAACGAGAGATTATTTTTGCTTTGAGTCTTCCGTCGTTGAGTAAAATTGCATTTTTTCTCAACAAAACACAGGCACATTGACGCATTTAAGTTTGAATGTTGGAAAAATGAATTTTATCGAATTTGGAAATTCCTCGTCATTTTTTGACAGCGTCAAGACATGGCATTCTTGTTTTCCATCTTCTGTCAACGTGATCCGAACGTGAATCGAGAATATTGACTGACGTCCATGGGCGATCTGATCTGTGAGTCATGAACGACAAATCGGTCAAGTATTCCTGACGGCATTCACTTAATCGGCAATCGGAATATCTAGTGACTTCGTGCGAACTGCGATCAGACCCTCGAAAAAGATTTACGTGAAAATGATTTTGCTGAAATTTTTATACGTTAAACCAACCCACTCGAAACGTTTTTACGAATTTTTTCAAATTTTTTTTCATCGTTTTCAACGCTTTCTCGTCGTTGTAAAATGACCAACCTGATGCATCAAGCAACAAGTTGGTGAGTTGAGAATCTCGTAGAATATGCATTAGATCGATAATCGTTCAAATTCACGTCAGTTTTTCCTAGATAAACTGATTTTTTTCGAATTTGATAACAACACGTTATCCAGCAATTTGTGATACGAGCGAGGTAACGTTACAGTCCCGTTCACAAACCAGTTGCATGTATTTTCAGACTTTGAAGCCTGAAAATCAGGAAAACTACGCGTTGATAGCATTTTTCACAATGTATACTTGAAAAAACTTATGATTATCACAGACAAAACATGACGCGAAAAAAAAACCGAAAAAAAGGGTCAATACTGTCCTTTTTTGATGAATTTCTAGCTTTCGGGGTCCATATGTCATTGCGTAGTTTTAGGGTCACATCTGCCTCGGAATTTTTTTTTAACAGACATGTTATTCCGTACAGGGGTTCGCCTATACGCGAGGCATGTTAAAAATGTAAATTTCAATGATCAATATCTCGATAACAGAATGGTCCATACATTTTTCGACAACAATCATTCAAAATTACGGAACCTTCCGTGCCAATTCGGTTCACTGTAGTACTACCTTAATGGAAGATTGAAAAACCGAGAGAGACGCGGAATGAGAAGTACAAATATTCTGAAAACGATTGTCGTACGATTTTAACCCGTTTGTTTATATAATAAGCCGTGCGATGAACAGCCCACGTCAGAAGCTCTGGAGAGCGCTCGTGTTATAAACTACACACAGGAATATGCAAAAATGATATTCAGCGTAAGGATACAACATGATCGTGAAAAAAGTACAATATTAAGAGAAAAGGTTGGTACACGGTGAACAAAACATAGACCTATTAATGTTATAAATGAGAGCGTGTAATAGACGTCGCGGAACGCCCTGGGACATCGAGAACCGACCAAAATTTATCATCGGAAGATTACGAGCGTTTGTGAAAAAAAATTCTTAAATATAGAAAAGAAAAATATCGCTTCATCCATAAAAGATTGGGCTGAAGTATTCTTTATACGCCAAATTGACCCAAACGAAAATTTAAATAAAATAATTTTGACGTCAGCAGGCTTCGAATCACTTTTACGATAAACAAATAGCGAAAGCATCGCATGTATTTAATCTAACGATTATAAACTAAGAATTTAATTCAGCTGTCGAGTGAAATCCCGTCGGATTGTCAGGCACTTTAATCCTGGAAGCGATAACGTTTTTTTACATTGATAATGGCATTGGAAATAAAAGGTCGTTGCCTCGAACGAATACGCGTTTGTTCGACGACGTCAGCGCCCTCTGACGCGGGCGTCACTAAGCTCAACGGTTAGCGTTTTACGAGACCGCAGGGAAAAAGAATTTTACCATATCATTTAAACGAGAACAAAAAATGGTGACCTTGAGATATCCATAATATTAATATTCAGGATCCATATTTGAATTGGCATTTCTTCAAGTGTCAAGCAGTCATTCTAAAAAAGAGCAACAAATCCTCGCTTTTTTTACCCACCCTAATACAGCAAGTACACGCCAAGCATCATTCTTGCATTTTTAAACGCGTATGCAACGCGCGGACTCGTCAGGAAAAAAATTCCAACGTCAGTTCCTCTAACAAGACCGCGTCAAATACGTTTTGAATGAAGATTCTCGGAATAAGTTTAAATAAAAATCTTGAAAGACATACGCACATTATATTTTGTTTGCAACAATCAAGTCGATATTCAAAGGTGAAATCAATACCGGTTTTTTTTCTTATTTTCATTCGAATGCTGCTGAAAAAAAAATCGTATTTTTCAGACTCTGGTAAACGCGATTTTTTATTTTTTACTTTTAACCATATTTACACGCGTTAATAATTACGAAGAATGAAACGGATCGATTAATTGGCCACACTGGTCTGGCGAATTTAAATTTAACCCTTCGCCCACACGATGTATTCTTCACGTGCGTGGCACGTGCTGCAATTATATCGATGCTGTTTCCGCTTGATGGCTGTTCAATCTCGACATCTTTATACATATATACCAATAAAAACAATGAGAGACAGAGCTGATTACGTATTACACTCGGAGCAAATTTATTTAGAGCCTCATGGACCAAGAAAAGGACTCGCCTGTCGGAAATGTTAAATTCCGACGGTATTTCCCATAAACTGTGAATTGCAATATTTATGTTCATAATGTGCTAAATTTCGTCGAATCTTGATACCAAAGTCGTCGCATTATGTAATCGGTTATTTTGTATCAATTATCAATGGCAACGGAGAAACAGACTTTTGAATCGTAACCTAAAATTAAAAATGCTCCGGAGATACAATCTCAGTGAAACCGAAATAGAATGCGGATTTCGAGTAGCTAATAATGGTACAGAAATATGAAAAAAAAATCGCTGACACGAAAAACATATAAAGCGCTTTAATTTCAGACAGTAACAACATCGGAAAATTACTGTAAAGAGCAACCTTGCTCTCGAAAATTTGTGGAAATTGCAGGATGTTTGAAAAATATTTGACGTAACGTGTATGATATCTGTCATATCGTGTTATTAATTATTCAACATTGAAACATTTTTAATTATGCTAGCTGGACTTTGTCCGCGGAGAATTATTTATTTTTTACCTAAAATGAACATCTGCCTCAACTTTACGATTCAGAACAAAAGGACGAGTTTTCACAAAAATAAAACCTCTTCTATTGACAGAAAACAAAGGAACGTTTAGTTACAAAAGTGTGTGTTAGTCATAAATATTATTAATTCGAAAAAATCGGGCCCGAAACGTATCGACAAAGAAAGGGATTTTCATAAGGTCTGCCAAATTTTATCAATATATTCTTCTAGCCGTTTAATCGCGAAAAAATGGCAAACAGACAGCGTTACTTTTGGATTTTTAATATTATCATGCATATTATTATTCGTATGATTTATCATTAGGCGGTCAAAACTGAAGACTTTTCCAAAAACTCCGCGATATATTCAGTTATAATTCGAACGAATTATAACTGAAAAGTTCGAAAAATTTTCTGTCGCTCTGCGAAATAAATTCACATAAAATTGAAGTATCGTTTGATGAATGATATTTTTTAAACTGATGGGCGAATTTCACTGGAATTTCGCGAGTGATCATGCATTAACGTCCTGAAACATTCGAATAATTGACATGATTATTACTGACCCTCGAGACTTTCTTCTTGGTGTAAACTTCGTCGTCTTCAGACGCAGTGGCGAAATTGAGATTTCCCTCGCAGTAGCTACTGCCGATACCCATTCTGTATATCTCATCCTTGCACGATCTACCGTCCAGGCTGAAAGCACAGAATCATATTCGAAAATCAGACGAAGAAATGAGAAGAGATCTCTTAAGATTAAGCAACACTGCATCACGATTTTGAAATTAACCCCCTGGGGTGCATCATTTTTCGCAGCATCCGCTCATCATGGGTCTATGGTGACCCAAAACGTCTTTGAATTTTTTGAAACTTAAAAAAAAAGAGATTGATTTTAATCGTGCACGGTTATCTCGCAGCGTTGTGATGAATTTATTTAATTTCACGACAACAGCGAATCCGATATTTCGCCATTTTAATCCAGGTCCTCGTAATCTTTTCATCAGATGGATTAATCGAAAAAATATCCGTTTTCAAAAGATGAACTGTCGAATGAAAACGTCGGAGTGCCCCACGCCAGAATGTGCGAGTGGAATATCTCGATATCTCGATCGCGCGTAAAAAGTTATTTATCGACAAAGACAAGGGGCGGGAAATTTTACGAGACCGGATTTTTTCGGGATTTTTTTTATTGATAAATAACTTTATGAATAATGACTCAAAAAGTGACAAATTTTTGCGTGTGCATTTTCTGCTGAGGCGTATTATGTTGTTATTCATTTAACAAATTCTCGTGTTTAATATTGCTGGTGTCACGTCAAACGACTCGTTGAAATTTTGAAGTTTGCGAGCTGGTATCGAGAAAGCGTGAAAATTGAAAACGAGAATTCATTCAAGAGGTCTTTACGTAACGAACGCTGAAGGTTCTGGCAGATCACTTGGATTCTAAAATAAAAGCTTTACAACGACGTCTAATGACACGTTTCTCGTCGTCGTACTGCTTGTCAAAGATTCATGCCCTTCGAGTACCAAAAATAGGCACGATATGTACATTTACGTCCACATGGACGGAAATGGAAAGGTAAATTCTTGCATTATTGAGAAGAAATAAAGCTCTCATCAATCCTTCGCGGTTTTCTCATCGTCCGGGTGTGTACCGTCCGGAGAAAGTTATAACCACGAAAATGTCCAGATGGGTATGAATATACGCCGAATGGTGTATATTATATGTAAAAATCAATGAGCGGAAATAGAGAGGGAAAAAAGAAGACCAAAGTCATGATAGAGTCCAATAAAACTGAAAACACGACGCTATACACTTGCCTTGACGTTTCCTCGATGTCCTCACATTTGCTATAAATTCTATTCCAAGTTTAGATCGTGTCAACGTATAGACAAGGGAGAGACTCCATTCAACGGATTACCGATGTAGACATGACGTAAAAATACATGCAATTTAAACATGCATCAAGTGCTGGCGATATTTGCCACACTGCAAAGCACCCCTTAAGAATTTTCCGGAAGTACCCCCGGAAGTTAAATAAAAACGGTACTTCAAAATACCGACAAGATTCTCATAAAATCATAGCGCATATGTACGTAAAAAAATGAACGAATTCATTTCGTCTAAAAAGGAAAGCAGTTTTTAGAATGGTTCCAGATTTTTTGTTTTCAACAATTTGCTAAAAATTCTTCGAAATACCGTACGTACGGAGAGTACCGGATTTCTGGTAATAACGGTGTCAGAGATATTTGCGAACTGACGAAAAAAAAAATTGCAGAAAATGCAAAGAACATATTCGAGTAAATTTGCTCCGAAAATGTTTACATTTCCAATTCGACAAAAATGTCAACTATCGTTCAAACTTTTCTGCTTTTGAACCTACACTCGCATGCCAGTATCAGCTATTTTTATGTGAAATGAAAAAATCTCAAAAATTTCATGCAAAAATTTCACTCGATATGCTTCAACGTTCGTGACGCAACGCACGATGAAGGGGATGAAAAAGTGCGCATAGGCGGGTCAGTGGGTCGGGACGTTGTGGCGTCGCAGAAAAAATTTGCTATGCATATTCGCCACTAGCCTGAGACCACGTTGTAGTTTCTTATTTTTTCATTTCTTTTTTCCTTCGAAGAATGTAAATAGTTTGAAAAGTTTGAACGTGTTGGTTTAAACAGAAATAAACGTAAATGCTGTAAAAATAGACAGGTATAAATAAGCGCATTAATATGAATAAATGTGCTAGCATATTGTCGATGAGTGATGCATCTATGCTTTACCACAAATTTATAAAACTGCTGAAAGAATCGTCGCTATAATAGAATTTTCAATTTCCATTAAAAAATGATTTATATCGATTAAGGATGTCTATCGAAAAAGTTTCCCATATTAAATTGAAATTTTTTTTGTTACGCAAAAAATTGCGATGAAAGCAGAGCACTCTATTCCAATCACGACTTTTATAGGTTTTTGAGGTTGCAGAATCAAAATCCGGACAAAAAATTGGACAAAAAAAATGTTTGTCCGATTTTTATTAAAAATTTGATTTCACGCTGGAATAAACAGTTTTATGCTCATTTAAACGAAAGAATCGCGTTGAGCACGTTGGAATACGTCGTAAAGGGTACTTTTGGGCAAAAATTTACTTTTCAATTCCATGACTCCCATTGGCGTCGACGTGGCTGTCAGGAGATTAACAGGTGTGTGCCCACATAGTTAAAGGTCGTTGAAGGACGTTCGATCGAGCATTGTATTGAGTTTTCACACGTGTAGTGTCGAACTGCTGCCGATATCGCGTCTCAGGGCTTCGTGAAACTCCGATGCCGAATATGAAATACCGTTCCAGCGTCTCGAATTTTTACCACGATCGTTTGAAACAGCGAATAGGCGAGTTACGACGCGGAATACAGAGGCGAGCATGTGATATCGACGTTTCGATAGCTCGAAAGGCACAAGATCGATTGTTCTATACATTTTTTTATTCGCCTTTTTTTTTATCGTTATTCGTCGATCCATAAGCGCAGCGAACCACACAAACGCACCTTTAAACGCCAACCCCTACGGATTCGAGCAGTATAATTAAATTTCACGATGCAGCAATAAACGATATATGCCCGTCGTTATAAATAAGTTCGCAAAACAAATTTAAAAAATAATAAAATCGTTTTTGTAGAAATGTTTGTAGTATTATGATGAAAAATCGTGAAAAAAATGCAACAAAGATTGCGATATATTTAAAAGGCGTAATTTTGATGATTTTGGAAAAAAAAATCGCAAATTTAGCGGATACAGCGAAATGGCAAACAAATCATCATTGTTTCTTCCCCCTTAAAAAATGTACGGTATCCTTGAGCTATTTTCGGTATAAACGGTGTTTGGAAAATTGTAATTATTCTATACGATTTGTCGATAAAGACAAGCGAACATTTTTAACTTCTCAATACTGCTGTATTGCTCGTAGAGGACTGTGGCTCTTTACATTCATTCCGAAGCTTACGATACTTTCTTATACTTTCACTGTGTCTAAGCATATGACGCGTATGTGCGTACAAGCAGTTGCACGACTATAAGCACGTTTTTACAATGAATAAGGCACATTATTCTAGCTGTGTATTCTTGTCAATGCGTGAAAGTACGCGCTGCATACAGAGTGTCCCAGAAGGCGATATTTACAACTTGAAGATACATTTTTGACGAAATTCCGAGGCGAAAAGTACTTTAGTATTTTTTTGTACCGCCAAATCCTGACGAGTTGTTAATCTTCAAAGTTTGAGGCAACCGAACGCGCGCACTCCCCTCTCTAGCGCACCGCGAGAGGGGGTCCGCGCGCGTCTTCCTAGCCGAACTCAACCATGAATACTCAAAACTTTTCGTTTTAGAATTTCGTCCTCTATTTCGATCTTAATTATTGACGTCTTTAATAATTGTTAAAGATTGTTAAACAATTTTTAGTAAATTTATTAAAAAATCTTCAGTAAAGATTGTTTATCGAGCAATGGCGGAGCTTTTATGGTTGCTTTCGATCGCTTATTTCAATATTTATTTTTTGTCATCATATCTTCCTCATATTCTTTTGTTTTTTTATTCTATTTCATGAGGTCTTGGCTCTTTTGATTTTTGACAGGATACAGCTGATGAAAATGGGTCAAAAATATTTTTATTGTTAAAAATAATTTCAAAAACTGTATTAATACTCGATAATTGATGAGGAAACGAACCATAGTGTCGAATGTCCGTGGTAATAATTGATGTGACAAGTGAAAATGGCGGTTTTAATAATCGCGTGTACAGTAGCAAGCCGGATATCGAAGAGCAGATCCCGATTATTCTTAACATTTAAATGACTTTTTTGCGATGCAGGAAGACGAGATGTGTGATTATACGTTGATTCAAGTCGCCTATAACCGTTATCAGTGTCTACTATTACATTTTATCACTGCCATCGATTTCGAAAGCAGCAAATTACTTCCTCCATTCGAACGTCAATATGCGGTAGGAATAACATACTGCTGGGCGTGCCGTGATGAATTTCTTCGAGCTCGAAGCCGCGCAAGAGATAAAAATGAACATTTATATGAAAATGTTAAATTTTACTCAAATCTTTCCTCACGTCGTAACGAAACGAGAATTTATTGAAAAATTTGAGATATTTATAGCTCGTTGTTGAGGGAGCAAAAAGTCATTACGTATGAGATAACAAATTCAAACAAGTCGATTAGGATCAACTGTTTTTCTTTCTTTTAATCAGACAATTCTTAGTAATAGTTTTATATAATCAATGAAGAGATAGGAATAATTCATGCACAGAATGTTTTTTAATATTCTCAATTTTATTCAATCTTTCGTGCGTTTTTTAAAATTGCTTATTGTTCCTTAGAATTAGTTCTCGTGGTATTATCAATAAAAATAAAAATAATAAAGTGGAAGAAAAAGTTGTTATTTGCTTTTATCGGTAAAAATGATGAATGCGATGTCAAAAAGTGTCGATCAATTAACTATAATTGTACGTTCTTGCTCCAGACTATAGACTCAATCAACTATATTTGAATATCGAACTTGTTCCTCTAGAAAAAAAATGGAATAAAAAATATACAGTAACCTACATACAATACGTATCATTGCGCGTGGCAAGCAACGTGATCGTCGAGGATACACGATCCCACATGCTCGCGTGCACGACTCTCGTGCGGCATAACGTGCTTCAATAAAGTCTCGCGCAATCGCCGACACACTTGCGCCCTTATAAAGTTCACCTTTATTTAACTTTGCTTTTTTTTTCATGAATCATAAATAATCAATGAAAAAAAAGGATCTGTTTGCAATGACTATATATAAATATAAAAGCAATCACCAGACTGAAGAATAATTCACAAAAAAATGTGTCCTGTTTCCAAAAATAATATTTTGAACATTCTAAAATTCATTTGCACCTCATTTGGAGTTGACGATTATATTTCGTAAATTAAACTTTAATTATCGAACGGCTCGTCGTGACTCTCCGGCACGAACCAACATTTATATTTGCCATAAGTTTCATATGGACACTAGGTAAAAAAAAAGATAAATACGTCTTTGTGTGGATCACATTTAAGGAAGTTCGCGCAAATGGCAACCGAATTTTCCAATTTTGCTGCCAACTAAACCCTTGGAATTATTTATGGACCAAACGTCTCATTATTGAGTGGCGTAACTCCAACTTCAGTGGCGACTATTCGTACTTTTGTGACGTAGACTTTTCAAACTCTGAGCAACTAAAAAGAAATATAAGAAAATAGAATGTCAAAAATGATTAAAACAATAAGAGTTCAACATTTGTTTGGACGCACGTATTTTAAACATATTTATTGTCGCCTAAATTCTCGATCCATCATGAAATAATCTAAACAATTACGATGCACGTGATTTAGAGCATAAATTAATGGATACTCAATTTGTTTTTGACGATTAAAAGAGCAAAAAGTCCTCTACTTTATTGAGTCACAAATTACACACGTTAACCTCCTTAATACGTCATCACGTTGACGTATTTCATTTTTCAAAAAAAAAAAGCAACGTCAGTGCTTTCTTATGGTAAACAATTTTAAAAGATCAAACGAATAATAAATATTCGAAATGACGATGATGCTTAATTTCCTTTTAAAACTACAAACAATAACCACTTTCCCTGCCAAACGCTGCAGTTTTTATATAATCAAAGATGCCACGATATTATAAAATTGAGAATGAAAAATTCCATTTCCATTAAATCCACCGAATTAAATGGTTATATTTATCACTTTAATTAATTCATACGAATATAAAATTGAGCAAATAAAAATAGAAAATTGGTAGGATCATTATATGCTTTAAATCAAAGAACGAAAAACTGTGAATAAATATTTCAAAAGATGACACACGAAGATTACGACAATGTGTATGGCATTTTGTACACATACACACATTACCGTGTTGATGAAACATTCAACTTATCACACTCCTCCCTTTTTATCTCAAACTACGTCATATTATTAGTCACAAGACTTGAATGGATCACGCGACAAATTCAACATTGCACACACCTCTCAGTCGGGTATATTTCCGACGATTAAAATTTCATGCTACCTGCAGCGAACGCACACCACACACGTCGCGAGCGTTCCTTATCGCAAAAAATCGCGGATTGTCTTCCCCCCCGTCGCAAATTTTCCATGGAACGTTTCGATACTAATAAATACGAAAATATTAAAACGGAGAGTCGAAAGTGGAAAATTAGAAGTATCTTAAGGTAGTTGTCTCGTCAAAAGTGTTTTTTTTTTAGAAACTGTCGAAATTTTGGTGAGCAGGCTTAAGACGTTGAGATATTAGATTATTTCCCGACGAGGCGATTTTTATTATAATAAAATGAAAAATGCAATTCAACGTAAATCCTTTGCGACCCAACGTATTCTCGTGAAAATTATCATACAGGAGTTTTTGATTACAGGTCGCTGATTACGAATCTATCATCGGATTACCAAAATTCAAAATGGCGGATCGAATATGGCACCCTTGTATGCCAGTTTTTAAAGAAACTCAATAATTTTTCGAATTTTCGTTCGCCTTATTGGATTCGGAATCGCTTTGTCGAATATTACCGCACTTTTCTTTCCGTCTGCGAAAATTTTTCGATAATATCCATCATTTTTTGTCATTCACGGTCATTCTAAAAACATTTTTTGTCATTCTAAAAAAAAACAATAAAATTTGTGATAAAATAACGACCCATCGAACTGACGTGTTTGTTTCTCGTCACAACCGTCGGTATTTCATCTCGACGTTTCGCGAACTTATGCATTTTGATTCCCGATGTAATCTGCATTTTGGTACACGGTGATTTACCAGCGGACGGGTATATAGATGGAATTTAAACGTAGATCTCTAATATCGCGTGACTGAGGGCCAGAAAATGTGAGTGAACTGAAAACGCGAGGTCAACGTACTGTAAAATGCATTCGAAATCACGACGACCATGATTATCGAAAAACATATTTTGCAAAATTAAAAAAACAGTCATCGCTGAGATGATGTTGCAATTCGTCACTCAAAGATTATCACTTTGATAAAACTCTTTTTGATGAAACTCCATAAGAGTTTTATCAAAGTGATAATCTTTGAGTGACGAATTTCTAAAAAAAAAAACAAATGGTAGCTAGAAGTTAGACGATGCTTCTTATCGATTTGAGACCACGCGCGAATTTCTTCCGATATTTGCAAATTCGAATCAAGATCATTCGCGTCTCGAGAGAATCGTATAAATCTCGTTTTGAATCTCGTTATTTTACGAAAGCAGGAAGATTTTTTTGTTTTTCCTTTTTTGAGACGCGGTCGCTATCATTTTCCGGAAACTTGGAAATTTGATAAAGCAGCTGAGGAACAATATTATCGACTTCATCGTTGATTTTTTGTTGAAAACCGTGTTAAGTTTACCAACCTTTCTCACCTTCGGCATGTGATATCGTTTTATTCTGGCGTGTGGAATAAAAAAAATATAAAAATCCAGATACAAGCAACGACAAAATAAAAGACGATTGGGAATCTTATCAGGTTTGTTTGCACTATAGGCGCGTATTGTCGTGACAATAACGGAAAGTTTTTGGCCATCGGGGGTCTCAAGATCGTGGAAAATACACGTGTTTCAACGTTCGTTCGTGAATAGAATTTAACAGGGACTCTGCGCTCAAACTTCTCAGGTGAGCTCTCTGATTGGGTATGAATATTCCAGATGAACTACTCAACTGATGAAGCAAATATAATAAGCATAAACTTTTAACGCACAATAATCCCAGTATCCTAATATTTGTTTATTTTGTCATTGGTGTTTGCGCATTATTTGAAAAAAAAATAAAACATTAAACGTTGTTTAATTTCGCGTGCGTCACCGTTCCATGGTTGGAAGAAAGGCTAAAGAATACTGGAAAAGAACATGGAATTTCTATATATATGACAACAACAAAAATGGTAGCCGTGACGAAACTTCAAATATATTTTTTTTTGTAAATTTCGCTGTGTTTGAAAGGAAAATTTGTAAAACGAAATCAGTAGAGACAGTCGAATAAATGATGGTTCCAAAGAATGAAATACATCCAGCTGTAAACTCATTTTTTTTCAAATTAATTATTTTTTTATGCAAAGTTATTTTATCCTCCTTAAAGTCTCATAATTAAATCGGATCAACCGATTTCACCTGGAATTTTGCATCGGAATAACAAAAATGTCCAATTGGTTGCAGGTTGAAAAAAAATTGTTTACAAAAATAACTATCGAAAAATAGCACTCGTAACAAACTCAGCAGCGTCGCGTACGCTAAATTAATACCGTAGGTACTACCTCCGCTATTATTTACAAATGATAAGACCGTCCTAATGACGAAGAATTATCTAAATTTAGATTTATACCCGAGGTCTGGAGCTGTTTGCTCAACCAACCCTGAAGAAACTTTGATTCAACATTTTTTCCAATACAACTTGTTTCACAATTGAATATATGCTCATAATTTACAATCTCAATAATAATTATTATTTTGAATTTAAAAAAAAATGGCAAATAAGAACGAAAAAATAATTCATAAATTACGTACTTACGATTTGGACAAATTTATCACAAAATCAGGTTTACAGAGCATGTATGAATTTCGTGTAATATTTTTCCAATAAAATAAAAGATAATTTTCACCATTATCGCAATTCGTGACGGACAATTACAGAATTTGTGGATGCAATAGCATTTTTTCGATTACGAATAAAAAAAAACGTGAGATTTACATTTATTTGTTATGATATTAAATATTAAACGTTAATCCACGTTGCTGTGAATTTATCGTGGATGCGAAACCGCGAGTTTAACACACATTTGGTGCGAATAACCACCCACATTACATGAACGATGTCTGGAAAGTCGGTGATATAGCATACGTATTTTGTCCCAAGAACTCGACACTTTGTCGCCTTGTTCCTTTCCATGACGCACGTGGGCTTCTTCACTTACGTCAGCACTTTCTGCAGCGAATAAACGTGATTGAACTGTTTTTTTTCTCTCTCTCTTTCTCTCGCTTCAAACGTTACGCTATTACACATTTGAACATCAGTTTTTCCACCTCTCCGCGTGTTGCTATATTTTTCTCCCAACGCAATCGTGAGCCATCGATTCTACGGATATCACGATCGAAATTACACGGCGTTCAATAAAAAATGTCGAAATTCCCAGACGCGGATGTGAACGATAGGCCAGAGGAAATGAGATGAATTTAAAGATTTTTCAGCGATAGAATGTTCCGGAAAAGAAATCATACGAAAAAAAATCATTCGCGAAGAAGGCTTATTCATTTCGGGTGATGAAAAATATTTTTAAAACAGTTTTGAAAAAAGAATGATTCGAATAGTTTCACGGAACACGTTGTCCTTTTGTGTGAAATTGATTCGGTCATTTTGCCGAAAACACGTGAATTTTTTCTCGAATTTCTGCGACGTTTTGAAATTTTGGCGAATTTTCTTCGCAAATTTTGAGAAGTTTCTGGACGAATAACGAATTAATAATAATTGTCGTGTACGAAGGTTCATCGTTCGTTGGAGGAAACTTCCAGTCCATTGAACAGAAAGGACAAAATGCATGAATTCTTTTCATACGAAAAGAGAGCGAGTTTTCGAGATATTTTTCGAACTTTTTTAATATTATTTTTTTACTTTATACTATTATTTTTTTCATATTTTTATACCATCACTGAGCACTTGAGATTCGCGGTAAACGTTGATTCGTTGCTGCGATTGTACGTCCAGTATCTCCCAGAATCATTTTATTCTGTTAAAGAGAAAACAAAACCGTTGGCTGATTAAAAGTCGAATTATTGTAAAGGTTGATTTTTCAGCGTTATTAAATAAACCCGAATCCCACGAAGCTCACGTTTGCATATCGCTGGAAAGCAATGAAAATCTGATGTCATTTTTAAACCAACATTATTTTTGCGATTTTGAAAATTGTAACTCCGAAACGATAAAAAATATAAAAATAGAATACATTCAACACCACTGAGAAATTTTAAAAAATGATGAAATATCATATCTTCGTTTTGTTCCATCGATGCAGACTTCGAAACCATCGAATCCCTCCCGTTCAATTATCGCAAGATTATTCCGAAAAATCGCCACGATATGATTTCGAGAGGATTCGCAAAGAACAAAAATGTATACGTTCGTCCGATGCTCCCGATTGTCCATTTGAGTTTTCGTGAGATATTTCGTCGGCTCGATTTTTTTTCATCATGTATAAAGAAGTGCGTAGATTATTTACACTCGTTCTGACGTTGTTGGGGACTTTGAGCAATTTATGGAAAGAGAAATTGACGTCGCAGGTTATATATACAAATTGGCCATGCACGACGTCAAAGTGCGAATAAATCTAGAGCTCGATCGATCCATAACATCGCCGCGGTGTCAATGACCTCGATTCCCGCGTTCGTCTGAGTATATATACGTTCTATATATTATATGTGTATACAGGGTGTCCCAAAATTTGATGCACGCGATTCACGGGTGGATAGTTCGTGAAATTCCGAGTCGAAAAGTCTGTAAGCACTTTTGAATCTGATGAACGCCTTCAGAGTTATTCATCATCTTAGTTCGGCCAATCGGAGGCTCGCGACTGCACGCGGCAGGGAGGGGAGCGCGTGCGCGTCCGATCGGCTTACATTTTGACGAGCCATAACTCGACAGGGTTTCATCGTATCGAAAAATGCCAAAATACTTTTCGTCATGGAATTTCGTCGAAATTTCAACCCAAAATGATCAACATCCACTTCTGAGACACCCTCCATATTTTTTATATGTATATATATACATATATATATATAAATAAATATATACACGTAATTTTGCGCCGTGGAGGCAAAATGCCGACGAGAATTCTGCGGCTACGACGCTTTGCCCGTCGATGAAACCGCTTTACCATCTCTCTCTTTTTATTTCTCGTCCCTGACCGTCCCTCCGATATCGGGCGTCATCGTCTTCGTCGCCGTTGTCGTCGAGTATATCATTCGCGTCACTTCTCGTCCCAATCCCGAATATATATATCATTGCCATCGTCGTTTCATCCCTCTTTGACCTCGAGGATATTTTTTATTCATCGTGGCCAAATCTTTGAGACGCGAAACGCGATTAACACGTTTAAGAAAATGAAATGGAGCAGATTTTATATTCGTCTCTAAGTTTATTTTTATTTAATTATCGACCTTTGCTTGTGTCTGACAGTTTTCGGACATGTAAAAGGACCAAAAAAATCACCAAACGTGGTGTTGAAAAACATGAAACAATTATATTTGCCTGTCCACGAAAAGTTGTCAAAAATTGGTTTATAGTTTTAGGTTAATTTATAGTTTATAGGTTTCATTCAATAAATAAAATATGTCTTTCGCACTTTATAGATTTTTTTTTACGTTATTATATTTATTACATTTTTTAAACCGTCGATTCTCCTTCGACTATGATTTGTTTAAAAAACGTTATACTTGAGAAAATAAATGTTCAAAAAAGTGCATACCGAGAAGAAGTTTCTCTATTCTCTTTTAGAAATTCTTTGTTATTCCTGGACGCTGCCACTAGCAGAATGGAGAAGCGTTGTTCGTCCGGACACGCTTTTCGCGTATGCTTCAGATCAGTGCCTTTAGGTTGATCTAAAGTGAAGTAAAACGCCATCATATGTACTGGAAAAACTCGAGGAAAGCTAACAATTTACCAAAATGCGACTTCCCGTTTCGGATTCACGGGCGACAATATGCACATTTATAAAAGGAGCATTTTATGCAGAGTGTCCTAAAACTTCATGCACATAATTTGCAGCTGATTAGGTCATGAGATTCTGCCTCGAAGAGTCCTCAAGTATTTTTTGATCCGACGAACCCTCATCGAGTAATGAATCATCGTAGTTCGGCCAATCGGTTGCTTGCGGTCGCGCGGCGCGAGCGGCAGAGAAGGGAGCGCGCGCGTCCGATTGGCTCAAGCTTCGACGGTTAATAACTCATCAGGATTTGGTCGTATCGAAAAATACGAAAGAACTTTTCGACTCAGGATTTCGTCAACTTTTTACCTCGGAATTATCGACATCGAGTTGTCGGACGCCGTGTATAATTTAAACACGCTCCTCTTGGACGCAACACCATTGATGGCTGGGCATCAGAATTTTTTAAACAATTGGAATAACATATCGCCTTTCCAATCCAATCGATTTTCGTGTATGAACTCATCGGGATTAATCAAATATCGTTTGGTTCGTCGGCGAAACAACAACGTTTCTCGAGTGCTTGTCAGCCTTGAATTCAAACTTGGCTTGCAGATTTTATACTCGATTTACATCCTTGTGGCACAGAAAAAATGTTATTCCATCCAGAAATAATAATGATCCGTGGGAGATGAAGCAACACGAGGCAATCGTGAAAGTAACCAATACATCCGGTATTCCGCAACTGGATTTCCTTGAAAAGAAATTTCCAGCACAAAAATAATTGCACCGTGTGTGTCCTCCGTGCGGAGGTCGCGATGCGAGGTTTATATCGTTTCGTTTTCTCGATTTAATTTCCGATAAAACGATGACTCTCTTATCATATCGCAGGAAATGTTTTTCGTTACGATAAAATGTTTATTTGATAAATATTGCTTCCATTCTCGAACAAGTCATTATTTTCAGGCACCAACGCGCACGGTTTTTTCACGATTTTATGCTTTGACGGACCGGGTGTCTCGTAAAAAAAAATAAATAATAAAAAATGAGTGTCTTGCGCTACGAAAAAAAGAAACAAATTTCCAAAACGAAACGCCGCCGTTTCGCCGAAGATTTTTCATTGAAGAAACAAACTGAATTATCCGCTGATAATGCAGTTTATTTTTGAATTTTAACGTAATAATTATTAGAATCGAATCAGTCGATAAAAACTGTAATTCATTGTGTAATTTAGCGTTCGAAAGAAGACAACATTTTGTAAATGCTCTCGACGCTGTTTGTTCCAACAAACCGCTAATTGATATTGTTTGAATATCCGAATATATAATTTACGAATGAACAATTCCGTTCCTCATTAAAAAAAAAAACAAACAATTATCCCGATTCTTCGGTACTTTCCAGTCGCTCGCAGTTTTTTTTTTTACGTAACGTTATTTTCAATTTTATGTAAAAAGTAAATTGTTTCTTTTTGTACTTTTTATTATCGATTTACGATAGAAGCGCGAGCAATAAATCGGCAATTTCATCGGCTCTGCTAAAGACCTCAAGTTTCTGCTGTATAATGCAAAAACGTGCACGAGTTAAGGATAATTAAAAACGCGATGTATATCGAACGAGATTTATCCCCGCAGCGGAATACTTTTTGGCTGGCTGATACTCGTGCAGTCGCGCATTTCATTGGCGTCAAGGTTCCTCGCAATTATCGAGACACGCAGCGATGAAACCTTCGATCTATCGACATCCACAATGGCTGCAAATTTGCCAGTTATATATAATATACACACATACATTTCCGTGCAACAAAAATTACTCGTTTTCTATCGCATCACATTATTTTTTGCGCTTTTTTTTTTAACCAACCCAATCACCGACATTACTAACGTATACCAGGGGATGTTTTTTTTAAGCAACGTTTCCTTTTCTTTTATCCGAGTTTAAAAATCGATAATACACGTCTCAGGCAAAATGTTCACGCGATAGATAGAAAATTCTGGCTCAATTACGGACTCGAAAAAATATTATCGACGAAAATCAATCCTGACGTCCAACTGCACGGTATTCGGCGGTACACGTTTTTATATAATTTTTTTTTTTATATTTTATGTAGATTTTATACATTGACGTTTCTCAGCTGTTGAAAATCGTTATCCCGTGACGATAATTGAGTGAAAAATGCTCAAGATGTGGTTTTTCAATCGATACATGTATATTCCCAGGAAATACTAATTACATTTAAAGGTCTTTTGTTCCATTACCACTTTTACGTCATCTCACCGTCTGACGTCACAGATACAGAAAAATATCTATAGAATGCTCACGATACAAAGAAAAACATGGATATAATTTTGAAAATACACGAGATTGGCTGTCGTGAAATCAATGATCACCAAATCGAGCAACATTTGTTATCAAAAACTGATAAATTACGATGGAAATGAGGGGGTCTCGACATCTTATTCATCGATAAAAAAAAGCCACTTCCGTACTTTTTACATAATCCACGAGTTAACATTATATTCATAAATAAATATATTCATTTATTCATTTTCGAAAGCTGTTAATTACGATGGTGATTAGTCCGTTCAATTGGCGTCTCACGTGGATTTTATCCGACAAATACGGTGAAACAGTCGTCATCTTCGTGTTTTATCCATTTTTGGTAAATAAACAGATTATATTTTTGAAAAAAAAATTCAGAATATCGAAAAAATAATCCAACATTGATATTACACGTAAGGATAATCGTGAAGAACCCTGAGCGTCAAATTTTCGAAAAAAACATTTCACGAAATTCGTGTTTTTTTCAAATCTCGAAAATAATCGTTGTACGTCCAATACTCATTCGTTCGTCGAATACTCATTCGACTTTTCGATTTCATCCAACTCGTTTGGAAAACACGGAGTAGCAACGGAGAACGGACGATGTTTTCCCTTCGAAATATCGAAGTAATTTTCAAAAATTTTGAAACCTCGTCGACGCATAAACGTTAATCGATATATTATTCCAGATTGATTTATCTCGAAGATATCTGAAACGTTCGTCAGCCTCTTATCGCGATGTTTAATTTGTTAAGTCATTACCACGCGTAACCTTGTCAGTGAAATGTTCACGGGACACTACCTCGAGCATTTACGCGAGTTTTATTTTTTTTATTTTTCATAACTTTTAATCGTCATATCCTTGACCAAAGTAAAAGTTTGCCGGACAAATATTCTTCCGGAGAGCGAATAAACAAAGCTACGACACAAATGACCCATTATTTCAGCGAAAATACATGCTTTCCTCGTTCTGTTTGATTCTCCTCTCTGTTTTAACGTGACGGAAGTGCACCTATACATTTGCAGCTTAGAATTACAGTGGTGATCATTAAACGCGGCAATATGGTTTTTCTTGTCAATTGACATTAACGGAAAAATAAAAATAACCGTCGCTCGTTATTCCGGGATCAAGTAGAGTTAACCCTCTACGAGCTAGCACGCAGAGCACGAAACTCCACGCACGAGGATTTTCATTTTTTCCAAACAGCGCAATTATTTTTTTTTTCTCTTCCTTTTTGATGTTTATTCAAACAAATTTCATGTAAATTAAAATAATATATAAATATAAAAATCGTAAATTGTTCGTATGAAATGTATCGAAGGGACGTTGAGAACAAATTCCGAACATTTATGAACATGGGAATGGTCAAAATATATTCAATTTTCCCAATGGCTCAATTGTTTCTATTTTTCCTCATTTTTTTCCCCCCATTTTGTTCGTTACACCGTGTATCGGTTTTCATTACACATTGATTGTACTTTTTTCGCGCAGACTTTGCTATTAAAAAGCGAATTTCATGATACGAAATTTCTTTAAATCAATGTGTTGATTAATAAACATTTATTGAAATTCAAAATTGTTTGGAAAATATACCAAAGAGATTTCGCGAACGAACTTGCAAGATTTACAAACATGGAAATGCTCGAAATATGATGCAATCGGTCACAAAATTCTCCTGCATATCGGTTTGCATTGCACAATAATTACAAAATTCTTCGTACGTCCGTATTCGCTTTTGAAAGTTTATTCACATAAATTTAATACTGGGAATCTCCGACACGTCACAAATTGATGTTCGATTGTAATTATCGGAATGTTTCATCAAGTATTCGAATTGCGAACTTAAATTTATCGAATATTTATCAATGAAAATTGTAAAATCTTCAAAAAATACATTGACCTTAAAAATTTTCAAGATTTCGAAGCATGAAAATCATCAAAGTACGCTGCTGCTGCAATAAATTAATTCGTCGATAAATACGCGATAAACTAAAGTGGTATAAATTCGTAACAAGAAAAAAAAACCGACGTAAAAAAGGCAACCGTATTGAAAAAATAATCTTCGATGAATCGTGATTTTTGGTAAAGAAAGGTATGAATTATGTATACATATGCGTTGAGATATCGTCGTGTGCCACGAAAAAATTCCACCAGTCGCAAAATCGATCAATTGCGATAAATCAAGGTTACATATATGATTACGAGTATTATCTTCCTGGAAAAAAATATTTTCGTACTCGTAATTTCGAAAAATTGCCAGCTCATTCCTTTATCTTCTCGTGACGAGAGCGAAAAGACGAAAAGAAAGAGTTATTCGAAGAGCTGCAAAAAAAAGGAACGAAAAATACTGAACAAACAAAAAGGGTGTAAAAATGGAGCAAACTTCTTCGCTGATTGCTCTATTCAGAGACTTTGAATATCTGTTGCATGTTTTCTCAGGCGAGAAACACGAGAGACGATCGAGAAACGAGCATCGAGCTTGAAATAAATATCGTCAAATAAAAATAATTAAACAATTAATAACAAAACGACTGGACGTTGTTTCATCAGTTCTTTTTTTTCTTATACGAATCGTTTTCCCAAACTCGTTATGAGAAATGAATAAAAGTGATTTACTTACGAATAAATTAAAAAAAAATATCCCAAAATGACTCACCTTTCGTATTTTACCTGCATCGAGTGCGCCGAGCTCTCGTCCCAATAATTCTGAGTCTCCATCATGCTGGCTCATAGAACAGATACGCTCTGCTCGTGATATGAAAAATGAGAAGGCAAAGGCGTCCGATAACGTTAAAATCCCTCGGTGGGATGACACACACGTGTATTTCTTTCACCTGCTGCACAAGACTCGAACACTGGTTTAGCCGAGCGCACGAATGTCTAGAGACACGTTACGAGTGAGTCTTTTCGAAAGAAAACGAAAAAAAAAACGTGAAATAAATAAATAAATAAATAACTCGTGTTCGTGAGAACGAATGATTTTTTTTATCAACAATGTCAGTTCGAAGACCGCACGTGATTATCCTCTCGAATTGCACACTGCACGAGCCACGGTGCGAAATATAATCGCGGATATAAGAAGAAGTCCGTGCGTACCGCGTCTTTCCTCTCGGTTTATCTGAGCGACAATACACGCGCGGTAAAACACCCACTCGCGAGATGCGAAAACGAAATTCGTACGATAACCCACGAGAGCAGGAACGCACGTAGGGATTATCGTCGATGAAACGCAGACGAGGAAAAAAAAACGATACACTTTTACGTCTCCGGAGATATATTGGTCTGAATTTTCTTTTCCTCCACTTTTGGTCTACTGTGGTCCATCAAGGAGCTTTTTTCAGGTGGAAAAACGACGATACCACGACGTTACACCTTTAGGAATTAATTGTCACATGTATATTTACATATACATTTATATATACATGTACATGCATTCATGAATATATAAAAATGTATATGTTTGTACGACACTCGGGGTACTTTCACTGAAATGCATACAGCAGCTGTACACGTTGTTTAAATACGAAAAAAAAATTCAAATCCCGCAGATCTTTTCGTTGAAATTGCCCATTAATCGAGACAAATAAAGTCTCGCGTACGTCAGACTGTGGTTTTACCTTCACTTGTTTTTTTACGATTTTTTCGCATCAATAGCGACGGATGTGTTTAGAAATAATTATACCCAAATGTTTGTTCGATCAAAATATATGATGATATTTTGATGGTCCAGACGGGACGAAAAGTGAACGATTTAGTCATGAAAGCATGATTTTTCGATGCGCATTCGACGTTTGATATCCGTTGTGACAGGCGCTCGTCGAGCTTTTACTTCACACTTGGTTACGAGTGTCTGGTCACGTCTGTCGCACAGTCGCATTATCTACTTCGAGAATCGCGGGAGGGGAGAAAGGCGAGAAGGCGCGACTCTCTCTCGCGCCAGCGCGTCGGTCGCGTCTGCCATCTCGCTTTTTCCACTTGGAGTCGTGAAACGAGACTCGATCGGTTCTTTTTCCCCTCAGTTTCCTAATTTTGGAAATGTTTGGCGATAATTCGTAATTCACCCACGACGTCTCACGGTTTTTTCATATTTTTTTACGCTCGAACGTTAATTGTCGTGAATTTTCGAAATTCCTTTAGTTCGATGCTCTTTCGAGCCTGAAATCGAGCTTTTTCGTACGGATTTTCGTTGGAGGTAATTTATAATCGTATTCGACGCGACGCAATGAGATCGCGGCTGTTGGTTTTGAGTTTACGATTTATTTATCGAACCGACAAGTATACGATATAACCCGAATTTTATTGATTATCGAAAATTCTTAGCTTCGTCGAAACAAGATTTTTTGTACCAATTATAATTGCAACAATTCATACGTTGTTCAATGCGATAAAATCACAGCTCATACTGCAACGGTGAGGTTCAATTTTACCATGAATTTGTCGAACTGATAAATAAAATATGACTGATAAATAAAATACGAAAAATTTCATTGAATATCAATAACTGCGTGGACGTGCGTGTGCTAATTCATTTACAGACATACCACTTTCAGTTTCGGCGAATCAAAATTTTTCAAAGCAATCGTAATTCCAATAATGTACATTTTATTCAACATTTCATACATTTATATCTCAGCAATAAAAGTTTCAATTTTGTCATCAATTTATCGAGCTGATAAACAAAACAAGACTAGAATTGCTGCGAAATCATGACACTCCAACGACGTTTCATAAATGTTCGAATTTCATCCTCGTTTGTCGATCGATAATCGATACTTTTTCGCGATTGATTCAAACGTCATTGAACGTCAAACATTTCACGAACGCGTGCGTATGTGACGATACACCTTTGTGCATCAACATATTATTTCAAGCTTGATCGAAAATTTATTCATGAAATTCCGATGCCTTCCGATTGTGCTCCCCACTCTCGGGACCTTTCCTTCATCCCCTCTCGTTCTCTTTCCGTTTTTATCTCGTCTTTATTTTTTCTTTCTCTTCGTTCAACCGATCCCCCACCCAGGGTTATTTGTCATTGGGTATTACCGGCTCGATACACCTTTTCCCAGGATCGCGAAAAAAAAACGGCAAAGAGGGGGGACAAATAAATATATATAGATGCTCCTGGTGGGGGGGAGGAAGCCCTCCCCGCTCGAGCCCTCCCGATAAGGCCGTTGACTTCTCTTTGCCCGCGAAATTCCTCGATGTATGTATACGCGATGACCGAGGCGACAAGCGCGTCTCGCTTAGCCTTCCGAGAGACTTTGGCTACAGTCATTCACATCGAAATGGCTTTTCTTTCAACGTTACTCAACTTTTTTTCATGAAAAATTTCGTCAAAATTGAAAATGAAGGAATAATATAGAATTTGGAAGAATCGACGAATCGCAACGTCGTTTTTTTTCGCCTACAGGCAGTCCATCGTCAATTACTTGGAAATTACTTTTCTTTGAGCATTTCAGAGGGTCGAAAATAAAAAAAAATGCATCTTTTTTTAAATCGACGTCGAACCGACGTTCCTTTTCCTTTCCTCGTTATTCACTTAAAAACGAAAAAACGACGAATCGGAACATCGAAAATGAAGAAATAATATATCTTTTTGGAAATCAATGGGGGCCTTTGGAACAATCGACAAATCGACGTTCTTTTTCCTCGCCTGTACAACCGCTGGATGGTCATTCGCTTTTAAACGACTTTTCTTCCGATATCGTTCAACTTTTTTCATGAGAAATTACAAAATATAAAAACAGAAAAAAACAACCGAACGAAAGGATCATCGGGAATGAAGAAATAATATTTTTTTTTTTTAAAATCGATCTTTGGAACAATTGACGAACCAGCGTCGTTCTTCTTCGCCTTTAAACGCTGGATCGTTCGAACGCTGTCGATTAAGCACTGATTCACTGATAATTACACGTGATTTTTTTTTTTTCTCCAAACGATCACACGGAATCCAAGCGCAAGTTCGATCTACTTTGACGATCGAGCTGCAATTTTCCGCAATGCGTCCGACATCGGACGTGTTGAAAAATCGTTCTCCGTCATACGACCTTCATCCCCAAAAATTCTCCACCAGCGCAAAAACGGAATTTCCCTTCGCTTTTCGCAAAAATCGCTTTCAGTAAGACCGATTTATCGCGATATTTCCCTTTTGCTTTTGATTAAATCGTAATCATTCCTCTCACAACACTAAATTGCCCGATGAGAATTCACTGTGGTCCGTTCCGCGGAATCCCAATTTTTTCCCTCATCCCAGAGATCCGCCCAATGACATTTCGAGCACCTCGAGATTTTTAATTTTTAATTACCGTTATCGTCACACATCGGATAGCTTTAAAGACGCGCGCTGGTTACGTCACCGCTGAATCACATTTTCAATATGTCTCGCGTTTGGGATTGGTTTTTTTCGATTTTTTTTTTTTCGTTTTTCCGCGAAAACTCCAATAAAATCGACGAAAAATCAGAGTAGCGTGGACACGCGTGTTGTTTCTTGGCACGTTGCGATGCACGAATAAAACGTTGTTGCGCGGCCCGGTTCAATTCTGTCCCGATCTGTCTCGGAGGAATTAGAGGGACAGAGAGAGAGAGAGAGAAGGAGAGCGAGTGGGAAAAAGAAACGTTGTCGTCATAAGAGCCCGTGGGACGAACCTTGTAGTGGGAGCGAGTCAGAAGAGAATTCAGGTACGGCAGCTTTTATCGCGGTGCCACGCTAATAAACGCCGACGAAATGCAAGAATTTATAAACTGGGTCATTATTCAGCCTCGAGTTTCGTGGGGTTCGATCGCTTGATTCTCGTTCTTTTTCAAATCGACACGCCTTTTCGGCCATTAATTAATTCGTTATTCAATTTTCTACAAAATCGAGATAACGATACGATATTTACGTCACGACGTGTCCATCGAAACGTTTTTTCATTTTTCATTCGTTTTCATTTTCCAACTTGAGATCAGCTTCGATAATTCGCGATCAGAACGAGGGTAGCTTGAAATAAAAACGTTTCAGCTCCCAATATGTTTTTTATAATTTATTTGTCGTGATTTCCAATATCGACCGACTGCCATTTGTCGAAGTGAATAATAGAGTGAAGATTTTGGTCGAAGTATGCCTTCGAAGTTTTTTTTATTCGCCCAACGTTAGCACCAGCCTCGATCAGAGATGGGATGGTCGAAAAACTGATTATTTATTCAAATTCATTCGTCCCACTCGTCGATACTCTGATTTTACTCTGACTCAATTTATTTAAAAATACTTTGGGCGTTTATCGATTTTTAGCAGGTGTGGCGGTCGTTGCTGTCGACTCCAAAAACACGTGGTGAACCATGCATTTTGCGAAAGATGTATTTAAACGTTTTTCGGGTCAGTCGGGAAAATATCGTTCGTGATTCCATCGTTATAATTTTTCCAATCGATTTTGTCATTTTAAAACGAAAAAAAAAATTATTGATTATTCTTAATGATCGTGGCGATTGTCTCCTCTGTTCTCCGAGACACGTGAATCGACCACAAATCCGTATAATGACGTTTTCGCGAATCATAAATAAATATATAGGATTTTTATCTCGCGAGGAGTTTTGTCAACACGAGTCGAGACGTTCCGTTCCGTCATTAGTGATAACAAATTCTCGTGACATGGCTGGCGATAGGTGCATCAACGAATCATGCCCACGAGCACATTGATACGCTAAATTATAATGCGTTACGATGATAAGAAACGTTTGAACATTGTACTCTGCATAAGTATACAACGTCAGAGAAACTGATAACATTGTAGGGGTAATAAACTTTCTAACGGTGTTTCTTATCGCGTTATTCATATACACATGTTGCACTGAAAACCAATGAAATTGTTGTACACACTTGCAGTCATATAGATCGCTATTTACATTATTTCAATGCATCATTACGTATACGACTGAGAGTATAGAAAAATTCTCTTTTTGCTTTTTTTTGCGTTACCCCCAAATAATGTCATTCATTAACAAGCATGACATTCGTATGGAAGTGTATAATATAAATAATATCCTCAATGAATTTTCTTGCTCGTTTTTTTCTTTATTTTCAATATGTTCAAAAAATTTCTTCAATATGTTCAAAAAATTTCTTCAATATGTTCAAAAATGCTATGTACTTCATACGATTTGAATCAAGGACGAAGGGAAACCGAAGCGAACACCTCGGAAATCCTTTAAGAGGGTCGTGGCCGATTTTTTTTTCCGAAAAATTGGTATATTTTCGAAAGAAAAGTGTGTTTTTCCACCTAGCTGACGTTCCAAAATAAAAACTACTGTGTCTATGAAACTGAGGCTTTCGTGGCTTGTTCTCCAGGGGTGAAGCTGTCGTCTGAACCGAAATTAGAATTATTCAATCCGTTCGATCCATTTTTCAAACAATCTGCTTAGAAAAAAAGCTTGTAAATTTTGAAAATACCGATTCTTCCTTTTTTTTTAATCGCAAGAATATCGTGTCAGTCGAATTCAAGTAGGGTTGAAATCATGCCGGCAAGATTTATCATTGAGCAAGGACAAGAAAAACCAATTTCCCCATCGCTTCGAAGCTTTGTTTTGCAACCGATTTTTTCAAAGTAAAATGTACTTTTTTTCATAAGAAAACTCCAGAGCTGCAAGCTTTTTATACACTACAACCCCGATTTTTTCCCACCTCGCGATTTTCCCAAAGAAATAAAAACATTCGTAAAAAATTCGCGCGCTCAAAAACAGCGCTCAAATCTGAATCGTACGGTACCGAAAATTCGAAGTTGCGGAATTTCTGAATGAGAAAAAAAACTTCTCGAAGAAAATCATCGAGATCCCACAGTCCTTCAACCCTTTGCGGCATAACGGCATTCCACAATGCCACCCTTTTCGAAACAGGTTTTTCCGGTTTTAAAATAGTTTTCATTCGATAAAACCGCGTTTTTTTTTCGCAATTCCATGATCTCTATACGCCGAAGGATCAAAGCTTGCGTTTAAAGTGTTTTTATGTTTTTTCAATTTCTTTTTGTTCTGCTTTTCCGGCGTTTTTGAGTTTTGGTAGTCCGACGATGATGGATTCGTAATCAGCGACCTCGAAAACCCCTGCGTACCAATTTTGACAAGAATTCGTTGACTCCAAAAATGTGTGCGGCAAATAATTAAGGTATCTTCGTCGGATTACCTCGAAGGGGGGAGTTTTTCCAAAAAAAAAGCGACGAAATTCCAAACGACCCAAACACCGATATGCTCCCGATGTGTCCTCGGAATCATGGTGGATTTTTTTGACCTTGGATCGCTGGAGCGTCGATGGAAACGAGTGAAATTCTCTCAGAGCCCTTTTCCAGGGTTGAACTTGGGGTAAAACGCGAGGAAACGCCAAGTTAGTCGCGTTAATTAAGCGCGGGGATGTTTGAGAACTTTGAGACGATACTGCAACAACTTGCACACTCTCGTTAGGTTCAAAGAGAGGGGGATTACCCGCTCTCTTCGAGCAATACCAACCACGCTATTCGACACGTGCGCGTGACGTCACGAGGCCGGTCACGCGAGCACCGTGTGCTCCTGGTCACGTGTACCGTCACGCGCTCACGATCCGACACTTTTCTTTTTTTTTCTTTTTTTTTTTTTTGCTTTCGCCTCTCCGTCTCCCTCTGTACTCTCCTGTATGGTCCACGCTTTTTCATCGAGCTTCATTCCCTCCCTCCCTCCCCCCTCCCGCTTCAACCCTTCACCTGCCGCTCACCTTTATCGCACAGGCAGATATCGCGGTCGTTTGGAAATTCGCGAGATCCTACTACGTTTTCTCTCGGACGGTGTCGCACACTCCGTTCGACGCATCGCGGAGACATTCGTCCTTTCGTCCGTACTCGCGAATTGTTTTTTTTTTTTTTTACGATTCGTCAGGTTTCCATGGGATTTTCGAGCACTCGTGTTCATCGAAACACCCCATTCGACGAGGTAATATCTTTTTATCGGATGAATAGACTGAATTTTGAAAAAAGTGCATAGAATTTGGAAAAAAACAATCGCTGTGCACTTTATGCTCGCGTAATTATTTCACAAGAGTTCAGAGTAAATTGAAAATAATGGAATACGAATTATTCGGTATGACAGTGTGCTGAATAGTTTTAGTAAAAAATTTGTACTGCTGTGGAATTTTCGCTTGGAACTCTGTGAAATTTAGCAATTTTACAAAATTTTCCTCTGTCGAATTAAATTTCCGACTCTTGCGCATTTTAATCGCAATAATGTATCCGAATTCCGAGTGGAATAATTCGAAATTGCGGGTACTTTGAAATTCGAATTTTCGAAATGGAAAAGTCGAAAAAAAAAAAACAAACGACACAATATGTCCCGTTCGAGTTGAATAATTCGTAAGTTTGGATTATTGCTGCGACTATTACGGATGTGGTGTTTTCGAATATTAAAAAACTTGCAATAATCGAAAATTTTCAAAGTACCCACACTCCCCTGGTATTTATTTTATTTTATATATTTTTTGGACGATTGAATTGTTGCGAAATACGCAGCTCTCTGTACGTTCGCTGCTTAAATTCCTGTCTCGTCGTGATTATACAAGCTTAATTGAAGACAATTACGATTTTGCAAAATTGACGTCAATGCAATACGTTATGGAGTAATTTAGGAATTTTATGTACGGACTGTAATGAATGCAAAATACGTGATGAAAAATTAATATCACTTTGCACGTTGTTTAATTTTTTCGTAAAAACGTGTGCGTAGAATATGAGCTCCGATGTATGCACGTTACGCTCGTAAAATCACACGTGTGTTTAGATCAATCTGTCGAAATATATATACGCGTAAAGCCGATGTATTTTCCGCTCGGTTCGGAAGAAAATAATCTGTCTGTAGCAACCGCGGTCTATTTTTATCTCCGTTTTTCTACACTTGCTACACAAACTCGTACACATCATCTACGATTCCACGACAGTTTTAAAATCCAATCGTTTCATCAAAACTTGAAATTCCGCCAAATTCTTTTTTTTTTCATAAAATAATAAGATCAAGTTTCCTGCGAAGAACATTTTCTGTTTTTCTTCTTTTTCGAAACTCCAGCGATTTTTTTTCACCTTGTTTTTTATTTGTTTCATTCACCGAAAATTAATGAAGAAAAACAAGGAGAATGGCGTACCCACGTCAAATCGGGAAAAACAAATGATAAAAAAAAATCGCGATTACGAGATACAATCTCCGAATTTTGTGCGAGTAATCGCGATTCTGTAGGATTTTCGGCGAGTTGACCCCCCTTGATTCGTGAAAACCAAAACGAACACGAGTTTGCCCGTTTACTTTTTCCCGCTATTTCTGTGAGATTTGAAAAAAAAATTCCCCCGTAATATCTCGCTGAAAAGGAGTCTCCTTCTTCATTGCAAAGAGGTCTAACCTGATCACGCTGCGAATTAAAAAAACAAGAGGATATTCCGACGAATCGATATTTTCAAACCGAACCATTACGAATTCGCGATCTGTGCCATTCGAGATTTTTCCTCGAGGAAACATTGAGACACTTGAGATTCTTTTTTTCGTTGTTTTTCCCTTGCGCATAGCTTTCTTATTTTCGAAAAAAAAATATGACGAATTATCAAGTGCATCAATTATCGAGACGTTTGCGATTCCGTCGCTGTTTATATATTCGTACGTGCGTGTATGTGCCTCTGTCTAGTTTTGAAATATTTCTACTTCGCGCGATCGCCCATAAGAAAGATGATGTAGGGGGCCTTGACTCAAATTGAAACGTTCACTCTCGTAATTATAGAGCACAACACATTCTCCTTTGCACGCCCTGCGTTTTATTATTTTAGCGCGACAGATAAAAGGAGAAGCATTCGTGACCGGCTCTCGTCGGTTTTATACCTCATCCATGGATAGTCGATGAGCAACGACGATGCAATTAAACGTTTATCGTCGCACGTGTGATATTTTTCGGGTGACACCACATCTTTGCATCTCGCGTCGGACGAGATGATATCTGATTTAGGGATGTACTGCACCCATAGTCTCAAGAAAATCAAAGTAGAATGAGGATTTCGCCTACTTGGCGATATTATAAAAATCTGAAAAAAAAATCAATCGTACGCAAGATGCCGAGCACAGCAATTTTCAATGATAACGATAATAGAAAGTTATCAACGGATTGTTGAAAAAAAAAATACCGAAAGTAAACGGTGAACTTCTCTTCTATTCGTGCTAAATTAATTCGATCGTTTTTTCGAATGCACTTGAATTTTTTTTTAATTTTCATTTCGTTTAGAATCTTTTTTTGATTTGTTTCGAAAAAATGATGAAAAATTGCAAAATCACTCATCATTTCTCGTACATGAAGGTTTCTCGGTACTTGCGAGGAATTTCCGAGCCGGACGGTTTCGTTTTAAAGTCTTGCACGAAAATTGGAAAAAAGGAGTTTCAAAATGCCGACGAAATTTTGAAAAAGTTCAAGTGCATTCGGAAAAAATGAGCGAATTCATTTAGCACGAAAAGAAAAAAAGTTCACAGTTTACTTTCGGAATTTTTTTTTTTTCAAGATTTGCTGATAACTTTTTAATACCGTTGTAATCGAAAATTTCTGTCCTCAGTACATACGATTGATTTTTTTCAGATTTTTATAGTAAATTTAGATTTTAGTAAATATCGATTTTCATAGGAATTTCAAAATGCCGACGAAGCTTTCAAAAAATTCAAGTGCATTCGGAAAAAATGAGCGAATTAATTTAGCACGAAAAGAAAAAAAGTTCACAGTTTACTTTCGGAGTATTTTTTACGATTTGCTGATAACTTTTTAATACTGTTATTATTGAAAATTTCGGTCCTCAGTATGGTACATACGATTGATTTTTTTCAGATTTTTATGGTATTGCTGAGTACACGAAATTCTCATTCTACTTTCGTTTTATTGAGACTATGGGTGCCTTACATCCTTAATAAATCTGGGGTACGATATCTTAGATAATAATATGTCACTTACAGATAAGAATATCTCGATGGAAAATATTTCGGAGATTATTTTCTTCGAAATATTGGGTATGATTTAGGCGTGAGTTTGTTCGCTTTTAATTTTTTTCTATTGTTCATAGTGCTTGAGGAATTAATTGAAGAATCAAATTATCGACATATTTTATTAGCTGATTCCAATTGAAATATTTTTGCTAAAAGATGTATCGTCTGAAACGTTGGTTTTTGCGATTTTTTTTTGTCGAAATTTCACAGCCGAGACTGAAAAAACATTAATTTTCCAAATTTCGCCGATTTTTTTGTACAACAATTTCGATATCTTTCCAACATCGTTCAACGTGCGTTGTACCTCTTCTGCGAATGATTTTCTCTCAAATCTCCACACCATCGTCAAGTAAATCAAAAATCGCATTCTATTTCGTTTTTTTTTTTTGGGATTTCACCACGCTGATCTAATTCGGTTTTTTTTAGATCGATAATTGCTTGTCAATTATCTCGGTAACGCTACACACGTTGAATATTTCTTTTTCTTCCGGATGCAAGAAAAAAAAACGTCCCGGCCGCGTATTATTATTCGGCATCTAATTATCGCTTTTATAAAATAAGAGCGCACGTTTTTTTTCTTAACGTGACCCGTTTTTTCTGCTCCAAAACATGCAATTTTCCGGTAATTTTATTTCTTTACGAAAGAATTCTTAAAATCACGTTCGAGTCAGAGCGATAATAACACGTTTGAAATTGAAAAGCCGATTAGCAAATTGTGTGTATTTTCGAGCTGTTTCGCGATCATAAAAGCGGCATTTCGACAACTCGATATAGACGCGATTGGCTCCGGCGTTTTTTTAAATGAATTATACGGTGATTATTGGAAATTTGGCAATCAAGTCGGTCGCGAATCGTTTGATTTACTATCTTTTTTTCTTTCTCGCGAGATGTCGTTCGGTTAATGCGATGCGCGCGCGCTTGTCGCTTGCGCTGATTGCACGTGCGGAAAAGGGTAAAGCGTGATCGAGCGCGTGACTCCGCAGCCGAGGCTGCCCTTCTCCGGATCACGTGGAATTCAACGCGGAATTTCACTGTCGCTCTCTGGACGTACCTGGTATATCATATCACAGCGATACGCGTGCAAACAAAATGTACAAAATTGACCAATATGGGGCGTTCAATGTAAATTGAAAATATCCGATAAAAATCGGCAATTTTTGAGAAAATTTGAAAAAAAAAATTCAAAATGACCAAGTTACCACAAATTTTTCTCTCCACTCTTTCGAAAAACGTTAAGCGACGATCTTTCTTCTTAAATCCATCTGCCAATTAAGCTGTTCAAACGGTAAATCGTTTGGAAAGGAAAATTATGACAGTTTTTTTTAGCAAAAAGTGATTGCAGCTCTCGACGCTTCAAGCTGCGTTCGAAACCCTAATATCCCGAAAACCCGCAATTTTTCAATTCAGTAAATAACTTCGAGTCGCAAAGCATGATTTTCCCACTTGACGTCAAAAAAATCGAAATTTTGACCCTGCCAGCCGCATTTGGAAGCCTTCCACCATCTCGGAGTCATAAAACATACCGCTTCGCGAAATTCGTATTGCAAATAAGCTGCATTTTTGAACTAACGTGTATCGCCCCGATTGGCTACCTCGTAATAAAAAACCGACAACTACGATGATCGAAGGCCCGAGTTATTGTAACGAGGGTCAGTGAACGCAAACTGGCAAGGACGCCGGAAAAAAATGGCGGAGAAAAAAGGAAGAAAAGGGGAAGGCGTATGCGACCCGACGAACTTGCAATTCATTTATTTTTTCCTTTCCTTAAATCCCCCGCTACACTCGCGATTTTATAAAACCACGAGCGAGTGTCTTCCCACAATACCGCAGCTTTGTTCGCGAGCTTGGTCAGCTTTGAAGCGTTATCGCACCGGGACCGGTTCCAGACTGGATTTATGCAGTTTCATTATCATTACTCGCCTCGAGAGTTCAATAAGTCACCGGCGATTAAAATTTTAGCTCGACTCGAAGTAACGCGTCTGGCTCGGCGATCGCGCGTCTCTGCCCGACGATTTTCCATTGTCGCGCAAAGTTCCTCCCCTTTTTTCCAAGCTCTATCGTCATTTTCGGCTGTTTTTTTCTTTTGTTTTTTAACACTAGAAATACCGAAAGTTAGTATATACCTATATTGCCCAAAAGCGGTCAAAATGACTGTACTGCGAAAGAATAACGAATGTGTAAAGAAATTTGTTTAAAATTGATTTCTAATATTGTTTATATTATTTGCAGTTATACAACAAGTTATTAGTAAATATTAACGATAAAAAAAAATTTGCCGATTACAATTAAAATTTAATTTTAATTTTTTATTGAATTCAAATTTATTCAATTCTACTGAAATCTAATTAAAATTAAAAATCAGTCAAAATGACTTCCTTAGGCAATCCGATGTCAAAGACTCTGAAAAATGCGAAATTTTGACGTTCGCGACACCGCGAGCGTCGCAACTTTTCTCCGCGATCTTCGCTGGATTCGTCGCGAGACGGCCTTCCCCGTAATCGCAGGAAAAACATCCGCTTCTTTTCGTTTTATTATTTTTCACGCGACGTAACACGTGAGCGCGGAATCGATAACACGTTTTTCCGAGATATTCCGCGAAGGCGCGACTGGCTCGCTGATCATCGCGCCTCGGACGCTTCAATGTCACTTGACCATTTCCTTAAGGTGGTTCGCGAGACTCTCAAACGGCAGACGAGAATTCCGACTTTGCGGCGCGAACTATCACTCGTTGCTCGGTTCGTTGACGCGAATTTTTTACGGGCATGACGGAATAACGAATTTTTCAAATTCGTTTTCGATTTAATAATTGTTTATTAACTAACACGTTAATACAGAGTATCGAATTATCGTTAAAGTCTCATCCTTGCTTTATTTTTCATTCCGTTTTGTTTTGTTTTTTTTTTTCTGTCAAACCCTTCGTGATATCTTCGTGTGTGTGTGTGTGTTTGTGTGTTTTCGGTTTTTACAGATTCATGGTATTTTCATTGTCTAAATGTACACATGCAAATAACATTGCGTTTTAACGTCGATCCCCTCGAAATTCCTCCCATCCTCTCTTACGATAAAAGAAGAATGTTAAATACGGCGATCCGTTAATTTACAATGAATCCGAAACAAGATTTCAACCGAGCACTCGTCGAGTTGCGTTTTTCGAGTCCCCCAATGACCCGCGAGACTTTGAAAACCGGAAGCTCGTCCTTGGACCTTGTTCCCGATTTTTCTCAATCTCAGATTCGATCGTTGACGCGCGAAACGCAATTCTACGCTCGGACGGCGATCTTTCACGTGCGATTCGCGATAAAAAAGAGAAAAAAAAAAGAACAACAGAAGGGAAGTCACGATCGAATCCCGTCGTATTTTACGCGATATCGTTTTTATTCTCGCTTGTGTGATTTTTTCAAAACAAATGACTCTTGTCGTTTCTCGAGACGATGATTTTTCAGTCCCACCGCTGTCGTTGAATGCAAAGGAGGAATGCAGAAAAATTCATATATACATGTATATTATAATATATTATATTATAATATATATGTATAATTATATATATACACACACAGACGTGTATGTGTATAAGGTGAAATAAATTTGTCGCTTCCAACATCGATCGGATGTGGAAATAAGGTTGACCGCGCAGTTGAACGAATTTTAATGGGTCTAATAAAAGTGACGTTCGGATGGCTCGTTCGATAAATCGCATCAGTCGCGATCGCCCCTTTCCTCAGCGCGTTCCTCCGCCCTCGCTTTCATCCTCGTTATAAATGCCTGACCTTTGCTCTTTCGGAAATTCTCGTACGGATCATTGAGATTTATACCGACACCTTTGTACTGATCGTTCTTGTCTCTTATTTCACCGCCCGATATCGGAGCCTCGATGCCCTGCTCGTTGGCACCGAGGCCAGCGCCACCCCAACCCATTTTACGAAGCAACTGATGGCCCTTGTTGCTCTCGTCCAAGCTCGTCTCTTGCGTTCCCTTGCCCGAGTACGTCGTGCCTCTGGAAAAACGTTTTCAACGGAACGCAACGAAACGCGTTCGTTTCCGTTAGTCAAGAAGCCTCTCGAACGTCGCCCGAGTTATCAAAGTTTCAGGAGTTATCATCCGTCACAATTTTTATGCCAAATTCAACAACGCACGATCGAAACACAAAAAAAGGTACCTCGATCCTTTTCTTTGTTCGTAGCTCTTGTTCGACTCGACCGGTTTTTTTAAATGATCTTTACCCTTCGAGTGCACACTTGCGCCACCGATCAATAAGTGCATACTGGGTCATTTTGACACAAGATGTTTTGCGAGGCACTGTACCTCGGTAAATATTCGATTTTTGTTTTTGTCTCCAAAGACTTTTTTGCGGTAAAATATCCCTGTTTGAAGGCCCTGAAGTTTTTTTTTGACGAAAACGAAAAGTAAATGCCAAAATATTTGTTCAAAGTGGAGCCCTCGTTCTACGATATAATGCTAAAATCGAAAATGCTGTCATAATGACGCCATATGCACTCGAAGGGTTAAAACGTCAGAGGGTCAAAGTTTATGTTGAAATTGTGTGTTTTTTTCGAGTTTGCTTGTAGAAATTTGGAAAAGTTTTAGGAAAAAGTACCGTGCAAAGATTCGTTCGTAAAAATGGATTTGTGGAATGCCGCGAGTCGGACGGAGGCGGAAAAGGGAGAGAAAAAGTGGAGGAAAAACTCACAAGAAGCTCGGTGGCGTTGGACTTCTCTCCTGGCGGTCGCCGCGTCGCTCCGGACTTCTCTCCTTGTTGCTGTTTCTCCGTCGTCTGCTTCGACTCGTCGTGTGAAAATTCGTTCGACTGTTGCGCCTGTGATTGGCCGTCGGTGATCTCGAGCGACTTCTGCCGCGTGATCTCGAACGAGATCGACTGCGCGATTTGCTTCTGTAACGTTTCTTTGGTGGGCTTGGACTTTTCGAGCGTGGCCTCGTTATCGGCGACGGTGATCTCGATTTTTCTCTCATGCCGTTCATTATGTCCTCCTCCTTGCGCTTTCTCGCTGAGTTCTTCGCTTTGTAGTACTCGTACAGTCCCAATTTCTCCCAGCCGTCGCTTCTCGAACAATTTTTGAAAAAAATATGTCGATGTCGGACGCATTTTCGAGAAATTATGAGGTTTTCCGGCGAAAAAGTCATTACGTCGAGGGAAAAATGACGAAAAATGCACGAACGGAGAAGGGCCTCGACTCGAATCTTGGCTCTCAACGTTAATATCGAGAGGCGCCTGTCGTACGAAATGTTTTCGTCGGAAATCGAGTCGCGAAAGTAACTTTCGTGGATTTACAGTTTTACAAAGTTCGATTCATATAAAAATCGTCCTTTTTGTACGAATTACGGCAACAAACATCGCAATTGTTGGAAAATTTCGTGAAACTTTTTTTGCTGGGCGCTCCAGTGTGGAATAATGCCTGACGATGTTTTTTGATAAATAATTATGAGAAATTGGAACTGGCAAAACAACTTTTTCAATCGAGAATCGCTCAAAAATCCCTGTTCATTCATTGGTTTTTCTGAACGCACGTGTACATTGCGATTTTTCAAAAAATCAAGCAATTCCCAAAAAATTCCTCAAGAGATCATTGTTTGATAGTAAAATTGATGCCCTACAAAAAGAAGTTCTATACAATTTATAACGCTTACCGAGCGAACTTTGACCGCCCGAAAAGTGCCATGCGGCGCGCTCTTGATTTCAACGCAAATTAACGAGAAAAAGGTCATTTTGGTATCGAAAAATAAAAGAGAAATGTGAAATCCACAATTTTCCGTTCCCTCGTAAAACCTTTGTAATGACCCTTCAAAAATTACTTTAGCTTTTCGTGAACGCTTCCGACTCTTTGAGAGCTAAAATATCAATTGGCGTCTTCCCCCGTGCACTCGAGAATTTAGAACCCCGAAGTGGAAAAGATTTTCAACCCTTCGAGTGCACACTTGCGTCACCGATCAATAAGTGCATACTGGGTCATTTTGACACAAGGCGTTTTTCGAGTCGCTGTTGCTCGGTAAATATTCGATTTTTGTTTTTGTCTCCAAAGACTCTTTTGCGGTAAAATATCCCTATTTAAAGGCTCTGAACTTTTTTTTTGACGAAAACGAAAAGTAAATGCCAAAATATTTGTTCAAAGTGGAGCATGCATTGACAAATACACACTGTTAATCGAAAATGCTATGTGTAATAATGACACCATATGCACTCGAAGGGTTAAAAAAACCTCTTCTTTGCTCTATTTACCTGTCTCGTGGTGAATCGTGATTTGGCGGAGCGTAAAACGCTTCGACAGCGGCGACTAAACGCTCGCTAGGTGGCGCAGGAGGCGGCAATCTAATGGCATCGGGATCCAAGGATTTGTACTCGCCGTCTTCCAATTTAATAAGAGGCACCATTAAACCGGCTGGCAATTCGAAATAAGGCATACTGGGCACGAGATCCTCGATCGATGGTTCGTGAATGATCGGCGGTGGGCCGAAACCCGGCGGTGGTTTTGTGAAATCCGGCAGTGGTACATTCGCGAAGGGCGGAGGTGGTGGCGGTACGGTAGGCTGTACGCCCCAACCTGGCGGCGGCTGACTGAAGTTCAGATCGCCGCTCAACGGCGGTGGCGGCGGTGGACCGGCGAGAGTCGGCGGTAGACTCATATTCGGCTGGTTCTGAATACGTACGAAATTGATTATTCGCACGATATATTTAAAAAAAAACAAAAAAAACGACTTTATATTCGATGAATTTATGAAATTTGTTACTCAGTTCCGTCAAATAATATCCGAGCGTAATTTTCCGAGGCTCTCACGAAAGCGGATATTCATAGAGCTCGCGATACCCTTTTCTCCCGAAGAAATTTACTCCACCCACGAGAAAAAGTATAGATGTTTCATTTTTTTTCCAAAATTGATCGACGGAAACGACAGTTTTATCATTTTTGCCGCGGAAATGTATTTTCTTTCTTGATTCACACATTTGTAGATTGAATTTTTGGCCATTTTATTCTTACGGAATTTATTTGATTTATGCGAATTATTTGAACTTTTGGATTTTTTACCATCTGTGCTGCAGGTGGCGCCGTTGGTGGGGCTTTCAATTGCTGATCTATCGCAATTTTCTGCTGCTCGATATTTGATATTTGTCGAAGTGCGTGAGTGACGAAAGCTTGATGCTGCGCCTGATAATTATCGAACGTTTGCTTCGTCGATGTCGTTATCGGTGTTATCGCGTTGGTGTATTTGGCAACGAGACCAGCCTGATACTCCGACCACGAGCCGCTCGGTTGTTTCAATTTTTCCACGATTCCTTCGTCGAAATAATTGTTCTTCGATTCCCAGAGGCTCAAGAGTTTATTGAGCTTGTTTAATTGATCTTCCGACGCGGCCAATGAGGTATTACAGAACATGGGCACTACAACGCTTTCCATAGCTTTTCGCAGATCCGTAGATTTCTTTCGTGCACTGAAGAATATTTACCGTTACCAAATGACGCACGTTGCCAAAATAATTGACGAACGTGGAGGAAAAAAATTGAGAGAAAACGGTGTATAATTGAGAGTGAAAAAAAAAGAGAGATTTCCATGAGGAATAATATGCAAAAAGCAACGACGATTCTACGTTCGACTCACCAGTGATGCAAGACATCGTTTACCAAGTAGATGACATGAAGCTTTTGACTAAAAGTTGCCCCTTGAATGACTCTAAAACACATGTTTTCTCAGTAACATTCACCGCACACTTTTACAACGCACTTAAGGTAGTTGCGGCGCCAAAAGTGTTTTATTTATTTTTTTTTTTGAGAAATTGTACGAAATTCGGAGAGATCAGGGACTTTATTGCGCGATCACTCGGACAGTTTCAATGGGAACACGGAGTTTAGATTCAGAAATATCTTTTATCAAACATGCCGCGATTCAACGCGGATAAAATCAATATTCAATATATCGCCGATTTTTCGGCGATATATCTCTAGTTTTGACCGCTCAGTTTCGAATTTGCTTGAATTTCGATGTGTGATACAAATAACCGGCGGTTGATCGTTAAAATCGAAGAACGAACGCGAGCGAGAGATGAGAAAGTGCAAACTTACTTTTTGAGCAAGTGCTCAGCGATAACTTGATTGCTCGCCGCGGTCAGCGAATTCTGTAATATCCAGGCTTTACCGGCGCTTATACTGTCCTTGGTGCAGCTTTCGACGATCGGTTGCAAAACGTTATCGAAAGCAGCGAGATCGGTATTCGTTTCGCAGGCATTGCCCTGCAAGGCCGTCTCCTGAGCCTGTCTAACGGCATCCTCGACTCTGCCTTGCTGTTGCGCCATAAGCGCCGCGTGTTGCGCGGCAAGATTTTGCTCCGATTGTCGCACCTGATCCTGCAACGTCGACTGCTGCGACTGTAAATTGGCGAGCTCGTTTTGCAACCATCCCGGTGGTCCATTGACGTTAACGCCACCAACGGGACTTTGCATATTTCCGGCATGATTCTGAATGCCAACGACAACGCCGCTGGCAACGATCGGTGTATTATTTACGTTGATCGGATTGGTCACCGGCTGTGCGACGTTGCACGCTGTTACGGGATTCCCGGTACGTCCAGCGACCACCAATTGCTGTCCACCGACAATCGGCAATTGTAAATTCCCCGTGGAGTTAACGGACGAGCCGATACCGACGCTTACTTGGCTCAAGCCGTTGTTGCTGTTGTTGTTGCTGTTGTTGTTGTTGTTGTTCTTGTTGTTGCTGCTGCTGTTCTGTGTATTCAGGCACGGCGTTAGACCGACGTTATTCAGTGGCTGTGATCCCGTAGCCGTTGTTTGCTGCTGCTGCTGCGAAACGTTTAAACGTGGGTCTGCATTTTGCATTGGATTTATTCCTTTTTGCTTTAAAACTGTAAACGAATGACGGTGGATTATTGTGAGGTGTACGAATAGCCGAATCACGGTGTTTTGTTTGTTTGTTTTTTCGTTTTATCGAGATGATCGGAGACACGTTTTGGAAACGAAAAGAAAAAAACGAAGAACAAGGAAAAAGTTGGAAAGAAACATGCCGCGACGGGACACGCAAACGGTTCGAATAAACGCACGAGAAAACTCGAAATGCTTCGACGCTCGTTGCTTTTATTTTTTGCCATTGTACGCTGTGCGTGCTATTTTTTTTGTGCAAAATTTTTCATTCTCATTCATTTTTTCGTCTTTTGTTTTTCTTATACCCCTTGGACGGACTTTCCTCCCTTGGACGGTCGTTACTTTACTTCGTTACTCATTCTTTTTTTTTTCTCCGTTTGCAATTAATCGAGTAATCTACATTCTAATCCGGGAGACTTTTCGCGAATTCATAGGCAGCGCAAGACGCAGCGATAAATTGCGCTTGAGATGAATTTAATACGATCTCTCTCGCTCTTTCTCTCTCTCCCTCTCTCTCTCTCTCTCGATCAACGCAGTCGCTTATTTTTAGTATCATCTTTGTTACTCCACGTTTGTCGCGGCAGCTTCTCTTTCTCACTTACTGGCTTGCTCCGTTGTCACTTTGTACTGATAATAGTTGAAGTGATCCCCGCCGAATAGAAAACTAAACTTTGGATTGTCCTTCTGCTTGTTTTTCGTCATTTGCTCAAATTCCGGGCCGTTACGCGCCACAAATTGCGCTAACTTGTCGATGATATTTCGCAATTCTATGTCTGTAATTGAAATCATTCGTTACTACAGGTTTTGGAGCGTTAACACTGTTTCTTTGATTTTTTTTTCAAATTCTTTCGAAATTAATAAATACTAATTCATTTATTAAGAGTTTTTGGAGACTCGTCGCGACAGAATGACGGAGAAGCACGAGGCTACATAGCGCTCCACTACGATCGGAGTACAGACTCCAAAATCAGAGTACAGACTCTTTTCTTCGAAGCACGACAAAACCAAAAGTAAAACTGTTAAACTCGTCATTTAAAAAAAATATTACGGTATAATACAAGGATATTGAAGAGTTTATATAGTTTAATTGATTTGAGCGAAATACTTTATCGATCAAAGTTATGGCCATGGATGTGATTTCCGTCTCTGGTTAAGAAAAATTAGCATGGAAGAATAAATGAAAATGAGTTTGCGATATAGTACACGGAGACGTTGCGCGGTTAGTTCATGAAAATCGACGATAAACTGCTCTGCTTTCGTGATTTCGCGCGGATGAGGAAAAAATTAATCGAACCGAAAGTTCGCCGGCTACGCATGAAAGTTTCACGAGTATCCCCGGCGAGTGGATGAAAGTCCGAAAAAAAAGGCACAATATAAATGTGTACGTGTTTACCTCCCGGTGCTTGATCCATTTTGAGCGTCCAGCAATCTCTCGTAATATTCTCGGTTAAAGATAGCGGCTTTTATACAGTTTAGTGTGGAAAATATTTGCAACTTTGAAGATCATTCGAAAGAATAAAATCGACATGGAGAAACATATTACGTTATTTTTTTCTAACTGTATTTTTCTCAACACGATGTACAAGTCGCGACTTGATAAGGGCAACGCCAGACGCAGCTACACGCCGCCGCCATGACAAGAGACGAGGAGAAGAGACGAAACTGGTGTATTGTGTGTATTCCCGCCAGGTGGCGCTTCGACGCGATTCACCGCATGTCGCAATTTTTCAGCACGCACTGACGGCGGCACTCTGTGAATTTTGTCTTTGTGTGCATTTATGTGTCATTCGGCAACAAAAAGGAAGGCGTATAATACATCCGGTTAATCCAGTAACTCAGGCTTTTTCTCAAAAGTGGAAGGTTGCGGTATCTCGCGCACCAACGCCCCACACTATCTCACGCTCATAGACACGAGAGGCGCCGCACCGCGTTACCATCCATTACCATCGCGTTTCGATCACAGTTCCACCATTTCGCAAGGAGCGCACACAGCGACTTCGTTGTGTTACGATTTTTTATAAATTGATCAACGTTTGTCGGTTTCCGGGTATCACGCGAGCCACGTTTCGGGTATACAACGAAAATTGTCGAGTAAGTATTGGCAAAATGAACTTTAATCCAGTTGTGTACTTTTTTTTGCTTTAAGAAAACGTACTCCCGTGCTTTACGGGCGAATTATCTTGCATAAAACTTTCTCGAATTAAAACGGCATATTTTATTTCCGTGTTCACAACATATTTTAATGCCTCGGATGTTTGAAACTCTGACATTACGATCGCAAGTAAAATTCCTGCAAGTAAAATTGACGTGAGAATGAGAGAATATATCGGTTGTATCATAACCTCAAAATATCGCGGTTCTGTCAGTCTTCCGAAAAATTTTTCCCTCTCGTTACTCCTTTATTGCACCACCGAAAAATCATCAAGAAAAAGAAAGCTCTTGTTTCACCAAGTTTTACATTTGATTGTGATTACGTTTCGTTTATTATTCAGCGAGAAAAAGTTGTCGAAAGCCTCATGCTTCAACGTTCTGTTCCTGTAACTTTCGTTGCGCTCGATGTATATATTCGACGAGTTCGTCTACTTGTAACAAACTGAAAATAGTTTTCTTCTTGTATCTCTTTACGCATATCTGTTTTCCCATTTTATGCAAAAAAAAAAGACATTATTTACGAAACTGACTTATTGTTCTATGGAAATTTATCGTACGTTACCCAAACATCGTAAAGTTATTTCTTTTTGCTGTTTTCAAATTACAGATAATTTCAATAGATAATAACCAAATTTATTTAGAAAAGAAGACAAAACATTGTTCGCGGCTGGTTTCGAACCTTCTGACGACTGGCAATTCTCTTTTGAAAAAATGCAACTTTATCAGAAAATGTCCAGACGGGTCTTCCCGTTAGAGAAATTGAAAATAAGCAGTACAATCTATTCCAATCACCGCTCGCAGGTTTTTGAGGTCACAGGTTCAAAATCCGAGGTCAGCTGCAGAACAAAAAAAAAATAGGCGTTTTTGGCTAACTTTGATAAAAAATTTGTTGTTACTATTTCAATTCCACGACGCAAATTAGCGTCATCCCGGCTGTCGGAAAGTTCATGTAAACTCCAGAGACGTTTTCAATTCCCATTCCAATAAAACCATGAATTTTAGTCTATTATCGTCATCTCCAATTCGCAGAGATGCCGGTAGCTTACGAGATAGGATCGAGTTGGGCTGACGAGGTAGACGAAGAGGGCGGAACTTTGCCGCCGCCGTCCGAGGTTTACGAGAATAGTTTTAAAATTCTCACCGAGTACAAATTCAACGAAGACAACAAAAAGGTCAAGGTAGTGCGTACGTACAAAGTAGAGAGACGCATAGTATCAAAGACCATAGCGGCAAGAAAGAATTGGGCAAAGTTTGGCGATTCCGCGGACGACAGACCGGGTCCGAATCCAGCGACGACGGTAGGGGCGGAAGATGTATTCATGCAATTTATATCGAGCAAGGAAGAGGAGAACAAGGTCGAGGATGATTCCTTGGAGAAGCTCAAGAGCATGGGTGACAAGGGTATCGTCAAGTGTCGTAACTGCAACGGTGAGCATTGGACGTCAAAGTGTCCTTACAAGGACACGGTTCTCGCCGGTGGCAAAGTCCCCGATGATAAAAAACCAGCTGCGGGTCCGGGTGGAACGCCGAGCAGCGGTCCAGCCGACATGGGCAAAGCTCAGGGTAGCAAATATGTTCCACCGAGTATGAGAGACGGTGGCAACCGTCGTGGTGATTCCATGCAGACTCAGCGTCGCGACGACACAACCGCCATACGCATTTCCAATCTTTCCGAAAGCACCAACGAAGCTGATCTCGAAGAGCTCGTAAAACCATTCGGCTTTGTACAAAAACAATATCTCGCCAAGGATCGTACGACGAATCTGTGCAAAGGCTTCGCTTATGTTCACTTTAAAACGAGGGCCGAAGCCGCCAGAGCCATTTCTCATCTCAACGGATATGGCTACGATCATCTTATTCTCAGCGTCGATTGGTCCAAACCTCCAGCGCAGCAGAATTAAAGCTTGGTTCTTTGCGTCGACCGGTGAAATATTGAACAATAATCATGAATCGTCGAAGGCCCTTTTCCAACCGAATCTTCTTCCTTCGCAGTGACATCGCTTTCTTACGAATTTCAATCTTGTATTTCTCCAATAAAACATACCGAGGTGCAAGAAATATTCAGTGTTTTGTCGATGCAACGGAGAAGCTTCGATGAATCTCACCGCAGGCCTTTTTTTTCTCACCTCCACCCTTGACCGCGAGGGACACGCGTAGGGGCCAAAAAAGATTTTGCCATTTTGTTGTTACGTCTCGCCCATTCGATGTTGGCAAAAGAAATAAAATAAAACAATCAACGTCAAATCAAGGGCGCGTACTGTATTTCATTTGGAAAATTCGATCAACAGAGTCGCTGATAAATAAATACGTCGTTGTCTCGTCTTAAGGTAGTTCCATCGTTTTATCGTTTTCTTAAGATTTTGTTGAAAATTTGGATACATATTCTTTGATGTCATATGTACGTGTGTAATAAATTTTGGAAGGTTTTATCACGTGGAAGTTGAGATATTTATTGGTGAAAATCACAATTTTCGGTAGTCTCTCATAAGAGCGCGTGTTAAAAGTAGCATTTTCATCAATAAATATCTTGGCTTCTACGTGGTGAAGCCTTCTAAAACTTTGCATACATTTTTATGCAACATGAAAAAAGCTTTCTTCAGTTTTTCATAAAAATCTTGAGAAACAAATTTTTGCAATTTTTGTAATTATACAGCAAGCACATATTACCTTGGATGACCTTGAATTTGGAGTATGCTGTTCTTTAGTCAATTTGCAACAACTTTTCTTAGTCAACTTAAGCCCGCGAACCATTTTGTATGTGAAAAAAACTGAAAAACAATTTTTCGATTTGAATGTAACGATAGAACAACGTTAAGGCGATGTGTTATACCCGTCCATCGAAATTTAGAAAAATTCTCATGCAAAATCTGTAAATCGTATCGGTTTGAAATTTGTCGCGAATATCTAGTAACATAACATTTTTTTTACTCTACGAAATTTTTTTTTCATTATTTCGAAATTCTAAAATCGTCTGTCCCTCCGTGCTATGGCACCAAATACTCGCAACAACTTTCAAACCGACCGGATTTATCAGTGTTTACCAAACGGAACATTTTTTTTCCGGATTCATTTTGGAACCAATCGGACAATGAAAGTCCTTGGCGAATTCCGCGATGTTCGAAATAGCACCTAGAATACGAAATTCCGCAGGGCTGTGAGAATCATCGGTAATACGCAGCTTCAAGTCTTCGAGTTTGTATTTGGAGCACCATGTACCGGCCGCGCTTATCCAAAACATTTGCTGGGGCGTGAAAGAAAGGCCCGGTAACTTTTTCTCCGGCATATTTTTCCGTACCCAATTTTCGTACGCGAGATAGGCAATTTTCATACCTCCGTTATCGGCGATATTTTCACCTTGAGTACTCTTGCCTTGTACCTGAATCCGAAAAATGAAAAAAACAGACAATTTTCACCGATGACTCGAATCTTTCCAAAATCAACGCGATAGAATCGAAATGGATAATTTTCCGAAAATCTACGACGTCAGGTTAATCCCCATGGAGATTTGAACGTTTTTCATAAGAAAATTTTGATGAAAGTTTGAAAAAAAAGCAATCGGAGGTACCGTTATCATTTTTCCCAAGTGTCAAAAAATGTCCTTTAACTTGATGATAGTTTCGAGTTTCAATTATCATTATTATTGCTTATTCCAAAATTATTCATTTTCCCGTGCCTTTTACTTCATCTCCTCAACATTCCGCGGTGTGCCAAACATCTTCTAGCAATTTTCAAAATGGTGATACTCGACAAAAACGTAAAAAAATCAATTTGAAAAATCGGCGAGAATTAAATTTTCGTTGAGTTCCAGCGATGCAAACTTCAACATCATTTTTTTTATTTATATAGAATAATAAGTAGAATTAACCGCCACCCCTCTCCTCCACATTTAAACTTTTGAACCTACATTAAGTCCAACTTCGTCAACGGTATAATTTCCATACTGATCGATAATGCAAGCAGCACGCTCGAGATACCGATCTTTCGTGTCTCGTTCCCACCAGTCGTAAAGATTTCCATCCTCATCGAATTGTCTACCGAGATCGTCAAATCCGTGGGTTATTTCGTGGCCGATGATAAAACCGATCCCACCGTAATTCAGGTATTTCGGCCTGTCGTTGTTGAAGAAATCACCTTGAAGAACTCCCGCGGGAATTTCTGCGCAAAAAGGCATTTTCTCGCGCCAAGTTTCCCAACGCAAGGTATACTCTCGGGATTAAGTCTCACGATAGCGAGAAACAGCATCCGTTTTTTTGAAGCTCAATGATTTTAAAAAAAAACATGGAAACTTCGGACACTTTTTTGTCACGATTTTTTATGCTAGCGAGTGTAAATTTTTGTTACGAAAAATACTTTTGAAAGCTTTGCCACCCTCCAAATGTTGTTCTCTTCCGATGAACAAAATAGATTTGTGACTGGACCTCGGGAAATTATCAATTTTGCTTTTGAAACGTTCAAAATTACAAAAAAAAAACGACGTTCTTGGATACTTTTTGGTAGCGATTTTGTGTTAGCAAATGTTAATTTTGTTGGGATAAATGTTTCTAAAAGCCATCTTGGCTATGCTCTTCTCATTCGGGAAATAAAATGAATAGAAATTATACACGCAACGACCGAACCTCCTGAACGATCGCATTTTTTTTCAAACCACTGAACTTTTTGAAAATAGTGAAACACTCAAAGATACTCTTTTTTCACGACTCTGCGTTATCGGACATGAATTTCTGTTTTTGCCATCTTACGAATGCTATTCTCGTTCGGTGAATAAAATGCATTCACAATCGCCGATCTCCCGTGAACGATCCAATCGCGCTTGTTTGCTGTTTCGCGCAATTTCCCGAAAGCACGTTCCACGTTGAAAATTCTCAACTGCAAAATATTCTCGAAATATTTGTCCTCGGAGAATCGAAGATTTTTGAAAAACTCTTCAAGTGCATTATTGGATCGCATTAACTCGTCGGGATATCCGATGTAATTCGTCATTTTGGACAACTTATCCCGAGCACTTCTTCTCGTTTTTTCATCCAGCCATTGGACCTATTGAGAATCGAACAGCCTTGCGTTGCGAAACAATCGATTGATTTCATCAATTTCACGAAAAAAAATGGAGTCTTCTACATTCGCAAAAATGTACGCAGCCATTTGGCGTGAAAAAAAAACCCATTTTCCAAATTGCTTTTTTTTACAAATCGTTAATTACTTTGTTATTCCATCTGGCGAGCGAAGAAGAACGCAATTTTTCTCTTGAAATACCTTAATCGTGATGCCTTTTTGTGCACAAAAAAAGAAAAAGCAACGATTTCAAATGTACGTCAAAATGTACGTTATTGGAAGTCACAAAAATGCTATCTCGCTCGAAAAACGCAATACTTTTTCCGTTCGAAACATGCTGATTGTGACGCTTTTTTGTACACAAAAAAATCATCATCGATCTTGAGCCTCCGGAAATTCGACAATTTTCCGAATTTTCGTACTGCATGTTGGATACTTTGAATTTTGGAAATCCGATGATTGATTCGTGATCAGCGATCCCGAAAACCTATGTTTTCCAAAAAACAAGAATATTCTTTGGAACTTTCTTCTATAATGAATATTTTCAATCAAAAATAAACAAATCGAAAAAAAACTACTTTGACACCGCAAAAACGTGTTTCAAAAAAGGTGGCATTTCGGAAAAGCATTTTGAGATCATTTCAGTATCGTTGTTATCGGAAATCATTGATTTTGGTGCTTGCGAGACGATCGATTTTTCCAGACTTTCGTTAAACACTCGAAATGCAATTTTTTCCGAACAATAAATGTCGAGTTATTTGATTCCGCGAGAGAACAAAAATTAGACCTTACCCGTTTCAGGATCTCGTCGAATTGTCGTCGTATGTTGGAGACCATATCGATGGCATTACTCTTTGATTCTTCGTTAAAGTATTGTTTCACGTACAACGCACCGACGCTCGTCGCCAGACTACCGGAAACGATGCCGATGCATTCTTTCCATCTGGCTGGCACTTTAGTTCTCCCGCTAAGAGCTCTTGAAAACATGATTTGTCTCGCGCGAATTTCGTCGTTCATGAACGCTGTCGAAGCTGCTGTAATTCGCCACGCGATGTAATTTGCCTGGATCCTCTTGGGGGTCTCGGCTATGAGCTTCTCAAAATCGGCAATAAATCGTGGCACCAAGACGATTACGGTCTCGTTGTCGTCAACGTCAATTCTTGATGACAGCAGCGCGTCATCAAAAAGCTCTTTCCACGGTACGCCAGGATAGCTTCCGGTTAATTCGATCAACTTCATCGGATTGTAAAGCTCGTTGGGATCGCGACGATTCTGCACCGGCACCGTGATCTACGCGAGGAAATAAGAACCGGAAACAATTTTATTACAGCAATATCGGCGAAAAATGGGCGGACTAAAATATACAGATTTTTCGAAAAAATGCCAGTGTAAACACTGACGAAATTGTCAGTTTTCCCAGTCAGCAGGAAGGAATTTTGAGATATGTTGCAAAATTGTCATTTATTTTCTCATTATTCATTTTTCCATCGTTTTTCGTTAAACGTCACGCAAAATTTTGTTAAAATTTTGCGAGAGTGATCCGAACGTGATTCCAAAGTTCGCGTCGTTGGAATCCAGCAAAATGTATGACCAACTTGCTTTTCGTCGTCAATATTCCACGATTCGTCAAATATTTTTCGTCAATTTTTCGAAATTGTGACGCTCGCGAAAAAAAGAAAGAAAATACCATGAAAGTTCGTTGAAGCCGAACGATGCGAACCTCAAGATCGTATCTAAGCCTGCTTTCCAAATTTCATACAATGAATAAAAAAACACTTTTGGCGAGACAACGATCTTAAGGTAATTGGGTTCGTACATTGGCGAGCTTGATTTCGAATAGAAGAGACTCTCCCATCTCGATCACAGCGCGGTCCTTCGGTGCGCCTAAAATCGTGGCAACGTCCACCATATAATCGTAGTAATCCATCACGGTTTTGTCGTACAATCCTTTGATCAAATATCCACGAGGAAGACCGAGACGTGGCTGGTCCAGCTACAATACGGAAATATGAAAAAAATCCACGTCAAATATCCCCTTGGGAAAATTAATCGAAAAAAGGAATAGGCAGTTGGGGACAAACGAAACGAAAAAAAGTATACTCACCGCTAGAACCCGTTTTGTGTTGTTCTTCGCGTCGACGATTACTTTGATATTGATTAAATGATCCGTAGGATAACCCAGAGTCCGGAGTCTGTGCGTCACTTTTTTCCAATCAAAGCCCTTTTCGTTCCACGAGTGACCATCGGTTACCGGCCATCCACCGAGTTGCTTCAGACCCGTTTGAAGAGGCTCCAAACCTCGGGCTTCGATAATGTCTAGGCGGAAAAGAACACGGACGTTTTTTTAACGAACTTCGTTATTGATAAAAAAATTCAAGAAACAATGGCTCATCGCGTTGTCGATTGAGGATGTATCGAATGAGAATTTTGAGTACACGGCAATGCTATAACGGGGAAAAAGAGTCGATAGTATGTGTGATTAGCGAGAAAGTACAGTAATTGTGCATAATAACAATATCGAAAAGTAATTAACACAAAAATTAACGAATAACAAAATTCAGAAAATCGCGAGAAAGCTCACCGTCGCTCTTCATTTTACGTAGATGCGTTCATTTACTTGCGCACACTTGAATCTTCTCAAAACTTTTTCGGTGCTTTGAAACACTATTTTTGCAAATTCCGTTCAAGGCTGCCTGAACGTAACTAAGGTAGGTCGGAAATTTCCAACGAGTAATCGCAAAATCTTTGTACAAACGAGAGATGACGAATAATCTTCTGTGTGATTATGACAAAATCGTAAAAAAATTCAAAACACCGAGTTTGAAGATGCATCGAGACTGTTTGAAAAAATGAATAAATTCATTAATGTTGAAGGAAGAAGAGGTTGAATATTCTCCAAAGTTTCTTGGGTTTCTTAATAACTTTGTGCTATTGTTATTATTCAAAAAAAGGAATTTTGAAATCATGCATTTTCGAAACAACGACTGATCGGAATTTAATGGGAAAAATAAATGATTACCTGCTGGTGCGGCAAAAAGTAATTACTCGAGTACGTGCTCACGTCAATGCCACTCGCAGATACGAAGCTTAACGTTTCGATGATACAACAACGAGGCCTAATTACTCACCCTTATTCATGCACGACTTGTACAATTTTTTCACCAGTTTGAAAGGCTCAGCTTCGTTAGGCGCAATTTTATCTTCGATGCTCGTTCTCAATTGTTCTTCGAGTCCATCGCGAATACTGGTAAAACTGTTGATGAAGCCTTTGTCGTCGGGAACGATGGTGGAATTGAGGAAACCACCGCAAGCAAACTCGTAAAAGTTGTCGCACGGCTTCACGTTAGGATTCATTTTTCGCAAGATTGAGGATGCTGGAAAATTCACATGGTCCATGTCACGGGAGAATCATTTTATTTTTCATGTATTCATTCTTGAACAACTTCAAAGTACGACAAATACGTCAGAAATGGGGCAGAAAACTCGAGACAATTCCTCTCACCTGGTTCATTCCATTTTTGACAAAATTAAAAATGCGGAAAAATTTTGCTTGATCCGAATGGCAGCAGGATGACTGTATATTCTTTTATTTATTTATTCTTTCGTATCTCTTTTACCAATGCAACAAAAAAGCAAAAAAAAACTTCAGACGTGAAAAAAATTGACCGACCTTGCGATGGTTAATGAACGAATAAAATTTAATTCACAGCAATGATGAGTACTGAAAACGTAGCGGTAATAATGAAGGCTATCAATTTGAGTCATACGGTGATGTAGATACGAAAGCGCTTTTTCGAATTAAAATTAGAAATTTCTCGTAATGTTTTTGAGTATAAATTTTGTTTCCCTCAACACATATATCATCAAGATTTCGTTTCGTTCAGAAAACACAGTAATCATAAATAAAATTCCGCAAAATATTCATCATCAAACAACTTTTTTTCGAGAGTCAATTCTATGCTAATTTTATCGAGTTTAAATTAATTTCACAATTTTTTGCATGCACGTTGCACGTGCATATTTTAGAACTGGGCTATTGTGGATTTGTGATCCTTGCGAATTGAGCTGTTTTCTCATAAAAATATGCACTTATTTTAAATTATTTTTTATTAGAAACATTTAGGATCGAACTTGACTAACATTAAAATAATTAAGAAAGACTTTTGAGAATAAAGAAGTGAAGAAATGAGGTATCCCCGTTTGTAACGTTGATTGTTATATTATTTTGAAAATGAGTAAACTTCGACGTTATTAAATAAATTAACATAACACACCTGCATTAATGCATTCAGGATCGAAGCACGTATCGTTCCTGGCAGTCTGCTCGTTGTGAGGATTTACGTTTCGTTGCACTGATTATTCACAATTTAATAGTTCAATTAAATTCACTGATATTTCAATATAATCATACCATAAATCGACGAATTTCAAATTTTTTTTTCTACTTCAAAATTTTACGAAAGAGGCGCCTTTTTTTCTTGATTTTTAAATATATTTTTTTGCATAAAAATGTATATTCGTGTAAAAATTTTTCACAGTAAATTAATGAAATTGTGTTGTGAGCTTGTTGGAAAGCTTGAACTTACGATTTTTCGATAGCGTGGCCTTGATAGAAATGAAAATAAAGAAACAGAAGAGACAAACGAAAAGCCCAACGACAGGAAGCAGCCTGTGCTTTACAGTCCAATGAAACGATCGTAAATCGTTCCTGAAAAAAAATGTATGACACCGGAAATAACTGTTGAGAAAAGCACTAAGAGAAATCATAGTTTATTTTTAAATAATCGTATGCGATATTGTTGAAATGAAAAAAAAGAAAAATTTTACCGAAAGAAAAATGTTTTCTCGTCCATGCTCGCATTCGTAGCTCTCACCGCTGAAAATGAGCAGACACATCGTTCTTAGAACGTTACTGGCACTCGTGTGCATTCGTGGAGAGTTTTACGACACAGTTTAAGTAGCGATTCCGCAATTTGATGCTTTTACCAGAGCACCGATAAGACCGCCGTTTTACGCGAGTCGAGTCGTTGGTTTTACAAGTGGCAAAAGCAACAATACAGGTTTCAGCTGTTTTCTTATACTTGAAGAAAAAAAAATATGAAAATTCTGTAACGCCCAAGAAAAAAGAAATTAACACGCATTTTCCGCTCTATAGGAAGCTTTGGAATCATTTTTTCAAAGTTTGGACGTTCAATGGACTTACACGGATACATGTATTATTTCATTGACGGTGCAACGTTCGGATTATTTCATTTATCAATGGCCCAGCGTTTCAAAATGAAAAATGAAAAACATGAGCGTTGGCAAATTTCCTTCCTTAGCCTCATAATCTGGCTTCCTCACGTCGAAAATCAGAAGAAATAGAATTAAAAAACGACCGAGAGGTAACGAAAAAATGAAGAAACATTTTTTTTTTATTTACACCCAGAGAAAAGATCTATTATGATTGAATAGATTCGTCTATTCAATCTTCATTTATTACAATTAAATAAATTTTTGGTTGGATTAAATAAATTTTTATTTGATTTGATTTGCCCATGTATTCGCTTCTAACATATATATTTATTTAACATTGAGATATACTTAATCACTAAATTACACGAATATAAATGATACTATAAGAAATATTTTTCGTATAGTGCATGAATGCTGATATCAAGCATCGTTATTAATAACCGAAAGGCTATGGCGGTGGTAGTTACGATGGTGGCTACAATTCCTTGTGACGGTCCAGCATTACTGAGGTATAGACGATTCGAGTGAAAAAAATCATAAGTAGCCGTAGCGCAGTGGTTAGCGCTCATCGCTCTCATCGGGAGGACCCGGGTTCGAGACCATCCAGCGGCGGGGCCACCATTCCGTTCACTCATCGTCACTGGACCGTCCCCACCACTGCAAGACCGTTCGGGTCATCACATCCTATACAACTACTTCCAATACTAACTCCAGGCTCATTCCAATACTTTTTAAATAACACTAATAACACTAGTTGAATCAAATAAATGTATATGTTGAATTTGAATAAAAGTCTATTCTGCCAGGAGCCAAGCAAAAAATATATTCAAATTAAATAGGTTTTATTTGAAGATAATAGATTTTTTTCTGGGTGTAGCAGTGTAATGAAATCGACAGTTTTATTCATCAGCGCAGTAAAGTTTTTCGCAGGCCTTCCCTCACATTCCTGCATCGTCATACTGCCAACATATGATGAAAAGAAAAAAAAACGACGTTGGTGTCTGTTGAAACTCTCGATTTATTGATTTATTTAATAATTTCCCACATCACTAATTGACATTACGATTTATTTTTACTTTTCTCATAATTATACAGCGAGAACTGTATACCTTAATTCGCACGTGGCAGGGTCATTTCCATAACCAATTTTTACCAAACGGAACAAGCATTCTTGCGACAAATCGGAGATTCCTCGGAGCATTCGAAAACCCTTGCGACCTCTTTTAAATTAGAAAATGGTCCGATAACTCGGAATCTCCCAGGTGTATGCGCATCGTCGCGAATTTTCATCTCCAGCTTTTCTGGCCTGTATTTATCGCACCACACTGTCGCCATGTTTATCCAAAACAATTTCTCCGGTGACAAATCGATTTGCGGCAGTTTTTGCCCTGGACCGTTTTCCTGCATATCTTTTTGGGACGCGAGATACGCAATTTTCATCCCTCCGTTATCGGCAATGTTCTCGCCCTGAGTAGCCTTACCATTCAGCTACGGTAGAAACAGTGGAGAAAAAAAAACGTTTATTCATCATAAATCTTCATAACCGTCCTTGTGATAAAAAAAATTAATGAAGATATGAAAATATCGCATTCAGTTTTGTCGGTTTATTCGTCCCGTCGTTGGTCGGTAAATGGAGAATGAATTTTGCGGTGAAATTCTGTCAAAAAATGCCTTCAAAAAGTAGTATTAAGGGCGTATACGCAGTATACATCCTTAAAGTCAGATTCCCGATGAAATTCCGAGTTGAAAAGAATCTTACTATTTTTCAATCCGACCGACACCTGATGAGTTATCAGTTATAAAAGTTTGAGGCAATCGACGCGCGCACTCCCTTCCCTGGCGCGCGCCGGGGAGGGGAGTGCGCGCGTACTTTTTTCATTGTTAACTCGAGACGGGTTAGTCGGATTAAAGAGCACTTCAGGACTTTTCGTCTCAGAATTTTATGCCCGATTTAGTTGTAACTTATTGACATTGAGTCATAGGACACTCGGTATTACGGGAATTCTTACAGAAAAATTGACATGAGAAAGTTACTATAAAATTGAGGATTGTAGACAAGGAACATTTTTAAAAAATTCGACAAGATTGAAAGATGAGCGATCAAAACGGGTGAATGTTTTTCGCAGCAATTCGTAAAACAAAAAATCTACGTTTTCCCACAACGAAGTAATTCTTCCGTTCACATCTTCGTTTTCTGCCAGTATTATTAATAATGGGCAAAGATATTTATAAAATGACAAATGCCTGAGCTGTTAGTTAATTACGAAATTATCGGGAAAATCCGGGAATAAAAAAGAAATACAATTAACGCGAACAATTTTTCGATGTGCATGCATCTCATACAATGCTTACCTTAAGGCCAACTTCTTTGACCGTGTAATTTCCATACTGATATATGATACATGTTGCTTTCTCATGAAAGTTGTCTAAGGTTTGATTTGTCCACCAATTATTGAGTTTACCATTGCCATCGAATTGTCTGCCCACGTCATCGAAACCATGTGTCATTTCGTGTCCAATAACATAGCCAATAGTGCCATAGTTTAGGTACTTTGGTCGATCGTCGTTGAAAAAAATATCTTGCAATATGCCAGCTGGAAGCTCTGGACAAACAATGTAATGATCCACGTGTTACTTATCTTATTTATGCGTCAATATTCTTGATTATTAAAAATATCGAATATTACGATTTCGTAATCATTATTGCACAATAAATTTGAAAGTGAGATGGGATGCGAGTGAGTGGTACGAATTGAGAGAGAGGAGCGTACATTAATCGGATATTAGGAAAGGCGAGGGTCAATGTGACGCGCGTGTTAAGGATTTTTTGCGCTTATAGTTTCAAAAAAGCACTGCAAAAGAATGACATTTTCGCGTACTTAACAGTACACTGTTATTTTCAGTAAAAATTTATTAATTATGAATCTTATGAAAACTTATTAACAAATTGGTAAAAATACAAAATAATCTCGTTATTTATCTTGAATACACTTGAGTATTTTCAAAAGTTTATCTTGGTATTGCGAAGCTCCATTTTTTCAAGGAAAACGGAAAAATATCAACTTGGCTCATTGGGAAATTCTTGAAAGCCTTAAAAAAAATTACATCTACTTTTTAGTTGTTTTTGGCGACAACAAGTGATTGTAAACACGTCGTTAAACTCTATGCCCATTTGATTTTCTCGTATTCATTTTTGCCTACTCAATGATGAGAAAATACAAATTTTCGCAAGTAGGGTGTTTCTGCCTTGAGGTGGTACGTACGAGGATTTCAAAAACGAAACTTTCGGGAATGCGTTTTTTGGTAACTAGACGGTGAATTTCCTACAACAGTGTAAAATTCAAAGCCACAAAGTTGGAATTTTCGGCGCCCCTAAGACTCCCATGGATTTCCTTGCAGAAAAAACCTTATCAACTATTAAAAGTCTTATTGCGAGCATGATTGCACAGGGGACATCCATTTTTATCGCTAGCGCGATAAAAACTCGTAATTTATACTCACGAATACTATTCTCCATGAAATTGTAATACGCATCGACGGTAGCCGGAGAGGGACGTTGGCGCCAGTCTTTCTTGTCAACCAGTTCTCGCAAAGTACCATAGATTTTTTTTTCATTAAATTTCACAAGTTCCATCATCATTTGGTAATAACTGCTCGTGGAAACTCGAAGACCGGCGTGATACTCCTCGAGTTTAGCGTGGTCCTTCAGCTCATCGGGATACGCAACGTGAAACGCCATTGCTTCTAGTTTCTCAAGTGCACGCTGCCGCGTCACGTCGTCCAACCAGTCCACCTGATGAATCGTTAAAAAAAATCATTTTGCCCTTGAACCTTATCATCAAAATTCCGGTGTTCCCCGTGGTTCGGTGGGTCTTTTAGGAAACAGTCGGACTTTCAAAATGATCCAGAATCTCAAAAAAATGTAAAAAAGTGCCGAGTTACTTCTTGAAGTGTCTGCCGCATGGCCAAGAAGTCGCCAAGGTCCAAAGTTTCAAAAGGTCGTTGATAAAAATTGTAGAATAGTCTTCAAGGTTTCCCTCAAGTTTCGACTGTTCCCGTAAAGAGCCAATGAAAACAGGATCAATAATAATAATAATAATAACACTTTTAATCTGAATTTCATTCTCATAAAGGGTGGATGATCTACTCGGTAGGGTATTTCATCCGCTGGTTCAATGAAATCATATCGTTTGCGATAGAACCCGCGAGCAAAGCCGATCGTGAAACCAAGATTCGAGAAAGGATAAAATGAAGATTATACGCGTTTATATACGATGAGAAAACAAGGGTGCATACCGTTTCCAATGTTTCTTTGAGCTGAGCCTTCATATCGGTTATCATGTCGACGACGACTGCCTTGGCGTTGTCGTTGAAATATTTGGCCACGTAAAGAGCGCCGACGCTCAATGGAAGTTTCATGGAAACTGTATCGACACACTCCTGCCATCTTGGTTTATCCTCGAAGCTTCCCATGATAGCTTTCACGAAGTCAGATCGCTTTTCGCGTAACTCTTTATTCAAGTAAGGTACATAAGGCAGGAAGGCTCTCCTCCTCACGTAATTCGCCTGAGCTCTTTTCGTGCTGCCCGACATGACGCTGTCCAATTTGTCCAAATAATCTTTGGCCCATACGACGAATATATCATCGTCTCCGATTTCCACTTCCGGTAAAAGCAGCTTGTCCAGAATGGTTTTCCACGGAATGCTTTGATACCTGTCTGATAATTCGGCGAGAGTCATCGGATTGTACAATTTTTCCCAGTCACGTAAATCCTCGGGCGGCAAGGTGATCTGCGAATGAATAAACACGGTGAGAAACCGGTAATAAATTCTCGCGGATGCTGTTCTGCCAGCGACAATTTCGGAAAAACAAAAATGTTTCGAGTCGTCCAATCACGCGAAGGGAAAAAAACACTCGTCCAAAAATCATTCGCCGAAGATTTCATTTCTTTTAATTCCTCCTCTGAAGGTTGACGATTTATCGGTTTTTCTTTATCGTTCAAAACCGGTGCGCTGGTTTTTTTCTCGTGATTGATTTTTTCAGAATGAAAGTACAAACACTGGCTAATTGCATTTCGAGGTCCAGCGTATCCTTGAGATCCTCCTCGGCGAAATGTCTGTCAGCTCCAAGGGCCACTGCGAGATCTACCATGTATTTGAAATACGCGATGACCTTTGGATTGTCCGTACCGTTCATTAAAATCGCGCGGGGTAACGCGAAAATTGGTTGATCCAGCTGTTCGAGAATAAAGTGTCAAATTACTCGGAATTTTTCCATGTTTTCTCCATTTATGTGTGGGCATCTTCGATTTATCAGAGTGTATAATAAATACTTGCAATAATCGTACGTATCGATGCGTTTTTCAAATCTTCCGTAACGTACAAATTAAGTAGGTAATTTGCTTCAAATACTTCGAATATGGACTCTCCCCAAGTGAAGCCACTGTCGTCCCATGATGGTCCTTCTATCACTGGCCAATTTCCAGATTCTTTCAACGTTCTCCGAAGAGGCTCGACACCATGGGCTTCTATAGCGTCTATAAAAAATTGTTCATCGATCACCCGCCATAAATATGTTTGATCTACAGTTATACGACTCTCTGTAAAGTTTCGACGTCTAATTGTAATTATTTGTATGAAAAAAATGTATTGCCCTGATTCAGGTACTTTTTTATGTATCGGAATAAATTTCGCTTGATTGAATCATATTTTCTTCATTTTCGGTAGATGCTGAAAGAGATGCAAAAGTGATAAAGAAGATATGAGAAAAGATCTTTTTTGGTACCACTCCGTTGTTCTCGTATAACGAACTTTCTTTTTTCTTCAAATGTTCTATTCAGTGGCTTCACTTTCTCTTACTATTTTCTTTCTTTATATCTTTTTGCCATTTACTCAACATTTTGAGGCTGCATGAGTTAAGCTCACTTCGAATTCGGATTTGTCCCCCTTTTTTTTGCATGCCGGTGTAATTCTTCATATTAAAAAAGGGTACTGTTCATTTTCAACAAAATATCCATTTACCGTTGGCAGGGACCATGTCATCTGGTAGTCCACTGGTTTACTTACGTAGCTTTGCTTCGCGCGTTAACGAGACTCAGTATTAAAACTTTCGTAGTACAAGCATTTCAGCTTGCTCTGAAAAACTTTTGGTCCTGATTCGTGAAAACTTCTTCTTTTCCCAAATAACGTAATTAATTGGACAAATAAATTCATACAACTTTGTAAATGAGCTCGCGTCTCACCTTCGTTCATACAAGTCTTGTACAAATTTTTGGCAAGTGCAAAAGTCTTTAATTCGTCAGATCTGCTCTCCTCCTCGAGGGCCTCTCTCAATTGTCGTTGCACCCTCTCTTCGGCACTGTCGAAGCTTGTAATTGTATTTTTGTCACTCGGTATAGTCATCGACTTTATAAATCCACCGCAAGCAAATTCGTAAATATCTTGGCAAGGGTCAGCTTCAGGATTCATGAACTTGGAGAGTCTTTCAGCTTGAACCAAATGATTTTCGTTCTATGATTATCGTGCAGCTTTTTTGAGCCATTGCCGCTGTATCTCGATTTGAATAACCGCAAAGACTCAAAATCTCAGTTTTCATTACCCGTTTCCTTGCATCCCGCAGTCTCACAAACATCATCGTCTTTCGTCGATCGCCTCGAAACGCTTCTTCGTGATTGGTGACTCCGAGAATTCGAGAGACGTACTTATGTGGATAGAAATGTGTACTTTAGGTGGCGCCAAAAAAAAGATTTTCTTTCTAATCGGTTTCAAAATTTTCGGTTGCTCGAAAAACGACGCCAGCCAAAATTTTGGCTCTTAAGGCAATGTGTCGTACGCTTCGACCGCTTTGAAATTTCTGAATCTATTTTTTCGAAAAAAAAAATGGAGTTTTTGGATCAGAAGTTTTTCGATCATGTTAGACTTTATTTAGCTCGCGCACAATCGTGACAGAAAGTAGCTCAGTTTTCGGCTAATTAGAAATCTTTACGGTTGTAGAAAAAACGCCGGTGTTTCATGCTTCGCCTTGAGGTAGTCGTATCGCGACGGTCATGGTAAAAGGTTACTTTACTAACCAACGTGCGAAAAATTGCATAACTTGCGCATCGTATTCGAAAAATGTTAGGCGCCATATGTAATTTGTTATAATCGTATTATATTACATTGATGTGATATTATTTTATAATATACTTATTACTCATAAATTTTGTATATTGCTTATAAATCTCGCATGTTTAAAGTTTAACTCATACAAATTGCTCGTTTATAGGTGCCAAATAATCTTGTGAAAAAAAAGAAGTATTTTTTCCGCGCATCAGATTTGTTATTGAGCAATTTTTCTAGCTACGTTCTTCAGGACTTAGTTTTAATCACACGGTTAGCTAGAACCAATAGAAACCATTCGGTAATGAACGCAACCTCTCACGAAAAATGCTTCGTTTCGAAATTTCGAAATCGATTTATTCAAAATAGCACAACCAATGGGCTTATTCGCCAATGCAGAATTTTCGTGAAGAAGAGTTTAGTTCCATGTATAATTCATACCTGCGTCAATTGTAAGGGCGATACCCAAAAGAATCGCAGAAACTGCGATTAACCTCCCTTTCGCAGGCGGCTGACAACGGAAGATGGTGGAATTCCTGAAATGTAAGCATACATGACAATAATCAATCAATCTCTACACAGGATGATTCGGTATGTCGTGCATCCTGCAACTGCAGATTCTGGACGATCTTAATTCCCAATAGCTTTTGAATGCGAAGAGACACAAAAGGGGTAGTTTTATTGTATAGCACAGAGCGTATCGAAGTAATTTAAAAATACTTTAAACTCTTTTAAACTACTTGGATTCGTGACTGTGTCTCTATGAATATTGCAATTATTTCGAGTTTTTAGAGGTACAAATTTACGGGTATGCGCTTGTCGGCTCGCCACAAAAATATGTTACCTGAGGGGTTGTTCAGTGCCTTCATTTACTGCCTGGACATACTGGGCATACTTTCATTCAATGCTTGGACCAGGCATTAAATGAAGTGTGTGTACATGAGAAAACTTACCGCATGACTATTTTGTTTTTTCGGCCAATATTCAGGGTGGATCTTGAAGATATAATTCTTTGCGGTTGTTGAATTAATCGACGAAGCACTTGAAGAATCCTGAAATCCTGAACTTCAAAACGTTGGTTATTGTTTAGCTGGATACGAGATTCGCAAAGTTCTGCTCGAAGTCTCGACGCTTCTCCATTTATACCGAAACATGCTGACGAGCCGAAGAGGGGAAAAAACAGAACTTGTGATTAACGTCAACATTAAAATTAGAATTTGTAATTAGATATTTTGACGAAACGTTGAATGATAATTTATTGACACGCGCGGCAATTTTTATAGTTTCAACAAGTTTGGTTCCATTCCGTTGATGTCTTTTCAGCTCGTAAATTTAGCACGAATTCAAAGGCGCATTCCCGAGGAACATTTATTTTCTCGGCGTTCCACGAACAATCACAACTAAATCCAAGAGAAAAAAATAGCGTGACATGGTTTGACAAAAGAATAAATTTCCGCGTGCCGGACTGACGTGCGGAATTTCGCGTATTTTAGCGAATACGATGAGACGAGAAGCAGAAGAAATCTATCGTTCTTCGTTCGACAAATTTCTTCTTGAATGCGACTCTCATGTTAATTCTGCCGTTTTCCATACGGGGAAAATAAAAAAACTTTATTTTCTCGTTCTCAACGATGTTTTGTAAATGGAAACGTGAGAGATCATAATATGCGTTTTTCACAGATTGCGGAGAACGAAACGAGGATTATTTGCGTCCCCTGTCACACGTGACGCTGTTCAAAGAACATTGAAAACTTGGACAGCGGTAAACTTTAAATTCTTGGCACTCTATCCGACTGTTTATTGTCGAGAAGTTTTTTTTTCTCGCTTTTCTACGATAATTCTCGCCAACATTAGCATACTTCAAATTGCAAAAACTTGACGGAAGCTGCGCTGGAAATAATTATTGAAAATGGAACAGGTTGCAAATCTTTGTTGAAGAGAGTGTCAAGAGTGTGAATAGTAGCGGTCCATCGGTATCTCGACTCGGGCCGCTGCACGACAAAGGATCGTTGATAAGAAAAAACCATCGATTCCGCGATAACATTGCGCACTTTGTTGAAGATTGAACGATCTTCGCCTCACTTGTGAGTCATTTTTTGTTTCTCTCGATGTCCGTTCGTTCGAGCGACGATGACGACTGCCTGCTTCCTGGACTCTGGGACGAGTTGGCATTTTGATTTTATGAAAATTACTGATTTGTATCAAATGACGTCTATCGTCGTCGATATGGCTCCAAATTGTCATCTGAGATGACAGGGGAGTCCTTTCATCTCGCGTAGCTCAGAGAATACTTTTTGGCTGACGAGCTGTAGCAGCGATGCCCAAAACGAACTCGTAAATCGTCGAACAATCGTTTCGGGGGTTCACTTCTACCTGCTTTTTAATTGAATACTATTCCGTCCGTCAAAATTCGGCAACTGTTAAATTCAAGCAAAAACAAAGCATTCGCGGCGGGCGTCCGATAGCAAACGGAATTTTGCCAGGAAATTCATTACTTTTCCTCACCGACCAATCGGGGGACGAATAAAACGACACAATCGCGCGATATTTCATGGATTAAGAATTGACTTCCGGACCCCATTAATTTTTTATTAGAAGAATATTCGTCGTATTTGATCGTTGTATCTTTTTTTTAATGATTCATTTAAATTGATTTTGAAGACGAAGCATTAGGTTCATTTGACGCAAGGTTACAGGGATGACTTGATTAAAGTTTAACCGTACTTTATGTTGATATCGCGCTAAATATGTGATATCTGTAATAGTTTAAGAAGATTATAACTATTAATTATAATTCACGGTGAACCATCCTCCTAAAATGTATCCTAAAATGTACATTTTATTTTCAACCTTGTGGTTGATATCATTCGATCATGTTCCCATACTCTCGTTAAATGGTTAATAAGTTTAGGATGGTAATGAAAATCTTATGGAAAATAGAGGTGACAACCCAGGAATTGAGATAAAGAAACATCGTGATGCTGTTTTTAAATTTTATTTGACGTTGCATTTGCGTGCAATCGAGGTGCAATCGTCTAAAGTATAATGCTGAAGAAATTATTCGTGTTTCGTGAAAAGTGCGAAAATCAAAACTTGACAATGTTATAGCATTGTTATAATAATCGTCAGTACCCCGAATGGGTCTCCGGCTAGCTTTTATTGTTTACCAAACGGAACACTTATTCGTAGGATTCATTTTAGAGCCCTTCGGGCAATTAAAGTCGTTCGAAAATTCTTCCATATTAGAAAACGGCCCGAGCACTCGGAATTCACGGGGGCTGTGGACACCCGTGATGATCGAACGTTTCAAGACTTCCGGCCTGTCTTTCGAACACCACACATTGGCGTTGCTTATCCAGAAAAGTTGTTCCGGGCTTTTGTCGATTCCGGGCAATCTCGGTTCCGGTCCGTGCCTCTCAACCGACTTTTTGTACGCGTAATATGCCATCTTGGTACCTCCATTGTCAGCGATATTTTCGCCCTGGGTGTTGATACCGTTCAACTGTGCGAGACATCAAATGATTTGAAAGAATTATCATATGCAATAATGACACTGATCCGGGCTCAAAATGGTCGGGAAATATTCTATGAAACTATTATTTCTTTTATTTTTTAGATATCCGTTGAATGCAACGCGCAATAGACATATATTTAGCGTCATGCATTCCACAGTTTTTGTTTCTCATAATTTATCTCACGAAAGTTCATTTTTCCAAAAACGATGAAAAATTCGTCAAAGGCATAACCCGTGTACTCGCCTTAAGGCCGACCTCTTGGACGGTATAATTTGCGTACTGATCGATGATACACCGTGAACGTTTGAGAAAATTGTCTTTCGTCGTTGCCGTCCACCAATCAACGAGATTGCCATTTTTATCGAACTGTCTGCCTTCATCGTCAAAACCGTGCGTTATTTCGTGACCGATGACAGAACCGATAGCACCATAGTTCATGTAATTTGGACGGTTATTACTGAAAAATACTCCTTGTAGGATGCCAGCGGGAAATTCTGCACGAAGTAATCATGAGATATTCGTGAGAATGTTCATTCTTAATGACATGAAGTTTCGTTGAAAAAGAAAATCAGAAACCCAAATCTTACGAATGCTATTCTCCGTTCGAGAATAAAACGCATTTACTACAGCTGCGTATCCGTGAGCTTCGAAATCAGTTTTGTTCACGGGTTTCCGCAACATGCTTTGTTCTCGATCCGTGATAAAGCGAGATATTTCACAAATATTTTCGAAATAATTATCCTCCAACTTTGTCAATTTTCCGTAAATGTCCTCAAGTTTATTATCATCAATCAGCTCGTCGGGATACGCGATGTGGCTGTACATCGCTTCAGCTTTTTCCAGGGCATTTTGCAGGGTCTCGCCATCCACCCACATAGTCTGTGGTCGAATGTGCCATGCAATAACGAAAAAAAGGAAATCAAAGATGAATTGCAAAGCTAACGAGAATGCACCGCTCCTTTGACTTTTTACGAGGTGTCATGAAATTTCGAACGGTCGTCAAACTTTTTCAATGGTTAGTTTTTTTGTATTAATAATCAAAATTTATCGAAAAACATACGTTTTTCAATGTTTCTGTAAATTGTTTCCGAATATCCGTTACCATCTCGACGGCACGTTTTTTAGCCTCTTCATCGAAATGTTGTCTGACGTACATACTGCCGACGATCGTCGGAAAAGCTCCAGTGAGTAAGTTTATGCACGTCTTCCATCTGGGCAACAATTTGGTTTGACCCGACAGTACAGTCGAGTAGGTTAGCATTCTTTCCCGCATATCACTGTTCAGATACCCTATAGATTCCTGTGCAGCTCTCCACATGAAATAATTTGCCAAAACTCTGTTATCAGTCCCTTCAACGAGTTTCACAAGATTCGCTATGTAACTTGGCGCGGATACGATTACGACTTCGTCCTCTTCGAGGATGGTGTTCGGTGGCAACAGGTTTTCGAGGTAGTCTTTCCACGACACACTTGGATATTTTTCCGTCAATTCGGCGAGGGTCATCGGATTGTAGAGCTGCGTTGAGTCACGTCGTTCCTCACTCGGTATTGATATCTGGTCAATTTCAATTGCGAATCATTACCGCATTCATGGAAAGTATCGAAATACTTTTAAGAGTTGAGTTCCACTGATGCTGATCTCCGAATGAATGACTAGACGGAATGTCGATGGTAACTTTGTTTCGCACTTGTTTCAAAAAATCGTATTGCCAAAGAGAGTCTTTTTAGTGGGAAAATTTTGTTCTATCAAGTATTACGTGATTATGCCGATATACATACGTTAGCCAATCTCATTTCGAAAATCAACGACTCTCTCAATTCCTTTTCGGCGCTGTCACTCTTCGCACCCAGCATCTTAGCGATATCCACCATGTAACTGTAGTACGCGGAAACAATTTTGTCATCGAAGCCCTTCGTTAGGTATTCGCGAGAGAGTCCTAAGGTCGCTTGATCGAGCTGTGAAATACGAGATAGGAAAGCTGTTACGAAGATTCATCGTTTTATTGATGAGCATCGATTTCTTTGTCCACGTGAAAATTATACATACTCCGAGAACGCGTTTTGAGCTATTTTGCAAGTCGACCCCGACTGCTACATCGATTAAATAATCAAAAGAATATCCAGCTTTGCGAAGTTCATACGTTAAATGTTTCCAGTCAAAGTCATCGTCGTTCCACGAGGCACCAACAACCACTGGCCACCCGCCAAATTTCATCAAATATTTACGAAGAGGCGCCAGTCCTTCGGCCTCGATAGCGGCTGAAGAAACATTTGATTGCCGAACAAACGAGTTATATCGACGCTCTTGATTACAAACAAATGCGCAGAAACGGGCATTGCCATAAACTCGATCGTGGAATTTTGAGAAAGACCCCTTTGGTCATTGAAATTTTTGTTGTATCAAATTTCCGGTATTGGCGAATCAATTTTCTCAACATCTTTCATCCTCGATGATTTGTTCTATACATTACGTTCCTACAATAACAATGTTTATGGAATCTATACGTATTGCGACTCACTCTCATTCATGCAAGATTTGTAAAGACGTTTGGCATCTCTGAAAACCATCGCTTCGTTATTTTCGCTCTTGGCCTCCAGGATATTTCGCAACTGTTCTTCCAATTTGTCGTTAACGATGGAGAAGGAATCTATCGCTGATTTGTCCTCAGGTATGATGGTGGAGTCGATGAAACCACCGCATGCGTATTTATAAAAGTTGTCGCAAGGGTCGACGTTAGGGTCCATGTACGACAGGATCATTGATGCTGAAAATCGAAGAGTTTTCTGGCTTTCTTCAATTTTTCTGTATCAGCGAAATGTTTTCCATCCCCATTTAGTGAACGTCCTTCTAATTGTGCACTTGCTATGTCCGGCACGTTGTTTTCGTTATTTTAATTTTCGATTTTTTAGAGTTTTTTACGTACCGGTGTGAATGCATGTGGGCGTATAACAAGTTGTCTCTTTCCTCGGAAAGTCTCTCGCGGATTGGTCCTCCTGAATATCTCGAACTGGAACGGTTTTTTTCAGCCTCAGATTTTTTTTGTCCAACAAAAACGTGATGGAATATGGATTTCGCGTACTCGCCGATGATGTGAAAATATAAAAAAAATAGTCATGTACCAAACGCGCATTGATTTCAAATATAATAACAATATCGAAAAATTGTAAATAAGCTAGTACAAAAAGTAGCTAATTTGTAAAAAAGTGTAGAAAACTTTCTTTCGCTGTGAAATAAGTTCTTTCATCGTAATGAAACTTTTCATTTCATGGAATTGCATTTTCTTGCGATTAATGACAGTGAGTTTCATAACGATGAGGAAATTTAAAAAAAAATGAAAATTGAAATTTAAAAAAAATGCCTCCTATGCAAGTAGCTTTTCCGGATTTTTGCATATCGTCTATGAGAACGCGAAAGTCACATTCTATTTTGGTTTTGTTGGGGCTGTACCTTCGGAACATCCTTCGTTTCTTAAGAATCTTCCGAGCGTTTTACTTACCGATATAAATGGATCCTGACGTGGAGCAGCTTGTTGCCCTCCTCGGGGCTAATACGTTTGCAGGTTGTGGTCTTTTCCTTTTTGCGAATACTACTCATAATGCATTCGGTGTTTTTGCGGGCGTGCGGAAAATGTCAAATAGTGTTAGTTTGTATTTGCGTAGAAGAAAATTCATAAACGTGTTTCGCGATGATGCAACAACAGAAATGTGCCAGCGCCTGCCAGATTATTGCAGGATTATGTCACGTTTAGAGGATCAATGAAGCAAAAAAAAAATTTCTATAATATCGGAGAAACAATGTTTTATTTCGGTTGAAACTGAAAAATAACGTAGGGTATATAACTATGGCCAATTTTTGCCAGATTTTACCAGACAGATGCATGAATTTGCTCTAAACGAATTCATGTTTCTCTTTTCATTTTCACTGCAGTACACAGTAAAACGAATACGTATTTTATGATTCGACGAAAAAAATGACAAAAACAGAAATAAATATTGCATTTCCAACATAAAGCATAATAATACATTCATTCCGTTACCAAAGTAATGTATGACAAAATTGTTCATTTAACTCATTGCGGTACAGTGGCTTTTTTTGTTCGACCTAGCCGGTTTTTTTTCTTTTTGGATTTTGTAATTTTAACACGTCAGAGGATCAAAGTGTACGTTCAAATTGTCTTTATGTTTTTTGAATAAAATGTTTATACAAATGAAAATAACTATTTTTTATTGATTCGAAAATTGTTCGTCGATTCTGAACAAACAAAGTCAGTAACCGTTTATCGACCGACGTGGAATTGTCAAAGTGACGAAATGGAGCAATATTAATTGAAAAACTCAACATTATTCCTACACTGTACCGCGAGGGTGCGTCCGGAGATCACATCCCGAGTTAATCATCAGTTTCATGTTGTACATACCTCTGGAAAATAATTGGTAAATCGGGCGGGGTTGGAACCAAAATGCCGCCACCCCTGTATCACCTGCGAGGTCTTTGAAAATGAGCATTCCGTATAATATTGCGATAGTCATGATGAAAACGCGTTCAACGCCGAATTGACACTTCCAAAAAGCCAGATGTCTGAAACAATAATAATGGACATTCCATTTAAATAATGTCACTGACATAATCTTGAACCTAATAATCTAAAATTTGTTAATGACACAAACTTTGGCAATCTTAAGTGGCTGACGCTAAGAAGGTTGCTGAAAATGGTTGCCAAGAATAAATTAATAAGAAAACACAACCGTGCGCTGATGCTCAGGGAATAAGAGAAAAATGGGGGTGAAACTATATATATACCATTTTTATTGAACAGTGGAACAAACTTTGAAAAATTTAAGGAAAAATTTAAGCCAAAGTGAACACAGAAGTATCGTCGGCTAGCCTCGGTTCGAAAACTTAGTTTCGAGGCCCTATCGCGCCTCTCGTTCAAGCGATTCATGTAATCACCCCTCGATGTAAACTTACCTCATGATCGCGTTCTGCTGCGATAGGAATAAATCGAATTTTTTTGCGAAAGCTTTCAGCCTCCACGCTCGTTGCGTACAATTTCCGAATAACTATCGCTTCTGCGTTGCACGCTGTATCTTGTTCGCAAAATGGGGTACTCAACGCTCAATACGTTGGTAGAAAGCACTTTAACAAATTTTCAATTAAGATGCACCGTTAAAATGCGAGCAAAGATTCGAATAAAATGAGGATCGGGCTGTTGATCACAGCGTTTATAAAGCTGCGCGTTACGGGCGTCGGATATCATTTGTAACGATAATCCAATTTCGCCAAGCACGTTTGTATACACAAAATTTATCAGTTTTATCAGGTTTTCGGTATATTTTTCACGTAATCTTCAATACCTATCGGAATTTTCGAAAAAAGCAACCAGTTGTTTGATTTGAAGAAACATTTATTTTGATATTCAATCGACCCTGACCTATTTGGCCAGAGGGAAATCACTGTTTTCTTTCTTCTTCGCGAGATCAATCTTCGTGATATTCAACGCGAGTGTGATAATATTTTGTACGTCAGAAGACATGACTGCGATTAAAATGATAATTGAATTGGTGCTGTTGAACGATCGGAGAGGCGTATTGGTCCCTACCCGTGTGGAAATTGACCCCAGAAAAACTATTTTGTATCTAGCCCCTACCGAGTTTTCACTATCCAGTGTACTTAGACAAGCGCTGGACATATCCTTGGCAGATAAGTTATTGTCATCATAGTTTCCACAAAGTTTTAACTATCTAGTATACTTGGATAGACACTCGACATATTCTCGTCAGGAAAACTATTATGACTGCAGTTATATTCAGTGTTTAGTATCAAGTATACTTGGGTAGGCGCTGGACAAATTCTCGTCAGGTAAACTATTTTGACTGCAGTTATATTCAGTGTTCAGTATCAAGTATACTTGGGTAGGCGCTGGACAAATTCTTGTCAGACAAACTATTTTGATTCTAGTTTCATCTTAGTTTCCCCATGCTGCATGCCTGAGCAGACGCTAAACTGCTGTTAGCCAGAATTACAAGTTTAGCCCAGCTATTCTAAAAGTTACTTTATAATTTTTGGTCCCTATGCATAATTTTTATTAGAATGAAGATTTGAAGTATACTTGACGATGTACTAAAAATTTGTCAATAATCAGTTATACAGGAGATATCGACCAACTGAACGTTAGAAAAGAATAATATCAAAAAGTTATTAATCAATTATTAAGAAAAGTTCGAAAAATATTTCGAAAACTTTATTCTTGTAAATTTAAGAAAAAATTCAATAATTGTTCCCAATGCATTTGAATGTTTTCAGAAACTTCTCTATGTTTTAAAATTTTTCTGTACACTTTGGAAAACTATTTGAAAAATTATTAATCATCAATCGATTCACGCAAACACAGGTTTCTCAATACTTATAAGAGCCTTCTATATCGATGAGCAAATAGTTTTTTTTATACAGAGTTAAGTAAAATAAATGAAATTTGATAACATGGAGAAAAATTCTGAAAAATTGATGTTCATTTAGAAAAATGAACGAATTAATTCGAAATCTGAAGAAACACAAAATTCCTGAAAGTTTTCTGAATTTATTTAGTTTTTAACAATATGTTTATAACTTTTTGATATTGTCAATAATAATTGTTGCGCGCTATATCTTATATAACTGATTGTTTTTCAATTTCTATAAGAAATTGAATAATTTGTACATACCGAAATTCAATGCAACAAAAATTGCATCAAAAATCAATATTTTTTAGAAGTGATCGCTGGCTCAATGGTAGAGTGCGCGATTAACACTGGAAGATCTAGGGTTCGATTCCCGCAATCGTAAAAATCACTGAAAAATCTTCCCGACAAAATTCGTTGTCAAACGATTGTCGGTGACAAAATGTTGAATATAGGCGATATGTTTCAAGACGAAATATTTTTTTCACGGTTTCAAAGCGTGTTTTTTCTATACGTCAACTAGTTTCTGATTCTCTCGCTAGCCAGCGCCATGAAAGTTGCTGTCTAGCAACTGACTAGTTTTGCTAATCAGAAACTTGCCATCTCAAAATTACATTCACAGTTCCTCGCTAGCCAGCATTACTGAGTCGTCACTAGATAGTATCCAGAAAAACTAGTAATCCACTAGGCAGCGCCGAGCCTGAATTTCCACACGGGAACCTCTCACGAAAAATGCTTCGTTTCGAAATTTCGAAATCGATTTATTCAAAATAGCACAACCAATGGGCTTATTCGCCAATGCAGAATTTTCGTGAAGGAGAGTTTAGTTCCATGTACAATTCATACCTGCGTCAATTGTAAGGGCGATACCCAAAAGAATCGCAGAAACTGCGATTAACCTCCCTTTCGCAGGCGGCTGATAACGGAAGATGGTGGAATTCCTGAAATGTAAGCATACATGACAATAATCAATCAATCGCTACACAGGATGATTCGGTATCCCGTGCATCCTGCAACTGCAGATTCTGGACGATCTTAATTCCCAATAGCTTTTGAATGCGAAGAGACACAAAAGGGGTAGTTTTATTGTATAGCACAGAGCGTATCGAAGTAATTTAAAAATACTTTAAACTCTTTTAAACTACTTGGTTTCGAGACTGTGTCTCTATGAATATTGCAATTATTTCGAGTTTTTAGAGGCAGAGATTTACGGGTATGCGCTTGTCGGCTCGCCACAAAAATATGTTACCTGAGGGGTTGTACATGAGAAAACTTACCGCATGACTATTTGGTTTTTTCGGCCAATATTCAGGGTGGATCTTGAAGATATACCTCTTTGCGGTTGTTGAATTTATCGACGAAGCACTTGAAAAATCCTGAAATCCTGAACTTCAAAACGTTGGTTATTGTTTAGCTGGATACGAGATTCGCAAAGTTCTGCTCGAAGTCTCGACGCTTCTCCATTTATACCGAAACATGCTGACGAGCCGAAGAGGGAAAAAAACAGAACTTGTGATTAACGTCAACATTAAAATTAGAATTTGTAATTAGATATTTTGACGAAACGTTGAATGATAATTTATTGACACGCGCGGTAATTTTTATAGTTTCAACAAGTTTGGTTCCATTCCGTTGATGTCTTTTCAGCTCGTAAATTTAGCACGAATTCAAAGGCGCATTCCCGAGGAACATTTATTTTCTCGGCGTTCCACGAACAATCACAACTAAATCCAAGAGAAAAAAACAGCGTGACATGGTTTGACAAAAGAATAAATTTCCGCGTGCCGGACTGACGTGCGGAATTTCGCGTATTTTAGCGAATACGATGAGACGAGAAGCAGAAGAAATCTATCGTTCTTCGTTCGACAAATTTCTTCTTGAATGCCACTCTCATGTTAATTCTGCCGTTTTCCATACGGGAAAAATAAAAAAACTTTATTTTCTCGTTCTCAACGATGTTTTGTAAATGGAAACGTGAGAGATCATAATATGCGTTTTTCACAGATTGCGGAGAACGAGACGAGGATTCTTTGCGTCCCCTGTCACACGTGACGCTGTTCAAAGAACATTGAAAACTTGGACAGCGATAAACTTTAAATTCTTGGCACTCTATCCGACTGTTTATTGTCGAGAAGTTTTTTTTTCTCGCTTTTCTACGATAATTCTCGCCAACATTAGCATACTTCAAATTGCAAAAACTTGACGGAAGCTGCGCTGGAAATAATTATTGAAAATGGAACAGGTTACAAATCTTTGTTGAAGAGAGTGTCAAGAGTGTGAATAGTAGCGGTCCATCGGTATCTCGACTCGGGCCGCTGCACGACAAAGGATCGTTGATAAGAAAAAACTATCGATTCCGCGATAACATTGCGCACTTTGTTGAAGATTGAACGATCTTCGCCTCACTTGTGAGTCATTTTTTGTTTCTCTCGATGTCCGTTCGTTCGAGCGACGATGACGACTGCCTGCTTCCTGGACTCTGGGACGAGTTGGCATTTTGATTTTATGAAAATTACTGATTTGTATCAAATGACGTCTATCGTCGTCGATATGGCTCCAAATTGTCATCTGAGATGACAGGGGAGTCCTTTCATCTCGCGTAGCTCAGAGAATACTTTTTGGCTGACGAGCTGTAGCAGCGATGCCCAAAACGAACTCGTAAATCGTCGAACAATCGTTTCGGGGGTTCACTTCTACCTGCTTTTTAATTGAATACTATTCCGTCCGTCAAAATTCGGCAACTGTTAAATTCAAGCAAAAACAAAGCATACGCGGCGGGCGTCAGATAGCAAACGGAATTTTGCCACGAAATTCATTACTTTTCCTCACCGACCAATCGGGGGACGAATAAAACGACACAATCGCGCGATATTTCATGGATTAAGAATTGACTTCCGGACCCCATTAATTTTTTATTAGAAGAATATTCGTCGTATTTGATCGTTGTATCTTTTTTTTAATGATTCATTTAAATTGATTTTGAAGACGAAGCATTAGGTTCATTTGACGCAAGGTTACAGGGATGACTTGATTAAAGTTTAACCGTACTTTATGTTGATAGAAGGCTAAATATGTGATATCTGTAATAGTTTAAGAAGATTATAACTATTAATTATAATTCACGGTGAACCATCCTCCTAAAATGTATCCTAAAATGTACATTTTATTTTCAACCTTGTGGTTGATATCATTCGATCATGTTCCCATACTCTCGTTAAATGGTTAATAAGTTTAGGATGGTAATGAAAATCTTATGGAAAATAGAGGTGACAACCCAGGAATTGAGATAAAGAAACATCGTGATGCTGTTTTTAAATTTTATTTGACGTTGCATTTGCGTGCAATCGAGGTGCAATCGTCTAAAGTATAATGCTGAAGAAATTATTCGTGTTTCATGAAAAGTGCGAAAATCAAAATTTGACAATGTTATAGCATTATTATAATAATCGTCAGTACCCCGAATGGGTCTCCGGCTAGCTTTTATTGTTTACCAAACGGAACACTTATTCGTAGGATTCATTTTAGAGCCCTTCGGGCAATTAAAGTCGTTCGAAAATTCTTCCATATTAGAAAACGGCCCGAGCACTCGGAATTCACGGGGGCTGTGGACACCCGTGATGATCGTACGTTTCAAGGCTTCCGGCCTGTATTTCGAACACCACACATTGGCGTTGCTTATCCAGAAAAGTTGTTCCGGGCTTTTGTCGATTCCGGGCAATCTCGGTTCCGGTCCGTGCCTCTCAACCGACTTTTTGTACGCGTAATATGCCATCTTGATACCTCCATTGTCAGCGATATTTTCGCCCTGGGTGTTGATACCGTTCAACTGTGCGAGACAACAAACGATTTCAAAGAATTATCATATGCAATAATGACACTGATCCGGGCTCAAAATGGTCGGGAAATATTCGTGGCGGACTTCTATGAAACTATTATTTCTTTTATTTTTTAGATATCCGTTGAATGCAACGCGCAATTGACATATATTTAGGGTCATGCATTCCACAGTTTTTGTTTCTCATAATTTATCTCACGAAAGTTCATTTTTCCAAAAACGATGAAAAATTCGTCAAAGGCATAACCCGTGTACTCGCCTTAAGGCCGACCTCTTGGACGGTATAATTTGCGTACTGATCGATGATACACCGTGAACGTTTGAGAAAATTCTCTTTCGTCGTTGCCGTCCACCAATCAACGAGATTGCCATTTTTATCGAACTGTCTGCCTTCATCGTCAAAACCGTGCGTTATTTCGTGACCGATGATAGAACCGATAGCACCATAGTTCATGTAATTTGGACGGTTATTACTGAAAAATACTCCTTGTAGGATGCCAGCGGGGAATTCTGCTCGAAGTAATCATGAGATATTCGTGAGAATGTTCATTCTTAATGACATGAAGTTTCGTTGAAAAAGAAAATCAGAAACCCAAATCTTACCAATGCTATTCTCCGTTGGAGAATAAGACGCATCTACTTCAACTGCGTATCCGTGAGTTTCGAAATCAGTTTTGTTCACGGGTTTCCGCAACATGCTTTGTTGTCGATCCCCGATAAAGCGAGATATTTCATAAATATTTTCGAAATAATTATCCTCCAACTTTGCCAATTTTCCGTAAATGTCCTCAAGTTTATTATCATCAATCAGCTCGTCGGGATACGCGATGTGGCTGTACATCGCTTCAGCTTTTTCCAGGGCATTTTGCAGGGTCTCGCCATCCACCCACATAGTCTGTGGTCGAATGTGCCATGCAATAATGAAAAAAAGGAAATCAAAGATGAATTGCAGAGCTAACGAGAATGCACCGCTCCTTTGACTTTTTACGAGGTGTCATGAAATTTCGAACGGCCGTCAAACTTTTTCAATGGTCAGTTTTCTTGTATTAATAATCAAAATTTATCGAAAAACATACGTTTTTCAATGTTTCTGTAAATTGTTTCCGAATATCCGTTACCATCTCGACGGCACGTTTTTTAGCCTCTTCATCGAAATGTTGTCTGACGTACATACTGCTGACGATCGTCGGAAAAGCTGCAGTGAGTAAGTTTATGCACGTCTTCCATCTGGGCAACAATTTGGTTTGACCCGACAGTACAGTCGAGTAGGTTAGCATTCTTTCCCGCATATCACTGTTCAGATACCCTATAGATTCCTGTGCAGCTCTCCACATGAAATAATTTGCCAGAACTCTGTTATCAGTCCCTTCAACGAGTTTCACAAGATTCGCTATGTAACTTGGCGCGTATACGATTACGACTTCGTGCTCTTCGAGGATGGTGTTCGGTGGCAACAGGTTTTCGAGGTAGTCTTTCCACGACACACTTGGATATTTTTCCGTCAATTCGGCGAGGGTCATCGGATTGTAGAGCTGCGTTGAGTCACGTCGTTCCTCACTCGGTATTGATATCTGGTCAATTTCAATTGCGAATCATTACCGCATTCATGGAAAGTATCGAAATACTTTTAAGAGTTGAGTTCCACTGATGCTGATCTCCGAATGAATGACTAGACGGAATGTCGATGGTAACTTTGTTTCGCACTTGTTTCAAAAAATCGTATTGCCAAAGAGAGTCTTTTTAGTGGGAAAATTTTGTTCTATCAAGTATTACGTGATTATGCCGATATACATACGTTAGCCAATCTCATTTCGAAAATCAACGACTCTCTCAATTCCTTTTCGGCGCTGTCACTCTTCGCACCCAGCATCTTAGCGATATCCACCATGTAACTGTAGTACGCGGAAACAATTTTGTCATCGAAGCCCTTCGTTAGGTATTTGCGAGAGAGTCCTAAGGTCGCTTGATCGAGCTGTGAAATACGAGATAGGAAAGCTGTTACGAAGATTCATCGTTTTATTGATGAGCATCGATTTCTTTGTCCACGTGAAAATGATACATACTCTGAGAACGCGTTTTGAGCTATTTTGCAAGTCGACCCCGACTGTTACACGGATTAAATAATCAAAAGAATATCCAGCTTTGCGAAGTTCATACGTTAAGTGTTTCCAGTCAAAGTCATCGTCGTTCCACGAGGCACCAACAACCACTGGCCACCCGCCAAATTTCATCAAATATTTACGAAGAGGCGCCAGTCCTTCGGCCTCGATAGCGGCTGAAGAAACATTTAATTGCCGAACAAACGAGTTATATCGACGCTCTTGATTACAAACAAATGCGCAGAAACGGGCATTGCCATAAACTCGATCGTGGAATTTTGAGAAAGACCCCTTTGGTCATTGTGATTTTTTTTGTATCATATTTTCGGTATTGGCGATTCAATTTTCTCGAAATCTTTCATACTTGATGATTTGTTTTATACATTACATTCCTACAATAACAATGTTTATGGAATCTATACGGATTGCGACTCACTCTCATTCATGCAAGATTTGTAAAGACGTTTGGCATCTCTGAAAACCTTCGCTTCGTTATTTTTGCTCTTGGCCTCCAGGATATTTCGCAACTGTTCTTTCAATTTGTCTCTAACGATGGAGAAGGAATTTATCGCTGATTTGTCCTCAGGTATGATGGTGGAGTCGATGAAACCACCGCATGCGTATTTATAAAAGTTGTCGCAAGGGTCGACGTTAGGGTCCATGTACGACAGGATCATTGATGCTGAAAATCGAAGAGTTTTCTGGCTTTCTTCAATTTTTCTTTATCAGCGAAATGTTTTCCATCCCCATTTAGTGAACGTCCTTCTAATTGTGCACTTGCTATGTCCGGCACGTTGTTTTCGTTATTTTAATTTTCGATTTTTTAGAGTTTTTTACGTACCGGTGTGAATGCATGTGGGCGTATAACAAGTTGTCTCTTTCCTCGGAAAGTCTCTCGCGGATTGGTCCTCCTGAATATCTCGAACTGGAACGGTTTTTTTCAGCCTCAGATTTTTTTCGTCCAACAAAAACGTGATAGTATATGGATTTCGCGTACTCGCCGATGATGTGAAAATATAAAAAAAATAGTCATGTACCAAACGCGCATTGATTTCAAATATAATAACAATATCGAAAAATTGTAAATAAGCTAGTACAAAAAGTAGCTAATTTGTAAAAAAGTGTAGAAAACTTTCTTTCGCTGTGAAATAAGTTCTTTCATCGTAATGAAACTTTTCATTTCATGGAATTGCATTTTCTTGCGATTAATGACAGTGAGTTTCATAACGATGAGGAAATTAAAAAAGAAATGAAAATTGAAATTAAAAAAAAATGCCTCCTATGCAAGTAGCTTTTCCGGATTTTTGCATATCGTCTATGAGAACGCGAAAGTCACATTCTATTTTGGTTTTGTTGGGGCTGTACCTTCGGAACATCCTTCGTTTCTTAAGAATCTTCCGAGCGTTTTACTTACCGATATAAATGGATCTTGACGTGGAGCAGCTTGTTGCCCTCCTCGGGGCTAATACGTTTGCAGGTTGTGGTCTTTTCCTTTTTGCGAATACTACTCATAATGCATTCGGTGTTTTTGCGGGCGTGCGGAAAATGTCAAATAGTGTTAGTTTGTATTTGCGTAGAAGAACATTCATAAACGTGTTTCGCGATGATGCAACAACAGAAATGTGCCAGCGCCTGCCAGATTATGGCAGGATTATGTCACGTTTAGAGGATCAATGAAGAAAAAAAAATATTTCTATAATATCGGAGAAACAATGTTTTATTTCGGTTGAAACTGAAAAATAACGTAGGGTATATAACTATGGCCAATTTTTGCCAGATTTTACCAGACAGATGCATGAATTTGCTTTAAACGAATTCATGTTTCTCTTTTCATTTTCACTGCAGTACACAGTAAAACGAATACGTATTTTATGATTCGACGAAAAAAATGACAAAAACAGCAATAAATATTGCATTTCCAACATAAAGCATAATAATACATTCATTCCGTTACCAAAGTAATGTATGACAAAATTGTTCATTTAACTCATTGCGGTACAGTGGCTTTTTTTGTTCGACCTAGCCGGTTTTTTTTCTTTTTGGATTTTGTAATTTTAACACGTCAGAGGATCAAAGTGTACGTTCAAATTGTCTTTATGTTTAAAAAAAAAATGTTTATACAAATGAAAATAACAATTTTTTATCGATTCGTAAATTGTTCGTCGATTCTGAACAAACAAAGTCAGTAACCGTTTATCGACCGACGTGGAATTGTCAAAGTGATGAAATGGAGCAATATTAATTGAAAAACTCAGCATTATTTCTACACTGTACCGCGAGGGTGCGTCCGGAGATCACATCCCGAGTTAATCATCAGTTTCATGTTGTACATACCTCTGGAAAATAATTGGTAAATCGGGCGGGGTTGGAACCAAAATGCCGCCACCCCTGTATCACCTGCGAGGTCTTTGAAAATGAGCATTCCGTATAATATTGCGATAGTCATGATGAAAACGCGTTCAACGCCGAATTGACACTTCCAAAAAGCCAGATGTCTGAAACAATAATAATGGACATTCCATTTAAATAATGTCACTGACATAATCTTGAACCTAATAATCTGAAATTTGTTAATGACACAAACTTTGGCAATCTTAAGTGGCTGACGCTAAGAAGGTTGCTGAAAATGGTTGCCAAGAATAAATTAATAAGAAAACACAACCGTGCGCTGATGCTCAGGGAATAAGAGAAAAATGGGGGTGAAACTATATATATACCATTTTTATTGAACAGTGGAACAAACTTTGAAAAATTTAAGCCAAAGTGAACACAGAAGTATCGTCTAGCCTCTATGGCTAGCCTCGATTCGAAAACTTGGTTTCGAGGCCCCATCGCACCTCTCAATCAAGCAATTCATGTAATTACCCCTCGATGTAAACTTACCTCATGATCGCGTTCTGCTGCGATAGGAATAAATCGAATTTTTTTGCGAAAGCTTTCAGCCTCCACGCTCGTTGCGTACAATTTCCGAATAACTATCGCTTCTGCGTTGCACGCTGTATCTTGTTCGCAAAATGGGGTACTCAACGCTCAATACGTTGGTAGAAAGCACTTTAACAAATTTTCAATTAAGATGCACCGTTAAAATGCGAGCAAAGATTCGAATAAAATGAGGATCGGGCTGTTGATCACAGCGTTTATAAAGCTGCGCGTTACGGGCCTCGGATATCATTTGTAACGATAATCCAATTTCGCCAAGCACGTTTGTATACACAAAATTTATCAGTTTTATCAGGTTTTCGGTATATTTTTCACGTAATCTTCAATACCTATCGGAATTTTCGAAAAAAGCAACCAGTTGTTTGATTTGAAGAAACATTTATTTTGATATTCAGTCGACCCTGACCTATTTGGCCAGAGGGAAATCACTGTTTTCTTTCTTCTTCGCGAGATCAATCTTCGTGATATTCAACGCGAGTGTGATAATATTTTGTACGTCAGAAGACATGGCTGCGATTAAAATGATAATTGAATTGGTGCTGTTGAACGATCGGAGAGACATATTGGTCCCTAGAATACCCGGATTCGCTCTCCATAATTTCAACTCTAAAATGTTATTATACATGGAAACGTTAATGGCGTCAGAACCATTTCAATTCGATTAAAACATTCGATTTCAGATTGATTTCGGCTCTCCCGAATGAGATTTCAAAGAAAGATGTGCAGTCCGTGCAAAAGTCATTTCATTTCCTTTTTAGCCGAAGCCAAACGCGTTCACATTAACATAATACAGATGTCCGCTTGCTTATAACCAGAAAGAAAATGCTTTTTTTTCAATTTTTTGGAATAAATTTCTGACGCAAAGTATAAAAGGTCTTTTTTTGTTGTACATTGACTTCGGCATTGAATATTTTGCCCGCTCCATAGTATCCGCTCCCTTTGCGTCTGACAAGACGTACCACAAAAGTGACAATCCGTTTCACGAAATATCACAGTCGCACAAGCATTATATGACTGATGGTAAGGAGCGTTGGGTAAATCGTAGGATGAAAGCATACCTTAAGGATTTATACAGGGTAAGGCACGCGAGACCGAAAACCGGATTCGGACAACCGCTCTCTGTGCTCTCTCTTTCTCTCTCTCTCTCTCGCGTAAATGGTTTGAAAAGCGTGGCTATCGAAATATTATTTTTCATTCCATTTTTATACCACATCGGTTTCATTTTTGAATTCCATCCAGCTGCAACACGGCGAAAAGTATGCCACTAGGTTTTGGAAAAGTTTAATAGCCTTGAAAAAAGGGAAAAAATGAGAAGAATGAAATGAATAGGCTACAGCGATCGCCACGTGCGTGCGTCTAAACAATTCTAATCTCGATGTGGAAATAATTCGCATTTTCAAAGACGACAAAGATCATTCAGGAGTTTTTCGCGTTTTATCTTGCATATCAAGCTTGTGCCGAATGTACCGTTGTTTAAAGTCGATTTTTCACCGAATTTCGTTAAAGATGCGACTTTCTCGAAATTATCTAAGCGACAACCTCGTGATTCCAGTGACACATTAATATTGTTGATAATTAGTGTAAACTTCAATCTGTTGTTATAAAAATCACGACTTTCGCGCCAAGGCTTTCCTTTTGTTTTCCTCTCCGCGATAAATTATTTCGACTTTATCTCATTTACGAAAACATTTTGCATTAAATATAAGATAACCTTGAATCTTTATTGTAACACTGATAAATATACCTTATTTATTTATTGAAAAGGAAAACTACCTCACACATCCTTGGGTTTTCGACGAACGCGAAAAAGTTTTGTTAACATGCCGTAATTACAGTAATTTTGTTAGCGACGTATTAGGTCCACATGACCCAACATAATTTCAAGTAACCACCCAATTAGGGTTTACATTCGTATCGGATCAAATTTGTAATAATTTCGACACACGAAGATCTACGGATTTTACGGGGTCCAGAAGATTCCGCATTGATGAACGTCGTACAGGTTTGTAAAAACCAATGGCGAATTAAGCAAATAGTATAAAATGTACATTTACGTTTTGATTTTGTAATCAATATTATACAGGAGTGTGAATTCATATTTGACGTCCCGACGATTGACGGAGGTATAATCCCAACAAATGATGTCCGGATAACACGCGAGAATGAATTTTTTGTGTGAAATTTTGTCCAAATTCCGTGATCTTGAAAGTATAGTCGCGTGCGAAGCATCCTGATTGTTCGAAAAAAAATTCCGATTCGTTCGACGAAACATCGCCGTTTGCGCAGTCTCCAAAAAGCGCAATAAAACGAATTTCGAAGCGATGCAAACATGTTTTTCAATTCTTTTTTTTTTATCTACTATATTTTAGATATTAGCTAAATATTCAAACTATTTGGAATCCTGTGGGAACAGTATAGAATTAAGACACAGGAATTGGGATAAAAACGAACATCTTGATGCATTTCTTATTAAATTTGAGGTTACATTTACATACAATTTAATACTATGTTGTCTAAGTACTTAAGAAATTGTTTAATCTCAGTATATAATACTGAAATTGATTTTAGGTCGATCTTGACCATAATATTTCGTTTTTTTTTTTCATACAACCGATGTAGCTCTTGCGTTGATTCCCCTTTGGGATCTGAAATGACGTCGTCCAAGGGAGTACTTGCGTTAATTCGCGACACAATTGACGTCAAATATTCGAGAACCTCATCAGCAATTGTACGCCAGTTTTTCGAGAAATTCAAAAAATTCAAAAAATTTCAAAAAATCTGATCTCGAATCTGAAATTAGCGACTTCGAAAACCCCGGCACATAAGTTTTCGGAGCAATTCAGCAATTTTCCGAATCTTCCTGCGCCATGTTAGTCCGCCATTTTGAATTTCAAAAAATTTTCCGAATTTCGCAAATTTGACGTTAGATTCGTGATCAGCGTCCCCGGGAATCTTCCGTGTTCCCAAAATCATAAGGATATTCTTCGGAACTTTCTTCAATGATGAGTTTTTTCGAAAAAAAGGTACCGTTTTGCAGAATTTTTTCATTTGTATAAACAAATTTTAAAAAAACAAACATAAAAACAATCCGAACGTAAACCGCAATCCTCCGACGGATTGAGAACATGAAATTATTTTTTAAAAACCCGATTAAATCGAATAAGGATTGCTTTGAAATCGCAAAAATGTGTTTAAAAAAAGATGGCACTGTGTGGAATACCGCTGTGCCGCACAGTATATTTTCAAGTTCGCCCAAGTACCTCCTTGATGTCGTCCATTTCAACAAAAAAAAAAAAAAAATTCGAAACTGACATTCGTCTTGCAGAAGGGCTGCACGTGAGATTCAAGTTTAATAAATGTTATTATTACGTTCTAACCTAGCTTATCGCTTCTCGCGTTCTTTTTTCTCTTTCTCTCTCTCTCTCCGCGCTTTTATCCGTCTTAATTTCGCTCCCATTCTCTTTCTATTTACATAATTATAATCAACATTATAGGTACAATTTCATTTTACAATTTCCTCATAATCGATGCTCCGAGCAGCGAAAACAAGAGAGTTATTTTCCGTTATTCTTTCCTCAAAATTCTGTACGGCTTCTTGTAAAAAAAGCATCTTGCATTTTCCAAAAATCTCCAAATCGAATATGTCAACGATTTAGCGAAAAAGTGGTCGAATTTTTCTTTCCGTTTATTCATATTTTCACGAAAATTGTGCAAATCCGTGGCTCGGTTACGGCCTAACGTTAGCAGTGTGAAAATGTTTCGTTGAAAAAGAGTAAGATTTTCCATGTCTCGAATCTTCCTTGAGAGAGCAGCATCAAATCGTTTTTTTTTTTTTCAGAAAATCAATTCCGAAAAAATCCATCTGATCGCGGATTCTCGTAATAAACATACGTAGAAAAGCTATGGAAACCATTACCTTGTTTGGATGGAGGAAAAGCGGGTGTTTTTTTTTTCGAAAAATCGGCATGTTTAAAAAAATAACTGCGTTTTCACTCGACTGACATTCCATAGGAAACCTTCGCATCTCTGAAGACAAAACTTCACGTGGTTCGTTCCGCCGTTTGATCAATTTTCGAAGAAATTTCGGTTGAAAAAAGGTCGCCAATTTTGAAAATACCCCCGATTTGTTTATTTTTCCTCGCAACTGAACAGTTGCCGTCCGGACGATAGCGGCGTACTTTTGACTAATCTAGCCGATTTTTTAATCCGGACACTCGAGAGTCTCAACGTCACGTCAGCCCGATTCAAGCGGGGCTAATTTTAGGCGACCATACCAGAGATATTTAGTGTAAAAAAATCGAAAAAAAAATCCCGAATCGCTTTGAAGGCTTGCGTCTGTGACGTGTAAAAAGTTTGAAGTTCTAGAATAAATCGTACAACGAAAAAAAGGCATTTTGGAAAAAAAAGTCATTGAGATCCGGTCGAATCATCGGAATTATTTTCCGATCGCTCGATAACTCCAAGTTCGTTATTTACATTGAGAGCATTTTGTGAACAAACTCTCTCCCTCTCGCTCGTCTCTTTTTTCCTCTCCAAGTTCAATGGAATTCTCGTTTGCACTGCAGGACAAGTATACGAAGACCGGAAACGTCGCCATTTATGCGAGCGCACCGACGCGCGTCGATGTTTCGATCTTTGCGAGACTGGTGATGAATTCTCTCTGGTAATGGTATTTATTATCATCTTTGCGGTTGGTAAACGGGCCTCGGGCCAGCTTTAATCGTTTACCAAACAGAACACTTGTTCGTTGGATTCATTTTGGAGCCTCGGGGGCAATTGAAATCTCTCGAAAATTCTTCCATGTTCGAAAGCGGCCCGAGCACTCGGAATTCACCGGGACTGTGGTAACCCGTGGTGATCCGAAGTTTCAAGGCTTCCGGTCTGTATTGGGAGCACCAGGTGTTCGCGGCGCTTATCCAGAAAAGCTGATCAGGGTTCTTGTCGATTCCCGGCAGCCTCGGTTCCGGTCCTTTTCTCTCGACCAATTTTTTGTACGCCTGGTACGCCACCTTGATACCCCCATTGTCGGCGATGTTTTCGCCCTGGGTGTTGATACCGTTCAACTGCGAGAAACATCGAACAACAACGGTTAGCTTGTCGCGACACTTGGCCTAATGTCAAAAAGGCTAGGTAGAAAAAATTTTGTTCCAATATTGTTTTTATCGGAAGTTATGGTGCACAGCATCCTTGTAACAACAAGATAAGAGTGCGACCCGGTGGCGGATGGAAACCTGCGAAACATTGTTTGTGTTTTCTTGCAAAAAAAAACCCCGCAAGATTTCAGAAATTTTACTAGAGCAGTGACATTTAATCGCGTTTAGTCGTATACCGTTTTCGTAAAAATGATGAAAAATCCTGACCGCGATAGCACGAGAATTTTTCGAAATTTCCGAAACTCCCCGTGAGGATAATAAAAATGTACATTTTATTTTCAACCTTGTGATTGATATCGTTTGATCATGCTCCCATACTCTCGTTAAATGGTTAATAAGTTTGGAATGGTAATGAAAATCCTATGGAAAATATAGGTGACAACCCAGGAAAAAGAAAGGAAAGAAAAAATGTTGTTCCAATATTGTTTTTATCGGAAGTTATGGTGCACAGCATCCTTGTAACAACAAGATAAGAGTGCGACCCGGTGACGGATGGAAACCTGCGAAACATTGTTTGTGTTTTCTTGCAAAAAAAAACCCCGCAAGATTTCAGAAATTTTAGGAGAGCAGTGACATTTCATCGCGATTAGTCGTTGACCGTTTTCGTAAAAGTGATGAAAAATTCTGACCGCGATAGCACGAGAATTTTTCGAAATTTCCGAAACTCCCTGTTAGGATAATAAAAATGTACATTTTATTTTCAACCTTGTGATTGATATCGTTTGATCATGCTCCCATACTCTCGTTAAATGGTTAATAAGTTTGGAATGGTAATGAAAATCTTATGGAAAATATAGGTGACAACCCAGGAAAAAGAAAGGAAAGAAAAAATGTTGTTCCAATATTGTTTTTATCGGAAGTTATGGTGCACAGCATCCTTGTAACAACAAGATAAGAGTGCGACCCGGTGGCGGATGGAAACCTGCGAAACATTGTTTGTGTTTTCTTGCAAAAAAAACCCTGCAAGATTTCAGAAATTTTAGGAGAGCAGTGACATTTCATCGCGTTTAGTCGTATACCGTTTTCGTAAAAATGATGAAAAATCCTGACCGCGATAGCACGAGAATTTTTCGAAATTTCCGAAACTCCCCGTGAGGATAATAAAAATGTACATTTTATTTTCAACCTTGTGATTGATATCGTTTGATCATGCTCCCATACTCTCGTTAAATGGTTAATAAGTTTGGAATGGTAATGAAAATCTTATGGAAAATATAGGTGACAACCCAGGAAAAAGAAAGGAAAGAAAAAATGTTGTTCCAATATTGTTTTCATCGGAAATTATGGTGCACAGCATCCTTGTAACAACAAGATAAGAGTGCGACCCGGTGGCGGATGGAAACCTGCGAAACATTGTTTGTGTTTTCTTGCAAAAAAAACCCCGCAAGATTTCAGAAATTTTACTAGAGCAGTGACATTTCATCGCGTTTAGTCGTATACCGTTTTCGTAAAAATGATGAAAAACTCTCATAAACTATGGAAAAAATCCACTAACCTTAAGTGCAACCTCCTGGGCGGTGTAATTTGCATATTGATCGATTATACACTGTGCACGCTGAAGATAATTTTCTTTCGTCGTCGCTGCCCACCAATCAACGAGATTGCCATCGTCGTTGAATTGCCGGCCTTGATCGTCGAAACCGTGAGTTATTTCATGACCGATAACGAAACCAATGGCACCGTAATTCATGTACCTCGGTCGATTATTGCTGAAGAAAGCACCTTGCAAAATACCAGCGGGAAATTCTACGAAAAAAAGAAAGTCGTTTGAAAACACTCTCGTGACAGCGCCAATGTACTCCTATGTCGAAAGCTAATTTTGCAAGCACTTACGTATGCTGTTCTCGATCGAGGAGTAAAACGCGTTTACAACAGCGGGTCTTCCGTGAGTTACCCAATCGGTTTTGTTAACGGGTTGTCGCAATTTTCCGTAAAAATAATCCATGCCGAATAAAGTGAGATTCAAAATGTTGCCGAGATAATTGTCCTCTGACAATTCGAGTTTCTCGTAAAACTTGTCGAGGTTGTCGTCGTTGAGGAGCTCGTCGGGATACGCAATGTGGCTGGACATCGCGGCAGCCTTTTTCAGCGCACTCTGCCGGGTCGTTTCGTCCATCCACGTAACCTGGCGATACGTGCGATGCATTGATTAAATTGAGAACTACAGAGATCAGTTTGTTGAGTGTATCCTCAGAACACTATTTTCGTCAAGAATAATTCAAAAAACATCCATTTGTTTCATCGATAAACACTTGAAAACCTTTTGCCAACTTGAAACACCATTATCTTCACTGCTTATTCTAAGAAAACAAATAAATACCAAAAACTTGCCACGGAATATACGTATGAATTGATCAAAAAAAGAATAGCCTGAATCGAACATACGGTTCTCGAGTTACAAGCACACTAATGAAGTTTTTATACACAGGCTGCCCCAAACTTCGATGTCAATAAGTCAAAGTAAGATCCAGGATGAAATTCCGAGTCGAAATGTATTTTAGTATTTTTTTCCACGACAAAATCCTAACGAGTTATCGATCGTCAAAGTTTGAGCCAATCGGACGCGCGTCCTACTGGTCCCACCTTATTAATTCATAACTCAATGAAAATTCGTCGGATCAAAAAGTGCTCAAGGACTTTTCGACTCGTAATTCTCCCCCCAATGCGGCATTAAATAATCCGCATACATTTTTAAGACACCCTGTATAGAGAAGAATCGTGAATAATAATCTTTTTCCCCATTTAGTCTCTTTTCTCGCTAGCCATTTCTTTTACTCAATAATTCCCAATGAATTTGCATTCGAAATAAGGAACAAGGTTATACCTACGTTTTTCAAAATTTGTATGAACTCGTCCTTGATGTCCTCCACCATCTCAATGGCATTTTTCTTTGCATCTTCGTTGAAGTATTGCCGGACGTACATAGAACCGACGCTTATGGAAAGGCTGCTGGATACGATGTCAACGCATTCCTTCCATCTCGCCTCGCGTTCGGTACGTCCGCTCAGTACCGTCGAGTAGGCCAGTTGCCTTTCGCGGATAGCATCGTTCAAATAACTCACGGAACTTGCCGCCGCTTTCCACATTACATAATTCGCCTGAATCCTCTTTGGAGTCTCTTTCATGAGTTTCTCAAGATTGGTAATGTAACTTGGCACGTTTACAATAATGACTTCGTTCTCGTCGACGACTATCGTCGATGGCAACAATCTGCTGAAGTAGACTTTCCACGGCACGCTCGGATAATTTTTTGTCAATTGGGCGAGCGTCATCGGATTATAAAGCTGCGTTGCGTTGCGACGTTTCTCCTTCGGCAATGATATCTGCGAGATTTTCATAACGGGTCATTGATATTCATGAAACTATGGAACCGACTCTTGCGGATTCGAGGACGCGTGAGATGCGCCATTTTACTATTTAAAAACTGGATAACACGAAAATTTCAAGCGTTCGGCAACGCCATGAACAGCATTTGGCCAGTTTGTTCGCCGGTGAGGACAGCGTCAGAGTTCGCCATCGAGGAATGCAATTCCAGCAAGGACGGACTGAAGTCTCTGCCCTCGAACGTCCCTGCTGGAACTCCCTGCGGGTCGATCCGAAATTCGCTCATTTCGGCTGAATAAATCGGCCTCGAAACTCGCGATATCGATGCGAGTGATGTGAAAACGCAAGATTTTTTAGCTTGGTACTGATTTCGAAAGGTCGTGCGGTAGCATCGGTATTCAAGACACCAGGACCGTTTTTCAATGAATTTCGACATTCTACGTAAGTTTGCGGGTACTCACATTGGCTAGTTTCATTTCGAAGATCAATGTTTCGTTCAGTTCCTTCTCAGCACGAGTTCTGTCGGCACCCAGAATTGCAGCGATATCCACCATGTAGCTGTAATACGCGGAAACGATTTTGTCATCGAATCCCTTGGTAAGATACTCGCGGGAGAGCCCCAAAGCCGCTTGATCGAGCTGCGGAATTCGAATACGTTTCGTAATTTCTCTTTTTGCTCGTCTGCAGTTTTGATATTGCTGCGTGTATGGAGTCGCGATTTATTTTGAAAGTACACACATCGATAACGCGCTTCGTGCTGTTTTTCAAATCGACGCTGATGCTGAAATCGATAAAGTAATCGACGGAGTACCCAGCATCGCGAAATTTATATATCGAGCTCCTCCAGTCGAAGTCACCCTCGTTCCACGAGTCACCATCGAGAACCGGCCATCCCCCGAGGCTCTTCAGAATGTCAAGGACAGGCGTGAGCCCTTTGGCTTCGATGGTGGCTGTACAAACGTTCAGCAGTTTTTCGTTTGAATATTTTACGTCATTTTTCGTCGTGAAAAAAAACGATATCAAGAGACTCTTTCGCACGAGAACTGTAATTTTCTTCAATATCGTAGTGAGAAAAAAAAATCATGACTCACTCGTGTTCATGCAAGATTTGTAGAGATTTTTGACGAGTCTGAAGGGCCTCCGCTCTTTAGTCTCGCTCTCCGCTTCGATGCTCCTTTTCAGCTGCTCTTGGAGATGATCGCTAATTTTGCTGAAGGTGTTTACGCTGGATTTGTCCTCGGGTATCGTCGTAGATTTGAGGAAACCACCGCAGGCGAATTTGTAAAAATCATCGCAAGGCTCCACGTCAGGATCCATGTTCATGAGTATCCTTGATGCTATTAAACATCGAATATGATCCATTATGAATTTTTTCACACCTTGTCGTTTGCGAAGAGATCAAGCAGGGTAAAAAGAACAGGAGACGTTCTCGCGTCGAATAATATCCTTCAACTTTATTTCTGATTAACCCTTCAATGGGTGGGTTAAACATTTTAACGTTAAAACTAGGAAAAAAACAGGAGAAGATGCTGATTTTTCTCATTGAATGTCATTCAAACATCTCATCGTTGAAAGTACGAAAAAAAGGAGAAGATACTCATTTTTTATGTTAACTGAAGTTCGATCGACAATTACGCAGATGAAAAATATATTCTCTGCTGAAACATTTTTCCAAATGCTCCAAACTAACGTTAACTCACCAGTGTCATTGCATCCCTGTGTGTAGCAAACATATTCATCTTCGCTTGGCTTGGAAACAGTTTGTACGGATTTGTACGAACCGCCACCCCCCAGAGCCTCAGCTGTGGATGGTAGCATCTCATTTTTAGCTGATAGTATCCGTCGTATTGGCAATTAACGATGTCATGGGCGTTCAGTGACAGTTTGATGGATGTGATTTGGTTTTGCATAACATGGAAAGCACAAATGGTTTATGCGTTATAAAACATTTCACGATGATGTAGCAAAAGCGACGATACTTGGTGCGCACCGTTTATATCAGGGCGTTAAAAAAAAACTGTTTGTTTTTTTCACCCAAACCGAGTCAAAAGCTTTGGTTGCACGAAAACGGAAGCTGAAGCAAATTTAAACTCTTGATATTAATACTGAGACTCACATTATCGAATTTTTTATATTTCCGTAGGAATTACGCGTGGAAAGACAATCTGAGGAAATGTTTTTTGACAGGCTGTGTCAGCACGGCGGTAAAAATAGGAAAATATCAATTGGAGAGGCAAAAAATGGCCGTTTGTTTCCTCTCTTGAACGAGTTTTTTTCCCCATTTTTTACTTTCTTCATTTTCTTCAACAGTTAAGATTTGGTATATTCACGTGATTTTTAGCGAAAGTTTTGAGACGTTCGGATCACGATGAAGAGGCAAAAATGGTGAACATTTTTTCTTTCTTGCTTTTCTCATTTCTGAGCAAAGGTCAGGTGTAAAAAAATCTTTATTCCACACTGCAAAATCAGAGATTTCACGGTCATGACAGTTTTATGAAAATCATTCGACCACCATTTTTCGCAGATTCAGGGCTTATCAAAAGTGCCTAAAAAATGTCGGAAAAGTTGCCGATCCTTCAGTTCCGCGTAGTACAGTAATGTGTTTGCGTGATTTTCTTGCATATGAATTCCCGAAATTGCGTTCATTTGTCCATCAAGCTTAAAATCATATGACGTTCGATTTAATGATACGTTAAGGACAAAAGCTGTCAATGATAAAGTTGAAATGCTCGCAAAATCTGGCGCGAGATTTGAAATTTTCACCAACCTGCCGAAGAGTCCGCAATATTACACGTGCCGGACCTCGACACCACAACCCCTAGGCCAACTGCGAGGGCTATGCACAAAAGGAATCCGGAAACTGCGACTACTATCAGACCGCGCTCCAAAGCCGAACGACGCTTCCACCATGTTGGATTTCTGAAACAAAAATATGGTCCAACAGACGAATATACAAATTTCCGGCTTAAGCCTCAATTTGGTGTCTAAATATTATTGATTTTTGAAGTCATTTCTTGACTGAATTTCCGTCAAACATTATTTCATTCATAAACGAAATAATAATGATTTTGGCTACATCGTTCTTTTAATAAATCATGTAAATGGAATCAAAATATAGTCAAATTTATCAATTGTGCTACTAACCAAATAGCAGGGTTTTTCAACCCTGCTATCATTCTATCGAATTTCGGTTAATCAAATTTGGAAGGTTGGATTTACGAAACCTTTTTTTCAGTGCAGTATTTTGTTTTTTATATCGTTCTATCGCGTTCTAGCACGTGTATCGTGGTGTACACTTTCGATTATCGATGACTATGATATTCCGCACTAGGAAAAAGTGCAGTATGGCTGTTGCAATTGGCCAGTTTGAAATTGTTATCCAGCAATTACACGAAAACGTATTAAATGGTAATAAAACTGTATGCAAGTGCATATGCATGTGTATATATATATATATATATATATATATGCAGAGACGGCCTAGAACCCTCCAGCGACTCGTGCGGATAAACAGTTTAAACGCACAGTGGATTAAGTGCGCGGTACTCGGACCAATCGAGAGTGCATTTATGCTGCAAGTCGCAGACTCTCGTAACGAGCATTGTGTATACGGAACGAGTGTATCGACCTTAACTGTCTGAAATATAAGCTACATACAGGGCATCGTACGCCAGATCAAATTCGCTTCGATCTCCGAACGATCCCTGTTTTATCTCGAGTCACCAGCGCATGATGCACGAAATCAGTGAAAAATACATTTTTTGAATAATTTTTCATAATTTAGAAGAGACATTTTCGAGAATAAAGAAATAAACAACAGGGTCATTCGCCTGCACAGGCTTTCTGCAACGAGTTCGATACTCGCGGTACATTCTTCGATTTTATTTCACGCACTGATCACGCTATACATTTTTTGAATAATTTTTCATAATTTAGAAGAAATATTTTCGAGAATAAAGAAATAAACAACAGGGTCATTCGCCTGCACAGGCTTTCTGTAACGAGTTCGATACTCGCGGTACATTCTTCGATTTTATTTCACGCACTGATCACGATATACATTTTTTGAATAATTTTTCATAATTTAGAAGAGACATTTTCGAGAATAAAGAAATAAACAACAGGGTCATTCGCCTGCACAGGCTTTCTGCAACGAGTTCGATACTCGCGGTACATTCTTCGATCTTATTTCACGCACTGATCACGCTATACATTTTTTGAATAATTTTTCATAATTTAGAAGAGATATTTTCGAGAATAAAGAAATAAACAACAGGGTCATTCGCCTGCACAGGCTTTCTGCAACGAGTTCGATACTCGCGGTACATTCTTCGATCTTATTTCACGCACTGATCACGCTATACATTTTTTGAATAATTTTTCATAATTCAGAAGAGATATTTTCGAGAATAAAGAAATAAACAACAGGGTCATTCGCCTGCACAGGCTTTCTGCAACGAGTTCGATACTCGCGGTACATTCTTCGATTTTATTTCACGCACTGATCACGCTATACATTTTTTGAATAATTTTTCATAATTTAGAAGAGATATTTTCGAGAATAAAGAAATAAACAACAGGGTCATTTGCCTGCACAGGGTTTCTGCAACGAGTTCGATACTCGCGGTACATTCTTCGATTTTATTTCACGCATTGATCACGCAATACATTTTTTGAATAATTTTTCATAATTTAGAAGAGATATTTTCGAGAATAAAGAGATAAACAACAGGGCCATTCGCCTGCACAGGCTTTCTGCAACGAGTTCGATACTCGCGGTACATTCTTCGATTTTATTACACGCACTGATCAAAAAAATCTTGCCGAGCTAGTGAAGACAATTTTTTAAAGGAATATTTTCAATTTTCACACGAATTTAATATGTATAACACGTGTGTGAGTAGCACGAGATGCAAAAATCGGATTTTCATAATGACCCCTGCGTTTTGTTTTCGATGAAAATATTTTAATATCGATGCTGGACCACCGTTTAATCTGGGAAAAAAGTCGAATAATTTTGCGAAATCATCGCCGAGAATTGGCGTCAGGGAGAGATTTATTCGTCCGAGTCACTGCTCTAATTCGTTTTTGCAGTTCGATGCTTATCGTTTTTTAACAATGGTTCCCGCTTTCCGCAGAAAATTCGATTCTCGCTTCTTGATTGTTGTTACGGCAGAGAATAAAGTCAAAAAATATGACGGTTTGGAAAAAACAATTGTAACCACGGTGTGTGTGAAGGTGATTTTTTAATAAAATACCCCCTCCTCCTCGGAGTATGCTACCAGTTACGAGCGATTTATAATTCGATATCTAAAACTAGTTCGCAATTTCTGACGGTACGTAAAAAGCGTTAGAAAGTCAACAGGTGTTACGACGGTGAATTGCAGTGTAATTGGCAAGCCTCGTGCGGCAGAACTCGCTGATTTTTAATAACGATCGACTGTTGATCGATCTACAATTATATTTCACTCATATCTGCGTATACAGTACAGGCGTGTCGTTAAAAAGTTTGAAAAAAATCAAAACTTTCTTCAATACGCAAACATACAAGCTGTCTGAAAACTTGGACGTTGAAAAAAAAGCACAAAAAGACGAATTTAGATGATTCATCGCTTTCCAACGAAAGATTTCTTTTCTCAGAGTACTTTCCATGACCAATGTTTCGCGTGACAATTCGCACTGCTAATTATTTATTTTACAACAAGTAAAATACGAAAAGTCACAAATGTATTTGAGAAAAAAAAATTTTTTTCGTTATAATTCGAGTTTTTTAAAAATAATTTTAGAAAACATTCGTTCTAGAGGTTATTGCAGGTCTTGGCACAGATTGTGAATAATTGGAAAATAAAAGGGAAACTAATGCGAAAATTCCAGGGCGTACGTTGATTTCTCGTTTTTTTTCTGCCGAATATTGCCATCGTTTGCTTTGTTTTTCCATTTGACAAAAACTTGTATTTTCACGCACGAACGCTCGTCAATGTGCGGTGTCCGACTTTCCAGTCATGAAATTCAGACGACGTAAAATCCGCGGTATTTCGCTACAATTGGATTCGAGTTTCGAAACATTATTCCAATGCCGTTTCGACGAAAGCGACAAGAAGCATTTTTTGAATAATGTCAGGAGTGCGAAAAAGTATGAAAACTCCTGTAAACTTTGTTTTTTTTATTTTTTTCTGAGATTCGAACCTCGATATTCAATCAAAATAACATTGACGAAATCGTATATGTTTTTTTTTTCGTAGGAAATAGAAAAAAAAATGTTACGTTAAATTTAACGTTTTTACAATTTAAAAGATGGGAAATTTTACGTTTTTCGCGATAGTTTTACAAATTTGTCGAAAATTCGAAAATTCATTTGTGCTTTTTATTCAAGAATGAAAAAATTCACGAGTTACATTGTATATGCTATTTTTTTGCACTATTTCTTTATAATAAAGCGATGAGACTTCGTATGCTCAATCTCTGATGAATTTTCACGATGCCTCAGGGGATAGGAAAATTAGGCTACCCTCGAATCCAAATTAATCGCTTCGTTGGGCACGCAATCGCGTCAGTTTCAACGGAGAATTTCAGATTGGTGAGCGCTGCTTAAATTCGTCGAGTCGAAAATGAAATCACATTTTGCAAGGATGACAAAAAATTCGGAACTTTTTGCTCGTCGAACGATCTTTTGCGATAATTCTGGCTCCAAATTTTTGACGTTCTATAAACACGTGCTGTTGCTTAATTAATCAATCATCCTAACGCCGATATAGCAAATGTTCGTTGTGTGAAAATATTTGTCACAAAACAAAACCATTTCACATTGTTACATCGTGAATTTTGCAACGCCAAAGACAACGAAAAATTCTATATTCTTCGCAGGAAACTGACGAAAATCATTTTTTCAATAATTGTATCCAAAAATTGTTCGATGCTGTTAATCCTGCGAACTGATTAAATCGACTTTGGTTACGTGTTTAGAATTTATTATTAACTGTAATTAACTCTAAAATTTTCAATCAATATTGGTACTTGAAATAAAAAATCGCAAGATTATTTCGTGCACTCCCAGTCCTAGCTTGTAAAATACATATATTTATAAGCATCCTCTGACGTCAGAAAGTACAAAGTTTGTACACGACATACAGTGATCAATCACGAAAAGAACAAGATCAAATGAAGGCTAATCGATCAAACGTTTCACTCTCATCCGAATCATCACAGATGCGATGCAGTAAAATTCGAACTCGCATAGCTCGTCGAATAAACGGGAAAATTACACGATATTCTTTTCGAAACAATGTTTATTTTTATTTTTACAAATCGTCAAATCGTCGACGAACCTCGCGGTGTGTTATCTGCGCATTGATTGTGAGGCGGCGGTTTTTGAACAGCCACATTTCGACGAGTGAGCGACAGGAGCACGCGAGCTCGCTCCTGTCACGTAATGCAATACGAATGTTGCAATCTAAAGTTACAAAAGTGGATATTAATGTCGCGCGTACTCTCGCGCTGTGAGGAAATTCTGGAGCTGTACAAAATTATGTGCGATTTAAAAAACGCATTTTTTAAATCGCATTAATTGCTCCTGACAATTGCGATATTACGTTTTTCACTTGAAATGTTTATTTAAAAATTCAATTTCGGTATAACTTTCCCAAATAAAAGAGTCATCACATCCATCACAATTTAAGGATGTAAATATGATGCCCATGATTTTATTTATAGAGATAATCAATTCTCGATTTATTTCTGGCAACCAAAAGCGAAGAAAATGCAGTTGTTTTATCGAGCCGTAACGCGCGAACCTTCTTAACCTGTACGGAACAATAAATTCGAGGGGATCGAAGTGTAAATTAAATGTTGAATGATTTCGATGCTTAAACAGTTTTTTCGTAAACGGCAAATTATTATTTTTTTTTAATCTTGAGAATTCAGATTGAAGCAAAAAAATAAAAAAGCAGTAACTTTCGTCTCCGCGTTGTAATTGATCGTCGGAAATTCTGTAATTTTTGGTTATTATTTCATCGCTGCCGTAACTGCAGCTTTTCGAGATAATTTCCGTCTCGAGATCGTAATGTTTTTAAATTGTTAAATCGTAGTGTAAGAAAAAATCGCGAATTGCAGTCACACACAATTACGTCGAAAAGTCTTATTTTCATTTCCCATCGTGACGTATCGTCCTTGGATGACCACTTGGAAATTCCAACCTTAATGATTTTCGTAAGAGCGCACCGAAAGAGGTAGATTCACTTGCAGTGTGGGCGTCTCGTTACAAATTGCGATCTCTCATTTCCGGAATAATATTCCGCACTCTTTCGAGAAGCAACATTTTTATTTGTTACAATTTCCCGTGCTCAATTATCAAATTGGCCCGATTACATCGTGTATACTGAAAAATCCAAGAACTTTGTTGAATGGTCTTTATAAAATTGCCTCGATCGCGCAAATTTTTTCGCAGAAGTTTTGCAACAATGTGTAAGAGCCCCGTAACGGCATATTACCGCAAGTTATCGTGCATCACACTATAATATGCCAAATGCGAAAATAATAATTTTGTCATTTTGTTTCACCATTTCGCACGGCTAACTCGCCAAACGGATGTTGATGAAATTTGGCAGTGAGATACAGCTCGAATCTCAAGGAAAAACTGTTATATTTTCTTTCTTCGGATTATATATATATACTTGTTTTTTTTTCAATTAATTATACGTTTATCTTTGAGGACGTTTTCTTGCTCTTATTTTTATGATAAAAATAAGATTAAATAAGGTGAATATTCTTCATTAACTTTTCTTATTCGGGTGATTAACTCGAATTTGACGTTTACTCAATACCGTTTTTGTTGCATTTTGTCGAAAAACCCGACGTGGTTCCACGTATCTGCAAAATATTATACGTTTATTGACATTGTGGCTCGAGAGTAATTAATTAATAACGTTATGCACGGGCTTGGATCGACGCGTTGATGATTCATCGAAATTTCGATATGCAACTAAAATTTATCCTTGAAAAAAATTGCCGCAATAATTTTTTTATCAAACATTTTTTTTTTCAACGATTTAATGATTATTGCGGTGAGTTTTTTCTCGGGAATAAAATGAATAAATTTGGCGAGTGCATTGAAATTTCGATAATTGATGAAAATGAATTACTCCCAATCCACGTCATCCGTCAAAGCGAGTCGTCGAGAGTCAGCTCGTTCGATCTGATGCAAAAAAAAAAGGTTCAAAACTTCAACGCGACAAATTCGATCGAACTACCTTAAACATCTCCGTTTCGAGATATCCGAAGCGCGCGATATTTGCACGAGAAAATTCAATTTGTATTATCGGCTTTTAAACTTGAAAAAAAAATGGTTTCCGTCATTCTTTTTTTACTATATTTGACGTTTCAGAAAATATCGCGTTTTGAAATGACGTAAAATCATAAAGCGCAGAAAATGATGTGATTATAGCATAAACATCGTAATCTGCTGTTATTTAGGCCCATGACGCGTTGGGAAACCATAAGTAAATACTGATTCACGAGTGATATCTTTCGGAATCGTAAGTGAGAGGAGCAATGACACTCATTCGATGAACTTGTCCCACATTCTGCTACATTCTTTTTTTTTCAAGCATCAATTCCACGCGGAAGACCCATATAACTGTTATTTACATACAAATTGCCGTTGCTGCGACGAGCAGTGAGACATAACGGTAAGCGATCTTACCGGTCGATTGTTGATAAATCATCGACGATTATATTCATCGCCACATATCGTGAGACCCAACGTACAAAACTTCCCGCTCGCATCATTTATTTCAGACCTTTTCTTTTTTCATTATTTTCTCAATCGTATATTCGCAAAATTTTCTGGCAAACATGGGCACCAAATTTCCATTTGGCATTTCCAAAAATGAATTAAACAAGCGATAAAGCTTTAGTCACGAAGGAAAAAGAATCCGAGGACGGTGAGCATTTTATTTCGGTAACAATTTTATTGAATGGAATGAGAATTTCAATTGGCAACAATGCTACGGAAATTCCGAAAGAAATCAATCATTTGTAGCATACTGAAGTAATTTTGAGTAATAACAATATGTCATTGTAACGAATTATCGAAAAAAAAAAAGGAATTTTGAAAACGTTCGGAAAACTTATTTTCTTTCGATATTCGATAAATCCTTGACCGGTGCACTTGAATTTGTTCACCACTTTTTCGGCAATTCGAAATACTCGACTTTTCCGTAGGTTTTTATTATTTTGAAAAATTCCGAAATTTTCGTATTTGGGTCGTCACGATGTTCTGAAAAACTTGGAAAATACCGTTATTTTTCGCATCCCGAACTTTTCGATAAAATTCATTCGATAAATGGAATTCATTAGACATAAATAACGATACGTCGCTGTTAAACCTCTTTGACTCTTTCGTGCACACACCGGTTGAACAGAGTTATTAAAACGTAGGTGTATGTGTGTGTGTGTGTGTGTGTGTGTGTGTAACGTTGCGTGACGAACAAACGGTATTTTGGCTCTCGCAGAGACGTACGGTAATCTCAGACAGTCTACAGTATGCGTGTTGCACAAATATGTATGTTCACTCGGTTATGGGTTAACCCGTTCCTCTGGTACTCTGCTGAGAGTGATAATCCACTAGACGACCGTAATCGACACGTTGTGCAGAAGACCGATCTTTCGAGCATGTGTGCACGTTTCCAAAGCGACGATACCACTTCGAACCGTAGCAACTTACACATTACATGTGTATCGATCGAAAAAAACAAAATGAAAATACGTGCCAGCTTCCATAATTCAATACTTTTGTCTTTCTTCTGAATGTTACTTTAACATTATTATCGCGATCACTTTGACGAAATTCGAATGAAAAAAATGCCGGGTTACAACGCCCTCTTCCCTACAAAATTGTTACCACAAGTTGGAAAAGCTAGTTTTTTTTTTTTTATAAGAAAAAAGCTCTAAATTGATATTGAGAAATTATTAACGCAAAAAAAATCATTGTTTTCTTCAGACAATTTCGGACGAGGGCGAATTTCGCACATTATATTTATCATATTATCTGTATCTGAAGCTGAGTGTGCCTCCGTGGCTGGAACTTGTCAAAACGAGATAATTTTCGAACAATGGCGCAGCATAAAATCAGATTTCTGACGGCACGAATATTTACGAGGCTAACAATAAGCAAATGCGATACTGGCAGTAACGCGACACGAAACATTATTCGTTCAAAGTATCGTCTTTTTTTTGTTACCGTTTTCCTGAAAAGTTTTTATCAAGTTTTTTGCAAAATAAGAGGACATCCGATGTCGCGATAAGTCGCTTTTGTTTTATTCCAAGAGTTAAAAGTAAAACGTAATCGGATATTCGTAATTTACACGTTTGCGAGCATACCGTGTGTCACAAAACTCGATGTTGATAACTCAAAGTTAGATTCAATATGGAGTTCCGGGTCGAAATGTATCTTGGTACTTTTTCTATACGAGCAAAACTTGATGAGTTTTTAATTGTCAAAGTTTGAGCCAATCGGGCGTGTGCCCTCCCTTCTCCAGCGAGAAGGCTGACGCGTCCTATTGGTCCGACTTGATTAATCATTAACTCAACGGGGATTTGTCGGATCAAAAAGTGCTTGAAAACTTTTCGACTTGGAATTTCGTCTCCAATGTAGCGGCAAAATATCAGCATCCCATTTTGCGACACCGCGTACATAGCGACACTCGCGGAGAAAAAAAACTACCATAATAAAGCGACGCGTTTCTCGAGTGAGACGGACGATTTGGAGAAACTCAAAAGTGATAATGGCTGACATTTTGCTGAATCAAAAATTGTTATTTCAGATGACGATTCGTGAAAGAAATATACACAAAGGCAAATTATCTACTAATGTCTGTAATTACAGCGCTATAATAGCACGGAACGATGTTCATTAAACGATCGAGAGAATTGAAATCGTACAGGAAGTCCCCTGCGATTATATGCTTATGTCACAATCCGACTTCACGTCGTGGCTCTCTCGTGAAATTCCTGCGGTATCCAAATACAGTATTGCCATGAAATATCTACTCTGGAATGTCGGAAGCTGCGAGCAAACGAGAAAAAAAAACCACCATTTTTCAAACACCTTTCCACGATATTCCTGTTGGTTGTGCAACGTCTGGAATAAATCGAGTTGCGAGAGAAGAAAAAGTGATGAAAAAATGAAATATGAACTGCACTCTGACAGACACAACTTATCAGCAAATGTGCGCAGCTCGGGCTAATTATTTCTGCCAGTAAATCAATCCTACATCAAAGTTTAATTTGTGCATGCAAATTTAACGGTCACTGCGAATACGAATTAAAATATTTTCACCGTTAATTCTCCCGTCTCGCGTGCAACAAAAATCGCGAAGATGAGAAGCGCTCGAGATGCTTGCGCATTATTTGCCTTTTAAAATAACGTGATCGAGGTGTATAAGGAAAAACGAAACGGAAATCCGTTGTACAGTTAACGCTGAGAGAACCTCGAGCTTAGGGGGGAATTGAGAAAAAAAAATGGTCTTGCACACATGCCGCGTGTGTACAGTGTGTGCGTGTAATCTGAGATGTGCACAGCCATCGATCGACGCATTCTCAACTTTCGTAGCATTTTCAAAGCTTCGTACAGCTGCTCTCAGAGTAAGATTAAGATCTTTTACGTTCGTTGAAGAACCAGGAAATTATGTGTGCCTGTAGATGTGCGTGTATTATACCAAAGGGAAAGGAGATTAAGGTACACTTTACACTCGTAATTTCAATGCTTGGGTGAACAGTAAAATATTTTATGTATCGTAAAAGTAAAGTAGCTCTAAAGTGGTCTCGTGTACGTACATTAGGGTGGACGATTTTCCGCCGACATTTTTTTTTCTCACGTCCAAATTGAACAACTGATAATTCTTCATAAAAACATGTGTGTAAAAAACATTTTCAGGCATAGCAAAAGGCTCGTTCGTACATTCAGCTCGTTGAAAATTCCGATTTTTCATTTACATAAAATGGGGATTAAACGTTTTTCTCATTCAGCGTCATTTTTTTCAGTCCCTAGAACGAAAGAAAAAGATTTGACGACTTTATCGAGCGTTGAATCATCCACAAAAAGTTCCCGAGAGTCGAACTCGTACCATCGATATTTTGAGTTACAGAGCATGCAACAGGGCAAAAGAAAATTATTTTCGAAAAACGTGCGGAAAGTTGATGGAATTTTGCGAATATATTTCAATAATATCACGTACACGAATGTATCTCGTTGTTAATAATATGAAATTGTTAATGATAATATTCCGATTGGAACAAAAAATCGCAGGTTTTAGTCGACTTTGTTCGAATTTATTATCTCGTATTCGACGTTCGTTTCTGTTTAAACATACACATTTAAATATGAGACTGTATTTCGATAAATTGAATTATTACATTTACTCAGTAGCTCTGTAATCACGAAATATCGATGCTGGACTTCCGAAAGTGAGGAACACTTTTTCCATAAAATTTCACGATCTGCATTGTCGCGGAGTTTGATTTTCGTAAAAAAAATGTGCAAACAGAGAAAACGCTCGCTCCGGCTGAGCGAACATTTTTTAATTCACGCGCAAGATTTTCTCGAAAAATGAGCGATCGATTATTCAACTCGGACGAAAAGAAAAAAAATGTTGTGTGAAAGAAAACACCCTAAACATATATACCATACGTAGCTCAACGATGCATGCTCGAGCATTGAAATTGTGGATGCGAGAGTAACGTGATTATAGTCGATAATCAAATAATCGATCGATCTACATGATTATATTAAAATTACTTCAGACAATTAAGAACTTTGGCAGCGCGGAGATGTTTAATCATTTTTTTTTGCGCAGTGTTATCAACGCAATAAAAAATCGCTCCAATATTATTTAATTTCGCGCATTCAACACGTACAGGTGAAAAATACACCAATCTCACGAACTTTCGAGGCTTTCATTAATTCATTGAAAGATTTCCTCCGTTATATTTTTTAATCGATAGACGACCCTTTTTTCTTCTTTTCTTTTTTTTTTTACCTTGCTAAAATCGTAAAGTTTTCGACAGATTTTCGTCGATTTTATGGGAAAACGATTTCCCAGAGATACTTTATGTTAAATCGCAATCGATGGCTGGAATTTGGTTATCCAAAAGCCAACCAACGAAAAAACATGACTTAACTGAAACAACCGCCACGATGTACATGCAGCGTGTGGTGGAAAATATCGATTACGTTCGAGCAACTTTCGGTCCTCGTTAAATTCGGATAATCAATGTAATGTATCGTACAGCTTCGGAGGAATAATAAACATCAATTTCCGATCGATCAAGCTTCGACTCTCCAAATTTCGGTCAACCGGCGAGTTCGAATTTGTTTATTTTGAATTCTAAACGATAAAAACGTTGACTCGCGATTACAAACAAAACAGACGTGTTTCACGACAATTTCACGTTTCGACAAACGAAACGACGAGGTTTCCGGATCTCCGAAACTCCAAAGTTTCTTTCTCTTCCGTTTCAGGCATGAAATTTCAACGAAAAAACATTTCGAAATACAAAATGTGACGAAAAATCGCAGAATTTTACCACGTCCGACCGAGCATCGTTGAATTTCGTGACGTTCGATGAATTTATCGATTCAACCAGAGTCGTAAATGTACAATCGTAAAACTTTCCATCGGAAAATCCGATTAAAATTCCACGGAGAATATCGACGAAATACGTTTGAATTGTCACAAGAAAAACTCACTTGATAACCGTTTGCTTCATGCTTGTGGTCATAACTGTACGTGTCGTCGATCTTTAATTCCCCACGATCGCTGTGTATTTTTTCAAAATGATTTGAAGAAATGAAAAAAAAACAGAAAATATGAGAAAAAGTCTTATCATTCACCAGCGGCGCACATCACGCACCGAAAACACCGAACTCGAAAACACACCACGAGTCATGAAAATAAGTGCAAGACCGCGGTATTCGACGTCCGAAGGAATCTCCGTTCATTGATTTCCTTCGATACTTTGGTCAATATCGTTTAACGATTTTTTTTTTGAATTACGGATTGTGTATATCGGCAAAACACGCACAAAGATCCGGATGAATCGGATTGGAGCGTTACTGCCGGACTGAACAAGCGCGCGCAGTTCTCATCGTATTTAAACTCCCTTCTCCCCCTCGTGGTCACTCCATGTCCAGAGAGACCGCGACGTCTTGTACACCGCGGAGAGTTTACGCGCGGCCTCTGATACCATACTGATCTTCGTCATCGCCCTCGCCATCTCGTCAAGATCGCACCTCGGTTTCTTTTGCACCTCGCGAACGTTTTTACGCGAGTCCTTCATCCTTTCCTTCTCTCGCTCTCTGGCTCATCTTTCCTCTCGGGAAACCGCGTGGAGACCCTTCGAGTCATTAGCTTACACAGGCCAAAAAGAATGTTGGAAAAAATGTATCGAGTGCTCGAGTCCTCGGCCTGAATGACGATACTTTTCTCGTTTGATGAACCATTAAGGAGGCTCGCGCGATTCCAGTGGCTTCGGACATTATCCTCGGTCTTACTTGTAGGTCCATCGTCTGGTCTTTTTGGGGGAAAAGAATCGATAAAAAAGAGCGTCTAAAGATGGAGAAAGAAATTCGCGAAGCCCACACCTAGGTCCAAAATTTGAATTTCGTACGTTCATGATGGTCGCCAAAAACCCCGTTGTTGATGCGAAGCAGACAAGATTGATAAAAGCTTCATTTCCGAAACTCTCTTTTACGCATGATCTTATGGCAGGAGCGATTTGTCTCGAGTACCCGAAAAAATCAATACGCATGGGCATGGAATGAAACAAATATTTTAACAAATTAACCAACAACCTGAAGGTATGCTGTATTTTATTAATATATCGCGTCTATTAGTCTCGGAAACAACAATAACAAACGATGCTTTTCGTCTTCTTGCAGAATTATTTCGAAAACAAACAAGGTTTTCTAGCGATTTTTCGTTTCGACTGAGTATTACTCACGAAGCTCCAGCATTGATCGTTTCATTGAGAATTAAGCGAAAACGGTGTTAATTGTCTTTAAAAACGTATGCAAATGCTATTTTCTTAGAGGTTCGCGGAGAGAGGATAAAAACAGAATGAAAAAAGTGTTTTAATGCATGTACACTTCTACGAGTCTCTGAGAATAATACATAAAAGTAATAATATTAAAAATGATAATAACAATAACAACAATTGCATATGATAAATCCAACAATGAGATTGAAAGGCGACAAGGACTAGAGTTTCTCACGATACCGCTAATAATCCACTCAGCATCCGAAGGTTTTATTCGACTCCGTTGATAGCGGATTACTTTCGAGTTATCCTGGGGAAGCTCGGGACAAAAGTTGGGCCAGTATCGGCATATCCTATCGCAGATTCAGTCATGTACGAACCATTGATACTGGCTCAAAGTATAATGACTAATAAGATAACCGCTCATCGTGCGCTACTCTCGATGTGGTGGCTGAACATCGGGAGCGCGGGCCGATGACTAATCAGCTGCTTATCGGATTTTTCCTATCTCTATTTTCGAAGAGTGCGTGCTTCGAGGCTAAGAAAGATATCGTCTTTTCAATTAGGCATGTACAAGGACTTACTAAAGCCATTTATTAAAACAAACGAAGGGAGAAGAGAAAATTTCCGTACAGAAGCGTCGTCGTGAGATAATGTGCCTCATTGTCGAACGTTTTTCATCGATCGATCATACACAGCTTGATGGTCGCAATTGAGCTAATGGAGGGATGAAATTTAGGCATATACTTATTCCACAAACGAAACGAGTTGTGTTAGGTGTTTATATTTTTTGAGGAATGTTTTTTATATTCTTATATATATATTTTATATTCTATAAAATCCAATATCGATCAAAATAACCGATGCACGTTTTTCTTAACACGTTTCCGCGGTTTTTAAGTTGTTTTTATTCCATTTAAGCGGGTTCTTTCTATAATTCCATGATCTCAATACGTTAGAATAAAATTTACGTAAATGCACGAGGAGTTTGAGCTTTCAGGGAAATTCAACAGTTTTTTTTTCGTATTCTCGAATGCAACATTGGATTCGCCATTTTGAATTTTTCAAATACGAGGATAAATGCGTAATCAGCGACCCCGAAAAACCTCTAAAATACAAATTTGTCCTGAGAATTTGTTGATTACAAAAATTTAAGGTGAATATTCTACTCTTCATTAGGCAATGTAAACATACATCGACAATTGCGAGTCACTTTCCTCGTTCTTGTCCACGATTCTCTGTTTAATCGATCAATAAACTTATTACGCATCGTGATAATAATCTTGGAATTTCCTCGAATTTTTATCACCAAGTTTCGCAGCTTTAAGCGTAAACGTAATTGAAACTTTGACGTATCAACCGCTAACAATGTCAGCTCGGAGATTGACAAATTCTCGGATGGCTCGTCTACGCGATAAATATTTACTCAGTTTATAATCTGAATTAACTTACAAGGTGCACCAATCTTATACTCGCGGTGCTGTGCGACACTCGATTGTCTCTATAAAAGAACCGGCTCATTAAATCGTAAGTCAGTACAGAAAGTACGAGTCGAGCGCATTGACTGTGAAGAAGACTTCAAAGAACCAAAAAAAACAAAATAAAAATCACAAAATGGGTGGAAAAACAATCGCCATGATTGTCATCAGCGTTTTCGCTTTGGCATCAGTTTTCGGTTTGGATTTACCATGTGAGTCGAAATATCAAAATTTACTCATTTTTTCATACAAAACCGGCATCGAAACTGCGAGTTTAGTTTCTGACTTCATTTCATCTCTGCCTGTATTTGCTTCGAAAGAAAGCAAAGCTCTTCGACTTCAAAGAAAAAACGCGATTTCGGACACGGGGCGATGCCACCATCACACTCGTCCGAAAACTTCTTGTCGTTTCGTCTCTAGCCACACAAAATACGTTTACGTCAAAAAATGAAAATGTTCTCTGCGATAATCTTTTTTTTACATTAGCTCAAAAGATTTACAAAATAAAAGTATGACATTTTTCGACTTGCAGTTAATATTCCAGTGTTACGAGGATAATTTACAAAAAAAGCTAAATACAATCAGACGATAATTTAGTACGACGTGTATATTTTGAGTAAATGGTGAAAATATTATATGGCATGTGACTTGGCTTTATTATATTCTCATAATTTTTTTAGCAATCTGCAAGACTGCCCCTGTCATCTACGAGAGTAGTATTCTAAACACGACACGATGGGGTTTTTTCCCTGATACGAAGAAATGCTCGAAATTTAACGCCCCTTTTTACGCAATGGGTGGCAACAACTTTATCACTCGAGAAGATTGCTTAAAAACCTGCGTTATGGACTCTGAGATCAAATACGTTCCGGTTGATGGAGAGTTCCGTTGTAAATGCTACAAACCAGTCTACGCAGACGGTTCAAAGTAAGTCGGGCTTTTTCGATACTGCTAATAAATCTCCCGCACTAGTGGCAATTTTTCCAAACGAGCATTTAAAAAAGAAAATTGTTCTTCTCTCGTTTCCGCTATGGGTGCAAGATTACATTTTATCGCATCGCATGATTACAGTGTCTCTGAGGCATACAAATGTTCAATAATCATCGGATAAAAAAAAATTAGTTCCGAGTGGCAATTTCACTGTCAAAATTGTAAAAATTTTTCGTCTCGTCTGCAGAGTTACTTCGACTAAAGCTCCAACAACGGTAGCGGTAACAACGGAAGCGGTAACAACGTCGAAACCATGGTGGAATCCATTTGGGCGCTAGGCGGAATCCGGCGATTTGGGAGAGCTAATTTATCGATTGTATTCCCCAACTGTAGAATTATAAGTTACGCAAATTCATCGGACATTGAAATTTTATGTATTAATTTAATGAAACACACCTCGTACTCGTAATATGCTGTCACTTTTCAAATAAAAATTCATCAAAGAACGCAATGTTTTGAAATTCGTCGTAGATATTTATTATCCCCAAATCCAAAAAAAAGAAGCAGCAGCATTGGTGAAATTGCCATGTATGAATTCCAGCACTTAAGCATAAAACTGACAGCAACAACTGAGACGTTATTTCCGTGACTATGGACCGGATGATTCTTCGTTTGAGCCTTGTTTTGAAATGACTAGTTTTCGAAAAAAAACATTGGGGTTCAACGGAAATTACGCGGTAATTTTCATAATAGATATAATTATTTTGAAGAAATTCTTTCCAAAAGCCTGCAGATTTCGTTTTCATCGATAAGAAATGTTTCAAAAGTTTTTACCAAAAAACGGGCGAGTTTCAATTTCTCGATCAGTTAATATTTCGAGATATTTCGTAATTCCTGACAGGCATCGCGTTCGTCCTAATTTCAACGATTGATGCGTCATGAATCCCACCTAATTCGCGTCAAATTTTTGGTTAATTTGTACTCCATTATTTTTCCTCCAATTTCAGCTCCAATATTTTACACTTTATTATCAAATCGGTGATTTTCATGTGAATTAAATCTTTACGGCGCACGCTTTGGTGTTCGACGGATTCTCATGAAAATTAGTACATTGGGCTTTTTAAGGTTCAGCTGATACCAATTTTTCGCGAAAACAGATTTGAAATCAGCGACCTGAAAAACCCCATACCGATTATCGGAGAAATTCAACAGTTTTTTTAATTCTCGAATTCGAGAAATCTGACGATAGATTCGTAATCAGCGGCCCCGAAAACCTTCGTCTACCAAAAATCATAAGGGTACTCTTGAAACTTTTTTCATCAAGGCAGTTTTTCTAAAAAAAAGTACTGTTTTCCAGAATTTTTCCATTCGTATAGGCAAATTAGAAAAACCATAAAAACAATTTGAACACTCACTTTGATCCTCTGACGTATTAAGATCGTAAAATTACAAAAAAAATCCGATTAAAGCGAATACAAATGCTTTAAAATCGCAAAAACGTGTTTTAAAAATGGTGGCATTTTGGAATAACGCCACTATACCGCGAAGAGTCAACCAATAAGTTTTAACATGCGTTATAATAACGACTCATCCGGTTTAAAATCACACAAATATTATTCGAACACTGAAAACATAATTCCGATTTCCCGAGTGTTTTATTATCCCTATTTCGTGGCAGAAATCACGCGCAATACTGGTTGTGTTCGCCATATCGTCGCAATACCATTGTATGCAGGGTGTTCGGTAAATTATGGATGATTTTTCAGTAGCTCGTTCGACGCTTTAAGATTATCGTGAAATGCGAAAATCATTCGATAGGAAGATTAAATAAGGTTTTAGTCGGAAAAAATGTCTGGTCCTGAATATATTAAGCCGTAGAGTCCACCAACGACACGCTACGAGAATCCTGAAACAATTTTTGATTAGCCACATTGCTGATTTTTTTTTATAAACGTGAATTCTCATTTTTTAAATATTCCATTGTTTCCACTATGTTTGAGCTCTGCCCTTGTTAAAAAAAAAAGATCATGGAGATTCAAGTCAGACGAGTCATTTTTTATTACCACAAAAGTCCATTTTTCGACCGACCGTCGAGTGCCCGATTAGCAGGTGGAAAATTATCCGGTATATTGGCAGGACACCCGGTATATCATTAAATAGACTAGTTGTAACTAGGAGGAGAATGACGGAATGTTTAGAGAGCTTATTCGCACTGCCGATATTTACTTAGCATGAGAATTCGAATGATTTACAACACGTGTCACTGATCTCAGCCAGTGTTTGTTTAATTGTTTCTATAAATGAGGCTACGTGGTAAAAAGTACGACAGTACGGACGGGATCAGTCTTGGAAGTGTTAAGAAAATGGGACACGCTTCGAATATGAGTAAGAAAACGATGGCAGTGCTTTTTGTTAGCGTTTTGATTATCGTATTGCAAGTAATTGACGCACAAGGATCAGGTAATTCGAAGCGACGATATATTCGTAACGACAAGCTGAATTTAGGCTCCTACGAATTCCGCATTCTCCCCGGACGTTACGGATTTTTTGTACAAAATGTTACTTCTAATTGCATGTGTCGTGATTTTTTTTAAAGGATACTACTACCCTCTGGCACCGGTAAGTCCTGCCAATCGCATGTACAATTATACGAGTTGGGGTTATAATCCTTATTACACGAAAAAAGAAGATCGCAAATCGGGAAGTTTCAAGGAAGATGAGCGCTTTGTGATTATCGATAATTCACTCTATAAATGCCACAGGTGCAGCGTAAATGGACCCGAGTGAGTGGAATTTTTGTTTATATCGTTAAAATAATGAAATCCCGCGTTGTTTTTGACATCCGAATCTTGATCGGGGAGGAAAGTGCTGGCTCAGGGAATAAGAATCGTCAGAAGCATTTAAAGAATATGCGAACAATTTTGTTTTTTTATTAATATTGAATTGAAAGTTTGAATTGAAATGCAATCCCAACGAAACCGATATTTCGAACGATTTTGCTGTTTGCATCGTTGGAATCCAACGAAATGTACGATGAACTCTTTTTATCGTCAATAATCTGCCATTTGCCAATGATTTTTAAGCAATTTTTCGATATTGTGACACTCGCGTAAAGTGACAAGGAAATACAATGAAAATTGAGGAAAATTCAGTGTGAAAAGTCGAGGAAATTCGGATTTTCGTTGAGGGCCAACGATGCAAACTTCAAGATCATTATTTCAATTGCTTAGCGATGTGATGACGAAACGGAAAAAATCAGGCATATAAAACGTGGCAAACGCATTGATCTACGTAATAAAAATATCGGAAAGTACCGGCTTAGATTCTGGCTTAGACGAGAAATACAATTGTTCTCGCGAAGCTCATCAGAATGACGCTCGCTCAATAATTTCTAACGATTTTGGTTTTTTCTTTTTTTCGACAGATGCTATGGGACATCAAAACCAAATACGAGCAGTAAATGGTTTTCTTGGCCATTCGGGAGGAAATAAATTTGCGGAATTTGCTTAAAATCACTCCATTCATCCAGGTTCACTAAAATCAGATTCTACGAGATGCGTGGTGTGTACAATTGAAACGTTACACAGTGTTTTCGTTGATCGAATTGAAACCGTGGCCGATATAAAAAAAAAACACTGAAAAAACACTTTTTCAATAATTATCTGCCGGTGAAAAAAAAAATTATCGCAATCGATAATTGTCGGATCGGCAGAGAAACATCAGCAAAAAATAGTGTTTTTAAAATCGACCGAAAAAATGATTATATCAACCCTATCAGCCGATCACGACATTTTACGTTTCATTTTTGTTTTAATCGGTTAATAACCGAAGCGAAAAACCCAGCCTGATGGCATGCATAATTTCTACGTGTTTGACGAAAGAACGCTTCGAACAAAAATGGATATCAATCAAAGCCATTTTTCAACAATTTTTTTATTTCAATTATTGATTTCCGAAATTATTTCACTGAACGTTACGGTGGAAAAAAAATGCTCAACGAACTCAGGGAAAAAGAGGTTGGAACGAAGGGATAATAAATCGATGAATACGAGGATGAGCCGATATACTTTGAGAAGAACGCCGATAAAGCCAACTTAATATTTACATAGCTGTCGTACGGTCTCGAAAATTTGGAAAAATCGTTTGAGTTTTTCATTCCTGTACGGTTAAAAACTCGCCTCGATAATCACGGAAAAACCAGTTTTACGATAAATGTTTTATAGTGTCTACTCCGTTGTATCCACTTTTACTAATGCGGTAACGACATTACGATATATTTGTTTTTTTGTCTAGAATATCATTAATTTTGTTGTAATATCAGCTGGGTCTGAGACGCCGTTCGCCTGAAAATGCACGCGCATTTTTTGTGTACCGATGTACCGACGAAATTTACAGTCAATAAATAAACAAATAAGTTGACTATAAATTGTTGCCGAATTATAAATTATTTCAAAATCGATTCTACGTTTTTTGAAAATTGTCTCCGAATCGTGAAAGTTCAAAAAATGATATTGACGCATTCATGACTTATTCTTCGTTCCTCCATAATTTTTTTGCAGATATTTTTAACGCACAGTCGGCACAGAAGGTTTGTAACTCCATTAAGTGCGTAAAGATTTTTTTAACATCGAGATTTATCTTACTGAATAAAATTAACAGACCACGCAATTTTGCTATCATTCATCGATATACACAGACATACACGTGCACCTGACACGCTGTACCTATCACGCAATCGTACAAAAAATATGAAGAAAAGCTTTTTACCGTTACTTATCTCCACGATTACACGTCGTTGGCTCTTGTTTCCTTGGTTTTGCGAAGACGCGGTAGCTCGATCCAATTAAGACGTGCGTGATACTCACTTTGATCCGACAGCTGTCCAGGCGGTGAGAAACGCGATGTTTTAGTCTAAACTCGTGCAAAAAATCGGTAACATGTTCTTTTCGATGCTACTTCGACAAGCCCGCAACGAAAAAGCGCAGCACAATTTCTCGATTTTTAATCATTTTTTTTACTCAATTTATTTCGAGCGATGATTATTTCGAAATTATTTATAAACGAAACGATGTTGATTTTGGCGGTATCCTTCTTTTAGAAAATGACGTATAAATCGCAAGCATGCTCGGGACTTCGTTTTCTACGCTACAACCGGAAATACCAGGAAAACGTTGCTGAATTAATGATCAAAGAGCTACCTTCTCAAATACCCGTTAAAAAAAATCCTGATTTTTAATTTCCATTTTCTCTACCAAATTATCGGTGCCGTATCCTCCCACAGTCTCGTAGATTGAGAGATCTAGTATAAAACTGCAAAAAAATTACGCATTCATTTTTTTTGACTGGAAATTTTTAGTATACACCCTTAATCGGGATGAAAAATCGATCGATCGATCGTTCAAGCCGCAGTGATTGGAGGAAGATTCGGAATAAAAATATCGGATCTCACCGGTCCATCGATATCAAAAGAAAAATATTTAATTGGTCTCGGAAAGCATGGAAGCCATGCCAAGATAATTCGCCGAGAGTTAAGTGTACTTACGTTTTAAATTCACAAATATTCTATGTAGCGACGCTTCAGAGCCGAGTCTCACGAGATCCACGAGATCTTTACGTGTTTAGTAATTTATGCATAATGTATATACTTCGTTTAATCGTGATGAGACTCGAGGGCCACTCCTACATAACGGAATACTTTTCAAAATGGAGGTGTTTAAAATGATATCCGAATATGTACAGGATGATTCACAGTGAATCGAAGACGCTCGAAAAATCGAGATTCCCGATTTTTTTTCGAGCAAAGCTACACTTGGCGTCTTCTTTATTATTCCAAACGAGAAATCACGAGGAACGGGTGAATACGTTTGGTGGAAATATCGTCCAGACTTTCCAGTGGCGAGACTGTAAAGTTTCTGTGAATCACCCTGTATATATAACGCGGTAGGAAAGGATACAAGTCTCTACGACAGGTGACAGGGGAGAGACAAAGTCACGTGAACAGCCAAAGGCCAAAACCGTGACCAACATGTCACATTTTGTTCTCTGATTTGACTTTGAAAAATACGGACGGAGGATCGATCGAACGAGTTTTTCTTCACGCTCTTCGCGAAACAACGAAATTTTGGATTTTTCTGCATTTTATAAAAAAAAAACTGTCGAAACATCTTCGGAGGCACTTTTCATAATGATTTTTTTGAATTTTCGTTTCACTATACGTTTTTTCAAAACCGATTTCCGGTTTTTGTTTTTACCTCGTGTGTTCTGGTACTACTTGACAAACTTTTTGTAGGTCGAGTCGTGATATTCCGGTTCTTTTTATTCGTTTCACACGATTTATGAACAGCAACGAATGTTATTAAGTAATTTTTTTGAAAAAACCGACGAAAAGTTTTAGAAAAAATTCAGCAAAATTTATTTTTATGGGTGGAATGCTGCAAAACGGATTCAGGCAAATTAAAAAATGGTAGGTTCCAAAATTACGTGTGGCTTGTATCGTATAAGCCTACGTAATATTTATATTCAGAACCGGCGGAGAAAAATCTTGGAAAACAATTCCAAAATTAACGGGCGGAATGTTCAAATTTTTTTCGTTTTTCGCAAGAGCCCATCGAAATTTTGAGATCGATCGAAGGTGTAACACATTTTGTCTTTTTTTCTTCTTTTTTTTATCTTCTAGTGCCAGAACGGATGTACCGAAAAGCTTCTACGATTTCTCTCGTCTCTTAATGGAATGTGACAAGATCACCTAAAAAGTTCTATGGCTGCAGCAATTCAGAGGCCTGCTCACTATCTCTGCCTCTCTTTCTCTCGCTTTATTGTACCGTTTTCCATCCATCCTTCTTTCACCGTCAAAAGCTAAAAAGATCGACGAACTTTGGGGGGACGAAAACTGGAGATCGAATAAAAAAAAAGCGAGCCAAGTCGTAGAGTCGTTCGGGTCAAGTGTGCGCACGTAAGGATTTAAAGTCGTGTTAAAAATAAACAATAAGGAATAAGGACAAAAGAACCCATGCATATGATAAAGTATTTATTGAACTAATAATTGAATCAAGTAATAACATATAGAACTTTGGCACCAAAAAAAAAGAAATCGTTATTGAGAAAAATTCAAAATGCGCACACTTGACCCGCTTTGCCGCTTTCATGCCACCAATCCATGCATTTATACATTGTATGAAAGTGGACAAAAATATTTTTTTGAGTTAGAGTTGGGAGCTTTCGGTTTTTCTCCCAACTTATTTTTTGTCGGTACAATTTTTTAGTTTTGACGCTTTTAGGTTTTTTTTGTCTTCTTCAAGTTTCTTTTTTCTTCCAATCCTTGTTTATAAGGACTAGAAATAATAATTTGCGATTTCAAAGCAACTCGATTCGTACGACGTGTTATTACGAACGCGCACACTTACCCGCGCACACTTGCCCCTGAGCGGGATTTTTGATGGATACTTGTATAACTTTACTCATATTGAACATAACCTCAAATCTAATACAGAATTATAAACTCAAATAACTCACTGACATAAAAAAAAATGATTTACTTTGATGATAATATTCAGTTAGATGTGACAATCTTTGTCAAGATGAGAAAAGTTATAGTTTAAGCGTCGAAATCCATTTATTTTTATTAAAAAATAAATGGACGATGCGATCTCGCAATCTTGTCGATAAATTAAGTCCTTGTTGTCATACCTTTTAGTTCCCTACGCATATTATGACTTTCCCCTCTGCCCTTTATAAATAAAAGGGATGCGCACACTTACCCACTGCGCACGGTTACCCCGAATGACTCTGAAGACCTTTTCGAGCAGAGTGGTCATTCTTATCGAGATAACTGTGTGGCCCCATTATGAGAAACAAAAGCATCAGTTTAATACACTTTTTATGTAGTGAAGTTATTGATTAGAAAATTACGATGGGAAAATTCGTTATCTTTATTTGAATGCTCTAAATATGAATTCATCACTATTTTCCAATCAGCTATATAAATCCTTCTAAAAAAAAGTTGATAGACTTCGAAAGTTGATTCTAATGGAAAAAATATCGCGCGATTGTTTTCGTTTCATTCGTCCCTTTTTTCACTGATCAATCAGCGAAAAAAGAATGAAGTGCGTGGTGCAGCCGCACACTCGCACTGACTTTTTTTTATGAATGTCGAATTTTCAGCATTATTTCAGCGTGATGAATAACATTTCTTCAGAATTACCTGAAACCCGTTGATGGCAGAGTTTACAAAAAATAATTCCAAAAATTGTAAACGCTTATTTAAGAGTGTACGCTGAAACCTTTGACTGAAAAAGAAATACGTGCCATTTTTTTTTGCAATTTGATCAAAAAATTTTCAGAATATGCCAGAGCCTACAGTATATACGAAAGGCTGACTAGCATTCTATATTTGAGAATATATCGATTTGTAGAAAAGGCGAGGGGAAATACAATTGTTCATCACAATATTGTAGTACCATCGATTATTTGCGAGATTTATCGATCGTTATTCTCGAAAATGTCCCTCTCCCTCGAAAGCCTATGTATGAAACGAGTGAATGTAGCAACGTTTCGTTGCTACTGACGGCTATGACGTAATAAAACGCAGTGTCACGATCGTGCCTGTAATTGATCCAGCATTTCTCGAAAAATGCTCGAAGCTTTGACGAACCTGTTGATCGTGTCAGCACGGTTGGCCTTTTCAGAGGATAGTTCCTGTAGGAACCACCAGGTACCGGAAAAATAACCGCTCGACGGCCGGATGTGCCAGTCGAAGCACGGTCACCCATCCGAGTACTGGCAGTGCCTGTGCTACACTCTCCAGTGGCCTTATTTCTCATTCATTTTTTTTCTCGTGATATGCACAAACGAGGTCGGAATAAGCCCGAGATTGCGTCGCTGCCGAAACTCTCACAGCAGTTGACATCCATCGTGCCTTTCAGCCTTGAACGTCACTCGTTTCATGGTATATAGTTTCGTTATCATCATTGTTATTCCGTCTCCAGATAAAGCAAATCCTTAAATCAACAGCAATCATGCGTAAAACCAGCAAAATTTATTCACTGATTTCGAGAGTGCCGTATGTTAAAAATCGTGAAAAACACTTTTGAGAACGAATTTATATAGACAATTTTTCATTACCACGAAGATTTCAGGAACACGAGTGTGTCGAAAATAAGATGGTGCAATTGAATTGCTGGAATTGATAAAAAAAAACCGTCGGTATAAATTATTTATGACAATCTTTTTTAACACAATTTTTTAAATAAAAATGGCGCTATTTTTACTTCGCGAGATAGATAACCCTTAAAACCGTACTTTTTCGCATCTACGCGAACTCACGCGGATTTTTTGAGGAAGGAACTCAATTGCATGGTTTGATCGTGGAGCTGTCTCTTTTACCTAGCGTTTCAAAAAAAGAGTCAAAATTTTGACTTTTCATGCTCATAAATTTATGAAAGAAAAGTAGCAGATTTTTGTTTTCACTCAAACATCCATCCTACTCTGAGTGTCTCAGGATAGGATGACGAAAACTTTGAAGTAAATCGAGCGTGAAATTTGAAGTCGAAAAGTCTTCGAGAACTTTTTCATCCGACGAAACCCCGTTGTGTTAAAGATCAATACAATGCGGCCAAACTTTGACGATCGATAACTCATCGGGCTTAGGCGAATAAAAAAAGACTAAAGTACTTTTCGCCTCGGAATTTCATCGGGAATCGAACGGTAGTTTATTGACACTGCCTTTCGGAACGACCTGTATACTTCGAGCTTTTGAAAAAAGTGTTAATGTTAGGTATCGAGAAAAAGGTATGGCCATCGCGAGAAATCTTTTTTTTCTCTAGCGTTCGACGACGGACACTTTCCCGTTACAACGGTCTGTTAAAAAGAAAAAAAATGACTGACTGAAGCGAAGAAAAATTACGAGTCGTTGACACTAACCGCTATAATTAATAATTTTTTTTTTCAAAATGACAGCTCAACCGTACTATTTTCGGAAAGGTTTTCCTGAAAAAAAAAACGGTTTTCGGCCACTTTCTAGCCAGAAGTAGCCACCCAAAATCCTCAAAACGTATTTACTTTCCCGACAGGATACAATCGAATCTTGATTATTTTGAAAAAATAAAATAAAATTGCATCTCGCAGCTTTCTGTGACAGTGGGATTTTAAAAAGAAACAAAATTTACCAACAATTGATTGAAACAGAAAGTCCCCATATATTACGCGGATTCTTTAAAATATCGGACGAAACCGTATTTTATCTGATATTTTACCTTGAATTTCTTATTCCAATATTTATCGCTTACGACAAAACTTTGTAATATTTTCTATTGTTTATTCAAATATTATTAATGGCAAACGAATCTTAATTGAAAGAAAGAAACATTCGTTACCTCCGAGACTAATATAACAGTGGTGGGTGGATTTATTTGTGCAAAACGTATCTCTTTTCGTCAAGAATTTCATATTTTTCTTCGTCCAAGATGGAAATAATAATTTATTTAGACAATCTACCGTAAGATGCTCGGGGTGCACCACAGAAATGCAAAAGTATACATACATCTATATCTAAACCGATATATAATACACAAGAGTATGGAGACGTGCCTGTATTTTCAACATGACCAAGAAGCTACTTTCACCGCATGAATTAACATCTGTTCGATGTTTTTTTTTCTGCACAACTTCTTTCTCGCACTCAATCGTCAACTGACAGACAGTTCACGTTCCCGTTTCTTGAGAACCTGAAACGGAGTACGAGCAATAAATGTTGTGGAAAGTTAAGGCTCTTCTGGTCAAAGCATCGATCTCGTTTGTGGGATACAGGGTGATTCATAATAAATCGTTTGTTCAATTATTGAATTTCAAGCAATTGTTTCAGTGGAGGATATTCGAAAGTGTTATTTTGTTGAAGAGTTTTGAGAAATAACATTTTTTCTCGCAATTCTGTGGCGCAATAACGATAATTTTTATTTATTAAAAACCACATGTAATAATCGTTCGGATTACATTGATGTCTCTCAATATTATTGAATTGCACATGGCAATTTGCTCGTCCTTATCCAACCAGAAAGTTTTATTTTTATTTTAAAAGACCTTGTACATCGAATCGCACTGGAATCACATCGTGAATATACTTACAACATGAGCTCTTTGTATATTGCACCATGGTTCGTGTCATTGCGTATTCTCTTCTGGATTTTTCGTGAACAATGCTCACGAAAGATTGAACGTACATAAAAATTTTTTATCGATAAATTCGCGCTATATATACACGTGTCGAAATTCAGTCAGTGACGATGAGCGATAAAATCATCGCGATTGTTCCATTGTTGCCTGAAAACATTTAATTTTCGACATTTAATTTCGGCACTTGTTGCAAAGGACGGTGAAATATCCAAATAAATGATTATTGACACCGAACTGTTGAATTTTGACGAATTAATTTTCATCGATATTATTCAGCTCATGATCCGAAAATACAAGTTATTTAGGTAGTTGTCGATCTATCAAATTTTAGATAAATTTCGTCTTAATATTATTTTTTTTGTTTTATATTATGTATACATATTTGCGAAACTAAGTGGTCGAAATTATAGAGATTTCGCCAAAAACGCCGTGATATATTCGTTTATAATTTCGCACTGGTTTTTATATAGATTATACAAAAGTTTATATATAAAAGTAAATATACACACTTTTACATATCAATTTCATAAATTATTCAGCTCCAAACCGGTTATTTCGAAACTCGTAATCGTAAATGCTTCACTTGCGAGATTCTTTTTGTTTGAAATTTCCATTAATCGATAAACGTGCGCCACATTATTTATCAGTAAATGACAAAGGTTTTTGAAATAAAAACATTGATTTGTAGATTAGGTTAGTCGAACAGACGTCCGGCTAATCGAGTTTCGCACCGTTACGTTCACGAATTAGTACAACTGTTAATCGACAAACTAGTTTTGATCGGGCGCTCGCGGGAGAAGCAAGATTATGGGGAAAACGTGATATGTGCAGAAGTGTACCAACATAAACGGTGTCCTAGAACTCGATGTTAATAATTCAAAGTTCGATTCAGGTCGAAATTTCGAAGCGAAATGTGTTTCAGTATTTTTTTATACGAGCAAAACCTAATGGGTTATTAGTTTTTAAAGTTTGAGCCAATTGGACGGGCGAGCGCTCTACCCCTCCAGTGAGAGCCGCGCGAGCGCGCGCATCCCATTGGTACAACTTTATTAATTAATAACTCAACGGGGATTCGTCGTACTAAAAAGTGCTTGAAGACTTTTCGACCTGGAATTTTATCCCCAATGCAGCATTAAATTCTCAGCGTATAGTTTTGGGGACACCCTGTATACTCGCTGATAAATACATTTTGTTTTTTTTCATAGCAATTTGCATGATAAATAATACAAAAAAAAGTCTGTGTCGCTTTGGATGAGCCAATTGAAACTTTTTTCGATGTTATTCTCATAATTATCGAAAAATCATTCCACAGACAGTAGAAAATATATTATTATATACGCTTGAAGACCAAGGACAGACGATACCGGAAAACAGTGATTTGTTCCTACGGATGAAAGATCAATGTTAGTAATTGGGCATACAGACGTGTGTGTGTGGAAAGACCGGACTTCCTGAGTTCCTACAAATCATTTTTCGATCCTCTGCTTGCGAAATATTAATTATTTTACACGAAGTCCGCAAATCCGGTGAACGTAGCGTATCTTTCCGGAGTTTTTCTTTTTAATGGAATAAATCGGTTACTTTTATGAAACAGTTGATTAAAAAAATTAAGACAAATCCTCTAATTAAAATTAAAAATTACACTTTATGTTTGCCATTGCAAAATACTCGATAATTGCTTTCTTGCAAACGTTGTTGGTTCATCGTGACTGAGGAACGGTTGAAAAATAAAAAAAAAAGGTGAAGAAACTAAAGCCTTACGCCTAACGCGACACGGATGTAATTTCGAATTTACTCACTGAGAGTTAACAGGAAAAAAAACTAGTCGATTTGTAGGCATAACGAGTCTACCGGAAATACACTGTCATCGAAAAGTTTAACGAGAGACAAAGAATTTGAACACAAACCGAAATTCCTTTTCGCTACTTTTTATAGTGCAAACTTCGAACGAAATTCAAAAAAATGTCGATTTTTAATTTCTCAGTGGTTTTGTCTCTTTAACAAATAAAAATAAAAAAAAAGAACGATGTTTGAAAACTTTCTGACGATACTGTCAGTACATCGACAAATATTTTTTTCTGTTATCAAGAGACTGTGACGTGTTTCGGTGTCGAGGAATTAACATTTTTGCTGACGTAATAGAGGTTTTATGTACATTCGTACAAATTAGGGTGGTTTGTTTTGCGCAACATTTCGTCCTCTTTTGCCGATGCTTAAAAATCGGCAGTAAATTGATAAAAAATGATAAATAGCTCACTCATAGACTGAGCTCATTAAAGAATTCAATTGGCCATTAAATAATGCGGGAACAAAATTTGTTTCTCTCCAACATTATTTTACTGTGCCTACCGATTCTTTTTGTGATAAATTCGACTTGTTATTATTAAAATTATGTATTATGTTAAGTAATTTAATAATCAATCACGGATTCTTATAATCACTCATAAATTACAGCCAAAATCTCAATCTCAGCTACAAACGATTTTACTCAAATTTGTATCTGCAAGTCCCAAAATATTCATGGTGCATGTTCGACGCTTACGACCTATATTATGGCCCATAAAATTATGGGGATTAGAAAAAAAAAAGTTTTTTGCATTATTTTAATGAGAAATTCAATTTTCCGATGAGCTACGTCTGCAATTCAGCTGGAATTTTTCTACTCGAGTGAACATTTTTCCTACAACGTGTATTGTCGTTCTTACATGTTGGAGAAACCAAAAAAAATGTTGCTTAAAAATAAAACACCCTAATACACGGACGGATTTACATGTAACACAGTTGAAAAAAAAAACTTTCGATAATTTAAGATTATTCAAGTTGTCGAAGAATTTCTGACAGCCACGTGCAAATTTTTCACGTCCATCATTGGTTTCTCCAATCCCTCGTCCTTCTGTTCTTTTTCTACCTGGAAGGCCGCGCGAACGCGACTTTGCATAGGAAATTCCGATACGGATTGCGGTCGCGCAATTTTTTCTACTAGATCTGTTTCAAGTACACACAATGGCAGAGGAGAGAAAATACGATGTTCGTAATTGCATTATTTTTACTTCTTGGTATTTTAAACGCACAGCCCATACTCAAAATTGGAAATAAAATATATGAATTAGTTAACGTTTGATTTGATTTAATTTTTTATCTTCGCAGAATTCGTAAGATGTTTTTTCTGTTATGTCACATCAAATTAATATAATTTTTTGTGCGTATAAGTGATGACGAATAAAAATGGAAAACAAAACGTATAAATCAATTAACTTTATTCATATGTCAAACTTTCTATCATGCTCTGTCGATATATTCATTTGTAAACTTTTCTGCCATCTCTGCGATAAAAATTAAAATGGTCGTTGTTCCTATGTTTTCACTCGTGAAATCAGTGAAAATTCAAAGAACACAGTCATCTATCAAAATTGAGAACGACATATAAACATTGATTAATATTTTTTGAAAAAATCTGTCGAAAATTCGCAAAAATTCAAATACGAATAAAAAAAGCTTGGCTGTAGCTAGCAACATTAGAATTCTACGTCGGATCGATGCAATATTTTATGCACATAAATAATTACGACATTCTCAATGGGATTGTTTTGAATTTTCATAAGGTGAAAGCACAAAAAATAAAAGAATTCATTAATAATTTAATAAAATTAGTCTACAACTCGTCATTGTACAATTTATTCATTTGCACATCCTCATTGTCACTATTAGGTGTAATTCTTTGCAATCGAATCATTCGTTAGTCTTTGTTCTTGCTGTGAAAAAAAAATGACACACATGGCTCATGAGATCAAAAAAATTGCGTCAGATTCATGTCATATCTTGCGCACTGCAACCTCGTTCCGTTGAAATTTCTAGTGCTCCTTTCTCTCTATCTCACTTTTGTGCATCCTCTCGGTAAATTATTTGTTAGATAAACAATGAAAGTAACAAGAAACTATAGAAAACTTGCAAATGCTGACACATTTATCAACGCATCTGGGTGACGTGGACGTAAAGGGATGAGAAAATTCATACGTGTTCCCATATTGTTTCAAACCCTGTGAAAATGTCTCTGCATGTACATGCATATTGTGTATGGAAGTTTTAGCAAGCAAAAAACCTTGACCTACGGTATTTTACTTATTCACATCAGTTATGCCTTTTTGTCTGTTTAACATCATTGTATATACATTAATTTGTACACTATCTCGTCCACGACTCTCTTAAGGGGTCGCACGTGTTTCTCAGGCACTCCAAAATGCACACAAATGGAATTATATCTGTCTAGAGTCACAGAAACAACTTAGTTTCTCTTGTTCAACAGAATTCTCATTTACCTTGACTCTCATGGCGTTTTTTCATAAAAAGATCGACGCACAGACTAGCCTCGATTGATTAGATGATAACATATTACATTCACCAAGAAATTCAAAATTCAACCGCTTGCAATTTTTTATTTTCTTTTTAAAAAAACGTGGCATTTATCTTTATTGCAGGAAGTTTGATGCTCTAAAAAAAATATGTCCTGTATGTAATCGATAAAAGTGAACGCTCAATAAATATAATCGAGGCTGAAGCTTTTAATTTACACCACTAGCAATATTTTTCGAATAATACGTTTAGAAACGTAATTTTCAAACTCTTGAACTTACAAAATTCAAAAAGAAAAATCGCGACGAAACGCATTTTGATGTTGACATAAAGGACTCAAATTCGAATGGTGATCCTCCAGATGCCAAAAAATTAATTTTTCAGTATATCAAGAAGATAAAAAATAATCGTATCGATGGTAATTTTACAAATTGCGCTATGTATCAAATACGTGATCGTTCAAATATCGAAATGTCATTTTCAGAGTTCAACATGCTCCACCTATATTTTGAAAATTGCGCCCAACCATAGTCAATTAAAAAAAAAATGCTATCAATAAGAATTTTCCGATCGGGAAAAAGAATGATTGGCACCGAAAGAGAAAGTTAACTAAGGAATTCTCAAGTGTTGCTCTCAAAATATTTTTGCAGAAAATTTTGTGTTCTACAAAAGCGTGGAATGTATTTCTCACAAAAATATTTGTGGACCAGACAAAAATGATGTTGAACGCGAAATTTTTTTTCCCGCCTTGTTCCAATGGGAAATTGAATATTCCAATGAGCCAAGTCTGCATTTGCGTAGGAAATTCCTTGCTTTCGTGAAAATATCTCTTTTAATGTGGATTATCCATATTTTATCATTTGGGCAAAACAAAAAAATGTTGTCCAAAGATGGAACACCCTAATGTTTGCTTTTCAATTTATATTCTCGTGTAATAGTCTTTCGCGAGCCCGCGAATTTTACGATCAACGCGATGTAACAAAAACGTGGTACAAAAGCAGTTGATGATCGATGAGCGTTTTATAAGTCAAGGATCTGCAGTTTTGGTTCAAGGTAAAAGCGTGATGACCTCAGTTTAAGCGGAATATACATGTATGGTTTTCTCATTCGTAAATACAAAATACGTGATTAAAATTGAAAGCCATTGTGATTAAATAGCAATAACAACAATAGCATTCGTAAAAATTTTACGAAAAACAAATGAACATCGAAGATGCTATATTTTTCTAATATCTGTTGGTACATTTTCATCAGGAAAATCACAATTATACCGTAATTGTAAATATGATGAATAAATAATTCATACAAATTTCAATTTATTGTACTGGGTATGTCGCGCCAGCAATGAGTTTTGACTTTTTTCGGGACACCTATAAGCATTCAAAAAATGGTTATGCAATTTTGAAAAAAAAATCCTAATTCGATAATTGATGCTGCGCGAAAATTTTCAATTAATCGTGAAATCTCCCGTCTGTGAGTAATAAAAATCGATGAAAATTAACAGATGAAACAGTCTGAAAATCCGTCACTGTCATCAGTCGTCTGTCAGATGCTTGTTAAAATTGGTCAGACGACGTTTTTTGCAAAGTAACGGTTTTTTTTACGTTCGGATGGAACTCACACAGCATCCAAAACTTCCTCTGTTATCAGCAGCTGGCAATGACACTCCCTAGCTTTTCCACTTTCGATATCTATCTTTTCGTGACTCGATCTGATGGACGAGAGATGGCGTTGGCAGCGCGATTGCGCGGGGTTATACAATTTAAAAAAAAATCCTCTCTGCGACCCAAGCGAACCAATTGTTATTTTTAGTTTTTTTATTCTTCGATGAACACGAATCATCGTCAGGTCAATTAAAAAGTAACCAACCCCCATTATGACAATAAAAACGCATTGAAATCGAAATCAGTAAATCGCATTTGATGAAAGAAAAACCAAACGCCGTTGGAAAATTGACATTTTTTGGAATGAAAATCACCTGTCGCGAGAGAGAAATAAAAATTGCCGATAACTCCGTTGCGGAACTCTGTGCGAAATTTCATTCGCCCCCGTTTGACGCCCAAATATTTTCTTCTCGTCTCGATGTTAAATAGGCCGCGATGTTAAAAATACTTTTCGAGCGCAGACCGAATGTCGTTCTTTTTTTTATTGCTTTTTGTTTCGTGCTGGCGCCAGTGCAGGTGTGAGACCGACAAAATGAAAAAAAATTAAAAATAAAAATAAGAACACGATTTTACGGGTCAGGTTCGCGTATGCGAAAGACACTCGTGAACAGGTCGCATTTATAAGCACTGGAGTTTCCTTTTTTTCTTTTCTTTTTTTATTCCTCTCGTTGTTGTCATTATTATTATACATTTTTTATAAGCCTCGCGCGGTTCTTCGCCGATATACATACATCGATACGCTCGCTGAGCGCAATGGGGAATTCCGTGTCCCGTCGTTTGCCGGCGCCATGGACCGTCTTGGAGAAATGTAATCTGCCAACTTGTAGAAAAAAAAAAATTGTCCGAAAGCCCGCGGAGACATGCGCGAATTTTACGGGCGAGTGAAATTAATCGAAAGATCGAAATCGATAATGTCACACGAGATCGTGTACGATCCCCTGGTTCTTCGATACACAACTGCTGCGCGCGAGCTGCGCAGTTGCAAAAATCTTTCTCGAATCATTGTAAAGTCGTATTGCGAAATTGATAATTGTGATAAAGAGTTATAGAGTAAAGTGCGATAAGAGTGGCAAAAAAACGCTTTAGCAATGATTTTATTTTGAACGAAGATACCTTGACGAGTATCGTTTACAAGCATAGATAAAATGATAACAAAATATCGGTCAAGTTTTTCCCATCAGGAATGAAAATGACATTTTTCCCTCCTCCGAGGCATTTAAATATCATCCCTTTAAATCGCCAGGTTTGATTTTTTTTTGCAATTATTTTGACATCGTAGGTGCCTGAATTTACCCCTGGGCCAATCATAATTAACATTCTCTGGTACGGTAAAGCTTGTTTCGTCTTGTTAAAAATCATAAAAATTATGTAAAACTACGATATATTTTGTAAAAATTATGAAAAAATCTCCGTGCAGTACTATTGAATCATTTGATTATTATTTGAATCAATAATTAGTCATTATTAAATATATCGTACCGAATGAAAAATGATGATTTTACACGAAAAATGACGTCTGAATATCGAATCAATTATCCTCCGTATTTTTCATCGCCAAAAAAACATCATTCCGACGATTATTTCTAAATAATAACCCAACAAATTCATTTTTTGATTTAAACAAAAAATGAACAAATTATCGTTTGTTTTCCATATGACACTCGTCCGAATGGGCTCGTTTTTCGGTATTCTATTTTGCTGCTCTTTGTTTAATCGTCAAACCACACCGCGAGGACTTGTTTCCTTTGCTGGAACATTATTCACGTACCAGCAAGATAATTCAACGTATGTAAATTCTCGCATTGTTATAATACATTATTTTGCACGAGGTAGGAGGAACATAAAAGCTTGTCTCGTCTCTGCACTCGTGAACATTGCCTGGTAACGAGAAAAGGTCAAAATGGACGCAATCGATGGATAAATAAACTTTTACATTGCTGATGATACGACGACGACCATCGAACAGATTTCATTTCCATTTCAGACTTTCACGCGTACGAATGAATCCTCCTTCGCGACAATCTTTGATCCCTCGATTCTTCGAGCGATCAAACCACTACCGATCGGCCAATTCCCCGGATCGTCAATGGCTTTTTGGTCGTTTGCGTTGCATTAACTGCGTTGGTTCTTCGATCCATTTCTTTCCTTTGCATTTTTATCAGACACTCTCCGTTGGGTGTTCGTTTTTTTTTTTTTTCATTCACGTCTCGTAGCTCCGGAGAGACCAGATTTTCAGGAATGTCAAGGATCTTACCGTGGACCAACGATCACGCGATTCGCATCCGTTCGAAAGAAACGTGCACAACGATGACGAAAAATGTGCGAAAAAAATACTCGTACACATTTATTGCACGTTTTTATTCCATCGCGGGGTGCACGTTTGGTTTGACACTTGAAAAAAGGCGTTTTCGAACCGTTAAGGAGTTTCATGCGGAGTTTTTCTCTCTCGTATAGAAAGATCGAGAAAAAAAAATCAGAAAAGTTTCATTTTAGAAACTCTCATACACACCATCTTTTATGGCGGAAATATCCTCCTGGTGACGATTCGCATTTGTATAATAAGAAGATTTTTCCAAGGATGTTACTTTAAAGCATCTTGTTACAGTCAAAATCAGCTCATAAACGAATATAGCTGACGTACGCGATGAAAAACAATGTATCTTACGTTTTTATTGATCGTTTTTGATAATGTAAATAATTGATTTTTAATTCGTTTTTGACGATCGAAAGAGCAACACGTTAAGTTGTATTGTTGAGCCGTAAGTTGCGCGTGAACCTCCTTAATGTGTGAAGGAAAACGAGTATGTCGCTGAGCGATTGCAGTGGAAGACAATATTCGGTTCTTAAAAATATCGTAGAGATTTATATGTAACAAAGGTACAAATAAGAACATTGACTTTGAAATATTACAACTGTAATAATACTTTTTTGCTTTTCGTTCAGTTTATTTGTTAAAAAAATATATATCGATGTCCTACAGTGCGATCACAATTTTTCACCCCCGGTTTATTTCCCTCTCCACGGAAATTTTGCTCCCACTCGACCTTGCTTACCGAATTTGTTCTTCTTTCTGGCCTGATTTTAGTTTACTTAATTTTTTTTTTTAATTTTTAAATAATTTTCGATTCAATCGGTGTGGTAATAAAACGCTGTCGCACTGTACAGTAATTATGCTAATAATACGGCAATAATAACTGGAGAAAAAAATATGAAGAAATTGTAATCGAAGGATAAACAGAAGGGACGAGAAGATGCAATCATTTTGCGTCTCCGGTGAATGCTTTCATTCCCTCCTGTTTGAGGAATCGATTTGAAACAATCGATAATATTATTTCATTATGCAGTCAAGGAAACGGTTGTCTTTTACATGCATGGACATTCCTCAGCGATAAATCTTTGCCAGTATGTACTCGCGAGTTCCGTTATAACGCTCACTGATAGTATTTATAATTTTCCCACTGTCGTGTAACGAATAAATGTGCACGTCGTACATACCTATGGGCTATTTGAGGCCAAAAGTTTTTGATGTTTCTACCGCTGGTTTTTTTTCTATTTTGACGTTTCACTTTGTTTACTGTATTTTTGAGTGACGGGAAGTTTATGTTGTCAAAAGTCATCAAAAGTCGGTCGATTTCGTTTTATTAATATTTAAAAAATAAACTGTCTGTACAGACTACCCTTTTCTACTGTTGGAAAATAATGAGGAAAACATTTGTTATTTGTATATTTTATATCATGCACATATGTAACTGATTGCATACATGTCCATTACAGTCCATTACATTTTTTTATTATATAATTATTATACATGTATGTATTTTTATTATAATTATATAAATCTCAAGAACAGTTGCAAAATTATCGCAAAAAATGTTCAATTTTCTAGAGCTCTGTATAATGAACTCGTATAAAATTGCAAGTACGTTTGATGGAATATATTTCTGAATCTAAAAGGAGAATCCTATTGAAATTGTGCGACTGACCATCCGTAACAACGTTCCGAAGCTGCTGGTATATAATTTTATACAATTCTCAAGAAAACACTTTTCACGAGACAACTACCTTAATGAACGCTGCCGTTTCGTGAATTATTGCGATATTCTAAAACGCAAGATACATCTGAAGAATTTTTATAATGATAGCAAGGAAGGTCTCGGGACTCTTTCAACGTACTCTGAAATGGCTGATGGATGACGATTCTGCAAAAACACACTCATCCACTTATGCATTATTCACGAGCCGGTAAAATCTCGCCTCCGAGATATATTTTTAGACATCTTCATTGTAGAGTCTCTGCAATTATCAACAATTTCAAGTGACCTTACATTTTCTAAATTCAATTTCATCTAAATTTGTTTATCGTGTCTTTTTATCTTGCAACATATGTATCTGTCGTTTTATTTTATTTTCTTGTTGCAACTTTGCACGTTTTTTTCTCGCGATCATATACTCTAACTTTCATCACAGCACGAACGAGCGATGAAAGGCGAAAAGTTATTGATGAACATTCGATTATTGCTCTAACTTTGTTTCCAAATGAAACCTTCAACGAAACGTTTATAGGCATTGACATTCGGAATACAGCCTTTTTGTTGACCGGAAATTTCTCTGAATCTTCTCGAAAACTTATTCAAAATGAATTTGGCCTTCAAAATTCAAGCTACCTGTGAAATTTTACCAATATCCGTTTAGTAGTTTAAAAGTAAAAAGGCAACAAAAAGATAGTCAAACTTTCGACTTTTTTACAGTGACGTAAACTTTGCAATTGCCCAAAGTCGGAATCCGGTGTGTGATGATACCCAATTCGATTTTATCGTTAAATTTACTCGTCGAAATATTTAAAAATTCGAGTTTAGTAAAATCAGGCATATTGATGTACTATACCGCGTTTTTAAACGTGTGCTTGTGTATGTGTATGTACAAGTATGTGCTGTGGTAAACGCGCGTTCTCCTTTGCATAATTGAAATCGAAATGAATGATCGTGGGGCATGGGAGATACTCTGTGCCATGGAATTCTTACCTTCGGACAATCTGTACGAGGCTGTGTATATTCACTTTCACTGGCTCAATGTTTCGAATCAAGAAGAGTGCTCGAACCACGAGAGCTCGTCACCGGAGCCCCTTAACTTTAGGTTTGAGAGTCTGGTGCGCGAGTAATGACAAGATCAAAGTTATATTCCACGGTTTTATTTTGAAGGCCATTGGTAAAGGCTTCCATATCGAAGCGCATTTCACATTCTTCTCATTCGTTGGATTTTTTGGAATTCATTTTTTAATTATTTATCGAAACCATTTTCACACTTTGTGATGATTTTTCCAGCCCTAAGGAAGGATCGGAACTCCTTACCGCAACGTCGAGGTCGAAGCGACTTTTCTTCGTAGAATCTAGCTCGAACTTTGACGATTTTTTACCCCTTCGGGAAAGAAATTTCATGGCGACGAAAAAGAAATTTGAGAATTTTGAAAAACTTCCATTACACTGCTAGCAGTGTAACTCCGCACTCCGATCGGTTATGGTACCCGAATGGGTACCATCGTCTCACGCCGGAATCAGCCCACTTTTGTACGAACTCAGCTGAGAATCGCCCAAATGAGGGTTGATACGTTTTTAGAGACCCTCATGTGAGTTGGTACGAAGTAGAGTTGGACAAACGTGAGTTGAGACCCTGCCAACGAGACCCCAATCATCCCGCCACTACAGCCGGTATGTAGCCACGAACCGCTGGCCAAAATTTGCAGTAAACCTCTGATCGATGTTACCGTTTTCACACCCGCCTGATTGAATACCAGCACAGACTTTGATCTCGGGAATCTCAAGTGTCATGGCATGACACTGACATGGCTAAATCATGTCCTTAGCCTGTAATTCCGGAATTCCATTGCTTCTCATTTGCAAACCGTTCGAAAAAAAACAAATGGATAACGTCGGTAGTTTTGCACAGAAAATGCCTCGGGACCCGCAATTTCAGGGTTCGGTGCTTAATCTGCGTTACACCGTGTACCGATCGGTTATGGTTTTCATACCTGAGGGAATTTTGGGTCATATCGCGTGTCTCGGGAGTATCTGCACGTCGTAACACACATGGGGGGTTATACCAGCCTTGTATGTACTAATATACATATGATCAGGTGTATGGTGTGGGTCGTCGCGGGTTGTAGAGTGAGCGTGTGCCATATATATAGAGAGAAGGGGAAACTCAGCGCGGCACTCGAAAGTACACAGCCTCCGCGCTTGCATAGTGGTGTGTGCTTCGCGTTCTTTTCTTCTTTATTTTATATTCACCTGGGGAGAGCTCCACCTTCGTGGCAACGGGTTCGTGAGTTCCTTCGACGAAAGGACTGTCATTTCCGTCGCAGCCGAGACCGAGATCGGGACCTCGCAGCATCATGAGACCGACCCTCTTTGCGTGAGTAGGACTTTTGAAATTTTCTTATCCATCCAAAACGACGACTGGCCAACGTAGATTCGAGGCAAAATGGAGAATCAACTCGACAGTTTTTCACGATCGATCGTTACTGTTGCTGTTTTTTTTTTTAAACCTTCAATCGCAAAGCCCCCTTATTCAAACATTCGGCAATTCGGACGAACGCTGACGGTAAAAATTCGTCCGGGAAATCGGTCGTGTATATTCGACGATGAAATTCCTTAAGGACTGCGAATACCGTAGCTATGTACTTGACGACTGTGCGACCAAAGTGCGACCGAACTTTTCGCCGCGAAAAAACGAATCAACGAAGCCGCATTACCCGCTACACGCGATCGTAGTTTTGGGGAGCGCGGAGTCAAAGTGTCCGGCTGACATTTTTATCGCCGGTTCGAGAGAATAAATAATGAATAAAAATGTAGTGACGTAACGAGCAAACGAGCATGTAAAAAGGTGATCATGCTTTCTACACGAATGTCCCTGCGACTCGCGACGTTAATTCCGTACGATCAAAAGCGGATTTCGATTTACAGGTCGAATTTTCTCTATATCCCGAAGGGGAATTATTTTCATTTTTTCGTAACGTCGTAACGTTATCGCGGCAGGATTACGATGAAAAATTGCTCGATTTGTACGACGTCGCGTCGGCCGCGATTTTTCTCCTCTTATTTCGTGTTTTTTTTTTTTCAATATCGCGATAAAGCATCTGTCTAACTGTAATGCGCATATTGCGGCGTAAATCCGTATATAACAGAGTGTAAAGGAGACCGCGAGATGTGGCCGAAGAATCGAGTGAACGGTATACAAGATAGTGAAAACATATGGTCGCTCTTGTGTAGCAAAATGGAAAGTGGTTTTAGCTGAAAATCAGGCGCGTGTCTCGCTGTGAGCCGTTCACGAACTAGGCACATACAGCCGAAGGTGTACAGCCAACGTCTCAAAGTGACGTGCACATACACGGGACACACATGTAGCTTTCGCGTCCTGTGGCTACGTCGAGTATTACTCCCTTACGTTGCTGTATTACATATCGTTGTAATTGCGAAAAAGGAAGAAAAAAAAATGGCAAATTACTCCCGTTTTCAACGGTTGTATGACGAAACGGACGAACGAAACGAACTCGCGCGGAGAACGAGTGCAAAATCGTCGAAATTCGTTTAAAATTCGTCGAGCACGATCGGACTCCCGTTACGTCGGTGTTCTGAATTTAAATTCTAACGTGTGGTAAATCCGTGACACGTGACGATGGTCAATTTCACGTTTGTCCCGTTGTACGAAAATTCGCCGATAACAATAGGTAAATAATCGTAAAATGCGATTTCAAGTTTGACATAGATTCGCGAAGTGATTTCAATGCGAAGTTTGTAGGACTTTAATTTTCCGTCTCTCCGTCGGTAGGACTTTATGCGGCTTTTTTGTTAACCTGTCGAGCGGTAGATTTATCGTCGGTACGAATTTAATTCGATTCGAATGCAGCAGAAAATTGCTCATGAGCGGCAGGATTTCTCATTTCAAGATAATTAAAAACGTCGATTCGATTTATGGTTGAGAGAAAAGCTTGCCTTTGCGTGGAAATGATGAAAATTGCGAAATTTGCGACAATATTGAATCAATGAAAACGTGAAATTGGCGCTGAGAGTGCAAATGCTTCGAGACGTGTGGCAAGGGCTTACTGGATCGTTGTGAATTAATATCTCTCTTCGAATACTTTGATATTTTCCATTTTTACGTCGTCTCATTTTATCGAAATAATTTCATGATAATAATGCTGATTAAACAACGAAAACAGTTGTAATTTCACGGAAATTGCGATAAAACGTTTATAAAACTCGCGTTATTAGTTGTTATCAATTAATAATTCCTTTTAACAAATTATCATTTCCTTTCCCACTAAAATTTCGATGACGATTTTATGTACAACTTTCTTACATATTTCTACTTGAAAAACATTCTTTCGAGTCCCGTGTTTTTTTTTTAAATCAATGATTTGTAGGTACAGGTATAATTATAGGTTCAAATTCAAATCTGCGTCCGAAATGTCATTTAAATATAACTGAAACTGACTCGATTTATCCTGAAAGAAACTGCAATGATTGTGAAAATTTTCAGTTGACAAAACAATAGTTTGAATCCTGCAGTTTTTTTTATCTCACTGAGCAATGAAAGTTCTATCGTAGGTATACAAGTAATTTCACGAAATTGCAAATCTTTGTCGAAAACATCGCGATATAAAGAAGAAAAACTGAAGAAAATAAATTTCTTCTGCTTTTACATGGAAATCACCAATATTGCAAGCATTTGACAATATCGAATCGATAGAAAATGAGCAGACAGTTCCAATGAGGCCCACGTTTCGAGACATATGCAGCAGCGTCTTCCTCGATTGTTATAAATTATTCAAATAGCTTGATTTTTCAATTTTTGCGGTAGTTTAATGCACCAGAATTCTTGAAAATTTCTCAAAAGAGAAAATAATGTTTCATCCACAAGAATTCCGGAGAATATTCAAAGCAACATTGATTCTTACTCAATTTGCCTATTGAGAAAGCGCTCGTTTAAATCGTGCCATTTTTTCCGTCTCATTGAGTAATATATTTATCTCAGGTACATAATACGATCCGAACGCAAGTCTTTCTCCCAAATATCGTAATACAAGATCGATAAATGAGAAAAATATATATAAATCTAGCGTAAAACAATAAAAAAATGAAATCCACCGTTATTGCAACGATTCTGATAATATTCAGTTATAATGGACAACGTGAAGTCAGCTCCAATCAGCCACACGTTTCGAGATGTGTGGCAGGGTTTTGCTGTTATTATCTGTTCCAACAGTTGGATCTCTTCGATTGTTACATCACCATAAGATGGCGTTGGTGTTTCTTAATACGCAGGTTCAAGCACCTCCTCTCGTTTCCCACCAAGAGCATTATGTTGTTGCAAATATTCGATATAATACTTTGCTCACATAGCGAGACAGTTGCACTTACTTATTTTTTCACAGCCAATCCACTCCACCCTGTGACGTGACTGTAAATTTTCTTCACGTGGCAAACGTAGAATTCATAAAGTTGTCAAGGTTCAAGTAACGGTAAAGTGTCTCGTAAGTCTGACCATTGCGTGAACTGTTCTACTGTCCGATTACTGTAATCTGACGAGTGGCTACAAGGCCGGTACAACTATACGAAACAAAAATTCTCTATAATTTCCGATTACATTGAAGTACAAATAAAAATGCTTAAATTGAAAATCTGACTTCTTGGAATTGGGTATACAAAAGACGAAACTTCTGCAATCGTCTGCAAAAATTGAGGGAATACTCGAGGAGCATATCTGAGGAAAATGCAATAATTTATGACTGACTTATTTGGAAAATTTCATAACGATCGACGAGATTTGATTCGGGGCAACGTTGGAATTTTTATGATCACTCTTTTTGACACCATTTCCCTGGTTCAAAATTTGGAAAGGCACGTTTTCCTTATTTTTTGATATTTTTATACGAAATTGAAAAAAAGCTTAACGATCAGTAATTTAACTCAACCTTTTGGATCGATCTGTTTTATTGTTTACAATCGAATTATGTTATTACAGTTGAAATTAGATTGATTTCGTTAGACTTGCGGCTTATATTGAAAGCTTAACCCATGTTAGATTTTGAATTCCTAGCGAGGTGAACAGACTTCGAATTCTTGCCATTGACTTTCGTATTACCTTAAACTTTTAAAAAACATGACGGGATTTTTTTTCCGTTTCGAGTGCATGGCAATGAACTCTGCATCCTGTTGACTCGAAAAACTCAAATCTCATGAACTTCACGCGTCGTATTTCCAAAATATTCAATTCCGAACACGTACACGTCCGACCAAAAACGGTCCTGTTCTATTCGTCTCTCGGGTCGTTGACTCCTCCGAGTTTATCGTACGAGTGTGTTTATAAGTGCAATAGAGTGTACTGTAAATACTAGCCTCGAGATAAAAAAATTACACGCATCTTTGGAGACATTATTTTCCATAATTTTCCAAATTTTTCAAAAAGAAAATGATGGATGCCGAAATTTTTGTTCGAAACACTTTTTGCCAGGTTCAGAAATTTCGAAAATAACAAGGTGTCTCTATTTGAGCGAATCTTCCTGTATAAACATTTCCGGTTAATGAAAATCGTTGTCAACGAACTTGCATATTGATGCTGATCGTATATCAAAGCTTCATCAATGTTGCTATTCTTTGAAATGGAAATAAACGTCTGTCATCGACACACGATTACCGTTACGTCTCCTTGACATTATTGCTTGCAATTCCGCAGCGTTAATGAGTGTCGGAAAGCAAAAAAAGACTGGTAGTTATGACCAGCAAGGTGGCTCTGAAGTGTGTTGATTGATAAATCGAATAAAACGTCTCAGCGACATGAAGACGTTAGATTTATCGTCCAGGAAATTCTTGTGGTGTATTGTTACATTCAATGATTCAATATTTAATTAATGAAAGTTGGCTACAAATGCAAACGATACATTATTATGAGATGGGAGAATTTAATCCAACATTCACGATCTTTCGAATACATTTCCATGTGAAATATTCTACGTTATTTGCAATGGCCACTCGCAATCAGACTAAGCCATTAAAAAGTGGCCAATAAGAATGATTTGTTTGCTCTTAATTATTTTTCTGTAATTACGAGCTGATCGAAACAGCAAGATTAAAAAAAAACAATTTTATCAGCTATTTCTATTTCGAACTCTGATATTTACTTAAATAAAATTCCCATTGGGTGTAACGTGATGATTATTCGATGAGAAAAAACTCTGATGGTTAATAAAGTTTTTCGTCATTATTTTTAATGAACAAATATTTTTTCAGAATGATGCTTAATGAAATGCCACGTGCTAGTTTAGGAAGAAACAAGATTGGATATTTCATTAAATATGTCAGCGAAATTTTCATGGCGAACTTATAAAATTCGACGCCTCGATTTCTACCGACGCGAGAAGAGATCTCACCTTTGTTGAAACTTTTGCAAATACGTTATTACGTAAGCATAAAAGTTCGCAATCGCCATCTTTCATTGCAATGAAAAATCATTCGATGTGAGATGGGAAAATTGAACAAACGATTTTTCGATAGACTTAAGTTTTAAATTCTATGTACACGTGCGTTCGTACGTAGCGTATTCTTCGTATATTTTAGGATCGTGTTTTGCGCATCGGGGTTTGTACGTAGAAAGCATAACCGTTAAGACTCGGCCAGATCCGTTACTTCGCGTGATGTAATTTCGATTGTAATCAGAAAACGTAATCAAGATTCGTGACGTAATTAAAAGACTTACACACCTGGAGGATGACGTGATTTGAATTTTTTATCGTTTAATGGTTGAGGATGCACGGCGCTCATAGTCTCGACGAAACTGAAGTAGGATGAGAATTTCGTGTATTTAGCAATGCTACAAAACTCTGAAAAAAATTAATCGTATCTAACGTATTAAGCACAGTAATTTTCAATAATAACAATGATAAAAAGTTATTTAAAAATTGTTCCAAAAAAAATCTGAAAGGAAACTGTGAAAGCAAACTTCTTTCATTTTCATGCTAAAGTCATTCGTTCATTTTTTTTAGAGAATTTTTTCAAAGATTTGTCGGTATTTTGATTTTTTTTTTCCAATTTCGTTTAAGACTGTATAGACGAAACCACGACACGGTAGAGTTGTCTCTCACGAGTAATGAGAAACCTTTGTAAATACGAGAAATGATGAATAATTGTCAATCGAACAATTTTTTTTCAAAATAAAGAAAAATGTTCAAATGCCGACAAAACTCTGAAAAAATTCAAGCGCATTAAAAAAAATGAACGTATTAATGTAGTACAGAAAGAAAAAGTTTCACAGCTCACTTTCAGAATTTCTGTCCTTTTAATAATTTGTTAGAAACTCTTTAATATTGCTATCATCGAAAATTACTGTCCTCAGTATCTTTCGTACGATTTTTTTTTTTTCGGATTTTTATAGTATTTCTAAGCCCACGAAATTCTTATTCTACTTTGGTTTTGTTGAGATTATATGTATGGTTAAAAAGCCAACGAACACTTTCTTCAAATTGAATACAATTCCGGAGAAAACACTTTTAGCGAAAATCGACACAAAATGACAATTCAAAAATTTGAAATAATCACCCGTGTGAAGATACTGAGCACAATAGCTTCAATAATAACAAAAACTTGTCAACAAATAGCTGAGAACAAAAAAAAACATCCAAAAATATTCCGAAAACCTTTTTTCTTTTCATACAGAATAAATCCGTTCGGTGTTTCGAATACACGTAAATTTGTCCGAAAATTCTCTCGGTGCCTTGAGAAATCTTTCTTATAAATTGAGACACGAAAAAGTACGATAAAGTTGTGTAAATTTACAAGAAATATTTTCGAATTTTCGCGCTGACATTGCGATGCAATTGTGTATATCCGTGATGACACGTGGTGACATACGGATTGCGCAAAATCCGATAAAAAAACGCATATAAATATGTGGATATTCTTCTGATATTAAGTACCAATCTCTCGTCCCGGGGCTCTCGTTTCACAATTCTTTGTGAAACGAGAAACTTTTAGCCCCGAGCACGTGGTACGCGCGTACATATTCATCCTGACCGAAGAGACACGTTGGGTTGACATTTTTAACGAACCTCAAAAGTAAAAGGTGTCCGAGCGAGTGTGCGTAAGATGCTAAACGACGAATCGTCAGATTTCGCTCGCAGCTTTTGAGCCGAAAAAGTTTGGATTAGCGTTATAAGAGCCGATCGATGAGAATATTTATTACCGATTAATCGATGACGTGCAAATATTATCAGAGAATGGCAGTCCGAGCAAACCTACTTGGCAATTTGTTTTTTTTTTGTTCAAATCGTTTTTAAATAAAAAACGATACAATTTTAATATTCCATAGACCAATCACAAGCCATAATTTATAAACAATAATTTATAACGAGCGATGAACTTTTTTCAGGTTTAGGCTGACATTTCTACCGAATCTCGAAAGAAAAAGAGACGATCTTTTTCATTTTAAAACCAAAAATTTAAAACGATAAATTGTATATTTAAATATACATTTAATTTAATATATATTTAAATTATAATATATTTAATATATTCAAAAGTTAATTTATTAAGAAAAATTAAAAAATTAAATACATTTAAAAGTTGAAATAATTTGTGTTAAAGAAATACGAATAATTGTCGCTATGCGAGAGTAGAGTCAACAACCGGGCCCGAAAATAATTCCGAGGGTAGTTGTATGATACCTTTTCTCGACAACAGTCTAAATTTCAAGTCACAAATGTGGAATTTTTGAATTTCGAGTGAACCCCCTTAACGCCGAAAATGAAAGTGTCGCGAAGGAAAAAAAAAGAAAGCTCAGAGTCCCCTTTTTACGGATGAAAGTTACTTCACAAAAAGTCCAAATGTCAAGCTCGTTACTCAACGATTTCATCGATCATCCGTCAAAATGACGTTTCATAAATTTTTATTTAACTGGGAAATTTTCTAAACCACCGTATAACGTTTTTTATTCGTCAAACATCAGATGACAAACCGAGTGTCAACCTCGAACTCTTGTTTCAAATTTTCATCACGGAATTTGTGGATGTACACACGTGGGTCTGCGTGGACGATCAGTGAAAGCGCGAAGAAATCGAAGATTCACTCTTGAAAATGTATATGCACGTCTGTGGGTATATTCCTGTAAGCATGAAACGATGGTAAAAGTTTTTTTCTCATCGACGTCGATTTCGTCGATTTTACAGTCCGGGAAGAAAAAAAAAGTCAAATTTCCGCACGAGTCTTCCTCGTTTAATATTCCCGATAACTATTTTTGCAGTTCGGAAAATCTGAAGATTTTTCGAACAAAAAAAATCGACGATTCAACATTATTTATTGTCACGAGTACCCGTTTGTTGGCTCCGAGAGGCACGAAATTCTTTCGTGACATTCACGAGTTATGCCGTGAATGTGAGGTCACTCTTTATTCGTTCTATCCGTGCCTACACCAGTCTGTAAATGTGTGTGCAAGACGTTATATACGTATGTAACTTGCCAGAGAAAGTAAGAAACTGGAGGTACGTGAATGTCACAGGTCAAAAACTACCTGGTATCCCGCTGGCGCGCGATAGCACTCGACGATGATGTTTTCCAAGACTGTTCAGTAGCGATTTAACGACTGTGGCAAAAAATACGTTTGCAAAAAAAAAACGTGATAAATCTTCATTAGCTCGGTGAAGGAAATGCCGGAGAAGAGAAAAATGTCGAGGAGTTAAAAAATTCCTTGTCTTGCCAATGAAAATAAGGAGTACCCAAGTAGTTGCAGCGAGTGCAGCTCAGACGCGCATCGACTAATTATTATCAACCGAGACGGTCCCTCGGAAAAGATATTTACACGCAGATTCGAACTTGGAAACCTAGGAAAATAGGTTAAAAAGAAAATAGGTTGAAGGCAAAACATTGCAAAAAAAAAAGTCGAAAAAAGTGTCCAGCAACGGGATCTTTTTTATCATCATTACAAAATTCGTGTTAAAAATGTGAATTTCAATCGTCGATATCTCGGGAATGGAATGGTTGATTCTTTCGTTGTTTTACCACCCTGGGCAGAGCACCCTGGATAATATTTTCTCAATGCTATAGAACTTTCCGCCTCCAGCCAGAATTTCTCCAGATTTTTTTTTACATTTTTTCGAAAAAACATTAGCAGGACTTTTAGGACCCGTAGTACAGACGGATGTACCAAAATTTCACAGTCCAGACGGAGGCTTAAAGATACAAAAACCAACGCGGTTTTTAAAAAAATCATTCCTATTTTAGTTCGAGATTGTCGGAGATGAAAATTCATGAGTCATTTTCTTTCTTTTTCCATCAGATTATTAGCCCTCTGTTTGGTGGCTGCATGCAGAGCTGCCGAGGAGGAATACGACTACGAAGATGAGCCAGCCCCGGCTCCGGTGACTCAAGCACCAGCGAGACCAGCTGGAAGACTCGGCAGTCTTCTGTCACCCAGGTCACGTGCACCTGCCGCGAGGAAACCTGCAGCTGTGAGTGATTTTGCTTGCAAAATATTTTCCATTTTTTTTCCTAATTTTTCCTACCGATTCCTAACGAAACAGTACGTTCGTTATCACGATATCTCGACAAGAATTGATCAACGTCGAATTTCGTACATTCGCCATTTTGTTCGTGAATCGTCAGGTCTTTTTTTTTTTTTAATCATTCGGTGAATTTCACGAAGACGTTTTCGTTTTTCGCACATCAGTACTGCGATAATACGCATACGAGTAATTGTCGATTTTTTCGCAGACAACTTCAACGACAGCCAAGCCTGTTGAGCAATCAGTGAACGAGGACGAGGAGAGGGACGAGGAAGCGTTCGAAGACAGTCAGGAGGAAGAAGAGGCTCAGACAACGACGACCGAGTCGACGAAAAAAATTCGAGCTGGTGGAATTAGGCCATTCAGGTGGATAACATTTAATACCCGTTGCAAATAACGATTATTTCCCTCGCTCGTGGAAAAAAAAGTTCTCGTTAAATCGCACCTCGAATAAATAAATTGTCCGAATAAAATGTATATTTTCGTTCAGGCAAGAAAAAAGATTTTAAAAAACGTTTTTCGAAGAATCTTCGAGGTTTCCTCGACTGTTATATTTTGAAAAAATTGTTAAACTGGCCGTTGCTGCTGACAGTTCGTTGCCGGTCAATTTTTCGGATCAACGATCGTTATTATCAGACAGAAAAACGATCAGCAGGGATCTCGCGATTTTTCGTATCTTTTTAGCGTTTTGATTTTCACATTTCTTTACTTTTTGCCGCGGATTATAATTACCGAGACGTGATGAAATGTAATGGAGTGAAAATGCAAAATCGGCCAGAGATGTACGAATTGTTTATTCTTGTCACAGATCGAACGATGATTTGCTGGCTGCGTTAAAGCGGAGACGCGCCCAGGCGGGAAGTGTGACTCATGCATCCTCGACGACACAATCATCCGTTGAGCCTACCTCGCCCAAATCAAAGTAAATCATGTTTCGTGATGATACCTGACAGTTTTATCGATTTTGGAAAAAAAAAATTTGGAAAATGAAAAAAAAAAAGATTCGAAACCTCGTTTTCATCGGGGTAAAATTTTTTTTTTTCTAGAACTTCGGGTGGACGTAACCGAAGTGGATCAGTGGCCGAAGCGTCATCCAGGACATCGACGCGCGGCAGATTCGGCGGTAATACGAGAGGCAACAAGCCCCTTCAAGAAGAAGTCGAGGAAACTCAGCAGGAAGAGGTTCAAGTAAAACCGAAGCCTTACCGCAGAGGTTGAGATTTCGAAGATAAAAGACATAACGAAAGATAATCAAGTCGTTGATAAAACAAAAAAAGACAAAAAAAATACACGATGAAAATTCGATTTCGAAGAATTTGTAATAAAAAAAAGATAATTATTGAGATGCGTTTTTTTCTCCAATCGCAATTTACCGAGGAAAGTTGAGATTATATTTTGCTTTGTTTTTTTTTTATGACAATCATACTCTCATATCGATATATATTTTTTTATTAGCCCATGTTCTTCTTACACAATGTAAAACAATTGTGATCGAAGTTTCGGGGGAAAGGTTCTTATCAATTGCCGCATCTCCGACTGATAGACATTGATAATTCTATTGATCGAATGCACGACGAAACAACTATAGTTTTAATGATAATAAAATAGAAGGCTGAAGCTGTCGTTGGAATGAAAAGCGATGATTCTTCGTGGTAAAACTTGCATCGCTCGAAAAAGAAAAAAAATATTCACACCCACATATATATGTACATGTATATTAACGGTGTGGTAAAACTCGATGTTAATAATTGAAAGTTAATTTCAGAGTGAAATTCCGAGTCGAAATGTATTTTAGCATTTTTTTGTACGACCAAAACCTGAAGAGTTATTGACTGGCAAAGCTTGAGCCAATCGGCAGCGCGCTCTCCCCTCTCCAGTGGTCAAGCGCGCGCTTCCTATTGGTTCGACTGTTTTGATCGATAACTCGAGGGGAATTCGTCGGATCGAAAAATGCCTACAGACTTTTCGACTCGGAATTTTATCCTCGATGCAGGCTCCTAATTATTAGCATCAAGTTTTGGAGACACTCTGTATATTGAAATCAGCATGACATTTAAGAAACGAGAAAAACCATGAGAAAAATCAAAACGATTGATAAAATGGCAATTTGTACAAATGTTGACAACTATGTTAATGTAATACCACGAGAATGAAATGTGCGAGTATAGGTGAGCTAGATTGCTGATCGTCCACTATGTGAATTAATGTATAAATCGAAATTAATTATAACGAAATAAAAGTGAAAAACGTTTGAGCGAAGAAGATTGTAGAAATTTTTCATCGGTGTTCATCGACCGTGATGCTGAATAACGTTAAGGGGATTCACCGGAATCTAATGGTAACAGAAAATCCCAACTTTGTTGATTGGAATTGTCTGTTGTTACAGAAGAATATATCGTACATGATATATTCTTATTGCACAGATTATGTGTCACATTACAGTATAAAAAATCATACCAAAAATCCGAACAATAATTAACATCACAAAAATGATTAATTGTCATTAAATATTTATTTAGTTCGTTTATCATATGTACAGTAATACAGGGAACGCCAAAACCGAATGCTAATCATTTAATGCTACCTGGGCTGCGTGGGATAAGGATGTTATTCCAAAGTTGTTTCAATAAAAAAAAAAATGTATGCTACCTTGGGGATAAAATTTCAAATCGAAAAGTTGAATTGTCAATTAATACAGTTGGACCAATGGAATGTATGCGCTCGTGCGACGGCCGCTGCAGAAGGGAGGGCGCGCATCCGATTGGCTCAAACTTTGACGTTTAATAACCCATCCGATTTCGATCGTATAAAAAAATACCAAAGGACATTTTGACTCGAAATTTCATCCTGAATCTAGCTTCAATTTATTAACATAGACTTTTAGGACACCCGGAATATTCGATAGTGGAGCTGGAACCAAAAAGTGTCCAACTTCTATAATTACGCAATTCATCGTGATATTCCGAAGGCGTTCTCATATTCAACATCATCCTGTCCCACCTGCATATTTTTCTTTCGGTACTGACAACTCCTTAACGATACATCCAGGATGTGGGAGTTGGGTATTTTTAGGTGAAAAGATTCCAACGGATATTGAGAAATAAAATATGCAGGAGAAAACAAAAAAAATTTATTTTCATTCGCGAGAGAAAAAGTGAGAGTACCCGTACGATCTTACGACTCTGCACTCTTTCTCATTTGGGGTATGGAACAATCGAGGCCCCTTTGATGAAAATGCCGTCCATTTATGGCTCTTCATCGTGCGAGCGATTCAGCGTAAAGGTCGATAGTTTTTGCTGTTTTGAAATTGAATTTGAAAATTCAATCGATTACTGGTCGATACTTTCGACGATTTTGTCGAAAAGAAACAAAGTCAGCTGAGAAATTCCGTTATCTTTTATTTCCAACTTTGGCCTTAGGAACCGACTGGCGATGACACGAGCTGCATGGCGGAATTAAGAAGATCCGAGAAGCGGATCCGCGTAGGATAAGCTGTGAATATAAAGAAATGAAAGTGAGAGGAGAAGAGAGGCCCTGACGGCCTTGAACACCGAAGAAGCATATTCGAGGAACATTTTTCTCGCCAAAGAGCATCTGCCAACTTTTATTTTTTCTTCACTTTGGAGAACGTTCAAATTGTTGACGTACTAAGCATTCCGCTCCTTGAAAAATACGATCAAAATGCATTTTTAATACTTTTATTCGCGACTAAAGCACAAACAAGTTATCATCTTCGATTCAAAAATATTTAAAAAATAATAAATATCTTTTTCTCTTATTCTATCTTTATCTTATTTATCTTATTTTATTTCATTTTATTTCTATGCTTTGACAAAATAATCACTCTCATATAAAATAGTAAATAATGATAACTATTATTTCTATACTATGAAAAATCAAAAAAATCAAATGAAGCAAAGGGGAGTTATCGTTTTCAGCATTGGGACAGAACAAAAGTAATTATTATCGTGCTACAAACAATCGAGAGTAATCCTTGTCATTTTTTTTCTCGAAAATTTTGGACAATTCAATCTACTACCGAATTTTTTCATTTACACTAGTTAATGATTAACGTGAAGAACAAAAAATAACTTTTTCTCGCAATATTAATCTTCTCTTTGCCATTATTTTCCAATGGCGTGATAAAATGATTACACCTTGCTCTTGTTACGATGGTTATATTAACGTGTGATTGTGTAGACTTTCGGAGAAATGCTCCGCAAGTACCGAGTGGAAAAAGAGAAACGAAAGATCGATCTTTTGCGTAATTTTTCATAGACTCGTTAATGACATGTTAATTTTAGACCACCATGAGGATGCACGTCAGTATTCATAATGTTTGGAATGTTATATCTCAGTGAATATACAGAGTGTCTCAAAACAGGAAGCTAATAACTTAATGCTGCACATTGGGGACAAAATTCCAAGTCGAAAAGTGTTCAAGCACTTTTTGATCCGACGAATCCCCGCCGAGTTATCGACTGATGCAGTGGGACCAGTAGGACGCGTGCGCTCGCGTGGCGTCCGCGGTGGAAGGGATAAGTGCGCGCGTGCGATTGGCTCAAGCTTTGACAATTGATAACTCATTGGGTTTTGGACGTAGAAAAAAATACTAAAATACATTTCGATTCGGAATTTCATCCCGGATCTATCTTTGAATTATTAACAACGAGTTTTTGAGCAGCCTGTATATGAGCAACACTATGTACCTACGCGATACATTCAAATGAGTGTTCATTATAGCTGCCTGCATTTCTCTATGAAGTCATCCTTGACAGCGTTGACGGAATTCCTTCGTGAATTTCCCGTTACATTCTCCATTCGCCAAGGAATTAAAGATCTATAACGAGCTGCTCGTGAAAAAGAAACTCGAGCAAAACGAGCCTCGATATGCAACGATAACCGTCTTTCATTTTTCAGGTCATCTATCGTAATGACCATTCATAATCCAAATTGAGAGGGAAACCCTGTGTATCGATATATCGTAAAGTGATGCTCGTCTATATTTTTTTTAAACAGCCAGAAACAAATTATTCCTCACAATTTTACTTTCTCTAGCAGAGAAGATGGAATCATTCAATATGGAATCAGCCTGTGTCTTAGATTTTCAGGTTTTAAAGTTTTTCGATTAACTTCCTTCTTCCGAACGTACAAGATGAATCAATTGTTAACAATTCTGACGACTAAGATTGACATTTTTTATTAAAAACTTTGTTATCAACGAAAATGCATTTCAGCGTTTTTCGGAAAAGGCAGTTTTCGAAATATTACCTATATCATTATACCGAAAGGTTTATTGTTCTAGGATGGAAAGTGAATAAGGCAAATACACTCGATATTGCATAATTCGTTGGAGCATGAGCTTGTGATGGGTCCAGCATGATCGTGTGTTGTACAGCAGCTCGCTGTACAATCGTGTATTGCCAAGGTACAAGGTATACACAGTACAGATGATACAGCATCTCTCTACATATACATATATATATACATATATATAATTATGTGTGTGCATCTATAAATAAATGTATGTACATGCGGAAAGAAGATCGAAGAGGCACAAAGTTTCTCTGACCTTTTCTGTAATGTCAGGACAGCGAGAACCGAGTCGATGACGATGTGACGTACGAAAGAAGAAGAAAAAGGTATTTGAACAATCGATCTACCGAAGAAGTCACGGATTTACGGATTTGTTGTAACGCAAAGAATTTTCTGCGACGGTTTGTTCAATGAAAAATGTGAAAAGCCATTGAACTCATCGTCGTGTGTATGGACAATAACGCTATATAATAATGGTGTTAATTTTTTATGGATTTTTTCATGGATATTATTTTTTTTTCACTTGCATTAGAAAGTTTATGAACTATTAGTTTTATGACGAATACAGTACAGACTTTCGATTGTTTCGTAAAAATATACGTATATGATTATTGTGATGGTCGTTAAAAATTAAATCGAAAAGAAGAGCTGCAGTTTGTTTCTTCGTTAAATCGCAGTTTTTTTGTTATCACGAAATTCCAGCTGTAAATATTTCCAGGTGAAAACAGCCCATCGCATCTGAGCTAGTAAAAAAAATTTAATTTCAGCGGTAAGCAAATTTTCATCGAGCGACGAAGAAATTGTTTATTCGTGCTGATTCAAGATTGTCAGGAATCTTTTTTTCCCCACGGTTACATGTTTATGTGCTCGAACATATTGTTATATTCCTATAAGCTGATGAAACTATATTTATAACATTGTACGTGAAAACGTCATCGGGTGGGATTGCGAAATAAGGAAATAATTATGAAAATGTAGGGTGCAACACGGCGAGAGCGTTTACTCTCGACTCGAGCGAGTTATTATCATCGTTTTATTGCGCGAGCTAACGGTGCATTATTTGCTGCTCTGTTTCCTTTTTTCATTTTTCGTCTCATTCGATGGTACATTCATCCAAGCTGACGATGTGTGCAATACTTTGTACTGCAGCTGTAACGTATTCACTAATTTTGAAGATTTGTTTAAACTTTTTAAGTATTGGTAGTAATAATAATAATAATAACGATAATAGTCGTAATAATAATAAACTACAAGCTATATATTTTGTTATATTATACTACTAAATTGTTTTTAATGATTTTCCATTAGGTTACAGTGTGTTTGTAAATAAACGCATGCTCGTGGACGGAAAAATAAAGTTATCGACATATAATTGATTTTCTATTTAGAGAGCCAAGAATAAATCATGCAATTTGCGGTAATTTTATGACTCATTGAACCCTCCCGTCCTTCAAATTTTCATTTCGCTGTTTACGAGCAGCTATGATTCTTGGACTGTCCCGACCGAAAAGCCCTGTAAAAACCCTGCATCCGAGGAATCCAACAATTTTTAAAAGTGCAGAATTTCGAATTTTTTAAAATCTGACCTCAGATTTTACATCAGAAAATGATATACAAAGGTTTTCGAGGTTGCACGTCTCAAATTCATCATCAGACGGTCGAAACTCGAAAACTTCTCCTGTACACCAGTTTTCAAAAAAAAATCAACAATCAGAAAACAAATCCGAGCTAAGCAACACTGGTATCAGCCTCGCGTGACAAAAATCGTCGAGGTTCTCTCGAAACTTTCTTCGTCAATGAATTTTGATTTGTAAAAAAAAACGTACTCTTTTTCAAAATTTTTCCATTTGTATAAACAAATTCACGAAGCATCATCAAATAAAATACAAACTTTCATCCTCTACGATATTAATATAAGATCGTAGAATTAAAAAAAACCGGTCATTTGAAAGAAAAACCACTTCAAAATCGTTAAATGGATGAAAAAATTGGAAAATTCCCGCAAAAATATCTCAGCCATTCGCATACATTCTTTACGTCATTTTTTTTTTCATTCCCAAGCTACGCACGCTGTGCCAATGAGAATTCGAACGTATCAATCTTTTTCCCGGATTTGACTCGCGCGATTTCGAGCATAATGTACGACTTTTGGTTCGCTCGTCCATCTGGACGCGGCTCGCGGTGTGTGAAATCGGCAAACGGACGGAAATAAAGCAAATGCGCGGGAAAACCGGAGAATACAAATGAGAGATAAAGTGCGTGCGTTTCGTATGCGAGCGAGGCTCGCAGACGGAGAAAAAAAAGAGCGAGAGAGAGGCAGAGAGCGACTGCTCCGAGGAGGTGTGCAAAGGACTTTCTCCCGCGGGGCGGAGATCCTTATTTTCGCTTTCCCTTATACACGTATCTATAAATACGTGTATATTTATATGGGCCATTGTGGGACAAATTGACAAGACTGGAAGCCTCACCGACCGTAATTTCTTTTATTTTATTCGATTATATCTGTTACAAGGTGAAACGTATGTAGAATGTAGAATGGCGTGTAGAATTCGGATTTGGTATGGTGTAGAATATTTTATACGGAGTAAAGAAAAAATTTGAAGGAATACTCCAAAAGTCAAATTTGTATCGATGTGGTATAGAAATTGAGAGTGAAATTAATTCGAAATGCATCTAATGATCGATAATGTTTTGTTTTTATTCAAAGTCCTCGATGGTCAATTTTTCAAGATTGAAAAAACAATCTTTTGCGATTACAAATATTCAGGCATATTCTACCTTTTTCTCCCATAAAAGCAACAATTGCAGATACTTTTCCATGATTGAATAATAATTAAATTCTTGAGGAAGTAAAAAAAACGATGGATCGTACCTCGATTGGCGAGAATATTCTCTTTGCGTAGGAAATGCCCTGACACACGTTGGACCACTGTGAGACGAATTGACAAAACTGGAAGTTTTAAAAACCTTAGTGTCAATATTTCCTTATTTTTTTATTGAATGTATGTTTTACAAGAGGAATCGTATGTAGAACGTCGATATGGTACTATATGGAGTGTTTGTATTCACCCCAAGAAAGAAGGGGAAGAAGGATTTTACTCCAAAAATCAAATTTGCAATTTTGCAAAATTGCAAAATCGAAATTAATAGACATCGAGAGTGAAATCGACGAAAAATGCATTTTTCACAAGTGCGAAACGTGTATTACAAAACTGCAAACCACAGCTGCGCAATTGTCCTCAATTAACTCAAATTATTATTATATTTCGATCATTTTTTGTTATAAAAAAAAGTAATAATAGTTAAAAATAATTTTGGTGAATTTCGATCCTTAAAAGTAACTCATAAAGGTCGAAATTAGAAATCCGTTTAGGAAATCCTTCAATATACCGGAAATATGAGTCATAAATGCGATGAAAAACCGACGATTGATAGCTTTTCGAGGGTTCATTTTTTTCTGCGATATAAAAGAAAATTTTCCAGATTTTCTTCGATATCGTAGGTAAACACCGAATGTTGTCGCTCGAGAAAAAAATGCCCTCTCGAACCTGAGCGAATAATACAAAAAAGAAGGCGGAAAAATAATAATTGCATTGATGAACAAACGCGTATCGATTGCTCTGAGAAAGTTCTCGGATAACGATAAGATGACGAGTGAATTACAGCTGAAAGAACTTTCGCGGTAATTCAATAGTTAACGAAAATAAATGAAAAACGTGTATGGGAATATTTGCCCGAGAGAGAAAAAAGACGGAGCTGAAACGAGAGTATAATATCAGCCTTAATGTTATTCGAACTTCAATGTTAAGGTTACTATATCTGCGAGAGGGGGAGAGAGAGAGAGAAGAGGAGAGGAGAGAACCGAAGACAAGTCTGACGCTTCTCTCGTCCATTCGGAAAATGTAGGTCAAGTTGATATCCGGCTATGTACGAAGAAATCTCGTGCGGATCAGACGCGCGGAATCTCCTCTCGATCGAACTGCTCTTTTTTTTTCTCGACTCTGAAATAAGCGAGAGTGTGTATCTCCACACCCGATTGTATCCCGGTGTTGATGAACATTTTTTTTTTCGTCGAAGGAAATTATTTCTCGAGGAAAATGGCGGTATTCTTTATTTGCTTATATTCAAAAATATCTCTTCTCAATTATTTCAATCTCAACCAAGTTCGACTTTAAATATCTCCATTCCGAAATATCGGAAGTGTCTCTTTGATACAGCATCTCGATTCGTAAAAATCACAAATCCACGATTAAACATAGTTTGGTATAGCGTTGGTATATCTTCGTTTTTCACAAAACAAATTTTATTTTTAGCTTACAAAATGAACAAGTTACGCCGTTTTGTTTTGAATTATTTTATTTATATTTTTTTTGTATCTAGAAAAGAAGGTCGTGAAAAATGCTAATTTATCGGTTGAAATTTCGAAATATCGTGACTATACCTTCCCCTGAATTTAATATTCTGTCGTAAAATAATTTGTACAAGTGAGAAAATCAAATAAATAAATCTCTTAATTTTCCCAAGAGCAACTGGATATAACCCTTTAAAATAATTGAGAAGTAAAATGTTTGAACAAAGAGATAAACAATATATTCATTGTCTTGCCGATTGAACGAGCGTAATAATGCACAGAATTTTCAATATGCATTGAAATCTTGTACAACTGCTTGTTAAGAGGAAACGTGATTTTACGGACAATATTTCTCAACTCAACCGGAAATCAACGAAGCGGTAAAAGTTGTATTTCAATCTCTTCTATAGGAAAATTACTTATAAAGCATACTTTTTACTGAAGCCAAAGCATGCTGATCGAATTTTTGTACGAGAAAAAAAATTTGTCACGAAACGCTCAAATCTGAAATCTCTGAAATAATTTTTTTTCGAATATTGGGGTAAAATTTCGAATTTAGAAAATTACGTTTACTGTCGATTCAAAAACGAAATTTCTCATTCAGCGGGAATTCGATACTTCAGATATTCAAAATATTCAACATTCAGGAAAATTTTTACAATTTGTTGTTGCAAATTACTGAAAAAAAATGATGTACCTTCTTCGAGGACACTGGGCGTCCTTTCGCGTTGAATTTCAACGATGGAATGTTTTGAATCGTTGTTCAAACTCGTCCTCGTGTGGTTATTGCCCAAATGCAAAATGCACAAAATGTATCGAATATAAAAATGACGAACGTTCGAGGTAAAATTTCGAATTTAGAAAATTACGTTTATTCTCAATTCAAAAACGAAATTTCTCATCCACCGGGAATTCGATACTTCAGATATTCACGATATTCAACATTCAGGAAAATTTTAACAATTCGTTGTTGCAAATTACTGAAAAAAATGATGTACTTTCTTCGAGGACACTGGGCGTCCTTTCGCGTTCAATTTCAACGAATGTATCGAATCGTTGTTCAAATTTGTCCTCGTGTGGTTAATGCCTATCGGTCATGAATCCTCATTGTGGACAAACAGTACACGTATGTACTCTACGCACAAAAGGTATCGAATATAAAAATCGCGAACGTTCTAATGCACGTGAACGAGCAGGCGTATCAATGTGCTGTTACATAGGCTGCCTACGATGAAAAGTGGAGAAAGTCAAATTTTAAATTGCCGCCTTTGTGCACATGTGAACGTGTGTTTGTCGACATAAACATGTATCTATGCAACGCATGTATGCGCTTAAATTTGTACAGCCACTGGAGTGTACACCGTGTGATCTTCTATTAGAAGGAAATTAATGTGTAAGTATCCAAGTGCTTACAACGATTCTCACTCCAGGCTTAAGGAGCTTTACCTGTATTTATACTCGATAGGAATTTCTCTGTTTGATTTTTCATCCCACGTGGCTTTTTCGCCTTTTCATCCCAGATAATAGCTCAATGGTGGAATTGATTTTTCGATAATCATAAAAAATTACCGAGCAGTTGAATCTTGAAAACGAAAAAACGACACAATCGAAAGTACGATTTTTTTTTTCTCAATCGTAATTGTAAAATTCTCAATCGTAAAAGTTGAATTCGTAATTACGTTAATTTTGTTTTAGAATAGTTTATAGTTGAACATACAAGAGTACTCACATGTTTGTTTGCATCGTTTTTGAGTATTGCTAAGCATTTTTGAAAGCTTGACGATATAATTTTTGAATTGTTGAATTTTGAAATTGAAAACAAAAACGAGCTCTACGATAAATTGATAAAAATACGAGAGTACTTTTAAGCTTTGTTTGTACTGTTTTCAAGCGGTGCTAAACGCGTTGCGGATGGAGTGGCGATATACGAGAATCTTTGCGAAAAAATTAAAAATCACAAAATTAAAAATAACTCGATAAACGTTGTTTTTAATTATCGTCAAACGTTTGAGAATCAGCTGTCTCGTCGGTCATAAAGATGTGTGATGTGGGCGGTTTCATGTACAACTTTGAGTTCACTTCTCAATTAAGGTGTTGGAAAGTTTGATCGTTGACTCTTTTAGCTATTTTCAAAAACCATTCTCTCGAAATGACGAACAGGACCCGACAGTTTTAGGCATATGAGACGAAACGAGGCAAAGGGACCAATAGCTCGATGGTAGAATCGAATTTGAAAAGGTTTTATTTTTATTCAAATTGACTACTGAAAAGTACGGTGTTTTTTAAAAATCGATGACAATTCAAGTGAAATCATGGGTCAGATTTTAAATCGTCGATGCTTTGCACATGTCGACGTACATTGGCTGATATTATGCATGAAATGCATATACACTATGTGCTTTATTGTGTGGTTATAGGAGTATAATCTGTGCGGCCTTCTATCGGAAGAAAATTAATAATGTATTACAAGTGCGTGTAACGTTCCTCGCTCCAGACTCAAGAATCTTTATATGTACCTGCGAATGTCTCTGTTTGATTTTTAGTGCTCGTGATCAGTGTGGGTCGCGTATTACCGTTCATTCCAGCACGCTTCTTCCGCCTTTCATCCACGACAATAGCTCAATGGTAAAATGAACTTTGGAATAATTATAGAAAATTACCAAACAATTGAATCGCAATAATGGAGAAAATGAACGAATTACTCTCGAGCATCGATTTTCATTGGTCGAGAATTTTAATAACGTGACAAAAAATGATGACCATTTTTCGAGGTGAAAAGCAAAAACAGCTGCCAAACTTTGAATCACCCACTTTTTGAACACGTGGACAATGCATGTACGTGCTTAATTTTTGTAACTACAAGACGCTTTGCAAAATTCACACGAAAATCACTCTTTTACTATTTTTTTTCTATCTTTCTTTGTTTCTTTTCTATTTCTTGCGGAATTCTGAAGTTTTTTTACATCTTCGTTTAGAAAAAAATGCGTAGCCGTACTTTTCACCCCATTTTAGGGGTTGTTTTTTAAATTTATAACTATATAATATTAAAAATTGAAATTCGCGACTGAAAAGGTGAAACAAGCCTGAAATTTAGAAGAAAAACCCGAATAAAAGTGGATGAATCTTATTCTTTTTTTCAAAGTACAGTATGAGCACAAAAACGATTACGTTTTGTCGCGATTGTTTCTTGGTTTCTCATTTTTTTACTACATTTTACGGTGTTTTAGTCCACATTCTCATCTTTCGAATTCATCGATGGTTTCACCCATGATACATCTTAGATCAGGCTGTGGCGTCACAACGTTCATGTTGATGATTTTTGAAAGTACAGAAAGCTTGCTCACCGCAGCGTGCTGAATCAAAAGAACGTGTAAAAAAACGAGAGAAAGAGAAGATATCCATCGACGTCGTTTCCATTGGGATTCAACGTGCGACTTCACGTCCTCCGCGAAAGTGCAGCCAAGGTCCTTTTCTCGCATCGGTCGCCGACTATCTCGCAGCGACAATCCGAGAACCGCGCATACACGTCTGACCATCACGTATCCCCTTTACCATTTCCACTTCAAACGTGACTTTCGGCGCTATCTTTTTCTACTTCGGTCGCCGTTAGATCGGAATTTTTTTTTTTCCCACCTGAAATAAACGTTTTTTCCAAATATTGCAAAGTTGCAGTTTGCATTCGAGCTTCCTTTGAACTTTAAATTTAATACAAATCTCGTATAAAACGACGAAAAAAAGTCACGTTTTTTTTAACGCTTGACACACGAGTTTGTCCATATTTTCCGGACATTGGTGAAGCTTTGTTTGCGTTTCACAAAGAACCGATTTCATGGATTGTAAAACAATGAAAATATTATATCAAAGCATAATAAAAAAATAATAAAAGAAATAAAATAAAAGCACGCGTATGAAAAATATTTTTCATCGCAGAAATACGTGGCGTTTTTAGCTATTTTAGCGTCAAATTTTACGAGTTTGGCTAAGAACGAAATAGCAGAAAATTCTTCAAACCCTTCCCAGTGGGGAGACACCGGTGAATTTTCCGAAAAACGTAAAAATTATTTTCTTCCTGCAATTGTATCGTTAATACGTCAAATCAAGAGTCAAATAAATCAAAGTGGCTAATCCGATGTAATAAAGCCCTTCAAAATCCTAAAAACAGCCACCCAACATACGGATCAGCGAATCCAATTTTTTTTTATTATTATTTTTTTCGTTTCACGTTTTTCAGAAAATCCACCCTCGTTACACTCTTGGAAATATTGTAAAATTTCTGTTATTTCGCTTCATGAGGTAGATTCGTTATCATTTTATACGAAAATAAATAAAAAGACAACATTGTTAAGATTTTATCCCGATTGTCAAATTGAAACCCTTATTTCACCCCTACCGAAGGATCGCCGCTCAAAGATACGCCATAAATCGAAAGTACAGACAATTAAACATTATTTTTGCTGTAGCCTGTGAAAAAAAAATCCCTATTCTCTAAATTGTCCGAATACAGTGGCTTATAGGCGTTAATTGTTTAAAAATCAATTAACAAGCTAAGAAAAAAAATTAGATGCCTCTCTCGGCACCCTACATAAAAATTTGTCAAACTATGCTATGACGTAACTTTTTTTAAAAATAAAAATGTTTATCGATGATTTACGAAGCTGACCCTTGCAGTAGTGATCTTTCGGATGAATTTAGTGTGGTCGTCCCTTTAACTTTACGACTCATGCTCCGCGTGCTCTCAAATTACATCCGGGTTGTACAAGGCAAACGTCACATACGACATTGCAAACTTGCGACAACGAATCGCTGTTGACTCGACCGAGAGGCTGCATTCCACAAGTCAAGAGATTTCTTCTCTTTCCAACTATCTCTCTCTCGCTCCTTCTCTCTTTCTCTCTCTCTCTTAATCATTCATGCGCTCTGACCTATACCGCAATTGTCCCTCGGTGATATCACAATAACGCTAGAGGACAATGAATAATTATATTTATAGCGCGGCTTGATATAATTGTTTGCAAAAAGGGATCGTGAGATAAAACTCAAATCACTCGAGTGCTCCAGCGAGGTTTCAGAGATTCATGTTGCAGATTTTCTTTTGAACATAAGACATCCCACGTGCATATGCGTTTCTTTAAATAGCACTCGCCGATGCGTACTTACTGTGCCGAGATTTGAATCGCCGTGTACAAAGCTGGCGATGAAATTTTGAATTTTTTTTCGAATAATTGACAACATAAGTCACGCAACTTTGAACATTACCAGATGCGCTGTACATCTACGCAATTTTGACAGGGTGCGAATAATTTTTTTCACTCTACAGCGCCGATGCCTCACTCGATGAAACGTGAAGATTTTGATTTTTTATTCTCGTTGAAGTAACAAAAAAGTCATTTTAATTCAAGTATTAGATAATTATTCTTCAGTGAGTTTTTTTTTTATTATTGATCGTTTTATGACAAAAAGAGAATAGAATAATGTATGTGATATTTTGGGGAAAAAAATTGAAATTAAAATCGTAAATTCTCAAAAATTTCAAATACCCATTGGTTGCCCTCTTTCTAATTTTACTGCTAATAACAGTTGCTTGCTTGCCAACTGCTACCTCGCAATCCCATTGGAAATATCAAAGGTTCGTCGACTGAGAAAACATTTTTGACCCATTTCATTTGTATTAAAGTGGTTTATTCTTATGCAGCATCTTTGTTTGTTTCGTCCAAAGTGCAACATTTACCGTAGACAGTTTTATGTGGAGGATAAATTTTCAGGTAAGTTGAAAAATTCTGACTGAATTACAGACTTGTGTATACTTCCCTTTTTAAGGGAAGGAACACATATCCCATCGATATTTCGAGAATTACAACGATGATCAATTTTAAAAAATTGAATAAATAATCCGATAATATTAAAAACACATTATGTACATGAATAACTTCTATCCCATCGTTAATCGTATAAAATTCATAATACAAATTTTTTTATTGGAAAAGAAGATTGTTTAATTCAGAATTTGTTGACTTGAAAAGAATTTTGTGTAGAGGAATTTTATGCTCTGTAAATACAATTTTTTATAAAAAAACATTGCAGGCAGAGAAAAATGTTGAACGGAGAAGACATTAGTTTCCATGTTATTTGAATGGGAATTTAATATTTCAATCAGCTACGTTCTCCAATTTCTTTACGTGGGTGAATATTTTGATTTTCTTACGTATTTTGATTTTTTTCAACCTGGACAAAACAAAAAAAGATCTTGCCTACAAATGAAACCCTGCGATGCCTGCAAAATGAATCAGAAACGTGTCCCAGTCTACGAATTAATGTAATTTGTTAACCCTGAGATTTTACGATCTCAATAAACAAACGACTATTTTTCGATTTGTATATTTTCATCGTCCATCACCTTTACATCATTTTGGATCGTTCTTATATCATTTTTTCCGGTGCAATTTTCTGGGAAACCTTCAATGGTAGCCTTCCGTTCCATGTCTACGCGCTGTATCACACAGACACCGCATGATTATTCCATAAGGTCGTCAAACAAAATGAACGCCGCTGAGAAAGAAAGCAAAATGAATGGCAGAGAGGGAGAGAGTGAGAGGGCAAAGGGAAAAAAGGTGTAAGATGGAGAAGGCGAACAGATCGAGGGAACCAGTGATTTTGTCTGGTCTTTCTACTGCACCTGACTCCCTTGACTGAAACGAGAAGCATACTGTTATATCTGACGCGAAGTGATGCAGTCAATGGCCGATTCATATTCAGCCTTCGATTCCATATATGTATGTGGCCACGTGTATGTACGTTTATATTTAAAGTACACGTATGTTTGCCAAGTTACAACCTGGGCATTAATGCTGTATTCTCTTCGCCATCCGGACGGATATTGTACAAAAGACGATGGAGGAATATCAATCGTTTCTCACTTCGTTATAATGCTGCACGAGTGGAATAAATTATCGTAAAACTGCAGTGTGTTATGAGAGACAAGCAAATGCGACTCGCGCTGGGGGAAACACGTACTACGCGCTCCATCTCGTTTAGACATTGAAATTTTCCTCTTCAAACTTCGAAACGCATTTCTAACCCTCCGTCTGTAAAATGAAATGTTTGTACATCGTCTGTACTATGGATTCTAATAGCCCTGCTATTTTTTTTAGGAAACAGACGTCAAAAAAATCTGAAAAAATTCTGGAATACCTTTATAATATCCTTTTTTTAGATCCAATCATATTTATAGTAAAAAAAAGTTTGTGTAACAGTTAATGGGAAAGAAAATCGAGAAAAATATTCGATTCGAAGATTTGCATTGTGCCCTGAAAAACTCATAATACCGACGGTTAATTACTTAAAACAATGGTGCTTCGAAAGATTGACCATACATTTTTTTATTTTTTTAGATTTTTATCTCGCGATTTGCGACTGTATCGGTTCATTTTCTAGCACAAATGGTAGCAAAAGAAGCTGACGAAATTTTTGAATAAATAAATTAAAGAACACGATAAAGCGACAAATATAAAAACGAAAAATTGTCATTCGTCAGTCTCAAGTTAGTCGAATTCAAAAATAAAACTCGATGACGAAAAGAAACTGATTTAGGTTACAAAACATTAATTACTCCGCAATGTGTTAATTAAGGGACATTCGTTTCGTACGAACAGAATGAACGATGAATAATTGCGCTCTTGTTCATCCTTTTTCCATTACCTTTTTTTTTGGTTTTTGATACTTTTCTTCAAATTACCGTATAATTCGAAAGAAGAAATGATTTTCGTATCACACCTCGCCTGTAATTTTGAATTCGAATGAGGAATCAAACCGTGGGTTCTGCCGAGGGATCTGGCGAAAATATAGCAAAAGATAGCCAGAAAAGTTATCGGCTTTGTCGAAACTGGTCTCCTTTGTAGCGTCTGTTAACATTCTTGGATTCTCGAAACGAAAACTGGTTTCGGAACTAAGACTCAACGAAAATACCTTTTATACAGCGTCTCGGCCATACAAATCTGTGAATTCCAGTCGATAAAGAACAGCGATATATTGCACAGCGATTCCTCCTTTTCTTATGGAAAAAAACAATCGCTTTGTTGCTAGAAACTCGTACAATCGCTGATAAAAAAAAAACAAACGAAATACGGTATGAGAAAGTGCTTCGGTGGTGGATTAAGGAGATTCCTCATAAACGAGAATGTCGGAGGCAGCGTTTTTAATGGGATCAAGGTCGGATTCGAGACTTTTTTTTTACCTTCCCGTTACGAGTCACTTACGACCAAACGAACAAAAGTGTCCGCGGATTTGGTTTCTTTTAAACTCGAATGGGCTCTCTCAGCGTTTGCCATCGTTCGAGTCACGTATGTCGCCGAAAAAAATCGTGAAATTCATCACAACGCCACATCAAAGCGCGGTATCGATCGATAAATTTTCAATGACGAGGTTTCTTTGGATGCCTGCAGCAAACATTCGAATCATCTCGGATTATTCCGCATCTTGGCTCGATCGTGAATTTCAAAATATTGTTCGAAGCAAGGTGCATCGTTTAATGACAGAAAATTGACGATATACGATGATATAATATGGACAATATCCGAATGGACATTAAAATTAAATTCGAAATTCAAAATTCCATTTAAAAAAGGATACAATGTGTGTGACGGTTCTTGCCGATTTCTGACCCGGCTCTTTTTTAGAGGGTGGAAAAGGGAGTTCAACTTGAAAATCAGAATATTAATTTCACGTTTTGGTTTGATTCTCAGAGGTGAATATTCCGAAAAATGTGAATGGGCGGAAGGAAAAATGAGAATCGATTAAAAATTAGCCTTGTTTACCCTTATACCGGGGGGTGGTTTGATTCTGCATTTTTCAAGGGTTGCTTCACGGAATTTACCATTCCAGGATTATGGGCTCGGTTTAACGTATAAAGAATTGGATTACCGAAAAAAGATGATTGTTACGTTTTTTCAGAACATTCATCCCTGTTTCGCGGCTGGAAGGGGTGGAATTTTCCGTCGTTTCACAAAACGAGCCAAATCCGCACATATCCTGCCAAAATAAGTACGAATACAACGGTTTCAGTTGATGCAGTAAACAATAATCGCAAGATTCTCAAAATTAACCGCCGTTGAAAAACACACACAGTTTTTCGACAGTTTCGACAGTTTTTCCTGTCAAAAATACATGGCAATTCGGTAATTCACAAAAACTGGAGTGCCCGTGACGAAATTTCACGACAATCACGGACTATCCGAATTTTTATCCGAACCAACCCTTCCGGCGGTTTAGCCAAGCTCACCTCCCGATGGCGGAAGATCGTAAAACCTGTTGACGTACGAAGATGAATCCCACGAGCCTTGAAGACTGACAGATATCGCCTGGTCCCTCCCTCCCTCTTCGTCTCTCGTCAAATCAACATTCGTATTCGGTTTCATCATTGTAACAAACCGACCTAGCGTCTTCGCCCATTTTTCCTTGGACGACCTTTTGCAAAACGATCGGTACATTTTTAAAGAATCGCGCGAGGCCTCTCCATTCCGTCGAAGAGATTACCAAATGCCTCTTGATCCAAGTAACGATCAACCCAAAACCATCGCATTGGCGCCCTATTGGAGTTGGACTCGTCGAATGTTCCTATGCGATGTTGTCTCGACTTTTCACGGGCCTGCTGGTGGGGCTCAACCGATCGACGACCGGATCATGGTGGGTGGCGGTATAAGTACAGGTCTCCGTTCGCCGGCGTTCTCATACCCTCACCACGTCCTTCGCGACTGCCTCTTACTTTTACTTTTTTAACGACTCTCGGTCGTCGGTTGTCGTTGTCGTCGTAGCTTCAACGAATCTCCTCCAGATATAACGCGTTCGTAACGGTGGGCGAGCACAGCTCTGATAAACTTAACGATAATTAATCATCGCAAATTGTTTACGTCGAAACGGCGTTAAAAAAATCTATATATCTATATGTACAGGCATCTATATGCAGACATATGTATAAATGCATGTACATACATAGAAAAGATCAAAAAAAATATTTTTACGTTCATGCACGACGTGCATGCATGAGCGTTTAAATAAAAGTTTCTCCACTTTTTTTTTTTGCCAGGATAACTCGTCGATCGTAGTCATTGATCCGCGCGAACATCCGTAGAATCCTCCGAGTAAATCGTGCCGATAGCGACGATCATCGACGAACAGTGACAATAAGTGAATTAAAAACGGAAAAAAGGTTTATCGACGCTCGGTCCAATGTCGACGTAGGTGATTACGCGAGCGAGAATCGGCGGATCGTTGAAAAACTAACGAAAGTCGAAAAAAAAAAAAGCCGACGATAACTTTGAGTGAGGATCGAAAAATTGATAAAAAATCAAGTGGTGACCAGTGGCTCGTAAGATATGTGGCTCAAAAGCGCGATTCTGTGAGTACCAAGAAAAAATACACCTCCGGAATAATCGCCGAGAGAAAATCTCGATTTCTCGCAATATGTATGTCGCAATTGCGCAAAATGGTCAACGTATGGTGATGTGTTCCACACATATGTTTCGCAAAATTACACAGTCGGGGGAAACGACGTGTGAATTGATAAATAAATAAATGCATGTGTGTATGTACTTTTGGTTTTTTTTAATCCATATGTGGAGGAAATTGTCGTTTGCTACCATGTATTTATATCGTACGAGTATATATATATATCGACATGCATTTGTACATTATATACATGCCGTTATACAAAGTGGAATGCACCAGACGTAGGTGCAATACACGCGAAGATGCAATCCATCGAATGGTACATAGGCACGACGAGAGAGATTCGCTCATCTGCTTACGTATTCAATGAAAAATGAAAGTGTCTAGGAATCCGAGATAAAGAGCTTTCCATTTCCAGCGGTATATAATTATCATGAATACACCAAGGAAATGCCATTGGTATACAAAGAATATGGCAACAAAATTGTCATTCGCGTTACGTATCCTCTTTGAAATATTTTCGATGCAGAAATGTAGGTCAGATCGATAAAACGTTACATAAACACGGAATTGCCCATAACGTCGATGTATTCAAAGCTCGGATCGTCATGGTCCATTGAACGACGATTTACGATTTTGATTCTTTTTTCCCAATTTATCGAACGTATGTCCGTCAATTTCGGGCTGTAATTGAAATCGCGACATATGGTGGGATCGAATAAAATTTGTGCCAAAGTTGGCACTGTTTTTTCATGCATCATTTTTTCTTTTTTTTAATCTTAATTTTCTAACAGTGATGAAAAAGAATTAAGTAAAAGCATAGTGGGCAAAGAGGTGATTTTTTTTTATAGCCTCATTATCGAGGAGTCTTGAAGATATGTTAATTATGCTGCGAGGATCGAAGAGAACTTTTGAGACATCCGTGTCTGACTATACACTGATCGATCTACTGCATCTTCGCGTTTTTACCCTCCGCTCCCTCCGTGCAGTTCACCGCATATACACGTTTTTTTTTTCTTTCTCTACTTATTCCTTCACTCTCGCTTGCACACACCTTTCTCCTGCGCTCGTTTGTGTTAAAAGTTTGCCTCACCACTGGCGTTACCGCTCCTCGATATCACACAAATGGAGAAGGCATATTCGGTATAGTTTCTGCTTGCTCTCGCATCGACCGAATATATACATGTACGACATTCTTGAATACATATATACGATAGTGTGTATCTACATGTGCGTCCATATAGGGCATTCCACGTCAAATAGGACAGTTTTGGAACTTTGGATTTTCCACTCGGCTGAAAATTTTTCGCGTATTTCTTCACCCACCGTTCGAAACTTTTCTTCACTTTTTCAAACTTTTCCGTCAAGCTACTTTCGAGATAACGATTCTCCTCGATTTTTTCCCTTGAAAAGCCTACAACAGCGAGAAAAATGGGCCAATTTTCCCGTTTTTTTTCAAAGTATTCCGTTTGTTCCGTATTTTCCGAAAAATGTAGGAAGAATCGAAATTTGCAGAACTTTGACGTACCAACTTTTCAAACAAATTTCAACGGGCAATCGTGCTGGAAAACAAATGAAACACAAGCGTTAAAAAATTTCGATAAAATTTACGAAAATGTTTTTTAATCCCGTAAAGACTCTATCTTACAACAGTCAGTTGAATGGAAAATGGAAAAAATCGATAAATGAGAGACCGCTGGATAAAAAAATGTTGGGCCAATCGAAAAATCAAAGTTCCAAAACTGCCAGATTTGGCACGAAATGCCCCATACATGTATATATCCACATGTGTGTATATAGATATTTATGTACGTGCGTGTGTGTCTGTATCGGTCCAGTCGAGAGTCACTCGTGTTTCACGCCGCAGAGAGGTATACTTTCGCTGATTACGATCTCTCGAATCTCACGCTCATCGAGAAAAAAAAATAACGCACAATATTGTTATATTTCTTCTTATAAAACAATCAATTTTTCTGTAACGTCGCTCTTAACCCAAAGGGCCATTTTTTGAGAATTCTGACTACCATCATGTCGTAAAATCCATGACGATGTAAATTCCGACAAAATTACGTAACTTTTGTAAAAAAAAAAACAAATTAATAACACCACTTTGCCGAGGCTTTGAAAAATGGTTATTTTCATTTTCCATCGATAGACTCTTTTTCGCCTCTTCAGCTCGATTGTTGACCGACTAAAGTCTCTCGTGGGCTGGATGCTGAATGCACGAGCGTGGAAAAACATTTTCACGATTGCAAGAAAGTGCACACGGTGACGTTTCACGGGTGAATGAGGGGAGAGGCGGTGATCGACGGTGTAGCACAAAAAAAAAAAAGAAAAAGGAAAATTTTCAACGATAGTAAAATACACGGGTATCGAAGTGTACCGGCTACCGTGCGTCCAGTTTTGCCGGTAACGAATCGAGTCGAGTCCAAGGTCAATAAAATACCACCACTGTACCATAGGCGATTTCTAATGTGGATTAGCAAGTTTTTGCCTCGCCGTCGAGCGATAGAATTCCTCTTTGGAATATACTCGAAAGTGTCACCTTTCCTGCGTGTACGCCGATATGTACCGAAGAGCTCGAATAATTATGATTCACGTTGACATTTATACATCGAACAAATTCGTTTGAAAAAAAAAAAAAAAAAACCTGGAAACTAGTTACAGGCAAAGCCCAAATCGTAAACGTATTCACGAGGAGCACCTTCGTACATTCTTTTCGTGCCCGAATATTCAACGATTTTTTTTTTTCGTTTATCTTTATGATTTTCCAACGAAGATTGCCAGCCAAAATTCTCGACATTTTCGAAATTCGTCGCGCCAGCGGGCACAGGCTCGTCGAGTCAATTGTTCATCCGGTTGCAAACGAAAAAGCCTTTTAATGAAAATATGACAGAAAAAGTGAAATTCGAGATTCGAATGTAATTAATGTTTAATTTCGAGTGACGATTTTGTAGGAAATAATATAAGCAAATAAACGAATTTTCTCTCGTTCGCTGATTATTCGTATTTCTCGAATAACATTTTAAATTTCACTGCTTTATTGTTATCGCGCGATATAACTTTTTTTCGTATCGGAATTCCGTAATGTTTCGAATTGTGGCCAAAAGTGATGAAATAATAAATAACACGTGCGCTCGATGGTTCACGCAAAATAGCTCCAGAAGGCGTTGGATCGTGTCGAAAAAATGTACTCTCGATTTACTCGTTTCGCACGTTCTGTTTTAAGCTATTTCATTTTTTTTCCTTGACCGTATAATTCATAATTTCAAACCGGTAAAATTATTACCGTCTGTTTGCTCTTCGAAACGTGCACTGTCTCCTCCTTTTCTCCAGTTGCACGCCGATAGCGTTGAGAAATAAATCTGTGAAAATTTTGCGGCTCGAGGTTTTTGTGGTATAGTACACACACACTTGCGCAAGTCTCGCAGAGGCCTGGCAGATCTGTTTGCGTTAGCAAAAACGTTTCCAAGCTCTTCTGCGTATATTGTGTTTCAATCAGATATCTTTCATCAGAGTCTGAATTGGAAAAAAAATGTACTCTCCAAACGTCGGGTATGCGTGCGGGGGTCAACTCTATCAGGGGTTGAAATTTTTTGAAAAATTCCGATTTCGAAGAGCCGACGATTATTCATTCGAAAATCAGACGAAAATTGTTAATTTAGTTAGATCAATTGGCTCTTTCGACTACACTAGTTTTTTGGAAATTAAAAAATTAAACAAATCGATATTTCGCGAATTATTTTGAGTTGAAGCTGTAACCGTTTATGTCCACTAACCGTAGTTATTAATTGAGCCATTGATATTCATTAATGATATTATTTATTAATTGATATTCTGGAGGTAGACTCTCAGCAAAAACGAAAAATCGATCGAATTTCGAGTCTTCAGCGTTGGTATAAAAATCCGAAAAAAACCCGTCATGCGAAAGGCACGAAGCACCTTAATTTCCGATAATAACAGCGCCAAAATGTACAAACAAGTTGAAAAAAAAAATTCCGGAAGCGCTAGAAAACTTTTGATCTTTTCGTATTGCAAAATTGATCCTTTTTCCCCTTAATAGGCGTCAATTCTTTGGGAATATGTATTTTCATCGTTCTGAAACGTTCTGCGCAATTGGTGAAAAGCTTTTTTCCGAAAATTCTAAAAAACAAAACATTCCAAAATAACAAATTTCAATTCAGATCGATTTTCCGTAAAATCAAATCTCGTTTTCCTCCACTTTTCAAACATTCCACTCAGAATTACAGAAATATCGACATAGAATTTTTCCCAAGTCGGAATCATGCATGCAATTAATTCCAAAACGTTCGAAAGTTGCCTGGAGTCTGGTCGGTTCATTAGGGTTAATAATTCTCGTGTGCGAAGGTTCCTCATTACTCGGAAGTAACGTCTGACAATGAGCCGTTAAAGGAACGCCTCGTTTCTGTGGAGTCTCGAAAAAATTAGAAAATTTCTATACATATACGTGTATGAGTACGTGAATATACGACTATTAAAGTACACACCCATACAAGACACATACATGTAGGCTATATATGAATACTTAACCACCATTAATACGGTATATTTCCGCTTTCTCCATGCACAGTTCTGCGATATATTCAATCGGTTCATGCATCAGCACATCTCGTATGTAACTCCTCGAAACCTCAAAAATTTACAGCTCCATGTTTTTTTTTATCGAATTGTCTCCTTATTAAAAATGCGACGAACGTAAACGACTGCCTGAGCGCGCGGTAAAATGACCGGATGTTGAACACAGCTTGCACGCAACAGTCTCATCGTACACGATATTCCATACGAATGCTTGTCCGGTATTATCGTAAAAAGTGGCAAAAACAGCAGCTGAGTCGTACAGTCAATTATCGAAAAGGATTGAGTCCATAAACGATACGCTGGCTGGTGCAGCTTGACGTTAAAACGTCAAGCTCGTGGAAGAAATTAAATCACTCTGACTGATGTTCTCGACGAGGCTGATCCAGGAAATGCAGAAAACAGTGAAACTCCGAAGGACATTGCAAAAAATATTTTATGCAATTAGGAGTTTCGTATACGAAATTCAGTGGTCCAGTTAAGGCGATAAACGTAAAGAAGTAACATCCCGAATGATTTCTCATCTTGAGCTAACCGGAAGTATCGGTAAAAGTGCTCGAAGGAGTGTTTGCCCGATAAGCTTTTTATGATCTCCCTCTTGCCAGAGGCTCAAGAGCGGGTCTCTTTCGTCGTGATCGTTTTGGTTCTCATACTTCCGGTTGTCACGAAAAAGACGATGCAACGAGTGTAATATTTCTGCATGTACGAGTGAACTGAATTCTCAGCATCCCCACTCGTTCGTGTAACTCCCAAGAAAATGATGCCTCGTGCCATTTTACTCAACGACCAGTTTTGACGCCTGTCCGTCAGTCCCAAGTCCCAATTCCGTAATTTATCTTTCGTGTGTTACTTTTCGAAAGTCCATTTCACAATCGGCTTAATCGATCTCGCCGTTGATGCATTTATCGTTACATGTGGCAATGAATCGTGGGTATCAAAGCTTTCCCACATCGTGACTTTCATTAATCTTTTAAACGTCCGTTCAGCGGGAGAAAATCCGAGAAATTTTGAAAACAAAACGACGCGTCACGTCCCCGATTCCTCGCTTGCGATAGTTCGTCTCGCCGAAAGGGGCTGCTGGCGTTTGCGTATTTTGACAGCATGAGGGATCACGATTTGTCAGCCTTGGCCAAAAAGAGAGTGAGGTCGAGCGTCTCGTCGCAGCGATCGAGAGGGTAGACGGCCTCGTCTCGGACGCCAATTACCACATCGAGTTTGCAATTTCTTTTTTTCTCCCTCTTCAACGAGTATCGCTCGTTTATGATGCCACCAATTTCACAAGTAACTTTGTTGGGGAATAAGAAATGAGGTAGTTTTTTTTTGCCAATTACAAGTGTGTTTCTTCAAGGATGATCAGTTTACTCCACCGAATTACGAAGAGAATAAATATGACTGAGAAATCAACAGTATTTTCGTAATTCGTGGTTGAAATTCAGGGAAATACAGAGTGGGAAAGATGCATTTGGATTTTTTTAACTGTACAATCCTTATTGGCAACGGATAATTGCACGACTGCTTAACATGAGACACGATGCTGAATGAGTCTCCTTGGAATTTTTCGGTAGAAAACAGCGAAGGCAGTTTCCAGCAAAAGTTCGATGATGTTGCAGAGTTTTCCTTTTTTTCATTAATAAAAAATGATACCACCTGACGTTGCTGCTTTTGCTACTGTTTACGACGGCTTTTTAACGCACGAACCAGATGTGAACTTTCACTATGGGTTCCGAGTATTCACGCAGACCCATGCCTCAAGTTTAACATTCGGACGAAGCGACGAGGCTTGTGAATTAAATTTAAACGCCCTTCACTACCGAACCCACTTTATCTTTCTATATGTATATAACAAATACTCGATCATAATTATTCCATTATTAAGATTGTACACCAATCGTAAATTTGCTTTATCGACGCCCTTGCTCTTTGAATTTTACTCTGCAGTACCATGCATTGTATAATTATGTTTTATTATCAATTGCAGAATATGTTGCGTGGTGGGGTTCGCGCTTGCTAAAGAAGATGCTACGAAATCAAAACTCGGGCGAAGCAATGGAGATATCCACTCGTCCATTAGTGAGTCTAGGGCAATTCCGGTCGAAGGTAGGATTGATACCCTCGCCAAACCCCAGAAAAGCATGTACCGAGCTTAAGATATTCGCGGATTAAGTTGATGTCTTTTTTTTCGTTAGAATTCGTCACTTCTCACAAGATACCGGAAGGAGTGTTAATACCCAGCGATGATGAGGATGACGATTCAGAGGAAGAAGAAAACAAGAAGGAAGAGAAAACAATTGAAAACCTGAATAGTAAGGGCCGTGAATTTGATAACATAAATCAGAGTTTGGAACCTTCCGGAAGCGAAGATTACGAGAGGTACAATTCAAAGCGTCAGGCCCACGTCGAACTGGAGAATTTCAGTGACACTGGTGTTCTTCAAGAAGAGGGAATTCGAAAACTCGACACGTACAGATCCAACGACGAGGAAGATGAAAAGGACGCTCTTCTTCCAGGCGTCCAAGTCAGGTTCGTTATAATGTGTGGATAATTGTATCAGCAGGTCTCATACAATATGCATTATGGTAGGAATATATTTTAATTCTTGCAAGTGTTAACAAGATCGAACTTGTACTCCGTAAATAGTGCCGAATATCCAACTACAATGATACCGGTATTGACGACAGAAAAAGAATATCGTTCCTTTGACTTCGTCCCGGTGAATTTAATACGAGAAGACAGCAAAAATGGCTGGTCTTCATACTCGAATCGGAATTTTGGTGATCTCAGTGACGTTAGCCTCGTTCCCGCTGGATCGAATTCGCGAATCCAGGTGAGATTGACTTTTTTAATTCCAAAATTGAAGAAAAATGTCTCATTTCGCAGACCTGTACACGAGATACTCCGTGACGACACAAATGACTCTAACGTTTGACAGGTGAAAAAGGGACCGAACGGTAAAGATTACGAGTACGAATACGTTTATTATTATTACGACGAGGAAGAAGAGGGTAAAGCGAGTGCTTCGACGAACAACGAGCAGGAAGGGATAAGCAGAACTACGTCTTCCCCGAGACGCAGCGGCGCAAGTGGCAACAGAAGCAAATACAGTAACGTGGAAAGACCGTCAACGGTTGAACCTGCGACGAATGAAGTTATTCCCAACAGGAATGGGAACCGCGGCAGGCAATTGGGAGAAAATGAGGATATCTCGGAAGAAAGGCTTCCGACGAACACCCGTTTTCCACCCAGGTTACGATAATACTGAGTCTTTTAAGGATATGTCATTGAACAATCTCGTTTTGGTTAGGCGGCTTTTATTTATTTCATTTCTCGCGACACACAGGTCACGATCAAATCACAACACAGGAACGACCGAGCCTACGCGCGCCCGTGGAAATCGGCCCAGACCAAGCCTCGACCTTGTTGATTCCAGTAGCTTCAGGACCCACCAAGAGGGTCCTGAATTTCCGCAGAGTTTGCCCAAAGGACCCGTGAGATTTTTGGGAGTGACGCCCAATGAGAATGGCGACGAAAAGCCAGCAACGAGGGTACGAGGAAGACCTCAGCGAGTTCAGGAACCTGCGCCCGTTGTCGAAGCATCCGAAGAGATCGTTCCCGTCACGAGACGTCGACCAATCAGCGAATCTGCGGTTGAAGTTGAGCTGAACAGGGGTCAGCCTTTGCGACCTACGGTAGCCGATGTTGATGACGAAGACACGGAAACAGCGTCGGTGCCTGCCCTGAAGGACTCCGACAAGCCCATCTACGAGGACAAAGTTCTTGATCCAACTTCCGAAGAAACGACCGTTGAAACGCCAACGACGGAGTATCCATCGGCTATGGACAAGGTAGCTCTTGATTTGTACGCCTTCATTCAACAAGGCCAGAACAACCTTGTGGACGCGGCCGGAGCTGCCGAGGATAGCAACGAGAGCACCACCGTTGAAGATGAAGATCTAACGACCGATTTGCCAACCACGACTGAGGAAGTTAGCGTGACTACGACCGAAGCCACAACTACGACCACAACGACGGAGGCTACGACAACGACAACCACAACTACCGAAGCACCTACAACCACCAGCCAGATACCCACCGGTAGAGGGAAGTTCAAGCGCCCCGGCCTTCCAGGTGGTGCCGGTACCAGAAACCGGTATGATCAGAAATGATCTCTATGATATTGTTGGACAAAATCAAGGACAAAATCTAAATCACGTCCATATCCTTGCGAATGTTCTTATTACCAACTCGTGGTTTCATTTATAGATTCAAGGCCAATGGAAATGGAGGCGGAACAACGACGACGACCGAAGCTTCGGCGGAATCAACGCCGCGAAACAGAAACCGTTTCGGAGGATCTTCACCGGGCGGATTCAAGCGTGCAAGGCCAGGTCAGAAGCAGCCAATCGAGGAGGATGTCCAGAAGGATTCAACGAGCAATGTTCACGCGGAGAAGCCATCTGCTGGACGAAACAGGTTCCGCGGTGCTTCTCCAAGGACACCGGTCAGCACCACATCAGCTCCTTCCACGCCCGCATCTTCCTCGAATGGAAATTCCGGTATCTCACGACCGGGATTCAATAAACTGAACGCTAATCGAAGGCGAGGAAGACCGACAACCGCGTCACCAGCAACGAGCGAAGAATCTCAAGAATCCGGAGAGAAATCGCAGGCCGGACAGAATGATGGAGCCCACGAGGTTTCTCCGACACCAAAGTCCGCGGTAAAACCGAAACTTGCGGGTATCGGACCAAGACCCATCAGGCCTGCGGGAAGAGTCAATCTTAGGACGAGACCGGGACAAAGTACGACTACGACCACAGTCGCACCGGAAATATCCGAAGGATCTGTCGAAGAGCCAGCTGGTGAGGGAACCGAAGAAGAGACTCACGAGGTTGGTGTTCTTGAATTCTATCCAGGAAATTGATCAATTCCGAGTATTATTGGTATGGCATCCAACCAATTGCATCAAACCCACCTTGCATAATTATTGTACGATTTGAAGTACCTAAAATACCTAATCCTGGAAGCAACTAGGCTTTCATTAAGTTTTGACTGAAGTGTCAGAGTGCTTTTGATGTTGCACAATCGCAAATTGGTTGAAGACAACGAAGCTCAGTTCTATCCAACGAAAAATACAGACAAGTCCGAGGTTACGCGAATGATGTCACAAACCCGGGACTAATTTCCTACGGTTACTTTCACTGGATGGCCTTTCGAAATGTCATTGCAACCCCGTGGGGCATCCATTCGCTCGTTTGCCCAGGAACGCTGTTGTATCTGTCTCTCTGTATCGTCACTAGCAGCCAGGCTATATACACTGAATGTATACCTTTCGATTCAAGCCCATATCCCAGAAAGAAGTTGTTTTCCACCTGATCCATGTCATTCCTCGATTCGATCGCTTGCTAGCGCTGCAGCGATGAGTTATGATCACTTATTATCCCGGGACCCGGTGTCACGAGAGGTTACCACGTGCAGAACTTAAGCGAATAACGAAATATCGCTAATTTTCTTTTTTACACGAAACATACCGGTTTTTGTTTCGCAACTCAACCGCAATAGAGTTGCAAAGAAAAACAAGAAACTATCAGCGTATTATATGAATATCCAATTAGTACCTTTCGAGGTTTGGCAAAATCAGTTTCTATAAAACTGTTTTTTAATCAATCGCGCTTCTAGATACTTGTCTACTAGTGATAGTAGATACTAGTGTCTACTACTTGATACTAGACTTGTCAGAACGTCAACGAAAGTATAGTAAAATGTTCATAAAGTCCCAACTCTGAATCTTTTACTCAAACCGGAAGCTTCACAGCCCGCATAGGTACACCTTCCAAATCCGGTAATTAGATCAATACTTTTGATTTTTTCAACTTTTCGAAATGGGAGTCTGTTGTAAGGAAGATAAAAAAAACCTTCAGTAAATACATAAATACAAAAATACTTTTAATCGATCAGCGTCAAGCTACTGCCGTCTTTCCAAACAATTCTTCGATAGCAATTTTGTTCAAACGTCGATACGGAAATAGCGTAGATTCCGCAAAGTCCGCACTCGACGCGAAGGTTCCCGATCACTCTCGAATGGCGCCGGTTACAACCTTGAGGGCAGCGAGGTTAAATCCTCGTAGAATAGGTAATACGATCAGTCCTTTCGACTTTTTAGGCACCAGCTGAGACAAACCCACCTGCTCGGCAAACGACCGTTCATCCATTGAACAAATTACGCTCGAGGAACCGTCTACAGGTTCAACCAAAGACAACGACACGTGCACCGGCCCCAGTGGCACATAGAAGGTCGCCTCTTCTCCCGAGGCGCAAAACGACCGAAGCCCCGGTGATCGAGACAACCGAGAAAGACGAGGCTGACGAGATAGCGCCGGAAACGGTCCACGAGACGGAAGCTACCGAGGCAACATTACCGGAAACGAGTACCGCAGCTAGCACCAAACACGAAGAAACAAGGGGCCTGAGTAGTCTTCTGGCACCCAGACGCAGGATAGCTCCAAGACGACCCGGGCAACTCATCAGCCGAGAATAAAGACGATCATCAGAGTCCACCATCTTCTTTTCACACCAGATCGATAATCGATCGGTAAATCATTTTTTTAAAATAAAAATACAAAAGCAACAACGATTCAAGCGAACGAATCGCCAAACTCGTCCGAAATGGAGATCGCGTAGATTATTCCGAATCTTGTGGAAAAGAACATCATCAAATTTCGTAATCTTCGTTTCCAAACAATAACCTGTAGATTCAGTGGACTATTGATTCAATCATCGGATTTACAGAGATTACCAATAACGTACACAAATCTATCTATCGATACCGATTTACCGTTGTCTCAAAATGGACAGAATCAACGTTAGACTCGTGACCTTGGAACGCCAGGGTGTATTTCACGAGCCACAAGTTCGTTGTGGCATTTTACACACTTGCGTCTGTACAATTTGCCGTAGAGTGGTAAACTGTAAAAGTTGGTTTTGTACGCATTTTAAAATTCGCGAGATGCGGTAAAAAGATGACGTAAGTTTCTAAACAATACGCACTTTTGAAGCGTCACTCGAGCCACATAAGACTGTCATTGTCACGGAAGACTATAAAACAGGAAAGTCCGAGCAACGTGAACAATGCAAATGATGATGATGATGACGATGATAAAAATGGTTATTGACAATGACGATGATATATATCATACACCTATTATTATATTTAAATGTACGTCGCTTATCGTGTGAGTAATTTTATTTAATAGTTAACTATAATTACGTGCACTCTATCGAGATGTACAGAAGCGCATCGCGATGCAAAATTAATAGATTGATGTAAACGTATATTATTTAAGGTGGGTAAAAAAATTACTACTTTCTTCCTTTTTGATGTACCGAAAAATGAATCGCTTCGCACGTCTGAAACACCGATTTAAACGTGAAATGTACATTGAGGACCGCGAGTACGATTTTTTACTTCCTGTTTAACCAACAGGGATTTTTTTTCAGCATTGTTATTTTCAGAAGTCACCATTCGTTTCGCTTAGGAAAAATGTTGTGTTACATATTAATATCGGACACGCATTCAATGCCCGACAAAAAAGGTCCCTCGGGTTCAATGAAATTATATGAAATTTGATACTTTTTAAACTGCTGCGCTAAAAATAAACATAACTGTATTTTGAAATTGTTCAATGATTGATGATGAAAGTTACTTCTGCTGAAAAGTTAAAGATTTGAAAAGATTTTGAAAAAATGCCTCATTAGTCCAGAGCTATTTCTCATTACTAAAACATTGATTGGGTAGAAATAATGTAACCGTTTCAAATGCGAGCAATTCTTTCGGCGTGATAATTCAAAAAGTATTGAAATCGAATTTATGTTTTACCAACGATTATTTCGTGAACGAATACTTTTATTCGAATTCTATGTTATAGAATTATTGTTTAGTTCGATAGTTATCAACATGTTATATTCCCTAGAAAATGAAAAATTGCGTTAAAACATTAATATGAAGCGCCATTAAGATGAACACCATTCATATTTGAATCGGTGTTTCTGGAAGTGCCGAGCAATCCATTTTTTAATATGTGAAGAAGAAAGAAAGAGTCTTTTTTTTCTACTCTAATAAATACATGTGTAACAAGGGCTTCAATCAGATACGCACTACGCGTGTATATAATTCGATTGAAACATTGATATATTAATCGAAATGCCCCAGTGCCTGATGTCATATTGTCTGTTCTAATTATTTTTGTTCTTGATTACAAGCCATCCAGAAATCATGTAAATATTTCTATTAAACATGTACTTAAACAAGCGAATTCTTCATCATTTCCGGTATATACCGGAAAACCTGACATCTTTACTTTTTTTTCAAGCGTGTCATTTAGTTTTTACAATTAGTAACTAACGAAATTATCGACGTTTTCCCCGCGCGCGGTAAATACTTGAAGTACATCAGGAAACTATTTTACCGACCGTAACTAAGCAGATCCCCCCGGGTTGTTCTTAAAAAACGCAAAATATAGAGGGGAAAAAAGTGGGAGACGCGAGAGAGTGTGGAATACCGTGAATGTAGTTGCGACTTCGTCCGCATTTGGCGCTGCAGGTGGAGATGGGTCATCGCAGAGGTAGAGAAGAAAGAAAAAGAGAGAACCAAGCCAAGCCAAGCGCGAAAACAAAAGCAGAACGCATTCTGAAAAAAAAATGGTGAAACCCACGCAACAACCTTGGCACTTTTGATAAATATCGCATTAAATGTCAAAATTAACGAGTAAAATAATATTCCACGCGATGTTCATACGCGAGTGACGAAAATTCTCATGTTCGACGAAAATTCGATAATTTCGTAAAAAGACGAGCAGCGAGAAAAACAAAATTACGGAACGAAGGTAGGGAGAATTTCTGTACTCGTCGCTTTGTTTATGGAAATCAGCTGTATTGCCAAAACACATCATATCGTCTCTACGTTTCCCAATAGCAAAAATTGTACGTCGTCATTCTCGCATTTTCTATTTTTCATCGATCATGCCTTCGGTGCGCGATTATACTTAAAAATCGAATATTTCCTTAACGAATCATCGATAAATGCGAATCATTGAACCTCGATCCAATTTCCATTGTCACGTAAGGCCGTTTTGAACAGCAAAAGTTTCTCTTGCCATGACGATTTTGACAAAGGATTTTCACATCGCAAAACACTTGTCTTCTCGTGCTATTTTCGTCTGAAACGTCGTGAAAAATCGATCGAAGCAAAAATCATTATCCGTCACGCGTTCACCGTTCAAGATCGCCTTTTTCGCATAATGATTTCTTGTTGCTTCTCAATTGATCGTCACTCGTGCGTACTCGACGCGTCCACTCACAAAATTTGTTAAAAAAATATAATGCACTCGATGAACTTACGAGGAGATTACGTTTTTACCTGCGATTAAAAGAATCTGCTCGAATGCGAGGAGCCGTTCAAAGTGCATCGCTCGAACGGCTAAATAAAAATGCCAATTATGTTTTACACGTGCGGAAACCTTACTTTAGAAGTAATCATTTTTTCATGGCCCTTGAAACGATGAAGAAATTTGCAAAAATCATCGGCGCAAAGTATATTCTCCATTAGACGCTTTTTCCCTCATCGGCACGACTTGCGCAACTCGAAATCCCGTCAACGTCCTTTCGGACGATAAAGAAGATTCGTTACATTGGAATTGAATTTTCGAAATACGGAGACTTTTCTCGCGACATTATGTTTTCTTGTTTGCCCTTGAACGAATGAAAAACTTTGCGAAAGTAACGAGTGTAAAAAGTTTGTTACGACAGACGTTTTATCCCTTTCGTCGCTCTTCGGAAAAATTATAATTGCATCTACGTTCCTTTGTACGTCAAAAAAGACTCGCTCGATCGGTAGAATCCATTGAAAATGTATTGCTTCAGAAAAAAATGGCAATTACATTTTTCCGTGTATGTTACGCAATGTTTCTCTCTCGAACGGATGAAAAAAGTTCGCAAGAACGATACGCGTAACAAACTCATTGCGACAAACGTTTTTTTTATTATTGCCGCTCTTTGAACACGTCAGAATTGCGTTTACGTTCTTTCGTACGATAAATAAAGCTCGATCAGGGGGGAGCCATCGGAGATGCGTTTGGCGTTAAAGAAAACATGGCAATTGTATTTTAGATGTACGGAGACTGTACGGGAGACCGTCGAATCGCAGGATAGTTTTAATTAAAATCTAAATGACATGAGAGAATGAAACGCGACACCGTCATAACCAGCGTGGAGCCAAACCGCACCGCAAGAACGGTAAGGCTCCGTGAGGAAGGTTCAATTCCGTGTGAAAAATTCTTAACGACGGTTTGAGCTTTTGTTTATCAAAGAAAGAAAAGAAAAGAAACAATCGAAATTTCACGAGAACTCGGAGAATTTTTATCTTCATTGGCAGAAATTTAGCGCCGATGAGAATTTTTTACGCAGGAATCATTCATTCTCCATTTGCATGTATCCTTTTTTCTTCGCCGTTCGACATTATTTCACATTTACCGTACTATTGGAAATAATTCTTTCGTTATCATTAGTATTATTTCGAAATAGTTTCTCGACACATTTTCATGTCTGCGGAAAGTTGTTTCTTCGACGGAGAGCGTTCTCCGAATATTGGAAAAAAATGATAAGACGCGCTAGACGGATTCATGGAAAGATTTTTTCTCACCGAAAGGAAAATTAATAAAATGTTTTTTTATCTTCTTAAATGCAGATCCTTAGCGAACTGTGTTGAATTTTTCGATTTTTCTTATATCGTAGAAATTGATCAAAGTATCTGAGAATAAATTGATCAAAATGCGAATGTAAAATTCATGCCGAAAATTGCTGTCTTCATCACATTGAGCTACAAAATATCAAATAAGTTGAGGCAAACGAGGTACTCATCTCGCTTTGCAATTCAAAATCACAGCTTTGACTTTTACGAAAATTTCATTCATTTTCAAATTAACGCTCAAAGCGTAGCTTGCAGCCGCAGCATGCGTGGAAGATTGAAAAAAAAATCGAAAAAACATGAAACTCCTTGCGACCATTCGAGTCAAGGTTTGATTCGTTTTTCAAAATCTTCGAGAAAAAACTGAAATCCTCATCTCGGAGTATTCGCAGTCGCAAGGAGTCTCATTTTCCTGATTTCTTTCCGACGAAAAATCCGAGTTGAGGATTCTTTTTTAATCTAAAAAAAAAAAACACTTTGTTCCTGGATGGTCTTCTTTTCTCGTTTTTCTCCGTTGAATCCGCAAAGCTAATGGGGCGAATATTGCAGATGACGACGATACTCGACGGCAGCTATCAGCAGCTGGAACGTCGCGGTGACATGGACGAGGAGTCAGCGGAGGATGACAGAGACGAAACGCCGCAGAACTCCGGCGTAATGATTCACGTCGTACCGGAGGGCGGTAAAGCACGATGGAATCACATAGAGGACCTTGATTCATTTTTCACGAGGATGTATCATTATCATCAAAAACATGGTTTCGCGTGTATGATGCTTCAAGAATTCCTCGAATTAGGACAATTTATCTTTGTTGTTTTTTTCTCAACGTTTCTGTTCCATTGCGTAGACTACGCAGTGCTGTTCAAGTGAGTAACGACTTGGGCATCAGTGCCGAGACGCCACGGCTCTCCGGGACTGCAAATAAGCTATGAATAATAAAAAAATTTCATTTTCATCTTCCTGCGGTTAGCGGCGACCGTTGAGCCCAGGGAAGGAATTCTATGATATTTTTCTCATAGAAAATTTGATGCTCTACAAAAAAACGTAAAAAAAAAAATATGTATATAGATTTTCAGTGTCCTCGAAAATTTGAGTATTCACCTCTGCCTTGCGACACTCGATGCTCTTTGAAAATATAATATATATACAAATATATACACAAACGTTTGTTTGAAATTCGTGATTGAAAAATTCTCATTTTTATCACTTATACGCGAATTCGATTGAAAAAATTCATGTAAATACTGTACTTTTAGGTCTACATTTTATAGGAATTCTGCATTGATATCGAATTAAAAATTTTACTTATTATTCATAGCTTTTATTAGCAATAATAATAAAAAAAAGAAGCAAGCATTCGCCGAAAGAATCGGATTCAGTGATAAATGTAAATTTTGACGATTTTTTTCTTACAGAGATGCAACAGTCGACAATAAATCGCACAAAACGTCGATAAGCGATGCGATATTATCAACGAGCGACTGTTTAGCGTCTATGGGACTGATAACGTGGATTTGCATACTCGTTGCAGTTATTTTCTGGATATTGCGTTTCGTCAAAGTGCTTTATCATTTGACGCAATTTTGGGACATCAAATTGTTTTTCAACGTTGCGCTGAAAATCGACGACAGTGATCTCGACAATTTGACGTGGCACGAGATACAAAAGCGCGTGAGGGAAGTGCAGAAGGAGCAGGAAATGTGTATACACAAGAGGGAACTTTCGGAACTCGATATTTATCACAGGATATTGAGATTCAAAAATTATCTCGTTGCAATGGTGAACAAATCGCTTTTACCCGTCAGATTGAAAGTGCCGGTTGTCGGTGAAGTTATATTCATGACGAGAGGACTCAAGTACAACATAGAGCTTTTGTTGTTCTGTGAGTATTGTTCCAAACAATTTTTTGCTGTTTTTTCTACTTTTTTTTTCAAATAAAAATGAAATTCAATGACTAACGTTTCTTTCCCGACAAACAGGGGGACCCTGGTCACCGTTCGAAAACAATTGGCACCTTAAGGAGGATTACAAAAAATTGAACAGAAGACAAGAGCTCGCTCGCACATTGTCCAAACACATCATGTGGGTTGGAATAGCTAATTTGATACTTTGCCCTCTAATATTATTGTGGCAAATTTTATACTCGTTTTTCAATTACGGCGAGGTGAGAATCTTTGCGTCCTGGAGATTTTTTTCTCTTCACTCGAAGAATTATCATTAGCTCCGGAGACTGAAATTCTTAATCAAGTTGCAAGAAGGACTGATGAAATCGCGACAAACATTACTACATTTTTCATATCATCCGTATTAAAACTGAGAGTTTCAATGTCTATAGCCAGTCGAAACGACACAATTTTCGGCCGATAGCGCAGCAAAAAATCACGTTAGTCGACGTTTCGAACGGCACGATTATTGCGAGTCTTATAATAAACAAATGCAATTCGGAAACCGAACGTTTCTCTGGCCTACTTGGCGTCGGTCTGAAATTCGCCCGTTACGGCTGCTAAAACAGGCCACGCGAAAGAGACATTTTCCCGAATGATGACGAAACTTTAATCCCTCCTGACAGATAATAAAACGCGAGCCCGGGACATTGGGTTCGCGCACGTGGTCGCTCTACGGTCGTCTTTATCTTCGGCACTTCAACGAGCTCGACCACGAATTGAACGCCCGTTTGAATCGAGCTTATCGTCCTGCCTCGAAGTACATGAGTATATTTACATCGCCGATAATGACGGTAATCGCGAAAAACGTCGCGTTCGTCGCCGGTAGCGTCCTGGTGGTGCTGCTGATATTGACGATATACGACGAGGACGTGTTGACGGTCGAGCATGTTTTGACGACAATGACGATATTGGGAGCGATCGTGGCTGGCTCGCGCGCTTTCATACCCGACGAAAATCTCGTCTGGTGTCCGGAGACGCTTTTAACGGCCGTACTGGCGCACACGCATTACCGTCCCGACAGTTGGAAGGGTCACGCCCATACTCAGTCGACCCGCTCGCAGATGGCCCAATTGTTTCAGTATCGCGCCGTACACCTGCTGGAGGAACTTTTGTCGCCGCTTCTGACCCCCTTCATACTTTGCTTCAACATGAGAGAGCGCGCTCTCGATATCGTTGATTTTTATCGTAATTTTACGATCGAAGTTACCGGCGTCGGTGACGTCTGCAGCTTCGCCCAGATGGACGTCAGGAGGCACGGCAATCCAATGTGGCAGACTTTGCCGACGACGCCGAGCGACGATCGCGTCGAGGGCTTCGACAATCTTTACGGCGCCGAGCAACCGCAACGCGGGCTCAATGTGCCGTCCTCCGATCAGTACACCCAGGCCGAAGACGGCAAGACGGAATTGTCGCTGATTCATTTCACGCTGACGAATCCCGAGTGGAAACCACCGAGTCACGCGGAAAACTTTGTCACCGCCCTCAGGGAACGCGCCAAGAAGGAAGTTAACGTCGTGCCGGGTGACATGAATCCCTTGCTCACCAGCCTCAACAGCGTTTCCAGTTTGGGTCCGGAGGTAAAATTACCTCTTTTTCTCGTATTTCTACCCATTTTTCTCTTGCAATTGAATACCCACGATTTTGCTCACCCTTTTCCAAGAATCACCGAGAAAACTGAGATTAAAAGTGCGTTATCATAAATATTGGGGAATCACCGAAACTAGTGATTTGTCGAAGGGTTTTTGGGGGAAAAAATATCACCATGGTAATCAGATGATAGATTGGTAACTAGCGACCTCGCAAAACCCCCGTGTACTAATTTTCATGAGAATTCGTTGACTACAAAAATGTGTGCCGCAAGAAGGCGTTGTTAGAGGGAAACTTCCGGTGCGCCAATCGCGCCAAAGCGATTTTTCATTGATCGAAAACAATTATTTCCAATCAATTGCAGTACAACGACATCGTGGCGAGTATCGTGCGCACGACGATGATAAACCACGTTAGCGTACCGAGCATAAATTTCGCGAATCAAGCGGCCGGTATGTCAACGACGTCGGTCGGCGTCGACGACACCGGAAGCGCGAGATCCGACGTTTATCCTCATAATATCGTAAGGCGCGGCATGAATCGCGCCGAAGGGCCGTTCCACAACGAGCGAGGCTTGTTGTACGGGCTCCAGCAAGGGATTTCGAATCAATCGCTCGGCGCTTCCGTTTTCGGCTCGGGGCACGAATTGGCCCCGAATCTTTCGGTGCCGATTGAATTCACCGCAGCCGACATGTCCCTATCTACATTGTACCTGCACGAGTTGCATCACAGACAAGTGAGTCGTCGAGTTTCGTTGCATTAAAAAAAGTAGTTGCGAGTTTAAGTCAAAAGTTGAAGAAAAAAATCAAAATTATTCCATTCGCTTTCGATCGATATTTGCGTCAAGCTTGGACGAGCATCTCTAAAGAAATTTCGTCGAAGATCGTAAAGTTTTTAATTCTTGTGAGAATTGCGTATTTGAAAAAATTGCTTTTTTTCCAAAAGAAAAAAACGGTTTGCTTGAAGAAGATAAATGCCAACGTTTTCGATCGTTTTTTTTTTCAATTTTCGTACAAATCAAAACCATCAGTTACTCATTTTCAGTGAAACTTGCTGATTTTCTGTTATAAATAGTAAAAAAAAAAAATACCGATAACGGTTTTACGAACTTTAGTAATGAATTTTCTCTAACGACTAGCAAAGAAAAAATTCTCTTTGAAAAAAATTCTCAACGAAAGTTACGACCGATTTCGTAAATCGATTTTCTTTTTTGCCCAGGTGAGAAGAAGGGGATACCACGAAATGGCAACGCGCAGTATATGGCAGCGAAATCCCGTGCAGGAGTTGGCTACCTTGCCGGAAATGAGGCAAGAGCGCGCGCCTCTCTTGCGGCATCAAGACTCGTCGATAAGAAACGAGCGACAATCTTAGCAGCACCAAAAAGCCAAAAAACAACAAAAGAACACACAACTCTGAGCGGGAGAATAGCTAATTGGTGCAATCGTGAACTATTACAAGTAATAAAGTATTTTTTATCCATTTAACGAATAACGCTTATTGCAAGTGATTTATCTCAATGACCAAAAGGCGTGTGTTTTTGGTTACGTAAAAAATGCATTGTGTCCCAAAACTCGATTTCGACAATACGAAATTAAAATCCCCACGAAATTTCGCGGGTCAAAGAGAATTTCGGTATTTTTCGCGATCAGACCCGGCTTGGAATTTTGTGGCCGGACGGTCGGGTCTATTCTCCATTTTTTTATTCTTAAAAATCTCTCCTCTCGATTATCTGGACCGCTTGAAGGGCAAATGAAATTTCACGGCTGTTTGTCTTCTGAGCGCGAAAAAAAAAGACGTGATCCCGCATTTAGCGAAACGCGACACGGCAGAGTTTTTTTCTCGTCGCTGATTAGAAATTCGAGATCGAAATTTCGAAAATCTCGCAACAAATGTTGACCTCCAGCAGAGCCATCTGACGGAAAATCTCTGAAAACGAGATTTCATCCCGATTGTATCGTCATTTGAATTTGCGCCCGCCGTTATAATTTTACGTATTGCGAGCTCGAATTCGACCTCCAAAACCTCCTTCGGTACTGAATTTCCTGTTCGCCTGAAGCCTGCACGTGAAATCGTCTTTTTCGCTCTATGGCGTTCTCTTTGAGCTGCGAACCTTCCTAAGGCGTCAAAGAGAGGTTTCAGCCTGAAAATCGCGGTAAAATCAAAACACTCGTGGGCAAACGTAGAGAAAAATACTTCTGATCGCAAAAAAAACGTATTTTCAATTATTTCGGTGTAAAATTCCAATATAAACCGAGGGTGGATTTTCTGAAAAACTCAAAGTTCTTTTCGTCCGTAAAAGAAGGTTGAATTTTCCGCCGTTTCGCTGTATGCGTCAGATTCGTGAATTTCGCATCAAAATACGCGAGAATACAAAGTTTCTCAGCGATAAAAAACATTTATTCACACGTTTGTTCACGAATTCCTTGGACTTGATGCCGATTTTCAGCTTAAAACTTTAAGTGTTTAAAAATGCGGAAATGCAGTACAAAATCATTGCCCTGCCAATTTTATCCCTGATCTGACGTTAAATTGTTAAAATCCAGTTTTGGGAGATCGTGTGTATATATATATATATATATAATTAGATACGCAGAAAGAATTCGAGAAAAAGAGGAGGCTGGAGGCGAAGAGTGGAGAAAAAAAAACGGAAATAAAATTGCAATATTTTTTATTTGTTTTCCAATCGCGATCTCGAGCTGTGTTCTCGTACGATATAAGTGTGTGTCTGCGAGTGTGCATGTGTGCGTCGCTCAACGCCAAGTTTCGCATCTTTTTTTTTTTTTTTTTCGTTTTTTCGTCAACGATACGAGATTCGAAGATGATCGAGAGATCAATATTGAACAAAAGATTGAAAAACAATCTATGATTCTTAAGAGCCTAATTGTCATTTGCGTTTACAACGGCTCTTTCGCGAGACTCGAGAAGACAGAGAGAGATTTTATATTTTCACCGTAATTATTCGGAGCACGGGGAAACATCACAATTGTCCCGTTTTTCACGAGAAACTTTTTCCATTCGCTCAAAACGCAAGTTAGGACGAGTTAAAAAACGTTACAAATAGTCTGCGAATTACGGCAACGAAGTGACGTTTTTTTTTTTTCAAAATATACGAGGTTAATTAAATGTGATGGATTATCACATCGAAATGTTTCCACGGTTTGAAACGCGATTTCAAAGTGGTTTTCATTCGACTCAACCGCGTTTTCTGTAGCTTTGTGATCTCGACACGTTGGACGATCAAAGTTTGTATTCACATCGTCAATTTGCTTATAAAAACGAAAGAATCTGAAGGAGAGAACTGCCGAAAAAATGTTCGAATATAATGACTGTTTTTGATGATCTTTCTATGAAAATAAGAGCACAAGAGCAATCTCGCAAATGATAAAAAAGAAAACGGAAAACAAAGTTGAAAAATTGTCAAACATTTCCCTCTCTCTCTCTCTCTCTCTCTCTCTCAAGTCACGTCGATGCAACGAAAAAACTATCTCCGATTTTGATTAAATTCGAATTGCTTCAAAATCGAACATTGACAGAGCCAAGAACACTGGTTTTTTTTTTTAATTGAGAAAATCAAATTTGAATTTGCTCAAGAAAGAACGTCTACGTAGAATCGAAACGTTTGATATTTCGCACGAATATTACTTACTTTTCTCAAGTCTTGGATTAATAATGATTTTTATTATCGAATCCACTTTTCATTACAGTCGATAAATTAACGAAATTTCGCCAATGTCATACATGCTTGTATCGTCGTAGGATATAATCGTAGTTTTCATCCGTCGTGATGAATAATGTGTAATTAATTTTAAACCGAGCGCGGAACGTCAGTCGACCAAATTTTACGGCGCGAAAATTTGTATTAATGCTCCGATCGATCTAGTCATGCCTTGATCCTTGCGCAAAGCGAGAAAATTGAGTTAATTTTTTCATCTTTTCAGAAAAAAAAAGGGAGGGGAGCGAAAGCAGCTGAATATGACGGACAAAGATGAGAAATGAGTAAACATTATTTTTTCTTTGATGTAAATACTATAGAACAAAGTTAATCTGCCCAAATTCCGTAGTTACGGAAGAATTTTTTTTTTTCATAAATTCACTTAGAAAACGAGGGTCAACCTCGGAGGACCTGTTTTTTTTCCAGATTCTCGTAGAAAAAAACTCAATATTCAGTAAATTCAGTTTGAAAAATCGAGCCAACGTAGATCAGAGATGATGCTGCAATGAACGAATGTCATTTTTTGTTTTTACTTTAGTCAGCATTGCTCATTGAGACGAATTTGTTTTTGCTAATTTACGAATTATAACAGTCGAGAGTTTGGGAAGAAGTTTCAATGAAAATTGAGGAAAATTGGATTGAAAAAATTGGAAAACTTCGTGTTTTCGTTGAGTTCCAACGATGCGAAATTCAACATCGTTATTAAAGGATGTTCCGGATGTACAATGCCAACAAAAGCGCAATGAAATTTCGCGTACGAAACGATGACATGAAAATCTGAAAAAAATTTCTTTGGAAAACATTCAAACGTCGTAAAATTTCTTCCGAGCAAATTTTGCGAAATTCGAAAAAAAAATGTTGTGAAAATTGAAGAATTATCATTAATTCTCTACGCGAAATTAATTTCTATTTCATTGAACAAACGCGTTTGTTTACACGGTTTTTGAAGAGTTTCAGCGAGTAGAATTTCAAAAAAAAATTCGGAAAAAATCCACGAAAAATTGAGCTATTTTTTTTCGCCGTTTTGGAAGTTTTATCCAATTTGGATTTTTGTGTCGTCGGTAATCGCGCGATATTCGCGACGATCAACGTTTTTTTGCGAAATTTCGCGAATGGGCGCTCTAGAATTTTTTCAAACGTTGATCGATGGCCGGTGGAGGGTTACGATTTTTCTCCAAACGTGATATCGAAAGAGAACTGAACAAAAAAGCAGCTAAATATAACAGAGCAATAAGTAAGAAGCCTTGATTTTTTTAGAGTACATTATTTTCGTGTAAATACTTTATATAATATACAGTTTTAAGATTTTTCTCTGATACTTATCGCAAAAAGAGTAAAAGAAGAAGAGACTCGTGAAGCCGTGAAAAACCGCGAAATATTGCCTACGAGACTCGAAGCGAATACAAAAAAAAAAGAATCGATCACCATCGAAATTCGATATGTTCAATACTTCCGATGCGCATTTTGTTCGAGATTTTTCGGGTTTGAACATTCTCAACCTTCGCAAAATCGCGAAATCTCCGCTAAAAAAATGGTGTACGTTTTTTTTTCAACCGAATCCAAGAATTATATTTGAATTACGTATGATTAAAAAAAGTTTACAACAGCCTGTTTTCCATGCAAAAAATCGAAAAACACTGTTTTTTTCTTCTTTTTTTTGGTTGCTCTCGTCTGAAAATCGACGAAAATGCTCGTTCGAAAAGTCACGAGGAATTCACGTTTTTACTGTAAATAAGTACGTTTTTGATCGATTGAAATTGAGAAAGAAGGAAATGAGAATAATCGGGTGAAGCCGAATTGACGAATTTTTATGTGAGATTTTTAGCGAAAAGAAAAACTAATTTCACATTCGTCTTTTTTTTTCTTCGTTTCGAGACGAATGGCGAACAAACGAAAAAAGTGGGAAACAAAAGAAGAAACAATCGATGAAGATTGCAGCTGTAACCTCGTGATGAGAAATGGCCACGTAAATCGAGACAAGAGTGAGAAAACTGCGAGGTGATGAAGAAGGTTGAAATCGTCGTTAAACCTCTGGATGTTTCAAAGTATAATTTACGGTGTAATCGCAGTCTCAGCGAGAAAATGACGAAGAAAGATTTCGTCTATGACATACGTCGGCCTCTTCAAACTGTCGGGAAGGTGCGGAAATTTTCACATCTCATTTTTTCGACGATTAAATGCACATATTCATCTGTTATATTCATTGTAACGATAGAATTAAATTTTTAACTAAAAAAAACGAACGAAATGAATAATAAAAGATATTACCGAAAACCATCATGCTTTTAATCGATCTCTCGAAATGTTTCAATGGCAATCTCGTTATTCCCTTACGGGATACATCTAAAAACAAAAGTGATGACAAAAATTAATCAAAAAAGTTTGCGCAGAATAATCTTTTTAAATGACTTATTGAAAATATTGTTATTTCGTTGTAAAATATGTCTGAAAATAATAAGAAAATTTACGGAAAAATAATCGTATTTACGCAAAATGATTGATGTCTTGGCGTAATTTATTGAAAATCTTGTTATTCCGTTACGGAATACATTTTTATCGGCAAAAATAATAATAAATGTAATCGCAGGAAATTAACATGGTCGCGAAAACAATTTCTCTTTTAAAATTCTTTATCGAAAGTTTCGATTTTTATTCCCGATAATAATAGCAATGAGAATTACTGGAAAAGAAAATCTCGTTATTTCGTTGTTGATTAAGATTTATTAACAATTTCGCCCGAATTATTTTTGAAAAAGAAATGCAATTCCCGAATTCAACTGGCGATTGTTTAACGAAAACGATCTAAAGTTTCCGATACGTCGAAAGGATTTAAAATAACTGTGGAGTCTTTAGCTTGTCGGAAAATTTAAGGTAGATTTTTTGCAACCGAGTGTTGGTTTTATTAATGGAAATTTCGATCGAGCAGTGCGAGAAGCCGAGAAAGCAACCGACGGTCATTTCGGAAGAGCCACGACGAAGTAAATTGCCGAAAATGAAAAATCATTCGAAAATCTTGAGAAACGATCGTCTCGGTGGTGGTGGTGGGGATGCGACGATGGTAAGTTATTTATTGTTTATGAGCCATTTGGAATTGAACATACACGCGTTTTTCGTTTTATTTTTACAAATAAAAAAATAATTTCGCATTAAAATAACGGAGAAATACAAATTATTAGCTGGATGTCACGAGAATGGAAATCGCAGTTTTTCATACAAATCGTCGATTTTTACGAAAAATAATACAAACAAGGAATAAACAAAAATGAGCTCCATACTACGTGAATTGGAATCTCAGTTTTTTAAATCACTTAAAGTGTCATGCAAAAAATAAAAGAGTGAAAATCATATATAATTTGTTCACCTTAATTTTGCAGCGAACAGAAATTTGTACCCTGAAATAAGCTGAAAATGAGGATTAATTAACGTCGTGTGAATTAAAATCGGAGCTTTTCGATATTAATCGCTTTTTTTTCTCTACAAAAAAAGTAATTAATAGAAATCAGATATTTTTGTTACTCAAATTTTGCAATCAATGAAATTTGTACGTTAAAATAAGCGACAAATAAAAAGCTGCACGAATTTTGACAGAAAGGGCGAATAAAATGAAAAGTAAATCAACGTGAAAGAAAAATTTCTCGTTCTTTTTTCAGCAATTTCCTGTTCACAGAGTACTGAACTTTGAGTGCAATTTCTGTCAGGAGCAACTCGCAACCCTTCGCTCTCTCTCGACGCACGTTAAGTTTCACCGTCGAAATTATTGCAAAAAGTGTTACTGGATACTCAAAAACGACGAAACGATGCAGAACCACTTTGACGCGAAACACGGAGGCTCATCTTCCTCGCAAATCTGTATAAATTTATGAGCTGCCGATATTGATTCGTTCAAAGATTATTTATAATCTTTATTGACTATATCAAAAATGGTATAAAAAAATCACAAAATTGTCCGTCCGCGCTATCAACAATCGTGAATTAATAAATCTAAATGAATATTTTACATCGTTCGGGTTGTCTCTTTGGACTCAACGTACGTATAAAAAACATTTCGTTTATTTTTCAAAGTACTCGGTCGATTTACGTTGTTCCTATTTTTATATTTACGTACATTTTTAAAGAGTATTAAATTAATACACAGAGGTCGCTTTATTCGCTTATCGATATCGTGATTATCCAACATATTTTCGCATAATATATTTCGCTGATTGGAAACCTTTTTTTTATTGCTTCGAATGCATTTAAGAACGATTTTGGTTGGATCTGCATTCAAGAATAATCGATTACACCGAATGAACGAATTACATTGAATTCGTATAAAGACAATATCGAAAATTTGCAATAAATTGTTTCTAAAAATTTGCGATTCGATAAATATTTCCGGAAACTTTGTTGCTTTTCAACGTTGACATCATCCCGTTCAAATCGTACACAAGGAAAATTCGTTTTTCATGAATTTTTTTGAAAAACCAACAAAGAACCTCGCGAAATAGTGATTTTTCTTTTTTTTTTAGATTTTCAACAGAAAATAAAAATACTGTTCCGAATTCGAACCAACGGCGAATGGGCGATGAAAAACACGACGAAATATCGATTAAATCCGAAAAACGAAGAATTACATATTTTCAAAGTTTAAAATTCATAAACGCTAGCTAGAATTTCACAGTTTTTTTTATCGTTTTGACGATCTTCTTCGTTTAAACTTTTCAAAGACAAACAAAAGTCGTTTAGCTGATGGATCGGAAGTTTCTTCCGAGCAACGAGATAACTTTTCGTACGAAAACGATAACGAATTTAAAACTTTTGAATAATTTTTCTCAAAATTAAAAACGTAATGTAGAGATGCTGAAAAAAATGATCGGAAAAATTAAGCTGTAATGGTAACAAAGTTGTGGATAATTATTCGCGATGGTATAAATAAAAAAAAAGTCGTTCGGAAAACGAAAATGCTTAAAATACGTTTTCATGCTATAATATACCTATAAAATACCAATTATGCGGCTAATGAGAAGATAAATTCGATCATGTTTTTTTTTTCTTTTTACGGATTATCCTGAAGCGTCTCTTCGATTTTGTCGCTGAATTGATTTTTCAATTCAGGCGCGACTGAATTCATCAGGTCCTTGACACAGTCGGTTGCGTTAACGTATATGAGTTCTTGTCCTCTCAGACAGAGATCATGCGCCAACAATTTGATATTCTGTCAACATAAAGTATCAAATTTATGCCATAATCGTGGGAGAATTTTTTTTTCACCCTCTTGCGAATTTTCTATCCTGATAATTCGAAAATAAAGCGTAAAATTTCGTTCTCGCGACGATACATTCAATTGATCGCTCGGCACCTCGAGAAACACCAAATACGATTTTCGAAATCGAACTTCGAGACAAATTTTGAAAAATTTTCGAAAAAAAAAATCGTTTACCAAAAATGTTCATGTAGCATTGAATCTTATGGGGAGTTGCGGGATCCGTCGTATTTTGCAAAAAGTACTGTTCAGATTTGAATAAAGAAGGAAAAAAAAGGACGAATCGGACATTTTTGAGCGCAGTTTGTGTCTAAATTACGCAACATTTCTCGCTCGAAGCTTAAAACTAGAAAGACTGAAAAACTTAGTATATACCTATATTGCCCAAAAGCAGTCAAAATGACTGCATTGTGAAAGAATAACTAATGCGTGAAGAAATTTGTTTAAAATGAATTTTCAATATTTTTTATATTATTTACAGTTATATAACAAGTTATTAGAAAATATTGATAATAAAAAAAATGTACTAAGAAATTGTGTCATTATATACATAATTGTTTTTCTAATTGAAATCAAAAAGCAGTCAAAATGACTTCCTTGGGCAATCTAGTGTTAAAGGCCTTACTTTGGCTACGGTAACGTCGATCCGCTTGAGGTTTTTCAAGTCGAGGATCACATTGCTCTGACTCTCCTCGCAGAGGCTCATTATCTTCGCTCGGAGATTTTCCGCAGCCGGAAACGGAACAGCCTCTTCCGGCGTGACGTACACGACGCTTCGTTCTTCGATCTTTTTAAATAAAAATCAGCAAAAAAAAGAGACAAATCATCATCCTGTCCGATTGGAGTTTGATGTAAAAATCAGATACTTTTTATTGGTATTTCCATCGCACAAATTGTTCCCTCGACGGTCGAATAAATTGAACACAATTTTAAAACCTAAACTCGTTGTAAATTTATTAATTTATGCCAAATCAAATTTGCTCGGGCTTCCGGAAAAATTGAGATTCAAAAGCCGACCTGTGTAATTATCTTGCTACATTGTTGTAATACTTTGAACGAAGTTTTGGCTGGTTAATAAAAATTTTAACGTTTCGCGTTGCAAGCTGGAAATCGGTAAAATGGTCTAGTTAATTTGGACCTGAAACTGGACCAATATAACGAGATAAATTTTCGATACCGACAAAGTCGAATCTTCCAGTAAATAAAAATGGGATAAATTATCGATTTTCGGATAACTCCGAGACCGAGATTTAAAAAAATCGACCTAAAATCGTTTTATTATTTCGAAACACCGTTGAGAATCCTGTATATTCATACTTTGCATAAAGCTTTAGCTCGTAAATTGGAATATTAAGTGGAATATTCACCGATTATCGTTGAGCCAAAGCTGGAAATGTAACTCCCTATTTCCCCTATTAAATTGCAACGAGAGAACTTTTCATTAACCACGATAAACAAACGTTGGAAAAGTTATTCGTCCGACTCGTTAATCAAGCTCGTCGCTGCTCAGGCTTTGGATAATCGAGTATCAAAAAAATTGGAGCAAATTTTCTTGTAATTTCATGTCGCTGTTAAAAATCGTGTACGGCGATATTTTGAAGAAAGCTTCGGCCGATTAATTGAAGCATCGAGTTATGTACTTTCCGTCAGACGCGTTTCGCAATATGGCGTGTAATAAAACGAGACTGCTGTACCACGTCGGTCTTGATAAGCTGATCATCTCTTGCGCCATCGTCATTCAGATATTATACGGTTAGTCGGAGTCGAGTTAATCGGAGATTGAGCGAAAACTCGGCGAGGGTATGAGCGACAGGATTATCGATGTAATTACGATATCGTTTTTTTTTTTTAAACAGACAAAAATTAATGAAAAAACTTATACGTACCGTTTCCGCTTCGATCCTCACCGAAGGCCTCGCTGAGTGGTACAATAAAATCGCTAAATTGAGAGCTATACCGATCATAATACCGATCTCCAGGCCCAGAAAGACACACGTCACGAGAGTCACCAGCATAGTACAGAAATCTAATTCTGAAAGAATGCAAATAGCGATTAAACTCGATGATAATTTTCTTACTCAAAAACATCGTTGAAGGAATTTTTGCTTCACTTTTACCCCAAATTTCTGCGGATTACCTGACTTCGACTCGGCGAAATATGAAAGATTGATGATTTATCGTGTTTCCAAAAAGAAAGAAACAAATATCGAAAGAATGTCATTTTAAAACGAAAAAATTCATCGAAAAGTTTGATTATAATTTTCGTGCTCAATATCATCGCTGAAGGAATTCTTATTTTAAATCAACTCTGCGAAATATTTACAAATTCATCTCCCATTGGATTTCGAGATTGAAAATATCGATTGCTCGTCATAAAAATTCGAAGAGCCGATTTTATTTTCATGGTGCTGTAAAAATCGACATATTGCTCTTTTCATTGCTTGTAATAACGTCGATATATTTTTCTCTATATTTCATATTTTTTGACACAGCAAAATTTTGCCGATCAAGATTAATAATAATGATTTATACACATCGAAAAACTTTTTGTCAATTCTGTTGGACGCAGTCTTTTCAGACAATAAATATCAACTGTTCAAGTGTCCTTTTTACTCCAAAAATAATAAATCCATGTCAAAATGAATTTGATTTTTTTTATTGCATTTATAATCGATGATAATCGATTATGGGAAGAAAATAATATTGGCTCACTTTTTGCTTGCCATAAGAGACGATAGGTCTTGAAATCCAACATGTAGTACATGGCACATATGATGACACCAGCCAATGTCGCTTTTGGTATGAAACGAAATGTCGACGTTAGCACGCCTGCCGCTAACAGAACAAGAGCACCTGCCGGGAAAAAGATTTAATGGAAAATTTAGTAAAAAAAAAAAAACACGTGTGAAAAGCACAAAAAAAACTGAGAAAAAAAACTTTCGTACCGAACGTCACGTGACACGAAACTTTATGCCGGATATTAAAGTCTCACTTTAATCGATCGAAGTTTTCGATTAAAATAGGGAAAAACAAATTTCGAGATATCTATTTTGTATATTTGAATTAAATTACGAAGTTTAGAAAAAAATCCACTTTCCATCATTTACATTTTAGAGTGTTTCTGAGAAAATATTCGTGAATTTTTTTTTCGAATCTTTTGAAAAATTCGTACAATTTTCAAAATATTTTTTTACCAGTGAATACGCCACCCAATTGTGTTCTCACGCCGGAAGCATGATTGACAGCTGTTCTAGTGAACGATCCCGTCACCGGCATCGATCTTACGAACGAGCCAAAAATGTTGCATATCCCGAGAGCCAGCATTTCCTGAGTCGCATCCAGAGATTTTCCCATTGCTGGGAGGAAAAAAAAAAATAACGAAAATAAATAAACGTGGATTAATAAATGACCCTTTTTGCGTCAAACTCTCGCACCATTTGGCGGGTAGGACGTGAAATTGAAAAAACAGTACCAAAAGCCTTCGAGATGGCGATATGCTCGATCGTGGAAATAATTGGCATCGTGAAGAGGGTCGTTCCCATTCCCTTTGCCAACTCGACAAAGCTGTACGTCTGATTTTTAAACGTCGTGGAAAATGGCGGTGGGCCAAACGGCGGAAGTCCTTGACCCATCGTGCCTTAACGAATATTTAAAATTGTTAAAATATACGTCAATGAAAATTAAACACTTTTTTTTTTAATAAAACAGATTTATTTCAAGGCTTGTTACCTGTTAGTTTAAAAGGTTGCATGTCATTTACGTAGAAGATGTAAGCTATGACAGCACCGGCTACAACTACGATGGCGTTTCGAGCAAGCGTGATTATCCAGCCGAATTTTTGCAAGCACGTGCCCGTTCTTCGTCCCGGCACATTCTGCATTATTAATCGTTTATCATTCCTCGGCGGGAAAATCCAACAGCATAACAGAGCGAGCGTCTAAATTCCTTACACTAAAATGAGCTTTTTTTCAAGTACATTATTTTTTTAACCCTTCCTGCTCACGTTCTAAAAGTTCTAAAAGTTCGACGCCGGTCACACGGTGACACATTGACCCCAGCCATGTTTAAACGATTGCCACGTTGCCAGTATCGTTCCGAACGACTCATAAAAATTCAGGACGTTAGTTTGAACCTTTGAGAATGAGAATATCGTGGGAACAAATTTTTTAGAAATTTTCAAAATGGCGAAAAAAATCAGGGAGGAGGGAATACGCCAAAAAAAAAAGGAATTTTTTACTAAAAAAATCATGGGGTCATTTTTTGACACCCCAGGGACTAGGAAGGGTTAATACGTTTATTTTTTCATGAAGGATATGGCTCATGGAAAAAGTATTTGTTATCGAAACGAATCCGCATGCATGCAATCGGATGCCGAATTGTTTGAAAGTTGTCTGGGGTCTAACAGCCCCACGTGGACAAAACACGAGTTTGCGAAGGGATGGATAAGGATATGGATAAGGGTTGAAAAAAATTAATCGAATAAAATGATTTTTCCATAAATGTGCAATGAATACCGAAAAAAAACAGCTCTTTTTTCCGAAATCGAACTCGTTGCATGTACAATGCAATTAGGAAATATTTAATTGGTGTACTTTTCGCGTCGCAGAGTGGAAAAAAAACACGACGAAATGTGTAATTTCCTCAGGGATTAGATGAAAATGATGAAAAGCTCACCTTCATGAGTACGAGTATAACCAGAGTACAGAGGCCGAGAAGAGTGTCCCAAGGATTAATTTTATTGAGATTGGAAAATATTGCTTTCACAGCATCGAGAAAATCTTCGGCTCTTCCAGGGATACCCAAAAGGGATTTAAACTGAGAGGCGGCAATGTTGATTGCAGCTGCCGAGGTAAAGCCCGTAATCACCGGTAACGATATAAAATCCAACAAGAAACCTGCGAGTAAAAATGTTATTTAAATAAAACATACATTTGCCCTACAAAAACAATAAAAAAAACATGATCCTCGATATGATCTCGATTTCGATGGTTTTTATCGAATTATAAAAAAAAAAAATCTCCCTCACGACGCTGCGGAAATTTAGGTGAATTTTCGAGATAATCAGACGATCTGTAAACGCAGCCTCACGTCTATGATGAGTAATTGTGTAGAAAATACGTAATTGAAATTTAAGCGCAGTAGAAATTCCGTTATCCGAGCTTCCACCATCCGTAACATCTTCGTTATCAAAAGGCCGACCCGCTCGACGTCGAATTTTTAAGTACTGACCTAGATGAAAAATTCCGAGAACCGCGATGATGCAGCCTTTGAGAAAACAGATGAGTACCGCGACATTCGGACCAAACTGTGATACGAGAGGCTGCACCATCAGTGCCATTATCGCCGTTGGTCCGATAGTTATGTTGGGACATGATCCGAATAGTATGTAGACGAATGACGCCATGAATGCAGCGTACAGCCCATACTGTAAATATTAACGAGGAAAAACAGACCTACGTAGAATATATTAATTTTAATGTAAAATTCTGCCATAAGCAATAAATCGTGTGAAGCCAAATGATGCCATGAAAGCAGCATCCAGCCTTTACCGTGTGTGCTTTGACAATAATTTTACTGCACAATGAAAACAAATTGACGTCGACGAGTAAATAAAATACTACATTGAATTTTTCAGGAAACATCGAATGAGTCACGAATGAATTTATGAAGGCAGTTCGAACATGAGCGATGCCCTGTGGCGTTGAACGAACGCGGCTGCATAGTTCGTCGTCGCGTCGCCCAATTGTCTTCTCCGCCTCGACCAATATCAATTTTGAGTCTCTCCGTCAAAAGCGAAAACGGTTATTTCCAAAGTGTCGGATCGTTCAAAAACTCGGTCGTGCAGATGACGCGACAAACCACGACAGCCTCGTTCGTTCCATTCCATCCTTTGACTCATTTACGGTTTAATTATTCCAAAAATGCATGGCATTTTGATCATATTTTTCTCACACATTTGCGCTCTCACATTTCCGGATGTCCCCTACTCGGGACAAACGCTAGCTACGCTTTAACGAAATGAAAAAATAATCGTTTGAAATTTTTCTATTATCGTCGATTTTTTTATATGAATTTAAAATGTGAAAAAAGTTACATTATTTCTATAACATCGATGTATTTGTCATAATAGTCACTTCTTCGGCTTTGAAAAAAAAAAACAAAAAAGTCTCTGCGCCTCACCCTGGATGTACAATTTTAAGGGTAATCGCGATTGAAATCCCCAGTGGAATCAGCGAATTTAAAGATTTATGTGAGACCGAGTCTCCGAAATTGCAGGGGAATTTACGGAGCATGACGAGTCTCTGCTGGTCCAGCTCGTATACGCTCTCGTGCTCATCGATCGTTTAATTGCGATGCAATGGAGAATTCATTAAAATTTATCCCTGCAAGAGAGGAATTACCTCGGGATTGAGACCTGCTACTACTCCATAAGCGATTCCCTGGGGTATAGCGGTCAGACCGACCGTGATTCCCGCCAGAGCATCTTGAAATATCCATGTTTTTTTGTATTTGGGCGACCAGCTGATTATCGGCAGGCGTCGCTTTACGTAACCGATCGCCGAAATTCCAAGCTTCACTGTAAAGTGCCTCATTTTCTTACAACAATTCGATTACTCGGTGGCTCAACAAAAACGAGCAATTTTGCATTTTTCGAAACATTTAAATCGATCGAATCGATTTCCGTCATGCTTACTCACTTTTTATAAATTGAAAAACAAAATATCCATGAAAATCCTGATCATTCGTCCTCTGTCGTAAGCTCGAACGTCGCTTTTGTATTTCGATGAATGGCACGTTTAAAATTTTCTCGAAAACTGTTGATTTAGCCATAAAAGCGATGAAAAACGATAAGACGAGAGAAATTGAGCATATTTGTGTACGATTTTCTCCAACGAAAAATTGATTACGCAGAGTGCGAAGATCGACGTCGTATCGCAGAGTAGCACCGAGAGCGACTGAAAGTCCCTCTCGTTTGTAATCGTCCGGCTGTGTCTGTGTATATATTCCGAGCATCGAACGTTATCAGAATGAACTCGACTATCCTCCATAATAATCTTACAGGTTGTATAATCAGTGGAAAAAAAATGATGGACTGGATGACGTTTCGCCAAGCATTGAATTATATGAAAATTAACAAAATCTTATTCGCCTTCTACAGATTATTTTCTTCCCGTCGTTTATTATCATTATTATTACCTCCCACGGTGGTTTGATCCAATCAAATTTTTCGTTGAAGAAAAAAGAAGAAGTTTCTTCAATTTGCACGATTAAACGTTTTTCTTCCTCATTGTTGGCTTTATCCAATCGAATTTCCGGTGAGAGAAAGATCGAGAGGAGAATGTCTTTTTCAATTCTGCGTTTAGTTTCTTTTTTCTAAATTTCAATTCGAACTGACCAGTGGGATGCTTTGCTAACTGATTGATTTTTTTATGGTTGCATGTGATCTTGCCAATCTTGATCGTGATTTCGTATCAAGGAATGCATGTCAGAGATTTTTATCTCTTTTGCATTTGAATTGAAATGAGATGTTTCTGTACGTTCTCAGCATCCCACGCAAACTCGACGCATTTAACGTGTTGTATGCTCGGAATGAGACGCAGAGGAAAAGCTCTCACGGATTTATCTCCGCGAGTGATTAACACCTCGGATTTTCGTATGTTTTGTGAACAAAAAATCCCGGAAGTCTCTAGGGAGGAATCCTGCATCTTGAAGGCTAAAAAAATATTGTTGCCACTTGTCATGTCGTCGAGCTCGACTATTTTCGACGTTCCAAATTTGCGCAAAAACATGCTTCGGAATAGCCGGCGACGGATGCAGCATGAAGATGAAAATACATTCGGTGATTAAAACTGTCTTCGTTGCATCTCAAAAAAGACAAAAAAAAAACAGTCCACGATCTCTCGTTTCTTACATCGAAAAATAAGAAGCGAAATGTTTTGCAACGATTTATGTAATTGCAATTATGTGAGTACGCGGTAATGACGTAATGAATAACAAGTTAGGTAAGTCAGGCTTTTCAGATGGTTATCTTGGAAATTTGGTGATTAAATCTGGCGATAATACTATTTCAGGCTGTATGAAATGGCGTAAAGGGTCAGATCTTTATCAAAAGCGTCTTCCAGTAATCGTTCATCGATAATTACGTAATGCGACGAAAATTTTTATCTGCGATAGTAGAAAAAAATTGTACGCCAGTCTATTCGCATTTTTTTCATATTTTCATTTTTTCATGCCGTACTTTTCATTGAATCTTTCTTTGTATCGCAAAGTACGTAATTCCGTTTTCGAAAAAAATAAGCGAGTGGTATAAAGCTCGATGAAATAAAAATTGAAAGTAGAGAAAAGTTTGAATGTTGAAAAAAAGTTTTTTGTATTTTTGAGTGACCGATCTCTGTTCGCTCGCTGTTGGAATTTGTACTTTGCCTGAAATTCAAGAATTTCAAAAACGTTTTTCACGATCGAAATCCGATGCTGTTACAATTTGACTTCACGTTTTGCGAAAACGAAATACCATATTTTTCCCTCGGATTTAGTGGCTCGATAGAGTAATCGTCAATATTTGGAGTTCGTTCGAAAAATTATCGCGTACGTTTTGTTTCTATATCGTTTTCACAAAAACGCGGTTTTCTCGGGTCATCGAGTTGTAATTTCTTTTATGGACCAAGTCAGCTGCTGAAATCGAGTCTCACACGAGATCGAACAGAGATGAGACAGTGCGGGACACTCGTGTGTCACCCGAGCGCATACGGCGAGGTTTTTCGGAGGGAAAATTTGTCTGCATTCGCGGGGTAGTTGGGAAGCTGCGAGGCGCCTGCGCGAACCAAAGTTTCGCCTTGAAATAGAATGCGGGAAAGCGTGTCTGAAAATTCCATCAGTGCCGCGCGATACGGCAAACCCAACGCGAGCCTGACCCTCACCGGGGTCTCGTTTCACCCGCGAAACCTCGCAAAAACGATTAGAATCACTGACACGAGAATCTTCGAGCGGCAAAAACTGTTTTCTTCTTTCGAAAATTCAAAAAAAAAAACGAAATAATTCGAAAACCGATGATATCAAATTAAAAGCAAAAAAAACGCCATGATTTCGATCTTATCCACCTGTGGAGCATACAATCGCACACACGGCGCATATAACGAAATCTCAATACATCGTGATAAACAATCATCTCGCTCGAAAACAACGTTGCATAATAGCCAGAGAGAAAAAAATATTCCATCGTTGATCTTGGATTATTATCATCATTATCATTATTACTGTATATTTGAATTTGTTTGTTAACGCGATTGATGTTCGTCGCGCGTACGATTGTGATAACAAAAGTGCATTGCCTCGATATAATCTCGAATTATTTTCAACTATACAGCACCGTATGTCTTTTTTTTTTATTTTCAAAATATGCATACTTTCAAACGTTCTTTATCGCCATTTGACGATCAACCACAATGCTCTTCTTTTTTTTTAAATAATACTGCTAATTTTACGACTTATTTTGAAAAACAAATTTTCCTCGAAATATTTCGCCAACAGACGTATACGAACGGAACTTTGAACAAAGCTTCAGGGCGCTAATTCGCGAGAGACGCGGCATTATTTATAGACTGAGGTTTCGCAATAAAATTTTATTAAACAATACAGCTTGGACGTAAAGATCGCTCGAGTCTCTTGAGATTTGATTCTACAATATAAATCAATGAAAAATTAATGATGATTACATTTAAAATCGGTTTTTGATCGGCGTACGAAAAATTCAACCTAAATTGCATCGAAATTGTATTTTTTTAAATCGAGATGATGTAATTATGGTCGACGAAGCTCGTGAATTCCGTACTGCAGTTTTTCAAGAAGATAATGTTGGAAAAAATGTCACGTGGCTTTCAGTGACTCGTAGGAAGCATGAAGCTGTGATTAAAACGATTTAGCGCAGCATCACACCGAGAGAGAATCGCGGAAGTGCGCGCGAGGATGATTTAGAAGAGGAATAATGCGAAAAGACGTACGATATTGTTAAAAAAACATCGGTGCGTAATTGAAACATCTCGAGAATGAAGAAGGAAAAATAGTAATACTGTAATGATGGTCCATCACACTTGCGTCAGAGTGCGAACGAGATAAACGGTAAACGCATCCATCTCGTCGTTCCTCGTATCAGCTTACCCTGCCTCTCGATTAATTACATCTGTTCAACGAGCTAATAATTGAAAAAGTGCTGACGGAATAAAAGACGTGTTTTGTGGAAAAAGGAAAAGAGAAACGTTTTTTTTATTGCCCTGCCGGACAAGTTCCTCTCGAGTCGCGACTGCTGAGACGTTCATCTCAGACTCCGTCGTGAGAATATACATTTTGCCGTTAAAGTCGAGATAACGCTGCGGATGTCGGCGAAATAAAGTGCGAAACGGCGAATTTTCAAAATTACACGATTTTATTTTCTTTTTTTTTACCGCGTTACGAGCGAAAAGTGCTTCGATGATAATTACGAAAATATACACACGACGAATATACGCGAAGACGTGACGCGACGGCAGGACATGACTGTTTTTTTTTAATCACCCTACGTACGAAAGAGTGTCCGTTGTTTTCCAAGTAGACTTTTTTCACCTCAGCATACTCGAAATTATCAGTTTATTGCCCGAAAGAAATTCTCGAGAAAAAAAAGAAATTTCAAATGCGATTAATCCCTCACTGCATAACGGTACCTTTTTCACGTAATTAATATAGAATTTTCCCACTTTTTTTATTTTAATTGTTTTTCTAACTCGTAGCATACATTCGCAAAATTTTTGAAAACTGCTGATTCTACCTCGACTATACGAGCGAATTATACGAAAATCGTAAGGGGAAGAAAAATTGGAGTCTGCAACGTGCGAATCCTGCGTTAATTAAATGGGAAAGGTATCGTAATTTAGGCAGAGGTTGATGGTACTTGATTCTTTTTTTTTGCATTTTTTTTTAACTATAAACTAAATGATTCGCATACCCAGGGGAAAAAAGTTAATCCGGAAAATATTGGACACCCTAATTATATTTGCATAATGTGTGCAATCTCATGTATGAATTCATGTTAATGAGTGTAAATAGTACATGCATTTTAATACGCTGCATTTTAATACGACAATAATTACACGACATTTCAAGTGCAGTGACTCGACTCGATACGTGCGAAATAAATATAATCGCGCTGGTACGTCCGTGCAGAGACGGTTCTTTGGACATAAAAAAACATTTCGACGGTTCATCCATGCGACGGATTAATATCAATAGTCTTTTGTTACTCTCGCTCCTGTCTTTTGACAAACTGAGACTTCGTGAATCGAGAAATTGAATCAACCTCGTTTCTCAGCTCGAAGAGTGTTATTAAAAACCCGATGAGATCCTCGTTTCATCCGGAGGAAGAAAAAAGAGGAAACTCGCTTCACGCTTCAATTTCGTATCTTTCATCGAGATTAAATCTCGCGGACAAACGAGGTGAGAGATTTTTTGCCATTCGTCGTTTTTTTTTGTGACTTATAACTTTTATAAATTTCCCGAACCGAGCTATCATCGTGAAATTCACCAGGCGTTGATTTCCCCCTCGTTTACGTGGACGTTTAATACATTTTTGTAGCTGACTTTATGAAAATCGTTTTTCATTAAATTTATTCACGAATTAAACGATAATTTTAATAAAATGAGATTGACGAGCGCACACTCGAATCGATCATCTTTCGCGCCAGATTTCACTCGACGTATTGATCAGCTGTGCGATAATTATACTTGAGCGTTGATTAACGATGCTTGTTGAAAGTACGATTTCGCTAAATTTGAAAAATGTCTCCGTGAATTGTAAATAAGTATCGCTGCACAATTCCGGATAAATTGTCGTGATTTATGAGATGAAACATTGTGGAGTTGCAAATTACGGTATCCTGGAGAAGAAATATCCTGTAAAACAGCAATGCAAATCAGCTGATGATATAAAAATAAAAAATGTTATAATATGCAATAAATCGCGCGTTTTGTATAATTCGATAATTGTACGATTATTATAATATTATTATCCCAACAACGCAAACGCAACGCAATTGTTGAATAAAAATCAGAGAGACGCCGAGCGATCAAAGGGGTGTACGAAGGAAACAATTTATTTCGAGTATATATTTTTTCCTAAAGATTTTTGTATAAACCACCTTCACTCCAGAACCAATCTCCAAGGTTTTTTTCGAGTAGTCACGTGACCGCACGAATTACGCGTTAGACGACTCATGGGGGTGAAATTTGAAAAACTTCGCGTTTCGATGAATAACAATATTGATAATAATGACGAAATGCGTCTCGGTGTATTATATATATATCTTTTTTTTTAGAAAGTCCCGATCATTTGCGAAACCCTCGTGTATCGTATAAGATTGGTGCAAAGTGGGTCACAATACATACCGACGTGTCATTACCGCAGCCACGCAATTGAATTTTCGAAGAAGAGACAGCATTTATTTTAATGCCTTCCGTGGGGGGTCCGGTTGATGTATCATTTTTATTTTTGGCATTTCGTAGCAGATATTCATTTGTTTGCATCAAGGCTTTGGCTTGTCTCGATTTTCATCCCTCCTGCCTCTAGATTCGCGCGAAGCTCTACACCAGAGGGTTCATGAACGAGTCACGTGCTAGCGTTCATCCCAACCCCTACGAGACACGATACAGATACCCCTATGCGCGGTGTCTACCGTCACTAGAGCCCTTTCCGCACTCTACTTCATAATTTCGATGGTTCGGATTAACGATGCATCATTAAAGCGATGTGTGATACTCGCCATCGAAATTTGGAAAAATTCTCCGGCAAAATGACTGACGATTTTGGAATTTCGGAATTTTGAAACTTTTTTTAAGGAGACGGGACATTTTTTTTGCAATGTTTCGAAATTCGATAATCGCCAGTCCTTCCGTAAATATTCACAGCGAATTTCAAATCGATCGGATTGATTGTTTTTGCGTAAGAGTATTTTTCGTCTTCGAGGTGGCGAGCGCGCGTCACCTTAAGGAGGTTCACGCGAATTTAGTGGTACCAGAAAATGATTACTTTGCGGCTTGAAATTGTGCACATTTTAGAAAAGTATATATCGTACAATTACCATCGTAATTATTCATGGAACTATGAATAATTGGTTCCATAAATAATTAAGGAGTCAATGATTATTTTGAGAAAAATATTCATAAAAGTGTCATTTTTGAAATTCTGATACGTACGACCTTAAGGCAGAAATCGTCTTGCGGCGGTGATTCTTGTTTTTCTGAGGTAGATTTTTTGACCTACGTTGGGTCATCAAAAACGAATATATACGAAAGTAGAATATGCAGAGTACAACGATGAATTTATAAAATTTTGTTACCGTTGAGAACGACTCACAAATAAAAGTAGACCATTCCTGCTTAATTGAGGTTAATGAGCAATGACGACGTCCACTATGAAAGATTTTTTATTCTACGATTATAGTACGCAAGTATTTTGAATATATTTATTTTTGTAAATTTTCGATAGTCATCGAATAATCCAAACAAATATGATACACATAGTTTTAAGAATGAAAAAAAAATAATTCTCTCTCTTCCTATTTTTGACGATCAAAAAAGACAAAATTTGGTTTTCCTATAAGGCCACGGGTGAACCCCTCAAAAAATAGCGTTATTCAAATTACTGCGATTAAATCTCAATAAAACGCGCAATGTGTAAAGGCGCGAAGAAAAAACGTTGAGTTTTTTTTATTTTTCATGTTCCCACCCCGAAAGGTGGTAGTATTTTATCCTCATGGCGAAAGGATTTTGCTGCACATTTATCCTAGAACCGGCGCATCGGGCATGTAATGTCCCCACTTGATTAATAAGGAAAAATTGCCACGTCGGATATTTTCGTGTTTTTTCTGCATTTGAATATTTTTTTTATGATCCTTTCGTGTTGCGACAAGATTTTTATTGTTTTTTCCGAGATTCCTGCACTCTCTTGGAAAACTCTTTGTTTGTAATTTCACCTACATATACGCCATGTGTCCATAGGGGTAGTTTTGTTGAAACCTGCTCGAATGAAAAACGTTGAGATACAGGAAAAAACGGAAATATCCTGAAGACATTTTTCCCATGTCAGACAAAAGAGGGAAATTGACTCGCAATATTTCGACTCCAGAACGAAGGTACACAGCCACCTCCTCTTTGGGGGATGATTTTTAAGAAGAAATTCCAAGGTTTTTTTGGCTCTGGATGAATTTCAATTTTTTTTATCACTCTAGGGTGCATATACCGTGATGCGAACGTACCGGAAGTTGCCATATTATTTGCAGAGGACAGGAAAGAAGCCCTTTAACGTAGTTTCGCTTTGTCAATTACGTGAAATATGCAATTATCTCGAAACTCGTTTTTCTTCGATTTACGCTGCGGGACTGGAATTTGTCAATTACTACGCTTCGCTCGATCTGCCGCCCGATTTTTCGTTACTCCTTCCTGCAGCCAATAAACACGTTACTCGTGAAATTCACGAACACCTGCCGCGCGAGGGTTGTTTTTTTTCCCGAAATTGAATTTCGCCGTTGTCTCTTCAAAGACTCCTGTCTTCTTCGGCAATTGCCTTCTTTGCCATTTTTACAAATTCATGCTTTGATAAAATTACGTAACTTTCTGCACATTTATAAGGTATTAATGATCAAATTAGGGGTGGAATCTGAAACAGCCGCTTTTGGCGGTTTTTCGTACTGCAAAAATTGACAATTACGATCGATAGGATCGAATATTTTCCAAGTCGATAAAATATCCGGCCTTCCATCGAATAAATTGATTTTAATCAATCAAAATCGATCAAGAATTTCGTTCCAACGACCTTCATCTCACGACTGCCAAAGTTGGACGACTTTTGAGTCTAATTTTTTTGTTTTTTAGACTGATTGCTAACAATAGAAAATCCCGCGGAAATTATCGGGGAAACATAAATCAGTGTGACAAAAAACGCATCTTAAATACTTCGCGAGGCAACTACCTTAAGGTCAAACTCGATTGACATTGATAATCAAGGAGAGGGGTATTTAAGAATAAAGGATTTAAAATGAAGGCATTGTCCCGGCGATGTTCATTGCCCACTCGTTTCTTATCTTTTTCTCGGTCATCCTCATCGACGTTTATCTTACACGTACATTAAAATCGACGAATTTTTTGCCTGGACTAATAAGTACACACGTGTTACGAGCGATGAAACAAGCACGTGAGCGAAGTTTCGCTCTATAAATGGTGAATATACTTGCATATATATGATATACTTAATACGCGATAAATATATTTCCGAACGGAAGGTACAGGAACGCGTGAAAAATATACCAGAACGCGAATGTTCTCATCCGTTCTACAGAGACATACAACTAAACATGTACAAACGTCTGCCAAAGCATAGAAGAATCTCCGCAAGAGATGCAACCATCGACGAAGAACCCTACAGCTTCCTTCAAAAGCTGATAAATTACTTTTTTACCCTATTGCCACTTGTGTTAAGAAAACATCAGTAAATTTTAATATCAGTAAAAAAAAATAATAAAATCGTTGCATAATGGGTGTAGAAAATTATCGATTGTTTAAATAAGAATCCACACGTAATTCTCGCCAACTTTGTAAAATTTTCAACTTCATTTTGAAAAAACCACGATTATAGTTTGTTTAGTTTCAATAAATTATTTTTTTCCAAAAAAACATTGCTTTTTGAGTAACTATTCAAGAATTCAATTGTGATTCAGTAAGATTAACTTTTATTCGGATAAATCTCATAGGTACGAAGCTTCGATATTTTATTTACTGATAATGTGCTCGCGAATCTTTTTTTTTTTCATTGTACAGAGGCAATGACGAATTCGTCGGACAATTTTTGAATTCAACTGTAGAAATAACGGTTTCAACTTTCTACGTTCGATGTACTGCCGTGTGCGACCCTCACGGCATAAACGGGAACTTTTGGTAACTTGAACACGAGACTCTCAACAGCTGTTCGCCTCTATGTGGCGGCAATAAGCGCGAACCTTTGAACTCCCGTTTCGCTCGATTCGCGGTTTTCGTCCTCACTCGCTCCGATGTCGAACTAATAAACTTTGCCCACACGAGCAAACATACTTAATATTATGCCTCGATTCCGTACTGTCAATATAGCTGATTACTCATTTTTTTTTAAATATCATATCATAATACATCGTACTCGTTGTTTATAAATGTTATATTATTTATATGAGTGTCCCAAAACTCGAGGGTAATATTTTTTCAATCCGACCGAAGTTTGATGAATTTTATTAGTCGTCAAAGTTCGAGCCAATAGTACAGCATCTCGGAAAGTGTAAACATTACGATTTCTTTGGACATTTTGCCATATGCTTTATTTATAATTGTATGAAATATGTGAGAAACAATTATGAAGTGAAAATTGATTACATCATCAATTTTCACACCCACGATTGGAGTGCAAGAGTGGAACATTTCCACACGTTTTTTCTCGCGTCACATTTGAATCTCGTGTTGCATCTCGTATGGACCGATACACTTAATACACCAAATGCATTTTGGAAAAATGCCAAAACTATTCGAAAATAAACCATAATACGAAGATTCTAAAGCCAAATCGAAGTTGCACAAGATTTTGGCCTCGTCTCGTCTCCCTAATCTGGCAGCGGGTATTTCAAGCTTAAGGCTCTTGTGCATTTCGAGATACTCGACGTAAGTTTCTCTTTAATTTCATTGGCAGGCAAGTGGAATAAAATATGTTTATATCAATTAAAGTTATACAAATCAATCAAACATGTTTTCAGTATTACGTTTGTTGTTTTCATTGAAACTGCAGACAGACATTGAGAGTGAAAAAGTTTCAATGCCTGTTTGGCCAACCCGAAGGAGGGACCTGTCGATCGACGTTTTCGGCCCTACTAGAAAACGTTTAGTTTCAGACTTTATTTCGTCGTGCAAAAAAAATGTTTTTTCAAAAGTTTTTTCTGCCTTAGAGCTGAATATTCCTGTTGTCCGCTAGGACAGAAAATACGAAGTTTCTAATTTCACTTCACCCCTGCCGGAATTGTATTCGCTCATTGAAAAACTCTCTTACAAGAGTTCTTAAATCAAGGGTACAGCGCAAAAACGCAAAGAAATTGATCGCAATCGACAATTTTCTTCCTCGTCGGTAGATTTTTATTAATAATTTTGTACCATCGATGTAAGATAAAAATTATTTGTCTACTCAAAGTGTTTTCATTGTTCTCGCGTTTATTCAATTTTTCCAAAGATTTTTGAAATCGTTCATTCTTTGCAGCTTTCTTGAAATATTAATGGTGCATGTTCACGGAATCACGGGAAATGTTTGTAAAAAATTTCAGGCTCCACAAAACCGTGAGGTTCATTTTTTATAAAAAATAGTTGTGGACAGAGAAATGTAATGTCGAATGCAAAACCATTTTTTTCCCATGTTCTTTAAAGGGGAAATTTAATATTCCAAAAAGCTCAGTTTGCAATTGAGCTAGAGTTTTCTTGTGTGAAAATACCTCTTTGATGTGCGTTATCATTTTTTAAAATTGAAGAAAACAAGGAAATGTTGCTGAAAAATAAAACACCCTAGCGAATACGCTTCGCTCGATATATACGTTCTTCGCTTCCGGTTCCCAGTTTCAAATACGCGCATAATGCAGCGTTTCATTTCATCACAATGCAATAGCACTTCCTGGAATATAATAGAAGTGTAACAGAGATGCTCGCGTCACTTGTCGTGGTCCATATCGCAAATTTGATTATCTTCCTTTGTGTGATATGCTTTCAGATTCCGAGTACTAAATGCATGATAATATTTTGATTATACGAATTCACAATCAAGAGTGTTAGTCGAGCTCATTTGAGGCAATTTTTGTAAAGAAAAAGATCGCGATTTTTCTACTTTTTTTCCCAATCAGTGGTGCAGGTAAATAATTTTTTTTTTAACCAGCAACTGATTCTTATAAAAAATATATCGGTCCTAGTTATCAAAGCCGTCCTTAGAATTCCTCTGAGATCGTTAACTCATGAGGAATCGATGATCGAACGCAAAATCGTGACCTTTCGTTCCACGAACTTCATCTCAACAAAACATGGCCGTAAAGGGACTTCCGGAACATGAAATTGTAGGTAAATGATCAGGCTAAAATCGACTCTGGTGCTGCAATTGTGCCAGCAGAGTCTCAACTCACACTCACTCAACTCTATTACGTACCGAGTCACAAGAGAATTTCTCAAACGTTTCATCTAACGTTTGGACCAACTCTCAAGTGTGGTAATTCGCGAGTGTATGTCAGCTCACTTTCGCAGCAAGCCTCCGGTAGCCTCAACTTTCACGTCATAACTGGCGCGATAGTCTGAAAAAAATATCAAAATCAAAGAATTTTGGAAAAAAATTGTTTCGCGACATTTTTTTTAGTTGCAAAATAGCTTCTGAGAGAAGAGAAATATTCCAGAGAAACTTACGATAACAGAGACTTTGATAAGATTCAACATGCTTTTTTTCATCTCGATACGATCATTTTTCACGGAGTAGCAGTTTTTTTTAACGTCAGCAAGAAATGTGGAAAATTCGCTTGTTTCTTTCATTTGTGCGCAGAGTGTATGTCTATTTATTTATCATTATTTTATATCATCAAAATTATAGGGATTTTCCAAAAACTACGAGCTAAAATTACTTACATCTCGGAGCTGAGTGGAAAAAATCTTAAGAAAAGTTACGAAATTTTCGGAAAAAATGTCCACTTTTTCATTGGTCTGGGATGGAAACTTTTATACAAAATTGCAGTGCAATCGACAAAGAATACACATCTAAACGGTGAATCCTATTAAATTTTCGTGCTGCTCTCCAAATTCAACACAATTCTTGAAAAAACCACTTTTAGCGAAAAAACGGCCTAACATATTCGATTGAGGCTCCTCCAATACATTTCAAATAGCCAAGCGAGCCGTAAGTCACATTTTATCGAAATTTTTCTACTATATTTAATTGTCTATTAGCAACAATAGTGTCATTTTAGAAAACACAAAAATCATTGTGGAATAAATTATGGTAATTCATTGAAAACTTCACTGCATTGAACACTCAAGGGTATGAAGGGTATGACGTCGTGTATGAAAATTAATTACGCTAATGTATTACGAGTTCCGATTTACTCGAACGTGCTGCTCACCTCTGAAAATCATTGGATATCATACAGCCATGTCGAGACTAATTAAATGTTTTTATATTCTTCATTTTTTTCTACCTATAAATATGAAATTCGACGTAACAGAAAAATGTGTAGAAAAAAATGATATTCCTCATTATTTTAATAAATATTACCAAAAATATGAGGCTTAATTTCTATTTTTAATTACAGTGAGATGCACGATTACCGAAAGAACGAGGTTAAATTTTATTCCATTTTTCTCGGGCGCCAGTAATCCAATTAACCGAATGTCAAACGTGAAACTTTTGCTTCTGTTTAAATATCGTAATTGGAGAAAAAAAAAACAAACGCGATTAACGTGAAACAAACAACACGTTTGTATTAATATAATTAGGGTGAAAAATGGTCGATTTTTTAAATATCAATTCACGAGTGATTTTATTTACTAATTCAATAAAATATTCGGTATAAAAATATCTGAGATATTATTTCATATTTATAATTTTCCGTTGCATTTTATTCATCCGCAAACGCAACAGCTGCAATGCAATATCCGAACGAAACGATGCGCAGCGAACGCATATCGCTGGAGCATGTTTCCGCCTAGCAGTCATGATACTTTGTCCCAGAAACGTTTGTCCAATAGCAGATGCCTTACATCAGTAGCAGGCCGACGGTATCTCAATTCATATCATTCGATGTCGTCAGAGCGTCATAATTAGCGAGATTTTATGTATGCGCAGATCCAGCAAAGAGACACAAGTCAGAGTTTCAGGCGACAGACACGGAAGTGAAGCCAACGCGTGATCCACATGCATATATAAAAGCAAGTACGTGCTCGAACATCTCGGAGTAGTAAAGCTAAATATTAAAATCATCCGAGCAAAAGTTTCGACAAATACGAAAAGAGAGATTATTTTTGCCAACAATCTTTTTCGATCCCTTATAATTGTGTACATAAATTAAATGAACAACGATTATGAACATTCCTTAAATCATGAAGCACAATTGTTATCGCCTTGATTATACAGACGTTCCAATAGACACTAAGTTTTTTCTTTTTTTTTTCAGCCCTTTCTTAATAACTCTTCGATATTATTATTGTCTCGAGTCTTTGCGTGTCATACCTTCTGTGTTTTTATTTTCAAATTTTCATACCATCGTCAAGATTTTATTCCCAGAACATCCTGAAGGTGGTACTACCCCAAACCGATTTGAGACGAAAAGTTTTATCATTTTCAAGAAATGTCGTCCACCGTAGGCTCTTTTACTCTGGCAAAACTGAAAAAGTATCGACCGTTTCATCATCGGGACATTTATGATTGAAACCGAATTTTTTAACACGCGTCGCATGGACAAATTGTACACTTTATTATGTATGTGTGTAGAAGAAAAAGAAAATTTCGAGAAGAATATGAGAAAATATCAAATGAAAAATTTACGACGATGATAAAAAGATATCTTATTGTGTTTCACAATAAATTTTCAACATTTACTTTTTTCGTCCCCTTTTTCCTCAGGTTTTGGTAGTAAAAACCATGCGACGTTCCAAATGTATGCATTGGAAAATGAAACTGACGTTTTCTCACGAGACTTGTTACCGATTTTACGGCTTCAAAGTTTGAAAATATTTGTAACTAATTATCGAAAGGAACCGTCGCGACGGTACTACGTAAAAAGGTTCATCGATACTGTACGGTAGCTCCACAGGACTTTTCCACTTTCTCAACTAAACCATCCCGAGTTTTTCCGAGCTGTTTCACCGGTTCAACGTTACAAGAAATCAAGTATACGTTTGCGATGTTTTTCTTCTGACTTATTCAGCTGTTTTTAAAGTAAAGTTTATCTCTTTCGAGAGACACTCTTTATTGGTTGCACGAACAAACAAAGTTTACAAAAAAAAAAAAATTGCACATTTTTTACCGATATTTTTAGCAGTCTCAATGTTACTGTGTGTCCAGGAAAAACCGTTTACAAAAAACGAGTGAAAGTTGAGTAAAAATGGATACAGTAATTCGAGCGATGATGGTAAATTTACTGTAAATTTTATACAAGCTGTTACGTGACGAGAAAAATCAACGGAAACTTGACATTAAGGGGGTATTATCGCCTAGAAGCTTGCTCTTTAAGAAATTTTCAGAAATTATTTAAAAATCAAACTTCTAGACGGTAATACCCCCTTAAGTTCAACATGCTTGAAAAATGATATTTTATCATGAGACGCACGAAAGTAGATTTACTCAGTAAGACAAGTTGGATGCACTTGAAATTTATAAACGAAAAAATACATTAAATACCCCTCGGAGGTTCGAATTATCAAAGAAATTGGACCGTTTTGTTTGTGTCTGTTTGAATGAAAGGAACTTGACACGAATTTAAGATCGCGAGGGTGGAGAGTAAAAATCTCGTTCATGAGGTAAGCGTTCTTGCGAACAGCTCATAAACTTGAACGAATTTGAAACTCTGCCAAGTACGTTCTCCCAGTTGTGTGATTTAGCTATCCAGTTATATAGACTGCGTTTTCCTGGCGTTCCCTAAGGCCAAAAGGACAATCTATACTGTATCCTCAGGATATTTTAAAAATAATGTGAAGAAGAAAATGAAAGCGTAAAAAAACTTTCTTGCTGTGTACAAAAAAGTAAAAATATTACAGGGGAGAGCGGGGCATGACGGCCCGCTTAAGAGAATGCTCAATTTTCGTGTACCTTTAAGGACGTACTTGGGTGAACTCGAAGATCACTTTCGCTGCTGCATTTTTTTTTTTTTTGAAAAATTATCATCCTAGAAAGTCACATAAAAAAATGTCGACACTTCCACCATGCCTCTTCGATGATATTAATTGTTAAAAATGTGAATTATAACTTGGTAACAATCGGTAATGAAAATATGATTTAAAATTGAGATTTTAATTTATAATATAATCTTGTATTTATATAAATTATGTAATAAAGTATATGCGTGCAGAAAAATTTGCTGAAAAATTGTTGAGAAAAGAACTACATTTTGAAAAATTGCAGGACACTTGTTTTCTATTTATTCGTATATTTTTGGTAATACACTTGAGTGTCTTTTTATTTTTCGACATTTTGAAATTCGCTTTCATCGGAATTGAATCAAGAAGTCGTTCATCACACGCGTTGGAAACGAGTGACGAGAAATCGCGTAAAAAATGTACGATTTTTTCATGCATAATTTGGAATATTTTTTAATTCTTTAAAAGTTTTCGTCAGATTCAAAATTGATCGCTGATTTTAATGGAAAATCGATTGACGAAAATGTGCTCCCTTGAAATAAAACAAAATCAAAGCAACGGGAACATTGACTTTTTCGTTTTGTATATAGCGACAGTTGTAAAAAAAGACAATTGATATATTTACTGATTGATGCCTTTATTTTACGTAACTTTTATTACAGGCTTCTGATCGATCATCTCAATAACTTTTTTATGCTTTGCGATCTGTGGGTTTACCGCATCACGCATGTTCACATTGTAAGATTGATCTTTTTCATCAAAAGTTCCAACTTTGTTGCAGACGTGAGCACCAGTTGCCCAGCGAAAAAAATAATAATGGAAGCGTGTGAATGTGAAAATCTTTTATATTTTTTTGGCGTCGACATTTGGGATAAAACAGACTACATTCGACTGGACCGAAATGGGCTTCATAAATAATTCCATAGGCCAGACATCACTCTATTTTTAAAAAAACAGGCTATTAAATAAAGACGAAACAGCATTTACACAGATACCTGAAATAACCGAAATGGAGACCATTTTAGTTTATTGTTATTTGCACGTTATTTGCACTTTAATCTTTATCTCGAATAATCGTTCACACTTGTGTGGACAAGAGTGCGACCACGACCATACAAATGGATGTTGTTTTTCAGTTTGTTTTTCGAATATAATTTTTGAACAATTGAGCTGCCAGAACTCTGACAGTACTTTTGCGTAGATCGTACTATAATTTTTTAAAACGTAACCTGAATTTTCATGATTAATTAATTGTTCTTTTTTTTGTACGTTCGTGCTCTCCTTGTGCGATACCCCAGGTGGTCAGCTTGTAGAAAAATCTCGAAATTCATGCAGATTATAAAATGAAAGGACACCCATGTGATTTCTTACAAAACAAACGTTTTTGTGGGGATTGTAAATTGCCATTTACTGTATGATCAGCCATCGAATTTTGTGATTGAATTTTGTGAAATGAAATCGAATTAAGTTCAACTGTGATCTTTTTAGATGGGCAATTTTCGGTATTAACAATAAAAATGAAAATAATTTTGTTTAAACATTGTTTTGAAACCATAAACTAATGACCCGGGCCATACCCAAAGGGAACAAACCAATGTAGAAAATAACGGACACCGGAATGTATATACTGAGTATATAAATAAAACATAAATAATAATATAACACAATATAATTTAATAGATGTAACATATTGCACCAAATATTTTTCAAATATCCTACAAGCACATTGATGGCTGACAAGATGACTTTTTACTTTGACTGTCGCGAGCAGCTGCTCAACGTTTTTTCACACCTTGAGGATAATATTAATCATATTCTTATCGCTGTGAAATGATTGTGATTGATATCAAGATTTTTTCATCGATGAAGCGGGCTTACTACTGAAATAATATTTGAATAGATAATACTTCACGAATAAAGACGTCTGTTTGTTGGAAAAAATATCAGATGATCAGAGTAATTGTGATAATAACTTGGGTCATTACCAAAGAAACCGTTAAAGGTCCAAAGTTCAAATTTTGTAGAAATTTCAAAATGTACAGAACAAACATGTGGAACAAATATTTATCTCCCTTAATTTACTAGCCATTTTGTGGGTGAACGGAAGAGCAGAAATATTGACGATGAAATAATTTGTTCGACCAGTAGGTTACCGCTGGCGTACCAAAAGGGTTTTCTGCTCCGCGAATGAAATATGACTCGACCAGACCCAAAGTGGTTTTCCACCCTTATTCTACATTAGATGTTGTGTATCCTCCCTGAACTGGCGGCTGAAAGTAAGCTCGTTATTTGATTCCGGAATAAAAGATGGCCCGCGATCCACGTGGCTCTTTAAAATATGTTCAAAGAACCTCAATCGATATTTCATTTCAATTTTTCAAAATTACATTCATGACGGAGTAAAATGTACTTTTCTTTGTAAAGATTCGACAATTTTTCATTTTTAAGGTCGTTGTCTTCGTTTAGACACACTTTAGACACTGTAACTGTTGCGAGACAACTACCTTAACCCACGAATTTTTTACACTTTTTTCAACCACATTTTTGACATTTCTTTTATTGGAAAAACTTTTTTTTTTCCACCGTCTACTGTTTCCAACCGGTAAGCGCGATAAGCTTGAAAATATTTTTAGCTGCACTTGAAACATTGATGAATCAATTGACGCAATGAAAAAGTGCCTGCGATGGATTATTAATAACGTGATTGAAAAAAATGGTGAATTTTTTTACCTACGGTAATTACCGTAAGAGTCAAATTGACCCTTTTTGAGGGTTCAGGCACCCCCTCATCTCTATCCAAAGGGCGAACAAATGTTTGAACCAAAACGTAAGGAAGATATCGAAAAAAAACATCACTTTTAATTTTTGCAATGTTGTTTTCGTAGATTCTGCATCACAATTATAATTTTCATGGTCTGACCATAACGTGACGTTTTACTGTCCATCGTTCGGTCGCGTAATTACCCTACTTTGTATCTGCGCTCACACCGTTTCTGCTTACGAGGATATAATATGTTTGCTCTTTATCGCTGTGATAAAAAGTTTATCTTTGTATCTTCATCTTAGCTTATCACATGGTGCCTTTATCGCTTCGTACGTTTTTAGCGTAAAATCGATCGAAACGCGTTTGTTATTTTTGACAGATCGTATGCCTCCAACTGAACGAAATACTTTTTTGTTCTTCGTTCTTTCTTCTTCGTTTTCTTCCACCCTTTTCCCACCTCGGTGAAGAATGATCGACGAAGTCAGCAGCATCAGCTGGAGCTTTTGGACCAACAGAGATTAGCCATGGATTATGCAATCAATATCATGTAATCGATATAAAAATATGAAGATGCGAACTGTTTATACAGGACGGAAAATATAAAACAAAGTTTAAGCATGTACCTCAGGTACAATTCAAACAGAACCGAAATAGATTGCGAATTTCAGGTACACAGAAATCTAAAAAAAAGTCCTTATTTTGTTTTCATGCCGAATAGTTTCATTAATTTTTACAAACAGACGGGAATTTTTTTTACCCTTTTTGAAATTCCGTTCGATAAAACGGAAAACTATTTAAACGACAATTTATTTAATAGAAACGATTTGTTCACTTATTCAATAGTAGATAGTTTCACGAATGGTTCAAAATTTAGTATAAAGATCTAAAAACGATTCGGAAATGAATTAAAAAAATGTATTCGATGTGAAAAGGAAGTAAATTTTCTAAGCACTTTAAATTCACATTTTATTTCAGGTTTGTTGAGATTGCATGTTCGTAAAGCCCTTGAGCACTGTTTTCTCCCAAAACTCTAAAAGAGAAACAAAAGTCGTCCCTGTATTAATTATAACGAACAAATCAATTCTCATTAGACAGAGAGAGAGTGAATTGAATGACAGAGAAAGATATAAATGAAAGCAAAAGCAGATTTCATCTGCACAACGCTTTATACGTATGCTTTTTTCATCCATAAAAGTATATATATCTATAAAAGTAATCGTTTCATTAGACAGATTGACAAAAAAACATCCACTCAATTCAGCACCGCACGTGTTGAAACATATGACTCTTCCCAGGGGGAGTATGATGGTGATGTTTCATTTTTGTATTATTTGCTGACTGGCCAGATGCTGACTAATGGGAGACCGTAGCAAAAATAATACATCATCTTTCAACCATATAATTATCAGCCATTATCGAATCAAAAAGTATATGGAAAGTATATTTAAAAAGATTTAAAAGATATCATTAATATTTACAGTCCCTGTAAATATTCACCTAGCAGGTCTGCTTAAAGACATCTTGGTGTAGTCGTCATACATCGATAATGGTATGACGTAAAAAATGATAAATTGGATAATTTGGTTGGGAGTTAATCCTGTCCGTGATCAAACAGTACAATTTTCGAAATTGCACAAAATGACGACTGCATATAAGACAAAACTGGAATTTGAACGAAGGAATCTTTTTCTTTCGCTGATGAAAAATCCAATTTTAGTTTTAAAAAATAGTTTTCTGTTAAACACGAGATTTAGATATCTTAATCGCCGACTTAAAAAAACTTGTGATTAGAAAACAGCAGGCATAGTCACAGATGACGTGATCCTTATTCTAGTTAGCCTAATCCATGTCTCCAAAAAACCTCGTAAATCAAAAACTATAGGTCGACTCGAAATGCAGGCTGGTTATTCTCAAGATATTATTGTTTTATAAAATGTTAAAAAAAACATGAATTATTTTATTTCCTCGAGACAGTGCTGAAATTCAAGTAGCAGGCGAGGATGAAGGACCCAAAGGGAACGCGGCAGGCTTAGGTCAGACTTCCACTCTGAATCGCGTGTTAAGGGGAAATAACCGACGTTGTGCACCAAACTCTTTTATTACAATTAAATTTACTGCAACTGAATTCCTCTATTGCTGTAAAGAGAGATAAAAAAGTGTATTTATATACCCGTGCAATTTTCATTATCCATCTGAGCGAAGCTTTGAAGTTGTATTTTTATTGCATTGTTGCACTGACAGTTGTTTTTTTTTTGTAGTTTTCAGTACTTCAGATAAACAAAACGCGATCGTTGAAGACAAATTTCTCGGATCATTTTTTGAAATTTCCGCTAAACACGTTTATGCGAAAAAAGCTCTTTAAGGCATCTATGGCACGTGTAATCTCAACAAAATCGAAAAAAAATGAGAATTTCGCGAGCTTAAAAATACCGCAAAAATCTGAAAAAATCATTTCCATCTGAGACACTCAGCCCAATAAGTTTTACTGATAACAATATCAGAAAATGATTGCCAAAATGTTGAAAAAAAAATAGTGCAAAAGTATTTAGAGAACTATTTTTCTATTCGTACAAAATAAATTCGAGATCCTCGGTTTTCGTTTCGAAACAATTGTAAAAATTATAGAAAATCATTACGCGTGAGAAATTTCCGGCTTGAAGAGTAAGCGGTTTCGTTTATTCAGCTTTAAGTGAATTTCGAAGAAATGGATTTTCAAATTTCGAAAAATTCAATTCTATTTATTTCTCAAAATATCTTCAAATTCTTTTCCTCATTAATTTACGCAATTGAAAATGATTCAAGCACGAAAAATTCTCATTCTGTTTCAGTTTTTTGAGATTACACACACGCACACCCTGAAAATCTTTCAAAATCCTTCGGAGCCGTCTACATTTTTCCGAATTTTCAATTTGCTCAAATTATAACGACAGCCGCGTCCGAAATATTTCGAAAACAAAGTTTATAACAACCTTAATCCATTATTTCGTGTATTTCGTCGACTTTAACCATATTATAAAAAAAAAAAACTGCCAGAGTCTTCCTCGTGTTTTCTTTTTTGGCGCATAAAATATTTTAAATGCGGATATTTCTCGCCCAATGCCGCGGATTAGAAGGAAATTTCCAGTGTCGGTCGAGAGGCGCGCACGATCCATCTGCACGCAACATGACACATACGGATAATGTAGAGCTTTTGCCGTAGATGTGTTAGTTCATGGTGTAGTGGAATGTACGATGCACTTGTGGATTACGCGAGTAAATCCGATTAGCCTCGCCTCTCGAACTTCGGGTAGCTCTTATCGACGTACGTGGAACACGAGCTCGTGGCTCTGCGAGGAAAGGAGGCTTTTTTCGCCCTCCCAAACCAGGTGTTGCATAAAATTTAACGCGAAAACCATGTATGCTTTGGAACATTTTTTTGAACAATTAAAACAGCCGGGCTTCGTTGGAACGAGAGATTAACGAAAGGGGAACATTTTTAATCCTTTTCTTCACATATTTCTAACGATCCTGGCGTTCAGCCCGGTATGACAGTCGCTGCTGCATTATTTTTCGTTGTTTTTTCACTAAACTTTTCGGTCCTTCGTTAACGAAGGATTTGGCGAAATAAATCTTCGTGCCAAACAGTCGCACGCAAAATGATCCTTTGGTTGCGTCACAGTCAGCCACGTGATCGTTTTTATTCCCGATGGAATCATGGATGGAATCATTTTGGTTTTTTTTCCACCATTGCGACAATGCTCGTGGTTGTTTTATGCACGGGAGTGCGATCGCTGGTCCGGAAGTCTTTACACAATTATTATACGATCTAAACTGGTTTTAACGCATGGGTAAATATTCAGAATCGCGGCTTTTCCAAAAAACGCTGATATAATGTTTTTTAACTTTTTCATCACGTAGTACACATCTCTGATAGTGATAATCAGTCGGGGGAGCCTGAAATTATCCTGCGAAAACATTTTTTTTTACGAAAAATGTAAAAAAAATCAGAATTTAGCTGTTTTTGATTAACTCGACTCAACTTGTATCAGAAACCTGGATTATAAGCGCATCGTCGATAAAAATAATGTTGCACAAAGTAGAGGCGACGAAATGACTCGCGACTTTTCCATCGCGCGTCAAAAAAACACAGTGGTCCTGCGAGACAGCTCCGATCATTCTCGTGCATCAATTCGCGTGTGTGATTCACGAAATCGAGTTCGCTCAACGTGTATTTCTGGCTGAAATTCAGTTTTCAGCTTGGGGAAATCATACACGAAAATTCCTGATACAAACGTCAAAGCCCGCCGCTTGTTATCACGTGCCATATGATTCGTCCTCGCGATATTTTCATCCCTTATTTCCCATGTCCATGTTTAACATTTTTTCAAAAAGTTATCCCGGGATTTTCGCACAATTTTCCGAATTAGCGGCATGCTATCGGATTTGACAAGCCTGAGTTCATAACACGCAGGTGTTATTATCTATTAAATTCATGAGGGATTATTTGACGTTAATCGTCCGTTGCTGTATGCTCCAGACCTTGACCTACACTCGCAGGATCGATATTCGGCGTGTTTATAATATATAAACAAACGGTAAAAAATTTAATGGTGTATTTGCCACCCATGACAGTTTCCCGTTCGAAAAATGTCATCGATGTCAATTCCGTCAATGTTTTCCTGAAAATCAAAGGCGCTTCAGGCGGTAAGGAACTTCAAACAAGGGACCCTCAAACCCTTCCTGATCGAATTCTATGGACGCACGAGGGAATCTTTCTTTTTTAATAAATTTATCGAAAAATCGACATTCGATTTATTCGAGAATACTTCGTACATCGTAAATTCGAGCAACGAGTTTTTTTTTCCGGATTGCGCGACAAATTTTTCACGACCCAACCCGAAGGTTCAAGCCCAGTCGGACACAACGTTTTTTTAAAAGACGTTTTTTCAAAAACTGTACAAAGTAAATTTGAAATGTAGCGACATGTCAAAAATATTGTATTCCTCCGTAGATTTTGGACGCAAATCAACCGAATTCAAGGAACACATTTCAAGAAAAAATGGTACCTCGTTCCCGGTCTAATCCCGATCGGGCACGGATTAGCCGAGCACCAAGAGTCAACGTGTGAAGTTGTGCAAAAATCGGAGCACACGACGTTCGGCTCGGAGGTCCTTATTTCATGGATAAAATCCGTGATTTATGGGAGATCATTGGAAATGGCATTTCATCCCCCAAAAAGGTCCGCACAATGATCTATAGCCTGCGTGGCCACCCTGGGGGAAGGTATTACACCGGGAAGTGAACTCGGTGTACCCGAGAACGAACCAGCCGGGTTGGTCCATCAGTTTTCGCTCGAGGGATCTTTATTTCCTCGACCGAATTTTTACGACGATTAACATTATTTATTCTTCAACTGTACCAAACATTGCGTGTATCACATGGTCATATGACGTAAAAAATTCAGCTTCAAATAATTTTAAATCTGCATCGCAATAATCGTAATTGCAGTATGCGATTTTGAATGCACCCGCGAATCTATCGTTGCTGGTTATTTATAACAACGTTCCAGCCTCGCTGAAAACCGAGATGGTAAAGATTCAGCGACTTTCATTAGACTTTTTCGCCAGCTGCGACCCAGAAGCGGAGGAAAACTTTGCTCAGTGAAAACTTTTGCCTTTGCGGTGTCGTAATGAAAATCAGAAAGGAACGAGATGAAGTATATGCCGCCTATATCCGCTACCAGAGTTCCAAGTTCAGCGACTGTGCATTCCTTGAAGAAGCAACACCTCTTTCTTTGGTTGCTACCGTCATATACAATATCATACCGCTGTTTGACGTATTCAAATTTATTTTCGAGCCCTCGACGTTAAGACGCCGCTGTTGTATCGCAAGGGGACATAAATCCAATCGAAATTTATATGCACGAAAAAGAATGCGAAAGTTCGCAACTATCGCTCGTAAATAAGTTATTCGAACAGCGAGCTGCAAATCCGAATGATTAATAACTGGGATGTCAACAATTATTGAGCATCGAAAGAGCCATTTAGTCACTTTCCTTTTTTTCGATGCATTTTGACAATGGCGTTTACGAACTATACGTGTTGCCTGCCACTAAACTAAGAGGCTAAGAGGACAGTTAATGACACACTCGTATTGTACTGAATTCTAAAATTTAAACAATTTTCTAGGTCTCTAGATATGCAAAGCCATTATTTTTATGTTCAATATGTCGTATCTTGTCGCAATCCTTTTAGCGTTTATGCTGGTAGGAGTATAAAGTTTCTTAGAACAGTTTATGCAACGTCGATACCGTAGCGTTACAGTTTTTACCGGAGGATAATACGCGGGGTGATAATTCTCAGGTGTCCACCCCTTTTTATTTGGCTTCTCACGAAGACGGTCGGACGCATTGGGGAGGATTTTTAACCGGAATTTCCCGGTTAAATACTTGTGTAAAAAAAATACGTCAGTCATCTTTGCAGCAAAAAAATAACCATGCCGAAAAACAATAAAAAATTCTGTATTTTCAACCTCGAATTGGTGAGAATAATAAAACCGGAAATTGGAATCTTTGAATTACTTCGAACTCAAAGAAAAGTTGCTTGAGGTCCTTGAGTTCACAATGGCTCAATTTAGGCATTTTTAACATGCTTTTCGTGCTAACCTGCTTATTTTTTCGTTATCCGTGATAAATGTCGTATTTTTTTTTTATTTAAGGGCAAATAACACCCCCGGTCCGAAGGGTTATCTCGAATGGAAGCCGGATGTAGCCCACCTGAGAATTATTAACCTGTAAATTTTCCCGAATTTTGCCCTAACGCCTGTGTTATTATAAAGTCAAACTAGCGAATATTGTGTGGAGTAAAAGTTAAACACGGTATTCGCGCAACCCAGTTGCCAGTAAGAGAATGCCAAATTCGATCGGACAGATCATGAAAACTTCTTTTCTCAAATAGAATTGCGTCTTACTGTCCAAGTCTACAAGCAATATGGCGTATACGCAGTTGCAATATCAACATCCCTCGAAGACCTGACCACTCGTCTTTGTCCTCTGGCTTTCAACTTTCCTACCTCCCGGGGATCGAGCTCAACCACATTCGTGCGTTCTGCACATATCCTCTCATTTTTCCGGCAAACTCGTTCCGCTGCACGTGACTGGAAAGCATTTTCGGAAACATCCATGACGTAAATGCGTGGGTGATGAAATTTTACCGAACATCCACCACCTTTTTGCGATTCTGCCGCATTGAGGGCGCGATACCATGGAGGTTATCAACAATTTTTATTTTTCGAATGTTTCAACGAATGCGGTCTTTATCGTATAGTTCTATCGTTTCATTCGAATCAAAAAATTGTTTTTCGGTTTCTCTCACATACAAAATGGTTTGCTGGCTCAAGTTAAATAAGAAAAGTTGTTGCAAATCGACTAAAGAACAGCATACGTCAAATTCAAGGTCATCCAAGGTAATACGGGCTTGCTGTATAATTACAAAAATTGCAAAAATGTTTTTCTCAAGATTTTTTTGAAAAACCGAACGAAGCTTCTTTGATGTTGCATAAAAACGTACGCAAAGTTTTAGAAAGCTTCACCACGTTGGAGCCAAGATATTTATCGATGAAAATGCAACTTTTAACACGCGCTCTTAGACTACCGAAAATTGTGATTTTCACCAATAAATATCTCAACTTCCACGTGGTAAAACCTTCCAAAATTTATTACACATGTACATATGACATCAAAGAATATGTATCCAAATGTTCCAAACATCCATGACGTAAATGCGTGGGTGATGAAATTTTACCGAACATCCACCACCTTTTTGCGATTCTGCCGCATTGAGGGCGCGATACCATGGAGGTTATCAACAATTTTTATTTTTCGAATGTTTCAACGAATGCGGTCTTTAACGTATAGTTCTATCGTTTCATTCGAATCAAAAAATTGTTTTTCGGTTTCTCTCACATACAAAATGGTTTGCTGGCTCAAGTTAAATAAGAAAAGTTGTTGCAAATCGACTAAAGAACAGCATACGTCAAATTCAAGGTCATCCAAGGTAATACGGGCTTGCTGTATAATTACAAAAATTGCAAAAATGTTTTTCTCAAGATTTTTTTGAAAAACCGAACGAAGCTTCTTTGATGTTGCATAAAAACGTACGCAAAGTTTTAGAAAGCTTCACCACGTTGGAGCCAAGATATTTATCGATGAAAATGCAACTTTTAACACGCGCTCTTAGACTACCGAAAATTGTGATTTTCACCAATAAATATCTCAACTTCCACGTGGTGAAACCTTCTAAAATGTATTACACATGTACATATGACATCAAAGAATAGATTTTCTTGAACATTTGGATACAATGTTCAAGAAAATCTTAAGATAACGATAAAACGATAGAACTACCTTAATTGGTCCACGTTTTTCGGTCAAGTTCCGTGCTAAAATAAAGAAATGACAGGTATATATCGGTATTGATTACAAACATTTTCTTATCTTCTTTCTTTTCAGGCTGCTGAAACTACCGCAAGGAAAATGGACAGTTACGAAAATATAACCACCCTGAATCAGACACTCTTCACTGGCAACATGTCCGCCGAAGACGACTACATATTCGACAGGACCGATGTCAAAGTTATACTCATCACTCTCTACTCCATTGTTTTCGTCTGCTGTTTTTTCGGTAAGATTATCGATATGTTTCATTCATAGACATCGGGATCCGAAAGATCCGAAAACCATCATAATATCACATGAAAAACACGACGAAATTGTCTTCGCAGGGTGTTCTTCCTAACCAGAATGTGCCCTCAGTGGAGAAAAAAAACGTTGCCGGAATAAATACCGATTTTTCTGCAATTAAACATTTGTCCTTGACCCTCTCCCTCCTCGGCTGATTATAATTATCCGGACCCTTTTTCAAATCGAAAAATCATCGAAATATTGACGTATTAAAAAAATAACGGTTTCATTCGGTTTTTCTAAAATGTGTAACGATGATTCGGCTCGTTTCTTTCGTAATTTTCCCAAACTTTTATTTATGTCTTGCGTCCGTGTATTCCCCGCAAAGTCATAGTGCTCGAAGAACCTAACAATGCTTATCCAAAGAGCGTCCAAAGAGAATTTGGACCTTTGTCGGAAGGAACTGAAGAGCAATATTTAAGCCAGTCGTATCACCCCTCGAATATCTACCGACAAAATTTGTCAGACTCGACTCGCGTTGTATTCCGCCGGACTGTCGGTCTCTCGCGTATATCGCTCGCAAACAAGATTGAGGATTTTGGCGCGAAAGGAATCGAGGTGGCGCGCTTATCTATATCTCAAGTGACCATTCGATTTATAGCAATGCGTATATTTCCAAAGTCCATCAACCCTGAAATACATGAAAAAGGAACGGAAGTATATCACGCGTTAACCGAAACCCACAACTTTTGTTTCCATCAGTGGGAGCTTTACAGCAAGTCGGTGAAAAAAATACTGAATTTCGTGGCAAAATTCCGTTTGCCTTCCGATGCGCGCGTATGTTTTGTTTTTGCTTGGATTTGGCAGTTACCAGATTTTCAGAGATTAAATTACATAAAAAATAAAGGCGCTGCAGCGCAATCGTGCGATCGCGCGTGTGAACAGGAGTACCCGTACCCGGTTTTTGAGTTTTACATTTCATAAATCAATAACGAAAAAGGACACTGAGGATCAAGGGCATTCCTTGGGGTCCAATTAGTCTAGAAATGCCTTTGGGAGTTACCTTCCATCTTCACGTAAATAGTTCCAGGCCCTGGAAGCATCCAAATGATCTTTCAATAATTTTCAAATTTGTACCTTTAGCAAATCGATGATAAAATGAGATGCTGATGGTCAAGGGTGTTCTTTGGGGTCAAAATATTAGGACAATGATCTTGGAAATCCTCTTTCATCTCCACGTAAATAGTTCCGGGCCCTGGAAGCATCCAAACGACCTTTCTACAATTTTCAAAATTTTTTTTTTCGCAAATCAATAATCAAATGTTCCTTTGGGTCAAAATAGTGCGAAGATGATCTTGGAAATCTTCTTTCCGCTCGACGTAAATAGTTCTGGCCCTGGGAGTATCCAAACAGTTTTTCGAGAATTTTCAATCTTCAACTTTTTGCAAATTAATAATAAAATACGTAAATTCAAAAATCTTTAGAATGATGAGTTATCGAAGTAACTGGGATTTTTATTGAAACGGAATTGAAGACTAGAAAATTTTTATTCAGAAAAAAAGTGCAAGCTAATGGAGTGTCCGTAAGATATATTTCGAAAAGTATAGCACATACCGTTTCCAAAAAAAAAGGTATTATGACACTTTTCTTCAAAGTCCGCATTATTGCGGGTCATCGAAGTGTCCCGGACGGTTTTGCGCGATTCACACTTGCGCACATTCCGGTTGTGCCTGTATTTGACGAGTTTCGTGCTCACACGATAAAAAATCGAGCAGAACGCACAATGGAATATCGCGAATGAAACAAAGATGATAGTGATGCGTCAGATTCGATATATTTTCTCATTTCCCCATTTATTTTGACGTCTTGTATCGTGTGTGCCCGTCGGGGAAATGGATTGACCGTCTGCCCTTGTTTCGGCCTCGGAGGAGTGAAAAAACCATGATGGAAGTATACTTTTACCAATATGGTCAGCGAGCATATCGAAAAATATTTTATTGCCAGTGAAAATCGACTTTAATATTGTTGTTAGGGACGTGGCAGCGTCTCGACGCGAAAAAATTGAAAAAATAATTAATTCCTCTAGATTTAACCCAAACGATAAGTTATTTAACTTATTTGCTTAATTTTTTACAGATATACTATATGTTACTAAATCGCACTCAGAATAGTGAGATCTTTTTTAAACGAAAATCACCTAATTCGGGTAAAATAGAATGCAGTATCGGTAATAATTTATATGTCAATTTGTGAGATTTTTAAGTGAATGATTAGAAAAAATTCGAAAATTCTAAAGACAACAAATGGGGAAGAAATACCACCATGCTTCGTGTAATTTAACGTTGATCGGATACACGTGCGAATGGATGAAAACTTGACGACGGAAAAGTTGTTTTTTTTTTCCATTGAATTTAAAGTGCTTCGTTACGAAACCACCAGACGTGCAAAAATGCAGCAGCGAGAGACAGGCGCAGCGAGATTTCCGAATTGCGAATGGCGTAAAATAAAACCGGAGCCTTGAAAATACGTGTGCATGTCACGAAATGCATTAATAATCGACAATAATCCATTTTTCGTAGCAAGAAAATTCCTCCATCGGACATTCTCCGCACGAACGAGTAGAGATGTTCCAGTTGCGATCCCACATCAGTTGGGCCATTGTTGTCACTTGCAATTGAAAAAAAAAAGGAAAGAATTTCATTCTGTGAATGTATGTCCTCTAAAAGTGGCCTACCCTTATGAAAAATGTGCGTTTGGAGGGTAGGTATTTGTTTCTATTATGAAAGCACTTATCATTTATATTTTACGGAGATGAATCTACTTTTCCACAACCCTCACGAGGAACGTTGGATTTTCGATGCCTGTTTTCGGTGTGAAAAGTGGCTAATTTCTAATTACTTAACTTCAGCGTGACGTAATTCGTCGCATTCTGCACACGCACACAAAATAATATTACGAAAGACTTTTATTGTTTTTATTGACGGAAAATAGAATTAATAATAACATTTTTCTATCCAAATATGAATATGAATATTTATCGGTAAAATGTATGGGCAATTCCACGCCAAGACAGGCAACTCTGGAACTTTGATCTTTTTATTCGGCAAAAGTGTTTGAAAAGATGATTTATTTATTTAAAAATGATTTATAGATAATTGCATATTTTTGGATCTCAAAATTGTGTGATTAGTTTACTGACGTTGCCTACACACAGATGTATTTCATAATGATTCAACGAATCTTTGTTGAACTAATTGACTGGCGAACAACGTGTCGTAACGGAAAAAAATTTCTGTAATAGTATTTAGCATGACTTTTCGATTTTTCAAAATTTCGCAGTAAAAAGAAAGAGTCGGAATCCTCCGCAAGAAATTTGCGAAATTAGCAGCGCTTCAACATTGTAAATTACGCAAAAAAACTTTAACGGAAAACGACGTTTTTTGGAAAAAATATATTCAAACAAGAAAATCTTGAGAGATCTTAGTGAAAAATGCGCAAAAATATTCCTGAATATATTTATTTCCAGATTATATTTAGATATAGTCAGAATATATTTATTGCCAATATTTACAGCCGAAAAATCTGAGTTTCTTTCTTTTTCATAAAGTAAAGTTAAAGTCTAACCGAAAAATTTCGAGAGGCGTTCGATTTAACGTGAAATGCCCCGTTTATACATTCAAAAATGATTTTCCCACCAGGTTCATCCACGTTTTATAAATAAATAGTTTCAATCGCGAATAAGTCACACGGCGAATTTTCACTCATCGCTGTCGTCTGAAAAAAAATAAATGTATCCAAGAAGTCTTATTCATCGACGATATTTCATTTTCAATTTCTTTAGTCACGACGGAAAATCCATACAGTATTTTTTGCGTTCATTACACCATGTTCGAGAATCGTTGAATTTTTCCAGCCCGCGACAGAAATAGAATGATCTGACGCAAATACTTTGTTTTCCTTATCTTCGTATTTTGTTGCCACAAGTGTTGCGCACGAAGTTTGAAAAGAAAATGCCTAACGAGTCGCGCCTATTGACGAAGAACCCAAAGTGATAATTCTCTGTTCCGTACAGAGAGCCGAGCGTTAATACGGATCCGATATAAAATTGAACAGTCGATAATCACGTTCTATCGTCGATGGCGAGCCACAAGCACCTTGTCATTTCCATGATCGTTCACGGAATTGTCATCGTTCATTGTAATCCGCAAAATAGTTCATGGAATAACCAAGCATATCCGGTTTTGGGTCGTGAGGTGAATATTCGTTGAAAAAAAGTCATTTATTCGTCGACATGTACCGCGCTGTCATGCGCTGTAAATAATCAATGTGAATTTCAATATCGAACAGGACTCTCAGAGTATATTATGGGATCTCATAACGCGAAACGTTCCGGTCTCCAAGACCGACGCGGGAGATGCGTCAAAGACGCAACTTGAGGAGGTCCAAAGGACCAGAAGGAATCAGGTAAAGCCTGATTCCATGATGGTTCACGGAATTGTCAGCGATCATTGTAATCCGCAAAATAGTTCATGGAATAACCAAGCATATCCGGTTTTGGGTCGTGAGGTGAATATTAGTTGAAAAAAAGTCATTTATTCGTCGACATGTACCGCGCTGTCATGCGCTGTAAATAATCAATGTGAATTTCAATATCGAACAGAACTCTCAGGGTATATTATCGGATTTTTTAACGCGAAACGTTCCGGTCTCCAAGACCGACGCGGGAGATGCGTCAAAGACGCAACTTGAGGAGGTCCAGAGGATCAGGAGGAATCATCAGGTAGAGCCGGAAGTGGCATCCAGAGATCAGCGCAATGAAGAGGGATGGATTCTGGCCGGAGAGATACTGGAGTGGCTAGAAAATGATGACGAGCAGCAAGAGAAGCTACAACAGAGCATGGCTGAGCAAAAGAAACTGGAAGCAACGGAGGCGCTGCGGAATAGGCGAAGAGGATACTATGCGCGCTATGTGGAGCGGCGAAAGGCCGCGGAGCTCAAGAATCCGGAAGTGGCGGTAGCGCGGCTGAAGGCCAGGCGCGAGAATCGAAGGCGTTATAATAATTGCCAATCGATAATTGCGCTAATTGACACAAAAGTGGCGGAGAAGAAGGAGGCCAAGCGGAGAGAATACAATCGTAGCTATAAAGCGCGGCGAAAGGCGCTAGCGCTTGGAAATCCGGAAATGGCGGAGGCATTGCGGGACCAGCAAAGAGCGTACGATAGGCGCCATCGAGAGCGCCAAAAGGCTGCTTCGTTGATGAATCCGAAAGTGGCGGAAAAGTGTCGAGAAAAAAAAAGAGAGAAACAAAGACGCTACATCGAGCGCTGCAAGGCATTACTTTTGCCTTGGAAAATAAACTTGAAAGTAACGGCGAAAGAATAGGACCAAGTGCCAAAAGGCTATCAAAGTATGAAAAATTTTGTTCTCAAATAAATTTTCCAAAAATGCTATCAACCGCGGCACAATTTTGTTTTGTTTGACAGATTTTTTATTCACTTTGTTTTCGATCTTTTGATATCCTACAATAAATTTAATTTTGGGTTTAAAAATATCGGATTAAAAATGTATGCACGTGTAAATAATAAAGAGTCGCTTTTAACCCCGGCGACGAGAGGGTGAAGAAAAAGTGGACTTAAACTTTTGTTATTTTCTAACACACGCGGACATCGGAGGACACTTGTTGGTGAGAAAATATGTAAAAAAATGTTTTTTTTTGTAATTACCTGGCGTCCCGACGTTCTCATTCCTAGATGCACGTACAAACGACCTCCTCCGAACAAGTGGAAAAACAAATTTATCAAAAAAGTGTTTGAAATATAAAATTGAATATACCTGCGAAAAAATGGTACAAAATTAAAAGAAGTAAACCTTTTTTTACGATATACTTTTGATTTATTTTCTGTACGGGAATATAATCGGAATAAAACTTGAAAATGAAAATTTCTCAACAAAACAGTCATGAATACATGTGAGAACTCTGAATGAATTTTAAAAAAATGTTCAAGCCCAAAAAAAATCATTTGCAAAATGATTTTTTCTCCTCTCCTCTCGTGTCGTGTCGCAGAATTCTTTTTATTCATTGGTATTTGCGGGAAATTATCATAACTATGTTCGAAATACATAAAAGAAAGAAACTGTATACCCGGCGTTTCGAAAATTACATTTTCGTAGTTCGGCGTTTCGACATTTCGAACGAGGTGGAAAATTTTCATTTACGCACAATTTTCATCGTATTTTATTCAAAAGATACATGTATTGTTTCCTCGGCCGTTTATGAAAATAAATGTGTATTATACCCTCATCACGAGAGCATTCAATATTTCTACACATCGCGTGAGATGAACGCGCCGAAATGTTTCTCACAATAAAAATAATTAACATTCAGACGGAGTTACTCGCGAGGATTTTGGCGAAAACGTGACGGAAATATCGATAAATCTACGATGATGCAAAAAAAAAAAAGATAAGAGAGAAAGAAAAATGTGTTACACGATCAGGGGATGAAGGAACGGGGGAGGAGGATGATGGCTGAAACATCGAATAAACGAATTGGAAGGATAAGCCCGAGAAGAAATGTACAGTACGCACACTCGGGTGGTTTTGATATCGAAACGATTCTGAACTCTGCGCGAAGTACGCAGCTTCGTCGGGCCAAAATTGTCTGCATCACCGATTTTATTTCATCTCTGGACAGGAAAAAAAAAAAATTTTACAAAGTACTATTTCAATCCTCGGTGTACTTGAACGTATTTAGGTGTTCCTTCAACAAGACTGACGTGCAGGCAATTCCTCACGACCTCTCATCGTCTGAGTCCGAGATCCTTTGAGGGCTGCTGGCAACAAAAAATTTTTCCCAAGCATCGCATCTTTCACTGCTCTCAGAGACCGATGATTTATCGAGCTATTACCATACCCCTCGCAGCATTGTTCCATCGGACTTTCTTTCTTCTTTGACTCTCCTTGACCTCCCATATTGAATAACTTTTTTAACGTACAATTTTCCTCTTCTCAGAAAAAAAATTGAGTCGACCGCAAGCTTGACCTTTTGAGAAGCTCCAGAAGCTCGTGTTTGAATTTTCTTACCGTCGTGAGATACGAAAAAAAATTCCCTGCGTCTGTATCAGAGTGGCTTTCAACCCTAATCACTCGCACTTCCGGAAACTCGCATATTTCTCTCGTATTGCTGTCTATTTCTGCATGATTTTGACTTGGAAAAATCGTTGATTCAATATTCAATGTATCGCGTTGCTTGATATAAAAAATATTATTTGCTGGACCAAACTTTTTACCACATCCTTTCATGATGTTGGTCGAGAAAAAAGGTCGCCCTCGTAGCGATCAGCAAGCTGATCTAGGCGGCTTATATCTTCGGCAGAGTCAGCTGCAAAACGGTTGAGAAGCTGACGGAAGACTTCCGTTCGTCAGTGAGTTTGTCCGACAATTTTTCTCCCTCCAGAATCTTCGTGATAAAATGAAATCCGATAATCTGCTTCCGATCCAATGCCTGAGGAAGTTCCTATTTTTTGTTCGAACTAATCTCTCGTAATTCGCAGAGTTATCTTCGCACTGTGGTCAATACATCTTTTCTCCATGTGTGCGCAACAACCTTAAGGGGCCGTCGCTGCCATTAGCCTTCCTCAGCAATCGAATGTATCGCAATAAATTTGCGATACAAATCCGATAAAGATCTAATCATTTGTGAGATGCCGAACACAATAATTTCGAATTACATCGATATTAAAGGGGTTACTAACAAATCGTTTGAAAAAAATATTCGAAGAATTCTCGACTTGTTTCTTTTTTATGTTCAATTAATTCTTCGTTGTTTCGTTTTTTTTTTCGTACTCTGATATAAACTACTAAAAAATAGAAAACGCTTCATCGTTCTCATCACTCTTCGAGAATTTACGAACCATTTACCGAGTGGTATATAAACGGTCGCGAAAACACTTTTTTCAAATAGAATTTCCAAACACCAAAAACATTTTTGAAAGACTCAAGTGTACTCAGAAAAAAGCACGCTTTGATTTAATATTAAAAATAAAATGTGCTTTATTTTCCGTTATTATTGTTATTATTCCAATTAATCCAATCTTATTATTGTTATTATTCCATCCATTATATTATTTTGACATTATTTTACATTACTCGGTACTTAAAATTCTCATTCCGAAACAAAATCTTCAAACTGCTGGATACAGTATGGACAGTTTGTACAGAGGAGAGGATGTTGTATCGTGGAATGCGGTTTTCCCTGACGAACGGATTTGAGCGTAAATTAAGCGAGAATGTGTTTAAATATACCAGGGGTGAAATATACCCTAATCAATCACATGTATACATGCGACAGGTTGGTTCTAAGAGGATTTTCACAAAGTAGAAGCGAATGTGATACGAGAGAATGTTTTCGGAATTATCGTCACATCTGAGCCTGAGATTTTTCGTACGATAAATTGCTCGCGCAATTGCGTTCTGATTTTTCGCGCGAAAACTTTATTGCTATGTATGAAAGAATTAAAACCCTGGATTCGAGTGAATTGTTGGTGTTTCTGGTGCTGGATAAAAAATGTCAGCATTGACATCGTTGACATGACAATTTGACTTGACATGCGATAATCAAAATTCAATTATTTTACAACTTGAAAAAAACGAGAAGCTCCACAGCTCGGAATCCGCGATTTTTCGATTCGACATCCGGTGTGAATCACTCTGTTCGACTTGATCGAACTTCCCTCGCTTTTTTTGCCCTTTATTTTCTCGTCTCAGGCTGTATCTTGTTTTTGCTCCTTTTTTTTTCATTAACACTGGATTTTTAATTTTAGTTAGAAAAACAATGATGTATATAGTGACACAATTTCTTAGTAAACTTTTTTTATTGTTAATATTTACTAATGACTTGTTATATAACTGTAAATAATATAAAAAATATTGAAAATTCATTTTAAACAAATTTCCTTACACATTAGTTATTCTTCCACAATGCAGTTATTTTGACTGATTTTGGGCAATATAGGAGTATACTAAGTATCAGTCTTTCTAGTATTAATAAATCGACGATTGCTAGACTACACGATGGGCAGCACCTCATTCATGTAGCTTTGTTCTTTCTTATTGATCACGATTTTGTTGTTAGATATTATTTGTTGTTGTTTTTTTGATTCGCTGCTTGAGAAGAGCATTTCTGTAATGGTTGTTTTTTGCCAAGGTATAAATGGTTTTGTCGGACTTATCGCAGTAACCTGCAGAATTAGGTCTTGGTTAGTAGCTGGCAGGAGCATCTAATACATCCTGTCACCACATACATGCATAAGTATATACTATACACTGTACGATCCAGCGCGATTACATGGAACTAAAAACAGTAGGCGCATAAGCGTAATGGGAGAGCACGCAACCGGATAATTAGACGAGGCTTTGGGGAGACTAAATTTTCATGCTGTCTCGTAAGTAACTAGCGGATCTATGTATATAGAGGACATTCCACGTCGAATAAGAAAATCCTCGACCTTCTTCATTTTAATAATGAGTTTTCCAACCGCGAGTAGTAAGGTACGACCGAAAAAGTCTCCAAAACTGAATGTTTTTCTTCAATTTTTTGGGAAGGGTTGAAAGGCCCCTCCCTTCAACCCTTCGTGCTCCGTGCTCCGTTTTGTCTTAGGATAAAAGGATTTTCAGGCGAATCAAAAAATCACGGTTCCAAAAACGTCCGATTTGACCTGGAATGCCCCATGTAAGTGGCAGGTGGATGCACGGTTCGCCAGAAGAAACCGAATACCTTTCCACAGCAATATGGACGCTCATGCACAATGCATCGTCATACCGCATAAGTTAATAGTCATCATGGGCTGTAATTAAGAAACTCGTACATAAGAAATTTAATCTTCCATACTTTCAGTGAGGTGTATCGTAACGCCGACTTCCGGCAAAACGAGGATCTCCTACAGAGTTTCCCATTCTCGGGCAGCAGCATGGCAAATGCGCAAAAGCAGCTCCGATAAGATTATAAGACAGCGGAGTATCGCAATGAAAACTCGAAACCCGAATGAAATACGAAGCTTGACGTAACCGGGGCAACACACACGTGTCGCTGTCGAGCTTTAATTCATACGCAGACTGAAAAGCTCACTTTAGCATTTCCTCTGTATCTTTATATTGATCTCATCGTTTGACTTCTGTACCACGTATTATTTATACTTGATTCGAGGCTAAAAAAAATCTTGAAAATCTCGACTTGTTTTTTCGTACAATAGTCAGACTTTTCGTAAAATGTTTAGCACTTGTTCGTTCGTAGGTAAAATACGACGTTAAAAATGAAAATAACGAAGAAACGGTGGCTCGTTTTGTCGATAGACTCTGTGGTCGATTGTTAATCCGTTTTTTTCCATTTCGTCAATTTTTTTTGCTCAAAATTCCTACTCTGCGCCATGGGATTTTACACCGTTTTCAGGAAATGTATCCAGCGACAATCCACGGAATTATTTACGCGGATCCACCGTGTAGTCATCGAGAAAAAAATTCGGGGTAGTTTCATTTTTAACGATCTTAGAAACGCGACTTTGGGTGTTGTCTGAGGAGCCATAAATAAATACAAGGTACAACAATGTACTTATAAAACCGCTCTAAAGCCTTATTGTTAAAATTTGAAAAAAACTTAAAAATTAATGTTGAAAATTTGTATATCAAGATTTGTACGAAAGAAATCACGAAATGGATCAATTCCTGAACGATTTTTAGGGCGCTACAAATTTTTCAAAATTTGTCATACCGAGCCTAGTCATTTTCCTCTTTTATAATTACCTCCTCTTCTATTTTCCCAATTTTCTTCTTCCATAATTCTTCAAGATTTCAAAAAAAAATTTCAAGTATTTTCGCTGATAGAGAAAAGTCTCTGAAATTATATTTTTTGAAACGGTATATCGATAACCCTTTAATAATGTTATTGTTCAACATAATTGTACTCGACGATTGGTTTTCAAGAGTTTTTCTCATTCCAATCCTTAACAGAAATTAAAAATATTTTTCGTAACGAGAACTTGTCGTTTCCATCGTTTTTATCTCGACAATTATCATTTAAAGTTCATTTCATTTTTCATCCCGATAAATCTCTACAAGTAGGGTCAGAAAATTAAAAGATCCTTTTTTTTCGTTTCTTATCGAATTGAAGAGCAGCTGATGATGTACGAGCTCAATTGACAAATAAGGGAGGGTCGCTTTTCAACTCGATGAGCGATCGTAGAGGGCAATAACGTTTTTATCTGTGGGCAAACCGGGCTGATTCGACCCTTTGTCGTTCTCGTTTCAGGAATCTGAATGAGCTTGACAGTCGGTATTGCGCGTCTACGGAGCTTATCACTCACTGTCAGCCTGCGCTGGCTCTTTTCACACTGTCTCACGATAGCTGGAAAATTTTAATTGAACGAAGCTTCCGTATACAGGGTGGTCCATTTGAATCGAGACCCCTTATTATCTCCGAAACTTGCGAATTTGGCGATCAATTTTTCGAAGCAAAAAATTTACCATGCAGAGAGAGAAACCATTAGGTAGACTTTTTTTTCCGGAAAAAGACGTACAGATTTAATTACGGAATTTTGATCTGCGTAAAAAAAATTAACAAGCTTTCACTCCGAACGGTTTTTTCTACTATCCATTAGTCGTATTAGTGATTTTTCACGTTCTGAGAATATGATAAATTCATTGTTGTAACAGTTTTCGGGTAATGATAAACGTTTTTTCTTTCAAATCGTGAACGAAATTTCAAATTTTGTCAAATCGAGAACGCGCTATTGTGACAAATGCATTTTTTTAATTCCGAGTACGTACTCCGTGACAGTTCAGTGGGTTAAAAATGGTTCGTTTTTTTAAAGATTCAAAAGAGACAAAAATGCATAATCGGGGAGCTCCGAATTTTTTTTTTCTGTATACGCGTGATTATTAATAATGAAAAAATTGAATCAGCGAATTTTCTTCAACATTGTTACAAAAATATATTGCTCAACGTAAAAACGGCTGTTGAATCTTTGATTAAGTATTTTGAAAACCGACTCTCGATCATCAATGAGAAAACATCACTTGTAATTAAAGATTATTCCCAGAGTTTCTGTACAATTTCATTGACCAAAGTTGGACAGTGCCATGGTCATTTTGAAGCTAGACATTTTGGGGAAATGCTTTTACCCTCAAAAGAGCCTAACTTCGCATTGAGGCTGAAAAAATCCGGTAGCATCTCGATTAGATTTTATCTCAGACACACAGAGCTAAACTCTGCTGTTTGACGTAAGAATACGTCGTGATTAATTTCGTTAAAAAAAAAAAAATGACGGAGATTTCGCCAAAAAGTTTTCGCAATTAACCTACTTTATTCAAAATCTCTGTTTTCTCTACCGAAGCGATGTACCAAACTCTCTTCGGTGTACAAACATTTGATTATCACAAAAATAAATGAGAGCAGCGTAAAATCAAAAGTTCCGATCGCAAACTCGTTCGCGAATAACACTCTTGACGAATTTATTCGAAACTTTCAAGCCCCTCGGTATCCTTTAATCAAGAAACGATAAATAATTATGACTACGTGCCAGGCGAGATTCGTTTGCACGAGAAAAAGAGACAGAGCCCGTTTTTCGTCCTCGAAAAAAAGCGAATAAAATCTGCAGAGTCCAGAGTTTCGTTCAGGTGCGAGCTTCGAACGTGCCTCGATTCGATCTTCGACCAAACTGCATTGACCAAAAATAGCGCCGTGTGTTTTATCTCCTCGATTTTACATTTCCCCTAATCAAAAACAATGATGAAAACAAATGTTTGCTCGAAAGGCGAAGCGATCGAAAATTGTCGTATATTTTGATACCATTTTTATATCGTGATATATACGTACGCCGAATGCAACGTAAAATGACACTTTGGAACAAAGCGAAATAGTATCTCGCGCGGGAGATAAAATCTCAAATTTTACTTCCTCGATGGTTGGACCAGTGGGGGAAAAAAAACGTCCGAATGATATCGCGTGAATGGGATTCCCTCGGGAGTTCGTAAAATGCCGTGAAATTTTTCGTTAATATATATTGCAAATATTCTCCCGCAGTCGTATTCTCTCCTCGTGTGTTTCATTTTTGGCGAAATGAATGGCTCAAGAACACAGGAAGGTAAATCGGATTTTCGAGGACGAATATATCGTCACCCTTGGGGATTTTCACGTTGGGAATTACCCGGAGGAATTTTCACCGGCGGTGTAGGGTACAGCCGCATCTACTTTACGGCATAAATCGTACCGTAGGTCCGCACTCCAGCACATAAGTCACCGTCCCAAAGGCATTTCGTGTTACACATACATATCGAGTATCCTGCGCTACAATGCTCTACCTTAAAATACGACATCCAGTGTATTATGTACTTACATTCCATACTAATTAATTGCATAACGAATACGCTCGATGTGCACGTGAAACTTTAGCCCTCAATTGTCCCACGTCGAACAAAAGAAGGGGTCTCCCTCGGGCGACGAATCGGACAGTCGATCAACGATTGAACATCGCAAAAACGCGTGAAATTGCCATTTTTCCGAATAACCAAAACTTTCATTTTCGCAACATGCGGCACTCGGCGAAAAAATTTCGGCATTTCGTCTTGAAAATTTCGCGAGTTACGAACTCTTGAAAATTTCAGCTAATTGTACGACTGAATTTTTTTTTTTTTGGCTGAATGCGCAGTTTGCGAAAGAAGTATTTTAAAAACGAAAAAAAGCTGCTTGTTTTTTCTTATTTCAAACCGAAATCTTGATTTCTTTCGGAACCTGCGTGCATTATTTAAGACGGAAAATTCGAACATCTTCCATTGCAGAATTTCTCGAATTGTGATTCAACAATTGTTTCTCAATAAAAATTTACTCTCCCAGCGTATGCGATTCCGAAGCGATTTACTTTACGACACTGCGGATCACTGTTTTATCATCATTTTTGTCCAGAATCGAGAAATTCGAATTGCCCGTCCTGCTTTCCGGTATATAACTCGAAACTTGCACAATTTTGATTTTCCATCGGGATTCAATATACTCGTTAAATCCCTGGGTTTTTCGGATGAAAAATTTCTTTTTTTAAAAATTACTTTTTTTCTGTTATTGGCAAAGTGTGAAAATTGATGCCTCGTACGCGTAAACATCCACGAATCCTTCGGATTTAGTCGTTTTTTTTCCAGACAGATCTCCAAAAATCTTCACATAATCATAACATCGTTACGACAGCTCGCGTCAACGAGAAGGAACAAACGAGCGCACCAATTCGTGCTACTTGAGACCAAGAGCCACCGGAAGATAATTTACCGATCCCCCAATCAGTTTTAACGAGCAGAAAGCCCCGTTCGAGGAATTAAAATGCAGTTACCAGATTACGCATAGATTTTTTCCTGCATCAATTTTTCCGATGAAATCGCCGGATCCATAACTGAAAAAAAACACTGTGGAGAAACGCACACTCGAACCAATTACCAACAAACATGATCTCCGGCCGGAAATGGAAAAAAGTTCGGTTTAATGGTGAAAAGAAAGAAAAAACCAAACAAAATTTGATAACAAAAGCGAGAAAAAAATGAAAAATTGTTTTCAGCAAGTAATGTTGCGAAAGTAGAAAAGAGAGCCTTGCACTTCCTGTACGTTCGTTGGTAGAATCGCTGGAATACTTTTTCCACAAAAATATTCATTTTATAAGCGTGTGGGTATATGCGTCTCGGGTTTATGTGCATAACAATCTTCACGGGAAACAAATAAATCATACGCGAGAGCACGAGTCCGGCAACAAAAGCTCTCCGCATGATGCCCAACATCTCGTGCTTTTATACTAGAAAACGAAGCGCGCCCACATCGCCCCATATTTGGTTAAATCCGACAACGAGAGTTTGCCATCCCCGGCTCTCGGTGGAGATTCGATTAGAATGGAAATTGTCGAAAGGAAATTAAACACGGATAGTCAGTTACCAATGGGAAAAAAAATCTCATTTGGGAACAATTCATTATGCTAAAGAAACATATATCCACGAGTAGAGAGGATATAGAATAATTTTTTTTCCGTTTGGAGAATGGATGTTGAAGAAAAAACAATTTAACAATATTTTTACGCAATCTGAAGTGGTCTCAAACACTCGTGGAGTATACGAGAACGTATTTATTAATATTGCTGTAACGAAATCCATCGACGTTCAAAATCCAACGTCGTTCGTAAAGGAGAAATGATTTTTCTCTCGTTCATCGGTTGAAACGCTTGCTTGCTGATTTATTTATTTATTTTTCTTCACAATATCAATTCAATGAAAAATTTAGTTACTTCGCGACTCTGCTGTGCAGAATTCATTTTTACGAATCCCTCGATAAAAATATAAAATTTCATCGACAAGTAGTAATTTTCGCAACATGCGTACGTAACATTTTTTATTTATTCGTAAAAATAAATGGAATTAACGAATTCAGCACTTCTACTCTGAGAAGGCGACACGTTCGACGCATTTTTCAGTGTTTTTTAAAAATGCTGTAAATTAAGGGTGAAAGGTCATAAAATGAATAAAAAATCATTTTAAAGCTTAAAGTCTCCAGTTTTGGCTACCGCAGAATCCAAAGATTCGTCCGCCTCGCTGTAATTCACAGCTCATGTGAAAAGTAGCGCTGGGAAGCTTTTCAATGTTTTCGCCTGATCTTCGGAAGGTCCTCCGACGTAGGTTGTAGGAGCAATCTCCAGATCGATGCTTCCTCCTTAATTCAAGCTATTGAAAAGCTCCGTACGGCAATTTCTCACCGAGTCATCGGCTGTCAAAGGCAAAATGACAGTCTCGATCTTGACAACCGACTACTCGTGAACGTCGTACAGAAAACAAGACTTGCCTTCGAAAACCTCAAAGTATTGCCCTTTGGCCGAAGGTACTAGTCATTTATACGGGCATAACATCGAGGATTGCCGAAAACATGAAAAGACTTTGGATGCCTGATATTTTGGGCCAATTTTGTTCGTGAATTTCACATAGAAATTGAGATGTGCGGAGCACTTGTCAGTCCTCCGGCGTACTGGTTCGTGGTCCCGCAGCATCCCTCATCTTCGTGTGGATACCGAAAGCAAAGAAACATTTCAACGGTCGGAAGACTCGAGAAAACTTGCCCGAAATTCTTCAACTCTTCGTGACGCGTGATGTGAAAAGTCGATCTTTTATACACACGTTGTATAACCGAGGATATTGCGACGTCCTTCGGTAGAGACAGCATCCAATTCTGATTGTCTACACGTACTCGTGTAACCGATGGGCTTCGCTCCTTTTGTACCTCGTGCTGTCTTTTTCCCTTTGACATGCGGCTGTATGTGACCATCAACGTATGTTTGAGTAGGTTTACAGCTAAACGTATTTATTAGGGTGTCGGTTATTTCCCAAGTTGACTTTTTCTCTTGGATATGCGCGGAATCATCAGTTTACAGCCCAAAAACAATATTAAAAATTCGTTCAACTTTTTCAAATGGCCTTATGCCTTACATAACACGAGATTTTGGCACTTTTTGGATTTTTATTTTTTCACACTTACCGCATTCATTAAATTTTAAAAAATTGTCGAATCTCCTTGAACCTTCTTGGATGGACACATTTTAATATTGATGGCAGACAATTTTCATTGGTTTTAAAATATTAGGAAATTTATTGGAAAACATGTGGTTAAATTAAATTATAATCATTTCGAAATTGAACTTTTTTTCAGCAATATTGAAATTTGTCCATCTAAAATCCCATCTGATGAATATAACGAGGGAGAAAACATCGAAAATCTTAAAGGTGCAAAAATCTCATGTTATTTAAGTGGTCAAAGGATTGTCACTTTGGCGGCGGTAAATGGCATTTGAAAATTTTGAAGAAATTTCCAACATCGTTTTTAGGCTATAAACTAATGATTCGGCGCATACCCAAGTGGAGTTAGTCGACATGGGAAATAACGGACACCCTAATGTATATGGTACATAATATACCATACTATATTTTGATATACGAAAAACATGTTGTGTGCTGGGCATGTGCGTGTATATAGTAACAGCTGATTCGAAAGTCTGAGTGGTCAACAAGTCTAGGATGCGGGTATTCTCTAACCAAAGCGTTCGCGTTTCAATTGGTCCGGGATCCAATTTATCCACACTAATTGACACACTTTTAATTGTTTTCTTCGTCAGATTCTAGTCTGTGTGACTTCGTCTTCTCCACCACCTCTCTCCTTCAAATTAAATGACTAAAAACCGCTTTTTCAAGGCTTATGTTAAAAAATGCGAATTAACGCGATGGACGATAAATTTAACAAGGTTTATCGAACGTAAGAAGTTAAGGGTGCATGGCACATACAGTCTGAACAAAACGGAAGTAGGATGAGAATTTCGTGTACTTGGCAATACCATAAAAATCTGGAAATAATCACTCGCATTTAACAAAAACTTATTAACAAATTGTTTAAGAAAAAAATGCTGAAAGTAAACCGTGAACTTTTTTGTGAAATAAAATGAAAAATTTCAAAATAGACTCATTTTTTAAATAATACAAGTGGATTTAAAAGAAGAACGAATTAATTCAGTATGAAACGAAAAGAAGTTCACGGTCCACTTTGAAAAGTATTTTTTTAACAGTTTGTTGATAACTTTTGAATATCGTTATTGTTGAAAATTACTGTGCTCGGTATCTTAGACACGGTTGATTTTTTTAGCTTTTTGTACACGAAATTTTAATCCCACCTCGATTGTGTTCAGACTATACGTGTCATACATCCTTAACGTCGAATAATGCTTGCAGTTTTTGGGGCTTGCGCGAATCCGGAGGGCTCCGATGCTGAATTGGAGCTTTCCAGCCCGGAAGATACAGCCTGTAACGTTTGCGAAACGTCGGAAAAACTAGAGGCGAAAAGTTAATCCCGGACGCGCGGCATTCACCCGGAAGCCTGCCATTTGAATAATAACGAATAACGCAATTGTTGCTGCCGTTGTACACGGGATTTTTTCATCCGCCGTAAATTCTGGTATGCGTTAGTTCATCTTATACCCACCATATCGCGCTCTTTCGAATCCATCGACCCACATCGGCTTCAAGAGTGCCTTAAAAAAAAAAACAACGTAGAGAAAACTCGATACATAAGATAAATATTTCGTCAAGAAGATTACACTTGGGACAAGTTTTTTTTAAACGTACATCAAATAGATCGTCAAGCTTATGCTTGCGACAAATGCTTTGACTCGAAAATGAATTTACGATACATTTTTTATCAAAAAGAATAAGATTATTTTCTCCTTGCTATAAATTCCGTTACGCGCTGGTCCGTTTTATCCGCGATGTCGCGCTTTTTCAAGTCCGTCAACCCACCCCCAGTCTACAAGAGTGCCTTTAAAAAAATGAAGGGGAAGAAAACGGGATACATGAAACAAATATTTCGTCAGGAAAATGATGTTTGATTGGGAAAATTCGTCATCATCCAATACACAAATATACATCAAAGAGATCGATAATAGAATGCTCGGAATAATGCTTCAATTCAAAAATGAATTGGCAATGAACTTTTTGATCAACTACGAGACATTTAAAATCAAACTCTGTACTGCCAAGTCAACACGCGAAGTGTGTAGGGAGTTATGCAGAACAGAACGCTTCAAGCATTTTTGGATGCAACATTTGCAACATTTGCAACATTTTTTGCTCTACACGCTTATAAAACGTGTTAAAACAACACGCGCGTTCTTGGAGTGCTTTAAACCGATAGGAAAATTAAACAGATATAAATTTTTGATCAAGCTTGACATGCATTAACAACGCATACCACTGTATAAGTAATTCTTGTCGCAATTGCAGCGCATAGTTATGCATCCAAACATTCTCCAGATAATTCGAGAATTATATGAATATATACGCTGCAGTCTTCCGTTAATGCGAAATAAATTCTCTCCCGGCATTATGCTCTGTATAATGTATGTACTTAAAGTCGCCCGAAGAAACTCAAACTTCTCGGCAGAGATGCAAATATATGAGAAGTCGCGAAAGAACCGTCGAACAGAAAATTCTTCTCGAGTCGTCGAACGAGGAAAAGGAGTACTTGAAATTATCTTTCGGGCCACGAGTATGTACCATCAAAAGAGGAAGGATAAAGAGATGAAGAGAGAGAGAGAGAGAATCGTAGAGTAACAAAGTTTCTCGACTGTCTAATTTAAGCATTGAAATGGCTAGTGTCTGTCACTGTGTATAATAACGTAGGTCAAACTTAAAGATTTCATCCCCCAATGTAAGACCGGTCGAAGAAGAGGATCTCGCGAGATGGGATAGAATCTTCGTATTCTTCATTTTAAGCCGCCTTTCGTCTCTCAGTCGTATTTTTTTTCTCGTCTGTCTCATTTTACACACGAGGGAACACGTCAATTTTTGACGAAAAACAAACGAGTACGGTCTCGGTATCGGAATCGTGCATTGAAAATGTACAAATCACTCCAACGAGTGTGAAGAGCACATAAAAATGTTTTATTAAAGCTCAGCTTCCTTTTCGCAATTCTTGTTTAAGTTCTCTGGAATTTGTGAAATATTCAAGGCAGTCATGAAGGTAAAGTAAAGTTGCTGAAAAAAAAATCGTTTAGCTGCGTAACAAAACTGAATATCTACCAAAGAGGGTGTCTGTCGATTTTAATTCGATATATGTTTACATCTCCTTCCTTGGGGAATTGAGATCATCCGTTAAACCGACATTGAGTGATATAATTGGCTCGAACAGTGGGTATACATTGCACCTCAACTCTGGAGAAACTGGATTTCTCTCAAAATTCACACCGTTTTAACTCTCGAGAGGAAAGACTCGATGAGGGTCGCGCATTAGTTGTACAGGTATAGAACATGTACAGGATGGTCCATTCAACTGGAGACCTCTCGTTATTTCCCAAACTTCTGAATCGAGCAAAAAATGTTTCGAACGAAAGTTGATAAGACTCATCAAAGTTTTCGGGGATTCGGATTAGGTTTTGTTCGATGAAAACATATATTTTTTTTATTGCGGAATTTACATCGCGTAAGGAAATAACGAACTTTCACTGCGGTTCGGTTTATGACGGTGCAAAGTCCACGTGTCGCAAGATAATCATGATGGTACCGAGGATTTGGGGCAGAGGGAGATGAATAAGCGGTATAAATGCTTGGCATCCTGAATGGATTCCTAAATGGTTTGCCATAACATTTACAGCGTATTCCTTTACACTGGCTACAATGTAAACGAGTAATGATGAGATAGAAAGAAAAGGGAAAGAAAACCCGAGAGCGAAAAAGGAAGCTGGGCTTTCATACTTGAGGAAATTCGCCAAGTTTGAAGAAAGGGATGGACCGCTACCATAATCCGATCTCCGATGGCTGATGCTTCCGCGTGAAACTTTTTATCCACCCTGCGATCCTGTACCACAAAGAAGAGACGGTACGAGAGTGAAGATGGAAGGCTCCTGGAGAGCGTGAGAGGTGGATTAATTTTTCGACCTACCTCTTGCATTAGCTGCTTCCGTTTCTATCCTCATTAAAGACTCCTCCAACCCTTCACTTGCAAAATGTACATCATCCATGTTGCCATCTTTATGCTCAGCGGGTCGCCATCAAGGCTTCTTTCAGCCAAATTGTCATTGAAGAATTTTTTTTTCTTCCCCTGCTGCTATATCATTTTTTGGCGAGCCCAGTCACACGAGAATTCATGATTTTGGATAATTTTTCACATGGACTGTGGGTCGAAGTAGAAGCAGAAGAGGCACATCTGACGCGCGTGAGTTTAGACTTCGTTCAACCCCTTTGAAAACAGCTGATCACGCAGGGGCGAAAGTTCCAGCTCGAGATTGTCCGTCGGGAGTTCGAAAAACAGAGGATGTAAGCAACAACGAATGACACAGTCTACAGCGTTCGATGAACACCGATAGAAGGGAGATGACGCAAGCGCAGGGCGTTCGGTATTCTACCCTTGGAACTACCCCCTGGGAATTTATTCGCATAATTCGACTATTTGATCCTCAGAGTGGTGGCACTTTGATGCTTCTCATCTGATTCTATTCGAGTATGCATTCAGCACTCGGTATTCCACAGCGGAATCTATGTACGTCGATGCATCGTGACTATATTTCTTCAACAAGTAGATTTCGTTCCGAATATTTTTCCCGCAAATCGTACGTGCGAAAGTTTCCTAAATATATCACGCGCGAGCACTTTTGCGTCGCTGGATTCGCGAGATCCTGCGAGAAACGTCGGTCGTCGTTGAACTTTCGGCGGATTTAAGGGGCACCGACTTTTTCCTCCTGCCTTTGCTCTCGTCGTGTTTACCGAACTGTGATTTTGAGACGTAGATTAGGGACGAGCCGTCAAAATTTCGGGAAATTTGTATCTAAATCCCGTTCATGAAATTGCCAGGGTATCACCCCTGGAGCCTCCAGCGATGAAAAATTTCATGTGGAAACTTCGCTGGATACACCTGCAATTTCGACCTCTGGAATTGCCGGGCATCGTTCTCGCACCTACCCTTCTGGCAAACCCTATCGTTGAATTTAATGCTCCATGTCTAGTCATTCAAGATATTACATTACCATAAAACCGAGCATTATTGTACGACTTTAGTGCCTTTTAATTCCTCGCGACCTGGCGTTTGAGAGAAACAAACTCGATTTTGCAATTCCTCCCTTCCGGTTTCTCGAAAATTACGATAAAACGCTTATGGTATAGCTGTGAGTCGGAATTAAATGTTGCAAGATGCCAGAACCTCGTATTGCGAAAGAAGGGGTTTTTTTATTATTGCTGCAAATATGACACCTCGGCGCAGTGCGAGTTGAACCTGCGGAATTTCTCGGGTATTTTCCAGACAAGGGTGCAAGTGTAGCTGTGAAAAATGTGGCTGGTTGCATTATTCTCGTATACGAAATGTAGGCTCATTCGTAAAATAGGCCACGTGCTGTGCAGCTCCGTACATTCGATCGTAGAGATGTCAAGCTTGGCACGTGAGTGCGCTGAAAAACATCAAGGGTATTCACCGTTTTTGTAGGGCAAAACTTGGTACATATTTTTGTCAATATCAAGATTCAGCCTGCATAAAATCAAGTTTATATTCGAGAAACGTGACAAAGTGAGGCATGAAGCAGCTTGTCATTGCCAGAGTAGGTGGATCCAGGAATAATCTACGTCCATTTTCCACGATTTTTAATAAAATTTTGATTATTGATAAATCAGGAAAAATGTGTCTTCTTAAAATGGCGTCAATTGGATTTTTTGCGATTTTTTATATGACATTCTCTTGTCATTAGATGAAAAGGTCCGAACTTTGAAAATTTTCATTGATTTTGACCTTTTAACTCTTCTTCGGAACCAAATGTACGGATGAAAGACCGTTACGCGCAGACATTTGCTTCTAGGAACGTAGTTATCTTCCCAACCAGCCGGACACCCCGTAACAAACTTTCTTGACTCTTCTAATGTACTTTTCCTTCGCTCACCAAGGCACTAATTACGGTCTTTAGTGCCAATCTAGTCTCAAAACTGCATTACCCTTCTCGTTCCATCGAAGAAATTCGAAGGACCATTTCTGTGCATCGAAATTCAGGATCGAGACGATCAGCTGTATTATGTTATTCGTGTCACAGCCGACGTTGTACGTCTGCAAAAAATATCTTTATCGTTGAACCGAGACGACCGAATGACGGAAAAAGTTGAATTTTATCAGCGAATTATAATCACGATGATATAGATCGCACAAAAAAAAAAGAAAACTGTCATCGAGAGGGAAAAAGATCTGCAGATACACTGTACGTGCATTTGACTCAAGTGCGTACAGTGTATGATTTTGCAAAGAATCGGGTAAAATTTAAATATTCAAGGGTCTTCGTACGAAAGGCAATGAAATTCTTTTTCAAGAAACCGTGAAACATGCAAAGGATCACGACCACCAGCTGGACGTGAAAATTATTCCAGTGGTCAAGCTTGTACAGTCGCGTAATATGGCAGAGAAAGCTACAGTGAAATACGAGGATAAGATGAATTCAGCAGTCGAGAACATCGCCCGCGAATTATTGCATACGTAATGACTCAGTAAATTCAATTGCTGGTGTTCAAGACCTACTGCTCCTCGCTGAGAATCAGGCCTTACGAATGATGACGACCCAGCTGAACTTCAACGCGACGCGATATAACCGCAATATGCAGGAAAGACCGAAGCACGACGAACTTCCTGAAAAATTAGCCAACGAGCATTTTTTTTTCTTCGTCGTCAAATTTTCATAAATTTCATAGACATTCATGAAGTTTCAGAGCAGTTAGAGATCCCCGGTCACGATGGACCCCTCAAAATTTGCGAAAAAAGCAGACAAATTTTTTCAGAATCAATTTTCACAAGTTCTTTTTTGCACGTGTTGTATAATAAGTAAAAAAAAACAGAAATATTCCAAGTTATATGAACTTTTTTATTTTCGTGGTAGTCGGAAGGGAGGTAATCAATGTTGTCTCGTTTCTTACGAATGGAATTCAAGGATACAGAGATTTTGGAAAAATTACATTTTTTTTACCATTTTTTTTGGAGGATTCCATTCTCCGCTGATCTCGGATTAGGGGGGGTAAAAAAAATTCTTGTCTTTCTTCATACGCCGATCATGTGCCTGTATGAATGATTCTACCGTGAACGAAGGTCATAACTTTGCAATCCGTGTCAACTTTCGATCACTTTCCGTACGATTTAGCTTTCCGGATGGGTGGGAAATTGGTATAGGAAACGATGTGCACCAAACAAGCAAGAGTGATGCTGGAGAACAGTTGCATCACTAATCGTAATGTGAATCCAAACATACCTGTGATTTAGCCATTTGCGATGCAGTCTGTGGTGAGGGAAGCTGGTGGACCACAGCTCTTGAATTTAACGCATTTTTAGGATTTTTTTTTACAAAGAGAACAATGAACTACAATAAAAAAAAAGTACATCGTCCATATTCGCGTTTAACCATAAAACGAGTGTCGTTTCGAATTTTCGATATCGATAACGTACAATGACCTCGTAAGCCATCAAATTATCCCGCAAAGTGGACCCTTGATCGATGATTGCCGTATCAGGAGATGTAATTATGTCCCGATGTAATTACCTCGGTACTGGATTAACATACGTAGGTACTCGTCCGCAAAATTCTGACCGTTCGATGCAAAAACTTTCGTACCCTCGTGTGCGCTTTTACACGTCCAAAAAACTCTCGTTCGTGAGAGGAATCAAGAACGCTAACGCTTTTGCACACCCGACAAAAACCGGTATGATTTAAGACAGAGCTAAAAGCACTTGCGTACACAACGGAGCTAAAAGTCCTCGATGTAAATTCAATTTTTTATCGGAGCACTGCGGGTAATTAAAACCACCCTATGCACACTCTGTGTACAGCATCCGAGAGTGGCGATCATCAGAGAATCGGTCCATTGGGTCTCCTCAACAATGTTCAGATCGCACGCTTTTTTGCTGAATTACCAAGATAATTACGATCTTGAAGTTGGCATCGTTGGACCTCGACGAAAATTCGAATTTCCTCGGTTTTTCACCTTCAATTTACCGATATTTTCACGATACCTTCCACCTTTTTTTAGGGCAGTCATAATTTCGAAAAATTGCTTCAAAATGGTTGGCAAGCCGTGGAATATTGATACCAAAGAACGAAGTTTATTGTACATTTCGTTTGATTCCAACGATGCAAATTTCAAACTCGTAGATAATCTAAAGACAGCAATAGAGAGAGTTCGATATTTTTTTGCTGAATCAAGGATACATCGAGGACACTTCTGATTGAAAATGGAATTTCATTACAAGACTGGTATTCGTCGTGGAACGAGAACACGAGAAAACCAATTTTCCCCAATGGGGTATTCCGTGTTGATGCACTAATGCATATCCTTGGGTATCTAAAGCACGCCCAATTCACTCGACAATATTTGCACGTGAACAGCAGACTATTTCCTACGTACGACAGCTGAATGGAGGCAAAGATCGCGATGCTTACAGACAACAAACTTATGCTTACACACTGTATGTTCTCTGGTCCCATCGGTTATCCTGGGAGCTTGCACAACTCCTCGACGCGTCATTGGCGAAGCTTTCGCCGTTGACTGCATCGTCACAGATAGCTTTGTCGATGTTCTCAAAACAGGCTGTAGTCTGTGATAACACGTACGAAATATGACATAAACTTCCTGCTGAGAAGCTTCACATGCGATTGATTTATCGAACAACCTTGCCACGAAGCCAATAATATCTGAAATCAGCTGAAATTAGTCCAAATATGATTCGAAATGAATTTTTTCATTCGAAAATCAAAAAACTATCCACTAACGAGAACGGGTGCATCGAAACACTGATTCGATTTACGAATCTGTCGTTTTGCACTTGCTGTTTTTTATTATACAATGTGCAATAACATTTTATTTTACAATGCAGACTTATATATTTATTTTTCAATTTTAAAATTTTTTTATAATTTCTTAATTTTTCTCCAAAGTGTGGCATTCGAACCACAGATCGCGTGAAATATTGCATGTACCAGGTCGGAGAAGTGGCAAATGAGGTATGGGTAATTTTCAAACCTTGCCTCAAATTGTGCTGTTTGGGCTCATTCCGAAAATAATCCATACCGGAATATTATTTTCGTGTCACTTTTGCTCGACGGTTCGGCATGTATTAAACGTCAATTCTGTAGCCTCACTTTAACAAGGTTAATTAAAATGGCGGGTGATAAATATAGAATATGGGAGATGTGGTTACCCATGACTTGTCACTGGCTAAGTAAATTATCAATGTGAGATGTCAATCGACGTGCGTTTTATTTACACGACGTCTCATCAAATCAAAGATAACGCGAACATACTTTTTTTTTCTCGCACTATCGCCCCATACAATTTCCCCTTTGGATCCAATTTATTTTCCTTCTCTCTGATCTGACGTCCGCGAGGCAACGTTTACATAAAAAAGAAATGAAAAAAAAGCAACAACAGACGGAGGATAATTATTCAATGATAATTACGAAATTTCCAAGCATCGAAAGCTCGAAACAATTGAAAAGAATATTGAGGCGACGATGAAAAAGAAAAGGAAGAGAAAGTAGAACGTGGAAAAAGACGAAAAACGAGAGAATGTGATTGCTAGCGGAAAACGGGATGCAGTACGAATTATAAATATATTTATAAATATAAATATATATAGCTTTCGCCGAGGCAATAAGTCGAAGAAAAATGGGATGAAATCGAAGCGAAAATAGTGTAGAAGAGGAATGAAAAGAGCTAATGAAGAATAAAAAAAACAATGGCGTGGAGATCCAGCGGTGAGGAACTTTGGATCTGGCAGAAGGGTAGTCGCGAAAATAGTTGAGATAAATTACGCGAAAGGCGCATGGACGACGTGACGTGTTTAAGGGCGCTTTCGTATCTCCAGATACGTTCGGATAATGAGTCGGAAGAAGATGAAATTACGAGAAAAAAAAAACTACCGGCGTCCGTCTCGCAGCATCCGAATGGGCGAAAAAATTGATAACTCGAAGATATCGCATCTTCGTAATGAGAAATTTCTACACGAATTGATTTACGCCTGCACCATCAAATCGCGAAAGTCGATAACGAATATTCAGGATAAGTATGATTTCAACGTATGACGCGTGATAATATAGAAAAGTTGTCAACAAATTGACGCAAAAACAAATTTTTAAAATATCCAGAAAACTTTTCTCCATTTCGTTTTTTTAATTTCGTTTACGATTTTATAAACGAAAACGTTCGTGTATGAGTGATAATGAATAATTTGCTGTTTTTTTTTTCTTTTTCTTTTCAAAGTTGAAGAAATTAACCGCATATATGAAAAATTTCGAAAAAATGCAATTGTATCGAACGAAAATTTGATATCAAAAGGAAAAGAGGTGTTTTTTTTTATATTTAATCCCTAATTTGTTTTCTGCAATTATTTACGTATGATTAATCGTACATGTGATCGATTATACGTCTCTAGAAAATATTTACGATCGGTCGGAAATTGTCCAATAATCGTGCTAATTCAACTCAACGGTCTGCCTACGATCGATTCCAACGTCGGACGTCCGAGGGTTCAAAGCTGAAACGATAAGCTGGGTCCCAAAATTGAATGGAAATTGCTGGTCAATTACTGACTCTAGAACCAGCACAAAGATGCTTATAAACTTCTAATGGTGGCCTCAACGATCTTTCGTGTAGGATTAATTTTCAGATTTTTATGGCATCGCTGAGTACTTGAAATTCTCATTTTATTTCGACTTCGTTGGGACTCGTACGAGCTCCGTAAATCGTTGAAGGGTTCTCCATTGTCGTGCTTTTCTATTTTCAAAATTCATTTTATTCGGATTCTCCTGGCGACGATTCGTATTTTTTTAACACGGACTTTTTCAAATTTGTGTAACTCGAAATGAATATAAGAAAATAAAATATGAGTTCATGTGACCTTAAAAACAACTCGAAAGTGAAAGAAATTTATTTTTTTGTGAGCCAGAATAATGATTATAGATTTATTATTTGTTGAGATAATTGAAATATATCTATCATTTTTAATTCTCAACTTGTTTTCGATGATTAAAAGAGCAATAAATTCGGCTGTTTTTTTACTCATAATTTTCACGTGTACCTTAATATTTTTATTTTTCGATAACTTTCAATAAATTTCGTTTTTATTTGACAGACTTTACCCATCGGCAGGCATATCGATCTGTGCAAACAGAGAACCTTACACACACTGTTATTTGAACACTGTTAAAAATGGAACTCAGCACTCGAACGTCATTCGACGAAAAGTGACACTGAAACGTTCGATACTGAAAATTGACGATAAAGATTGATACCACAGCAAATGAATATAAACGCTCGTAAAAACGAAACAATAAAACACGCACCATTTTTTTCATTTTTTCGAGATTTAACGACGCCTCGTCGACGGAAAAAACAATCACGGATATGTTTCCGGTAATTGGAATTAAAGGTTTCGAAGGTGATCGAAATAATATTTCTACTTTAATATTGGGTTCTAAATTCAATAATTTAATTCACGCGGAATATTCCATTTATCTCGAATCGAGAATGCAAAGCTGCCAAATGCAAACACCGCCACTGTAAAAAAGAGAAAAAAATAATCAATGGGACCAGAGATCGGGCTTTGGTGCATGCAGATCCGGTCGATTTTAAATTGGCGCAGGTTTGAGAGGATGTAAACGATCGATGAGTTATTTTCGAACCAGTTAAATCGGTTTTTCACCAATTCGGTCGTCCCTAGACGCTAATAGAGCAGCTCAAACATCGAGAGATATCGGAATCCAAATTTGCACAATTTATATAAGGAATATCGCGAAATGGATTTTGTATTTGATTATTCGAACACGACAGACGGTGAGGGAGGCAAACGTGCCGCGGACTCTGCGAACCGTTGATGTACGATCAAAAACCGTCGTGGGTAGCGACGTCTGAAACGGCGCCGAATTTTTTGGCAATTTTCTAAAAATAATAATATGCAATTACGTAACAATCTATTGTTAAATAATTTTGCCCATACTCATCACCAGCTTATACGCATTACGTCTCAAAAATGTCGATACTCCTCGAACATTTATTTTTATTCTTCCAAAAATCATTTTAGTTCACTCCAGTACGGTTTTGGATAGAATTCATGCGGCTGATTATAAGAAAAAATATCGTTTTCCAGGCGATCGCGAATCCATTTTTTAATTATCGGAAATGCCACTTCCGCCTCCGGAGTTTTCTATGGACCCTTTAGGGTACGTTCTCGTGCCAAAAAAAAAGTAATTCATCTCAAACTTTCTCTCAATCTTGGACCGTTTTCGAGATATTTAAAAAAGGCCTGTTTTTTTTGTTTTTAATCTTTTTTTACAGTGAAACAATGATCAATGTGGAAAAATGACGCAATTTTTGTTTGAAAAAAAAATTAATACCGATCCGTTTTACGCCCGCCCCTGTCGTAAACTTTTTGGACGCCTGTCACACGCGGGGCGGACGTGAATCAATTTTTTTTAATCAATTTTTTAACCGTGAAAATTCTGGTGAATCTTTCGAGTTCGTCTCGCGGTACGGCGCGTTAACGATTCAGGTGGAGCAGCGAAGCACCGAGGAGCGACCGCGTGAAAAGGGAGCTTTTGCGCACCTCGAGAGAATTCGAGTGAACGGGATTATCCACCGAGGACAGATCGTCGGGCGAACACCTGACGTGCTGCAAATTGAAAATTTTTTGAAACGTCAAAAACCACTGTGTTCGGAATTTTTTCTCTCGCATTCCTATTTTTTTTTCCTTCCTCGTTTCTCGCACTTTACCACACTTTGCTCTTCCGTATTCAAGACCTCTCGCGAAAGTACCATTGCGATCGAAAGATAGAATTAAGGGAGGAAAAAGGGAGAAAGGGAAACACGAATAATTGCAAATGCGGCAGCACGGAAGCGGCGAGGATGCTTTCTTGGTGCGCGTAATGCGTCAGACTCTGCTCCTTGCAACCACCGCGGCGTCGATGATAACCCGAGAATTTTCCATTTTTTATAAAAGCTGTACGATCCTCTCTCCCTCTCTCTCTTTTTTTCTTGCTCTTTCGTCAACTTTTTCCATATTCCGAGCATATATTCGTTGAGAAAAATGATTAAGGTTTTCAACCCTGTAGCATTTATATTTATCGCTAATTCTTTGCAGCGTATTTTTACGTTTATTTGTTTCTCCATTTTCCATTCGTACATTCACCAGCTGTTTTGTTGCTTGGCGTTCAATTTTATAGAGAAAAATGGACGACAGTTCTCTGGCTTTATATTCAATCTTTTTGTGCATCGTATATCGCCGTTTTGTCACACTTTTTGTCATACAAAGGTACGCCCTCTCTTCCCTCGGTAAACGCAATCTTCAGAAACGAGAGCCTGAGTGTGCCATTCGGACATTTTTTTTTCCCCTTCTGTAACACCTACTGCAGTGGAATTTTTTTTACACCCTGAGAAAGCCTTCCTAATTGGATCCGAGGGAAAAATATACACTAACTGTGCACGTTGTATGTGTTTATACGTGAAATGCAAAGTACAAAACACGGCGATGATCGTACGTACCGAAAACATCATTTTCGAGGACGGGAGTCGCGCCAAAATGAGGACAATTTCGTGCCACGTAACGGTACAAAGTATATACAGAAATTGGAGCGTTATCCGATCTGTTTTTTTTTTGCTGATTAAAGCAAATTTTATTCTCGCTATTTCCGTGCCCACTCCATTGAAGGATACATTATCGCGATAGGCTGAGAATCGATAGATGCCTTTTTTCGTAGTTTCCAAAAAAGACCAGTTTCATAGAGGATAATAAATCCTCTGGCGATTGAACGATTCACGATCGATCGCGATAATTTTTTTTTTACTCATGGGAGATGCATTTTTTCAGAAAGTGTTGTTTTTTGTTTTGTAAAATCGGCTAAATTTCTCATTTGATCGATGACAACGTTCCTCGTCGTTTGTCGAGATTGATTCTCCTTTCGACTCGTTTAGAAACGTAAAATAATAATTTCGAGAGCCTGACTCATCGTCGAGATTTTCACTGAATATTTTCATTCCGCGACAACTTTTCATAAAAATGGTAATTATTCTTGAGATTCGGTGGAAGGGACCATTCAACGTAACTTTCCTCCTCTAATCTCTTTGGATGTTTCTACAAACGCGAGAAGAGAGATGAGCTCCGCGGGAGAACTCTCAGATTTCATTTTTATTAAATTCTTTCGCAACTTTTCGCGTGCACTCGAACGCCGTGAATGGGGAAACATCGAAACGAAAAGATGCAGGCGGCGACAAAAGAACGCCGAAACTCGCGGAATTTATACTCTTTGATGAATAATTTTTGAATTTCCACACGAAATTTGCAAACTGATTCTAGTAGCTCGTGAAATAATCACTTTTGCGAAAACAGCCGATGGCAAATACTAAATTTTGTCCGAAGGGTTTTTCTTGAGTGAACATCAATTATTGATGCCAGGTAAGAAGAATGCCAAAGTTCGAAATAGATTGGATAAATATTAAAGAAGGTTCGGGCCACGAGATCCATCGCAGAGTCCTTGTGTTTTAAGGACATTTAATCAGCTTTTCGTATACCGTTCAGTTAAGGACCGGCGTCCTTCTTCATTCTCTCGCAATGCCTATATTTGTTTTCGCGCACGAATCAAACTTTTCGACGATCCCAGTCGGTTGCTTTTTTTTTTATCAACGACGATAAAATCAATAATTCACCGTCTCTTACCTGGGAGAGCGAAGAGGACCTTGTGTGTGTTCGCTTAACGATCTGAGCAAGAACGTTTCGAAGAAAATGTTTCGCCAATATTTATTCACCATCTTTTATCAACAATTCCGTTAATTCCTTTCCTTTTTCTGTTTTATCATATTTTTTTACATCAATGAGCCTGTCCGATCGATCGAGGGTTGAATGGGGTAGTTCGCTCAAAGTTCGTAGAAAATTCGCCACACGGCGAATAAAAGTCAAAAATTCAAACAATTTTTTTTTAACTACCTGGCGTCGAGACGCTGCCGCGTCTCTGGTTGAATAAAAATAAGAAAAAAGGATGAATGCGATTTCAAATGTTTACCTGATGATTTTGCAAAGACGAAAGATTTTTTGTCTCGCTTTCGATGTCTTTGATCCTTCTGAAAAGTAAGTCAGTCGTATGCAGAAAAAAATAGGAAACGTTATTTGTTTTATCCATAAAACAGCGTTGTTATTTCGTTGAAAAATATCCTGCGATTTCATGGTCGATGTATGAAATATCTTTCACCAAACGTATTGTAATTCCACAGTAGCTCTTATGCACAAGCATAGAAAATGCATTGAGATTCTTTCCTGCTCTGAATTTTGAATTTTGAAAATCAATGTCACAGAATTTTTGGAAAAATCTTTGTAATTCCGATAGCTTTTTTCGCACGTAATAGTAATACATTATAATTTCGCACCTTGGCTGGTAAAATAACTTTCCACTGTGACTGTCGCGAGACAACTACGTTAAGGGGCTACTGAATTTCGAGGGATAAAAAATGCCATTTTTTCTGACTTTGAAAAATTATAATACAAATATATATTTTATTCAAATTTTCATACATATAAAAGAGAATGTTTCAAACAATGTAAAAAACGAAATATTTTCCGTTAGTAGGATAATAAAATCCAAGCAAAACGAGCCCCAGCTCGTGATTGAACAAAGTTTTTGCTTTTTCTTTCATTACAACTTATTTTATTAAGCAATACGTGGTGTAGACTTTAACGAAAATCGTACTTTTTTGCATACGATTTTGGCAAAAATCTCAAACTCACCGAATGACAGAAATTATTCAATTTTTCGATTTCCAATAAAGCTATCATAAGTTATTCCGTCCACCGCCAGAATATTTTTTCCTATTTTTTAAATCACCTTTCTATAAAATATTTATCAGATGCTGCGCTTTTATGTTATCGATAGTTGGAACAAAATCATTCGTTTGTTCTAATAAAAAAAAAATGGTTTATATGAGCTTTTTTCACCTTCGAAATTCGTGTAACCTCTTGAGATATTATAGCAGTGGATATTACTCCCAGCGAGGAAATATCCATGATTCCTGGCACATTCCCAAAAGAACAAAAGCCTCTGATGATAATAAAATCACAGCTTCAAGTATACACGTGTGTTCTCATGTGTGAATCATCGCAACGTTTACAAACAACAATTGTGCAACATTTGTTAACGTTATCTCTGCGGAAAACAAACGTATTATTATCGATGACGTCGCGAAACATAAAAATTTACGATTATAATAAGCATGCACAGAGCCAACGATGAAAATGAAATACATCTCGTGAATGTGAATTAATTAATGTAAAACTGCGCGCCATGACGAGATCGGGCTGATTATATATTAGTCATTCTACTTACGCGCATAAAATTCACCTAAACCGCATTTTTTTCAACTTTATCATTCCAAAACACTTTTTTGTGTTCTCTCCGACAAGATACGATGAGTTTTCTTGCGTAACAATTTTTCTTGCAATTTTATAAATAAGAATTCCTGCACCAATTTAACTCGTTTCATCCTGAAAATGCCTTGAGTTTTCCACGCTCCTTCACGCGGGATGTTCGTCGAGAAAAAATCATCGAATGTTTTTGGAGAAACCTTCTTAAATATGGAGGCTTGAGTATGAAATAAAAATCGCAAATTTCATCACAAATTCGATTAAAAATCGTGCTCGGACCGCTCTTAACGAGTCGATACTCTTTTCCGAATGTCCAAACTTTGAGATTTCATTCCACCATTTTTTCTGCGCCACATCAAATTTCTAAAATCTCGCATCTTTCGCATCATCGATCCGATAAGTTGTCAAGGGATTAACGACTCCATGCCGAACTCGTGAGGTCTTCAAGTGGACATTGCAGCACGGGAGAACAATAAGAGCACGAAAAAAATACGATAGATTTTTTTTCCTGGAGAAAAAACTGCGTGAAAAGGGGGAAAAATTTAGGGCGTTTCAGCAAGCAGAGTTAAAAATCTTAAAAAACGGCGAGAGTTCGAACTTTTTAGAGAAAAAAATCCTATTTTCAAAGCGAATGCGCGTATTAAATGGCAGATGGTTGATTTGACGCGTGAAAACGATTGTGTGCGCGCATCAACTCCGAGGTGGATTGCAAGGATGCATACATTTAATAAAACGTTATAACGAAATTCCAGCAGTTGATACTTCACGAGCAGCATATTTGCAGTCAACTTGTTGGAAGGAAGAGCCCCATCTATGCCAGGGAGTTCGGAGATATTGGAAAAAGTAGCAATAATATGTGTCGCTCGAAGGGAAATACGAAATTACACGATGACACTTGAAATCCCTCATCTCGCAGTACTGCAGTTTATATTCATTTTTCTTCAACGTGCTTTTTATTTATCAACCTGAAAATTCGCTTCGAAGGACATTCTTTTGAAAATTAGCCAAAAACAGTTAAAAAAAATTAATCACGTGATAAATTCGGCGTCAGAGTCAAGTTGCAATAAATGTCAATTAAGCATTCGAGAATGCAACGATTTTTTGAACGACCCTTGGCCAATATCCGACCCTACAAATTTTTTCCATCACCAACCATTTCAAATTGGTGAGCGCAATCAGCTTGAAAAAAAGTTTCAGGTGTGCTTGAAACATTGACAAATCAATCAACTTATTATTAACGCTGAAATTACTACAATCCTTGACTCTCGAGAGGAAGAGGCTTTTTTCGCAGTCTAAAGCGGAAATATCGTCATCCTGTATGTAAAACGTTAACTGGAGGATTTTAACGCGAAAATTCCCGAGAAATCGAAACATTCGTTCACGAACGGATGGAAAAATATATTTTATCGCGAAAAAACGTTATATTAATTCTTATACATGTTTCCTTCGCGTGAGGGGTGGAATTAATTGTCATTCTGCCAAATGCGATCTGTTCGTAAATTATGTACCAAAATCATGGAAAATACGACTGTTTTAAAAAGTATTTTCTCCTCGATTTTCTCACACATTATAGCTTAGGAATGTTTTACATCTCACCCCAATTTCCCAGTTAAAAGTCTCGTTCACCCTTTGGGAGGGATCGCGGTTCAGAGACAGTATCGCAAATCGAACGAACGGTGGAATTATCAGCATCATCCAGAAATATTAGGAAATTTGGAAAACCGTAATTTGCCAAAAAAAAATCGAATTTTCTTGGCTTTTGGTTTCCTGTTTTATGAGATAAATTTACGGAATTACGACGACAATATGATCTTAATTTTTATTGTTACTCTCGAATTTTATGAGCCGCTGAGCTTCGTTGACCTTGGAAAAAACTCTGACGGAATTTCACGAGACGTTTGATGGTCCATAAAAAAAAATTCTTCTCGTCCGTGACCCTTCCGGAATCTGGCAAAAATTCATAAATTTCGACATTTCCCAGTAATCTTCAACAAGTCGTAGCTCGACAAAAACGCTCGCAGAATAATGAATAATAAATAATTCAAAAGCGTGCAGTCGACTATTATTCAGAAATCACAGGGAAAATGAGGAAAAATTATTTTTCAAAACGTTTCCTCGACTACGATAAATTTACAGATAAATTTTTGCCTGCGGTCTCCCCTTGAGGAACCTCCGGATTGACGCTTTCCCTTTAAATTCTGCTATTGATTAGCTCCGTACGATGATTCCTCGCCGATTTATTGGCCGTCGGAGCAAGAATGTCACCGCATTGACTTTGAAAATTCGTAGCTCCTGAACTAACGGTCGCACGGAAAAGTAAAGGGTGGTTCCGAAATCTCCGATGCATCCACCACAGACGTGACCAAAAGTACCAGCGGCCCATATGTTTTCACGTCGACACCGAGCCTCGATAATTATTCCCGAATAATATGCGAAATTATTTGAGGTACCGCGTACCTTTGGCCAAAGCTGGCTACAACAGAAAACATTCTTCGTTGTGAAAATAACTTTGATGCCAAGCACCACCTTAACACCGGAAATATAATCGCATTACCCCTGTCCCACGAACATCGCTGCGGTTCAACGGTGGCTTTCAATTTAGTAAAATTATTGTATACATCGTCGCAATTGCAAAAAAAAAAAACGGTCCTCATCTCGTCGCACAAAAGGGGTATTCCATTCGGAATGAGAAATCTTGGTGAAAGTTTGCGGTACGAAAAAGAAGGTCAAATAAAACTGTCTTTCCATCGGATGTCTTTTGTGCCACTTTCAGTATAATTCCTTCATTCCCATTTCCATTTTGTCGCAGACTGCAGCGCGAGAATTCGATTTGAAAAATGTACAGAAGATATAAGAACGTAAAGGGGTGAGTTTATTCATTATAATTCTGCATCTCGTCTCTCTCAATGGCAAATCCAATGTGGCTTCGATATTTATCGTAGAATTGCGCGAATTACAGAATACAGATCGAGTTAACTCTGGAATTTTGTTGCCATAATCATTGCCGCACGAAGGAGAGAGAGAGAGAGAGAGAGAGAGAGAGAGAGAGAGAGAGAGAGAGAGAGAGAGAGAGAGAGAGAGAGAGAGAGAGAGAGAGAGAAAAGTTCAATTAAACGAACGGTTAAAAGAAAATCCCTTCTTCACTGCTGGCAGATATACATTTCAATTTTCGACCCGGGAGGCTAATGGATTTAACTTTCGATATAAATTTAACGACAGGAATTTCGTTCAATCAACGTTATAAGGGCTTATTCTGAAAATTCGATTTGTTTTTTTTTTATCTCTGAAACTTCTTGTCGTATTCGTACTCGATATGGATTATAAATATCATGTTTTTCAACACTGTTACATACTGTTATTGCGATACTCGTAGTCGAGAAATGCTTCGCCGAAAGTTATTAAACCGTGCGCGCAAGGCCGATCTTGGAAATTTTGAAATTGTCTTTTTTAGTTTAAAAAAATGATAAAATATTCCAAGATACTCATCTCTTCTCGTTCGCGAAGGTGTCTCATTTCTTACGAGAAGTTTTCGTTCTGTGCAGCTTCCCTTGTACAGCCTAAAAGAAAATTCCGAAAAATAGAATTTCAAAATACCGACAAAATTTTGACCCGAATATTTATGGATAATAATTTCTAGGTCAATAATTAAATGCATATTTAATTCCTCACAGTCGTTGAAATTCTTTAAAAAAACGCTTGTTTTGCGTAGTTCAAAGTATAATTATTCAAATTAAAATTGAAGTGAGTTTCAAAAAACGCATACATAGCAAGGATTTTTTTAGTTTTTTAATCTCCATTTCGAACGGAAACAACCGTAATTTTTGCTGTTTTATATTTTACTTATTTTTCATTAAACATTCACTTCGATTCTATACATAAAATGAAGGACTCCATTGGCTATTGCACTTCGAAAGACTTTTGTTTCACAATATTTTGTGGACAGCCTACGTAAATGCCTACTCGTCCTACTTTTGAACGTCCTTTTTCGTGTTTTTTGCCTTTCGAAATTGCTCTCGATTTTTCAACGGTCGAGTAACAACGAGGCTCGTAATTGCAGAAAATCGCGCTCTACTTTAAAATCCAGAGAAAAAAAATAATGACGAGATTTTCACGAAAAATTGAACGTGCATTTCGATTTCTGTTCCAGGCAATCTCATCGTCATTCTCGTGGTGACATTCTCACGGAAACTGCGAAGCATCACAAACTTTTTCCTCGCCAATTTGGCAGTCGCCGATCTCTGCGTGGGCATCTTCTGCGTTTATCAGACACTGACGAATTATCTGATGGCCAGTTGGCCACTCGGTAATTTTCTGTGCAAGGCGTACATGTTCGTCCACTCACTTTCTTACACCGCGAGCATAATAATCCTGGTGGTTGTTTGCATCGAGAGATATCTCGCGATAGTGCATCCGATAAAGTGTCGTTCGATGAGAACAAGGGGGCGTTTGCGGGCGATTGTCAGTGTCGTCTGGATACTGGCTGCTGTTTATGCGGCACCAAAATTCATTTACGTCGAGACAATCGCGCACGAGTTGAAAACGGGAGGCGTTGACATAATGTGCATCGCGAATATCAAAAAGCACAACAAGAGCGTTTTCGCGGCTGTCAATTTGATACTGCTTTATCTACTTCCGCTGGTGCTCATGTGTTACCTCTACACGAGGATAGCCGTTGGATTGTGGAAGAGCGACGCTGCGTTCGGGCGACCGGGACTTGTCGCGGGAAACAGAAACGGCAGGGTTCACGCCTCGAGTAAAAGTACGTTGAGAGCACGACGAGGAGTCATCAGGTAATAAGTGCACTTTATTTTTACCGTCGATCGAGAGGGAGAAGCTTAAAAATAACGGTAGATCGAGCACGATTGGACAGAAATGTTTCTCGACGCGGGCATTATCCCCCTCAACCCTTGCTGTCGATGGAAAAACGCGAATTTAAGGGGAATCAATCGTCACGCTTAAAAAATCCGTGCCTTGATGGATAGCCTTTTTTATTCCAGCATGACTTCCGTGCGGATATTGTTGGGGGTACGAACGAGTTTTGAGGGTTGTTTTTCTGCAACTTTGAAGTTTTACGCGGATAATTCTCTCGTATATTTTGTCGTCTAACTAATTCTATTTTGTTGGCGCAAAGGTTGACACGGTTGGAGCATGAAAATTAACTGATTTTTGGAGAGGGAAATGATTTTTTCAGACGAGTTCAGTTACAAGAGGGTCCACCGCGATCTTTTGCAAGTCCCCCAAAAGTTATTTGTACACCTAATGTATCAGGACGATGTATGTATATACGATGATTATTATTCATTAATTCCCTTCGTGATGGTGTTTTTTGTCCTGCAGAATGCTGATAGCCGTCGTAATAATGTTCGCCGTGTGCAATTTGCCACAACAGGTGCGCGTAATGTGGCTATACTGGGATCCGAATTACGACAGTACCTCAGATTTCAGTACGATATTTACCCTCTCGACCTTTCTCATATCTTACATGAATTCCTGCCTGAATCCCTTTCTGTATGCATTCCTGTCGCGTAATTTTCGCGAAGGTATGAGAGCACTGCTGATATGCAATAATCGTGGACCTGGCAGAGGTCTAAGAATGGGATGTACTGGTGGGGATAAGGCGCATAATGACAACGGCCACAATACAAACGTACCTCACAGTTCGGTCGTGAGATTGAGCTCAGCCCACGATAGTCCTTCCACGACGCATACCATCATGAGACAAACCAGGATCGGTAAACCATCGTGAAATTCGCCGAATGGCCTCAACGCGGCCGATCTAAATACGACTATTTTCAACAACCCCAATTCGCCGAGGGAGGATAATGGCCGGCGCCCCCGTGCGGCGAGAACAACGAGATTGTAATTAAACTTTTCCGACGTTGGATTATGATTATCGTGCAAGGTCTCGTGTGATTGAGAAACGTTGAAACGACGCGAAAAACCCAACACCAACGATACCAACTCGCCAGAGAATGATAATCATCAACGCTCTTGCGAAAACAACGGGATTGTTGATTTTTTCCTATGTTAAATCGTAGGTACACCGCAAGAGTGTCATTTGATCAATAAACATCCCCTCGGGCTCGATTATTCGCGCGAATAATGCGAAATCGCGAAGGGAACGACGGAATTGTTGATTTTTTAAAATGTTTTATTGTAATTATCGAAAAGTGTCGTTTAAATCGACGAGCGTTGATGCCATTCCGAGGCGAACACCAACAATGCCAATTTGCCGAAGAATAATCATTGTCGACATGGTCCCACCGCAAAAACAATGAGATTGTCCATTTTTTTGTCAACTTTGAACGACGCGAATATCAACAAGAACGATACAAATTCGTCAAAAGATTGTGATTATCAACACGCTTGTACCAAAAAAATCAAGACATTGTCGATTTTTCTTGCGTCTTGTAATTATCGAAAAGTATCATTTAAATCGACGAGCGTTGATGCCATTCCGAGGCGAACACCAACAATGCCAATTTGCCAAAGAATAATCATTGTCGACATGGTCCTACCGCAAAAACAACGAGATTGTCCATTTTTTGTCAACTTTGAACGACGCGAATATCAACAAGAACGATATAAATTCATCAAAAGATTGTGATTATCAACACGCTCGTACCAAAAAAATCAAGACATCGTCGATTTTTCTTGCGTCGAATTATAATTATTACGTTCGAACCAGCACCTCGTACTTCAGAAACCACAAAACTGCAATATTTTTTCCTGCGTGAAATTATAATTGCACTCAAAAAGAGTGGCATTTGATCGATTAGCTGTCCAAAAAATGAAATTTTTTGGAATGAAATGAAATCCATCAGTATATTTGTGAGCACAGTTTTCCTGGAGCTTTTTGCGCGAAATTTCAACCGAATTATAAACATATGTAATTATGAAATTGTCAAGACTGCGATTTAAGAAATACGTGTGTGTCTCGTGTTCGCTCGTGAGTCGAAAAAACAATGACATTACGAACGAGATTTGTGCTATCGAACGAGGGAAGAGGCTGTGACAAAAGTGACAATTTCGGGGAAGAACATCCAAACGAATTAATCGATAGAATTAATTTTACACAATTTGAAAAATTCCAATAATTATTTTCCAGCTGTACGTCGTCGTGTTTCTCCTGAAATTCTCGATCACATTCGTTTTCTCTTGACAGGCGGACATGAGCCAAGTGAGTCTGCGAGAAAATTCTTCGTAGAAAGTGCACAAAACTTTGACGATATTTGCATATTTTTTTCAGCATTTCTTGGCAATTGATTTTCTCCTTATTTATTCCTGAGAATTGTATTAACAATTTAGAAACAGAATTCCGATACATTTTTCACAATTTTCCCAAAGCTCTCTCTCTGTCTCGATTTTTCAGATCACCCACTTGGTCACAGATTGTTCTCATCCCCTCTGTATGCCTGTAATGTCATCACTATCTGTCAATAACGTAAATGTAAATGAAACACTTGTACCATACAGTATGTAAAATGATTGTACTTATGAATATAGCATAACTTTGTTGAATAAACTTTTGGTAAAATAAAAAAGCAAGTGAGCATGCACGAGCTGGGTGCGGTGATGTTTGTGTTACCAAAATGCATATACGACTATGGTACATGAAGCTCAAATGCGACAACGAATATTAACTAATTTGTTTTTCATTCCAACGGAGACAAACAAATGTCCACAAACGTGTACGCAAAGAAATAAAAAAAGACTCATACGATCGTTTTAGCGCCCTCTTTTTTTTATTTTATAAGCATTTAATTTTAGACAAAAAGTTTCGTAATTCGTCGAGAAATATTATCCAAGGTATCCAAGGACACGTTGGATTTTTGCCTCGCGTTAGCACCTCATTTTTCGGTCAAAATTATTGACGTACAATTCGGGGACTCACTTTGGAAAACGATATTTGACATTTAATCGCAATTTTTTACCGATTTTTGGACTTTGAGTACCGAATATCCTTGGAACTAATTTTTGAACGACACTGTCGCGGTAGTACCGCGTTAATGGCCATCATTTCCTTTTTATCTCATTCTCTGTTCCACATCCGTGGGACACGATTTATTCGCCATCACTCGAAACGATATTCGTGACAGTTCTCGACGTTCAATCGCGCTTGCGACAACTTTATTATAAAAACTCTGCGTCAGACTCTTGCACATTACTGAAACGTCGTTGAACATATTAAATGCGATAATGAGCTTGCAGTATCATTTATCGTTAGGAAAACACTCTTGGAAAAGAGCCAAATGAATTTCCTCGTATACTGCTTCGGAAATAGGACGAAATAGCACATTTAACCATTTTTTTTTATCCAGGAAGCTACCTCGGGACAGACTTGGCAAAAAGTTACCGCACTAGCCACCTTGTATACCTTACAAGGTACTCGAAAAATATTTGGCGTAATATATGTTACACATTTTACATTCTATATCAAATCATATTGCCATTTATTATTATTATACTATTTACATATTTTATATTATGTTACATCTACTGCCTGGTATGTCCCCGAAGCTAGGCGGTCAAAATTATAGACAGTTTTCCAAAAAATTCATCATACATTCATTTTTAATTCAAAGCTGATGTCTGGAAGATATTTTTAAACAAGATGAAATCCTGGTATAATTTGAGACGAGGCATCTACCTTAAGGATACGCTTAGCTTTACATTTTCTTTAATCGTTCTCTCGTTGTTACTCCGTTTTTATCGAGAGATTTTTAAAGTGATCTGTAACTTTGTAAATAGCACAGGGGTTCAATCTCATAAAACAAATAAGAGATAATCCGCAAGCTTTGAATGAGATATGAACAAAATAAGCAAACCATCAAATTGTCTCGACGCGCCTGAGAGGATCGATGGTTCGCGAGAAATGCTCGTAAAACGTGAGACATCGTTACTTGGAACGTGAAAGGGTTGAAAATATGCTGAGAGGGTAAAGCCCCTTCGATATGGGAAGGAATAATGTGGATCATCAGTGTAGGGGAAAATATCCAAAAGGTGAACTTGTGAGATTTTCCGAGTGATGAATCATTCAACATTTGGTAAAATCGAGAATTCATGGTTATGAATGAACTTTTCATGTATTTTGAACAGAACCACGTGGTATGTACGCGTGGTCGTGAAAGAAATATAATCTTCCTATTCTGTGCCACGAATTCACGAGGATCTTTTGTATACAGCGAATGGAAGAGCGAAAACAATCATCAGGATAATCTTCGAAAGTTTGGAAAGCAGAGGGAAGGAGGGGAGGGAAGACATCCCTAAAATAATTTGCGCACCAACTGGAACGAAATTGGTGCTCCTGAGATGGAATGTTTTGAACGAATTAAACTACAAGTTTGACTGCAGGAGTATTCAATTTTGTACGCAGTACAGACTGAACCGAAGAGAAAAACATTTGTACGATCATGATGTCAATAAATAAAAATATAAACTGTTTAATGCAACAATATGTTTTAATCGAGAACACAAAAGTTGTGATTGCGACGAAAACGAGACGGAAAGAAATTAATAAAAATCGATTCGATGAAAAATGAAGGATAATGTGAATTATTTTTTCAAGAGCATTCATAACGTTATTTACGAGAAAACAATTCTAATCGGATTAGCTCTCTTTCTGTCTCTCTGTGAACATTTTTGCGTTCCACGAGCGTCAGTTTCAGTAGAGGCCTCTCGGTCCTATATTTTGAGCTTCGTGAGCTTTTATCTTTAGCGCTTTTTTCATAACGACACTAGACCACAGCTACACGCAGTTCGAATTCGAACGATTCTATTTTCCCGCCAATTTTTACCAATTTCAGTGCCCGATTGGCACTCGGAAAAAAATTATCAGTCAGGCTGATTTTGTGGTGTGAAAATTGTCTCGATTTCAGTAGCTTAAAACGTTGAAATTCTCAATTTTAATATACCGATGATATGAAAAGTACCGTGTGTAAACACAAATTCAGATACCGTGTGGTACCAGCTCTCGTATTCGGCTCGCACGTCAAATTCACGCTCGTCTAAAATCGTTCCGTTTCACCCCCAGCCATGTAAAATATATTAAACAAATTTCTCCATAATTCCACTCTTCATTTTCTACTTTTCTGCTACATTACATTCCATTTTTTTCTAATGTGATCCCCCACTTTATTCCTTCAACGTATCCCAAGTGGTAAATGCCACGATGCTATAAAAATAATTTGCATTCTCAGTTTACCTCACATGGATATTGCTCAAGGCATCAATAAACAATTCCGTCGAAGTTTCACGTCATCTTTCAACATCCCCGAAACCCTACACCTTTTTCTCAAAATCTCTCCAAGCTCGGAGGCTCAATTAAAACTGAGCGGAGCCCGTCGCAACACTCGCAAAATGACGCGAGCAAACGTCGTAAAAACATCGTGTTTTTGACTCGCGAAAAGAAAATAATGCAAATATCATTTATCCAAAAGAGCTTAAAAAAAATAAAGAAAAAATTCGTCGTCATGTTCGTGAAAACGCCAAGAATTTTTCCTCCAAGAACAGAATCACCAGGCTGTAAAACATCGTGCCTCATGCATAAAGTCTCGATTTGGCTTTGGACAACTTTTTTGTTTTTTTTTTTTTTCCCATCAAAAGAAAGCATTTTCCCGTGGAAGTTTCACGCAGTGAATAAAAAAAGAACGTCCTGCCTCGGGGAGGCTTTTTGACGCGCACGATTCCTCGTTGAAATTTATGAGACGTGAAAAACCGTCTGTCGAGTTGGAAGTATAAATGGTATGGTCCTCGTCGAGTGTCTCATGTGTGTATGTCGTTCTTAAAATAACGTATAGTCCTTTTGGTTTTTCAAGGATGAGCAGCAATGTGTCATCTTCATCCAACAAGTTGACTCGACTCGCGGTCTATGTACATCGAGGACGAAAAAGACAACGAAAAAAAAGTGGCAAAAAAAAACGACCATTAGAGAAGCGGATTGTCTAGGCGTGTATGAAAAAGCGAATACGAAAGACAAAGCACGTGTCTCGCGTTTCCCAGCTACGAGAGTGAGGCCGCGGAGAAAAAAGAAGATTATAGGCCGGATGCTGTGATACTGGCTCGCAAAAGCTTTCGCAGGATTGCCATGCCTTTGAGGAATAAGATCGTGAAACACGCGACGATGTGGCCTGAAAAGACAAAAAAATTGACCTCGTTTCCTCCTCTCTGATGCTTTTTTGCACTCTGACATTATTGAGTATATAACAAACTTTTGATATTTTATTAATTATTCGTCGCATTCGAAATCAAATTGCACATTACCGCTGACACAGGGCGAAGAAAGGATCCTGCGTGTTGTCTGGAATTTACGATCGTTTCCTTTGAAAATAATGATATTGTCAAAAGAAACGCTTAGGATGTTAAATTTAAGACGGTAAATAAATATTTTTTACAATCTCTATTACATTTTTTCATTCAATGTGTCTTATTCTGATAAATTCGTTGTCTCAAAAATAACTCGGACTCGCGATGGTTTCCCATTGGAATATTTTTGTCAGTGACGTTTATTCCAGGTCTTCAAACTTTTTGTACAAAAAAGATGAGATTTCAAAGCGAAACGCAAAATAGTTCGAAATTAGCCTTGCATGAATTTGGCTGAAATAAGGTTGAAATTATTTTTTAACTGTGTTTATTCAGACATGCAGTCACTGAATCTGAACGGAAAACGTCTTACACTCCCTTAAACTCTGATCTTTTTTTCAATTTTGCCGACGTGATCATTTTTCATTTTTTCTTTCCAGCTTATCTTATACACTGAAAGCTTATATTGTAAACTCGATCCTTTGCGTCATCCATTATGTATGACACGTTGATCAGGTAACATTTTTTCAAAAATCTTTGAAAAATGAAAATATTATTATGGTCTCGTGAATTAAATTATCTAACGTGCCTCTCACTCTCAAGCATTTCGGAAAAAAATCACGACTTGTCGATATTTATTTTTTCTACTGGTAAAATAATTAAATCGAAGAAGGAGGTTTTTCTTCGAAAAAACTGAGAAAAACTTTTTACGAGCGAGAGCTGAAATTTCGGGCGAATTATTTTTATTTGCTACCGATATTATATGCAAAGTGTGGATGGAAAACGCCGAGGGGGTAGTTTCGCGGCATACGCTTAGAGGTCTGCGCCCCTTCGAAATAAATTACGCGTTCATGGCGCGAAACAATAAAGTATTTTCCAACGACGTAAGAAACTTTTGATCGCGTTATTTTCAAGCTAGATCGTCGATATGGAATAGGGAAGCCATTTACGTTTTTTTTATTCTCGCAACTTCCCGCGTTTTCGAGCCTCTCTTGAGGAGAACAGGTTACATTTTTGTTACGCACGGTCTTTTCTGTCGCAAAGTTGTAACGTTCGGTTATTGTGCCAACATCACAGGAAAACTTTGGGAAAACTCGTCCTACCCTTTTCTCAATTAAACTGGAGCGTAACTGCCACCAAACAGCGAGCACATTGTCGCGTTAATTTATCGCTTCGATGACAAACATTGACGTCAAAATCACTCAAAGATCTAAGACACAAAAATCCACACGAATATTGATTACGATTGAACGTGCCTTAATTATTTATAAACTCAGCATAAATCATCGATTGATGATCGATAAACGACCCTTCAGGCTTTCCAAATTTGTATGTTAATCAAAGTTTCACTTTCAATCGGAATCGCTCTTGCTGGATCGAAAAAATCACCAATGACTAATCATCAAGAGAGAAAAACAGAGATAAGATCAATTCAGTGCAAATTCGCGATAATCCAACGTTTGTTGCATCAAAGAACGACATTTTTGGAGAGAGTTTCCAAATTTTCAGACGGTGAGACTCTCGGAGGGTAGTGTTTGACTAACGTGTGCCTTTTCAATGTACAACGACAAAGGACAATTGCAACTAGGGCTGTGTATGCATCGAAAGATATCTTTAGACGTAAAGTACCATTCTCCTGTACAGTTTGCTGCAGTAAACGTGACAGGAACAGGCTGACCCACATAAAATATGAAACTCAGAAAAGTGTCAAACCTGCTGGATGATATTCCGAGCACTAGTTGACCGATTGTTTTTTTTAAACAGTTTGCAATACTTCTGAACGGTATTTCGGTAATCGGTAATCGACCCTTAACCTTGACAAATGGAAATTCATGACTGCAGCATGTTGGGAGTGTAATTTACGAGAATTAAATCATTTTAATCATCAGAGTCTCATTCGAAAATTGCTTCAGAAGAATGGCTAAACAATTCTGCTTAAAACATCACCCGGAATGTACAGTCTCCGTGTAACGTACTTGATGTGATTCACCCTGTATATAGGCACCCAGACAGCGGGATACCATTGAATAGCCAGCACTAATTGTAAACTACACTGCGGTACTTTGCGTGGGTTCACGACTGAATTTCGGCGATAGTTTCGATCGATGTTGCATGGGATCAGAGGGGGTTGGAACTACCCTTAGACTACGTACATCGTCCACGAAAATTGCCGCAATTGTTTTGATTGAATCGTACGACGATTCGTTCTCTGATACACGGTAATAAGCACGAAATATCGAGCTCTTTCATCAATTTGACACCAAGGCGAATGAGACTAATTACAGATCTCAAGGGTGTCAAACGAAACGGGATGGAAAGTATAGTGACGTGTGATTTGGGTAAGAATATATATTTTTATTTCAATACAACATTAATTGATACTGTAATAATGCTAACGACGACTAACCCGATCATTTTTTTTCCAAAAGCAATGTCGCTATACCGTCACATGGGCATTTTTAACCGAGCAGAATTCTCATGCAAAGTGCTTCGTGTTTGCCAGATAAGTATTGAAGAAAAATGAAAAAAAATGATTGAAACTTGTCATGAATATTCAGTTCGATCCCGTGCCGAGTCTTTCCAACGGAAAAAAACACATGCACTTTTTCAGAAATTTTTCACTCCTCAATTAACACACTTCCACTAAAAAATGTGATTGACTTGCTTGCTGAAGAGATTTCTGCTCAGGGTTTGCGAAATTTTCAGTTTTTCAAGACGCAGGTGATCAGTTGGCGCGCTGGACCTTTTGCGCTTGCGGGTATTTCGCGGGTCGTCAACGTGCAGGATGAAAAACTGTAGTCGCCTGTTCGCAAATTTTCATTGATTACAATTATCATCACATTGGCAATATAATAATTGACAGTGTAACGTATATAAAGTTGTGGGACAACAGCGAGGTTACAATTCAAAAATGCAATGTGATGTTTCACATATTAATTGATCATCGAATGACGAGTTTCACAAATTGCTCGAAAATTGGAAAAAAAAAAAATAGTGGATCGAAAGATGGATCTCATCCTCGGCTATGTCCACTTCTGTCGACATAATCTTGGCAATTTTCTTGTTCCTGAGGTGGCTTGCTTCGATTTGAACGTTGCTTTTTTTTCTCGCTTTTCAAAAATCGTTGAATTTTGGAGAATTTAATAACCGTTTCCCACGACACAAGAAGCTAACACGATATTCTTAAAAAAAAAGGAACGAGTACTATCACGCTGCTCACCTGACAGCTGTTACTTCAGCTCTTTTCACAGCCGATCACGGTAAAAGAACGAAGAAGAATTATTGACACGGGTCTTTCGAGAACGAGTATAATAATAAGTAGATGTAAAATTTCAGACCGATCAAATTATAAATTACAGATATTTATTAATGCTTTAATTCATCGTACGCAAAGCTACCGAACGTCAAAAGCGTAAGACAGAATTATTTTGCTGATTTTCCTATGATATTTGAGTAATGATCAACGATGAAGCATATGTCCGATTCTGGTACCCGAAACTGGACACTTCAAGCTGTAAAGAAGCTTTTTATTCATTGTTCAACGACTATTTCTCATGGAATAATGAACACAAAGCTAAGATTTACGATTTAAAAAATAACGAAGATGGCCCCTCAAATTTAGTGCATAGTGTGGTTTGATAACAATTATATGCTCGTACATCTGTCTGGGCCGTTGAGCGACGAATTATGTTGAGGTGTACACGTGTTCAAGCCTGTTTCGAGAACGACTAGGACCAGAAAAAATGCGTAATCATTTATGTAAACACGTAAAGAGATAATGAGATACCCAAAATACGATCGGTGAGTAGTGCGCACGAAAAAATATGGTTAAAAGTAAACCTTGATAAAGTCGCATGTGTCGTAAGTTATCGAAATTCATTTGGCCCCAGAACTCGAAATATCGAATCCATTCGAATGAGAGTAACCACGAAAAAAAAACCGCAGTGTGGCTATTAATCATTGGTTCTCAAGAGGCAGAACAGAATCCCTCATCGTTCTGTACAACTATTTTTCCATCTTGAGTAAGTAGCTTTTTATCAATTATGGAATTTAACGCATGACCGAGGAAACAACAGCGACAAATATTAATAATAATAAACTGACAAGACATTCGCAAGTTTTCTTAAATATAATTAAAATAATGATGAGTGAATAATTCTACGAAATATGTATATCGAAAGTGTGACTTGGGTAACAATATATATTTTTATTCAATTAATTGATACTGTAATAGTGCTAACGACGACTAACCCGATGATTTTTTATTACGACAGATATTAATACTAATAAACTGACAACACAATCACAAGTTTTCTTAAATATAAATAAAATAAAGATGAGTGAATAATTCTACGAAATAAATCGAAAGTTCATTCACCAGATGTTGATGAAACAAATTTTATTTAGATTTTTTTTCAGACCCCTTTAATGGGAAGAAACAATTTCGGAGCAATGCGGGTGATTGCAGTTTTGCTGGCTCTTGTGGCCTCCGCCGTTGCACCGGTAAGAAAATAAATGATTCGAAAAAAACAAGGATAATCATTTTTCGAAATAGTTTGTAATTAATTGTCCATGTCCACGTTCGATCAATGAAAAAAGATGAAGGGTATCATTAAATACAATAAAAAAATCAATTAATCTCGTGGTTCGAAGACAGCAACTTTTTCCAAACAAATCTATCCTCAACTCGTTGTCATCATCGTGGAAAATTGCAGAGTCCTTTTATTAACGTTAAAATGGTAAATTCACGTTCTCACCGAATTATCCCATTTTGCCTATATACATTGTACCTATACAGCATCCCTAAGAGCTTCAGATTTTCATCTCATCCATATTGTGTTTATCTGTAAATCTGTATCGGAAAAAGAGAGATGTTCTTAGAATGCCGTTGTAATTTTTCAGTATCTACCCATGGTTGGTCTGGCTATATTATGTTCAACCGACCAGCAAATCCGAGGGACAATTTCATTTTTTCAGAACAATCCAGTCGAAAAAATGAAAGTAATGTTTGTTAGCAGTACCCTTGATGAACGACCCTATTTAATTGCTCTCCACGAAGTGGACGAATTCGAGGACGATCTAAATTGTGATCGCTTGGGTCGTGTGCTGAACCTCAATGCTGTGAGTATCGAAAATATCGCAGATTGCTTGAAACTTTTTATCTTTTTCGAACAATTTTTCAAGGTTAAAAAAAACAAATCTGCAATAAATAGGATAAAAACAAAGGGAAAAGATATTTGAAAAAGGCTACCCATGCTGTGAATCTGTGAAAAATATACTGATTTTTTTTTTTTTACTTTTTTCGTGGTTTTAAAAACGGTGGTATTATGACTATGCCGCAAAGGGTTAACATCTTTTTCGTACCGGTCTCTGATAGATTGTGTCTTTCATGCCACAGTTCTTCGTTAAAAACTTGTCAAATTTTCAAGTGACAAACATGTTGCACTCGATAACAGAAGTCGCCCTTCTACCCTATCAATCCACACCGTAAAGAAGGCGGTGGGCCCATCTGGTGGATAGATTTTTGGTCCACCGGAACACTGACGCCGGATTTACCGCATAGCGTAAGGCTTCGTGCGGTCGCGCTTCACGAAGATGCTGCTGGACCGTGTATAGCGTGGGGGATAATTCATTGAGCCAGCTCGATACGTGGTGGATGCTGCTCTTACAATTAGATAATATCGAAGATCGCATCGCCTCCGTTGAAGGGTAGGAAAAAAAACAGTGGAAAAGTTTGAAAATAAAAAAAAAAGATTTTTCCCCATCGCTTTCTCGCCTCTTTATATTATTACCCGTTATTTATACGGAAGTTTTGTCTTCCTCGCAAAACGATACTTAGTTTTTTGTACGATCTATCCGCATGTATCTTTTTTCTTGAACTCGCGGGAATATATTTTTTTTCTTCAGCCTAGAGGATCCAAGGACGAAAAGAATTTCTATCGGGACAATCTTTTTCTTTACGAACCAGCCAGACATACAGGTCGAGCTGTAATAAACGCCTGTTACAAAAGTATCCACCACCAAGTGTCTTTTTTTGTGTTTTTTCAAAACTTTGACGGATCCAAAAAATTAAGGGTGAAACATGATAAAAGTTATTCAAATCTTCGATGTAAATCCATCGATTTGTTTTTCGTAGTTTTTAGTTTATTTCTGCTTCGATCGTCGTGTTTTTATACGCACATGGACGATTATAGGGCTTGCCCAAGCGAGGTGCGAGTTTAAAGTGCCAATTTCGTGCTGGGAACTCGCGAAAGTTCAATTGAATTCTCGCCGTCGATATGCTCTCAAAATTACTTAGGTTTGCATATTTCGCGTGTAAATAAAGAGTGCTCCGATTTTCAAGAGAAAATACTATTTTTTCTGCATCCTCGCGATGCTCTGAAACTTCATGTTTTTTTTTATGAATTTATTTCTGGTTGAAATTGACTCTTGACTTTGGTGACAAAAAGAAAGAAATCTGAGCAGATGGATGTCAATTCGTCAGAATTATCGTGGCATCTCTATGCATTTCTACCACCTGCCAAAAAGAAAAACGTCGTAAAAGTTGATAATTTCGCGTTCAACATTTTTCCCTGTGATCTCGTCCAGTTTAATTTCCAGTAATTTTTAGTGACAAAATTCAACGTAAATAGGATTGGAATACGTTTTCCCATCGACGAGCAGCTTTTAACATCGAAGCCGTGGATATTGACACTTTTTTTTCAAATTAAATAAATGGGAAGCGAGCGAAAAGCCATCAACGAACTTTGACCGTTTGCAAACGATCGAAAAATGTTTATCGAGAAAATCCAGTATGCTGAAATTCATTGTTCGCTTTGATCCGATTCAACGAACGGCTTGGTGGAGTTCTACAGGGGCAATCATCGGACCGTACATCTTCGCGTAAAACAGTATGCCTTTATCGATGATTTTTACGACTCATCATCACGGATCGGCTTTCAACTCATGTGCCAGTTGAGCAACGAGGATATCGGATACGTTTCACGGTGAGTCGGAGTCATGTGAGAGAAACGATCTCTTATCGATTTTTTTTTTCACTCAATCTATCGATAAAAAAAATCTTGAGGCAAGAGTGGCCCTTGCTGTAAAGTATCGCAACTTTGCCGGGGTCTCGAGTTCGCACCGAACGAACCAGTTTCATCCGGCTCGTGCCTTTTCTTCATTACTGGTATCGATGCGACTCGATATCGCAACTTCCAACGATACACTTTGATCCTCGATTACACAAACTTTTTATTGTGTCGATTTAACGATCGTACCCGATTTTATACTCCGAACAATAAGCAGCTTCTTGTTCTCCTCGATTCTTCCGAATTAGTTTTATCAGTGCAAATGCAAAAACGTTTACCGATGGATTTTCGTACCTGATTTAATTGATTGTTTCAAATAATTCCAAAATTCATTGCGATTCCAATTAATGTATACGAGGAATCATTAATTGGGTACATATCAACTTGTTTTTTGATCCGAATTTCTTTGCTTTGTCTCGATTGAAGTATCATTTCTGTAATTTCGATTTCTGATTCGAACCCTGCCGATCATCGTCGATTTATCTTTGCAGCGAACTTTGAGAAACTTCATTTTTTTTCAAACAAGGCTAGATAAAATCGCTGCAAGTACGTTTTCTCGATTTATTGTTATTTCGAAGCTTCGCACCAAAAATAACAAGAGAACGAGAATATTTGTGAGCATTTTGCTGCAGATAAGATAAGGCGTCCAATTAATACGACACCTTGGAGAATTTTCAGGAAAATCGAAATTTTCATGAATGTGACGAGATAATGCGATTGAGAGTGCAGTCTTGAGATACGCGCCTGAAAAAATCAAAATAGACTGTGAATTTCACGCACTTACCGATGACTGAAAAATCTGAAAGAAATGTAGTCATGTACGAAGCTCATCAATTCCAGATAATAACAATATGGAAAAGTTATTAGAAAATTGGTAAAAAAAATAACTTTGAATCAAATGTAGAAAACTTATTTTTCTTCATGGGCAATAAATTAAGCGATTTTTCCACGTACATTTCAATGTTTTTGGAGTTTACTCATCGTTTTGATATTTCTTTTGAGAATATCAAAAAGTTAGTTAGACAGAAAATTTCTATTCCATTAAAAATAAAAGCCCTCGTTTGCAGGGTCCATTTTTTCCAAACTAATTTTTTATTCACTAATTCGCTAATAACTTTTCAATGTTGTTATCATCTGAAAAAATTGTCCATCCGAAATATCCCTACGAAACTCATCAAGGCTTGTTACTCGCTTTTTGGAGCAGCGTTCATGAATTCAAATCAATAAATTTATTTTCATTTGATTTTCTTTCCCTTCGGAATCCTCCCCTTTTTCCTTTGTTCCTCATTCATTTTTTCTTTCGTTTTCTTCTTGCTATTATTAACCAAAATACGTCAATAGAAGAGTGTACACTCGAAAATCCATCATTCAACGTTACATTATGTACGACGACATTCTCCGCGAAGATGTAACTTTTTTTTTCAAATTATTGTTGACTCTCAAAGCTGCTGGTGGTCGGGTGATAACGACCGTGATTTCTCGTGACGTAATGACCATAACCGGCGAGAAATACACGGTCGGGGCCCTCTTATCGCAAAGAGCGTCTCTCGATAACAAATTGCAACAGCATAGATCGGAGCTTGCCCAACAGACTGATAATAAAGTGGAAAAACAAAAAAAAAAAAATACAACTCAAAATATTCGCAATAGATCATGGAACGCAGTCATATTTATTCATTTTTCAATCAATTACGAGAATAACGAAGGCACTACACGATCGAGCAATGAAATAACTTTGGAAATATTTTCCAAGCTCTTCGGTAAATATTTCGACGAGTGGCTTTTCCGAAAAACGACGAGGAATCGTTTGTTTGCCATTTGTCGCTTTATTTTATCGAGATAAAAATAAATCATCGGCAAAGAATATAAAAATCAAAAACATTATAAAAGCATATATAAACGGCAAGAAATGGCAAAAAAAATGATGAAGACGCCGAGTGAATGACGAAACAACGAATTTTGCTGGTTTCTGGAGAATCAGCCTGCCGGTTGATGGCATTTTTTTTTAATAATCCACCGCCATTTTTCGAAAAAGCTGCACTTTATAATATCAACGAAATTTCATCAAAATATGAAATATCTTCTTTTCCAATAAACAATTTTTTGAAAAATATTCGTTCAAAGTTTGCCAACTTCCTACGACCGTTTTCCCGAAAAAATTTCGCAATATTTTCATTGAAAATCATACTTTACTAAATTATTCATCGGTATATTACCGAATTAATCAAAACTGTATAATCAAAGAGGAGCTTTATTTCTCAATTTTCACTCTCGACTCTTATCGTAAATTACAAAAGTTTTCTCAATTTTTTTTTATAATCATATTCGCATACATTCTCACGTTCTCATTCTCTCATGTTAGCTTATTTAAACAAAAAAAAATAGCGAAAAAAATAGTAAAAAACCAAAAATGTCCAAATGTCACTGCAGTCCAATATTCTCAAAGTCCCCGTCGTTTCATTTCGATCGTCGACCCGGAAAAAGCGCAATCTGGCGCATCGCGAGTTCGCGAAGATATTATTCAAGAATAAAAATGTTCGTCACGCTTCGTCGATTAACTTTATCGTGCTTTCATTATTTTAGCGAATTTTCCAGCAGCGCTCGGCGATATCACATACGTCTCCAGATTCCATTCGTTCCGCGACAGTTTTATTTTAAAATCATACGCGAAGCGACTCCACCGTTGTGCTTTCGCTATAAAAATGGTTGTGAGAGAAAATTCCACGATAAAGAAGAGAGAAATAACCATCTTCTTTTCTCGCGCTCGAAAAAAGAAAACTCGAATATTCCCAATGGGTACGACGAGTCGCGATATCGAACCGGAAAAAAGGAGCGCACGCGATATTATTCTTCAGTCATCGTTTGACAAAAAAAAAAAAAAAGCTTCGTCTCTCGTGTTCTCGACGTATTGGCAGAAAAAAAAAGATAAAAGCTCTACCTTCGTATTCAATGAAATCCCTTCGCGTTCTCGTCAGGAAGAGAATAAAGCGCGACAAAAATTATGATAAGATTACTCGGCAAAAAAAAAAAGTGTCTCGGTGTGAACGAGGCACCGAAACGTGCGTCTGCTTTTTTCGTACATGGGGGAGCGAACGAATTTACAAATTCGCAATGTCGGATGAAGATAATACGCGGGAGCCTCCGAATATAAAGATAACGAAATTATTTCGTGAATAAAAGTCGAAATGAAACCCGCGGTCTGATTTTCAGGGGGATTCTTTTCTTCTACCTTAAATCGATTTGAAAAAAATTGTCGCTTGTTTGCTTCGACTTAAAAGCTACGGAGGTTTCAGGTTGACATTTATATTGTTTTTTTCTTCGCGTTTTGGGCATCGATTTCATCAATTATTGTGGGTTTTATAAATTGGGAAAAATTCGTTGTAGCGTAGAAATGTTTAAAAGCAGGGATGCATTTGTTGAAAAACGACAAATTCCGTCGGAAGAATTACACGTCGAACGCGTTATTTTCCACAGCCGGAAAGCCCGATAAGATAACTGAGTTCGCAGGAGGTATGACATTTTTGTTTATTCATTCTTTTTAAACGAAGATATCAACGTTCGAAGAGCAAGGCGAATTTATGCGAATCCTCGTGAGTCTGTGACTCGGCATAAAGGAAAGCTCAGCGTTTTTGAAACGATGAGGTTTTATCAATCGATCCGAGCACAAGCAGCGTACAGCGAGCTGATATAAAAATGTGTATACACATGAAAGAAATGAAGTTGAAAAAAAAAGGAAAAAAAAAAGAAGATGGTCTTTGAGCGATTGCTTCGCTATATCGTATAATTATTGCACCATGAAAAGACCCCCAGCAGCAGCACTTTCATCATTCGCTTTCGGATGACCCCGGAATGAAAAATATTTTTCGACGTCATATGATGGTTGTGTGTAACGCGATTTTAATATCATTGCATAAATGTTATTGATAATCTTGTATTTCATTCGAGATCGAGTGAATCTCGGTTGGAATTTATTGACGACTAACTCGCTAATGAATTACGATTATTGCGATGCTCGTTGCGTCAATAACTCCCCCTTGTGTATTGAATTTAACGTATTAATTGCGCTTTGATTAACATTGAGAGCTGATAAACTCGTGGATATAGAAATTTTGGTTTTAATAAAAATAGTAATGAATAACGTCAAATGCTAGTATTTTCGATTTTATTTTATTCGTCGGTTTTCTTCAATTTTTATTGAAATTTAACGAGGCTGACTAATTTAAAAAACAAGCTTTCAACTTGCCATTATTTGCACTGTGATTAATATCAAAATCGTAGAGTCTAGTGAATAACGACATTTTTCAAACATTTTTCAAGGTAAAGACAATAACGAATGATAAACAAATTTTTATCTCTTTCAAATATTCGATTCGTCAGATGTCTCTAATTTCGATTGTAGTTGAACGATTGAGGAATTCTAAAGATGCATTTTTTTAAAACGTAACATTGTCATTTATTCTGTTCATCACAAAGAAAGACTAAATAATGAGAAATAATAAATATATATAAAGAAAGGAACAAATAAATCACCTAGGATTTACAGGGAGATATTTATTGCTATACAAAAAAATATCGTGATGATTTTTAAATTAATGATAGACCAACGTATTTTGGATACCAAAATAAAGACTATTTTTTTTCTCGTAAATCACTGTGACGATTTCTATTATATTTTTTTCTCTTTCGCATACGAGTAATCATCGATCAGAAAATCAATTTCATAGGTCTTTCAATTAATCCTGTACTTATATATGTCGGTGAAAAGAGGGTTTCTTTTTTTTTTCGCGAACGAGGCGAGAGAGACGACCGTGAAAAAAAGCTTAAAATACCTCGTTTACCCTCGTCCAACTCTCGTTATCACGTAACACATACTATCAAAATTTCAATCAAGTGAGGATGATAATGTTATCACGATAACTAAATCGATCATCGATCGCATAGCCCAGTGGTCTCTCGAATCGAGATTGAAATGTTGAATAATGGATCAAGAATTGATGGCCAACGATCATCCAAATAAATTCGATTTTCCCCTCTATTTCGTAAACTTGATTCCCGACGATTAAGGGGCCACATTTACCCACAGTATACAGCGCAATTGTGAATTGTTTTTTTCCTGCGGAAACATTCAATAAAAAAGACACGCGTCGAGAACCACCTGATAGATTTTTTTTTCAAATTAACACACGAAACGTGTCATTGACGTTCTTAGTTTTTCAAAATCGAATTACATCCTCAAATCCTCAAATACATCGGTGAACGTAAACGACTCGTAATTTGTCTTGATTCGAGTTATCGGGGTTTTTTTTTCAAAAATAGACGGTTGTAATGTGAACGTTTTCACCTCTGAAAGCTACGCAAAAAACAAATGTCCAATTTTTTCTGCTGAAGCTGGAGAGACATGTACTTTTAAGCAAAAAAAAATCAGTACATTTTCTTCCATAGATTAGAAAATGAAAAAAATTCAAACTTGGACTCTTTTTTCGAAGCACCAAGTTTCCAACGTTACGCGAAGTACACGAGGGTGAAACAAAATTTGGAAGAAAAGAAATATTTTTTCCACTTTGGTTCGAGTTATGCTTCCATGGGCAAAATTCATTTGGCGCTACAAACGCTTCAAATGCTCCAGTTTCCCATGCTTTTCCAAACAAATTGTACCTTGTGTCACATCAAGTGTACCTCGCCCTTTGTAAATGAAAAGATCATTATAATCCATCCGTTTGAAAAGTAATTTAATTTTAACAGAGTCTTAGAAAAGATAACTAAATCGGTCAATCAATTTTGACTTTCGATACTCGAATTTTCGAAAAATAATTATAAAAATGTCGGAAGTAGAACTTAAAAGAAACATAGTATTTTAATATTACGAAAATCAATGATTTTAGGGGCGTCGTGTCCCTGCACCCCAGCTTACAGTTATAATTTTCAAAAATTCGTGGGAAACATCCTCACACTCCTGCATGTTTTATTGATGAAAAAAAAAGAGAAAAACTCTGTCAGTTTTCAAAGAACAATGCCCCATAATGGTCAAAGATTTCGATAAATAATTCGATGACGTGTTGCGAATTTTTTTCAACGTTTATGCTAGATTGGAAATCACGGCTGAAGCAATAAACAAACAAAGTGAAAACTCGATAAATAATGGGAGAATGAAATGTTCACCACGATGACGACTGCGTTACCGACAGAGTGGGAGTAAGAGAAGTCGCGGACTATAAGAATGCGGTTCCCGACAAGGCGATCAGTTTGATCGAGACTTTCGAAGGAGGCTCGTCTGTACGTCGTACAATTTGAGGAACAACCGGTTTTCAGCAATATTGATGAAAAACACTGATTAAAAAAGAAAAAAAAAGGCAAGTAAAAATATTTCTACGTCCATATACACTCAAACTTTTGTGGATTAATTTTTTACATACTCGCGAATAAACGATATTCTGGAGTAAATAAAAATTAAAAAATAATTCATGAAAATATATTCGCATTCGTTAAGATCGACGCTGTTAAAAATGATTTCGATAATAATTCAACAATGACTCTCGAACTCTCATGACCCTCCAAGTACGGATTAATGATCATTTTTATTTCGATCGTGGTTGATATTTTTATCGTTTTATCGAATTTCTAACTGCTATTTCATCGCCTTGATAAAGAAACAACTTGAATTATTATTTTTAAACGATACCAAAGTCTCTTTCGACAACGCTCGGGCAAATTGAGGCAATTGCGGTTGATTGACGTTCAAGATCGTTCTCCTTGGAACTTTTGTTCTTTTTTTCATCTAAACTCCACGAGGAGACACGCGACGCGAATTCATCAGCATTGTGACGCGAGAAGGAACGTTTATACAGCCGACTTTGTTATCTAAAATGTCGATATCGATTCAACGATATCCAATTACCATGTCGGCTCGGTCTCGTGGCGGAAGTAACGAAGTATTTTGTCAATGAGAGGCAATTTTATTAATCACGTTTCGCATCATCGATCGTCAACACTTTGGAAAAATTTGTACAATTTTTGTGAAAAAATATCAGAGAATTTACTTGACTCGTGAATAGGATGAACAGCTTCAGCATGGTAACTGCAAAATAGCCACGTGAAAATAAAACCTGTTTTTCTCGACGAGCCCTTTAAATACCGGCTTACCTTGAATAAATCATTATTATCAATCGAGATGACTTTGAGCCGCGTTTTTCCGGCGTGAAGAATTTCCTGAAAGTCTGCTGTTGATTATCGTGATTATTGCAGATGAATAATACAAAAATATCGACAACATTCGCATTTATTGCCATTTAAAAAAATTCTTTTCAAACGTCTTTCCAGACTTTCTCGTGCAAATGAAATTGTCGACAATTTAATTTTGTCACCGTAACGACGATAATCATGACTTTTTTTGGAGATAAAATGCGATGAAAATATAAATAAAATGACGATGTTAAGAAAAAAGCTGTGCAGTAAATTATCTTTTATTTCGTTGAATGGAATAACGATAACGTATCATTGAGTATTGATAACGTTTTTGAATGCGAAACAAACATGCTGTTTGTTTTTGAAAATCAAAATCAGACCGGTCGATCGATGAATTCGAGATTAACAGGGCGGTCATCTCGTTGGGGAAAGAATTGAAAATACGCGATTTGACGATAAGTCGAGCACGAATTCTCGAGTCTGAGGAGGAAAAAAGACACCGATTTTGGAGTACCGCTTTATCGTTGTGTAATTTTGTGAATAATTGATAAGCCGGAGTGTGTAACGCGTGTCTCGAGTTTCCACGCGAATGCTCGGCCCTCTGGTGGCGAAGTTTGCTCTCGTAATTTTAGAACTGCCTCTAACCGATTACAGAATGTTGAGAGAACGAGAGAGTAGAGAATTCGAGATATTTACTCGAGATATTATTTCGGAGTATTTATTGCGATGAAAAAATGAATAATAACGACGAAAAAGTTATAAAAATATCGTGTTTATTCGATTTTTCTTTTCTATCTTAGCAATCATGTCGATTCAACTGAGAAACGTACTCATCAGCGATCCGGTGGACGAGCAATGTGCGGCTCTTTTGAAAAGTTACGGTCTGCCTGTCACGACGAAGTACAAAATGACGAAGGAGGAATTGATTCAAGAGATTCAGGTAATTTTGTCAATCTTTTATCATCAACCTCATAGGGATTAATCTGACAGGCGGATTCATTGAAAAATTTGTTTAATTTGTGAAATAAAAAAAAACATGCTTGAGAATAATCTGAACTTTGATAATCCGAATGATAATCGTACAATCTGAAGGAATATATATTTTTTTTCGTTTAAAAAAGAGCTGAAAAAATAATCGGAATTTCGAAAGGCATTCCAGGCTATTGAAGTCAAAAGTGTGATATTTCTCTTTTGAATACTGTTATATCTGCTCGGTAAAAAAACGTCGTGCAAAGATGAATAAAGAGAAAAAAGAAATAACCGCCCGAGCTGTACGAGATAATTTTAATTTAATTGCTTGAACAAAATCTAATGGAAAATCAGATTGAACGAGAAAAAAAGGGATAATTTTGAAGCAAAAATTCATAATCCATGACAAATATTGTCTGCAAAGCTTCGTTCCGCAAAAACGTAAAGAAGATGCGAAAGTATCGTTGTCGTCTTTTTATTTTTCCTAACTTGTGCGAGTATCTACGAATAAACGATTCTCCCGTGAATACATGGGATGATTTCTGAAATTCAACGATAAGTTCATCAAAAATTGATTAACAAAACGACGGACGAAAGTTGGTGACTAATTTCGAAAAAAAAAAATAAACTGTTCTTCTGCAAAAAAAATTAATTAATCAACGTAAACGTGAGTAAATTAAATGAATTTTGGTCGCGAATAATCGTCACTGAGGGATCGAAAAATGAAGAAACAAAAAATGGTTAACCTCGCTACGTCAAAATCCAACGTAAAAAAGTCGACTATGCAGGAATATTTGTAATCGGTTGTAAAATTTGTGGAAGCAATTACGAGTAAATGATTTGAGGCGAATAAATCGTTAATCTCGTCGGGTCTTGCGTTTACCAGCGAAGAAACGGCATGCGAACGGTCTATTCGCGTCCTCGGAGAGTTGATGCAGAATCGACGGCTTCCAACTGTTTTTTTTTTTTCGTTGCACCCCACGTGCGCTGCATTCGCCGGGACGTCGCATCCGGTTATAACCAGTTTTCAAAAGTACGAATACCAGTTACAGGACGGGTTCAACGACTACGCGGTTTTACGCTGTATTTCCCTCTCTTTCTGCAACAACCATCGCGACTGCATTACTTTTCTTCCGTGACAGATTGCAAGTAGCTTCTCTCTGCAGAAAACGCGTCGATCGTACGAGGAACGCGCCCTCGTTTCGCGCCAATTACACTAGAGCGACTTTCACTATCGCTTTTTACACGTACAGAGCAGGAATTTGCATATGATTTTTTTTCTTACTTTTATCTTCTCCCCTCGAATCGAGTTTGATTTTTTTGGAATTTCGTATTTTAAAGATTGAATCACCGAAGATCTGTCAGTTTTTTTCGATCTTAACCCTTACTTGCCACACTGGGGTAATAATATACCCCAGGTTTTTTTTTCTTAATTTTAAGTACCTAATCGTTAGGTAAGGGGCCTATAGTGACATCTGTCAATTGTTGGAGAGTGTGACTAACTTTTAGGCCCAATAGCATTACGTTGAAGCAGTTAGTATGTCTTAAGCAGGCGTCTAAAGTCGCGTGGGGTAGAAGACCACCCCAGTGTGGCAACCTTTTCTGAAAAACCTTTTGCTACACAATTTTTTTTCCTGTACTAACACATTAGACGAATATTCAGTTAAATTTTTAGCCAATTCTATCACGGAAAAAAAAAGTTATAAATTTTTATGTAAAAATTGCCATTTTCCAACTTTTTCAACTCTGACATTTTTTAAATATATTTAAATGAAATATTCGGCTTTATACCCTATATCATCTTTCAGAGTAAGCTTTTCATATGTTCTAAAAAAATTTTCAAGGAAAAATAATCGAAAGTTTATATTTTATAACAGTTTTTGTCGCTGGGGTAAAATCTTACCCCAATGTGGCAAGTGCGTGATTTTACAGAAGTGTGGCAAGTAAGGGTTAAAGTTTCTCGCTGCTGATATCAAAATTCTTGCTAAAATTTCGTCCTTAAATACGTACATGCCTTGGACGTGATTTTCTCGAAATTTTGAGCATCGCCAAAAAGGACATTGACGACGAAACGTACGGATTTTCATTTTACGTCAAATAAATCCTTTTTTTATAATTAACGATTCGTCGTCTTTCATGACTTTTCAAAATTTACGAAAAAACAAATAGCGATTAAAACAATTCGGTAAAAATTCATGTTATTTCTGACAGAATGCTCTGTAAATTTTCCTACCATTTTTCTTCCAACAACTCGTTTATACATTTTTCGTTCTCAAACTTTTGATTTTTTACTCACTTTTCGAAAATTCCTCCATCGACGTCGGACTTGTGTTTTTTAACAAAATGTTCGCTTATCGAAAATCGTCGCGGGTCCCAGAGACGAAAATGTTTTATTGAAAATGTGAACGAAAAACGTACGAAAGTCAAGCACGAAGAACATATGCAAATTTCAGAATTACGACGCCCTGATCGTACGCTCGGAGACGAAGGTAACCGCTGACGTTATCGGAGGTGCTCCAAATCTTCGCGTTATCGGACGAGCTGGTACCGGAGTCGACAATATCGATCTGCAGGCAGCGACTCGCCGAGGTGTCGTTGTTCTAAAGTGAGCATCGCTCGAGCTATCAAGCTTCACATAAATTCAGAAAAAAAATATTTCCGACACGCGAGACGACGAAAATAAATATATACGTCGTCGAACAACGTCGAGCATCCCTCAAGCCATCATCGATAGATTTTCATAGTCGAGATCGAGAATGAGCAAATATTTACAATCTCGGCTTTTCCGAAAAAAATCGCGATCCTTTCCTTTCCATTTTTAAGAAAAAAAAACATCGACCGAAGGCCAATATACGATCTTACGTTTTCCAATAAATATTTGGAATCGCGACTTTTTCAAAAAAGGTCGATTAATTTTGAGAATTTTGATGAAAGCCATCGAGAACACCTGAATTTTGATTTTTTTTTCATTTTGCGTGAAAAAAAAAAAATTCGCTGAAAAATTTCAGGCTCCCCCCACTGAAAAGTTTCACCATTTTTCGAAAAAGCCGCCATTTCGCGGAAAACGCCCTCACAATTTTATATTTATCAGAAATTAGTGTCGTCACGCGTGTCGGAAATATTTTTTTTTCTGAATTTATGATTTTTGTGTTTCTACGATGGAAAAATCGATTTCAAATTGTGCCAACGATGTAATTCGTTTTTTCTTTTTTTGCAAAAGCACTCCGGGAGGCAACAGCATCAGTGCTTGCGAGCTCACGTGCGCTCTGATATCGTCGCTCGCGCGAAACGTTGCACAGGCAGCGCAATCGATGAAGGAAGGGCGCTGGGATCGAAAATTGTACTCTGGGTACGAATTGTCCGGCAAGACTCTCTGTGTACTTGGCTTCGGACGTATAGGACGCGAGGTTGCACGTAGAATGCAATCTTACGGTATGAAAATCGTTGCCTTCGATCCGATGCTCACCGAACAAGATGCCCACGAATTTGGAGTGACCAAAGCCAGCCTCGACGAAATTTGGCCGATCGCTGATTACATTACCGTTCATACTCCGCTAATTCCTCAAACCAAGAGTGAGTAGAATTTATATCAGATATATTCGACGACAAATCGATGAAATATCGATCGAGAGAGAGACACGAAGAAAACGAGAAAAAAGGCAAATTTTAATTAAAAAAAAAACATCACCGTATCGTCGATAAAATTCAGGTTTAATCTTGCAAACGTTTTAACCGTTTTAACGTTTTAATCAGCTCTGAGAATTTTGGAGAAATGAAATTTCGTGCGGCAAAAGTTTACAAGTAAAAAAAACGACTGTGCAGAATTATTATAATCGATTCTTTTTTGTTCGTAATTTTTCGGGTTTGTCTTATCAACGAAATCCCAACGGTAATTGCAGATCGTCAATTTTGAAAGGGCACTTTCGTTGAAAATTCCGCGAGAAATCGAGGATTCGAAAAAATTCAAAGTACGAAATGACGAAAAAAGCTGACAAATTTCAGACGTATTCCATATCCGTTTTGAACTTTCCTTCGATGATACGTGGATTTTTCGACTTTTCGAAAAAAAAGGAGCAGATGAAGAACCTCCGATTATTTCCTTTCTCAGATCTCATCAACGCGACGACTTTATCGAAATGCAAAAAAGGCGTCAAAGTAATTAACGTCGCGAGAGGTGGAATCGTCGACGAGGAGGCTCTTTTGAACTCGATAAAATCGGGTCATTGCGGGGGCGCGGGTCTCGATGTGTTTGTCGAGGAACCGCCGAAGAATCCAATCACGATTGAGCTTATAAAACACCCCAAGGTCGTTGCCACTCCTCATCTTGGTAAGATTTTGAAAAATTTCAGATTTTGGTTAAATTTACAAGACCGGAGTCTCGTTCGCTATTTATCCTCTAGAATTGATCGTCGCATGATTATCAATCACATCACAAAATTTCGAGGATCATTGATCGCGAAATGGCAAATTCTTTACGATCAAAATTGAATTATTTTGAATTTTTACGTTTTCGGATTGCAGAGTAAATGAGAAAAAAAAGAAGAAATTTAGTGTCCCGGGTTGATTGAATTTACGGTTCAAACAATTGCGTCTGATAATTGAAAAAAACTTGAATTGCAATTATTATTGTACAACGAAGATTATTTCAATTAGTATTTTTATGTTTATTGTATCATTCGAGCAATTATTGCTTGAGGGCAAATTCGTTTAATAAAAAAAGTTCGATATTTGTCCTCTAGAATTGATCGCTACACGATTATCGATCACATCGCAAAATTTCGAGGATCATTGATCGCGGAATGCCAAATTCTTTACGATCAAAATTGAATTATTTTGAATTTTTACGTTGTCGGATTGCAGAGTAAATGAGAAAAAAAAGAAGAAATTTAGTGTCCCGGGTTGATTGAATTTACGGTTCAAACAATTGCGTCTGATAATTGAAAAAAACTTGAATTGCAATTATTATTGTACAACGAAGATTATTTCAATTAGTATTTTTATGTTTATTGTATCATTCGAGCAATTATTGCTTGATGCAAATTCGTTTAATAAAAAAAGTTTGATATTTATCCTCTAGAATTGATCGCCACACGATTATCGATCACATCGCAAAATTTCGAGGATCATTGATCGCGAAATGGCAAATTCTTTACGATCAGAATTGAATTATTTTGAATTTTTACGTTGTCGGATTGCAGAGTGAATGAGAAAAAAAAGAAGAAATTTAGTGTCCCGGGTTGATTGAATTTACGGTTCAAACAATTGCGCCTGATAATTGAAAAAAACTTGAATTGCAATTATTATTGTACAACGAAGATTATTTCAATTAGTATTTTTATGTTTATTGTATCATTCGAGCAATTATTGCTTGATGCAAATTCGTTTAATAAAAAAAGTTTGATATTTATCCTCTAGAATTGATCGCCACACGATTATCGATCACATCGCAAAATTTCGAGGATCATTGATCGCGAAATGGCAAATTCTTTACGATCAGAATTGAATTATTTTGAATTTTTACGTTGTCGGATTGCAGAGTGAATGAGAAAAAAAAGAAGAAATTTAGTGTCCCGGGTTGATTGAATTTACGGTTCAAACAATTGCGCCTGATAATTGAAAAAAACTTGAATTGCAATTATTGTTGTACAACGAAGATTATGCAATTTTATATTCTTATGTTTATTGCATCATTCGAGCAATTATTGATTAATGCAAATTGGTTTGGAAAAAGGTGCGAGTACCGCGGAGGCTCAGCAGCGCGTGGCGGTCGAGATCGCGGAGCAGTTCCTCGCAATTTCCGGTTTAACGAACGAGTACAGCGTTACCGGAATCGTAAACGCGCCGGTATTGGCGGCCTCAATGTCGAACAACAATGGAATCTGGATCGAACTTGCGAAAAAATTGGGCAAATTGGGAGCGCGTTTTTTGAAAAAAGATCTGAATTTACCGATCGAGAGCCAAACGATCGGAGCCGGAAATGAAAAGAGAAAGTTCATTCACACCGCCGTCCTCGTCGGCATTCTCTCGGGACAGACGAAAAATGGCTTGAATCTCGTTAATGCTCCTACGCTCGCCAAAGATGCTGGTATTAACATCAAAGAGAGTCACGACAACGGCGATCACGACGCGATTCTCGTTAAAGTTGGACAGCACAGTGTCAAAGGTAAAATTTACGTTTTTGAACGATTTTCCAAAAAAATCCTGCTCGAAAAACAAAATTTACTTCCGTTTCAAAATTCCAATGGCCTTCGACGGACGCAAAACAGCAAGATGAAAACAAAAATCTCATTGGTTTTCTCAAAAACATGCAAACTAAAATTCCATCACCGATATTATTCGTCTTTTTTTGTTTAAATGTTGCCCGGAGGATATCGCATTTTATTCAATGATCGCGGAGCGAAAATTCAAAATTGATACGAGAAAATGGCACGTTTCAATTTAACTACGATAATTTTTGGAAATTATGAAAATTTGACGAAACGACTGCGAAAAAGACTGTCTTCAAATTCGTCGCGGAATTCCTTCGTTCGAAAGTATTCTTCGGTACTGCCTTCCGAAATAAAATACAAAAAAGTCGACCTCTTTTATTCGCGATTGAAAAAAATTCATGAAATTTCGAGTTTCCAACGATTGATATTGTCGACTCCGGTACCAGCTCGTCCAATAACGCGTCTCGAAAAACAAAATTTACTTCCGTTTCAAAATTCCAATGGCCTTCGACGGACGCAAAAAAGCAAGATGAAAACAAAAATCTCATTGGTTTTCTCAAAAACATGCAAACTAAAATTCCATCACCGATATTATTCGTCTTTTTTTGTTTAAATGTTGCCCGGAGGATATCGCATTTTATTCAATGATCGCGGAGCGAAAATTCAAAATTGATACGAGAAAATGGCACGTTTCAATTTAACTACGATAATTTTTGGAAATTATGAAAATTTGACGAAACGACTGCGAAAAAGACTGTCTTCAAATTCGTCGCGGAATTCCTTCGTTCGAAAGTATTCTTCGGTACTGCCTTCCGAAATAAAATACAAAAAAAGTCGACCTCTTTTATTCACGATTGAAAAAAATTCATGAAATTTCGAGTTTCCAACGATCGATCTCTAATTCGCGCGATTTTTTATTCACTTTCAGGCACCGTAAACAACGAACAAATGCTTCTGCTTTCGATCGACGACGCCGTGTTCAACAACGGTATTGTTCTTCGGGATTACATCACATTTTATCGAGTCAATGATCCTCGCGATCTTTCCACGATAGTAAATGCCTTTTCCGTCAAAGGTGTGTCTATTAATAGTTTAAATTCAAATGGAAATTGGCTCACTGTGGAAACCGACGTGGATGTTGCCGTGCCGGTTGATGGGATCGACAGTTTTTGAACATTTCTAACGAAAAAAAAAAACAAAAAAGAAGAAAGGATTCCAAGAGAATCGTCAGACAAGCTCCAGTATTGCAGGATTTCGTACACGTAATTTAAAGAAATATCCATAACATGTAACAACGAAAATAAACTTTTTTTCATCGCGTTATCGAGTGATTATTTATTTCGATAAAGCTTATCGAAAAAAAAAAGCACGAGTTTATCCTCACGGTATGATTGATTCGCCGAAATCTCACGAGTTTTTCGATAAACATGGAAACAACGAAAAGATAAACCGAATTATCATAAATCGAGAGGAAGAAATGATGTATTTATGTTTTTATGACATTCGACATGGTCCGATCAATAAAACCTGGAATCTTTTGCATTTCAATCGACTGTTTCCAGCGTATCCTGTCCTATTTGCGCAAAAAATGGTGGACGTTTTTTTGTTAAATAAAAAAAAACGATTTTTCTCAAGATTAACTTTGAAAATCGCTCGGAAGGGCTCTTTTGAGAAGAGAATATTTTTAAAATGGTATATTTAATTGTTAATGTCCGTAATATATTCTGATTATTCCCAAACGATCTTATGACGACGAAAAAGTAAAGATTCGCGTATATTATCGTATTTTTTTCTCTTTTATTGTACAGAAAAATGAGAAATATATTCTGATTATTCCCAAACGATCTTATGACGACGAAAAAGTAAAGATTCGCGTATATTATCGTATTTTTTTTCTCTTTTATTGTACAGAAAAATGAGAAATATATTCTGATTATTCATAAACGATCTTATGACGACGAAAAAGTAAAGATTCGCGTACATTATCGTATTTTTTTTTCTCTTTTATTGTACAGAAAAATCACAATGTTAAACATTAGTCAGTCAATGACTCGCTTGATTGTAATAAAAAAATATACCGAGTTGGCAAATAGAAAAATTATCTCGTAATATTTCTATACTTCTTTATACTTTCTGAGATTTTTTTCCCGTCTTTTCGTTTTTTCCTCGCAGCAAGAACAAAGAAACAACGAAAGACGCAAGTTTTTATCTCGTCACCGCGATTGGCAAATATGTATGTTTGACGATAAATTGTTTCGCACGTTTTACTGAAAAAGCATCGATATTTCGATTCAGAATTGCGTCGACATTATAATCGTTTAACTGTCCTTTTTCTGCATCTTCTCCGACTGGCAAATCGTGAAGAAACGAGAAATTATTTGTGCTATTATTTGACCTTTGGAAAAAAGAATTAAAACTCGAGCTGTTGTGTACTTTTTCAAGACGATCAATTCAGTCTCGGAGCGATAAGAAATTGCGAGATTCAATTTTCAATGTGTGAAGCGAAACAAACAAAAATGCCGGAGGAAAAAGAACAAAATATTTCGATTGAACGTACGCTCAAAGACTAGCTGGGGAGAAAGGTTGAAAAACACATCAGTTGATCGCTCGATTGAATCTCAAATTCTGTCGTAGCTGTTGGCTGAACAGCAACTGAATGTATACGCAACGCCATCCTGCAATTAAAAACACAAGGAATTGACCTCGAAAAGACAGTTTTTGACGGATTTCATGAAAAATCCTTTCGAGTTTGAATTTCATTTGAATGAAAATTCACAAACGATAATCGTAACATCGAGACAACGGATAATCTGTTGGTTCAAACAAAACTCATCGGTACGATAAAAATTCTATCGAAATAACAGCTCACCCTGAAGAGACCAGGAACCGAAGACCAGAAATCATAATTCGGTATCATTTCCAAACCAATAGCTCCGCGGAAGAATTTCAAAGCCAGCGCTCCGACGAGCAGGTAAACTCCGCTGAAGACGAAAAACAAAATGACCAAAAGCGAACCCATGGAGATCCCCTGATGCGGTTTATAAATTTTACAAGCGTGCGGCGAGGTCAGTATCAAATGCTGAAATAAAAGATGAGCAATTGAGTGACGAAAGCAATTTTTTTATTCGCTGTTCGCTTCTTTTTTTTTCAGAAATAAATGCACACGTAATTCTCTCTGTCCGGTGTTCCATCTTCATTGAGAGCCGAAGATGTGCAACCGTCGCAGCACACCAACTTTATGCTCGATTTGTGCGTCGCGTGAAGGAGCTCCAACTGTGGATCCTTTTCCGCTAAACTCCATTTAGTCTCCGTGGTAGTTCCGAGACTAAATGAATTGTTTCCATTGATGGCGCACAACTGGCAATTTCATTTTTTTTTTAGCGTTTTCAATACTTGTGCCGTTCTCGCTCTATTTCATTCTTGATTATTCGGTATGATTCACGTACCGAAGCACCGATGCCACTGTTACAATCACTGCCGTTACCCGGGATCACGTGCGTTGTTACATTTTTGCATGGTTGAAAGGAATATACGTATCCCGAGTCATCCACCTTGCTCTTTAATGGACTACAAAAATAAAGCATCGGTGCACGATGCAGTTAAAAAAAAGAAAACTTCTAACGTAAAGAAGAAGAAATAGGCAATTCTATAGTGCGAATGGAAATTTTTTATATAATTTCACAACAAACAATTGAAGTTTCAGATACCGATAATATACGATTTCGAAGTTTGGATCATTGGAATCCAACGAAGTGTACGATAAACTATTTTTTATCATCAATATTCCACTATTCGACAAATATTTTTCAGTGATTTTTCAAAGTTATGACGCTTGTGGAAAGAAGAAGGAAAATGTAACAGAAATTCGGAAAAATTCGATGTAAATGATGCGAACTTCAAGATGAAGATCATACGGGCAAAATCTTTAGAGGTTATGCGCGTAGACTCGAAAATTGAAGATTAGTTACTCGATTAGACAGTTGTAGTAATACGAATTGTCCATTAATTATGTAACTTTTTACCAATAAAACATATTAATATTGAAGAGATAAGTGTATTTCGTAATGAATTACGAATATTGCGTGTATTCCAGTTTTTTTTCCGGTAAAAACACATTTACGAGTTCTCGGAAGAAATAATTAGCGAAGTCGCAGATATTATGATTGCGCGTTGATTATGCACTAAAAGACGAAAAAATTAAACAATATACATGTATTATATATCGATGATTATCAAAGTATTGCGAATTTCTAACTGCGTTTTATAATTATCAGCGAAATATAATGATAATCGAGTATCTGAACGCCGCTGAAAATTGTCTTTACGACATTACGGATGACTGGCGTACTCAATGTAAACGTACTTTTGCATCACATTAATTGTTCGGTGAGATCACACGAAATATGATTTTGCGTCGATAAATATTTTGAAGAGATTTGAAAAAGAGATGAAAGACGAAAAAGAAACGAACCCTTGTAGAGATAATTTCGTTAAATCGTAATAACTTCCGTCGTTATTGTGACACGAGCACGGCGTTTCTACGACGCATTTCGATACAGCATTCGTGTCGACGATTATCGCCAAAAGTATCATCGAAAAAAGGACGTTTACGTTATTTAAAGACATATTATTGTTGATAATGATGTATGGTTGACAAACTTTTTCTTTATATTCTTAATCAATGCGCGAATGAAAACATGACGTTTAGTGAGAAATAACTTGCTGCATATATAGCGCACCTCAGATAAATCGAACAGCTGATTACGCGTAAAAACAAAAACTAAGCGAATATGGGGATAGTGTCGCGATTGGTCCATTTCATCCCTACCCGAATCGTTTTTGTTTATTGTGAACCTCGAGAATATTGCATTGTTGTTTATACTGCGAGTTTCCAATCATTAAATCTATCAACAATCGAAAAAATTCCATTTCAATTGTTTTTTTATCTTGCAGATAAACAAATTATCCACCATGCTTGTTTCTCAGAGAATGACGGGATGAATCATTTTTGCATAAAAACCTTTCACGTAGAAGACATAAGAAAAGCGTTATTCGCCAAAACTTGACGTTCCAAAAAACCCGGACTACGAGTACGGCAGTTCGACTACATTGTTGTTTATGGTATGAGAAACAATAACTTTCGACGAGTGAGTGTTCAGTCACGTCAAAACATTATTCTTGAATACTCGAACGATTTTCAAGCAACGATTAACAATTGTTCAATAAAAACAATTAAATTATCCGGATATTGGGGGTGTACTTCACAAAGTTCATGATATCTCGGTAGGACGACGACTTCACGCAGGTCTGCCCACTAACGTCATTGACGTGTTGCGTGTGCACATATATATACAGAGCTGTTTATATGTTAGGAATTTAAAAGAGCTGTATTTCGCGTCAATTGTGGCTATAACCGTGTGTCAATTATCAATAATTACGCGTTACGTTTTAACTGATACGACGGCTGACGGTCGACACATCGTTTTTTCGAGAAGGTGAACAAAAAACTATCCAAAAATGACGAAACTGATGGAATGGTTATTATCGGCAACCGTGTTTTTCGGCGTCTGGACCGCCGAGATAACCGGCACGCTCGAATCTCCTTTTCTCATCGAATGGAAACGCTCAATTCTCTTCCTTCCCGTAACTTTGGTACTGCTATTCGGTCTGTACTCGTTCACCCTCGTTCTCTATAGAGTATTCACGTTCAACGATTGTAAACAAGCCGGCAAAGAACTCGAGAGGGTACGACAAAAGCGTTGTGGTTCGAAAATTCAAGTTGATCCCCCACTTTCGCTGTACATGAAAATATTTGCATTTTTCAGGAAATAGAGGAAGCCAGAGCGGAGCTGAGAATTAAGGGGATACTGTGATTGCTTGCAGAGGCGAGAAAACCCCTAACCCTAATATATGTACTTTGAAAAAAAATTGCAAAACGGTAGAATCGTGCTTAATCATCGCCCAACATGTTGCGTTTATTTCATTTATTTGGAAAAAGTAACAGAAACGTTTGTTCATCCATGAATCGGTTCGTCGACGTAACTCGTGGGTAAACCGCTTCGTCCCTTTTCCGCCGGTTTAACCGGATCCTCCGCCAGTCGCCGTTCGACGCCCCGCCAGGTTCTCGCGTTGAGAAAATTTGCCCCTGCTTTCGCAATCGTCACAGTTCCGGGATCGACTTTCGTCAGCGCGTCGCTGCTCGCGTCCTTGGAAACGTTTGCTCCCTCAGAGTTTCTCAGTTCCCCGGTTATGAGCGACACGTCCGCTTCCGTCGAGGCTTGAAATTCCATGTAATTTTTACCACCCGGCAATATTTGCCTGAAATCGAGACAATAATGACTCGACGGGTCCCGCAAACTGTTAAAAGCAAGCTCCACTTCGAAAGGCGTCAATAGGGGCTTGTAGTACTCTTTCGAGTCGAAAATCTCATTCTCCGGACAAGCTATGACCACAAAAGCGTCCACCTGTCGGCAAAATCGGCAAGTTTACTGCACAGCTGAACAAAGTAGCTGTAATAATTTGTTGCGGATTTTTACGAATAAGCGTATGTAATTTATGAATAAAGTCACGAGAGTACCGGATAACGCCAGTTTCTGTGTTTTAAAGTTCATCCGGAAGTTCCAAAATGGGCAAAATGCACATTTATCTCGCAAAAAAAAATTTACGAAAAACTTTGAAACTCGACCTTTTGCGTTTGTTCCAATTTATTTCGGCAATTTCGCGACAAATTACGCGATGCTTGTCAGAGAAATGAATAAGAATTATTTTCACCTCTGGAAAATTAGCGAGTTTAGCGGGATTTGGTTTTCCCACGCAAAATATGTAAGATTTTTTGTTTTTCTCCGTGAGAATGCGTTTTATTGCGTTCAGAGATTCCAGATAATCCTTTATACCGAGTGTGGCAACGACGATTCCGACCGTTCGAGCGTCTCTCAGTTTTTCCACGAGATATCTTCGTCTCTTGAGCCAAGGATTTCTCACAATTTCGAATCGTGCTATTTCTTTGTCGAGAACGCGATGCCAGGATTTTGCGGCAATGCTCAGTGCCAGTGATGCCAATGTTTTGTCGTCCGCACCGATGTACAACGCTTCGTAATCTTGAATCTTGTAACCATTGTCGAGCTTCCAAAATCTACCGGATATCGTCGACTGTGGAACACTCGTCGTCTTCATAACATCAATATTGGATCGGCAAGCCAGTTCCGTTACCACTAGCATCGGGTATTTTCGTCTCAAGAGACGTTGGACCTCTTCTGGAAATTTCATCATATTTTCAGGGTATAAAAATGCTGAATTCTCCAGGGAAATTAAAAAGACAAGGATGCAGCGCGAATGAGGATCCGCTAGACTCGCTCGTGCACCTGTTTCGAGCGAAAGTAACAAAAATTACGTTATTGTAGTAACTAAAGTATAATCTAACCGACGGCATGAGCGTAGGCTGCGTCATAGAATAAGATTATCTTCTTTGTTGCGTCGTCAAAGTACGTCGAGATCGTCTCGATCAGGGAATCAACGTCTGCGTTCCTTTTCTCTAGTATGTGGAAGACCTCGAGGTGACAAGTCGGATTTAGGCAGGCATGTCCAAAGTGAACAATGCCATCTGCGTTTATGTGTTTTGCCGCTATCTCGTCGACGCAGCAACTTCCGCACGTAGTATCGCCGAGGATGTAGACTTTTTTGCCAAGACGTCGCTCGAGATAGAGAGCGACCGGAACAGCATCCGAGAGCAACGAGTCCGGAAATTGAAGACATACCTACGGAGAAGAAATATTGGGCGTTGAATATATCGAAGCTCGATCACTTTTCTAACCTCAAAAAAACTGGTAAAATTGTGAATTAGCGTAGTTTACGCGTAATTGATATATCGCAGTGAATCTTCGACTAATGACTATTCCCGCTTTATTTCTGCATAAATTCAATGGAGATTTGATTATTCGAGAGCTTACGTGACGAGTCGATAAACAGGAATGGCCGCTCACCTCGGATAAATCATGCGACGCGGTGCAATGGCAAATAGATGAATTAAGGGGTGATAAAAATAACCATGCGACGAATAATTACATGGAATTTACCCTTTCGAGACGACGGGCTTCGATCCATTTGACACAATCGTCTAGGTCGTATTTCACCGCGACATCACTCGCACTCGAGTCATCGACTGATCTAGAATCTATTTCCAAATTCGTCGCAGCAGGACCCTGTCTTTCTTTCCCACGAATAGTCGTCATTATCGCGCAACACACACCTTGTATTGTTTGTGTTTACAATTTCAAAGTATCATATCTTTCCAATTTCTTTCGCACAATAAAAAAACGCGTCCGCGTGACTTTTGGCTCTCCTTTAAATTTCCCCGTCACAGTCGCAAGGTGGTGGAAGGGGCACATTTTTTTTTCGTCAAAATTTTCTCTGCCGCCATCTACCGCCGGCCACGACGACCTCTTTCGTTATATTTTTCCACCACGGAAACGAATATATTACCGATCGATTTATATTCACACACACCACGACAGCACATATGTTTATATTGAGAAATGTTTTTTACTGAAACCTCTAGGTTTCTAATAAACATACGATAACTTTCCGCGTTTTTTTACGAGTCCATCGGTTCGTCTCCGGGCTCGTCCCATATCCCACATACGATAAAAAATTCGTCTAGAACGATGGAAAATACTCCGTGCTAGTATACAGAACCGAAAAAATTGAGAGACGTCAGACTACGCAACATGTGCCTCGAAGTTTTTTAATATCAGTTGTACCGAATACAGGACACTTCTAATATTTTTTTAACGTGAGTTTTGATCTTTTTCTCATGCTTAGTTGCCAAATACAGTAGTTTCGTTCCATCGCTGATTGATAAACGAGTAAAGTTTTCGGCTTTGAAACAATGTTTTCTTCCTTTTTGTATCTTGCTTCAAAAATTTATCTTGCAGATGATATCAATGAGATACCTCTCTTTCGTATCAGGCATTGTGATAGCTTCCGTCACATGGGCATTCAGCCTATATCTCTACTCGAAATTGTCCGAGAACACAAACGTCCTTGCTCCGACGGGAAAGTCGTCGAGCATTTCTGCGCACTCGCGAGTGAATAATAATGGGTATGATCCCGACGGTAAAGAAGAACCCTGGGACAATCATCTTCTATTTAACGCGGATAAAAACGCACCCATTCGCAAAGATTCTCACGGTGCAGGAGATGGAATTAGGAGGTGGAGGAACAGCGAAAAACTTTTGAAGCAATTACAGCCAGTGCCGATAAAACCTTTCGTCACTTTTGGAGATGGTTAGTTTGCGGAGATAGCTTCAATTCCTTCGAAGCATATCATACATTTCTTTGCATCGAAGGATATATAAAAAAAATTTCTGTCCAACACGAGTGTTTATTCGTTATTGAACGTTGCGTCGAATGTTCCAGGCTTGGAGGAATTGGGAATGATACGAAATATGGACGACGAGCGCAAGCACGAACAGGGATACAGACTTTACGCTTACAACACTCTCGTATCGGACAATCTGAGTCTTCGCAGAAGAATACCGGACTCTCGCAACGAGCTGTGCCGAAAAGAGGATTATCCCGATGAATTGCCCAACGCCAGTATCGTCGTATGTTTCTACAACGAGCACAATACAACGCTGTTGCGCTCCGTTCATTCGATAATCGATAGAACTCCGAAAAATCTATTGTACGAGATAATACTCGTGAATGATTACAGCGATGACGGCCACGTTCTCGATGAAGAATTGACAAAGTACATAACGAAGAATTTTGATGACAGAGTGAAATTGTACAAAACGGACAAACGCGAAGGTCTCATCAGAGCGAGGATGTTCGGTGCCAAGAAAGCAAGCGGCGATGTATTAATATTTCTCGATAGTCACATAGAAGTTAATGAAATGTGGATTCAGCCTCTGTTATCGAGAATAGCGTCATCCAAAAAAATCGTTGCGATGCCTGTTATCGACATAATTAATCCCGACACGTTTCAATACACTTCGAGTCCTCTCGTACGCGGTGGCTTCAACTGGGGTCTGCATTTCAGTTGGGACAATCTACCGGCCGGTAGCCTCGTTCATCCTCGAGATTTTATCAAACCGATCAAGTACGGAGACGACGCCTCCCCGTTTCACCCCCATCGTCGTTCAAGCGAATCTCTTCCGTATTAAAAACCGAATCATTTCCATTACTTAAATTTGGTCGCTTTTTCTTCTTTATTTACAGGTCTCCGACCATGGCCGGTGGACTTTTCGCCATGGATAGAAAGTATTTCTTCCAACTTGGCGAATACGATTCGGGGATGGACGTTTGGGGCGGTGAAAATTTGGAAATATCTTTCAGAGTGAGAAAGCTTCGTGCGTTATCGAAATAAATAATTATCAAGACATGGGAAAGTTTCATGAAAATTTCTTTCAGATCTGGATGTGCGGCGGTAGTATCGAATTGGTGCCGTGCTCGAGAGTCGGTCATATTTTTCGATCCAGAAGACCCTACGGCTCGAACGATCCGTCGAGCATGCTGAAAAATTCTCTACGCCTTGCTCACGTATGGATGGACGAGTACAAGAAATATTTTCTCCGCGATGTCAAGCCGAATGTAGATTTCGGCGATATCACCGATCGTGTGGCGCTCAGGGAACGTTTGAAGTGCAAAGATTTTGCCTGGTACTTGCAAACAGTCTATCCGGAATTACAATTGCCCGATGACACGGAGATACGTCTGAAAGAAAAATCGGCAAAGATGCCCGCTGTGCAACGACCGATTCAACCCTGGCACTCGAGAAAGAGAAATTACACCGATCATTATCAGATACGACTTTCCAACGGCGGCAATCTGTGCATTCAGAGCGAGAAGGATGTGAAAACGAGGGGATCGAGATTGATATTGGCACCGTGCCTTCGGGTAAAGTCTCAGGTAAATGTTTGTTGATGATCGACGTGCTATTAATCTTCTGAGCACCGGCAGTTTTCTTTTGAAAAAATGCGACTTTACCTAAAAATTTAAATGAGCCACTTCCGGAACAGAGAAATACCGAAATGCGTTGCCCAAACATTTTTCCCATACAAAAAACTACCACTTTTCGGAGTGGGAGCCCTATAAACAAATCAACTTGTTTTTCAACTACACCAGTGCATTATTGCATATTTTTCCATGTAACCGAAAGATGTGGTATCAAACGGACAAGAACGAATTGCTTCTCGGACAATTGCTCTGCATGGAGGCGGCGAATAACGGCGGAGGAGCACCCAAGTTGGCAAAGTGCCACGAAATGGGTGGAAATCAAGAATGGCGCCATAAAGGAACGGTAAACACCCAAAAATTCCCTTCCCTCGCTCGTTGAATCGCCAACTCCAATCGTCTTTTTCCTCCGAGCGACGGTAAAATAACACGGCTGTCCTTGCATTATCGTTTCAGCGCTCCACGCCGATCTACAATTTGTCCGCTGGAAAGTGTCTGGGTGTGGCGAGGAAAACGAAAAAATCTCAAGTGATAATGGATCTCTGTACGAAGAGTGACGCGTCGACCATATCTTGGGACATTATACGTGCCAAACTACCGGAGAAACATTTGAGATGACGAAGGCGAACAAAAACGTGAATCAACGTTCGCCATCGAACGAGATTGTACGACCTTTCGCTAAGGAGCCAAAGGGGTTCACTCTGGTTCACTCTCTCTAATTGTTCTCTCACCGTCCATGTTATACCTATGAAGATTTATAAACGTCGTTTATGCGGCATTGGTTTTTATAATATTTTGTCTCTTATCGAGTAAGAGTACGGATTCGAAACAAAGCGCGTGCGCGCGTGTACAGCATCATAGAGAGATATATATATATACAAATTATTCGAAATTTTTTTTATATTGCAATATGTAAATCGCGTATTACGAGAATAGAAATATATCCCGCGAAAGCGGAAGTCGCGTATCGTTCAAATTTACGCGCCACCACGCGTTCCACACTCTTCCGCTGCTTGTATTCTTGCTTACTCCGCATCCCGAACCGAAAGGCGCAACATTAGCCTCACCGCTCACAAACATTTTTCATAAATAATCATTAATCACGACGACAGTCGCGTGTACTCACTGAATTTTCAACAAAATCTTTGAAAAACCGTGTCAGTTCTCCCGCGCGACCGTGGCGACGCAGTGGCGCGAGTGCGCAGAATTGAGAACCACTGGGAAGCGGAGATCCGCTGGCAAGGTCTCCGCTGGGTTATCGTTGAAAATAGACACTCGCGGCAGTGGTGAAAAATATAAGGTGTCCCACTCAGTCCTCTCGCGAGATTGCATACTCGCGACTGAGATTCGTCACTTTTTCCCACAACACCAGCGAGAATAGAAAATAAAAGGACCGAAAATGGCAGCGATTCGTTCGTTCATGAGACAAGTCCAGGCGAGAAGCATAACGCCGCAGCAGATATATCGATGCGCCAGTGCCTCGTCGGCGTACGAGATTCAGCACAAAACACCACTCATCAAGAAAGAAATGCCGATACCGAAGGCGCATTACGGAGGTCGTCACACAGTTTCGCTTTTGCCAGGTGCCGGTATAGGTCCAGAATTGATGAGCTACGTAAAGGAGGTGAGCCGCACAAAAATTAACCTCTCGTCCATCGAGTTTTTCACGCGAAAAACGAAACAATGATTCAACAATGATGACAATGTAACGCGAATTATTGTTGTAAACGTCGTCAGGTGTTCAAATTCGCGGGTGTGCCGGTTGACTTTGAGGATCTTGACATCGACCCCAATGCCCCCAACAACGACGACCTCGATTACGCCATAACCTCAATTCGTCGTAACGGCGTAGCTCTCAAGGGAAACATCGAGACGAGAAGTCGAGAGGCTGGTGTATTGTCGCGTAACGTCGCCATGCGCAATCAGCTCGATCTTTACGTAAATGTGTTACATTGCATTTCGTACGCCGGTGTGAGCTCCCGTCAAAACAACATTGACGTCGTAGTCGTCAGACAAAACACAGAGGGCGAATACGCCATGTTGGAGCACGAGAGCGTCAGCGGCGTCGTCGAGAGTATGAAAGTCATAACGAAGACGAATTCGGAGCGTGTGGCGCGCTACGCCTTCGAGTACGCCAAACGAAACGGCAGGAAGAAAATCACGACGGTCCACAAGGCGAATATCATGAAATTATCCGACGGGCTTTTTCTGGAAACGGCACGACAGGTCGCCAAGGAATATCCGGACATAGTTCACAACGACATGATCATCGACAATACGTGCATGCAGCTAGTTTCTAATCCTCATCAGTTTGACGTAATCTTAACGACGAATCTCTACGGCGCGATCGTTTCGAACGTCGCGTGCGGTCTTTTGGGGGGGGCGGGGCTCTTGGCTGGCAAAAATTACGGTACTCATTACACCATCTTCGAGCCCGGCACGCGAAACACCGGTTCGAAAATCGCCGGAAAAAACATCGCCAATCCAATCGCCATGCTCAACGCGGCCGTTGACATGCTGCGCCATCTTGGGCACAAACATCACGCTACTATCATACAGAACGCGATAAACAAGACGATAAACGCGAGGATACACACGCCGGATTTGTACGGCGGGACCGCGACGAGCAGGGACGTCGTCGATAGCATACTGAAGCATATCAAGAGAGCGCAGGAATGATATGTTTGTTCACGGATTTGTTCGGAATCGTACGTTTTTTTCGTGTAATCTCGCGTGAAATGGCGCTATTTTCGAATTCGCGCAATGGCGCAACGACGCGTAGTCTGCGGGGGTTCGTTTGGGTTATGTTTGCGTCGGGAAGAAAAAAAAAGCGGGGGACGACTCGATGAGGATCCGCGAGGGATGTTACATTTATTCGCGGAGATGCCAGACGATGTTAATGGTCAATACTCGTACGTTTATTCCCTTATTTATTTCAATAGATAATTTATGAAACTCACTTGTCATTAGTAAGAAGAACGATGAAGCAGCAGCATCGTGCCATCTCATCTCACGGATGAGATCGAGCTCGCCCTGAATCGCGAATAATTCGGTGTGTGCCTTGTAAAAAATATTACGGTGAAGAATAAAAGATTTGGAGAAAGCGTCGGTTATTGTCGTACAAATCGTGCGTGCGCAATTGTGAAATTACGTATCGTCAAGAATCGCGATTTAATCGAGAAACAAACGTTAGTCAATATCGAATGGGGGTTATGATAGAAATCAGTAACGCCGTCTTTTGTCTCGTATGTGCCACCTTTCGGTCTTCTTTTGTTTTTCAGCGGCAGCACCTTCCGGAAGTTCGTTTCAGAATCAGAGATTAGTCTTCAAATTGTCTTCCTTCTTTTTCATTATATTTTCTTTCTTCTTTTCACGAGCGTCATAATTTCGAAAAATTGATCCAGAATATTCGGTGAATCGTAGAATATTGACAATAAAAAGGAAGTTTATCGTACGTTTCGTTGGATTCCAACGATGCAAACTTCCGAGTCATAGATGTTTCAGCTTTGTAGCCAGTATTTGGCAGGATCGAGCTGCCGATAAATGCTGGTGAAAAGTATGTGCTGGAGAATCTACCCAATCTTCTTTGGCAGATAATGCTCTAAACGTGACCTGACGCCATTATTTGTCAAAGAAGATAACCGTAGGAGTGTACCATCATCATCTTCGAAAGAAGATAATTGTCTCTGAATGCTGTCGAAAACAGTTATTTTCCTTGGGCGATAATGGTTTCCGGAAGCATTTAGAGTGAACGCCGTCATCTTGTAATGAAAATAATCGTGGAAAGTCTCTCAGCATTGTCGCCGAAAGAAGATAATTATTTGGTACTGAAAATGCTATTGATACCGATATTTTCTTTGGAAAATAATGGTTTGGTCGCTCTTAAAAACATCATATTTTCAACTTTTTCGTATATCGACACGTTAGAAACCTGAAAAACTTATAAAATGGACGCCAAGCGATTGAAGAATGTAATTATCCGTGAAAAACGTTTTTACCGAATTAGCAATGAACCAAAGAGAATTATGAAGCATAAAGGACGGTAGCAAAGAAACTCATTTATCGGCCGCATTCAGGTATTCGAATTTCGTATGGAACGTCGCTCTACCTTATCCATGTAGCCGTTAAAGTTCAGTCTCCGGTCGTATATCTCGCATGGTTGCGGCTATTTGAATATACAACGGATTCGGCTAAATAAAATGCGCGAAACCTGTAATACCGACTGACCTCAATAAAAAAAACTGAAAAGAAAATGTTTTTTCCTCATTTATTCGAATTTGAAATCATGTTAGACGTTGACTTCCGTTTCATTGTTGCCATTCCGAAAAATACGAATCTTTTTTCCATTAGCACATTTAAGGTAACGCGACGCACTTCAGGTCGATGAAAATCGTGTAGTGTAGTTTCCTCCTGAGCGACTGACCTTTCAGGCAAAAATGGAGATTCGCTCTGTCGTCCATTCCGATTATGGTGAAGAAAAAAAAAACAACGTGGAGCAATGTTTATTTAACATGAAATATTTTGCAAATAACTTCGCGTCTTACAGGGTAAAACTTTTTTTATTTCTCTACGTTTATATATAATAAATTTATAGCTAATATATATATAATATATTCATATGTGTATATATTATATTATTATTATTATTATTAATAAATATGTAGTAATCATTACATTTACATGAATCCGTGGTCAAATTTACAATTACGCAATTGAATTAAAAATGCGCAAGGCACTGAAAATTTAATACACTTTATGATCCTATGTATAATATGTGTGTGTCTGCCGTTTAACTGGTATCAATTCGCACGATTTTCGTGAAATTTAAGTGGCGCGAAGTCTACGTTATTTATTTATTTTCCTATTATAGTTGCCATACGAAATACTATGTCTACATCACGATCAATTAAAGTGTATCATTGAAACAATACGAAAAACGTTCGTACAGAAAACATCTCGTTATCAAGTGTGTAGTCCTTTTAGAGGGCCGGCATTTCGGTTAAAACAAGAGCTTACGACCTCTCGAATGAGGTTCTCTCATTTTTCTTAAAAAAATCAGTATTTTTTAAATTGAAATTTTCGATGAATTCAAAAATCCCGTAGAGATCGAAATATGGGTCCTTAAGGCAAAAGCACCGCCTCTCTGAGACGCTATGCAGCCGCCACTTTGGGACTTAATTATACATTAAAAAGGTAATTTATATTCTCCATGACGGATAAGATCAGGCTATGCGATTGAATTATGGATTGACTCTTTGTTTAAAAAAAAAAAACGAATTTTGAGGATTAATACAGTGGTATAAAAATCTTTTAAAAAATTAGATACACATAGAGGAACCAAACGCGGTAAATTCAAATGATGACAGTGTCAAAAAGATTTTGCAACATTTTTAAACGGAATCGAAAAAAATCGAAAAAGAACCAGTTTTCTATTAATGTTTTTAACGTTTTTTGCTGATGAGAAAGTTTTTCATGATAAATTTAGGCTCCTACAACTGACTCATCGTTACCAGGAATGTCTACGAGCTGTTGAAAAAGTTCTACATTTTACCGTTGTTTTTCGAAAAAGTCGTTAATCGCTTAAAGTCATCGTAAACGACGAAGCTTCTTTGTTATCTCAGAGGAGCTGAGTCTGATCCGTTGAAAAAATACCTCCGTTCACACAGCTGTGAAAAATACGGAATTCCAATGAGAGAATAACGAAATTTACTTAATACGATAAGAAAATATAAGTTTTCAAAATGATTCTCAAACTTTTCATCAGTTTGCTTGCTTGATAATAGCTTGCCCATATTGTTTCCGTTCGACGCCATCGTGTTTGTCATCATCCGCTACATGATTTTTTTCCAGATTTTTATTCCAAAGTTCTCAAAATTCGACAGCAATCTGAAATAATAGCGTCTCTGTTATTTCAGATTGCTGTCGAAAACAAATTTAAATTGTACAAATCACAAGTGCAGACTGTCTTTCAATGTACGCAGAATGCCAAAGTAAGAGCATACTTTTTCTTCTCCTTACGATTAATTACGCTTTTTTGCCCGTTGTTTCGTATTTTCATATTGCACCGTTATCTCCTTTTCGTCTCGTTTCAAATTACGTCTTGCGGACAAACGGGAATGCTCGAATGATGCGGCTTTAGATGAAATACTTTCCAAAAAAAAAAAAAAAAAAAACGGATGCATTTTTGTCTCATCGATCGAGACAATCTACATTACCAAAATGTATTTTTCATTCATTTTTCAATAATTTTCAATTATTTTTCATCATACGTTCAGACACGATAAAAATAATAATTTTTAAAAATTCCTATCAAGTTTTTCACCCTCCCACGTTGCAATGACTTTTTGCGAGACAATTACGCTAGTTATTAATTACACTAATTACTAAAGTCGTACAGACGGGAAAAAGTTTTGTGGCGAATAATTTCATAAAAACTTGATCTGTTTCCTTCGTAACCCTGCGCTTGCGAAAGTCATTTCGCGAGATTTGTCGCAATTAAATTCTGCTCCATTCGCGCGCAATTTAAAATTATTTCGACCACCGGCATGGTAAATAAACTACTTGACATTGAGTGATGTTTTACGTATTCGTTGATGATTGAAATTTCGAAAAAAAAAAAAAAAAAAACACCAACGATCAAATGCTCAATCAACCGTACATCAAACGTTAACGAATGAATTAGAAATTTATTCACTCGTACGAAATAATTTATTACGAATAAAACGATTAATGAGAAAATCAGAACGAGACTTCTGAATCCATTTCAATCGAATGTTTACATAGATAATAATAATAATAATAATAAAAAAGAAGTATAATGCATGAAATTCTCCGTTTGTACGTTAAATTGTCTTTATCCTTCAAGCATTCTGCCGTTACGTGGGAATGTACGTTTACTCTTCTAAAATTACTGTGTATTTACAAATTTTTCACGGCCCATCTTTCAAAAATGGAATAATTCTCGTTTCGACTATACGCAATGTAAATCTCTTCGACCGATAATCTCAATTTACGTTACCGGTATTGCTTCAGTAAAAAAAAATCATAATCACATACGTACAGGATCAAGGAATTGAGAATGAGAATCTCGGGTCCTTGAAAATGCTACAAAAATCTTGAAAAAAAAAATCAATCGTAAGATATTGAGCAGTCATTTTCGATAACAATGTTAAAAAGTTGTTGAAAAATAGTCGAAAAAGGTGCTGAAAACACGCAGAAAACGTTTTGTCCCTTCATACGGAATCGAATCGTTCGTTTTTTTTTTAATACCGTCGAATTTCTTCAAAATTTTGTCAGTTTTTTTGAAATTCCATTTTTTCTAATTTTGTTTCATACTGTATCGTTGAATGGACCGAAAGTAATGAGAAGTCTTTGTCAACGAGAAACTAATTCACGATTCTTCATCATTTTTTCGGAATCAAGAGCACAAAATTTCGAAATACCGGAAAAATTGTGAAGAATTATTCCAAAAGCGTATTCGTATTTTTATTATCGAAAATGACTGTGCTCGGGATCTTTCTCATTTGATTTTGTTCATTGATTGATTCATTGATTTGTTCATTTGTTGATTTTTATTAGCATCGTTAAATTCTCATTCCATTTCGGTTTTGTTGGGACTGTACGTGTCGTACATCCCCGATGGATTTTTTATACGTTTCTTCAGCGAGCTTATTTCACATCCAATGTGCAACAGGTTTGACCCAATAAACTGGTGAAAATCGCTGACTTCCGACATGTCCAAGATTTTCGATTTCTTTTCCAACTTTCTGATTTTCCACTGAAAGCTGATATTCTTAAAAAAAAAGTTCTCGACACTCAATCATTCAATGATTGTTCAATTTACAAGAATGTACGTTTCGAATTTCCACAAATGCAAAAACAAAAGGTCGTAGGTCACGATCTTCGTTTAAACTCAATCTTCGTTGTTTTGAGAAAATTCGCCGAGTGCTCTGCTGTTATTTTTTTCTATACCGCCCTTTCAGGAAGTTTGCGACGGAAGGAAACTCGCACTTGAGCGACCAGAGTACTTTTTTGATAATTACCGAAAGATTTGGAAATCTTAAATATCTCCAAAGATCACGGATTTTGTGCCTCCAGTTTATCGGGTGAAACTCGTTGAAAAACCGCTCTGGAAGAAGCATTTTCAAGGAACGTATGGAATAATCCTGCACACCGAATGTGCTTTACGATCCTCACTGATTGATCGATATATTGTTCGATTTTTGTGGCTCTTTCAGTTTTCTCATAAATCGCCGAGGAGCGATATTATTCGTTCCGATCAAATTTCAATTTTTAAACATCGTCGACATCATTGATTATCGGTAAACGCGACAAAAGAGAGTTTCAAGTTTTCACGATATTTTCGAATCATTGAAAACAGTGTCGCTCGAAGCATACGATTATTCTAAAGTTACCATGAAAAAAGTAAATGTACAAATGTATCTGGGAATGCGTAAAAGTAACAGTAACAAAATACTATGAGTAGTAATGATCAAAATTACGAGTTTAAACCCAACGAATTATCGTCGTATCGTTGTTAAACGCGTGATCACGTTTTGCTCCTTTTTTTCAGCGAATAAAAACGCTCTCCGAGTGGTCACGAGGTTCCGGAACCCTCGAGGGTTCGTCGTTATTCTCCCCGAGATAAATTACTCTTCGCAATTTATTTCGGCGATTGAAAGAAGCGAGTTTCCGAATGAAGAATTTTTCATTTGAGATTCTTTAAATCGAGTATATTTCGACGCGAACATCTTTATATTTACCGACTTATAAAAATGTTTCATTCGCGTTAGACGGTTCATAATTGTGCGAAATGTTTTTTTGTTTCGCTTTGTTTGTTTATCGTCGTTTAATACGACAATCAACAGCTGCTTTACGCTGCTCATCGTGCTGCAACCGCGATAAAATATCGCGAGCGATATTATTTTATAACGGACATGTGCGACCCAGCAGCGAGAACTCGTGTGACTTTTCGATGGTTAATTTTATCGAGACGATTCACGCTGGACCGTCGATCGAAGGCACTGTATGACATCGACGATATCGACGTCGAGGTATCGAGGAAAAATTCAACCGTCGCAATCTCTGTAGAAGTGAAGTGTGAACTCGAGATAATCACCGCCATGCCTGTTCTTGCAAACGTTCTGTAATACGACGGAAAAGACATGAAAAGTTTTTTTTTTTATAGAAAAATCGTTTTTGAAGAATCATCAAGGTGGATTAAAAAAAGGTCTACTTTTCTTCTTGATACAGTGAAACAAAATTATTGCTCGAAATCGATAAAAGTATCGAAAAAACAGGAGAGATCTTTGTTTGAAGAATATCGTATTTTCGGTGATAACACGTAATAGAATTTTTTCGTAATCTCATCGGGATAAATTCAAGCTCATTAGGAAATTAGAATTTGTGCCGGATCGATGGAGTCCTTCGATTCAAATTCAATGAGATAATCGATTTCGGTATCTCATTAAGAATTTAATTCTTTTCCAACAGTACTGAATTATTTCTATCGAATCAACGTGCTATTTGGAAAAATTAGCTCTGGATAAATTACCAATTTGCAAAAAGATGTAGTACTCGAAAAGCGTAAATATTTGTCACATGTTGTCTTACAAGGCTGTCGGAGTATCGCGGAGCAGAGACGGATCCAGAGCTAATTTTCCTCTGACCGAGTTTCGATCAAAGTAATTCAACGATTTAAAAATATTATTAATTTTTCTACCGTAATAATCGAAAAATTCAAATCGATATCATCGAAGCCTCAGCACCGATTATCTTTCGCGGAGTTACTTTTATCGTTCAAGCATAAAAGCAGCATTTTTACAGCTTGAAACTTTCGAAAAACAAACGTTATACAATATCTCTCAGGCAATCCATTTTTCAATGTATGAAGAAAAAAAAGTAAACGTTTTTTTATCCATTTTTTATCCATCTCAGTGATTATACAGGAAAAAAAACGAACGAATGATGCTGAAATATTGTTCGGAGCATTTTTGCAGTATTTTCAAGCACTTTGAATTGTCGTTTGATCTGATTCATGCTAATTTTATTTTTATCGACGAAATAAAATGTTAATGATTACCTCTTCAGGTTGTACGGTGGGGACTCGAAATATTACAGTTTTCCTCAGATATTGAGCGACATCGAGAACGAACGATTGATCACCCGGTTGATTCGTCCTCTCCGTGTATCGCGATTGTTGCTGGATCGAGAAGCCCCAACCGCCGCACGTCATTGCTTCGTCGATCGCTGCTTTTGGCGCGATCGGGCAATACTGCACAATTTGCCAATACCAAGGCATACCGCTGTGAAAAAAAAAAAACAATTGAATCTCGACTGATAATGAAATCCCAAACGATTGATCTCATTTTATCTAAAAAGAGAACAATAAAAACGAAAATAAAGAATCTTGGTAGCGAAATAATTTTTTATCGAAATCTTTACGACGTTTTAATAAACCGGAAATACAATGCGAATTTCGTGTAATTACCGATGCTAGTAGAATCTGAGAAAATAAGTATCACAAAAAGTATCGAGTACAAAATCGAAGGCTCATTTTCGTTTCGAGCAAAATGATTCGTTTATTTTTTTTTTCGAAGGAGTATCATCAACGACCAATGATATTTTTCAGAAATAATGAAAGATTTGCAAAAGAAATTGCGAGGATAAAACGAAAATATGTCGTATTCTTTGCTTTTTTTTTTAAATGAGATAAATTCACCCGGCACCTTCGACGTGAATGATTTTTTTTTTCGAAATTCCGGCAAGTGTTTCGTTTTTTATTTTGGCTTTGTTGGTATTGTAGAGAGAACGTTCTTAAGGGGTGAACTTACACGAAATGGAGGGTCAAATGTGTGTCGGGCATGTGTTTCGACAGAGGTACGTTGCAGCTGAAATTGTTCGGTGTGCTGGCCGAAGTTATCGAACAGTATCTTTGATCGAGAGTCGCGTTGAAGCTTTTAGCTACTATGTGCAACTGCGGCTTGGGTTCCGGTGGCAGCGACCCCGCTGCGTTGCTCGCCACCTCGCCCCAGTCTCCGCCACCTCCGGCTTCTCTCCTGCTTCTTTTGTGAAGATACTTGTAGTTCGTCTGCGAGAAAAACGTCAAATATCGTTGATCAACCCTCCTACTGTCTGTGGGTCAATTTTGACCCGACACTCGAAATTCACGCCAATAAAATCGCCACCAAAGGCTACTAATCCACTAAATCTATAAAATTCTCGTGTCGCAATGTTTGTTACCAAACTTCTCCGAAACGGCTGGACCGATTTGTATGAAATTTGGTGTGCATATCGGGTAGGTCTGAGAATCAGCCAACGTCTATTTTTCATACCCCTAAATGATAAGGGTGACCCACCCCTAAATATATATTGTTTTTTGTTTGACAACATTTTTTATTTTGATTTTATTATGATTTAGCATTGAAAAATACGTACAATTCAAAATGTTCACCCTTCTACGATCAACCCCTGTTTTTTAATCATATCGTTTTTTAATCATAGAAATAATGTATATGGCAAAACAACGTTTGCCGGGTCAGCTGGTAATTACTAAAAATTCTCATTACGTTCCACGAGGAAATATTTTGCCTGATAAAATGTTCATTCAACGTGGGGTCAAATTTGACCCGGACGCCGATAACGCCAGTCCTGAGGACCGTATCAAGTTTAACATAGTTGGGCGTTTTTGGCAATCCGGTTTTATACCTTCCGGTCGTCGCTAATTGCTCCGTTGGGGATATTTAATCGCGTCGATAAACGATGATCATAGATGGCGGTGCATTCTCACAAGTTTTTTAAAGTATTTTCGCAAAAGCACTCCGATCGAAATGTTCGGTAAATCATTTTTGGAAAAATGTTCCTGGATATTCCGAAGTGGATATTCATTTTTTGAGTTCGTTTTCTTGCGATAATTGCGTCTCGTGTCAATATTCATCGACGCATACTTGACTCGTTTTTGAAGGAACGTATCCGCGATTCATTCACGCACGAAAAATCGTGACGACAAATTTTATTGATACCGAAGGTTTCATCGAGATGTATCATGATTTGGGAAAATTCTCCATGAGTATTTAACACGTTTTGACACTTTTTCTTCCAAGATGATGATAAATAACATACCTCCTTAAGGAGAGTTTGAGTGCTGGGGTCGGAAGGACTTATGCCGTTGTGAATTCCTTTGCTCAATTTGCGTTTCTCTTCGTGAAGACTCAGCGGTTGTTCGAGAGGATCCGCTAAAAATTGTCGAAACAAAAATCCGTTGAGTATCGTAAATTTCGACGAAATGTCACGGGAATGTTGACAAACTCACGCATTGATTTTTTTTCCGGTGGATGCTCCGGGTGAGGTTCTTCCAGTTGATGAATATCTGTGGTGCAGCAATATATCTGCAAAAAAAAAATTACAAAATACAATAGCAATATACGGGGGTGCATTCGTAAGGGGGTTTACGCAATCGTAAATGGCAAAAAAACGACGTGGTTACCATCGCCATTCATTACCAATTTTTTTGAACGACATTTTTAACAATTAATATTTTTTTCTACGAATTTCTATGATGGTGATATTTCATTTTAAAAAAATGCAGCAGTGAAACTCACTTTTGAGTTCAGGCAATTACCTCCTCGAGTACTTGCATTACTTTGTAGTCAATTGGCGTTAAAATTTGTTAGCTTTGTCTTTACGAGACTTTTTCCAAATTTTATTTTTCATTGTATACCAAAAACTGTAGATAATTGCGACGAGTAGCCGCACATTTGACAAAATCCATTTTTCGTGGATTTTTATCTACAAAACTCTCATGTGCGAAAGTATTTTCTGTAAAAATCTATGACGAGATCGTTCGTGATCCAGCGTGACGTTGTCAAAGTGCGCTTTTTAACTTTTGTTTCCGACGTAATTATCAGCAATTTGCTTCACAGAATTGTTGCTCGCAAACGTACGACGTGGTAAATAGACCGTATTTTCGTGTATATCTAAAAGCCCGTATTCTAAATTCAGTAACCTCCGCGTATTTTCACATAGTTGCGTCAAATGAAAAAGCAACATTTTCCGATTTTACGATGCCTCGTCGATTGTTTTTTTTACTACCAATTTTATCGCCATTTTTTGCCTCTAAAACAAACTTTTCGCGACCACCAAAAGTGCCGCATTTTTGCACAGCAAGCTTTTGAAAATTGCTCAGAAGAAAATTGCATCCTCAAGCTCGCACAATTGGTGTAAACATTAAACGCAAAGTTAACGCACCTGACAGGTATTTTCCAGTTCGGTAAAATGGATCGGACACTCGGCCGGTCGTCCGAGGGCGGCGGGACCTTTGGTCGGCGGTGGTGCATCGACGTCCGAAGCCTGATCATTCTCGTCGACGTTGCTCGGTACCGCACCGGCGTTGCTTCTGCTCAACCAATTGCTTGGAAATTCGCTGAAGCACGAAGAGAACGATTCGAGGCAATAAAAAAGGAAAAATGTTGCCTCGTCGAGACAACGAATAATTCAATGTTTTTTTTCGCCATTTCATACCTGTTTTTCTCAGGCTTCGGTTGTCCCGAATGTCCAAAGGGATACCAAGTTATTTCCTGAGAATAAAGCTGCTGCTTCGTGTTCGGCGATGGCGTCGAAAGCGTGTTCTCCTTCCCACCTGTTTGGCCGTTTATTCCACTTTTCGTGAATAAACCGTGCCTCGTGTAAGTCGGTGACAAGGTGCTGTCGAGGCGAGGATTAAAACGAGGATCGTAATCCGGTGTCGTTGGCAGCGTCGGAACGTGGACGGGTCCGATGGCGAGCATTCCTGCTCCCGCTGCGGCTGTCCACTCGAGGCTACTTCGTTTTTGATATTCGAGAAAATACAGCGTCGCCATTGCCACGAGACTGCAACGAGCCGGAGAATAAAAATGCCAATGAAAAATCGAGTTTACTACATAAAAAAAAACGAACTCTAATAAATGAATTTATGACAAACGGCGCGGATTAAAAAAGTTTCGATTATTATCCAGCGATAAATAGCTTCGAGCTTTTTTTCTCAAACTCAAAATCCCTTTTTATGAGATAAAGTTAATTTATAGTCGCGGAAAAGCGATTTTTAGTTAACGCTGAAAAAAGGACAAGAAAAAGAAACAAAATTGAATCGAGAATTGAAAAATTGAAATTAGCTTATAATTACCAAAAAGCCATTATAAGAATGAGGATGACGATTATGGTCTGAATGAATTTGTTGCTGCAGAGGAGATCCTCTTCCTTCGACGATCTTTTCCCTCCACCGCTCGATAATCCGTTTTTCGTGTTTGTCGAGGAGGAATAATTGTTGCTAGCGATACTCGATACCGTGCTGACCGAGCTCTTCAGACTGTCGCCTCTTTTTAATTTCGCTAGTCGCTTGTTGATCCTCTCCAACTGATCGATTCGCGTCTCCAGGCTGTCGGTAACCTGTACCGGAAATGGCGTGGTATTAGATTGGATGGAGGTGGATAAAAAATGGATGAAAGCTCGTTTGATCCAGCATCGTTTTACCTTGCACAATTCTTTAACGGCGCCCACGTTTTCCATGAATATTCTTTCCTTGTTGACAACGAGGAAATTTTCGATTCTTTGGCCGTTCGGCAGGACGAGATCGCCGGCCGGTAATACCGCCTCGGGCAGGATTTCTTGCACCTCCTGGGCTATGACACCAGTGTCCTCCTGAGGTTTCATGCCGAGACCCGAGTGCAGAGCGAATTCCGGCGCGTATCTGTATCGAACCACCCGCAACTGTTGAACATTTCGAAGTTGCTCCCGCGTATCGACCTCCTGAACGTTTTGCTTCGCTCTTGCGTCGCTCGGTTGCACGATGTGTCCCGTCACCTGAAGATTAGCAAACTTTTTGTTTCCTACCTTGCGCAATCACTGAAATATGTGCGGTCGCTTCAAAAAGATATCAATTTCGCTTTCGAAACAACCTTTTCGAAGGATTTTGTGAAAATATTTCGAAAAATACTCGCGATTTTTTCAAGGATCTTACAAAAATCGAATCCGATACCGTCTTTCAGGCACTCGGCGATGATACGGATAGGAAAAATCAGTTTCGCGGGAATATCCAAGTGCGGATTTCAGTTGACAACGATATCGAACCGTTAAAATAAAAAAAAACTCGGACTAATTTGAGGAATTTTTTGTTTCACGTGAAATTTTGTTTCAAACTGTCACATCGGTTTTGAATCTGCGCACCGATGAGAGAATTCGGAAAAGAATCATGCGCAATTGATTTTGACGGAAAACGGAAACGAGTGGCGAAATTTCTCTATTTTTTTAAAAACTTTTTCATCTCGCTGTCATCTGAAAATTCTGTACTTGGTATTATTACTAAGAAGAATTACCGTACTGGACGTACCAGCAGATCGCTCCTAAATACTAATAAGCGTCGTTACTTTCTGCTTCTTCCTATGAATAAATTCGTAAATAAAAATCGAAAATAAAAATGACTTTCAAATCGGAAAAACGTGTTTTTGAAAAAGGTCGCAAAGGCTTCTAGATGATATGCAAAGCCTGATATTTTTCAAAAATCCCCAAAGCCGTACGAATTTTCGCCCTCCACCCCGACCGTCGGAAGGGCGCGACCTTGAAAGCGAATCGTTGCTCACCTTCATGTTACCATGAACAACTAGGGCTTCATCGGGCCTGTCCATGTTGATACCAACGCGACCAGCGTGATAAACGCTGTCGGGTGCAGCGCCTCGTTGCCATCCACCCTCGGCACCGACGCCGGTACCTTCCGACTCGAACTGGCCAGGATTACTCGCCTGCACAAATACCTGACGAGTCAACGAAAATTCCAGAAAAATACCCCAAAGCCCAATTGTCCAACGGACAAAAATCCGGTACAATTTATCACAGCACGACCTTGATTTTTTTCCCACCTAGGATTTTGCGCGCAACCCAAACCCAACCCAAACAAGAACAGACCCCGCGCAGCATCCGTCTTGCTCCATGAATGAAAGTAACGTGATGGCAAAATGTGAGGACAAGTCGGAAACGGAAGTGGGACAAAATCGAGGTCGTACCGCGTCTCTCTTGACTCTTTTCCTACCTTGGCACGAATGAGAATAAGAGAAGAACGCTTACCCTGACGATTATCCTCTCGGATGCGTGAGCGACCACTTGATAACTCGATTGGTCGGCTGTGTGAGCGTGCAATCCAACGACCAGGTGGAAATAACGCTGATCGGGATTCGGTTTGCCCTTTTTTCTCATGTTGTTGCTCGTCGTTTCGCTAAAGTGCAGACGTCCGACGGTCACCTTGGTCACTCGTTCACCACCCAACTCCACCCTGAAACCAGCTCTACTTTAGTGTAAAGGAGAAGCTGAGAGGCCTGAACGTTGGATTTTTTGTTTGGATTTTAAACAGAATATTTTCGCAAACTCGGTCTTGAGAGAAATCTTCGCTCCGTGCAACTTTACTGAGCGTCAAATTCGAGCGATTTCTTTTCCCACCGCGTTTTTTCGCACAAAAAACAATTCAGTCTTGGACGATATAAGAAAAATGCTCATTTTTCCGTCGAGCTTTCGTTTTTTTACAGCGATTCGACCAGCGGAATACAAATTATAATCCAACCGACATTGACACTTACACCACAGGATGAAACGGCTTTTTGCTCCTGTCGCTCTGGCTCTGCTCCACGCGTATGGTTTGCGTCGGCGATTCGACCTTTACGCCGTAAAAGTGAAGCTGAAAACTGCTGATTTTCTTCAGACCCTCGCCCGTTCTTACGAAAACCGCGTCGCCCTGAAGCTGAGCGTGACAGGTGATCTGCAAGATTGCACGTGACGAGCGATTATTGGAGAAACTTCGTACGTCCTCTTTGTATCTCGAACAATAATAACCGAATTGCGACAGAGTGGCATTCCACGATGTCACCTGTTTTGAACCGGCTTTTTGCGATTTTAAAGTAATTTTTGTTTCGTTTAGTCGGTTTTTTTTTGGTAATTTTATCATCTTGAGGATCCCCAGAGGATCAAAGTTCAAATGTCCAAATTTCGTGTTCAATGTTCAATGCTCAAATGTTCCGAAAAACGGTACTTTTTTTCAGGAAAAATTCATCGTTGGAGAAAGTATGGCGGAACCAGTATAAAGTACGAGAATTCGAAAAATTGTTGAATTTCTCTAAAAAATGATTTCTAATCTGTGATCAGATTTTTCTGATATTCAAAATGGCGGATCCAATGTGGAGTATGAAAAATGGTGGAATTTCGTAACGTTTCATTCAACGATACCTGAAAATGATTCTTCTTCTGGCAAACGAAGGCATCGTCGGAATTACTGAAATTGAATCCCTTATCGGCGTCCACCCTGTAATGCGGTGTCGGCAATTCTTTGAGATTGTGATCGCAGAGTGCATGCCAAGACGTCTGTTGAAAAGGGTGAAATCTGATGCACTGATAGCTCGCATCGATGTACGAACTGTCACCGTTGACCTCCTCGTTGTCGAGGACCGCGCTGCTGCTGCTGCAGCTGTGCTCGACGGTGCCCAATTCCGGTTCCTTAGTCAAAATTATCGTCGATGAAATTTTCGAAAAAAAAAACGTTTTTTTTAACGCTTCGGGACATTGACGGATTCGGAAATATCTTTCCTCAAACATTCCACAACTTTAACGACACTTTGTTTCGGATTTCAACACGTTACGTATTTCCGACGGATTTTTACATCACTCGGCGTCTCTTCTCACAATTTTTCGAGCAATTTTCACCGATCGAAAGTACAGCGGTGTTTTACACGGGCTTTTTATGCGGAGCGGTGAAAAATTGAACTTTTTTCGACATCGTGAATCGCACCAGTCGGTAAAGTACGAATTGAAACTCGTAAAAGTTTGCTCACCTGTTTTACGTGTATGAGGCCGTCTTGGCTGAGTTTTCTCTTCTTCGATGCTGATTGGAGAGACGAGTAAAGAGTCGTAATGCCACCAGGACTGTGCTCGTGAGGCAGAGGGACCATCGAAGTGGCCAGTTGCTGTTGGGACGGGAGATTCGGTGTCGACGGTGTTAGCAAAGGCGTTAATACTGGATGGGTCAACAGAAGCGAGTCGTTCGAAGACGCGATCGCTCTCGGCGAAGGTGGCAACAAATTCGGCGAGTAATTCGTCGTGTTCTGATGCTGCAAAAGTATCTCCTGCAGGGCAGCTTTTTCATCTGCAACAGACGTGCGATTGAGATGGACGACCGGTTTTTTTTTCTTCCAATCGCTTCGTTTTCTTCAACCATATTCAACGAAACGAAACCAAAATAGAACGGGAATTTCGAATATGCCAAAAACGGTATGAAAATCAGAAAAACAAAACAGTCGGCGGTAGGATTTTAGCTATCGACAATATCCAAAAGTGGTTAACAAATTTTTGACAAAAATGTTGGAAAAAGTTTGGTAGAGTCTTTATTTCGTAAAAAAAAACGAATTCGCTCGTTTTTTCGATGACTGGAGATTTCGATAATGTGAAAATTTTTAACCAATTTTTTAAAATGAAGAAAAATGAATCTATTCGATACGAAATGGAAATGAGGGTGGTGAATCTTTTTTCAACGTCTTTTTAACCGTTTGTTAATAACCATTGTTGGTATTTGATGTTGTTATTTGAAATCAATATGCTCGATACTTTTATGCGACCGATTTTTTTGAGACTCTCGTGCCATTGCCGAGGACTTGAATTTCTCATTCGCATTTCGGTTTTGTTGGGATCGTACCCAACTTTGAAGCATCTTTAAGTCATCAACAGTGTGGCGAGAATAAGATTTTTGTTTGCCATTCTCTGACGTTATATTTGAATTAATCGTACATTATAGCGAATGTAAATTCGCCAAGTACTTTCATTCCGATGAAAATAAGCGTTCTATATATATAATAATAACAATAAAAAAATTGTACACGATAATACTCTGGGTACACTAATCGGTCCATTAAAAAAAGTTTAATCGAAAGCTTGATAAATCAATGAATACAATAAAAAAATGCCCGAGGAGTCGCTATAACACACAGGAAAAAATTCACGAAAAAGTATTTTCTTTTCTAAAAGTGAAACTCGTCAAAAAATCTGATTTTTTTCATTTCTGAAGTATTTTTGGAAAAAGGAGTGCCCGTATCTTCCTGATTTACTGACGTAGAATCCGAGGTAAGGCTCGATTCAACTCTGCGTGTTCTCGAAGGGTCTCTGAATTCGAGTTTACCGGAAACGGCATTGTAAATTTGACTTTTCGATTTCGAAAATCGCAAGATGCCTACTTTCATCGAAATCGGAGGAATTTTTTCATGTTTCCCTTTGAGATGTTGAACAAAAATCACGATTAATCAGACACCGGGCGGAATATGGTATGGCAAGAAGAAATTTTATTTTTAAAAAAAGTGGCACGGCGTTCTTTTGATTATATGCGTGGGGTTAATTGAGCGATTTTTTTTGCTGGTTTTTTTTTATGTATCAACACGGAGTAATGCTCACGTGGTGAATGTACATGCTGTGAAGATTCGTGATGACCCGGTGGCGAGTAAGGAGGCTCGCTGCCGCTATCCGGTGGACTCTCGGGTAACGCGTGTCTGAAGAGAGAAAATAAAAATCGATAATTTCACAATGTTTCCTCTTGAATTTTATTCACCGTTGTTTTTACGTGATTCCAGACGCATAAAAGACTCCCGCGAATCCTCCGACGGCGAAAGACTCTCGCGTGACATTAAAATCGAAGAAAAAGTCAAAACTCGAAATTGTCGTTTAAAAAAAAAAAACAAAAAAATGACACCAAAGTTCCTGCGACGTAGTGGCATTCCACAATGTCATCTTTTTTTAAAACACGTTTTTGCGATTTTAGCGCAGTCTTTGTTCAATTCAACCGGATTTTTCTGCAATTTTATAATCTTAATATGCCAAAGGATCAAAGTTTATGTTTGAATCGTTTTTACGTTCTTTTTATTTGTTCGTACAAATGACAAAATTCTGAAAAACTTTTAAGAGTATCCTTATCATTTTTGGCACACAAGGGTTTTGGTCTATCGTCACATTTCCCAAAATGGCGGATCCAACATGGCGTACGAGAATTCAAAAAATTGTTGAATTTCTCTGAAAAATCACAGTGGCGCCATCTTGGATTCTCCGTTTTGAATTTTGGTAATCCGACGATAGGTTCGTTATCAGCGATCTCCGAAACCCCTGTATTCGATTTATCATGACATTCCCTTGACCGCGAAAATCTGTGTCGCAAAAAGGGTTAAGAAAAAAATACTAACGGGTGAACATAAGCCTGAGGATCCTTGTACGCGGTGGTTTGCGGTACGGTGGTGTTACCGGGCGGGCATGGTGCACCGACCGGATGATTTTGGCTAATAGGTGTCGGTAATCGACCCGGGGGTTGCTGGTTCGTTGCCTCGACTCGTCCATTGTGAGTCGCCGTACCACCATTTTCATTGTGCGCGAGCGTATCGGCAAAATACCTTAAAAAAATAATTAACCAACGTATCATCGTAATTATAAAATTACGAGCAATTTTAATCATTATTTATCACCGACAAAAAAAAACATCGGAAAATTCCATGAATCATCAGCAACGTGATCAATTGAAAAAACATCGCGAAAACTTTTGCAAGTCTTTTCGATGAAATTGAAAACCAAGGAATACCGTTGCTGTGATTAACGAATCAATCGTATGCATTACGCAATAAATTTATATATTCTGCAAATAATCATACATTAATGCAAAATAAATAAACTGCCTCGCAGCTAACCGGAATTGGAATAATGATTTTTTTTTAATTAACCGCGAATAAATCGTAACTACGATTCGCGACAAAAAAATACATATCACGTAATTTAATACAAATTGCATCCCGATCAATTGAAAAAAACGAATGCAAGCTTGTTCGTGTACTTGTCGACAAACTCGCGTAATCGAGGGATAATTAATTGGAAAAATTGAATTTTTTTTCAGCGACACCTTCCGACCGATTGAAACTGAGGATGACGTTCGTACGATTATTATCAATTCAATAATTTATTACGGATGCGCGTTGCGGCACGAGCCTGCCGGGTCTTTCATACAGTTTGCGTTACGCTTTATCCTCGTCTCTCGCACTCTTTATATGCATACGTCACGTATCTCCGTGTGCACGTACCTTTAAGTAGATACGAGACAAATTACCGAGTCTAACGCGAGCGAGAGGCAGTGATTCCATCAATTTCGTCGACTCTGCTCGTGTCATTATGTCGTTACGAGATCGCTATGGGGTCGAGCGTTGTCATTGCAACTGAAATGTGATGTCTCCCTTTCTCTTTCTCTCTCTCTCGTCTTTTATCCCAATCCCGTACGCGCTATTGTGTAATTTACATCTCGTACGAGCTGTGCAGTTAGCGACTAACGCGTGATATACGATATCATACCGCTTTGCACCGGTTTCATCGTTAGTGCGACCAGTCAGCCTCTTTTACATTGGAAAATTAGCGAAAAATCAAACCCACACGCACGATGGACCAAAATTTTCGGTTTTCATTCCGACTTGCCGGGCGACCAGCAGTCGTTGACGTTGATCAGCCCCCTCTGTACGGAATTATAATCGAATACGACGTGGGTTTTCCTGGAGGAATGCCCCCAGGTCTCGCCTCGAGCTCAGGATTTTTCAGGGACGATTTTTTTGCAACGACAAAAACCGTCAAAGATCGTCGAAATTTTGAAGTTTAAATAACAGTAATTTACGACAGTGACGAGTGGTTGGAGATCGGAACTTCCGGGAATGGTCATTTTGAATTTGGATAATTAAAATTTAGGACACTGAAATGGTGAAAAATTGAAATTTGGTTTTTCAGGTGTAAAATCCCTTCGCTGGATTTCCAGAGGAAAGGATCGTCGGATATCGATAAAGTAATCATGTGCCCGATTTACATTACGACATAGTCGATCATTTAATCACTTTTTCTGCAGTGTAAGTAGCGTGGCGCACGTGAATGGGCTTGTCTGAAATTTTTGTACATCATTTTTTGGGTTTTGTAGTTTGCTATACACGTCGCATGCCCTCACGGATTTTTTAGCGAGGGAAGAATGAAATGCTTTTTGCACGGCAGAAAAGTTTGCGGGTTGGTTTTTCAAAAGGTCTCGCAGTCGATTAAAGAGTGATTTCATTGGAATCGTTCAAGGACGAATTACAGCAAGATTATTAATTACGGATAATTGATGGAACGATAATTACGTTGCGGGTTGTTCGCTGTCGCTGTTGATAAAGTCTTCCAGCTGAGAGAAATCCAACGCTTCGTTGTCGATCCCTCCTACGAAATCGCCCCTTCCTGAAAGCAGAAAAATTCCACAATTTCTGTACACGATTTTTTTTTCGTTTTGATGAAAAAATCCATTTTTCTGCTTTGACTTTGTGGGATATACAAATCGAGAGGAAAATAACATTCAAAGAGAGTCAATTCCTCCTGCGAATTTGCCCCTTCCGGAAAGCAGAAAAATTCCACAATTTCTGTACACGATTTTTTTTCGTTTTGATTAAAAAATTCATTTTTCTGATTTGACTTTGTTGGATATACGAATCGAGAGGAAAATAACATTCGAAGAGAGTCAGTTCCTCCTGCGAAATTGCTCCTTTCGGAAAGCAGAAAAGTTCCACAATTTCTGTACACGATTTTTTTTTCGTTTTGATGAAAAAATCCATTTTTCTGCTTTGATTTTGTGGGATATACAAATCGAGAGGAAAATAACATTCGAAGAGAGTCAATTCCTCCTGCGAAATTGCCCCTTCCGGAAAGCAGAAAAATTCCACAATTTCTGTACACGATTTTTTTTTCGTTTTGATGAAAAAATCCATTTTTCTGCTTTGACTTTGTGGGATATACAAATCGAGAGGAAAATAACCTTCGACGAGAGTCAATTCCTCCTGCGAAATTGCCCCTTCCGGAAAGCAGAAAAATTCCACAATTTCTGTACACGATCTTTTTTTCGTTTTGATGAAAAAATCCATTTTTCTGCTTTAACTTTGTTGGATATACCAATCGAGAGGCAAACAACATTTGGCGGAAGTAAGGAAAAGAAGAAGACAATTTATCGCGTTTAAAATGAAAGAATACTCGAGAGGAGTTTTTTATTTTTTTTCAAAACTAGCAAAGATAAACGGCCTTCATTTGTATTTAATTACACTCGTCTCGAAAAATGAGATTACATTTCCAATATTCCCCTAACGATACCAGTGTATCCCCGCGTTTTTTCCATCAACGGGGTTTTCAGGCTCGACGTTCGAGCGATCATAAATTTCTTGGCTCGTAATTCCACGATTCAAATGAATTTTGTGAAGCAGCCGGAGCTCGACCTGCGCGCAACGACAATTATTTTTGTACGTATATATATTCGTTTCTTTCGCTGATAACTTGGTCTGTGTAATGAACATCGTCGTTCCTTCCATCGACGAGGAGTCGCGCGTAACTGCAAGAGTGCAAGAGAGATTATACGAGTGCTACATCATCAGACACGTACAGTAGATTTGCGTCTTCATGCAAGGATGAAACGACTCGTCTTCTGAATATACAGTGCCGGGAGTGTATATAACCGAGCGATAATTACAATACAATCGTGATAACTAAAAGATTCTTATCACGGAACAATTAATTCGCACGCCTTGAGCCTCGCTTAAATTCACGTTCAATTTTTCCTTCCTTTTTTTTCATTTAAATGTCACGAGTCGCGCTATCGGTCGCGGTTAAATAAGTCGGCTGTTTCAAATCTACATGTACGTATAATACAGGGTGGGCCAAAAATGGACGCCGAGTGTCTGATCCGAAAAGTCTCTGACCACTTTTTGATCAGACGATGCTCCGCCAGAACCTCCTCATGAAATCTCAGCGAGTTGTACATGAAAATCTCGTTTTTTTAAACGATATAGCCGAGACAACAAGGACAACGTGTGTGAAATTTCAAAACGTGCCAGCGGATGGACTAAGAAAATAATTCATTCGAAAATCGAGATATTTTAACCGCGTTTTATTCGATATTCACGCTAGTAAAACTTTCGGTCGACAAATTGTACGCATGACTTTACATTACATTCGTAAATTCATCTTCTTTCACGTTATGATTATTTAGATATATAACATTAGATACAAAGTGTAAAAAAAGCAGGCATATTGAAGCTTCCAAACTTTGATACGATTTGTAAATTCACCTTTTTTCACGTTATGATTATTTAGATATATAACATTAAATACAAAGTGTAAAAAAGGCAGGCATATTTGAGCTTCCAAACTTCGATTAGATTCGTAAATTCACCATTTTTCACGTTATGATTATTTAGATATATAACATTAGATACAAAGTGTAAAAAAAGCAGGCATATTTAAGCTTCCAAACTTTGATTAGATTTGTAAATTCACCATTTTCCACGTTATGATTATTTAGATACATAACATTAAATACAAAGTATAAAAAAGGCAGGCATATTTAAGCTTCCAAACTTTGATACGATTTGTAAATTCACCTTTTTTCACGTTATGATTATTTAGATATATAACATTAAATACAAAGTGTAAAAAAGGCAGGCATATTTAAGCTTCCAAACTTTGATACGATTTGTAAATTCACCTTTTTTCACGTTATGATTATTTAGATATATAACATTAAAAACAAAGTGTAACAAAAGCAGGCATATTTAAGCTTCCAAACTTTGATTAGATTTGTAAATTCACCATTTTCCACGTTATGATTATTTAGATATATAACATTAGATACAAAGTGTAAAAAAAGCAGGCATATTTAAGCTTCCAAACTTTGATTAAATTCGTGAATTCACCTTTTTCACATTATGATTATTCAGATGTATAATATTAAATACAAAATGTAAAAAAAACAGGCATATTTAAGCTTCCAAACCCATTGATTTCATGCAATAATAATCTCGCAGGGATATTAATAAATGGTTGGGGAAAAAAGTCTGAAAAAATGTACGCAAGTTATATTTGCTTCTCGTATCAAATAATTCCATCCGCTTTTTACGAATTTCTTTATCTTTTCAAAATTTCGTTTATTCGTACGTTTTTAGAGACTGTGTAAGCGAAGAAAGTTTGTTCAACGGATCACAATTTTTTTCGTGTAACTAGCAACCATCGTGCGTACGCGGGTTGCAAATAAACTAGACATTTCGTACAGGGGAGATTGTCGGCTTTTCTCCCGCCAAAAAATCGATAAAAAATGTCATAAATTATTTCTGTAATCCTTGAACATGTACTAATATTCAAGTTATAAAGTTACTCGTTTAATTTGAAAAGGCTGCTAAGAAGACTTATTAATTTAGAAGCACACACAGAAATGATTATAAACTAATTCGTTCAAAGTTTAATATTTTATTACGACTGTTTTCCTGAACATTTTTTTTCAACTTTTCTTTTAATATTACAGAAAGAATGACAAAGAGGGAAGAAGTATTTTTTTCGAGTAAACTTTTTTGTCATCATTCGAAATTAATGCGCTTGGCACTTGGTCCCATGCGCCTGCGGTCTTTTTCAAATTTTCCTACCGTCGTATTTGAAATTGCGTGCGATTTCAATTTTTTTTAGGATCGTACATCGTACCTCCAGCTTTAAAAGGCTTTATCACTCGATGATTATTTTCGAAACAGCCTGTAGGGTTAGGTATGTGCGATCTTCGCGTGGGAGAGTAGAAACTCACGTCTGGCAGTACGGAGGTTACGTGTGTTTGTACCGCAATCGAATTCACACTGACATACGCTCTTGCGTGTTTTATTTACGCCAGGATACGGTTAATTCGACTGTACCCGACCGACTGTACTGATCTTAAGAGCAAGTTGTCGTACATGCATTGTAACAGCTGATGCGAGACGCTAGGCATCAGTCTTGCGGTCCTTCGTTAAAGGTCTTGTGAAAACGTTTATCGAGAACGTCTCGGGAATTCTTTTACCGCATAGATCGAAACGATCGAGCGATCCCGCTGTTTTAAATGGCTTTGCGTAGGTATATGCGGAACTTTATTATTGTAGACCTGTCGTATAGGTCGGCGCATATTTTTTCCTCGGCTTGGAAAATTTAATTCGCGTCTATGCAACTTTGCGTAACGGTAACTTCGCATTAAGGTACTTGCCTCGCCAAAAGCGTTCCCTCACACAGGAATTCTATGAAATTTGGAGAGCAGGTTCGGGACGTTGTTGCATGATTACGAGGAAAATTTTGATAAGATCCACCGTTTAGATTGAGAAATATTTTTTGTCAAACATATTTTGTTATATTTCCTCCGCCAGATCTGAGCTATGAATGAATATTCCGAGGAGGTTTTGAGAAAAATTCTGTAAATTTCAGCTTAGTTTTGAAGATACGATATATGATATAAATAATATAATAGATGCAAAATTGAACGCCTAATATGTTTGAAATTTATCCTGAAAGTTATGCAAGTTTTTTTCAGACGTTAGCTGGCAACGCAACTTTTGCGAGGCGCTGTCGCGAGACACCTTAATCTCCTTAATGAGACCTCGAATCTCATTCGAAACTTTGTATGATTTGACGTGTTTTTTGCGTAAGCAATTTCTTTTTTCTTTGACGTAAGTATATCAAAGATAAATTAACGAAATTTATATTTTTTAATATTTTTGGAAATGTGTTTCTAAACTTATTAAATATTATTTATAATATATCACTGACCCCGTAAAATACGTTCGTCCTTGTGTTATTAACTCTTCAAAATTGCGATTAGTAATGCTTGACATAATACCAGCATCTTTATAACGTGTTTTTTATTTTTATTATCCTCGTTCAGCACAAAAATTGGAGTTTGAATACAACTCGTGAATTTATTTATCCCTCACGAAATCGAAACTTGTGAAAATATAAAATGAATTTTGGTAATACCGCGTGGATCCTATAAAAACATGATTTTCACCAAAACGCACTCAAATATGGATAACTTGATTAATTAAAAGGAAAAATAATGCGTTGCTGCAAAAAGGTGTAATCTAATTACTGATAGGTATAATAACGATTTGATGCAAAAATGCGTGTTAATTTAAAAAAATCGGACCCAAAATATACATGGTGACTTGCGTATTTTGCGTTTAGCGATTCAGCAGTGAAGAGGTGACGAAAAAAACAGCGTTACTTTCGCATTTATGACATTAGTATAGAGTCGAAAGTCGGTTCACTGTAATATGCACTCTCATTTTGTAAAAACTTGAAACTAGTGAGGAGATGAAAATTGACGAGATTTAATCCAGCAATGCAATAAAATTTTACGAGATACGGATCAATAAATGCGTGACGTATGTATGTATACATACTAAAAAAACTTGACGACAATAATCTCGTCTTTCGAATATCCAAACACTCTTACTCGGGACGAGCATGATTATTGAGACAAATATTTTCGTAGGATGATTCTTGGGTTTGAAAAAATATCATGATTTTGAAAATTGCATCGTTAGAATTCAAAGGAATGTACGACTAATTTTTTTTTTCTCAATATTCTACGATTTGCCAGATATTTTTGAAAAATTCTTCGAAATTATGACAGTCATGAAAAGAGCATAAAAAATACAATGAAAATTCAGGAAAATTAAAGATAGAAAGTCGAGAAAATTCGAATTTTCGTTAAACGATGCAAACTCAAGGTTGCGAAATATCTTCAAAGCTTCTCGAGATTTTTTATTCGCAATTTCGCAAAGCCTTTTCCCGACGAAACCAAAAAAGGTGCCGCGAAAATAAAAATGAACAGGTTTTATCAGGAGGCATTTGGATATATATTTTTTCCGGAGAATTTTTTTGCCCGTACGTGAATATATAATTTTCCAATTATATCGTATTAAACATCCGAGAGGAGACACGAAAAAAACGAGCGCGCGATGGTATTCTTAAAAATATTTTTTTTGAATCAAGGTTCGATCCGGCCAAATTCGATGACTGAAATGCTCGAGCAGGTTGGCGAACGAGTTAGTAAAAAAAAAAATGTTTGCGCAGCTAATTACATCGCGTGAAACGGCGTAGGGTATTCAGAGCACGAGTAAGATCGTAATGTTGAAGCGGCGATGGAGTGGCTGCATCGAGTATACGTACGGAGGAATCAGGACACGATTTTTTTCGATAGCTCGAACGAGGTGAATGATGAAGGGGGGAAAAAATATCGGAGGGAGTTCGCACTCTGGTTTGCGACATTCCGCACGAGGCGCGGGAATCGAGGTGATTGAAAAACCAGGTGGATGTAGGCTTTGCAAGGAGATTGTTGCAAATCCCAGCATCGTTCTTGAATTCGCATTTTTACGCATTGTCCATCTTAATTTTTTTCGATATGTGCTTGTGCGTGTCAGGGAGAGAGAGAGGGGATCGCAATAAAATTCAGTGTGAGTGTGAATAAATTTATTTCAAGTTAACAAAAATGTAGAAGGACATTCTGAAGGCACAATTCCGAAAAAAAATCGAGATGGAATAATGTAAATTTTGCATTTATTATGTGATGGAATCAGTCACATAGAAAGTCATTGATTTTAATTAATAATAATAGTAAGAGGTTTTTGGGAAATTGGCAGGAATAATAAAAAAATTTGGTTGAATTTGGAGAACTTGTTTTCTTCGCATGTCGAATATTCTTATTTAAATATATTTTTTGAGAAATTGTTACAAACTCTTCGAAATTCCTGTTGCATCTGAAATCAGTCTGCTTGCTACCTTCTCTGAGATTGATTTTTATTTCGTTTTTGTTGCGATTGTAATTCTAGAATATCCTCGACCCCATGGCAGTGTGGTGAGACCACGTTTTTGGTATTATTTCTGTACCACTTTTGTGTCAAAGGAAAAATTAGAAAAATAGCAATACTTTTGACTGCAAATGAAAGTCTTTGAGAAAGAAAGGTAAAATGAGAGAGTTCTTTGTCGACGAACGTGAGGTTCAAGGAACGTAGGTTTTTTCGCGAATGTTTTATAAACATTCCGACAGTTTCTGATGAGTCTTTACGGTTCGAATAATCGTATAACGTTTGGAGTAAAAGTGTCACGCGGAATTGCGATCGGTATATAAAAATATGACTCAGCACAATTTTTCAATTTTTGTTATTCGTTTCCCACCCGTTTCATTGTTACCCCATATCTTTTACGATTTTTAATGAAGACTTGGCCACAGTCCACGTTATTAAAATTATTTTCTCGTCGCGATACAGGCAATATCCATCGTTCCACCGATATCTGAAAAAAGAGTTCGAAAAAACTCCAGCAAGGAACCAAAAAAACTTTTCACACGCGTTGTATTAATTTTTCTAATTGAATCGATCTTGTATCGATTTTCATCACGTTTCGAATTCCCAACAGTATAATGCTTTGAACAAAAAATCGATTACGTCTCGATTTTCGCATGAATTTATGACAAAAAGTTATTCACTCACATCTACATACGAAAAGCCTTTTGTTTGGTTATAAAAAAAATTGCTAAAACCCAATTCGACTCGGAATTTCCCCCTTAATCCAATCGATATAATTATTAACACTGAGCTTTGAAATCCCCAGTAGAATTGGACCAGGAAGAGCTTGACGCTTTGAATCTACAATGATCATTTTTCAAGAAACAAAAAGAAGCCTGACGTACCGAGGTATTCAACAGCTACGAGGAACACTTTTGCTCCTGCTGTAACTTTTATCGTAAAATGGGGCAATATAGAAGAATCAACTAAAAATTTGATTGTACCTCGTTGACGTTGAATTTAATTCTTTCATTATTTTGGTCTCGATGTTATTTTCCTTTCACAGATTCATCTATTGGTGGGTCATTTGACATAATGACGTCAATGAATGGAGGTTGGTACGAATCTTTTGTAACAACAATTACGTGTATTATAAGAAGGTACTCGTTGTTGTCCGGTTGATGTAACCGTTACAGAATCAAAACTTCCTCGCTGTGCAATATACATGTACGTATAAATGCTCTTATTAATAGACCCCTGGATGCTGCACACGAAGCATTCTGCCGGACGTTCCAACGAGCATACATGTACAAAGTGTCTACGAGTAAGCACCTTGGACCCTCTTAAGCATTTAAGAGAGCGACGATTCAAGTGTCATAACTCGACCTTTCCGGTTGTACAGTCATGCCACGACCGCTCAACGAGAACAAATCAAGTCTAAAGACGGGGCTACTGAGAGATCATAAAGTTTTACCATTCCTTTTTGGAAGATCGAAAGGTTAACGTGACAATAAGATGAAACGTTTTATTTCCGATGCCGATTTTTATGCGACGGACGGATTCCATTCGATCATCGCGTTTTGACAATTGTATGGATCGACAAAGTACTAAAGCAGATCGGCTAAACCGAAGCAAACGGCAGTTTGAATATCGTAAATAAACACGAAATTAAAATGGCCATTAAAATGATAACCAAAAAATGTCCAAAAAAGGCGAGAGGGAGGTTTGGTGACCAGGAACAGTGTAATTCAGAATTCGCGTAACTCGGGGTAACGTAAATGGGGGTACAACTGTTTCGTGTAAATTTGCAGTATTCTTGGGAATACCAATCGCGGAAGGTCGCATTTTCCATAGAAAATATTGTTCGCGATTCGTCACCATTTTGGGAGGATGATGACGAGACAAAATGTCCCTCCTACTTGCCAATAGCTCGAATAGACGAGTCGCGGCAGAGGCGGTAAATGTACAAACGCGGGGTATGAGTGGTGGAGGACAAATTCTGTAAGGGTTGAATTGGGGTGGCTCGTTGAGCTCGGCTCGTCTGCTGGGGCGTTGCCAACTCGGCGCAGCTACCTTATCGACCAAACAGCACACCTTCCGTTCGATTCTCGAAGGAACGAAAGGGGTGTGGAATTTCATATATGTACTGTTTGATTTTGTACATAATATCTCGTTCGAATATTAGAATACATATTATCCGCAATGTCTATGTACGTCGATAAATAAAGCTCGATGGGCTTTAAGCCGACGAGCGTATCCTTCGTGTCTTTTACGATAAAACTGTCGGACGACCAATCGATTTCGCGTTTCGACGATGAAGCACGCAAATTTGTTTTCACGGGTTCGATCTTTACATAACGAGAAAATTCCGCGTTTTTTGGAATTTTTATTCATTGAGATACGATTTTTTTTGCAAGGGACAAGAAAAGTCGCGAATTTGGCTCGCTGAACCCACCATTTTGAGTCAGGACCAGGCTAGTTATTACGGCATATTCGAACAGCGTATCGTACAGAGGGTTGGACTCGATGTCACTGCGTGAAATTCTTAATATCTTTGAATCAGGGATAATAAATAAATAAATTATCGATTTTCTTCCAACGATTTTCTTCCAACGATAGAAAATGAATGTAGCTTTCACCTTAATTCGATTCCATCGTTCGATCTTGAACCATAAGGTTCCGGTTGAACCGGAAGTCTTTGAACGTTTTTCAATCGTGTCCACTTTTTTTTCCATGCTCCAAAATGAATTCTACTTTGATAATTTATTGTAGCGTAGTGTATAAGCCCTTGACTGTGATTGTCACCTACAGTGGCAATTTGACTGCTGTTGTTTTTTTTCAATAATGTTTGCATTTTTTTTTCACTTTTCCACAAGTGTCATAATTCCTAAAATTGCTAAAAACATATCAGTGACTCACAGAATACTGGCAAAATAAAAAAAGGAAATTTATCGTACATTCATCGGGTTCCAAGGGTGCAAACTTCAAAATAATGTTTTTCTAATGGCAGATTCGGTATGGCTCACTAGAGTTTCAAGAATATTTGGATTTCGACGAATATGAGCATGGCGAAGTTTTTGAGTTCGATGAATTCAAATCTGAAACAAGATTTCGAAAATCCGTATTGTGACCGAGATTGTAGGGTGAATCTGTCACATTTTTTTTTAATCGCAAAAGTGGCTCGCGAAAATCTTATTTCCCGAGGATATTCCATTAAGGGGTTAATGAAAGTCGAGCTTTTTTTCTCGAAATTTCTGGTTTTTTGTATACATGGGTATGCGATATTTGAACACATACATATGTGCTGCTGCTGCACATAACGTTACATACATACGATACAATTAAATTCATACAGACTGCGGCATTAATTTGCGCTGGCTCACGAGAGTTTCTCGTTCTCGAAGCTTTTGCGTAACAGGTGTCTAGTAATTAGCTGAGAGCTCAAACATTCGCTCCTTCTCGCTCTTTCAACGATGTTTCCCAGTTCCACTGAAATTATAATTGTTTCTGTTATACTCGGTAAAAAGAAGGCGGAAAATCCCTGTCATAAGTGTACGATGTCGAATAAATTTGACAAATCTAATGACACCTTAATTATTCAATCGCAATTTATGCTTAATGAGTCTCGTCAACAATGTTTCTCTGACAGTGTTACGAGATTGATTCGTCCCTCACGTATGACGTTTATTTATACAAAAATATGTAAATTCATTGGAAAACGTCAGGATAACTTAGAATTTATGTATCTGCAAAAGGACGATGATCGGAAAAACGAAATAAGATCCATTGATCACTCCCTCCCCGAAAGTGAAGAACAAATAACCACCAAGGCAGTTCAAGGACGATAATAGCAATTTATCATATTCACAATTCGCAAAACTCGTAATTCGCTGATTAATTTGCAAAAATTCGAATTGAATACTTGTTTTCCATTTTCATACCGCTTCCTGCCGATTTTTCAATTATATTATTTCTTTGCCGCAATGATATCTGGGTACAATCAGTGACATTTTTTAAATAGACGTTTGAAAAAAGCCATGTTGGAGATTCGAGATTTACGTTCAGAAAAACTGACGCAAAAACTGTGTTTGTTGGCTGATTGAATATCCCACCATCTTTTTTTGCAAGGTTTTACAATCACTCGGTATGGAGAACAGTTCGATGTCCTTGGAATTGTCGAGTATTAATGATCCGGAGGATACACCTCCATAGTCAGCGGAATAATACTTGTGTGATGACGGAGTGTGAAAAAAAATTTGACAGGTTTCATTTGGAAGAATTTTCCGTTAGATTCCATGTGCAGAGTTACTCGATTTCTTGGATCGAAGATACTTTAGCAGGGGATATTTCATCGGGCCATTGACATCGCTGCTGAAACGAGCAAAAAGATGGGACTCTCATTGCAGAGACTTTCTCCTCAACGCAAATAGAATGTTATATGTATACCTGCTGTCCGATTATGGCTGGAAAGACTAGAAGGAAAAGCATAAAAAATACATTAATGTATGGTATGGCCGGGTACGGTGTCAATTATATTCTATAAGATTCTCGTTCAACGCAGGGTTTTCTTTGAATGTCCACATACGATATGCCATGAAAGTTTTATATTCGAGAAAAACTTTTTCCATGGAAGCTATTTTTTCTGTATTTTTTCCTTCGGGATCGAAGGAGATTACGATGAATATGCATAGACACGTTCGATCGGTAAAGATGGACCGATTTGTGTAATGATAAAAAATCATTCGCAGAATCAATGACTTAAGCAATTGATCCTCATTTCCTCAATCATTGCCTTCAAAGAAAACGTTCAAATCAGCTGATGAGAAAGACACGATTTCCGTTTTTTTGCCCGGTGGACAGTCGGGAGTTTAATCAGAAAAATTCAGCCAAGGTCATTGATCGTGTGTAAAATATGACGTTGATTTTTGCACCCTTGGAATCCAACTAAACTTTTTTTTTATCCTCAATATTCTACGATTCGACACATATTTTTGATAAATTTGTCGAATTTTTGAAACTCGCGAATATGAGAGAGAAAATGTAATGAAAATTCAGGAAATTTCGATGTGAAAAATCGAAAAAATTCTGATTTTTAGATGAAATCCGGAAGATCGATAAATAGGCAACTGGAAAAAAGTGATTTTTGCGGAAAAAATTGCGGCAAATTCGGTTCAACTTTTCCATCCGCCAGTAGTCGTCTCTGATAACGATAATCAGTCGAGGGAGACGGGAAGCCATTTTTCTGTATAATTAACTTTGTTCCAACAAAAGAGAGAGCGTATTTTATGTCAAATTTTTCTGGAAAAATCATCTCGAACGAAAGCGCGGTGACGAAACGAGAAGGGGGTAAAAACTAATCAGGTTAAATCGATGCGAGTCGTTAATCTCGCGAAGGAATCGACGGTATATACTCGAGAAACAATTAGAGAAAATTCCGAGTAAAAGCGTATTTAACAACTCGCGTCCCCTTAAAACAAATTGGATTCCATCTTAAAACCGTCGTTCAATGAGGAATGTTATTCCAAAATGGCGTTCGGAGAAAGAAATCGTACATCGGTTTGAAAAATATAGTTCGCTGGACAAAGGAAAGTATCGTCGCGCATTTTTTTCGTCGTTTTTTTTTCCTCATCGTCGTTCGCTTCTGCATGTCGTTTAACGCAGTGACATAATTTCTTTTCACCGCAAACTGACAAAACAATTTCCACGCTTCGACGACAAGATTGTATGAAAAAAAGAGGGGAGGGGAAAAAGAAATCAACGCAAAGTGTCAGAAGTGTCGAATGCAGAGAAATGTTGTGTCAATAATCGAGGAATATAAAATTTTATCATCTCTGCAACAATCCTCCGGACGATATCATTCAACAGGAGCACAGTCATTGTCCGATTTACAGCGATTGATAAACTCGTTAGTGATTCACCTTGAATGAAAAGAGAGTCAGTTAACTCTGCCGTTTTCCGTACGTTCTCCCGAGTGGAATAATCATTATTTTTAACCCATATACTCTTAAATGTCAATAGTATTTCACCCTTTTTTTAAACGCTTTATAAGCACTGGAATAAATGCATGAAGAATTGAATATAAATGGACGTATATATACAGGCTGTCATGAGAGGAATGAATAACGTTTCGCATGCCGTTTGGGCACATTAGGCCTGATCAGAAAATGTACTTTCGTTAGTGTCTCTATTGACAACGCTTTAAAAAGACACACGGGTGATACCTCGAAGATTCTCAAAGTTGCGACAGAATTTGACGAAGATTATTTGCCACAATATATTTTTGTCTCACTCAAACGTCACTTCATTGCGCGCTCATCGAAACAAATTGCAAATTGAAAATTGAACTCTAATTTCAACTGCTGTATATATTTAAAAAGCCCAGCAGGTTTTTGGTAGCTGAAGTGTTAAAAAAATATAACATGCAAAAGGACGATATGAAAAATAAGGTTTATTCGTGGTCTGACAACTAAAAGAATCATAAAGATTGCGATTGTTTGAGATAACAACGAGAGTGCAAACAGCTCTCACACCACGGAATTTTTTATTGCAACAAAAGTTCATTTTCTGATGGACCCTCTAGTCCGTCCAATAAGCAGCTGGAATCTTATCCAGAATTTACGGGAGATCTTAAACATGGGGGTGGATTAAAAATTCGAAATTTTCTTTTTGAAGAAATTTCTCGTACAGAGCATCAAGTTGTCGAATAATACTTCCGTCACAGCCAAGTCTGGAGGGTCAACTGTGCTAAAGTTATAAAAGTCAAAATACGACCGCAAATATTCGATACCAAAAAGGCATTTCGATTTGATTAAAGTGAAAATGTTTTCAAATCCCGGGGTATCGTAAAAAATATTTAAAAATGTTGCACCTCAACCTTCCTAGAAATAATTGAATCTTGAAGACAATGGCCATCGATTGAAGTGTGATTTGCAATAAAGTTTTTTTTCCGATCGCTTGATCCTACAGGCTTGACTGGGAGGACAGTTTTCCTGAAAAGTTTCATCAATTTCACATACTTCAGGCGAGTTTCCCAATACCGAAATGCCTTAAGGTGGATGGATTTGGACATTCGCCGTTCAATTGTACTTGATATTTCACCAGGGAAATTCGTCAAACAGCTGTCGCTATACGATAAACGAAAACGCATTCAAGCGTCATGGTATCCATAAACCGAGAACCGGAAGTCCGTCATTAAAACAGAGCAAGTTAATCGATCGAGTGTAAATACACGCAGGGTTAATTCGTGTGTGTGTGTTCATGACCAGGAACCGGGTTCAAGTTCTAGCCACCCTTACAGTTTGCGATCATTCGGCTGACCCAAACAGCTGCATCTCATACGTTCCGCCTGCTCCTGTCCTCCACCGTCTAATAATTCGTGGGTTTTCAATACATGGAAATTCGCAAAACACGATTATTCCCAAGTGCCCCATGAAGCTCCCGGAAGGGTAGGCTACTACGGTGTTGCTGGGCACGGGTCAGGATGGAAGGGGTCAGGGGAACATGATAATTGAGAGGGTGAAATAAGCAAGACCCATGCGAAACCATCATTCTGTCAGGTGTTTTTTTTATCATGCATACTCTATACAAAACAATTGGAATATACATAATTGAGGCTCGATCGACTCCCTCCTGAAGGGGGCAATTTCACTAAGCGATCAATTTCACGCGCGTTTAGCGAATGTCATCAAGATAACCCAACTTGCGCTTGGTTCTTTCATCCAGATGCCGGAATAACGGGGTAATGAAATTCGGATCTATTCCTCGATAGGATTAAAGAAACCCGAAAATTCATTATTATCTCTGATTAAAAAAAATAATTATGTCGTCACCTTGACAAGGTTATGTAACCTTGAAGGTATTGTTTTGTTTTTTCGCCTTAGAGTTGCCTTTTAGCGTTACTTTGCTTTCGGCAGTGGTGAGAAATAAAACCTTTCCTCGCAGACAGGACTCTAGAAACGACCCTGACAGGATACCTTTGAAAATTGTCGCGCTCTCATTTCCCTCTTTTTTTGGAAATCGCAGCTCCATTTTTTTGAATCTACTCTTCTGCCGTTAATTCGAGACCTCTCTGGTGTCACGCAAGTCCATGGTATGGACGTGATGCGTGGTAATAAAAGATGGAACCACAATGTTCGCTGTAATGATTAACTGAATAAATAGCGCGTTTGGGAACCGTTTTCTCGTCCATGGATCTACGTTGTTCCTATTCCATTCAATAAGACAGCAGTAAAGTGAATCAACCAACATCTCGGGATCGTCAGACATAATTGATCACCGATTTCTCGCCTAAATTGTCTCCTCAACACTAGTTTTACCGACGTTTTTTATATACCCATCTCTACGGCTCTACGGTAGAGCTGGCTTAGGGAAAAAAACTGAGTGTATAAATTCCTTGGAAGAAATGATTAATTTACGATGCAAAAAGGTTGGAATCGATGCAGCGGTTTTCGAGATATTTCATTGCAAAGTTTGAATTCCGTCAAATTGACGGGTCCGGTAAACCTGGTGTGTTAAAATCGCATTTTTACCTGCAACCGTGAGGAGTCTTCGAGTCGTCGAGTGAGCCGTCGTTTCATCCGGATCACTCGGGTGACTTCTGGTCCCTTGAACAGCGTCGGTACTCGTCTGATGCTGTATAGTCCACGTGAACTCCATCTCGTATCGAAAACACCACCAAAGGTCTATTGCTCCGTCACGATAACGGTGTACGTTCTCTTTTTGTTTATTTCAAAGAAAAAAAAGTACAAAGAGAGCAGACTGTCGATGCCCGCTGACAACGAGAGTATTGGAATTTCTCGTACTCGAATGTTATTATTTTATCGATACTTTCAACGCACATGTTCGCTACATGGTTGAACGTAACCGAGGCCATCGAGAATTCAGTGATAACGTGAATCCATCCTGATGCGTATTTCAACGCCTACTTTTGTGACGCACATTCTCGAATCACTGACTAGAAAGGCAGACAAAGTTGAAGAATCAAACAAACAAAAAAAGAAATCCGTTACACCGAACAAACAAATTTGATTCTCGCGCTGTATCTTCAACCAACTTTGACGCACAATCGACGTTCGGTATGATACACTGTCAGAGATTCATCCGAGTCTCGAGGTGGAATTTCGTCGTTCGTAGGTCGCAAAAACAAATTTCACGAAATGAAATCGTGCAACGGAAAAGCTCCTGTGTTTCTTTCGTAACGTCACTATATTCGTCATTGAAACTCTGCGGGTTTTTTTATTTTTCGAAAAATTCTTTTACTCCATCGATTTATCTCCGGGATTTTTATGAATTTTGTTAAATTAAATATAAACACAACGCACAATGCGATTCGTGCGGTGTGGAGCGTCGGCGTTATGATGCTTTTCGTGTGGCATCAAACAACCAAGTCAAAGTTTTGCCAGCGATCCGGGTTGATGATGGAAAACGCGCATTTTGACGGAGGGGTGGGTGGCTTTTCGGGTAGACTCGCCAAGCGGCATAGTTATATTTTCGGTATACTTTGGAAGACTGTAGGGGAACACTGCTTGTGTGTGCTTCTGTGTTTGCATTGAAATAGTGCAAGTCGCGGATGGCGGGGATTATTGGCTTCGTATTTGTGAGGAGCGAATCCAAGCTAGGAACGAGCGGAGGGGGTATATTTCCCGGTCGAGGGCGGCGACTAGAAGCCGATGAGAAACATGGAGAACAACTGGAGAACGGTTCTGTGCCATTTGGATTTATGTGCAGAACGTATAAATATTCATACAGCTGAGATTTTGGAACAACAGCTCTTGATGGACCGGAAATAAATTGTCAATGTTCATTGAACAACGCTACCAGCATTAAAAGCATAAAAAGGGCATGGATTTAGTATCATCTGGAGAACGTTATTTTCTACGGTCTGCGACAATTGGGCTGCAAAATAAAATTGTCACAATTTTCAAATTTTAACTCAGATGTCGAGGATTTCCTTCATTTTTTTCCAAACAATGTCCGAATTCGCAAAGGGGATATAAGATCGTTGGCTTGAAAAATGAGGGAAGAGATAAAAATATGCATCGAAAACAGAATCTTGTCTTGCCTTTGATTTTTTTTTGCTGTATTACAGTCACCGGAGTTGAGGCTGATTCGGTAAATGCCAGGGTCGAACGGAACCCAATGGAATGGTCTTGCCAAGTGTGTCCTATCAAAAATTCTCGAGGTTGACATATTACAAGGGATTATTTTACCAAATTGCGGTGCAACGACGTTTTTTCTTTTCTTTTCTTTGCTTTCCACGATTCTGATAATCCTTTCTGACTATTTAGACCTGTCCACGTGATTGTGATATATAATTTTGTGTGTGTGTGTGTGTGCCACCGTTATGATGCAGTCCGGACTGCGCTGCAGACCCATCATAATGGCCCAACATCACGAAAGCCACGAATAAATTTTGCAGCGTCCAATAACGACGTTTGATAGTCATTCTTTCTCCGTCTTTCTGTCTCAATCATCGCTCTCTTTGCTCGTTCATTACACTGGAGAAACATGAGATGGAGAGGGGCCGAGAGTGGAGGGGTTCGATAATAGCTGCAACTTTTGTGTCGTCCACTATCGTTTCTCGTTCCGCAGTGCTTACATGTATATATCAATCTTTATCGAGGATTTGATACACGCCACGTGCCACCGGAGGAGAACACCAACTATCGCGATAAATTTTACATCCAACACGATTCGATTTTTCCACATTTCGATGCTCATATTTTATCATCGAATATCTTTGTGCCCAAAGGCCGAAAATGGGTAACGGAACGTATGCACGTTTTCTCACTTATCGCTGCAAGTCCAGCCTCGGTTAAGGTAGTTGTATAGTTTTGTCGTTTTCTTCAGATTTTGTTGAAAATTTGGATACATATTCTGTGATGTCATATGTACGTGTGTAATAAATTTTGGAAGGTTTTACCACGTGGAAGTTGAGATATTTATTGGTGAAAATCACAGTTTTCTGAAGGCTGTCACAAGAGCAGCGCTGAGTTTAAGAGCATGAGAGTTTTCGTTGAATTCCAATTGGATAATGCGGTATAATTATTATAATTATTGTTTATCGACATTCAATCAAATTGTAGATTGAATCATCATGCCTAATCGTGCAATATCTGTACAAAGAGGAAACGGAAAGTTCATCATGTTCGCCTTCGTTTTGTTTTTTGTTTTTTACAATTATTCTTTCGGTAAACGATTACGATGAAGCTCATCTCACGCAAACGTCACATTAAACGAGTAAATATAACATTAACCCATTAAAATTTGACGTACGATTGAAGTAGATTGTCAAATTGATACGTTCAGATATTCCGCGATTCCAAATCGTGGTCCGTCAGAACTTTACAACCTGGGATAAGAAGCATCGTCTTCAATCGTTTTCCCTCCCAAACAAATGTACTCGAAAGTGTACGCAAGCTGGAGGGATATAAAAAGACTTTCTCCGAAACGAATGATGCTGCAGGAAAAACGTATTTACCCAGGCTGCTCATTTACCTTCGATTGGCTAATCAAAACTTAATTCCGAGTCGTATCGTTTTCGAGAAAGTGAACAGCAGCGGCAAAACTATATTTTCCGGGCGATTGAATCGACGCTCCCGCGTCGAGCTAATTTCGCAACGTCGTAGTCGATAAAAAAAACAACCTTTTTATACGCTCAGCGAGTCAGATTGACAGATTTATTTATTGTCATAAAACCGTCATCGAGTTTTGCCACCTGTCGCAGCACAGACACGCGCTAAATGATCAATGCGGTATGTTTCGTCATGATTAACCGACCCTCCTTCTCCTGCACCCTCAACGGGGGCGTTCGGAGTTTTACGATCCGTGTAATATCGCCACGCGACGACGACAACTTATATATGTGCAATGTCCATGATAGCGATCGTGCTTCGTCAACCTCTTTTGCCCTCTCAAATGTAGCATGCGCACGTAAGGGTTCGGCAATATGCAAATGTTTATCCGGCGTTAAACGGCTACTGTTTGTCCTGTACCTGTCTGCTGTACGTGCGCAATGTGCGCGATCATTGCTCACGGTCAAACCGCCAATTATATTTACTCATTTCACTGAGAATCAACTAACCAGTTTTATTGGCTCGTACGACCCTATAATATGCGTTTTTAGAGCATGTTACAGTATGATACTTTATAAAAACTAAATCTACGGTTTGCTTGCATTGAAAAAAGACCTAACCTGACTATGAGGCCCTGTAAGAGTTCCATACCGTCAAATATCGACGAATTAAGAATTCATGATGTTTTCGCAAGTATATTCGTATAATTGTAGGTTATTTTTTCGAAAATGTAGCTCCGAGGCTTTTGGATTTCTATAAGTGGAGAGGGGGATGCTTTTTTCGGCATATCTTCGAAATAAAAAAACAAAAATACTGATAAGACATTTCTGAAGGCCTCGACAAGATTTTTTGAGGGGACCGAGAGAATTGGGTTAAAGTGGTGAGTAATGACGTACAACTTCACCCTTTGTGGCATTCGCATTCCACAATGCCACCTCTAGTGAACCACGTTTTTGCGATTTTTAAGTAGTTTATTTTCAATTTGTTTATTTTCAAAATATCAAATTGTTTTGATATTTTTCAAATTTGTTTATAGAAAAAATTCCGAAAAACGGTAGTTATTTGGAAAAAATGAATTATTCAAGACACTTTTACGAGTATCCTTATGGTTTTTGGTACACGAAGGTTTTTGTAGTTACTTGTTGCGAATCTATCATCAGATTTCCAAAATCCAATGTGGCGTACGAAAATTCGAAAAATTGTTGAATTTCTCTGAAAACTGGGATCCACCATTTTGTATTTTCAGATTTTCCATAACATCACTGAGAACTTGAAATTCACATTGTATTTCGGGGTTTCTGACAATGTACCCCTTGATCTCGAGTAGCCCATGGGATCGTTGTGTAAGAAAGATGCTGCCTTTTTACAAAATCAACTTCGCATTTTTTATTCGACGATTTTCTTCGATTATTCTCGCTTCAAATTTTCGCATTTTTCATTGTACGTATTATTGAATAATTCCAATAGTACATAACTGCTGTAAGCACAGAGGAAATAAACCGTAAATGCTGAAACGCTGCTTAACAATTAGTCGAACTCGTCCAATGCGCACACGTACGTTAAATTGCATTTGTGAGGTGTAGCCTCGAAGTTTGTGTAAAGTCCGGAATTTCCCGCCTTCGAAGTGTCTTCGCATTGACGGATCGTTCTCTCTCATTTTCTCATTAGTCGCTTCTTCATGAATCGATATGACGCAAAAAAAACGATAAACAAGCATTTTTGCGTCGCAGCGTTGGCGTTCGAACGTTGAGTTTATTTTTTATTTATTATCATTATTTTTCGACAGCCGTAAAGCCGGGTTTCGAACGAGATGAATTTAGCCTTTTCGGAATTTTCGGTATATTTTGCGTCAGCGATTTTTTTAAATCGTCAAGAATATATATAGTGCATGTCACGTATGGAAATTGGCATTTAACAAACTCTGGAACGAGTGTAAAAACAATGCTACTTTTTTCTTTCTCAAGTTCAAAAATTCGTGAAATTTTGAGTGATTGAGCGTTTTTTAAATGTAAATTGCAGCAGGCAGCGGATTCCGGATTTTCAAATCGCGTGCAAAATTTCTATACGGTAGATATTTCTATAAAAAACATTTTTTCTGGGTGTTGAGTGGAACGGGTGTTACAAGAGGCTTTTTAAAAGTGAAAAAGTGGGAATGTACTTGATTGCGTGTATATAACAATTGATAAGCCTGTTAATAAATAAATAATCGTAAGTGTCACCGTGAAAATCATGTCTGAATGAAAACCTGATTTCTTTTATTTATTGATTCTTGCAATGATAATAAATATCTGAATAAAGGGAGGAAAACTCGTAAAACAGAATGATGCTGGGTCAACGGTTTTTTGATGATCAATTAAATATTGCTGAAGCGAGGATTGTTACAAGTGCAAAATACGGAAGAGCTGCCGAGTGTGACTGCTGGGAAAAGGCTGGTACACGAGGCACAGAATTACTCCCAAGAGAACAATTCTCAGCGTGTACGTAGATTAACCGACGTACGATAGCATTATCGCACTTGCATGACGTTAGAGCTTAAGGATGTTCTGGCTGTAAAATCATAACGAAAATAAAATAACATGCGAATTTTAGGCTCTTGGTAAAATTACACAAATGTGGAAGGAAAGAAGTCAACCTTGTACGTGAGATTTCAAAAGTAAACATTAGTTTTGAATGATTAACAACGTCGAAAAGTGTAAAAAAAATGGTTGAAACGGAAAATTGCTCGTAAAGTATATATGGAGAGTTTGTTTTTTTCCTTAAGAGCTCTTCGCTGAAAAATGCAAAGATCACTCGAAATGATCAATGTTCCGCGGGAAAAAAATTACCATGCATGCTGAAAAAAATAAAAACACATTTCAATTTGGCGAAAATGAATTTTAATGAATCTTTTTCTATTTTGAGCGTCGATTCAAACAGGGGTGAAATGAAGTGGAAGGGCCGAAATTTTCTTTTTCAATCTGACAATGGCCGCGACACTTAAATTTGAAAACATATTTGGCTTATTTTTTAAGGGAAAATCAACTACATCCAAGGATGGAGCGAATGTCGATTTTTTTCTGTAGCACCTCGATATGTTCACATGATTTTGTTCCAAACTTTCTCAGCGCTTCCGAAATGCTCTTTTTCAAAATTCTTCAAAAGCGTAAAAACGGAAATGTCTCACGATTGACGTGAAGCCCGAGTATGCACGAGAAATTTGGAGGATTTTTCAATTTTTCGTAAATTTTCTCGAGAATCGCGAAAAAATTTCCAAAACATTGCAGAAAAAAGTTCATTTCATATTTTCGCAAATAATTCAACTCCTGCGAAGGGGAAAAAAATTGCCGGAATATTAACCGCACTTTTCACAAAAAAAAGTGTTCAATGAGACCAAAAAAAAATCACCAAATTACGTAATAACGTAATATTGATATCGCGATATATGGCGGTAGTAGCATTTTATCGGAACCTTGAAATAATGCACATTAGCGTGTGGCAAAAGTGTTAAATAGATTGCAGCGAATGTATGATGACGATGTATACTTTCACGTCGCTGCCATAAAACGCTAAAAGCTCTAAGTGCGAAAACAAATGTATACACGAAGAAGGAAATATAATTCATTATCGATGTACCGCGGAATGATTTCAAGTGCGAAAAGTTGAAACATTCGTGATTCACAATGATTCAGAAATGACTCTAATCTACACGCTATTCATCGGCGACGATTTGAGACGTGCCTGATAACTCTAGCTGATCCAAATGTCTGTACATTAGGGTGTCTTTACTTTCCAAGTTAAGTTTATAGCCTGAAAACAATGTTGGACATTTTTTCGAAATTTTCAAATACCATCAACCCGTGCCTAATAAATGACCGTGCAAAAATTGTCGATTTTTCTTCAAGTATGATTCTTTAAGCCGAACAAATTTCAACACTGCCGACAACAGATTTTTTCGTTAATTTTGAAAAGATTAAACAATTTATTCGCCATATTTTCCAATAAATTTCCGAATGTTTACAATTAAGAAAAAAATTGTTGTCTGTAATATTAAAATTTGTCTATCCAAATGGATGATAGTTGAAGGAGACTCGACATTTTTTTTTAAATGTAACGAATATAATGAGCGTCAAAAAAATTGTAATCGAAAAAGTGCAAAAATTCCATGTTATTTAACGTACACACCCATGAAATATTTTGAGAGTTTGAAAAAAAACAACACATCCCTGTGTTAAAAGATGAGGACAATTGTTACGATTCTCGACTTTAATCCTACTCGAGTCGTCATCATAAAGAAAAGATCGGTACTTCCGTTATCGAATGTTTTGTCATTAAAGTTGACAGCGTTATCAACGGACCCATAACTCATCGATTCCCAGCACGTGTGCGTGAATTCATTTTATGATGCACGATTAAATAAACGATCGTAGAAAAACATTGGACAAAAAACCAGGTGGACATTCGCTGCGTATTATCAGAATGACGTTTTTTTCAGTTTCGTTTTCTTTTTTTTTCAGCGTTGCATTTCAGCGTTTCAGCGTTGCATATTATGGTCCGTGAAAAATTCGTTCAAAATTCGTTAATCACGAGCGTTTGTTGACTCGATTTTTTTTTTCTTCGATCAGTTACGGGAATATTTTTCAATCTCACACATTGAAAATCGTTTGCCTTCTCCAATCGCTGCTTTATCGTGGCAAATTTGAGTATATATATGGTATGGAGGTCGGATCAAGCGTTTGTACTCGAATCATTACAGTGGCGCGACTCAATCGTAATATGCAGCATTGCGAAAATGTGTTTCCGTATAATAAGCCCGTAATTATAGGCGTCGGGGAGATTACAATGACGTACAACCCCAGCTATGTACAAGTTTCCAATAAATCTATTCTCGAAGAAAAAAAAAAAAATTTGTAAAATTTGGTGACTATTTGCATTTTTTTTCTGTCGTGTAAAAGGACGTGAAATTTTTTTACACCAATATGGTTTTCTGAAGGGCAATGAAGGTTTCCGTACACTTGGATGGTGAACGGTTTAAGGATGTATGTAAGGTCAAATCCGCAGTACATCTATTTATTTTTTAAGGTTAATTTTTATGTAGTAATGTCAATGCCGAGTCATTTCTGTTTGCATTTTATAATTTATAATGAAAAAATTATGTAATTTTGTATAATAATTTAAGATTTTAAATAAAATTAACATGTAATTGAAAATGTCGTAACAAGGCTAGTCACCTATGAACGGCAGTTCACAGAACGCTACTGAAATGTCAAAAGTTAACCACGAATATCTCCACAAAAATGTCGGGAACAGTGGTTTTTTTTTCGTGAAAAAATTGAAAAACGTATGAAGTTTCTGAAAATTCTTTTTTTGGCCGCGCCTTGACTACGGTACATATACTTTTTTATCATTATAGTTCAATTTTGTCAACTTCCGGTACAAATAACACGCAGTTAAATGAGGCTTTGATTCTCAAATATTTCTTTCAAATCATCGGCTTAGTGCCTTTTTCTTTTTTTCAATCGATGCAGCGTGATCAACTCTATCATATATTTCAAATTTATGGAAAGTTAGACGAGTTAATTTATTTTACATACATCCTTAAACGAAAAATGAATGACGTGGGAATTAGGACAGTGCGAGGCTACACTTTTTTCGTCTCTTTTTTTTCGGTTTTGTTTTTGGACGTAATAAACGTGAGATATTCCAAATATGTTCCTTTGCAAAAGGAAGTTCATCGTTTTATCACAAAATATATAATCGATTTTGAAGCTTCACCGTCTGAAAATACGTGGAGCAAATTTTTGAACCAGACTGTCGCGGCAGTATTGCTTTAATGATGAAATACAGAGCGTCGTTGTGTATTTCGTTACCTGTACTCGCGATTTCGATGCGCAAAAACCGCACCTCGAAAATATACCGTATATTACGTAATCTGCGATTTTTTAAGAATCGAAAGAAAACGTGCTTTGGCAACGAACATTCAATATTTAAGGTCGTTGTTTCGCCAGAGCTTTTTCTCAAGAATTTCATAAAATTTGAAAAGTTTAGGACGTCAATGCATAAACAGTAGCAAAATTTGAACAAAAATCATCGTTTAGATTGACAAATATCTTAATGATGAAATACAGAGCGTCGTTGTGTATTTCGTTACCTGTTCTCGCGATTTCGATGCGCAAAAACCGCACCTCGAAAATATACCGTATATTACGTAATCTGCGATTTTTTAAGAATCGAAAGAAAACGTGCTTTGGCAACGAACATTCAATATTTAAGGTCGTTGTTCCGCAAGAGTTTTTTCTCAAGAATTTTATAAAATTTGAAAAGTTTAGGACGTCAATGCATAAACAGTAGCAAAATTTGAACAAAAATCATCGTTTGGATTGACAAATATCTGTCATCAAACCTACACTGAAATTCCATTCGAGTTTCGTACATGCCGATCGATGGAAAATTGAACATTTTTTGCAATCATTTTGCAACGTGCAATCCAAGATTTTTTTCCAGTCAGTCCCGAATTTATAAATGAAGTTTTTGGAAAAATCCTTTCTAATTTTGACCATTACGTATTTACGTATTACACATAGTATAATATACGTTATAGCAACGATAAATTATATACGTGTAATATTAAATATGTAAACAATGAATAAATAAATATAAATACAGCGCAACGTAATTTAAGATTTTGTGCCTAATATTTTTCGAATACCTCGACAGGTTATGTCAGTTTTCACACTGACTGATAAGGTAACCTTGTGCCGAAACACTCCGAAGAAAGGCTTGATAATTGGAAAATCTCGCGCGTGCCCATGAATTTTCAAACGGTCATTACTTTTTCCAACAAGAGACGAATTGCCAAAGCACTCCTGCATGCACGTGATAAGCAACAAACATGGAAGAAAAATTTCAAAAAATTGCAAAAATTGCAAGATTCATCAGACACCGGAAACCTGTTGAAACAGCTCACTTGTTTTTTTTTTTTTTTTTTTTAATTTAAAGCATTCAAGCCCGAGAGCTTATTCTGCTGCGTACATGAATGTAGTATGTATATATATTTTATATATTACATGTGAGCCTTTTTAACAGTTTTCTATTGTTCTACACCTCTAATTCTTAGTCTTATTCTAGTCTTTTATATTCTGATCTTACAAGATTGGAGAAACCCGTGCACACAGAATAACACTCGCTTATCAAGTTGACTTAGAATCGTATTGATGTGGTACGGCGGAAGGATTCCTCGCTCTTTCAATCCGGTTGTCATGATTTGTCTTTCGGCCGAATAGAGCTCACTTGTTCGCACAGTGAGTGCATTAAAACAATTAAAGCGAAAAAAGGGTCAGCAAGATGAAATAATTGAGCGACGATGAGAAGTGACGTGCTGAAAAGAATAATTACAGAGAAAAAAAGACTTTATAATTTTGAGCGCTCAGTTTCGGAAATATAATATATTGCGTACTAGATATAGTAAAAGATATGTAATAACAACAATGAATTATATCCATAAAATATAAAATAAATAAATAATGAATAAATAAATATAAATACAGTACAACGTAATACAGATGCAACATATTCCGCCTAATATTTTTCGAATACCTTGCCAGGTTATGTAAGTTTTCACACATGGACTGATAAGGTAACAATGTGCTGTAACACTCCCGCGAGAACCAACTTAATACTCTACGCCGGAAGAAAGTCTTGATAATTGGAAAACCTCGCGCGTGCCCATGAATTTTCAAATGGTCATTGCTTTTTTCAACAAGAGACGAATTGCCAAAGCACTCCTGCATGGACGTGATGAGCGACAAACATATAGATGCAAAATTGCAAAAAATTGCAAAAATTGCAAGATGCATCAGACGCCGGAAACCTGTTGAAGCAGCTCACTTGTTCGTACAGCGACAACATAAAATGTAAAATATGCAAATAATAAATAAATAAATATAAATACAGTACACCGTAATTTAACACATTGCGCTTAATATTTTTCGAATACCTTAAAAAGTTATGCAAGTTTTCACACATGGACCGATAAGGTAAGTTTGTACACGACAACCAGCTTAATACTCTACGCCGGAAGTAAGGCTTGATAAATGGAAAACCTCGCGCGTGCCCATGAATTTTCAAACGGTCATTGCTTTTTTCAACAACAGACGAATTGCAGAAGAAACGTAAATAAAAAGTCGCAGTTCTTCGAGTTGCGCAAGAACGCTTAAACTTTTGAAATTTACGGGATGACAGTTGACAATTTCAGATTTTTCTTCGTTACCGTTTTTATAAACCGGAAGTGATTCTTCCACAGCATATGTTGTCTTCGAAAATGTCTGTAAATGATTATTGACAAGTTTGGTACTCGATCGACAAAGTCAAGATATGATCGTACACTTTATTGAAAATCAACCCCCTTGTACGTGGTATATTCGTGTACCCTCTGCGACCGTGCGGAGTTACATTTGTCGGTGGGAAACACGCGAGTTTCATCGAGACGAAACTCGCCCTCTGCGATGAAAAATCGCTGCGTTAAATGAGTAAAATCGAGAGTACTTATTACGTACATTCGTCTGTATACTTATTTCCAACAATAAGTACATCGAGCATAATAAGCTACCACGAGTACGATCAATTATATATTCCCGCAATGACTCGTTGTTTTGTTTTGAATTTTCAAACGACAGTCTATACACAAAGCGATGAATCTCCACCACATAAAATACTGCACACGTGTCATCTTTTCGTTCTTGATCATCGAAAAATGGGGCGAAAAGTCGATGGAAAAAGTACGAAGGCACGATTGAAATTTTTGATGGTTTTGAAGTTTGCATCGTTGCGATCCAACGAAATGTACAATAAACTTCTTTTTTATCTTTTATATTCGACGATCCTCTAAATATTTTCGAGCAAAATGTGTTCCACGCTTGTCGTAAGGAGTGTAAATGGAATATCAATTTTTCTAAATTACTTGGCGACGAGACGCTACCCTGTCGTTATAGAAAAATGTTTAGTCATAGTGGAAATAATTGCTATAAACAAGCACACGTAAATTTGCAAAAAACCTGAAACAAATACTCGAGGGACCAATACCAAACATTTATTATATGGATCCAAATTAATAAATGAGCAAATAATTGTGACGTGGTCGTTCGTCGTGTGGTGACCGATACGAGTGCGTAAAAATAAGCATATTACATCGATAATAACGCGATTCAAACTCGTACACCTTTTTTGTAAATTTGCAAAAAACCTGAAACAAATACTCGAGGCACCAATACCGTACATTTATTATATGGATCCAAATTAATAAACGAGCAAATAATTGTGACGTGGTCGTTCGTCGTGTGGTGACCGATACGAGTGCGTAAAAATAAGCAAATTTGCAAAAAAACCTGAAACAAATTCTCAAGGGACCAATACCGTACATTTATTATATGGATCCAAATTAATAAACGAGCAAATAATTTTGACGTCGTCGTTCGTCGTGTGGTGACCAATACGAGTGCGTAAAAATAAGCATATTACATCGATAATAACACGATTCAAACTCGTACACCTTTTTCGTAAATTTGCAAATAACCTGAAAAAAAAACTCGAGGCACCAATACCGTATATTTATTATGTGGATCCAAATTAATAAATGAGCAAATAATTTTGACGTGGTCGTCCGTCGTGTGGTGACCGATACGAGTGCGTAAAAATAAGCAAATTTGCAAAAAAACCTGAAACAAATTCTCAAGGGACCAATACCGTACATTTATTATATGGATCCAAATTAATAAACGAGCAAATAATTTTGACGTCGTCGTTCGTCGTGTGGTGACCGATACGAGTGTGTAAAAATAAGCATATTACATCGATAATAACGCGATTCGAACTCGTAAACCTTTTTTGTAAATTTGCAAATAACCTGAAAAAAAAACTCGAGGCACCAATACCGTATATTTATTATGTGGATCCAAATTAATAAACGAGCAAATAATTTTGACGTGGTCGATCGTCGTGTGGTGACCGATACGAGTGCGTAAAAATAAGCAAATTTGCAAAAAAACCTGAAACAAATTCTCAAGGGACCAATACCGTACATTTATTATATGGATCCAAATTAATAAACGAGCAAATAATTGTGACGTGGTCGTTCGTCGTGTGGTGACCAATACGAGTGCGTAAAAATAAGCATATTACATCGATAATAACACGATTCAAACTCGTACACCTTTTTCGTAAATTTGCAAATAACCTGAAAAAAAAACTCGAGGCACCAATACCGTATATTTATTATGTGGATCCAAATTACTAAATGAGCAAATAATTTTGACGTGGTCGTCCGTCGTGTGGTGACCGATACGAGTGCGTAAAAATAAGCAAATTTGCAAAAAAACCTGAAACAAATTCTCAAGGGACCAATACCGTACATTTATTATATGGATCCAAATTAATAAACGAGCAAATAATTTTGACGTCGTCGTTCGTCGTGTGGTGACCGATACGAGTGTGTAAAAATAAGCATATTACATCGATAATAACGCGATTCGAACTCGTAAACCTTTTTTGTAAATTTGCAAATAACCTGAAAAAAAAACTCGAGGCACCAATACCGTATATTTATTATATGGATCCAAATTAATAAACGAGCAAATAATTGTGACGTGGTCGTTCGTCGTGTGGTGACCGATACGAGTGCGTAAAAATAAGCAAATTTGCAAAAAAACCTGAAACAAATTCTCAAGGGACCAATACCGTACATTTATTATATGGATCCAAATTAATAAACGAGCAAATAATTTTGACGTCGTCGTTCGTCGTGTGGTGACCAATACGAGTGCGTAAAAATAAGCATATTACATCGATAATAACACGATTCAAACTCGTACACCTTTTTCGTAAATTTGCAAATAACCTGAAAAAAAAACTCGAGGCACCAATACCGTATATTTATTATGTGGATCCAAATTAATAAATGAGCAAACAATTTTGACGTGGTCGTCCGTCGTGTGGTGACCGATACGAGTGCGTAAAAATAAGCAAATTTGCAAAAAAACCTGAAACAAATTCTCAAGGGACCAATACCGTACATTTATTATATGGATCCAAATTAATAAACGAGCAAATAATTTTGACGTCGTCGTTCGTCGTGTGGTGACCGATACGAGTGCGTAAAAATAAGCATATTACATCGATAATAACACGATTCAAACTCGTACACCTTTTTCGTAAATTTGCAAAAAACCTGAAACAAATACTCGAGGCACCAATACCGTACATTTATTATATGGATCCAAATTAATAAACGAGCAAATAATTTTGACGTGGTCGATCGTCGTGTGGTGACCGATACGAGTGCGTAAAAATAAGCATATTACATCGATAATAACACGATTCAAACTCGTACAGCTTTTTCGTAAATTTGCAAAAAACCTGACACAAATACTCGATGCACCAATACCGTACATTTATTATATCGATCCAAATTAATAAACGAGCAAATAATTTTGACATGGTCGTTCGTCGTGTGGTGACCGATACGAGTGTGTAAAAATAAGCATATTACATCGATAATAACGCGATTCGAACTCGTAAACCTTTTTTGTAAATTTGCAAAAAACCTGAAACAAATACTCGAGGGACCAATACCGTACATTTATTATATGGATCCAAATTAATAAACGAGCAAATAATTGTGACGTGGTCGTTTGTCGTGTGGTGACCGATACGAGTGCGTAAAAATAAGCATATTACATCGATAATAACGCGATTCAAACTCGTACACCTTTTTCAACGTTGCATATGTGATCGAGCAAAATCTATTCACCATATACAGCGGTATCTCGGGGATCACGTCACGAAGAGGAATGCCGCACAATGCTCCGTGACATTTCTACATATAAATCAATCTTATCGTTTAACGTTTCTTTTTCCTTTTGCGAAATATACGTACGTACGTCAGACTGTGTCGAATGAGTTCGTGAGCGAAAAGCTTGGAGTATCGTGTATATATATTATAAAAAGATGGAAATCCGAGCGAAACGGAAAGAGCGTAAGAAAATAACAAATTTCGAAAAGAGGATCTCGCGCGAGAGCGAGAGAGAGTGTGCGAGCGAAGAAAGAAAATACGAGGACGCGGAATATAAGATTGCGTGACAAAATTTCAAGGCACGACATCGAGACATCAAGAAAAGCGAGGGCGTGTAGCATAGGATGATTCTTCGGTAATATCACAGCTTATGTATTTCCTAGTCATATCGGTATTACGGTCTTTCACGAATCATCCTAACTCGCGTCTCGATCAATGGAAAGACGGGGGTATAGTCCTTGAACGCTGCGCGGATAATATCGAACCCGGAGCATCGTAAATATAGTCTTGCGGCGAATTAATCGATGCTTTTAACACAAGACCCATTTTTTATTCCATCGTTGAATTCCGTGTCAATTTATAATTAAACCTTCGTCTGTAAACCCCACAGGTTTATTTCGTGTCTGGCTGAGAACACGTGTCTCGGCGAGTTGCTTCATTTATTGAACAGAAAATAAGTGTAAAAAATTATTTTCTTGCAATTCAACGATTGATATATTAAATCGAATGTTGCGAAAATGAGCGTGAATTTTTTTCGGAATTTTTTGAATGTACCAGCGGGGTCAAAAAACGTCAAGACGCGAACGACCCAGGCTCGCAGACGGCAGGTGCCGGACAGACCTTTGCGGACGAATGGACCCACACGCGACTCTAATTAAGACAGGATTCACGTGTGTATTTGTGAAAAAGAGGAAAGCAATGAAAAAGATTTTTCGTTGCATGTCGGTAACTTTTTTTTAGGTTTTGGGTTTGCATATTTGCGAAAAATCCTGATACGTCGTTGTGATCATGGATGAATATCCCGCATATTTCCGTGACGGAGTGGCAATTATGGGAAAAATGGCGACACGAAGTAGACAAAAAGAATAAAATTGCTGGGGAGCAAGAGACAAGAGGATAGAATGCCTTTGCACACATGGGGATCTTCAGCGTTGTACCGTCAAAGTTTACGACTTTCCATTTTGTGTAATAAGAATTTATACACAGAAATATGTATAAATACCGATATGCAAGCATCTTCGGAGACAGGATAAAGTATGGCTGGCTGTTTAAAAGCATGCATCCATCCAAAGTATACAGACACATGCACACGCGGATACCCGCGTGCATCTCCGTGTACGGACTGCGTCGTTTGATGTCGCGCGAGCTCGCGTGCAACAGCGGAGGATCTCTCGACGAGAAAATTGTGTCAAACATACACACGCGTAAGCTAATGCCAAGCACGTATAACTCACGTCGAGAAAACCGAACACAAGGAAGGTAACCGGTAGCCTGTAAATTCTTGACTAAATCGGTAACGGACGTGCGAAAGGGCGTAAATCCGCGAAAGTTTATGCACGAGGGTAGGGAGACGAGTGTCTTTTTATTCGCGAGCCAGCCTCGTGGGACTCGATATAAGAGAATGAAAAGGAAGCCTCGATTTGTAACGTTAATAAAAGAAGAAAAAACGACGAGCGAGAGGAGAGGGAGAGACGGAGTTTCCAATAGGCATCGCACCGGCAGATATTACAGACTGTCGGCATTCCGCACGTTATTATATCCAACGACTCTTCCGTTTCCGCTATTTTATGACAGCTCGTTTACGTATACGTAACGTCCTGATCATTGATGGAAGATAAAACGAATTAAAAGTTCGACTGTTGCATCTCGACTATATATTTATATCTAGAGATATCTAGAGATTTAGAGACGCGGCAGCATCTTGACGCCAAGTGATAAAAAAAAATTTTACGTGATTTTACGTGACCTGACATTGCCACGGATATTATACAGGAAAATGGGCTTCCAGCTGTCAACCAAGAATTTCAATCACGTATATTTCCTAAACCGCTCCCTTAATCGAAAATGTAATGACACTTTACCAATGAAATATGATATTTTTCTTTCGAATGAGTCTAGTTTAAGCGTGATTTGTTCAGCCGATACGTGCAAACTCATAATATTGAGCTGATTTTTTCTCTACTAAATTTCAAAATGATACATATATCACATTCGTCATGTCGCGAAGTAGGCAAAACACGGAAAAATCAAAGCGTCAGTGCTGAATGTCAAAGTATTTTAACCTTTTCCGATGTCAAAGTTTTAACGCTTGAAGAAATTTTTTTTTGTTTTTTTTTGGTCTTATATGATCAAGTTTGGTGGTCTCCTACAAAAAGAAGTGAAATCCACATTTAAGACTTTAAAAAGTAAAAAATGTACACCAAGTAATCAAAATAGTAGTTTTCTGCGAAAAGTATTTTTTTCAAATAGTGTGAAAAATAAAAGTAACATTTTCAAAAAAAATAAAATTAATCAAGGGTTTTCATTCGTTTCCTCGTGCCTCTGTGGGGTAAGCCCAATGTACCGTCAAGTTGCTGTCTGAATATTGTTGATTTTCAGAGGAATCTTTTGACGGAATTTCTTTTAAGCAATAATTATTTCGAAATTATTATTCATAAACGAAATGGTTTTTGCTGGATCGCTCTTTTAATAAATGATGTGTTGTAATTGCAAGTGCGCTCATGGCTTTTCGTTTTCTACGTCACAGCCGGCAATCCCAACGGAATGTTGCTAAATTTATCTCGTTTTCTGTAGCGTTTCAGGTCAGGTAGCACACTCTCGGGATTAGCTATCAATAAATTCGTTAAATGAGCGCTGACCCCCCATTTTTTTGCCCAATTTTTATTCTACAATATCTCGCAAACGTACAGTTTTATTTCATTTAATCTTTGCTACAGATCGATGCATTTTCAAATATAGAAAGCTCGTATATATAAAAGCTCGTAATATAGAAAAGTCTCGTATGCCCTCTCGGAAAAATCGTGATTTTCCATTTCAATAATCTCTATCGAATTACATCGGTAATCTGTCACATCTTTTCGCAGTCTGGCAGCTTGAGAAATCCAGTATCAAGTTGCAAAAAATGGCGCATTTTGGTGAAAGTTTTTAGTTTACATCCTTACGGGACTTGTCTCGCGACGGTCACAGTAAAAGGTTGGCTCAACAGCCGATAAAACACTTGTATAACTCGGAGAACGTTGAAATAACATGTCTGCGTCTAAAACATGTCAACCCTTTTGTTGGATTTTTTTTCGAGAATTTTTAGATTTCTTTAGATAGGTTTAAAAAAACCTGCGGTATGTTCACTCGACGCGCAAAGCTGCGGCAAAAAATCTTGAGAAAAGTTGCAGAATCATCAGAAAAATTCGATTTCCTATCGCTCTGCATATGAGAAACACAAAATTCGACATGCAAAATATTTTTGAATCTATCCTGCGAATTCTATAAAAGTTTTGCGTCTGAATCATGCATTTTAAGGCCCTGAACGTGCTCTTCAAATTTTGTGCGATTCCTTGAAAGAAGACTTTGGGAAAAACGACTTCAATGCGTTAAAACCGGTGTTTCTTTGAGGATACATCGGTCCTCGGATAAGCGACACCTTCGTCCGATATACGATACGTGAACGAGCGGGAAAGGTTTTTAGCGGTTACCGATCTATGAGCAATATCAAAGATCCAAGTTTTACTGTTTAACCACCAAGTAAGCCGCAGAGACCACCGAGTTACTTCCATCGCTGTCGCTTCTCTTCCTCGCCTTGACAGATCCAGTAATTAAATTTCAAACTTGTTTTTCCCCTTGTATCACAGATTCCCCCAGCGAACTCTCGACGGATTCAGAGCAATGACTCGAAAACCTTGAGTCGACGGAAAAAAAAACGAAGAAAAATCACCTTCGCACAGAGATCTTCGCCGTTTTCCTTATCTCGCATGAAAGATTTTGCGCTCATTACTCACACAGGCGAACGTCAAAGTGTCGTGATGGAGTAGCGTGCGAAAAATCGATTTTGTCAAAGCGATGTCTTCTTCGACGAGAAAATCGTTGAGTCTTTTTGCGGTTAGATATTACAATCAGCGTTTGAGCATCTTTCGAGTTTTTACGCAAACTAAACTTCTCCGCTGTTGAAAAATGACTTGGGAACTTTACAAAGATCTGGTGCTGAAAAAAGTCAATGGAAAATGACCTTAGCATTTTTTTTTTACGTGAAACATTTAATATTCGTTATTTGCAAAATTATGGGATCTTATTCGTGTGCACGAGCATCGAAAGTATCGGAAAATATCGGCCTGCGAAAAATCATGATACGATGAGTATGTGAAGTGGTAAATTAATAAATTGTCTGTCGTCTTTCGTTTTCTAAATACTTCAATTGTACGATATTTATTTTACAATCACTCAAGATTCGCAAGTAGTCCACGCATCCTCTCCCTTTCTCCGTGTTCTTTGTATGCTTCTGCGGATAATAAAATTGCGCTATAAGAGCCTTGAATGAAAATCTGGAACGTCGGGGCGTGTAACTTACTCACAAAACGTCTATTTTCTTACATGTCTTTTTCCCATACGAATATATGCAAGTATGAGAAAAAGTCGGGAGGTACGAGGGGGGATAAAACAGTGACGACTTTCCGCTTTGTTAATATACTGAAAAATGTATCACTCGGCACCTCAACCCCCTCTTTTACCGATACTTTTTACCCCATTCGCGATACACATTTTTGCAATCGAAAAAATTATCACGAAAATTAATACAATTATTTTTGAGGTGGCTCAGCACCATCTGTCGAACACGGAGATCTTTTTTGCAGAGTACCAAATTTCCTGTAAAAGTGGCTCAAAAAATGTTTCCCAAGTTCGTCGGTTAGTGGCTTGTGAAATTCCAGATTTAAAAAATGATGTTCCAATTGTTATTTAAATGGGAAAATTACGTCGAGGGACCTCTCGATGTTGATACAAAAAGCTCAAATCGAATTGGTACTTCTCCGGGTCCCGAGCAATGAATTTTTTTTGTGCATCGAGAATAAAAAAAATACTCGTTTTTTTATCGAGCCTAACGTGTACTCGTATGGAGGATAAATTCGGTATACGTTCGCGATTCCTAACGTGACACACAGACTTTACTCTCTATAATGTTTCCCATCTCGTCTTTTGGTGCAATCTCTGCAAATGTGGAGCAAATATGGCAAAGCCATTTTACCGTCTAAGCGGTCAATAAACATATATATTGGCACACTCGTATCGCTTTCTAGACGTAATGCTCACACTGTGCAAAGCTTGTCAATGATGTAAAAGGGCGGCCGATAACTTTACTAGCTCGTACAGTTTAAATTGCACGCTAGCATGGAAGAGAATCGCGACGAACGACTCTCGAGACGTTCACATTTAAAATACAAAGAGGTTTATTGTGTACAGTTTGTATAAGGTGACTGTTGGTATCTAGAATAAAATGGAGTCGACTATACGGTGGAAGGAAAATGTTTTAGCGGAATTAGCGAGGGAAATGTATCGCAACGACGGAATCCAATGGCGTCGGATCCGAATTGTGCTTATCTTCTGTTTGACTGAAATATTTTTTGACGTTTGACGATCCGGAAGGTGTTAATTACGTGTCGTCATTGGTTTAAAAAAATAATCTGGGTACCAAACAATGTAGTCTCCCGTATTGTTGAATGTATTTTTCACAATATATATTTTATTAAAAAACCGAATAGTTTTTCAGATAACACGTATATTGTAGAATCATAAACGTATCATCGAAAATCCTGCTCGATATATCGAAATAAACCATAAAATATTGAAGTATGGCGCCATGACTATGTTCACTACTGTTATCTGCCACATACTTCGAAACTTTTTTCCAATATTACACGAAAAATAAGTTGGGGAAAAGCTGCGAATGAAATTATTTTTGTAATTTATTCAATATATTTTCATAATAATGAAATGTTTTTTATATTATTTTCACAATAATAAAAAACGAGATTATTTCAATTAGTTTTTTTTCATGTTCACAATAAAAAAAACAACATTTTTATTTATTATAGAGTCTCAAGATCGATCTCGATGATAAAAAAGTATTAATTTTGTAACATGATATGTTTGTTTGTCAAATAATCGGAAAAGAATCATTAAAACCGAAAAACCAAAATATTAAATTACGTAATGTATGTGCGTCAATTGCATTTAATTTTCTTCTTTTATTTTATTTCTGCGACACTGAATATTTTCTACTACACGTCAAACTTTTTTTCCCAACAAATAACGAAGTGTCTTGACTCAAGCTCGGATGTTTTGGATTTTCTCATTCCACACGTTATTCCTTATCACAACCTGCACACGCGGTGATTAGGGACGTACAATGCGCATTTTTTTTCCAAGCGTCAGTCGTGATTCATAGTAAAAAAAGAAAAAATAACAAAGTCGTAATGAAAATGACAAAGAAATTTCGAAAATGCGTATTTTCGGTGTGAAAAAAATTGAAATTATTTTTCTACATATACCATTAAACATTGTCTGGCCATTTTATCGTCAACTGGAACTTACCTTAAATATAATTGAAACTTGCACTAAAGTATAACATCAATATAATTTTTTTAAAGTAAAACCTTTGACCATTTTTCTTTTAATAAAACAGCATTAATAATCTTTTTTTTTTCATAAATTGCACGTCCGAAGATTAAGCACGTGCTAAGAACGAGAAAGTGCATTTGTCAGCACTGCAGTACATGTTGAATTCGCCTTGATATCGCCGCTTGGCGATTTTTTATTTGCATTAGACAAACCGTATAATAATACAGGAAATGAAAATTCTCTCAGGGTACATTGTCGAAGATTCATTTTGTGGACTGTGGAATGACATTATTATTGTGCACAAAAATCTAGGAGTATTATATGGGATGCAATGTACTGTATTTATTTCCCACGTCCACGCTATCATGACACGTATATATATATATATGTACAAATTCTATATATACGTGTATATATGTGTAAATACATCGAGCACGTAACATTACGTAGCTTTGAGTGCACAATAGGCAGGTGAATTAGAGCTCGATGAATAGCTGTGGGAGAGCTTGGTGAATGGTGAAAGGATCTCGGCAGGTAAGTTAGGACTAATGTGTCCTTATATCCTGCACTCTACTACACACTCGGGTCACTGGACGGATAATCCTACACTCCTCTCATTGTCTTATTGTTAGACCTGGTTTTTAATTCGCATAAACTGCGTCAATCATTTGTTTATTCAATTCAATTAAAAAACCAAAGACAATAATGAAAATGTTTGTTTAAAAAATTAATTCTCCATTCATTAGAAGAAAAAAACGATAATATTTTTCGTCCGTATTCTAGTAATTACATGTGTGTCGGTGTTTTTAGAGTTTGAGGAAAAAATGATGACGTGAAGCTTTCGAAGGGGGGGCACCCTTGCAGAATGGAAAAAATCTTTCGCTCGACGAATAATCTTACATTTTTCTTCGACTTGTTAGTTTTGAATTCTCTAAAAACTGAATTGACCCTTGGATACCCGTTAATTTAAAAAAAATGATGATAAAATTTTGACGACTCGTTTCTTCACGATATAAATACATTTTGAAGGATTCGAATTTATTTCACGAGAGTAAACTATATATATTAAATGCAGAATATATATTTGCGTGTTTTAACAATTCATTCTGTATAATGAGCATTAATGTTTTTTCTCCATCGAAGCTTTCGCAATTGTTAGAAAACAGCAATACTAATATCGTAAGGATATACTTTTAGGTAACTCTACGTGCCCGTTTCTTACACAAGTTTGTGGAAAACGATAATGAATCAAAACTTTCGAAAAAAAGGCACCCCCGGGGGATGAAAAAATTCATGCAGTCCGAGCCCATCAATTACAGAGGGGTGGGAAAAATCTTTATTACGGAAAAAAGAATGGCCGCCAAAGTTGCGTCGCCTCTGAAGGAAGGAGAGATAATGGCAAAGCGATGCACACACATATATATATATATGAAAAGAGAGAGAGAGAGAAAGGAAGATTGAGAATGGACATGTGCGGCCACGAGCAGGTTCACCAGCGTCGCGTAACCTGCATCGATTAAACAAACCACTCCGTCTTCGACCTTCGACCCTTCCTTCTCGATGGAAGAAGAAGAATGGCCGACGTCCATTTACGCGGATAACTTCAATGCCTTCTACGCCATCTCATTTTTAGATTTTTGACGAGTTTTTATGAGCCCAATTTTTTTGATTTTCAAACAAAATCATTTTGTGTGAAATGTTAAATCCGCGAAGTTCTCGTTCTACTTCATCTTTTTCAAGACCGTATGGGCGATACATTCTTGTTGAAAAAAAAATCAGAAGTTCAGTTTGAAAAAGTCTCTAAACATGTATTGACGCGAAAAAATGACCATATTGACCAAAAAAAAACATATTTTCAACATACTTCAAGGGGGCCATTGTGCCCCGTTTTCCTTACATCAGTCCGAGACTTGAAAAAAAAACTAAAATTCAAGAAGAAATGGAAAAAAACGACTACATAAATCGCTAGTCATTTTATTCGTCTGACACTTACCGACCTTCTCCACTTTCGATAGGCTGGACTCGTCGTTTGATCGTTTTTTAAGCTCCAGAAAAAGCTTGTCAATTTTTTATGTCGATAAAATTGTTGATCTATTTCGTGCGATGAGGGTGAAAAAAAATATCGCCACTTGCACAAACGAGTGTGAAAGTGTTGCACAGTGATAATAGTCGGTGCACGCATTTTTGAGCCAGAATATAACCATGTGTTTTTAGGACAGATGTTTTCATGGTTGAAATGGCAAAACGTCTCTCACGATGAAACGTTTATTATACACATACGATACAGGGGAATATCCCTTACCTGAAGGGAAATTTCTCACGTGGCTTTCATGTTTGCGTGCAATCTTTTCGATATATCGACAGAATCCTCTTCTACAATACGAATCTTGAACGTGATTTTTTTTACGAATTCGGAAAAGAAAAAAAAAATTGGCCGATTTATTGTTGCTAAAAGAATTATAATCATTGGACGGATTAATCGGCGAATATAAGTGGAAAAAGCTCGACGGTTTTTTTTTCTCGTTAAAGAGCCATAAAGAGCCCAAAGAGAAAAAAGCACATGTGTATTTTGAATAATAATGGTATTCAAAAAGCGTATCAAAAAATTGTTTGAAACCAACGAAAATCGGAAAAAAACTGAGGAATGTTGTTTTCTTTTAATGCGAAAGAAATTCGTTTACTTTTTCCTGGTTCTGATCCTGCCAAGTTAAATTCTTTATCGTCAGAAAAGAAAGTCGTAGACTTTCGTCATTCGGTGTTATTGAACGCTTTCGTATACATTTATTCAAAATGGCGGATGGTCCAGATCCACAGCCCTAATCGTTCGACCCCATAATCTCTTTCAATCACGATATCGTTCGAATTGGTCCTACACGTCCGGAGACAATTGCAAAACGCATTATCAAATCAGGTTTAAATGGTTATACGAGCCATCTCAAGTACAATAATTTGTGTCGATGTTTTTAACGTTGGAACGCAACGAAAGTACGACCCATAAATTTCAATAGATTCGCAGTATTCCATACTATTTTTAAAACACTACAATTGCACTACAAACTGTACGAAATGAAAAAAAAAAAATAAAGAAATTTGAGTTTGCTTTCCACCGATAACTAACATGACAAATATATCCGACAATACTGGGACAAAATTCGTTTTAAAAAATTCGTCAATCAATATGCAACACTCCGCAGTTTACCAGTGGATGATTTCACAAAAATTGTCGATTTTTTAATCAAAATTATGTAAACGACTATTAAACATCGATTTTTAATGGTCCATATTTTTTTTCTTATCATAAACTCGGAGAAATCAAGAAAAAAAAATGTTCAGTTGAAAAAATGCGGTATTCGATCACAGGTATAATACCGCACCTGCATGTTTTGCATTATCTTCGAATGACAATGATCGATTGCTTTCGAAATCATTTGTCCGCCAGATGGAATGATTCTTCGTTAAGTTCTGCATACGTGCACGACGCACACACCCTTGCAAACTTGCATATTATTTATATACTATTTTACGTTCGTCCATGAGTTATACACCTCAGTTCTTAGTCTTCAGGGGGTCGAGCACACAAAGTCACTCCGAATTTGAGCAAAGAGCATGCGCGAGCTTTCCCAAGGGGCGGGACATGCTTTTCTGAGCCAACCAATGGAACTTCAACGGGGTGGTTACCGCAGAGCTTTTTTACCCTCGAGACGAATAAAACTTGTATCTTTTACCGAGTATTCCGCGCACCAATGAAAAAAAAGCGTACGAAAGCTCTTTTCCCCCATTCCGCTAAACGAGAACTTAAGAATAAAGCTCGTCTGGTCATGTCCTTTTCTCTCACGTCGGAATGAAACGGAAAATACGATCGAATACGAGAGACTACCGAAAATTGTGATTTTCACCAATAAATATCTCAACCTCCACGTGGTAAAACCTTCCAAAATTTATTACACACGTACATATGACATCAAAGAATATGTATCCAAATTTTCAACAAAATCTTGAGAAAACGATAAAACGATACAACTACTTTAAGGTAGTTCTATCGTTAGATTCAAATCGAGAAATTGTTTTGCAGTTTTTCTCACATACAAAATGGTTCGCGGGCTTCAGTTAAATAAGAAAAGTTGTTGTAAATCGACTAAAGAACAGCATACTCCAAATTCACGGTCATCCCAGGTGATATGTGCTTGCTCTATAATTACAAAAATAGCGAAAAAAATTTTCTTAAGATTTTTTTGGAAAACTCAAGAAATCTTCTTTGATGTTGCATAAAAATGTATGCAAAGTTTTAGAAGGCTTCACCACGTAGAAGCCAAGATATTCATTAATGAAAATGCAACTTTTAACACGCGCTCTTACGAGAGACTACCGAAAATTGTGATTTTTACCAATAAATATCTCAACTTCCACGTGGTAAAACCTTCCAAAATTTATTACACACGTACATATGACATCAAAGAATATGTATCCAAATTTTCAACAAAATCTTGAGAAAACGATAAAACGGTACAACTACTTTAAGCTAGAATTTCTTCATCGTGCGAAAATTTTCCTTTACATGTATTATCAATTTTCAAATTTTGAAAAAAGAACGAAAATCTCGCGCAATAATACCCTGATGTAATGATCGGAAATAGCAAAACACCATCCGAAGATTTTTGGCGCTTCATTGTTCTCCATTCAGTACGAAAATATTCTCCTAGACGTTTTCTTCTTAATGTCAAATAACTCATCTTTCCCGTCTCGTCTTTTCTCCTTCGACAATCTTTTAGTCGAGATAGGAGTGGCTGGCTTGAGAATTTACGCTATTTGTTTTTATTTCACAACCTCGAACGTTCCTGAACAATCGTTTTTGTACGGACAAAAAGTGCTTCGAACCTCGAGTATAGAAAAACCTGCAAACGTGGGAGAAATAAATACGGTATATTTGAGAAACGTGCGGAAAAGTTCGTTTCGTCGTCGATCTCCAGCAGGCGGAAACGTGCAGCTTAAAAACTTTTGCTCGAGAGATTGTTTGGCTCGTTTGGGAATTCCCATCGATACCGCCGATCAAAACAGAAATGACACAGCAGTATTTTCAACCCGGTTGTGATATATTGTTGAAGGCAATTCCGTGTAATTGCAAAATTTGACTTTTTTTTTTGCAAAAGCATCGTCTCTCGCGAAGAAAACTTTGGCAACTTTCGGTATTTTATTTATTACGTTCACATTATTCAACTGTTATTTTTATTATTATTTCTTCCATTTTTATGTCCTTCGTGCAGTCACGTTTTTGAGATATTTCAATTTGGGGAATTCCAGTTATCGAATGTGACGGATAAGTCGCACCCAAAAAAAAAAAACATCTGTTTTTTTTCCGTAAATGACGCAACATCCTCCCGAAGAAGATTCAACAGGTTTAACCTTTTTTTTCTATCAATCGTAAACGATGTTTCAATGAAAAATTTTCGAAGCGAAAATAATAAGAAAATTTCAAGTACGCGAGTAAAGGTCGCACGAAAATCCGATAAAGTGTCAATCGTGTGAAATATACCAAGGACATTTATTTTCAATAATAACGAGAATATGAGAAAATTATGAAAGATTAATTCGAGAATTGTCAGAATTGCTTATCGTGTAGCCGAAACTCAAAGTTTCCCTCGAGAAATTGAAATACTCAAAATTCAAAGAAACTTCAATCGCCCAACACGGTGAATTGCCGAAATAATGTAAATGGCGGTTTTTTCATAATTTCGGACTTACATCATGCTCTAAATGTTTATCAATAATTATCAGAGCTCCCATCGTCATAATAATAATAATATTTATAACAGTGAGTATTTCGTTTTTTATGACTATTTTTATTTTCATAATTATTGCAACTTTGTAAGAACAGACGGGGCTCCTCTTGTCCCATGCTGGTATCTACAAAATCGAAATTTCAAGGCCCCTTCAGACCTTCTGTTCCGGAATATTTTCGCTGACGCAATTTGTCAATTTCGATTCTAACGAGAAGGAGAAAAAAAATATATAAATGAAAGAATAATTTTCATACGACGCTATACACAGTCATAGGAAGCCAGCGAAAAGGTCAACGTACGCACTCGATATTGCCTTCTTTGGTGAACTGCTTGGGTACAAGTTGCTCTCTCTCGGACCTTACGTCGAACGTGCGTTGTGCGTACATGTATATTAGGGTGTCCATTATTTCACAAGTTGACCTTTTCCACTTGGGTACGCGTCAGATCATGAGTTTACAGCCTAGAACCAATGTTGGATATTTTTTCAAAATTTTCTAAAAGCCATCAACCCCAGCCAAAATGACGATACTTTTCCCATTTAAATAACATAGGATTTTTTTACTTTTTCATTTTTTATTTTTTCCCCGCTTATTATATTGATTGAATTTTGGAAAATCCCCGATTCTCCCTCAACTAGGATCCTTTTAGATGGACAATTTTTTACATTAGTGACAAAAAAATCGTTTCATTAATTTTGAAAAGATAAAAATCTGATTTCACCAATACTATCAAAACGAATAATATTTGAAAAATAATGACAACATTTTTGTCAGCAATATTGATATTTGTCCATCTAGAAAGATGATAGTTGTAGGAAAATTGACAAATTTTTTACATTGAATGAATACATAATAAGCGTGAACAAAAATCAAAATATAAAAAGTGCAAAAATCCCATATTATTCAAATGGAAAACGTATTGTCGTTTAAGCAGGGGGTTAAAGCCATTTAACATTTTTTTTTAAATGTCCAACATTGTTTTCGGGCTATAAAATAACGATTTGGCGTACACGCAAGTGAAAAAAATCAGTACGGAAAATAATTGACACCCTAATGCATATATACATGCGTCATACATGGAACTCGATGTTAACAATAGCAAGTTAAAACTGTGACGAAATTCCAAGTCAAAAAGTATTTTAGTATTTTCCGATACGCTGATTCCCAGACGGGTTATTAATGGTCAAAGTTTGAGCCAATCGGACGCACGCGCTCCCCACTCTGTGGCATACAGACGCGATCCCGAGCGTCCGATTGGCCAAACTACAACGATTGATAACTCTCCCGGCGTTTGTCGGATTAAAAAATGTTTACAGACTTTTCGACTCGGAATTTCATGACAGATTTGGCTGTTTCGATGCAGTCGGTAAATTGCAGAATCGCCTATGACCATGAATAAAAATGTAGATGTTGATAATTACGTTTCTAAAAATTTTTCGAGTAAATCTAAGGAATATCGATCGTCAAACATAGGATTACTTTTTATCAAATATCTATTTCGGTCTATTTCACAGATTGATACGCAGTTCTAATCTCGCGAGTTTATTATTTATACACAGGTGATCAATCTTTTGCCTACAAGCAAATTGGGTATAAACGACTCCAAAAGTACACTAATTTTGAATTATTATAATTTCGGAGCACAAACTATTCCTACATACACGACATTAGGTACCATCGGTTCAAAGATTTTTTTTCTTTATCCAAAGCCAAGATTTTATTTTTTAAAAACCATCCAACTGCAAAACTGTGGAATGGAGTAATTTTTCTCAAATATTTTATATAGCTCTGGCAAAAAGTGTACGAAATTCCATATCGATTATTATTTTCACTAGATATGCTATCGTATTAATAACAATGATAATTACAATATTTCGAACCTTGTGCAATACCGTCCTCTGATTCTGCAAATTTTTTTTTTTTAATTATTTTTCAATTTTTCTCAAATATTTTACATAGCTCTGGCAAAAAGTATACAAAATTCCATATCGATTATTATTTTCACTAGATATGCTATCGTACTAATAACAATGATAATTACAATATTTCGAACCTTGTGCAATACCGTCCTCTGATTCTGCAAAATGATTCGCAAAAAAATGTTCCACCAGGCACAGTTTTCGAGTCATATTGCAATTAGTTGATAAAATCGTAACCTTTGCTGAAGAATAATCTAGAAAACTGTTGTTGCTGCTGTTGTTATTATTATTATTGTCACTACCGCCAGTGAACGTTGCTGAATGAAAAATGACTTACGAAAAATTGCCTGAATATTGTTAACAACCCAGAAATCACAGTAAAAGTAATATTCCCACAAAATACTCGGTATATCAAATTTAAACTTATATGAGTCTGATTAAATTCGCATGGTTGAAGGGCAACAAGAAAATATCATTTTTCAAATTCGCCGATGGAATAAAAAAAAAAGGTTGATGAATAAAATCGTGTGCACCGTGCACAGAATTTTATAGCATGACTTAAACTTCTGTACCAGCGGTAATAATTGAGCAATAGTTTACTATAGTTTTTGTAACGATAACGATAATTATAGTCTGAAGAAATACGCTTAATGCCAAGGTCGGATAAAATCTTAAAAAAATATCCCATCGGATAGAAATAGTTATGATATTTTAAATAATTAACGTCGTTTCATTTGCCGAAGAAAATTCTGACGAATTGTTACTGGTTGTCATTATTATTATTATTATTTTTATTATCAGGAATGTTGGTTGCTCCAAAACGAAGAGCTTACCAAGAATGGCCTGAAGGGTCTGCTCATCACCGTCCCCGATGACGTCCATGCCTTTGTCGATCGGACCTGCGGGCTCCGAGTTTTCGGGTCTCACGACCACCGCGAAGCCCCATTTTCTTTAAATTCGAGGTTGATCGGTCTTCCGCACTCGTCGTACATCTTCATTCCAAATAAAACAAACTCCGCCGGTTGTCGAGTCAAGAAACGGACTTGAATTACGCTCGTTTCATGTAGTAAATTTCTTTGATCCTTTATAATCCAGTATTCGAAGTGCGGAAACACGACACTTTGCGCAAAAACATGTGTGTATATTTATATCGCTGGAGCCACACAAAACACATGGAAACTAATTCACAAACACAGGCGAAGTGCACACGCGAGTGTGTGCCTGTGGCGAACGATGATCGTCGCGCTACACCGCACAGCGTGCCGCTACCACTGCGCCGCTTCCCGGACGTGTTTTCACGGAGCTCACTAATACCGCACTCTCCGATTCTCGGGCCGCACCGTTACCGCGCTCCACACTCTTTCGGAACTCGCGTGTGTCTCTCCTCCGTGTGTATATAACGTGGATGTATCAACTTATAATGTCATCTGTACGTTGGTATTATTATAACACGTGAATACACGCACGATTACCAAGTACACGCTACGCGTATCTCATAGCTTCATTGCTTGAACGTGTAATTACGTTTATACGCGAAATCAACGCTCGATCGAACGTTATGCGTGTATATACGTATACGTGTGTGAGCGATTCCTCCCCTCCCGCAATCAGTTAAGAATTCTTGAACGCAAAACAAGTTAGTAAAATCATTGTCCTCGATCGAGATTTCCTTCCCACGTACAAGTTTTCCTCCCTCCCCTCGGCGTTTCTTCTTTTTTATCTGTCGCGAAAAGTCACCGATATTTACAGGTGCGCGGCGACTGTTCAAACGTTGGCAATACTGCGCCAGCGGTATAACAACGTTCGGGGATTTATACGGTTATAAACAGCGAATGAAACAAACATTTCGCTGTACAGGAAAACAGAAGTGATTCTTGTTTTCCTGCTTGAAAAAGTTACGGCCTGTCTTGCGAGTTATTGACGCACAAAAGTGTTCAACACTCGGTCCTAACGTCTAGTAACTTTTGTAGATGGTCTTGTTTTACTAGAAAAAATTCGCGCACTTGCATCTTTACGTACGGATAACACCAGCTGATTTGTCTACAGTCTCGTGATGCATGACCGATTTTTATGCGCGTTTTGGACGTATAAATGTGAGTTCTCGGATCGGAGTAAACGAGCGAGGATTAATCTACGTTCTCGACTCTTCGCTGTGCAGCTTGATACTACTGCGGGCTGCTGGTTCTGCGGTGACGGTAAACCGCCTCTCTCTCCTGCTCGCGCTCTCTCTCTCTCTTTCTTTCTCGATGTATGGTCCCTACACGAGTTTAAAACGTGTGTTCGTCAGAGCTGGCGAGGAAGTTAAGAAGAACGAAAAATAATAATATACGCTGACACATACCTTTCATGCGTGGGATTATGCATGTACATAACCGGTCCAGAGATTGTGTGATGGAAAGATCGGTAAGAGGCCAACGATCGATTTCTTCTTTATCGACGGGCTAAGCGATATATGGATTGAAACAAAATTTAAGAAAAAAAATGGAATTCATAAATATATAGGGTGTTTCAGAGCTTTGTGCGTAAATGTAGAATTAGATCGGGTTGAAATTTTGAAACAAAAAGCATTTCAGGATTTTTCGCTCAACTCGAAGACCCGATCAGTCGTTATCTGCCAATTTTAACGCGAATTGAAACTCTACAGGCGTTGGTCGAATCAAAAAGTATCTAACCTCTTTTCGACTCGGAATTTCATCCCGGGCTTGGCTCGAAATTTTGAATATCCACTCCTGGGGGACTTTCTGCAAGCTAGGCAACTTTTGCCGATCTTCACTTGTCTTTATTCAATAATCAGAATTACTGTAATTAAGGGAAAATGATAGGAGAATCGGTGTAACGTAAATCTTCGATTTCGTGTGCTTCCAGAGTGAAAAAAAAAGAATTACATCAGTCATGTTCGAAAAATTAACCCTCTGCGACACACATTTTTGTAGTCAACGAATTCTCATGAAAATTAGTGCTGGGTGTTTTTGAGGTCGCCGGTTACGAATCTATAGTCAGATTTGCCAAAATTCAATATGGCGGATCCAATACGCCGCGCCTGTATACCAGTTTTCATAAAAATTCAACAATTTCCCGGATTCTCGTACTGCATATTGGATCCGCCATGTTGAATTTCAAAAAAACCGTCCGCGAATTCGAAATCAGCGACCTCAAAAACCCCTGCGTACCGGTATTCGAACAGATCCAACAATTTTCCGAATTCTCTCACGCCATATTGGATCCGCCATCTTGAATTTTGGAAATCCGACGATAGATTCGTAATCAGCGACCCCAAAAAACCTTCTTGTATGAAAAATCATGAAAATACTCTTGAAACTTTCTTCAACAATGCATTTTTTCCAAAAAAAAGTACCCTCATCGAACGTACAAACAATTTGAACATAAACTTTGACCCCCCGACGCATAAAGATCATAAAATGCCAAAGAAAACCGGTAACATCGAATAAAACCTACTTCCGGATCGCAAAAACGTTTTTTTTCGAGAAAGTGGCTCTGCGAAATGTCACTATGGCGCAAAGGGTTAAGGTATAAAGACCAGAGGTACAGAGACGATCGTCGATGATTGAAATCAGCGAATGAATGACGAGTTGAGAGCACAGTGCTTCCGCTTGGATACTATAAACATTTATATACGTCACATAAGTACAATTGAACACCAAAGGGCAGCTAAAATTATTATTATTATTATTTTTGTTACGATTATCCTTATATCAGTGTTACTCTTTTCAATAAAAGTTGAATGGTATACGCTGCAGCGTTGTTCTGCATCGCACGTCCATCGATTTTACCCGCTCTTCTCTTTTACTTTTACACAAATACATTCTCTCTTAAATACAATATATATTTCGCTCTCTGTACAATATATATTATGTATACATGTATATATTATTATTGTTATTATTAAATAATATTGTTAATATTGTAGTATAGATATATATATATCACAATCTTGCGTTCGACGAATATACGTATCGTACACATGCACTCGCTTCTTTTTTTTTTGTATCTAAGCAATATATATATATATATATATTTATTGGGGTGTCCGTTATTTTTCGCGTTTAATTTTTCCACTGGAGTTCAGCTCGCAAATCGTTGGTTTATATCCTAAAAACAATGTTCGAAAAAAGATTTTTAATTGCCGTAAAAATTAACATGGGATTTTCGCGCTTGTTAGACTTCAAGATTTGTTCACGCTTACGAAATTCCTGATATTTTTGAAAGCCGTGCGTTTTGCTCAAACTGCAAAAAAATTCATAACACGTTTTTGTGCAAAATTTTTTCGAAAAACTTTGGCGACCGTTATAAAAATTTGCCCATCTGAAAATAATCATAGTCGAAGCACAATCAGTGGTCTTTTAAAATGTATCGAACACAGTAAGCGAGAAGAAAAATTGAAATTTAAAAAGTATCGTCATTTAGGCGGGGTTTGACAGCGTTTGAAATTCTTTTTTTAAACCGTATGTTTTCACTGTTAATCGGTATTTTGGAAAAGTGAAAAAAATGTTTAATTGGGAACCAACGGACACCGTCATATGTATGGACATATACATCTATATTACAGGATGTGACCCATTTGAGCGACTATTTTTTTTTCAAGTCTCGTATGAGAATTCGTTAGTTTTTCGTATTTGATGAGCCCTCCGAAAAGCTTCGGGGGACTGAACATTTTTTAGGGGTCGCTCAAGAATTTTGAAAATTCCGAAAATGGGCGAAATTCAAATGTTTTTTGTTTTCAGACATGAAAATTCCTGAGCCGCCTCTAAAAAATTTTTAATCCCTCGCACCTTTTTGGAGGGCTCGTCAAACACGAAAAACCAACGTTTTTTCATACGAGAGTCGAAAGTACTAAATACTCGGTCAAAATGAGCTGCACCCTAATGTATATCGATGTATATATATATATATATATATATATATATGAATTTATATACACACATAAACTAGAAAAAAAAAATAATTAAGCGAGAAGTAATGATAAAGATAATGCAGAGTGAAGGATACCGTCGTGTTTAATAAATAAATAAAAATAAATCGTTTGGTACGTAGCTCAAAAACTAGTATTCGATCGCGATAAATGCTCATTCGAAGTTTCGTGACGAAATTTTCAATTCCGCCACTCGAAGATTTGAAAAGCACATTTCGGGGGCGAAAATGGTGATGAATGACGAAAAGTAAATGTGTCAATGACAAGAATCGGCTCACACGCGATTGTCTTACACCGAAATTTAAAAATTATTCAACTTGTACTTTGTGAACGAGCACCGAATCGTCGAGTCAACGAATTCATTGAGAAGAAAAGAGAGATTTTGCGTTTTTTTTTTTCTTCGTAAAATCATACGATTACATCGGTATGGAGAAAAATAGATTCGTACCGTGCAAAGAACAAATTCGAAGGAAAAAAAAAAGTTCTTCTCAATGTTGTTTAAAAAATAAATCCCTCCCAGCATCAATTTCGCACATTAACGAAAATCAAACGAGTAAACGTTGTACTCCACTCGTAATCAGTCTTTTTCACCATAAATAAATTCGTGATAATTCGCATCGATAATAAAGCGACGGAAAGCTCTTTTTCTTTTTCAGCGTTGAAGAAAAATTAGGAACTGGCGATAGGACGACAAAATTCGTTTTTTTCCTTTGTTTTTGTGTCAGTTGTCACGTGGGTCCCGGAGATTCGATTGTTGCAAATTGTCAAATATACGCGCGAGTCGCTCGAATCGCGAAGGTCTATTTACGGCTTTTTTTTCCCGCACGATGTGAGATTTTCGAGAAGGACAGCGAAGAAAATAGTGACGATCGTGGACATCGCCCTCGTCGGGTTTTCTCGCTCGCGAAACACGAATGAAAAATATTCCGCGCGTCCTTCTCGCGACAATAATCAGGAGACAAAAAATATGCGATCAACTTCGGAATGTCGGAGTTGGAAATATCGCGTTTCGAAAAATTGGCGCGGCGAAGCTCGAGTGTCGTAAGCCTGCTCGAAGAAATATATTTTCGAAAAAATCCGGAAGAGAAAACGGTGCCGGTACTCTTTCGGATGTTTCCTCCAAAATCGGAGATAAACGTGCTTTCGTATCACCTGAATCGAAGGAGCTATTTTGAGATGAAGTGAAACTCGAATCGGACGCTTGAAATCGTTGATCGCGTTAATTTCGAAAAAAAAAAAACGTTTCGCGCTCTTCGGGTTTGGCAAGCGGAGGGCGAGAAACTTTTTAAACCGCGAAAATCTAATGTACTTTTGAAAATAACCGGTTCGATTTTCGAAATTTCGCGTCAGGTAGATGTTTGGTGCAGCAGGGCGAATTAAGTTTCGCCGCACCTTGAACGCCTGTTTAGCCAGCCGAATGGGGCGAATAGGACTGAAAAACGCTTTGAGAATTCATGCCATTCTGATTGCCGATAAAATTGATTTTTTTTGCTGCACCGTCGATCCGAAATTGACTCGTTTCCGGCACAGAGAGCCTCGGTTTCGATACAAACGATGTGAAAAATACAGCGCGAGGCACGAGAAACAAAAAAAACACGACGTCGGACACTCGCCTTGCGCTCGCCCAGTCAATTTCACACTCGTCCGAAATCGTCTTGTTTCGTCCTTAACGCTAGATTTACCGGACCAGTCGTTTTGACCGGTCGTGCAGTTTTAGACGAGGCTGCTGCCTTTCTCTTTTCTCGTGTTTCTCTTTTCCGCTTCAACCTCCCATCGATCAAACAAGATCTCTCCAATTATGCGAAATGGATCTTAAGGCGATGTGTTACATCCGTAAATCGAATCTTAGAAAAATTCTCCGGCAAAATCTATAAATCGGATCGGTTTGAAATTTGTTGTGGGTATTCAGTGATATAGCCCGGAGGGACTGACGATTTTAGAATTTCGAAATTTTGAAAATTTTTTCACTCCACAAAACATTTTTTTTGAAAAATTTCGAAATTGCGAAATCGTCATTCCCTCCGTGTTGTGTCACTAAATACTCACAAGAAATTTCAAATCGATCCGATTTATAGATTTTGCCTGAGAATTTTTCTAAATTTCGATGGGGGAGGGGGTATCCTCCATGGCCTTAACCCTAGATTCACCAGGTATCTAAATGTACCTTTGATGGAAATGGCGATGTTTGAATAGCTGGTAAATGTAGTGTCAACCACGGAACATCCGGCGGAACAAAGAGTCTTTGTTTCTCCTTCTCAAAAATTTCTCCTCTCAATACTCCTGATCTCAACAAAATTTCACGGTACACATCTTTCTTCCAAAACATCCCGTCTTATTGCTTTGATTTTCAGCCGTCAAGACGCCAATCAAGTTGCGCCTCTTTCCCAAATTCGGTCGAGATCGGTATAATCGAGAAGAAAGGTGTTTGAGAATGAGGAAACGAAGGGAGACGACGTTTTTTCACCGTCCAATCAGCTGTCGAGTATTCCGACGTTGTTTACGAGAAGAAAAACAAGTCGCGCTGCGATTCTTCTTCTCCCTTTCGAGTAGATTCGTCCGATTACGGTCTAAATGATAATTTCACACTAGTCGCGATGATTCCGGATGACGATATCGTTTCAATGTCCGATTGGTTCGAAAAATGATAGCTGTTTCTCTGAAGAGCGTTCGAAAGTGTTGCTGCTTGAATGAAGAACGAAATGGCTGTACCTTCGATAACGCGTACGGGCCCGTATATTCAATTCAATGAACGATCTTGTCGTTGTGGCAGTATAGGTATTACAGTGGCAGCTTGATTTCACAGAGTATTCAACTCGTCCGATCAAAAGGATAAAATATCGCCCGATCGTCGAAGAACGATTCGGACTGACGGTCATTTCCTTCTCCTTCGAATATTTTCCTCATTTTCTTCTTTGTTAATTTACACTATTATGGTCGAGTGCAATTTGTCAGTGCACGCACATCCTAGATTTTGGCGTCCCCGTTGCGCGGCAAACGTTTCACGACAGTTTCTACATTTTCCCCGATGAAACGTGTTCGCTGATTTCCGCGATTCTCAGTCGCCAGACTGACTCGGCGTTTTCCCGCTCAACGTCTGCTCGAACAAACCCAAAGCGCGGTGCACGAATTCGTATTGCTCGGCCGTTTGAATCATTCCACCTCGGTCGTATCTGGGCAAAACGAAGAGATCCAATTTCAACGAATTCTTTTATTTTTCGGTCTCATTTTCGAGAATCGATCGAAAATTTTCGAAGAAAACCTGTTCTTTCGAAAATATTCCGACAGCTTCTTTCACTTTGTGCTTTTTGAATTTAAAAAACCAAAGCTTGTTCCGTTTAACGGCACTTTTCCATTCCACGGTCTTGAAAAAAATTGCAAGAAAAAGAGAATCTCGAAATACCGACGAATCATTTTAGCACAAAGAGAAACAAAGTTTGGCGATTATTTTGACGGCTTTTATTTTTTTCAGCGATTTTTTAATAACTTTTTGATGTGGTTCTTATCCGGACCGGACATCCGGATGACCGGACTTTTGACGAAATTTTTTGTTAGCTGGCAGATTTTTTATAGAATCGTTGACAATTACGATTTTCGATTTTCACTGATCCGCAGAGGGATTAAATTTTGAATGTCGCGTATTATTTACCTCATTTGACAGAGTATACCGAGCACATCGACGTTTCCGTCTCTCGCTAGCTGCGTCATTCCCGTCGCCAGCGCGATGAAACATCCGGTCCGTCCTATACCAGCGCTACAATGAACGACAACAGGTCCTGGCAGAGAATTAACTTGAGCCGCGAGACCCACAAGCGCGTCGGAAGATTGCGGCACTGCGTGATCGGGCCACGAATCGTACCTGCGCGATTGAGAAAATCATATTTTCGTTAATTCGCTATAAAATAATCGCGCAATGTTCAAAATTCTTTTTTTCAAATGCTCCCAATTTTGCGGACATTCACAAAACTCCATGAAAACATTTCGTACTTTATCCTCGACATGAGTGTTCTTCGAATAATCGAATTTCGATGTGAAAATATCTCTACTCAATAATACTTTTTTAATCAATTTTTCGGAAAATTTTGCACAAACGGAAAAAAATCGATCTGAAAAAAGTGTTCAACGCGTCATTCGAAGAAAATCGCCTTTTTTTCGTTTTTGACGATTTTGGCCAAAAATGTGCCGAAGCTCAATAGAATATTATTTGAGATGGCTGACAATTCGACGCCGCATGTTTTTGGAGGAAAAATAATCACGTTTCGCGATGATTCACTGTGAGAATGAACCGGCACTTTGAGCAAAGGGGAGGAGGAAGAAATGTATCAAAGTTCGAATTGGATCGCACAATTTTTCGTAATCATTGAGTGCTTCATTGCGTTTATGATGTTTCGCGTACCAGTAATGTGTTATCGATCGTCTTTCACCCTCGTGCCTAATCTCCAAATCTCGCACGGTATAACCGTCTCTGTTGTCGATCGAGTTGAGGATAACGGTGAACGAACCGGCCTGAATTCGGCTGTTAACTTCGAGGGGAAAGTAAACATCGCATTTTGTCTTTGAAGCCTCGAAGAGTTTCGTTATCATGACGATCGCCGTTGCTCTGTCCATCCATATCATTCGCCAAAAGTCTACTATCGTGTGCGACAACGGCCCTTGGGTCGCGATGTAACGGCATTCTTCACCGTCGTATCCCTAAAAAAAAAACAATAAAACACATTAATCTTGCGATAAACCCCACGACGAGATATGGCAACTTTGGTCCATCTACGATCTCAGAGATTTTCACGTTTGAAATAAATAACAAAAAATGAGATCGAAACGAAAGAACAAAATTAAAAAATCTACTTTTTTCGGGGAATTTTTATTCGATATCATCGAGCGAGCTTAGCAAAGTATCGAGGTGCTTTTCGAATGGCATTTCATGACCCATTTGATAAAAACTGAGACGCGAATTAAGGCGATGTGTTACATCCGGAAATCGACGCTTAGAAAAATTCTCCGGCAGAATCTACGAATCGGATCGATTTGAAATTTGTCGTGGGTATTTAGTGATACAGCCCGGAGGGACTGACGATTTTAGAATTTCGAAATTTTGAAAATTTTTTCACTCTACAAAAAAATGTTTTTGAAAAATTTCGAAATTGCGAAATCGTCATTCCCTCCGTGTCGCGTCACTAAATACTCACAAAAAATTTCAAATCGATTCGATTTATAGATTTTGCCTGAGAATTTTTCGAAATTTCGATGGGGGAGGGGGTATCCCCCGTGGCCTTAAGGAAAATATTTCGAGGATCGGAAAAGTTTGATTAAATAAAAGTATAATTTGTGAAAAGTAGAATCAAAGTTTTGGCTATTCGAGAATTGTCACTCGGTATAGAGTAGAATTTTGCGTGAAATAATTCATTTTTGTCGGTTTTACGCGCTCCATCGTGCTTACCTTTATGTAATTAGCGTTGATGTAACTCGCGACGGGATCTTCGATCCCCGCAAGAACGACCCTCGATTGTTCGTTCGGCAAAACGCCGGAATAACGATTTTTGACTCCCGAACCGAATATGTCGACTTTTTCGGGCACGTTTAACGGAACTTCCCAAAATTCTTTGTGCAGCGATACGGGATCCTTGATCGCTTTTTTCAATTGCGTGCGGGACAAAACGTTGCCGGCGCTCAGTAAAAATTCTTCGGCAGTGCATTCGCGCATCGGCGTCACCATGTGCGGGGGACTCTCCGGTGCTGGCGCAAGCTCGATCGTTAAACTCGCGCTCGAGCCACGACGTTCGAGAAGACCTTTAGCTTTTATACGTATCGGCTCTGGTTTTCGTTCCGGTGTCGCCACTGATAAAACCTTGAATCCATCAAATTTGGTATAATTAATTCATTAATTTGATTTAAATGCAAAGTACAAATTTTTTTTTGCTTTCCCCTTATTCTCACCCATCTAATCGTTTTATTAGCTTTCGCGGTCTCGGATAGAGGCTAGAAATTTTTTTTCAAATCTACCCTCAGCGACATTGCCTTTAAGAAGGTTGACGTTTTGAAAAAAATCGATTTTTCAATGTTAATTTGTTCATCCAATTTTTTGTTAAAGAAACGAGCGTCAGGAATGTTGAATTTGAGGAGATTAAAATTTTCGAAATTTGCGAAATTTTCATAATTTGTGGAAAACATCATCATTTTGAGAATATAATATACATTCACGTGCGTTTTTGCGATCGTAGAATTTGTAATATCCAGAAATATGGATAGAATTTGTAGAAACAAAGAAAAATCAAGAATCGGTAAAACATCGAATCAAAAATCGTCGCTAGTTCGTTCATCTCTCGTTGATACATCCGGTTTACTGTAATGTTTTTGTTCGTGCAAAATGTGTCATCGACTTTATCTTCGTATTTCGAGTTTTATTGATTATTTTTGAGTATTTCGTTGTTTTTCGACTTATATATATCGATTTTTGGGAAATTTCCGTGTATATAATAATATTCGAGGATATTAACGTACCTCTGGCAATCCAGTAGTTTGGGATACCATTTCCGTGGGTTTGGCCGATATCGATGGTTTAACGACCGTTCGTTTAATCCATTGCGCCTCTATCGGATGCTCCTTGAAACTTTTGCCCGGTGGATCCAGCGATGCTGGACCCACGGCTCCCTCTTCGACCAGCCCTCGCCTATCTCCATCGCCCGATTTGTGCTTTTCACTCGACATTTGCCTCTTCAGCCATAACAGAAACTAAACGGGAAAATACACTCTTATTCGTGAGAAAAAAGAAAACTCATTTTTGAAAAAACGTTTTCGTGATTTCAATCTAGTTTTCGTTCGATTTAACCGAGTTACAAAAATAATTTTATAACTTCAACACGCTTGAGGATGAAACTTTATATTCAACTCGTTTTTGCGCTTCGTTGATTTGTTTACGAGAAAGGAAGAATTCTGAAATACAGAATTAAAAAAAAAACAATGCTTTTCCAGATTTGCAAAAATCAAAATGGCCGAGCGGCGTACGAAAAATATCGTCGATTTTCTCCGAAAACTGGTAAACGCGAGATTTTGATTTTCAAAAATGCGAAATCACGAAAAGCCCTGCGCGAAAGCCATGTTGGATTTTGATTTTTGCAAAACTGACGGCAGATTCGTAACCAGCGAGCTCTGAAACTTTCCCGCATGTTGCGCTTGATGAGAATTCGTCGATTGGGAAAATGTGCGCCGGAAAGGGTTAAAAAGAGATTCATTGCGAAATTACCAGAAAAGTGAAGAGAACGGCGCCGGTAAGAGCGCAGAGGACAACAGGAAAGGGCAATTCCCAATCTATCCATGACAAAGCGGCTGTAGAGCTGACCTCCTGACCGGATCGTGCACCGAGCTGAGCAGCTTGTAGATCCATTCCAGCATCGTCCAGTCCTGTAGCGGACTGTCGGATCCTGCATTATTTCAATCAACATGAAATATTGTTTCGATCCAGGCAAGATTCGAGGTGTGATGAGATTCCACGTTATCCAAAAATATTCATATCGCCGGTGTGAATATTACAAAAAAATTAATTCTGCTCAAAGATTGTACAAAGCACTTTGAATATTACCGAATTACTGATTCTAATAATGGTGGTTTCATGCGCTACCAATTACGGGAACTCGGCAAAATTACTGTTCAAGTAGGGACTGAGGAAAACGACGAGTAAAATAAACGATTTTCCACGGTTAGAGGCGATATTCCATCGACGGAGCTTTTCGTGCATTTTTTTTTCTCTGATAAAACTACAAATTCAGTGTTTCCCATTGCTACCTCATAATTTTTTAATTGCCACATTTGGCAGACGGTCGATTAAACTTGTCGTCACTGGATACTTCCAGCGGGAGTTTTGCTGGAGTGGCAAAAATAACCAATGTAAAAATGTGTCTGTAAAGGCTGTCCCTCGCTCCCTCTCACGGTCGCTCTCTGTCTGCGCGTTCGTGTGCTTACAGCTCGAGAAGCATTTATTCGATTCACGTGATTCTTTTTCAAATCCACGACAGGATTTTAGTACGTTAGGTGGCATAAGGAATAAGCGTTAAATAAAATGATGTATAAAGATAGGAAAAAAGTTTGCACTTCGAGCGCGGTTCCTAAAACGTTAAATATAGAACGACATCATACGGTTAAAGATCACGTGGACCAGAAAGATGTACAAAAAACTTCGCGTAAGCAAATATCTGTCCGCAACGTTTGAGAAGGTTGAAAAATGTGAAAAAATCATATCGGAAGTTCCCGGTATGTCGATATCAGACGACAACAATATGGAGATGTTATCAACGGAAAATTTTTGGAAAATCTTTTTTTTTCACACGAAATAAATTTATAATCGTTTCCAAATGCTCATAAAATTTTTTTGTTTATAATTATGCTCTAAAAAAATTTCGGATCCGCCGAAACCGATCGCCGAGCCATGAAAAATTGACCACATTTTGCGAATTTCGAATTTTCAATTGATAGAATTGAAAAATTGAATTTTCAATTCATTACAACGTAATAGATGTAATGTACTATGCATAATATTTCTTTAATATCTTTCGCATTGCCGACTGGCGTCGTGAAATTAAAACAGTAAATTCTTGACGAAATGCATCATTTCCAAAGTATCTTGACGTGCTAAACATGACTCTTTCGTCCGGATGAAGCCGAAACTTTTTATTCTCACATAAAAAACAAATTTTTCAGAAAAATTAGCCAAAAACGGCCCCATTTGTGTTTTTTTTTGCAATATTGATACTCAACAGCCGTTGTCGGATTTTGATTCTTTGATCCTGCGAGATTGCACTGCTTTTCTTCGAATATTGTACCAAAAAAAAACATTCGATTTTCGATTATCACCGCCACGTATCTATCGCTAGTTCGGGAACACTTGTATGGGAATTTTCTCATAAAGTTGCGTTTTTTCAAAACAGCTGACTGTCGGAAGTTTAAATAGTTAGCAGTACCTTTTTACCGTCACGATCGTGACGTAACTACCTTAACACTGGATTTACCAGACCAGTCGTTTTGACTCGTCGTGCAATTTTAATTGAAAATAAACGTTATATTTTCTTCCAATTGATTATAAATAATACAGAATTTAGCAGGGGCGATAAAACACAAAATAATCGTCAAGCTTTAATCGTCAAAGCGGTCGTTTAACCGCTCTGATTGGTTCGGTAGTAAAGATTTTATTTCGCTTTTCGCGTCGCAAGATTCGACAATTTTTTATGTATCGACGATGGAATCTTTCGGTCGGTGCGAGCTTTTTAAAAAAAATCAGATATTACCTGTGGTGAGACCGTGCAGACATCACCTCGGCAGCCGGCAGCAAGGAGACTGGCAGCACCGTTTCAGCTTGCCACCTTTGCTCCGTTATTAAGTAGATTCTGTCCAGAGAAACCGAACGCTCGTTATCCCTGCTGGAAGCTTCATCGTCGCGGAGGTCGCTTATGTAGCTGTGAGTCAAGGGGGTGCCGGTGCCACCTAAGAAACGAGCGAGTGAAAAGACAAAAACCGTATGAATCTCGCGCCGCAAAATATCAATTTGAAAAGATGCACAAATTTGAAGGACATTAATTCTTCCCGCCGAAAAGCAGGGAGAAGCTGGGTAACGTCGCATTTGTTATTTTACAATTTTGAACGTTTGCGCCAATCGTCTTTGCGGGCGTTGCGCACGACGTCTACAAAAATGTGAAAAAGAATAAGCCTGCGAAATATTCAATGAAAAAAACATTGGGAAAATTCGTATTTTCGGGCCTCGTATTATTATTATCATTGATTCTCCGAAATGTTTTTTTTTTTCAAAAATCTTTCGAAATAATAATAAGAGATAATAAGAGAGTGTTGACGGGAATTTCTTTGATTTTATGTAGAGTTTCGAGTCGATTTGCTTGCCGAAATTGTTTGATCGTAAAAATTGTCTCGGTTACGTGAAAACTGCGATAGAAGACGGAGGAAATGTTTTCCTTTAACGAACAGCGACATACGCGTAGTAAAGAGTCATTGAAATGGGATTTTGTCGAACAAAGAAAGGACAACGTTCAACCGCGATGACATCCGAGATCGCGTGATTCACGAGGGATAAACAATAATAATAACTTCAACGAGGTAGATTTACCGAGCGTTCACATCGTTCCGTTATTAACCTAAAAATCATTTCTCAATATTGCCCCGGCATCGATAATACGCGCCGTCGATCGTTGGGAATTATATCGCTCGATCACATTTCGCCTTCGTCTTATTCATATTTCGCAGGATATTTGTCGCACGAGGCAACAACGAAATAAAAGAGTGTAACGGTCGTGAGAGAAAAACAAAAAAAAACCACGTAGACCGTTACAGCGAAAAGCTTCGCAATTTGGATGAAAAAAGAAAAAAAAATACCGTCGAAACGTATTTTTGTACCACGCTTTGAACCAACAGAATGATGAATTGGAACACGAATTTAAACGCCGGAGATTACTTTTTTATTTATCACCGTAGTCCGCAGGAAGTAAACATCGGTCTAATTTTATGAACGGAACTTGCCTGGGAATACATATAGCGCGAAAAGCGGCGGCGTCCGCGGGGTGGGGGAAGCTCGAAAGCATGCACCAATCACGGGAACCGCTGCGCAGCTGTTCTCTACCGATGAATGATGAATTCATCGGACGCGAATCGGAAATGGCAATGAATATACTTTTGCCAGACTGCTGGACGCGTACGCAGTCGCGCGGGGTCTTTTTTTTTTAATTCCAGTTCTTTTTTTATATTCCCGTGTGTCTCACCGGCTGACGATGAATCGGAAAGCAAAAGCGCGCATTTTTTTCATGCGGATGTATGCTATCATCGCGGACGAATCGTGCGTATGATAAACGAGAACGAACTACATCCTGTTTTGTTTTTTTTTCATTCTCCTTTTTTGCCGGACACGACGAAACGTCTGATGACCCGGATGCGCGTAATATATGCATCTCTCTTGTCGCGTACACTCACGGATGGACGTAAATAATTCATTTAAACGATATCGGCGTTTCGATCTTGTTATATCGCTCGACGATCGAATATCCGCGTAACAGAACGATAATAACAATGATGATAACGCGATTGAGATCAGTCTTTTTTTTGTAAATTAATAATCATGCGTTCGGATCTTCAAAATTCGACCTCACGAAGGTCTTCGATCATTATCACTCGCGTCGGCGGAAAAAATCATTGGATTCGCGTTTGTCACGAAAAGTTCATGAAACTTTGACTCTTGTGGCTCTCGAACGATAACGAAACGCTATTTGGTTCGAGAATGTAGAATGAGCTCGAAATTTCCATCGTTGGAATAATGCAATGTTATTATGATTACATTTTTTTTATCATCAGCGACGCGCGATGTCGCTGGAAATACTTTCGCAATTTCCGAAATCCCGACGAGAACGTTGAAGGAAATTTGATAAAAATTGCGAAAAAATTCGATCGAAATGTTGAAAAAATTCGTATTCTCGTTACCGTTCTCTCGATCGTTGGAGGTAGGATGAAATGCAGGATGATAAAAAATCGAACGGAATGCCAATTAAGGTAAAGCGAATGAAGACAAAGTTTGCGAAAAAGAGATCGAATTCCTTCGAACGCAACTTCGCACGTGAGGCGATCTAATTTTTCGGTCTTTTGCACAAGTATATACATACACATATATGTTTTTTCGGTCGTAAAAAGAGCAATAAATGAATTCGCACCTTTGACGATTAAGGCGTGAGCCAGCAGAATTATAACCGTCTGCCTCAAGTAAATGTGAATTCTGTACCCTTTCGATATCCACATGGTACACATTTGCACTAAATACAGCATGATTGTAACCTCAAAATTGTTAAATTCGTCGAAGGAATCACTCGCGCAAACTCCGCATTCGAACTGCGCGTGAATCGAAGAGCAAAGAAACAGTTTGAGCCACGAGGCAGTGTGAGAGCCACCGACGAGATTATCGCCCCTGGAGAGAGCAGTTGAAAACTAAACTGCCTCGGGAGAGCACAACTTTGAGCAGCACAACACCGAGGAACGACGGTTTGTCGCTTGGTGGGGGAAATTTAGCCGGCCAATCGCCTTGCAACGTGAATGAATGAAAACGATACACTCTACCCACAGCTCTCTTGGTACTTCCGGTTTGCGCTATGTTTGTAGCGGAAGATCAAAGGGGAAATCCGAGACGGGCGGAGAAAAAGAGGAGGAAAAAGAGAGAGAGACGCGGACAGACAGACGGGGACATGTTTTTTTTTAATTTCGTGCACGTAATAATTCCTCTCATCAGGATCGTTACAGAAATCATTAAATCCCGTTGAGGCGACGTATCAAACGCTTCGGCCGCTTCGAAATTTCCGAATCTATTTTTTCCAAAGAATTACGAATAATCACGCTCGAATTTCATCAGCTTGTGCACAATCGTGGCAAAAAGCCCAGCTTCCGTCTAGTTGGAAATCTTTACAGTTTTCGAGAAATATTTCGCGTATTTTTGCCGTAAGAAGATCCACGCGGAACTCCGTGACTCAATAAAACAACTTTCTGCTCTTTTTATCGTCAAACACAAATTGAGACCCAACGATTTTTGTCATTAAAATTTGGTGCATAGTATTCGTTTAGATTATTTGGTGATTATCGAGAATTTTAAACGATTATTGTACATAAATCATCTGCTAGCAAGTAGAAGCAAAAAAACAAAATAAGTCTTTCATCGTGTACGACACCACCATTACTAACCGCGAAAAACAAATTTTTCACTTTTATTTCTGGATTCATTTTTGACCGTATATGAAGTTTCGAAAGAATATCGTCGGGTTTTTAAACGGATTTATTGGTTTTACATTCAATAAGAATTTTTCGTCCCCCTTCACCGATGCTGCTTATCAAATAGAGCTTTTTTATGCCATAAACCGAGCTCATAACATCTCTGCCATACTTTGCCTGCTGTTCCATCAAAATCAAAAACTTATTAAAGTTTTTTCGATAGAAACTTGCACGGTTACAGCTGTACAAAAATTAAAAACAAAAAAACCAAATTTATCCAGTTGCGAAATAAAATTCTTTTTCTCAACTTTTTCATTTCATTATTAATGGAATTGCTTTTTTATTCCTCAAACTTTCCGAAATACTTTTACTAACAGTGTAAAAATTTTTCTCTGCATCATCTTCGCTTTTTTAATCTTTCTTCATTTTTTAGCTGTATTTTTCATTAAATTCGTGAAAAATTTCGACCGAAAAAAAAGTAAACCATGCGAATGTAGCATCACTGAAAAAAAAATTGTTTCACGTGCTCAGAAATTCACGTAAGCTTCGCAGTGACGTAGATGCGAATATATTACATAATTATAATGCAATACAAGTATTTATGTAATATATGTGTATAAAATAATAATAGAGCTAAAAAGTTACGAAAAAAGAGTGTTCCCTCAGGAGGACTGGAAGAAATTATTTTCCTCTTTTATTTCCAATACACATTCATTTTTTTTTTTTCCAAAATACACGACAATTTCTACCGGGTCCGTTCACCGAATAATGACTCGCTGCAGTAGTTCATCGAATAAATGATTTATCATGGAGATTAATAATTAAAGACATGCCCCTCTTTTTTTCATTTTTTCGCAGCGATATTAAAAATGCGAATGGTTTTTACCCTCCGCCGATAGTTTATCGATCTCGAATATCCTACATTATAATTACGAAAAATGTTGAATCGTTCGAGCAAACGAATTTACGATTGCAGCATCCAAAAAATCAATGCAAAAAAGTCAAACCCAAAAATATTTTTTAATTACCGTGGTAGATGACGGCGTCGATACACTGGGGCATCTTGACGAGATTTAAATAATTTTTGCCAAGATACCGAGTCCCTTTACCGAATAATGTTCCACTGCGGTTATTCATTAAACGTTTATTTAAACAATTTATCATAAAGATCAATCGTTAAAGATGCTGGGTTCTTTATTTATGATTATAATGCTCCTGCGAGCCTCTGGATGTCTTATTATTTTTATCCGACCCACGACGTGTTTCCATGGTGATGAAAAACCGTGAATTTCAACGAGAGGAACGAGGTCTCTCCGAACGCGTCATATCTCGTCATCACGCCGCGAGAAAATATCAGAGATGTGAGTCAGCCGACACACACAGTAGACCGGAAATCGTCGGCGTATATTTACACGCATCTTGTTATTTCGCATCGTCGGATCGAATCCTCGAAACGATATTTATTTTCCACAGAACGAAATAAATTTCCTCACGTCTCCCATTCATTCTCGGGCTTTCCTCATCCCTCAGCGACGTTTTATGATATTTTCCTCTCCGCACCGAGCTTAGGATCGAAAGATATTTTCGCGAAAGCCAACTTCGATTTTATTCACACCGAAAATAAAAAAAAAATCGTGAATCACGATCGAATAAAAACAAAATTATTTTCCAGGTGATGCGATGTTCGTTCAATCATAGTTATTATTATTTTTATTATCACCACCATGATCATTATCGACGAATTATTATAATTTCGAAAAAAAAAATTCCAAACTCGTTATTTCTTTGTTTTTGCGATGAGAGCGATGGTTTTTTTTTTTCAAGACCAGTTTTATAGATCATACAGTGTTTTAAATTGTCGTACTGCGTGAGAACGTTTTTTTTTTTTCGCTCACTGCACACACGGATTTTCCATGAGGAAAAAGCTGTGGGGCTCGACGACTGACATTTCGAGAGGCAAGAATCATACTGACGGAGTCTGCTCTGAGAGTGTAAAGGGTGCGTGCGCGCACGCATGGTGTCAAGACGCAACCCCTCTTGTAAAAGTTGTGTGAGTGCGTGTAAGAATGGACGAGCCGTTTCATTCATCCTCCTCTGTTATCTCGACTATCGCACTGCTACCAAGAGCCTCGCTCTCACGTAAGCGTATCTCGTTTTCGCGCGGATACAGATATATATATATATATATATGAGATTGCTCTCGTATCGTCGTAAAAATACTCGTGTGTGTACACGAAAGTGCGTACTCCACTGTGATTGGCCTCCGAAAAAGCTGGCGACGTAGGCGTCCGTGAATCGAGCTGCGAAGCTTTTCACGCATCCCCGATTCTTTTATTGTACTTTCTTTTATCGCCGAATCATTTTTCGACCAGATGAGCTACGAGATTTCTTTTTACTTTTTTTTTATTTCTTTTGAGAAAACGACGGGGTTTTCGCGTGAAACGGGATCGTGTCGAAACTCGCAGGGTTCGTATCGTCGATTTTTTCAAAATCGACGATACGAACAGCGAGAGGAGCCACGAGATTTTTCGTTGAAACGAAAAAAATTGATAATTTAATAATACCGGATAATTTTGTAACGCGATGAGGAAAAAAATGCGTTACCTCGCGAAATAGAGGCTTATTCAAATTCATGTGGTGTTCGTATGCGTCATTGTTTTATTGTTTTTTTTTTATCGCCGAATCATTTTTCGACCAGATGAGCTACGAGATTTCTTTTTACTTTTTTTTTATTTCTTTTGAGAAAACGACGGGGTTTTCGCGTGAAACGGGATCGTGTCGAAACTCGTAGGGTTCGTATCGTCGATTTTTTCAAAATCATATTTCGTCGCCGCAAAAAATTTCCAGCGAGACGAGCCACGAGATTTTTCGTTGAAACGAAAAAAATTGATAATTTAATAATACCGGATAATTTTGTAACGCGATGAGGAAAAAAATGCGTTACCTCGCGAAATAGAGGCTTATTCAAATTCGGGTGGTGTTCGTATGCGTCATTGTTTTGTTGTTTTTTTTTTATCGCCGAATCATTTTTCGACCAAATGAGCTACGAGATTTCTTTTTACTTTTTTTTATTTCTTTTGAGAAAACGACGGGGTTTTCGCGTGAAACGGGATTATGTCGAAACTCGCAGGGTTCGTATCGTCGATTTTTTCAAAATCATATTTCGTCGCCGGAAAAATTTACAGCGAGACGAGCCACGAGATTTTTCGTTGCAACGAAAAAAAAAGCCTCTCTGGTGGAACTGTCGTGAACTTTACAGTTCGTATTATCTGAATTTTTTTATCCGCCTTAATAATTTAATGATTCCGAATAATTTTGAAACTCGATGAGGAAAAAAATGCGTTCCTCGCGAAATATTGTTTTACTGTTGTTTTTTTATTGCCGAACAATTTTTTCGACAAGAGCTATGAGATTTAAAAAAAAGGGTCTCCGGCTGAATAGAATAACTACGAAATTTGTCGTAGTGTGCGTTGTTTTATTTTTTTTTTATTTTTACGGAAGCGTGGAGGCAGACCAGGAATAAGTTTTTTTCAATATTGAAATATCAGTAGAGATTTGTTTAATACGCGTGGAGTTGAAGGATGCACAGTAGACCGAAAAAACAGAGTTATTAAAAAAACGTTTACATAACAATTCCTTCCCCATTTTTTGGAAGAATTCATCGTGCCCGAAATGTTTTTTATTTGAAATTACGACAAAATAATATGATGAATTTTCGTTCGAGACAAAACAGGTGCTCAAAAGCCACAGATAATAATTAGCGTCTCAGGGGGTTGCCCGAAATATTTATCACCGAAGAAAATTCATTTCTTAATTTCTCCCGACATTTTTCGAAAAGATTTATGGGTATATAGCCGTCCCTTTTTGTTGGGTCTTTCGTTTCTGACAGTAAAGGTTTCCACGAGGGTTTTCATGGGACTGGCGAGGGTCGTAAATGACCCGTCTCAAAAGACAGGATATAGAAGATGCAACCGTCGGACTACAGAGAAAGCTCGCGCGAGAGGGTTGATTCATTCATACGGACCAGTGGCTACATCCCCGGAATATTTATCAGAGTATCTGTATCGCACGATGTTTCGTCAAAGCACGATGGGACTTTGCGATGGCCTGAATATTCGATATTTACGTAAGCGTACATTGTCAGCCTTCCGTTTCGACCCTGCGACAACCCTTTTGCAACATTGGAGCCCCGTAATGAAAAAATAATTCTCCGTAAATGAGATTTTCAAAACTAAAAATAAAAAACACTGTTGAAACACTAAACTATAAACTGGTAACACTTAAAAGACCACTCACGGTAATTATTGTATTTTGTTCATTAATAATTATAGACTACGATATTTTCCATCGATTTTTCCACCTCTGTTTCCAAAAAAAAAGAAAAAAAAACATTCAAATGTCAGACTCAAAAACGTTCAAAGTCGAGAACAAAGCTGATCGTAAAGGTCTACTTCTGAAAAAACAGGGGAAAAAGCACAGTCTTATCAGTGACAACTGTCTCGAAAAAAAATTTGAAAATTGAGCATAAGCAAGCAGAAATTACGTAAGCGTACATTGTCCTTCCGTTTCGTCCCTACGACAGGCCTTTTGCAACATTCGAATCGCGTAATGAAATAATAATTCTCCGTAAATGAGATTTTCAAAACTAAAAATAAAAAACACTGTTGAAACACTAAACTATAAACTGGTAACACTTAAAAGACCACTCACGGTAATTATTGTATTTTGTTCATTAATAATTATAGACTACGATATTTTCCATCGATTTTTCCACCTCTGTTTTCAAAAAAAAAGAAAAAAAAACATTCAAATGTCAGACTCAAAAACGTTCAAAGTCGAGAACAAAGCTGATCGTAAAGGTCTACTTCTGAAAAAACAGGGGAAAAAGCACAGTCTTATCAGTGACAACTGTCTCGAAAAAAAATTTGAAAAATGAGGATAAGCAAACAGAAATTACGTAAGCGTACATTGTCCTTTCGTTTCGTCCCTACGACAGGCCTTTTGCAACATTCGAACCGCGTAATGAAATACGCGTAATGAGATTTTCAAAACTAAAAATAAAAAACATTTTTAAAACACTTAACTATAAACTGGTAACACTCAAAAGACCAATCACGGTAATTATTATATTTTGTTCATTAATATTTATAGACTATGAGATTTTCCATCGATTTTTTCCACCTCTGTTTCCAAAAAAAAAACATTCAAATGTCAGACTCAAAAACGGCCAAAGTCGAGAACAAAGCCGACAGTAAAGGTCTTCTTCCGAATGACAAAGTGACGCGAGGACGAAAATTGAGGAGTGACGAGCGAAAAACGAGGTGGGGAAAAAAGCACAGTCTTATCAGTGACAACTGTCTCGAAAAAAAATTAAAAAAATGAGGATAAGCAAAAAGAAATTCGTCGTTATGTCGCTACGAATATATAGTGATAAAAGATTCGTTATTGCGTCATTCTTGAATTCTCGAGAGTCGTTAACACACTTATGCCCACCTGGTTTTTCTGGACATTTTGCCGCGTGGGTGTTTCACCCTTAACGTAACGGCTCTGATGCGAAAAAGAAATATCTGGAAATAACAGCTTGGGCAAAGTCGCGAAGAGCGACGAGAAGAATCATCGCCGTTGCCGTGGCCGAGCGACTTTAAAATTGAATTTTACAAAAAAAAATACGATAAAGCTATTTTACGGATAAGAAAAAAAAGTTTCCTCGGAAACTTTGTAATTATTCGTTGACACTTTTGTAATTTTATTTTCATCGTCAATTTTGTCCCCACATTTCGCGCAATTGAATTATTGGAACATCGATAAAATCAAAATATCGAAAAAAATGCCGGTGAAATTTTGAAATAAAAATCTCACTTGCCGAGCTTCCGCGTGAGGAACAGTTGCAACTTTGATTTCGCGTCTGAAAGAGTCGAAATACAGGAAACGATGAAAAGAAAAGATCAAGAGGGTTCGATAGTGCGCACACAGATTTTGTTTGACACAAAAAAAAAGGAAATAAAATTCAGCGAATATTTGAATACGAAGAGTGTATCGTGCGATTCAATTGCGAGCCAAGTTCCTTTCCCAAACGAGCCAAAATGTTTTCACGAATTTAATTCGTAAAAATATTCAATCATTTAAAAGCGAATGGTATCGAGAGTAAAAAAAAGAAACGAATCATCATTTTTTCAACGAATTACATCAATGATTCTCTCATTTTCATCGCGACGTTATTTACCAGATCGAGTGCAAACTTTATTCACGAAGTAAAAAATAACTATTGACATTTAAACGTCCAGCATAATGGCTCTGCATTCGATATCGATTTTTCTTTCCATCATTTGGAAATAAATATACGCGCGCGCCAAAAATTCAAACCTGCATATGGCATTCGCTTTACGAGACACAAATGCGATGTAACGAGGGTGTGGACACAGGTCGAAGACACGTTTCTCTGGCAACGAAGAGGGGTCGCACACGTTGCATGTCGTCTGTACGTCTCGTGCCTACGTTCACGAGTATATACAGGACGATTCACTTAAAGTATATCGCAAACAAAAACTGCCGATTTCAAGGGAAACTGCTCACAGCAGCTTCCGTTTTTCGAAAAGTCTCCAAGGTTCCTGTACCTCAATCATTTTTTCAACGATTCACGTGCGTTTTACTAGCATAAATAATTACTTGCAGAGAGAATTAACGCGGCAGATTTAAAACCTTTTTGCTTGTATTTCGAGTATTTCGCATGCATTGCATTTTTTTCAAAATACATCCGTACAGTAATTCTCTAAAATCGTACGGTTTTTAAGCAAAATCGGTCGACCCATTTAGATCTTAAAAATAAAATCGTGCGCAGTGCTGAAAGGCTCTCGGTTGACGTTTACTTTTTTTCAACTTCCGTGGTTAATTTCTCGATTTTGAGACGGTAAATCTACTCGAAATATCACGAGTCGTGGGATGCCATAGTCCTTTGTGGGTGTCACAAGTTCTGTAGAAAAAAATTCTGTCAAAATTTGCCGAAATGAGAAGCGACGGAATTCCGGCATTCTGGTTTAAGCAGAAGCTCTGATTCAGCACCGTTGGAAGAAGCCTCGAGCCCGCGAAATCAAGGTTCGAAAATGGGAAACCGGGAAATGTGACGTGGGAAACGTGTAGGTAGTTGGAAATGAGAAAATTTGCACTTCAAACGCGTCATCGTCTCCAGCGAGTGAGAGATTTTCTTTTCCAGCAGAGGCTTTCCCAAATCGGTGGCCGATTTTTAAAAACACGTGCAATAAATCGAAATTCCATTTCGGTTGAAAATAAGGCGCGTTTCTTTGTCTCTCATTTTTGAGCGTTGATTCTGCGGACCTGACAGCACTTCCGGTATCAGGGCCTCTGATTTTGGCCTGGAATATTGAATTTTATTGCTTCAAAAATGATTTGCACAACATGGCTCGAAAAGTCACCCAGAATTCGCATTTCCGGGCTCCGATACTTTGTGTGAATCGCCCTGTATACATGCGAAGTTTATATATTATACATGTACTCGCAGAAAATATAGAACTCCGTCGACACACGGTGTACAGTTCCCAGAGTTTCACTGTTCACGTAATAGCTACCCGGATAGTTAAAATCCGCAATAAGTATGCCACGCATTCGGTCGCATCGCGATGTACTTTATTTGCAAATAAAAAAAAATATTCAATGAAATTCCAGACGTTCGATTCGAAAAATAAATGAAATTTTGAACGTCGTCGTTTTTCAGGTCGATTGAGAATTCTCTCGCTTGTTCCTGTTGCAGAATTTCGATAAATTATTGTTTTTACGTCTGTCGTCGTCGTCGTCGTCAAGTGAAAAAACAATGTTTCTCTATTGACGAAAACTTTACCCCGTTTTAAACCTATGATAGCTGATCGCTGTTTTAATTATTCTTTAAAACGAAAAAAATACAAAAATAACACATCTACGTAGTTCCCGTCATTTTTCAATTATATAAAACGAACATCGTTTTTCCGTTTCGTTTCATCAACACTTTAAAAGTCGAAACAATAATGTATAATATTATTTTCAATTAAATTGATTTATCAACGTTAATCCGCTTAATGCTCAATTCCGCTTAATTCTAATTATTTTTAAAGCGAAAAAATACAAAAATAACACATCTACGTAGTTCCCGTTATTTTTCAATTATATAAAACGAACATCGTTTTTCCGTTTCGTTTCATCAACACTGTAAAAGTCGAAACAATGATGTATAATATTATTTTCAATTGAATTAATTTATCAACGTTAATCTGCTTAATGCTCAATTCCGCTTAAATAATCCGCAGCTGATCGCTGTTTTAATTATTTTTTAAAACGAAAAAATACAAAAATAACACATCTACGTGGTTCCCGTCATTTTTCAATTATATAAAACGAACATTGTTTTTCTGTTTCGTTTCATCAACACTGTAAAAGTCGAAACAATAATGTATAATATTATTTTCAATTAAATTAATTTATCAACGTTAATCTGCTTAATGCTCAATTCCGCTTAATTAATCCGTAGCTTATCGCTGTTTTAATTATTTTTGAAACCGAAAAAATACAAAAATAACACATCTACGTGGTTCCCGTCATTTTTCAATTATATAAAACGAACATCGTTCTTCCGTTTCGTTTCATCAACACTGGAAAGTCAAAAGAATACTGTATAATATTATTTTAAATTAAATTGATTTATCAACGTTAATCCGCTTAATGCTCAATTCCGCTTAAATAATCCGCAGCTGATCGCTGTTTTAATTATTTTTGAAACCGAAAAAATACAAAAATAACACATCTACGTGGTTCCCGTCATTTTTCAATTATATAAAACGAACATCGTTCTTCCGTTTCGTTTCATCAACACTGGAAAGTCAAAAGAATACTGTATAATATTATTTTTAATTAAAGTGATTAATCAACGTTAATCCGCCCAATTGGTTCAATCTTGGAGAACAAATTGGACAATATTAAACGAGAACGAAAATTAACGTTTGGCCAGTAAAACGGGACTCGATATTCATTTTGTGCAAACTAACAAACGATGAAAACTGTGTTAAATACAATGTTGTACTTTTGTACAGAAAAGCTGTGTTGGAATGCACAATTACTCAACGAATTATTAGCATTACGGCTCACATTAACCGTGTCCCCTCATTTCATCAGATATTATATAGAAAGACACGTTTATTTGGGGTCAAATTAGGATTTCAGTAATTGCATCACAGATCCTCGACGATTTGAGATAAATGTCTCGATAATTAAGGGTAATCGATTAATTTCAGTGAGAGTTTCAAGGAAATTAGCGAGGTAATGAAAAACTACATTTCCCAAATTCGAGTCGAAAATATCCGACTGCTTCAACCATTTGCAAAAAAAAACTGTAACCTTCCGTAGTACGTGCTTTTTTTTAATATCGAATAATATCGGAAGTTTGTGCGAGATAAAAAAAATTCCATGTTCTTCCTGTCCTACTTTCACGCGAAATGCTTTTATGGAAAGACGGATTGTTTTGTTAATTCAACACCCAATTTCCTCGCGGCAAGCCTTTGGGCGAAATACATACATGTATATCGAATTTTGCTACGAAAATTGGGGCAAATAAAAATAGATACAATCGTGCTTAAAAAATTGAGTGAGCACGATTATATATTTACTGCTATTTGAATTCTGATATCCATTCCAATACTCGAAATTACGATTTTTCATATAAAAAACAGTCTAGAGTACGACTACATAAAAAAATATTCGAAAAAATGTTTAAATCACCCTCGATCGAGAAAAAAACAAAGTTGAACGTTAAAAACCTTGCGAACAAATACCTTACGTTTGTTTGATGTTTTGATGGTCGGTTTCCGGTCTGCAGTTCGGTTTTAGACGACGTTCGAACCGCTCGGGACATCCGTTTCGTCGTTAATGTTCTTCATCGGTTCGCTCGATGTAATTCATCAACCGAGTTCGATATTTAGTGCTGCTCTTGTTTCACTCTTCTACTCGACGATGATGTCAGCAGGGGATACGAAAAAAACATCGCTCAAAGTTGACTCGAAAAGCGAGATAAGCGCGGGAGAGCACGGATAAGAACGAAATGTCGGAATGATAACGTACTCGAGGTGCATCTGACGCATCTGAATGGCGTCTGAACGGGTTCAACATTGACGGGAAACTGCATTCAGTATTATCACGGGTAGAGAGGGTTGGTCGCGCGCGCATTCACGACACCAATCTCTCGGTGCGCTGTACTCTCCCTCTATCGTCGGTACTCTACCACCCTTCGGGTGCTCACCCCTCTTTTCTATACCCTCCGTTCGTCCTACTCCGACAAAAATTGTTTAAATATATCCGTTTCGTACGTTGCATAATATTAAATTGCCCTCCAATATGAAATAAAAATATTTTCGTAGCTTTGACAGACAGACAGCTGCTTTTTTCACTCCACGACCATCTTGGAAATTTTTGAACGATCGTTGTTTCGAGAGTAAGCAATTATCAATGTCCAAGTGTCAATTTAGGTTCGGCAGACGTGGACTCGGCGGAAAATCATTGTACACCTTGCAGGTAAAAAAAACAGCCCGTCTCGGTGCAACGTCATGCGAGAATTTGGAAAAATTTACCGATTTTTCATTACCGATGACATACAAAAACTTTGGAGTTTTGTCATCCAGAATGGACGTCAATTTTTCGCCGAAGTACAGACTGTAAATCGTTCAGACATTTTTAAAAAATCCCGGGTTCATTGATTTTTTATAAATTTTTTTTACTCAGCCACTCTGATGAAAAGTAAAAAGTTTTTGTAATGAATGTACGCACAAATTACAATCACTGCAAGCAATGATCCGGGAATAATAAAAAAAAACAGAGTGCCTTGAAAAAGATTTGAAAATCAAAATTTTCGTATTTCCGTATTTTGAGCAACTTTTACGAAGATTCTCAGCTCGATTTTTAAATAACCGTTTTAACGCTCTCGTGTATGACGTTACGTATAATTATTTTTAATCTCGTAATTATACGCGCGCGATGAGAAATTTGACGCTGCGTTTTCTCGATCCCCGCGACAATGCTCGCAACAAATTCTCGAGACGGATATGCGGTTGCGTGAGACGTTCTGGAATTCTCATAAAATAGAGACGGAGGAAACCCTCCGAAAAACGTATAGTTAACGAAGGCGGGTCTCTGACCGTAAAAACCTCCATTAAGTTTTCATTTTGACATCCCGTGCATGAACGACATCTGCGTGAGAACAAATATACAGTGGGGCGAAAAAGTTTCCGCACAGTAAATACGAATGACTAATGTTCAGCCTTGCGCGATTTAGAGATAAGAGCCAGCAACGATAGTTACCAGAGTTGGCGAAAGAACTGACTTTTTGTTTTTGTTGATCAGCGACATTAAAAAAAAAGAAGATTTTTCGGTTCAATAAACGTTCTGAAATTAGGTAACGAAAATAAAGTGCAAATTTCAAGTATTCAGCGATGATACAAGACTCTGGAAAGCATCGCGCATGCGAAAAGCACCACATTGAGTTTGTGTAATAATAATATCGAAAGCTATTTAAAAAATTGTTGGAAAATAAAAAAAAACCGTGAAAAATTGACGAAACTCGAAAAAATTACGAAAAAATGTTCATTTTTTCGGAAAAAACTCGTGCCTACTTAAAAAATTAATGAATTCGTTGGATGTATGAGAAGAGAATGAGGTTTTTAAATTTTTTCAGAATTTTTTAAAACCATTTGTATTAGCAACTTTTTGATATCATTATTATCTAATCAAAATTATCTTATTTGAAATAAACTGAGTAAAAATCTAAAATTAGAGTGCGCTCGGGACCTTTTATATGTGGCATATCGTGTATCGTTTTTAAATAATGGAATTCGGATTTCATTTCGATTTTGTTGGCATTGTACCTTGAGAATATCCTCAATATATAATGAAAAATTTTGAATCCGAAGAATTTGATGTTTAGAAAACGATTTCGAGAGCAGAATAACAATTTATAACTCTCAATTTAGCAAAAATTATTGTAGCATACTTGTTAATATTTGGTCATTTGGATTTTTCTTTAAAAATGCACAATTTTGTATAACTTCTGACTCTGCTAACTGCAGTTGGGGGCTGCTTATTTTTAAAATAAAAATCATACAACTTTAAAATTGTTGAATAAAACTGACAATAAATGGAAACTTTTTCGACTCATTGTACATTTCGGAATATGAGGGTTATGCCTGTCCGAAAATTCCTCGCAGACTCATCTTGTTAATTAATCGTAGGTTTTATTCATCTCGAAAACGCCAAAAAATGTCATCACTCAATATTACATCTATTTCTCGCATAAAATATGTTTCAAAAAATCACCTTTTCGGTGCAATTTTATTATCGACTATTTTTTATAGGGACACGACATGGCAACTTTAATCAACGACAAAAAAAATGCTAAAATAAAAACAATGCCTCGTTCGTTATTCATTCAACGCCAAGACACTGGATCTTTCCATAAAATAAAAGACAATGACAGAAACGTATTTCGTACAAAGTATTGAAATATCGTGCGACGGTCAAAACCTGACGGAGAAAAATACGTGTTTTTTTTTACGATTAATTTTTTCATCAACATTGCAAGTTCCTCATTCGTCTTTCCATACTTTTTAGTTCGTATCCGTCTCGAATTTTTTTTAAATACACCGACACGTGGTTGCTCACAAAATTCGTCTATGCGGGGGGGTGTCGAAAATGCAAATTTCAAAATAATCGATATCTCGACAACGATCGGTGTATCTTTTGTTTTACCATCAAAAGCAAAATACTGTCGATGACGTTTGTTCAAAACGATGAAACTTTTCGGCTCAATGCGGCTCGCGGTAGTACCACCTTAAGGATGTTGGCAGTAAAGTGGGTTTCGAGTCGGTGTGGTTGGAAACATGTTACCGAGTTTCCATGTTCTTTTCATTTCGTTCTCGTGAATGAGGCTGCGTCAGTGCGAAAATCGAGAGGGTAAGAGGGAGGCTCGCTCATGAAGAGGGTGGTTGCGGTGGCAGAGGGTGGGGGGTTGAAAATGGTGAATGAGGATCGGTGGTTCAAGTCCGGGTCGGCAGGGGTGCCTGGTGGGATAGAAGCGCCCCCGACGATTCCAACACCAAAGGGAAAACTCGATGAGGGGTGAGGGATGATATCGTGCGCAAGGGGTGGAATGTAGGCTAGTCTTGTTGGCAGACCGCTTCCCCAATCGATACACACGCAGCTACTATGAGCCTGCCATATATATACATTTTTAACAATGCCATTTTTCATTGTTATCGCTATTTTCATTACCGTTCACTGAGATTGTTATTATTATTAATATCATTATGATCATCGTCTTTCATTCGATGATCTTCGCGTATCACACATCGTCCGTGAACAACCGAATTTCGAAAAAACCACATGTAGACACGCGGTGTTATTTAATTAAATCCCACTCCGTCAGTCTGTTGAACAAATGGAAAGGAAAATGGCGCTCGAGCGAGGGTGTTTGTTTATTTCTTCGCAAAATCGATCCCAAATGCGTATATTACGAAAAATAAATGCGCTCATTCATTTGTGGCTGTTGCGTTCGATGTTATTTTCCACGTTGAGGAAGTGATGGAAAAAATTGTCTCGTCGTGTATTTCTGGGTTACGTAATCGTGGGTCTTTCTGAATGGGACTCGAAGCAACCATTGATGCCTACGCGTCCCCTTAATTTCACGCGCAAACGGGAACGAAAACGCTGGAGCGACTGCTTCGGGCTTGTTTTCCCTTCTGAATAAACTTGTTGAGACCCAGGGAGGAAAATGCATCCCTGTAGGCACTCGACTCATCCGTTTAAACGCCCCGAAAAGATCTCTTACGTAATTCGAATGGGAAATGGGGAGTTTATAAACGAAAACGTCGGGAATCTTATATAATATGTCTTTTCACCCTCATTGAAAGCGACGTCGATAAAATGCGTAGAAAAAAAAACAGATAAAACGAGAGTTTAAAAAAAAACGATAACGATTTTATATGCATAGAATGCAAAATTTATCAAATACTTATCATCCGGAATAGTTATTTCTGGGCGATTTTTCCGATCGTGAGAAATTTAACGAGAAACTTTTTTTTTGTAGCGCTCACGTAAAAAAAAAGTGCAAAAAAATCGACCCATTTTTAGCGAGTTTCCGTGCTCATTCAGGAAAAGTTTAAATGTTTATCTGCAACGTCAGTAATACAATGATGGAACATATGATCGGTTGCTTGCAATAAAGACACTTGCAAAAGTGATTATTTTCATCGTCAAAGCGAATAAAATCTTTTTTCTTTTCCACTGAGTATTTACCAAAATGTATGTTTATGTTACGATAACAATTTTTCGTCCAAAGCGTGAATTCTACAGACTTGAATAGAAAAAGTGATTTTTTAATAAAACAACGCAACATAATACAGTAACGTTCTATCGAAGAATGACTTTTTTCAAGTCTGTAGAATTTACGCTTTCAATGAATAATCGTTATTGCAAAATAAATACACATTTTGGCAAATATTTATCGAAATAAAGGAAAAAAATGTTGTTCGCCGATTGATTTTCTCAAGGAAAATGCCGATAATTTTAAAAGGTTCCCTCCTCGTTCGTTTTTCGTGTTCCAGTGTATTTTTATCAGACTCCGGAAGTGCATGTATATATATCTTCTTCGGCACAATATGTCAGCCTCAGGGCCCGCCTCCGGAAGTTTTTCTCTCTTGGTATTTATAGATTGCTCGCCAGACAAGAGCGAGAGTGGTAAAGCTAGTTTTGTGTTAGCATCGACAGTGTGTAGATTAGGTATAATGTCCCGAGGCGGAAATCAGCGGGATGCGATGGTTCTCGAGCGAGAGAAAAAATCGAGAAAATGCAGAAGATCCGCCGAGGCTTTTCCTCGCTGCTCGGCATTTGACGCGTCTATTAGATCACGTCGACCGGAAACATGGTCTGTTCGCCGGAAGAGCACAAGGTTGCAAAGGTCCCACTGCTCTGCGAGTTCACTTCCGGTAATAAAATAACGATATTTCCTACAAGAGTGTTAATCGCGATGATGAGAATCTTCCCTTGCGAATGTCGATAATAAATACAGTAAATTAGAAAAAAAATGAACACGGTTGTCCGCACGAATTAATTGCATCTTTACGAATTTTTTCATAATATCTGAATAGCGAAAAAAAAATCTAAACTTATCGGGAAAAACAACGAAATAATAAAAAAAAATTATGGCGCTGCAGCGTGAGTTTTTTTCAGCCATGTGTGTTTTTTTTTCATTTCACACACACACACATGTGGTTACGGAGAACTTTTCTACGCGATCCGTTATAAAAATGCCAATTTCGATTGTCAATACCTCGATAACGGATTGATCAATACTTTTTTCGTGTTTCACCAGCAGGACCAGATTATCGTGGACGAAATTTTTGAAAAATTATGAAATTTACCGCCCCCAATCGGTTCGTGTGAAAATTTTTATTATATGCAAATAAATGTTTTCTTCATACCTCGGTCGAAAGTACGCACTTTCGGCCCGGATTTCGAGGCAGAAAGTTCAAGATTCCTGCATTGGTAAAAAAAAAATACGCTCGCCCTCTGTGACAGTGGGCGCAAAAATTTTTCCTTCATATCTCGGTCGAAAGTACGTTCTTTCGGCCCTAATATGACAGCGGTAGAGAACATTTTTTGCATCCATAAGACCATCGCGACTGCTGTCAGTCAATTATAATTAACCTTAGTTATTCTATACATAAATAAAGTTCATCATTCAAATATTATCAATGTTTTAATTGCCTCAAATATATATTAAAAATTGCAGTGAATTAAAAAGTGAAAAGGAAAAGTAAGTGTAACTGTAATAAGCGAAGCAAGATGAGTGAAATGACGTCAAGTGACGAATCAATCGATGAAGAAGCGATGTTGAAAAATTTTAATGTGGAAGCAGAAGTAATCATCCAGGCAGATACATTTCCAAAGAAGTCTGTGGATTGGTACAATTGACACTATCAAGTTCAGAAGAAGCAAATTTTTATTATTCATGCTGAAACAAATAAACCGCAATAAGATTTTGTGCAAAATGAAAATAAATAACCTTTTATAAGTTTTAATTCATTTTTTTCTTTAAATGCAATTAGATTTGTTTTTTTTTTATGGATTTGATGCCTGCCTCCCCGACCAGCAGCACTCGCTTCGCTCGTGCTGCAAATGTCGAGGCAGGCGTCAAAACCGACGGCACTCGCTTCGCTCGTGCCGCGATCGTCGTGTCCGAAATCGAAACGTGCACCTATCGTACTTTCGACCGGGTATAAAGAAAAATAGTATACACCACACGGGCAGAAGTCTGACAGCCCTGAACTGCGCGTTATGATGTCCCTCGGCTTCGCCTCGGGCATCATCACGCGCAGTGCAGGAATGTCAAACTTTCTGCCCTTGTAGTGTAATATACTATTAATAAATCGATGAAAAATCGTAGCTCTTTGCTTGTTCTGCGATTGTGCGGCAAAAAATGTTGAATGAAACTGAAGATCGCAGGGCAATCATGCAGCGTTCGCGCGCGTACGAAGACAGGCTCGTCTTCGATCTCTGATGAATATAAATGTGTGTTATTACGACGGTGATGAGTCGCGAGCTTTCGTCACAGTCTGACGGTCTGACACAAATGCATTTCTCGCTGTATCATCGAGCATTATGGGTAGGCGGTAACGTGGTTGCATTCAATGACCGTGTACATCGCAAAAGATTGCCTTTTTGGAATTTGCTGTGGCTATTTACGATGATAAACACTCTCCCATGGATGAACGGAGCTTTGAAATCGCGTACGTTTAAAGGTCGGAGAAGCTCGGCGATTATAACGTACATCCTTGTTCCTTATGCCGCAATGACACCAATGACACTATTTTTTAAGGTAGTGTCTCGCCAAAAACGTTTCCTCAGGAATTGAATAACATTTCACGTTCCTCTAACAAACTTTCGGAGCGAAATTTTTCAAAAATAATCATTTGAAAAGTTCGATAATGGTATGAGTTCATACATTTTTGAATTCCGAGATGTATCGTTTTTCGAACAAACGGAATATGAATAAAAAAGGTCATTTGAAATTGGTTATAGACCAGATTTGTCTCGAGAATAATACTCTCGTAAAGAATTTCCGAAAAATCATTGAACCAAAATGTATTGTGCACTTCCTTGTTCGATATTTATAAAAAGGGCTTGTATGTGGATTGGTGTTTTTTTTTTGAGGATTCGAGCATTTTTTCACTACGTCAAGAAGGAAACAAAAATCTTTTTTACTCACCCACGTCTATATGATGTAGTTTAAAGATCAGTTGCTTCCGGTATGAGAAAAACATTCTCTTGGATATCCTGACATGTGCGTGTGGAGCAGGAGCAAGTAGCGTAGATCGGCTTAGCGTCCGAGCCAGGTACACATTTTGCCGGAACTTCCGGTTTCGTGCGAGTTTCGATTCAATTATAGTGCAAAGAAATGCTCCATGGGGTTCCTCTTTTCAAGTACCCTGCGTGTGCTCTTCCGGCACCTTTCAGAGAGGGACGCAGCATCCTCCGCGTTTTACTCCACTTTTTCAACGTGACAAAAACTTTTTTGCCAACCGTCCGAACTTGTGGCGCCTCTCGCGAAATTTGAAACCTCGATTCTGCACACTCGACAGCTTCCAGCGAAGAAAACACGACTATTTCTCATTGAAGTTACGAGGTAATAGGTGGAAAAGGTGTCATTCGAAAAAACTGCACCTTGTACTATTTTTCAAAAGAACGCAGGAGAATTTCACGATTTCTTTTCATTTTCTACGCTAATATCGAATATCTCTTACGCAATTTGGAACCCTTGAGAATTACATTTGTGGTCGCCGAAAAGTTTTCGACAAAAATATTTTTTTTGGTTACATTCATTATTTAATTGGAAAAACTTTTGAATCTGCAAATTCCGACATACTCGTGACGGTAAATCATCGAATCTCGTTTTGTTCTCGCTAGCACAAGGTGACAATTTTCATTTTTTTTCGTGTGAAATACTAAAATAGCTGGAAGAGTGCGATATTATTATCACGCTTTGTTATTAACGATAATAAAAAGGTTTTTATTTTTATTATTACGAAACTTGAAATCGATTATAATATTAGGACGACTGTTGGCATCCTAATCATGTAATACATAAATTGTTCATGAGAGGCACGAATTTGTAAAATAATGAAAATTGCAATACAAATTATATTGATTCTAGTTGATTTCTTTTTTCTGAACGAATTCGATGAAAAACGTGTTCAAAGTACAATGTACCGCTACTTAATAACACTTTTAAGCAAAAACGTTCCTACCACAAAATAAACAACTAAAAAGAATTCGCTTCTTCATCGCAAGAAGCATTTTTCTTAGAGACTTCAAGTTCCTGAGCAAATTTTGAGAGCCTACAATTTTCTACCAAAAAATTGACGACTACATTTTTTTTCCGCCACGTCCAATAAAGCAGCAAACCTCGCAAATAAATAAATTTCCCACGAGCTTGGTATCGAAATTTCGAAGAGCGAGCCCGTCCAAAATTGGGATAAAAATTGTCCCTCTTGGCAGCTTTTTTTATTTAATAATAGAACATTCGTTCGCATCCGTCGAAAAAAAAAAGAATACGGATTTATCTGGACCGGACTCGTCTGCAAGCACAGATAATAATAATTTAATTTATTATTATTTTTCTACGACAGATACTGTATTATTTCAAGACTAATAATCATAAGAGTGAAAGAAGATCCTACGTTGAAACGTTCATGATGGCGATGAGTGTGTGGTGTGTTTTCAGTGAATGGGAACGTTGCCGGAGCACGTATATGTGCTGTGGCAAAATTTATTTTCTCGCCGACCGGATCGACTACCGTTCTTTTCACAACTTAATTATAGATGAAATTTCGATGTTGTTTATAATACAGAACACGGAGCAACGAGCATCCGGCGGCCTTGAATGAAATTCCCATTGAATCGTACTTAATAAATTAAAACGAGTACAAACGTTCGTACGTCTCGTACAATTCTTAACTGTATTTTCGGATGACACATTTTCACGGATTAATAAACTCATCGTGCGTCGATATAACGTTGAAAAAATGAATTATTGTTATCAATTGTTAAGGCATAGTTGTCTCAATACAGTCACACCGAAAAGTTAGCTTACCAGCTAATGTGTAAATACTTGTATAACTTGGAAATTATCCAAAACAGATTAGGCGCGAATTATTAAATCTGTTATATTGTTATTTACTTTTAATACTTGTAATTTAATATTGTGTACGTATGTATTAGGGTTGGTCGAACCAACAGGCAATCTTTGAGTCAAGAGAAAAAATTCCTTATTACCCACCCTGCTAGAAATGTATAATTGCTCGTTATTATTATTATTATTATTATTACATTGTAGAAATTTTTTTCAAAAATTGCAAAACGCACGAAACTATGAACTTTCTACAACTCTGCGTGAGAAATCGATATAAAACCGCAGTATACTCGATATAACATACACTTCTGCATGGTGAGCGGTGAATACCATTTAAATAGCGTTCCCAACCTGCTCTCCAAATTTTTTACGATCCCTGTGTGAGAACACACTTTTGGCGAGGCAACCACCTTAATGCACAGAAGATATTCGACGATACATACAAAATTTGACAAATTTGAGTAAACATGGCATTTTTCAAGTCATATATAGTTTAGAATCTTGATTCCGGAAGTTCACTAGAAAGAGATATGTAAGAACTCTGATAAAAAATACAAGTGACTATAAAACTTGTCAAGAGGGAGGAAAATTAGGTCAAAAATCCTCGTACTGTGATCTTTGACCAAGTCTATATTCCGATTGTTCAAAAGCCTGCGAGATTATTTCCAAATTCTGCTTTGTATATCGCAAAATCTTTGGGGGAAATGTTTCTCATCGCTGGATAATTTTTCATTTTCCTTCGTCAACAAATTTAACAGGAACACGTCGATAAACGGAATTTACGAGGTTCGTTTGATATCAAGTTCTTAACCTACACTACTGCGCACTCTCTTCGCTTTCCGAGAGCCCGGAGAAGTTCTTCAATGGAACGGCTGTACCCATTCGTATATGCGTCTGCAACGGATGGGGGTAGGTCTTCCATTGAGCCGCGATGGCCTCTCTCTCTCTCTCTCTCTCTTGCTTTCCCTCCGGCTCGTTCACTTCCGCTTTTCGTTCATGACGCGTTCCACCCTTTTCCCACTTCCCCCCTCATTCCACGGTCGAACAGAGACACTCTGTATAACGCGTCCTTGCTCCCCTTTCGGGCTCAAGGCTTTTTTTCAATTCGCCATTAAACTCATCCGCGCCTTTTTTTTATCAAGCTCCATTCCACACGAGTCCCATTCATGTACGACATAATAATATTTTGAACCCCAGCAGTTCCATTTTTTTCGACTTTTTTCTTCTCGATACATTCGACGACTGATTGCTCGATATTTAAATACCGCTGTTCGAATATGAGCCTTCATTAGTGATATTGAAAAGTCCCCCACTGCAGTCGTTCATTTCGCGGTTGAATGACGGGGAATTTTTTTTTTTTTTAACTTTGGAGTTTTATTATTCGCCTATCCTGAGAGCGGGAAAAATTCTTTGGCGTGTTCTTATTGTAGGATATTTCTCTCTGATTGACAGACGCGGTGGTTCGAGACAAATGCGATGCTGAAGCTTGATTTATACAGATTTCAATGTTTTTCGTATAATCACGCTAAAAAGATTAGTCTTGTTTTAAAACTCTTGAATTATTTCCAAAAAATAAGCTCTCGGTTGTGTTTTTTTATCGCAGTACTCGAAATTATAAATATTTCTTAGATCCGTCTAGAAAAAGTTGATGGGATCTGAAAGATGATCCTCAACCGAAAAAATATTGCGCAATTATATTTGGTGACTTTTGACAGATTGAACGAAATTTAAAAAAAAGTGCGTGCATGCGTGCGTGAGCCCGAGTGTCCATTCTTTATCGTATTTCAAGACTGAGTGCAGCTGATCAGCAGTGAATCCGAGCTCATTTTCATCACTGACATATTAGTTCAGCATGAATAATTTAAATTTTTGAATACAATCAAATTTTCGTTCGTAATAATTCAAAAAGTATTGAAATGGATTCACGCATCACCGATCATCTTTCAATCAGTCACGATCACTGAGGAGACACTTTTGTGTCTCATCAGTTTCTGTTTTGTAGAGCATCAAATTTCCCATAAAAAAATTGTACAAAATTCTCCCCAATGTCTCCGATTAGCGTTTCACAAATAAACAAAATTGAAAAATAAATTTGCCCGTGTTATTCCAACGCGAAATAAAAAATGGCCATAAGGAACCTCTCAAGATTAGCATTAAGGGCTCGTACTCGAACCGAAATTTCTCAAAGTCCAACGCGATCGAAAGAAAAAAAAAGGTCCATCATTTTCAACCCCCTTAATACGGAAATATTTATACATCCGTTGGTAATTTGTTCGTCAGATTTAATGATCTTCCAAACATCGCTTATGGATGTAGAAAAATGAATACAATTACGAGTCTATGACGTGTATAACGGATTTATTGTACAATTTTTCGTTTGATCTTTCGGAAATTATTTCAGCGTGTAGGCATTCACAATATTCCACATTTGGTGCAATGTTATTACTGATGGAATCATTTGGAAGGTCGATCAGGATACAGGGGCGAGGGTGGGTAGATAAAGGTGCCTTGACCCGGGTTGCTGGGTTACCAGGGGCTGCCGGATAGTGAGATAGCGATTCTATGGCCTAGTTTTCCGAGCAGTGACGTCGAGGATCAAACCATTCACCCAGGCTGTTCTACCTTGTATGGAGGTACATCGTACGGTTGCTAAACTGGGTCATCCTTCTTTCATACGATTTTAACGTACTTAAACACAATATTTAAATATTTATTCGACGTACAATCGGTGTAACCCATACCTTGATCCTTTGTTGGCTCATTATTATTATACAAATCCGGAGAATACAAAAGAAAAATTAAATGCAAGCATTTTAACAAAGATATGATTGGCATGAACGGGATTACGAAAATAAAGAATAACATTCAGCATTTTGAATTTTACAAATTATTTCTACGAGTTTTTCACGATGAACTGCGAAATACGCTCGAAACTTACACGAGACGAATAATACAGCAGGGGAAAGGTAGGTTACGTCGAGGGGAGGAAAAGTTTATGTTCGTTATTAGAAATCTTTCGTTATTAGAGTCTTTATAGTGCAAAATTTATTTTAAAGAATTGAAACTGGGTAATTTTCAGGGAAGTAATTTAATTGTCCAAAAATTCCATCTCAAATGTGACCACTTCGATCCACTTGAGTCAAGCGCCATTTTTAATTGTTTAACTGCATTTACATAAATTATTGTTCACTCGTATGCTGACGGTTTAATAAATGATGAAGGTAACTCGGAGATATATCGGTAACGCGGATAAATATCAGTAGCAATTGTTGGGTCCAGATCGAGATGAGGAAAAGGTCACTTTAAGGTGGTTCCACGTGAATCTAATGCAAAACGGAATATTCCAACTTTTTGGCTAGGGTTTTACACTGTTTAGAAAAATATATCGTTAGAAAAATATGTCGTTAGAAAAATATATTATTGAAGAAAGTATATTCATAAAAGTTTCTCTTCCGAAACTGTTATTATGGCGGCATTTCGTACTTCTTCACCTTAAATTTCCCCAAGTTTGACTAAAATCGAAACACTCAATTGTTTTTTTTTTGGTTAATCAGCAATGTTGACGCATACGATGAAAGACTTTCCATCTTACGCTCGCACTGCGCAGATATCTTAAATGTATTTATTGTTTGAAATTCTCGATGACCATAGAAAAATCTGAACAAATATATGATACACATAATTTTGGTAAAAAAAATCATAAATTCTCGATTTGCATTCAACGATGAGATTTATTAACCTCTCTAGATACTGCATGGTATTGTCGAACAGGTAAACATGATAATTCAAAATAAAAATGATTATTCGATGAAAATTCCGATCGGCAACGTTTACCTTCATTATTGTTAATTTTCATAATGAAATCGCATAAATTTTGCGATCCTTTATTAAGAGACATATGTCGCGAAGTAGTGGGTCACAGTGCCTGATAATGACCAAAATTACTCGTACATTCAGCGCGTATATTAACAATAATTAGGTGAATTTTCTTTTGGCAAAATAATAACAAATATACAAAGCCACGAAATGTATTTTGCGATCCTCCTTCATTGAACTTTTCCACGAGCTAACGAACAAAGTGGCAGGAAGCTGGCACCGGAAACTCACCCGGCGTTAAACCTTCGACCTTCCTTCCTTTCTTAGACCCTAAATGATGTATATTTTCTTACGCACACTGCACTCTGCATATCTTTTCTGGTGGCAAGTTTGTGAGGACTTCCGGTTTGAATTCCTCATCCGGAGATAAACCTCATCCGGAGAGGAAGTTGTGTAAAAAAACGACCTGCTGTGCGTTTACCTGCGCGTATGTCTATGCAGCTGAAAAAGGCCTTCGGAAGGCTGCGAAGGAGCTTTGAGCCCTTTTCTTTCTTCTTAGAAGCGACGACTGAAGCGAAAGTTGTACTCCGGAAAGGGGGATGCAAGGCTATGATGAGTTTCGAAAGAATTCGGTGGGCTAACAATGAAAAACTTTTACAAATAGAAAATGAAAAAAAAGACATCGGTCTAACCGACCATTTTCAAAATGTCAGGGCGATATACACCGTCACGGTTTCGCCTACAACCGTCGTCCTCTTTTCTTCTCTTGCGGTATTCACGCGAAGAATGAGAGACTGCGGGCTCAGAATGCGTTTCATCCATAATTCATAGACAATTTGTTTATTATGCAACCTCATGGGTGTATGGAATCTTCCGATGAAAATGGACGAAAACGAATGTTCCAAGCTCGATGTTTTTCCATGTCGAAAATTCGTCATGCATTTACGAACGCAGGCGATATTAAAAAATCGGGTAGAATTGAGAAGAACGGAATGGAATGGAAGTATATTGAAGTGTATCGAGAAAACTGCAATGGAAAATTGAGAATAAATAATGATAACAATGACAAACCTATGGATAAACTCGTATCTTGGGAATTACGTAAGTAAATTCAATTTAATTCGAAATATCTTACCGCAATTGATCGCAAATAAACACTATTTGGGCAAAGCAGGTAACAGCATGATTCCAATTTCCTCATGAACCCAAAAACGAATGGAATTGCAACAAAACAAAGGATTTTTCCGCAATGAGATTTTCGTATTCAGGAATTTGCAGCGGAAAATTGAGAATAAATAATAATAACGACAAACCGATGGATAAACTCGTATCTTGGGAATTACGTAAGTAAATTCAATTTAATTCGAAATATCTTACGCCAATTGATCGCAAATAAACACTATTTGGACAAAGCAGGTAACAGCATGATTCCAATTTCCTCATGCACCCACAAAACGAACGGAATTGCAACAAAACAAAGGATTTTTCCGCAATGAGATTTTCGTATTCAGGAATCTGCAGCGAAAAATTGAGAATAAATAATAATAACGACAAACCGATGGATAAACTCGTATCTTGGGAATTACGTAAGTAAATTCAATTTAATTCGAAATATCTTACCTCAATTGATCGCAAATAAACGCTATTTGGGCAAAGCAGGTAACAGCATGATTCCAATTTCCTCATAAACCCAAAAACAAACCCAAAAATCGCAAGAAAGACAATGAGAATTTCGTCATTGACGTTGATTTTCGAATCGAGAGAAAAACAAAATAATCGCAGTTACGTTTTCGAGGTTCACGTCGAGCAAAGTCCGCGGCACGGTTTCGCAATTTTCACTGTTCAACACCTCGACATCGGGGCCGCTGTCGCGTCTGCGTAAATATCGATTAATTAAACAGCGAGATCGAACCGAGGTCCAGAATTTTCGTGGCCGGGAATCGAGAGCGAAGACTACGACGCGGTCAATGGGGTCCCAATCCTCCGGTGACCCAGATTTTCCCGGGGGTTGAATGAACTACATCGACAACGAGAGAGATGCGCTATGACGTCGTTTGTGACCTTATTTCCCCGCGTGTTTGTGTAAGTTTTCACAAACGCACCGGGAAATCACAGCACACTCGCTTGACACATTTTTCCGCAGCCTACACCTCCCCCGCCCTTCCTGGGCAGACCCCTTAGCCTCTTTCGCCCCTTTTGCTCTTGCACACCCCCTTAACGTCTATAAATGTACATTATTGCATCCATTGCACATAATATACGTTGACCTACGTTGGCAGTGTGTACATGTGCAGCATCCACGGTGATTTATCTCGTGAATTGAAACCTCCCTCCCTCTTTCGCATCCCCTCCAGCGCACCTCGATGGATCTCGTTCATCCGCGACCTCGGGGCGCCGTTCACCGGGAAAGTCGCGGTTCCACCCTCGCGCAGCTTTGAAACGAAGGGCGACGCGGGCATGAATGAATTTTTGGCGCAGCAAACACCGCGTGATAACCGCTCTTGCATTCACATATCCGTGTATTTCAGCCCACGGCACCGCCCGAGTTTGACAATCCATTCGTCGTTGGAACAGCATTTTTTGTTTAGAATAATTTTCATTGTTTCATGCGTATTTATATTTGAATTTGAAATTTTAATCAGTTTTGTAGGTAATTGTATCTGCAAATTTACGTGTGTGCGAATTGTATGAATAAGAATTATATTGAATAGTATATTTTTCGGTCATGGGGTTAGTTTTTCTACTGATTATTTTGTCTCCTGATTATTTCGTCTCCTGGGTATTTTGTCTGCGGTTATTTTGTTACGGAACCGAAAAAAATGGAGGCTTTTTTTACCCACCCTGCTCTAGGGTATGTACGTCGATGGAAAAGATGCGATTTTAAATTGAATTAAAATTGTAACCAGTTTTGTACCTAATTGTATCTGCAAATTTACGTGTGTGCGAATTGTACGAATGAGAATTATATTGAATAGTATATTTTTCGGTCATGGGGTTAGTTTTTCTACTGATTATTTTGTCTCCTGATTATTTCGTCTCCTGGGTATTTTGTCTGCGGTTATTTTGTTACGGAACCGAAAAAAATGGAGGCTTTTTTTACCCACCCTGCTCTAGGGTATGTACGTCGATGGAAAAGATGCGATTTTAAATTGAATTAAAATTGTAACCAGTTTTGTACCTAATTGTATCTGCAAATTTACGTGTGTGCGAATTGTACGAATGAGAATTATATTGAATAGGATATTTTTCGGTCATGGGGTTATTTTTTCTCTTGATTATTTTGTCTCCATAATTATTTTGTCTCCTGATTATTTCGTCTCCTGGGTATTTTGTCTCCTGATTATTTTGTCTCCTAATTATTTTGTCTCCTGATTATATCGTCTCCTGGGTATTTTGTCTGCGGTTATTTTGTTACGGAACCGAAAAAAATGGAGGCTTTTTTACCCACCCTGCTCTAGGGTATGTACGTCGATGGAAAAGATGCGATTTTAAATTGAATTAAAATTGTAACCAGTTTTGTACGTAATTGCATCTACAAGTTTACGTGTGTGCGAATTGTACGAATGAGAATTATATTGAATAGGATATTTTTCGGTCATGGGGTTATTTTTTCTCCTGATTATTTTGTCTCCTAATTATTTTGTCTCCTGATTATTTCGTCTCCTGATTATTTTATCTGCAGTTATTTTGTTACGGAACCCAAAAAAATGAAGGCTTTTTCTACCCACCCTGCTCTGAGGTATGTACGTCGCTGGAAAATATGCGATTTGAAATTAAATTAAAATTGTAACCAGTTTTGTACGTAATTGTATCTGCAAATTTACGTGTGTGCGAATTGTACGAATGAGAATTATATTGAATAGGATATTTTTCGGTCATGGAGTTATTTTGTCTGCAGTAATTTTGTTACGAAACCAAAAAAAAATGGAAGCTTTTTCTACCCACCCTGCTGTGGGGTATGTACGTCGCTGGGAAACATGCCGAATCCCAGCAATCGCTATATTTCACTCTGATCCACTTAGAGCGTTCGAGGGTGCAACTTTCATTAATACCGTGTCCCACTTTTCCTGAAAGTGTTTATATACTCGGCGTAACCGTTGTGCACGTAGGAACGTGACGTCTGTTTCCCGATTGTTCCCACTTTTTCACAACGAATGCCCTCTACACTGCTGAGACTTTTTGAAAAACTGCGTAACGATGATCCTATGTGTGTTACATGCTAGTGGATGGATCAGTTTTGCCATAAGATTGCCGCCACGCTGCTTCGACACAAAAATCGTGTGATATTTCGAAAACATCATTTTCCAGGGGACGAAGAGACGCAACTGCGTTTTAAAAATCGTCTCGTCGCATTATACTGCAAATAAAGTCACCGTACTTATTTTATAACTTCGTCTGGAGTAAATTATGACTCTGAAAGATGAAAAAGCACGGCATATATTTGCTTGCCATCGGGGTACACTTTTTTTAATGCAAACATGGTAATGACATGATTTTTTTCATTCAAAACTGTCCGACTGTCGTTTTTTTTTCCATGCCATGCGCGATATTTTTCATATCATCTGCACTGAAAGTAAAAGCGTACATTTTTCATGTCGTTTGTATTGAAACTGAGAGTTTCGATGTCTGGGACTCGGGGGCACGATTTTACCCCGGTAGCAGAGCAAAAAATGAGATTAGTGGATTAAAAATCGACCGTGGCTGAAAATGGGTATTTAAATCATTTAAATCAGAAAAGTAAGAAAATAAAATTGGTCAGCACAGCGTGAATATTCCAAGACTCGCAATGCGATGCTGTAGTGATGAAAAAAATGCCATCTTTCTTTGAACAGTAGGCTGATTTTTGGTCCGAACGGGCATTGACATTGGCAATTTCATCGCGGGAGAGATAAATAATTCATTTTGTGCAATCGAGTCTCGTCAAAGGCTGCAGAAGCTCGCACTAGCATTCTTCATAATTAACCCTTCGAGTGCATATGGTGTCATTATGACACATAGTATTTTCGATTTTAGCATTATATCGTAGAACGAGGGCTCCACTTTGAACAAATATTTTGGCATTTACTTTTCGTTTTCGTCAAGAAAAAAGTTCAGGGCCTTTAAATAGGGATATTTTACCGCAAAAAAGTTTTTGGAGACAAAAACAAAAATCGAATACTTACCGAGGTACAGCGACTCGAAAAACGCCTTGTGTCAAAATGACCCAGTATGCACTTATTGATTGGTGGCGCAAGTGTGCACTCGAAGGGTTAACAAAGCACAATTTTAACTTGAAGATATCTTTGAATGATTCGAATGGACTCTAAAGACCGTTGATTCGATTATCGACGATGGGTTCGTGATGCTCGACGTACAATGTTCCAAAACATTCCATCCTATGTGGAACCCCTGGAGAGAGTTCTCATTCTCTGAGAGTATCCCATAAATCGCTTTCTTACGTAGTCAATGACTTTTCAAGAGCTATCTCCCGTGCATTGTTGGCATATGGCTGGCGTCGCGACCACCACTGTACAAACTACCTTTATTCATATTTCTTCAATACCGAAAATCACAAATATGCACGCAGTCGCTACCGTTATATGCATTAAGAATAAACTTTCGCTATTTATTCATTTTGCTCCGCCTGCTTTGTGCTCGTCGAGTGTCCTCACCCCAAGAACGTTCATCAAAAGCACCGAGAAGAAGACTCAGGACCTTCGGAAAGGTACAATGTAGGCCTGGAAGACTTTTCGTACCTGCGTCGGGATCTCGGCTTCTGCCTCGCGATCTTTTTGTTCCAGCGACGAATATGGTACATATATACCCATAAAACATATGTAAATCGTCCGTCGCTGGGGTACAGGGTTATTCACATCGAGTGTCGAAGCCGGAAACTACGAATTCTGGGTGATACTTTGAGCAAAACTAATTGTTTTTTTTTTTGGAATAATTTTTGAACGAAAAGCAATAGAATTCCAATCCCACCTCGATGAATGCCAGTAACGCGTCGTTTATTCAAAAAACGACCTGGCCAAAGTCAACATTTCGTTGGTGGATGCTTTCGAAGCAATCGTGGCTTGAACTTTGGTCAAGAAAATGGCCGCGCCGAGCGTCTTTGTGGGATATTGGAACTCTGTTGCCTGTCGCTTGCAAAAAAAATGCCAGGGTCGATACTTTACGTGAATCACCCTGTATACTTGACAACTTTCCGTCGAGAAGCTTCAATATACATTGTAATGCGATGCTCTTTGTTTACCTTTATGAGGGAAAACTCCTGCCAGGGGCTTGGAAGAAAGATTTATTGCTCGCAGTTTCGGAACCGTGCGGATCGCTTTACAGTTTGGAAAATGGGCAAAACCTGCTGAGGGGCGTTTGCAAAGACTTTTTCTACGCCTTCTATTGCCGTTATGCTCCTGGAGCATTGTTTCGTAGGTGCGTAGTCGGGGCGAAAAAGTTTTCGGATTCATTCAGGGTCTCAATGTCAGAAGCACCTTTCTTCCCTCAAGCTGGTAACGAAGCCGATTGTCCGCGGTAATTTACACCGCGCGAATGCCAACCGACTTTTGACATTTTTCGAAAGGCGAATGGAATCTACGGTAGGATACGTCCGGGGTGTATGTTTCGGGTATACCTGTTGGCTTTTACGACGGGTTTGTGCAAGATGCCTCGCGCAAAACAATGGAAGCTATGGCCACCATGGGGGCTCTTTCTTCTCTCGACGAGTTTTCGGAGCTCACTTTCCTGTTGAAGCCTGACAGAGATATGCGGAACTAACGCGATCTTTCGCTGTTTTTCAAAGCTATTTCGGAATAAAAGTATTGTATCTGATGGTTCATAAGCTTTAAAATTCTTTTTGTAGGAAGAAAAATAACGATATCCGCGAGGGCTTGATAAATCGAAGGAGAATTGAAGGGCTCGTATAGTTTTGGGATGTACCTGTTGTTAAAATTGTTTTTGAAAAAATTGTAGAAAGGTCTTTGAGCTTGTTATAATTTTCGTAAAAATTAAAAAATACGACAGTGCGTAGTACTCTTCAGAGCGTAATGGGCTGGAATTCCTGTTGAGTGGGAAAAAGATGCGGGAGAAATGCCATTTTGACGTTTCTCAAGCGATCTGCGTTTTGAAAATGCTTCAAATGCTCGTTTTAATATTTAATCTATTTTGTTCAAAAAAATGACGTTGACTCGAGTAATTCCATCATCACGGTTGGCTGCTTTGGTCGGAAAAAATGGAGAATGAGGTACCAACGCGATCTTTCGCTGTTTTTCAAAGCTATTTCGGAATAAAAGTATTGTATCTGATGGCTCATGAGCTTTAAAATTCTTTTTGTAGGAAGAAAAAGCAACGATATCCGCGAGGACTTGATAAATCGAAGGAGAATTGAAGGGCTCGTATAATTTTGGGATGTACCTGTTGTTAAAATTGTTTTTGAAAAAATTGTAGAAAGGTCTTTGAGCTTGTTATAATTTTCGTAAAAATTAAAAAATACGACAGTGCGTAGTACTCTTCAGAGCGTAATGGGCTGGAATTCCTGTTGAGTGGGAAAAAGATGCGGGAGAAATGCCATTTTGACGTTTCTCAAGCGATCTGCGTTTTGAAAATGCTTCAAATGCTCGTTTTAATATTTAATCTATTTTGTTCAAAAAAATGACGTTGACTCGAGTAATTCCATCATCACGGTTGGCTGCTTTGGTCGGAAAAAATGGAGAATGAGGTACCAACGCGATCTTTCGCTGTTTTTCAAAGCTATTTCGGAATAAAAGTATTGTATCTGATGGCTCATGAGCTTTAAAATTCTTTTTGTAGGAAGAAAAAGCAACGATATCCGCGAGGACTTGATAAATCGAAGGAGAATTGAAGGGCTCGTATAATTTTGGGATGTACCTGTTGTTAAAATTGTTTTTGAAAAAATTGTAGAAAGGTCTTTGAGCTTGTTATAATTTTCGTAAAAATTAAAAAATACGACAGTGCGTAGTACTCTTCAGAGCGTAATGGGCTGGAATTCCTGTTGAGTGGGAAAAAGATGCGGGAGAAATGCCATTTTGACGTTTCTCAAGCGATCTGCGTTTTGAAAATGCTTCAAATGCTCGTTTTAATATTTAATCTATTTTGTTCAAAAAAATGACGTTGACTCGAGTAATTCCATCATCACGGTTGGCTGCTTTGGTCGGAAAAAATGGAGAATGAGGTACCAACGCGATCTTTCGCTGTTTTTCAAAGCTATTTCGGAATAAAAGTATTGTATCTGATGGCTCATGAGCTTTAAAATTCTTTTTGTAGGAAGAAAAAGCAACGATATCCGCGAGGACTTGATAAATCGAAGGAGAATTGAAGGGCTCGTATAATTTTGGGATGTACCTGTTGTTAAAATTGTTTTTGAAAAAATTGTAGAAAGGTCTTTGAGCTTGTTATAATTTTCGTAAAAATTAAAAAATACGACAGTGCGTAGTACTCTTCAGAGCGTAATGGGCTGGAATTCCTGTTGAGTGGGAAAAAGATGCGGGAGAAATGCCATTTTGACGTTTCTCAAGCGATCTGCGTTTTGAAAATGCTTCAAATGCTCGTTTTAATATTTAATCTATTTTGTTAAAAAAAATGACGTTGACTCGAGTAATTCCATCATCACGGTTGGCTGCTTTGGTCGGAAAAAATGGAGAATGAGGTACCAACGCGATCTTTCGCTGTTTTTCAAAGCTATTTCGGAATAAAAGTATTGTATCTGATGGCTCATGAGCTTTAAAATTCTTTTTGTAGGAAGAAAAAGCAACGATATCTGCGAGGACTTGACAAATCGAAGGAGAGTTGAAGGGCTCGTATAGTTTTGGGATGTACCTGTTGTTAAAATTGTTTTTGAAAAAATTGTAGAAAGGTCTTTGAGCTTGTTATAATTTTCGTAAAAATTAAAAAATACGACAGTGCGTAGTACTCTTCAGAGCGTAATGGGCTGGAATTCCTGTTGAGTGGGAAAAAGATGCGGGAGAAATGCCATTTTGACGTTTCTCAAGCGATCTGCGTTTTGAAAATGCTTCAAATGCTCGTTTTAATATTTAATCTATTTTGTTCAAAAAAATGACGTTGACTCGAGTAATTCCATCATCACGGTTGGCTGCTTTGGTCGGAAAAAATGGAGAATGAGGTACCAACGCGATCTTTCGCTGTTTTTCAAAGCTATTTCGGAATAAAAGTATTGTATCTGATGGCTCATGAGCTTTAAAATTCTTTTTGTAGGAAGAAAAAGCAACGATATCCGCGAGGACTTGATAAATCGAAGGAGAATTGAAGGGCTCGTATAATTTTGGGATGTACCTGTTGTTAAAATTGTTTTTGAAAAAATTGTAGAAAGGTCTTTGAGCTTGTTATAATTTTCGTAAAAATTAAAAAATACGACAGTGCGTAGTACTCTTCAGAGCGTAATGGGCTGGAATTCCTGTTGAGTGGGAAAAAGATGCGGGAGAAATGCCATTTTGACGTTTCTCAAGCGATCTGCGTTTTGAAAATGCTTCAAATGCTCGTTTTAATATTTAATCTATTTTGTTCAAAAAAATGACGTTGACTCGAGTAATTCCATCATCACGGTTGGCTGCTTTGGTCGGAAAAAATGGAGAATGAGGTACCAACGCGATCTTTCGCTGTTTTTCAAAGCTATTTCGGAATAAAAGTATTGTATCTGATGGCTCATGAGCTTTAAAATTCTTTTTGTAGGAAGAAAAAGCAACGATATCCGCGAGGACTTGATAAATCGAAGGAGAATTGAAGGGCTCGTATAATTTTGGGATGTACCTGTTGTTAAAATTGTTTTTGAAAAAATTGTAGAAAGGTCTTTGAGCTTGTTATAATTTTCGTAAAAATTAAAAAATACGACAGTGCGTAGTACTCTTCAGAGCGTAATGGGCTGGAATTCCTGTTGAGTGGGAAAAAGATGCGGGAGAAATGCCATTTTGACGTTTCTCAAGCGATCTGCGTTTTGAAAATGCTTCAAATGCTCGTTTTAATATTTAATCTATTTTGTTAAAAAAAATGACGTTGACTCGAGTAATTCCATCATCACGGTTGGCTGCTTTGGTCGGAAAAAATGGAGAATGAGGTACCAACGCGATCTTTCGCTGTTTTTCAAAGCTATTTCGGAATAAAAGTATTGTATCTGATGGCTCATGAGCTTTAAAATTCTTTTTGTAGGAAGAAAAAGCAACGATATCTGCGAGGACTTGACAAATCGAAGGAGAGTTGAAGGGCTCGTATAGTTTTGGGATGTACCTGTTGTTAAAATTGTTTTTGAAAAAATTGTAGAAAGGTCTTTGAGCTTGTTATAATTTTCGTAAAAATTAAAAAATACGACAGTGCGTAGTACTCTTCAGAGCGTAATGGGCTGGAATTCCTGTTGAGTGGGAAAAAGATGCGGGAGAAATGCCATTTTGACGTTTCTCAAGCGATCTGCGTTTTGAAAATGCTTCAAATGCTCGTTTTAATATTTAATCTATTTTGTTCAAAAAAATGACGTTGACTCGAGTAATTCCATCATCACGGTTGGCTGCTTTGGTCGGAAAAAATGGAGAATGAGGTACCAACGCGATCTTTCGCTGTTTTTCAAAGCTATTTCGGAATAAAAGTATTGTATCTGATGGCTCATGAGCTTTAAAATTCTTTTTGTAGGAAGAAAAAGCAACGATATCTGCGAGGACTTGACAAATCGAAGGAGAGTTGAAGGGCTCGTATAGTTTTGGGATGTACCTGTTGTTAAAATTGTTTTTGAAAAAATTGTAGAAAGGTCTTTGAGCTTGTTATAATTTTCGTAAAAATTAAAAAATACGACAGTGCGTAGTACTCTTCAGAGCGTAATGGGCTGGAATTCCTGTTGAGTGGGAAAAAGATGCGGGAGAAATGCCATTTTGACGTTTCTCAAGCGATCTGCGTTTTGAAAATGCTTCAAATGCTCGTTTTAATATTTAATCTATTTTGTTCAAAAAAATGACGTTGACTCGAGTAATTCCATCATCACGGTTGGCTGCTTTGGTCGGAAAAAATGGAGAATGAGGTACCAACGCGATCTTTCGCTGTTTTTCAAAGCTATTTCGGAATAAAAGTATTGTATCTGATGGCTCATGAGCTTTAAAATTCTTTTTGTAGGAAGAAAAAGCAACGATATCCGCGAGGACTTGATAAATCGAAGGAGAATTGAAGGGCTCGTATAATTTTGGGATGTACCTGTTGTTAAAATTGTTTTTGAAAAAATTGTAGAAAGGTCTTTGAGCTTGTTATAATTTTCGTAAAAATTAAAAAATACGACAGTGCGTAGTACTCTTCAGAGCGTAATGGGCTGGAATTCCTGTTGAGTGGGAAAAAGATGCGGGAGAAATGCCATTTTAACGTTTCTCAAGCGATCTGCGTTTTGAAAATGCTTCAAATGCTCGTTTTAATATTTAATCTATTTTGTTCAAAAAAATGACGTTGACTCGAGTAATTCCATCATCACGGTTGGCTGCTTTGGTCGGAAAAAATGGAGAATGCGGTACCAACGCGATCTTTCGCTGTTTTTCAAAGCTATTTCGGCTCATATGCTTTAAAATTCTTTTTGTAGGAAGAAAAAGCAACGATATCCGCGAGGGCTTGATAAATCGAAGGAGAATTGAAGGGCTCGTATAATTTTGGGATGTACTTGTTATTAAAATAGTTTTTGAAAAAATTGTAGAAAGATCTTCCAGCTTTTTATAATCTTCGTAAAAATAAAAATATACGACAGTGAGTAGTACTCTTCAGAGCGTAATGTGGTAGGCTGGAATTCCTGTTGAGTGGAAAAAAGATGAGGATGAATCTCAAGCGATCTGCGTTTTGAAAATGCTTCAAATGCTCGTTTTAATATTTAATCTATTTTGTTAAAAAAAATGGCGTTGACTGGAGTAATCCCATCATCACGGTTCGCTGCTTTAGTCGGAAAAAATGGAGAATGCGGAACCAACGCGATCTTTCGCTGTTTTTCAAAGCTATTTCGGAATAAACGTATTGTATCTGACGGCTCATAAGCTTTAAAATTCTTTTTGTAGGAAGAAAAAGCAACGATATCCGCGAGGGCTTGATAAATCGAAGGAGAATTGAAGGGCTCGTATAATTTTGGGATGTACCTGCTGTTAAAATTATTTTTGAAAAAATTGTAGAAAGATCTTCCAGCTTTTTATAATCTTCGTAAAAATAAGAAAATACGACAGTGCGTAGTACGTCCTCAAGTGAAAATATACCACGTCAAATTATCATTAGGACGAACCTACCCAAAATAAATGTTTTCTAATTAATACGTGACAATTATTTTGTGTTTTATTGCCCTGCTAAATTCTGTATTATTTGCAATCAATTGGAAAAAAATACAACAATTGGAAAAATACAATAATACAGTTTGAAAAGCGGTCTTTCGACCGCCATCGGTAGAAACATGAAATGTCGGTAGATTCATCGTTAAACTTACCGCTGAATAAAGCGATGACACCCCAAAGGGATTTTTCGTTGCGATCACCAAAAAACTTACTCTTTGATTTTCCAAAATATCCCCCCCCCCATATATCGCAAGACTCGTTCTTCCGTACCGTACAATACCTCGTAAGGCCCATTATTTAAAAAAAGATTCGAATTTATTAACTTTCCTTTCCGTCAGTTCCAACTTTTTCATGCCAGAGAGTCTGCGATATTCTAAAAAAAAAGCCGAAAATAAAATTGAACAATGGCCTTGAAGTTTGCATCGTTCGGCTGCAACGAAAATCGCAATTTTTTTGATTTCTTCACACTGAAATTTTCCGAATTTTCATGATATACTTTTTTTTCTTACTCTCACGAGCGTCATAATTACGAAAAGTTGAAAAATATTCGGCGAATCGTAGAATTTTGACAGTAAAAAATTCCTTCATTTTTCCTTCACTCAATGCCTCAATTTTTTCTTTTTTTCTCAATTTCGCGGGCCGTGCTGATTTTTTCTTTTAGCAAATGCGGATAAAATCGCTCATTCTTAGCGACGCGAAGAAGGATGCGTATGGTGGGGGCAAAAACACAGACGATTCGATCGAGAACGTATTATTCATCTAAAATCAATTTTATTGGAAAGGTTCGCTGACAGATAGCGGTTTATGGTGTAAAGGTGACTGTATAAATCTAAAAAATCGTTAAAAAGATCGATATAAAAATTGTTACGAGATTCTATGATCCTATATACAGATAAGAGAGTCCGTTATTAAAACGAAAAAAGCAACCAAAAAGGAACGAAAAGAATTTCACGATATGCTTTCGCCGCCGTCGACGATGACAATTATCTCCCTTTTTTTACTCCAAATAAGGTGTAAAAATTCATCCGTAACAAAATTACTTTCGTTTAAACGTTAAAACGATATGTTGCAGCGGGTAACCGCGGGAAAAACGAAGGAATAATCCAAGTTTCATGGTCAAATTGATGCACGACCATCGGCTATCATCTTACGTCTAATGGCCCCGTATTTCGTGTTCAGAGTATTTTGTACATGTTACTCCGACGTATGTCGCTACGAAGACAGTATCAAGCGCACCAGCTGTGCGCTTTCGCGGGTTACGCGAATTTCCAACATCCGAAAAAGCTTGTTTTTCGAATTTTTTTGCCAAATAACACGAAAGAATTATTCTGTTCAAACTTTTGAGCGTACGAAACGGGTATTTTATAAAATTCTCGTTGAAAATGTTTGAAAACTACACTAGTCACACTGACTTACAGAAAAAATTTGCCGACCTGCGCTTCTCTTCAGAATATTTGAAAAATTCCAATGAAAATTTGACAAAAATATTGAATATCGCTCGAACGTTGCTCTTTTGTACGCTCGAAAGTTTGAATAAAACAAAGCCTTTACTGTATTTTTGAAAAATCGTGGAAGAACGCTTTTTTCGAACCTTCGAAGCTCGTGTAACCCCTTTATGAGGCAGACTAATGACTCATCGTTATCTCCTTATTCATAACACTAGATTTATCGGACCAGTCATTTTGACTGGGCGTGCAATTTTAGACGAGGCTGCCTTTCTTTTTTCTCGTGTTTCTCTTTTCCGCTTCAACCTCCCATCGATGAAACAAGATCTCTCCAATTATGCGAAATGGATCTTAACGCTAGATTTCCCAGATATTTAAATATACCTTTGATGGAAATGGGGATGTTTGAATAGCTGGTAAATCTAGTGTTGAGTATTTTTCAACCTCATTCTCATCGAAGTTCGATGTCAACCATCTTTTTTTCGAAGATACCTCAAGTGCATCATATTTCCACGAGGAATCATCTTCGTTCATGGAAATTACGCGAAAATTCAGTCCTGAAATATGACCACGCCGGAAAATCTTCATTTTCCGATAGAAGAAAGCGCAACTCGATCATTTCGTAAGCCAAATATGAACGAACCCGGTCGATTTCGCGAAAGTGTGTATTCCGACTCGGTCGAACTTTGCGACCGAACTATTGTGGATTTGTGATCGTTACGAATCGCGATGTATTCTCACAGAAATATGCACTTGGTATGTTTCGAAATAAAGATACCAAAGATCGAATACGGTTAGAATTGCGATAATGGAGAAAAAATACGTTTCGGAATAAGGAGATTAGGATGAGTCGATCGGGCGTGTTGGGCCGAACCGAGTCCTCACCGAACTCAGTGTCATTGAGTTCGCTGCTAGGAAAACGAAGAAAAACCAAGTTTTCCACCGGGACTCTGCGCAGATACACGGAGAAAACTAAACCGAAGCAGTCGCCACGTTAACCGTAATGGTTACTGCATCAAGAGTGACGTTAGGGGAAAAAAACGAAGTCGTCGATAGACAGTAGCGATCCTGGTATGAGACTGGATAGTTCTTGCATTCACTGTAACCATTACTGCGCAGCACGGTAATGCTATTGGTATATCACGCGTGCGAAAATTCCATTTTTGCCATGCCGTTGAGGGACTCGGTCGAAACTTAAAAGTGATTCCTAGATACGTGAGATTCCTCGTTTGAGCTAGATTCGTTGATTTTCGTATCAAAGCCGTTTATAAAGAATTTTCATCTATGTAAAATTGTTCCCTCGTTTCTTACTCTAATTTTTCCCATCAAACCTATGCGGATATAATTCAACACATTTTACAATTATCTACATTTTCGAAATAACCCATTCGAGTGAGACTACATTGATCATCCGCATTCTTTTCAGTATGTTCATTAGATTGTTTCGTTTGTAGGAAACCTTTTTTGTCCAAGCTAAAAAACTGACGATAAACTCCGCGAGAGACATTTTCGCGTAGGAAAAAAAATCGCGGCTCAATAATTGATTGGAAAACTCCCTTTTCCCATTGAAACTACATGGAATCTATTTTCTTCTCCACTCTGTGCATTTTTTTCCGTGTCGGCAGAATTTTCTCACGAAAAACAAATGTGGCTTTGCAGAATTTGAACATTTTTGCGTTTAATTCCATTCGACCGTTAATTTTTCGAATTGCTTATCGAAATGCAGTCCCACTCTTCGATGTACCTCGAAATAAAACCATAATTGTGATTATACCTTGACAACAAATTGATCGCAACCGAAGATCGTTTTTTAAATCTGAAAATTATTCATAGTTTTACATGGTTAATGAAGGATCAGAAATTATTCTTGTCCATAACGTTTTTTTTCGTGTTTTATCGTCAGTTCCTCGACTCGGACAATAGAACGGTGCCTAAAAATGAAACAGCCTGTATGTGGCTCTGATCTTACAGGTTCGATCGCGCGTCGATTATCGATCGATAATTTCCGACGATTTCTACGTTACCCAAATTACTCGCTACGTCGAGACGAATTCATCGTCGAATTCGTTGGCCCATAAGTATGTATTCCAACACCGCGTTGCAAACGTTATCTTGAAAGACGGTCGAATCGAGCTGCTTCAGTTTATCGTCGATTTAGCAATAATCGAGATGCTCAAGAGAACGCGGAGCCAATCCGTCGCCGTGCAACGATGTCCCGCCGCCCAGAGCATCCCGGGATAATTAATATTCGGTGTTGAAATTTCTGCAATACAAGAAAAAACAATAATTCGACCGTCGAAATCGTTATCATTTCCGTACGTATATAAAATGACCACTTTTCCATCCGTTTCCCGTTTTGCTCCTCTCGATATTCCTCGTTCTACGATAAAAAAAGTCGTAACGGACATATCGACGTTCCACTTACTTCGAAATCATCGCAATTATTAAGAAAAAGGCAATCAACGGCCCTGAAGATAGTGGAAGCGCGCCCGTTCCGTAGTGAGCTTGACCGCAAGCCGGCGGACAAACCGGTATAATCGTTTCTGCGAAAACAAACAAGCAAATATCTAAAACATGCTATCTACGAATACTAAACACGAAATAAGCGACTTCACTCGACACTGCGGTAAAAAATGATACTACACTTTGCCGATAATCAAACAGATCGTAGAGAAGTGGATGGGGAAAAAACGTGAAAATGAAAATCGACGCAACTTCTACAAATGACGTACAACATTGAACTCTCTACGTTCTAAACTAAACAATACCGCGGAATTCCGAGGAAGTTGTTATTATTATTGACGATGAGCAATCCTCGTTCAAAAGCAAAAGTACAAAACGGTTCGAGCTGGAAAATGAACGAAAAAAGTTCCGAAAAAATGTATTTCCAAGCAAAATTTCAATATCGCGCTGAAACGAATATTTTCAAATTTTTTTGAGTCATTGTCGATGTGCAAGGTAAATGTCCAAACCATTCAACGATTTTTCTTCCTCACGTCTATGTTTTTGGAGAAAATTCGAAAAAATAGAATTGCGAAATACCGACAAAGTTTTGAAAAAACTCAAACGAGAAGAAATCATCTCGATATTTTCCACTTTTTTTGTCCATTCTCGACAAATTGACGAACGATTGAGTTTTTTCGGTTTTTTTTTGAGATCGTACATATCGCAAGTTGCATCGCATCCTCAAGTCGCATGCGAATAAAGTGACGAGAACGCTGCGAATATAAGACTACGGACTGGGGAACATAAACATATCGTTGGAGTTCAAAACAATGCAAATTGAGACTCGAACGTATGATTCGAACTAGAAAGCACTCGGGAGGCTAAAGCACGTCGATAAATCCGAAATTTGGGCGAATTATCAAAAATCAAAAATTCTTCAAATGAGTGTTGCGACGAAACAACGTTATTACTTGGCGATTTTCTTACCGAAAAGTTCCACCTTTGTCTCGGCCACGCCGAGCTTATTTTGGGCTTTGCACACGTATGGGCCGTACTGCCTCTTTTCGATGGTTATTATGTGAATCGTCGTGTCGGTATATTGGTCAGCGGTGGCAAAATTCGATATACTGTAATGCTGATTGTTGGAAAGCTGCACTTCATCTTTGTGCCATGTTATAGCCGGTGGGGGATACGCCTCGACGTGACACTCGAGATTCATATCGTATTGAAGAGCTTGACCGAGACGAGGACGAGGCGCTGTTATTACAGGCGCAAATTCAACTTCCAAATTAATGTTGCGCCTGGCACCTCGACCAACGCCGTTCTCAGCAACGCAGTAGTATGTACCGCGGTCTTCTTTCGTCACGGTCGGTATCTTCAGCACGTTACCGCTGTTGAAACAATAAGTTTGAGAGTACAAAATTTTCATGTCATTTTCACGTTTTCGAAATCTCGTACAAGAGTCGGTTTCAATGGTCCAAATACGGTCCTTATGGATAATAACGATATCGACAACGGAGGGGGAAAAAAATGTAATTTCTGAAGATGAATGAATTTATTTGAAGCGTGTGAAAAAATAATGTCTCCAAGTTTATCAACGTATCGTTGTTTACCCTCTGAGGTTATCCGAAATGGCCTAATTTTTGTCACAACTAGATAATCCGACCAATTCCTGATCGCGCGTTTTTTTACCCAACGCCCGATTGGCCAAGCGTTGGTCGGATCAAAAAGTGTCGGGAGCCTGCTCGACGCTGTATGAATCAAGCAACCTTTGCTAATTTTCTTCGTCGAACGGTCGCATTTTGTGTTCATTGAATAATCACAATTGCTCGTCAGAAATCGATTCATCACAGTTCTTTGCGAGAGGAAAAACCCGTTTGCCTTTTAACCAGGCATTTTCAGAGCATTTTCTTTTACAATTAAAAAAAAATGGAAATTCGAAAATCGTGATCGTGAATGCCTCACCGATATATCGAGCCACCGGTCGGCAAAATGGCGTTGTTCTCACGACGCCACGAGATTCTCGGGAGAGGATACCCGCCGGCGTAACATTCCAATTCGACTTCCTGTCCCTCTGTTTTCACTTGCGAACGCGTTGAATTGTCGCTGATGAAGGGAGGTCTGCGCACCCGAAGTTCAACGTCCGCTGATATTTTGTTGTTTATCGATAATATAACTTGGCACTGATAGAAGCCGGCGTCGGTCTCCTGGATATCCTTTATTTGCAGAGTGTATGTGGAAGATGTCGTGTCGTATCGGAGAGAAAATCGACTGTCCCGTAGGATCAACGTTGTGTGCGACGATATCGGCACTGCCTGAGAAGGCGCGTCCACCTTCATCCAAAGCACGGGAAAATCTTGTCCATACTGTACGGAGCAATCTAACTCTACGACTCCGCCAATGTCTCTGATCGCCTCTTGGGTTATATGCGATATCGTTGGAGACCTTTGGGCAATTACTAAAAAGAAAAGGGCGGGTTAAATTAATTTGAATTTCTGGCTCAGGCTTTGTCGTTTCAAAGTAGGTTGGACGTGCAAACGAAGGGAATAAGGAGATGGTTGGAGTCCAACGAAATGTTCGATGAACTCGTTTGTTATCATTGATATTCTGTGATAAGCCGAATATTTTAAAGGAATTTTTCGAAATTACGACACTGTTGGGAGAGGGAAGGAAAATATAATTGAGAAATTTTGAAAAATTCGATGTTGAATATCGGGGAAATTCGTTTACAAAAGTTTACAGTAATTATGTAATACCATAACAACAGGAAGGAACTGACTTGTAATACATGAAGTGCTCAGAGGATTAACTGCTTGATCGGCAGGAAATTTCCCTGCTTGTGCCCAAGCGCGAACGTTTCTTTTTTTCGTTTTCAATAAAATATGGTATCGCACAAAACCTCTGAGAACCCGATTTCATCTCGATTTTACCCCCTCATATTGGATTTTTAGTACAATTAGTATTTAAAAATAAAATGGCCTTTCCAAATTCGTTATTACCGACTGAGAAAATCTGCGATTATCGAATTTCGCGAAAATTGTTACAGCTGATCACAAAAAAATCGATACGCGCCATATGGGGTCGATGCTGCTCAAAGAATTAAGGGATGAAAAAAATTCCGAATGGTTTTTCAGCGATTTTCGACAGAACAATGAGAAAACAAATATTTTAAGGATATACACTACGTCAAGTTGATATGTAAAAGGAACTATTTTTTAAAACCATTTTTGGACTGAATTGTCCGGAAGCTATAATTGTTTCGAAATTATGTATGAAGTCGTAATTACTTAACGATATCCATTTGACCAAATTATTCTTCTACCGGACGATGTATTAATTACAGTATGCTCATGAGTCAGTTTTACCGCGTTACGGCCGACAATTCCAACGGAACGTTGCTGAATTTCTAAACCCACAAGTGACTCTACATTTCCTTGCAGAATAAAGTGAAATAACGTTTCATTTCGTTTCACTTTATCTTTGCTAAAAATCGATGAATTTTCAAATACAGAAAAGCGAACTAACCGCTTTCTTTACGAATTAACAAAAATCACGATTTTTTATGTCGTTTTTCTCCACCAAATTGTCGGTAATGAGTTATGTCTTTCGACAGTTTGGTAGATTCGGAAATTTAGCATTAAATTATAAAAAATGGTGGGCATTCATCTTTCCTTACTTTTTTTCAGCGAGAAACGTATGCTCTGGTAGCCAGAATTAACATTTTGTTATCATTGACTGTTAATCAGTTATCCCAAACCAAAATCAGCAAAGAAACTTCTGAGAAATTTCGATGCGAGGTCTTAGAATGATTTTTCAAAATTGAACGTAATATCGATTTTTCGCTGCCTACAAAGGCAGAAGCAATCCAGTGGACTCTCAGGTGAACGTTACCAAAAAAATGACTAATATCTCTGGACATTCCGAAAGTGAAGCGAACATTTTGAAAATTTTTTGGGTCAACTTTCGAATGTGGCTGAAACGACCCGTGGAACATAGCTTCTGTTTAAAAATACACGAAAGCATGTGATACAATTTGCCCGACTGATTTGCGTTCGTGAGTATTGAGTTTTCAGTGTTCAGACGTTTTTTCGTCATATCTCTCACAATATTCATTTTGGAGGAAATTTCTCGAGAACAAAAAATATGTCCATCTGCTCTACGGAAAAGGCTTTATACTGGTCAATTAGGGTTGATAAAACTTTCCTTTGTATATTTTCGAATATTGATTATAAATCTTTTTTTTTTTTCAAATTATATGAAGATGAAGATGCGTTGATGCTGTAAAAAGCAAAAACGAACCCAACAGCCCTAACACTTCTCGTCGGCTCGAGACTTTAATGAGAAAAAGACGGAACTTTGCTTGCAAAATGCTTCTGTGCGAAATGAAAAAAAAATGACCCTAAACAATCAACAAATTCTGTCGAGGCTTTGCGTACAGCATTGCTCATTTTCGACACACTGTTGACGAATGCTAAAGTACTTTAAGTTTACATCATTGATTTGCAATGAATGTGCTACAATTTTTTTTGTATCAAAAACGTCGTGCAACATTGTAAAAAATATTTTTGCAATTTAGAAATCATCATACCTATGACAATCTGAAAAAGATATAAAGAAAAATTGAAAAAGAAAATCATTTCTAAAAATTGGGAAAAATTTGAATTTTCATTGAGTCCCCATGATGAAAAAATTATTAACAAATTGTTTAAAAAAACATTCTGAAAGTGAACTGTGACCTTCGCTTCTTACCATACGAAATTAATTTCTTCATTTTTATAAATGCACTTTAATTTTTTCAAAATTCAGTCGGTATTTTGAATTTTTTTTATTTTTAAAAAAATTAAAAATGAAAAGTTCACAGTTTACTTTCGGAATTTTTTCTTTTTTGACAATTTGTTAATAACTTTTTGATATTGTTATTATTGAAAATTACTGTGCTCGGTATATTACATACGGATGATTTTTTTCAGATTTTTATAGTATCGCGAAATTTTCATCCTACTCCGGTTTTGTTCAGACTGTACGAGCCATACATCCTAAAAGCTTCACACTTACATTCCTAAAAGAATCTTTTCGAGACGTTTGAAAACGCGTTTAAACTTACTGTTACTTTGAAAAAATTCGAAATTTTGAAAAATGTTGGCGTCAAAATGACCCCGCGTGAAGGGTTGTACGAAAAGCAGTCGAGTAAAATCCTGTCGCGAGTTATCATTGTCAAACAGAAGCTACGTGAAAAATTTCATCGAAATCGCAGCGATGGATACTTTTTTCCAGCATGCATCGTTGTGAACAGGAAAAGATGGACTCTGAAGTGAACGTTGTACGCAGTGCAACCGACGATGAAAACAAAAGCGTAAAAACCTTGCTTTTTTTTAAAAAAAATTTAACGAATTGGCGATGGAAAAATAATCTAATGTATAAATAAAACACCGCAACGTTTAGCCCTGATCTCGCGACATCCATTAAAATTACGGCCCGCTGCGATCGATAACGCCGTTTATTCGCCATTTTCTTTCTCTCGAACGGAACACATTTTACGATTGTTGGCCCATGCATTTTGAAAAAATAACGAAACTTTTGAGAATACGAAAGGACGCTAACAAGCGCAGATCGGCGGGAATGATTGTTCAGCACGTGCAAAGAATTGAAAAAGCTACGTGCTCGCTAAAAATATGGTTTATCCTCCACGTGACACTAAGTTTACACATAATTCTGCATAAATTATTGATCATCGGTTGAACGGTGGGTATAATTTGTATTTACCTGAGTGGAGTAACACGACGAACGCAACACCGAATGACTTCATGGCGACACACCCAAGCGGAAAAAAACAATGGAATCTTGTGATACGTAAAACGCCCGGATATCCTTCACCTTGTTACACCGTAAATAACGATTGTATTTCGCTGTTCACGAGCGCGTTATTTTTCTTACAAGCAGCACTGTTTCTTTTGATACGTAAAATTGATTTCAACGGTAACAAATTGCAAGTCAAAATTGGTCGTTGTTGCCAAACAATGCGCCGTGCGTCGTCAGCGTCGTTTACTTTTTCACAGGTGTCTGTTTGCGGCAACCATGGAGACTAGAGTGAAAGAGCAGTTGGAACGGAAGAGAACGCGTAAAAAAACAGAGTCACCAACGCCACCGACTCGATATCGAAAGTACCGCCTCTCGTGGCAGAAAGCTGCAATCCATCGATCGGTGCTGTAATGAGCACCTCTGGCGGCGAGATTGTCAATCACAGTCGACATACCGACTCTCTCGCGGGGAGACTGTGCCCCCCCCCTTTCCCGTGGTGCCAGCATTATGACCATCCATGCTGCTTTCAATATTTCAGTTTGCCATAAAAATTGTATTTTTGTACGGTAAAGCATACGAAAATGGAGCATTTGCACCGGCACGTGGTCGGTACCCTGGATCGTACGCTATATGTATGTACACGTTTAGGAAAATTGCCACATTGAATAACGTACAAAACTGTTTTACCGACTGAGTAAGATTCTTATTTCCCCTGCTGCAGAACCCCGCATTTGCTATACCACAAAAAAGTCGTACAGGAGTCGCCGTTCATTCAATTTTCCATTGAATTAACAGAAAAGACATTAAGAACAAGTCATTCTTCCCGTACTTTTGTACAATAATTACACTCTTCCATACGCAATAATTACACTCTTTCCGTTTTCAAAAGATACTAACTACTTGTACGTGTTATGAATCAGAAATTACATTTTAATATGGTTCCAAGATTTCTCTGATAACCTACAAAGATTTCGTATACATTATAATTGTCGTAAAAATATACCGAACGGTAAAGAAGAAAAGCACATAAATTCAGCTACAGCATTAGTATAATTCTTTTAAATATGATCAATGAAAAGACGGCGGTCTCATTTCATAAAAACAATACGCAACAAAGATCGAGTAGATAATAGTAAACTAGTTGCGAGACAACTGTTTTTAACAAAAAGACCATGCGTCAAAAATAGTTAAATAAAGCTATGATTATCTCAAAGAAAAAGAGCTTTTGAGAGAAGCTCTGAGAACACCTCGGATGTTCCCAACTTTTGGATATTCTTTGCAAAGCTGCGTCTCTGCGTAATAGTACTTTATGCAACAAGTGCGGAAAACAACGAAGTACTTCACACGCAAAGATGTCGCATGAGTCGGCGGCTTGTAGTAGAACCTCATACGAGTACGAGCGTTGTTTGCATTAATTATCCGTAATTACACAAGTACGACTAAACGGTAAAGCGGTAAAGTGGTCTTTCACCAGCGTGGTAAAGCGATCTTAGCCGCATTATGCAGTAAAATGAAAATTTTTCGCTCTATAGTTGAGAAATTAGCCACTTTCCGCACGGAAAACAAGCACCAAATGTCGAGCTTCCCAGTCAGGAGTTGGAAAAAAATATTGCCAAAAATTGAAAAGAAAAGATTTTTGAAGCTCGAAAACTACAGTCTGCGTGTTATCAAAAGTTTTACTGATGTTTCCAGCGATATGACGAGATAATTTTCACAACCGATTGAATCAATTGTGCTATTCCCAACAATTCCATTTTTTATGCATCTCCACACGATCATTTTCCTTCGAGATATGATCTAATGAGCGAATAATCGCGCTTTAACGCTCGTTGCCTGTAACTCCCAAACTGAAGCATGTACAGCAGTTTTTAAGTCGTATTTTTTGAAGTATTGTAATAATCATTTTGAAAAACGAATAAATAAGTCAACTTTTTCCACTTTTCATCAAGTCTGAGCTTCCTCAGACCTGGCAGAAATCCTCGAGTCTTTATGTTTTTTTTTCTCAAGATAAAAAGATCACAGAAAGAAGTTGAAATCGCTGTGATTTCGTTCGATTTTCACAGAGACACGTTTTGAAGAACGACCAACACGGATTTCGGTGTGCGAACACCGAAATCCTACATTCAGTCAAAAATGAAACAAATAATCACAAAATAGATAAGAAAGGTTACAGCTCGGATATTTCTGCTTTTCTTTTTGTTTGCTTTAAACATCAATTTGTGTCTTCGCGATGAGACCACTATTTATAAATATATATTTTATTTACCCAACTTTATCAGCCGATTATCGAATCCATGTTCGCGTGAAAAAGGCGAAACGTGCGCACAGCGGAGACGAAAACATCCGCGTGATCGCAAGGTGACCTTGCGTTCTCGTGCGATTGCGATGTTACCAAACAGTCAGTGATCATTCGACTGTGCATTCGTTAGCAACGAGCGAAAAACGTGGATTGAAACAAACCGCACGGAACATTTCCGGAAATAACAGTAATAATATCGTTTTGAAAGCAAAAAAAAACGAATTTTCTTAGAAAATGGAATTTTTGAGTTTCGACGTATCGAGCAAGAAGCTCACTCTTGAAAAATCTTCGATTAAAAAACCAAATGATAACGAAGTTTTGATCAGGGTATCGTACGCTGGCATATGCGGGACCGACCTTCACATACTCGACGTAATGCAGAGGGCGTTTTTTTTTTCAATGTCACTTTCGAAACCAAATTTCCTGAATCCTGGCGGTGGTTGTATATTTTTTATCGCAGGGCTCTTTTCCGTGCAAGTCAACCGGTAAATTGACTCTCGGCCACGAATTTTCCGGAATAATTCAGGAGATCGGTAACGAAGTAACGACCTTGAAAGTAGGCCAGAGGGTAGCGGTGGATCCGAACAGTGGCTGCGACAAGTGCGATTTTTGTCACAGTGGCAATTATCATTTTTGCGATAGAGGTGGAATCAACAACACCATCGGCATATTTAGAGACGGTGGCTGGGCGACCCACGCTCTTGTCCCTGAAAAACAGGTCACTTTTTTCGAACATTCCACATTGCGCATTCATCTTAGATACCAACAGTACCAAAAAGTTATCAACAGACTGATTCAGGAAAAGACACAGCCGGCGAAAATTTAGAGCATCGTTAGTTTTTTCATGACAAACACGTTTCATTCTCTGCTCGGAATACACATGAATTTTTGCAGCGTTTTCTCATCGTTTCGGAATTTTTTTTTAATGAATTTTCGTACAATTCAGTAGAAATGACGAAATACTCACGAAATTACCGGTCCATTGAACGAAAGTCTTGATTTACACAGCCGTTAGAAAGCTCGAATAGATAGAATTAAAAAAAAAAATTTTAATCGTCAAAAAAATTCGTGTACATTCGTAAAAATGAGAGAATTTGTTTCACACGACAAGGAGATAAATTCTGTACATTTTTTTGCACTTTTTGCTGTAGAATTTGATAATAATTTTTCAATACCGTTATTATCCAGGATGAGTGCCGGTTGATTTCTGTACGGCCGAGTTTTTTCAGATTTTTTCAAGGTTAATCGACTCTTCGACATGGCAAATTACATTTTCTTCACAGCTGTTGTATCGCCGATGAAGAAATTTAAAAAAATGAAGATAAAAGTAATTTTACAGGTTTATGTGATACCGGAAGGTATTTTTGTTTTATTCAATTTTCGTACAATTCAGTACAAATGACGAAAAACTCACGAAATTACCGGTCCATTGAACGAAAGTCTTGATTTACACAGCGATTAGAAAGCTCGAATAGATAGAATTTGAAAAAAAATGAAAAAATTCTGAAAAAAATTCATGTCCATTCGCAAAAATGAGAGAATTTGTTGCACATGACGAGGAGATAAATTCTGTACATTTTTTCGGACTTTTTGCTGTACAATTTGATAATAATATTTCAATACCGTTATTATCCAGGATGAGTGCCGGTTGATTTCTGTACGGCCGAGTTTTTTCAGATTTTTTCAAGGTTAATCGACTCTTCGACATGGCAAATTACATTTTCTTCACAGCTGTTGTATCGCCGATGATGAAATTTAAAAAAATGAAGATAAAAGTATTTTCACAGGTTTATGTGATACCGGAAGGTATTTTTGTTTTATTCAATTTTCGTACAATTCAGTACAAATGACGAAAAACTCATGAAATCACCGGTCCATTGAACGAAAGTCTTGATTTACACAGCCATTAGAAAGCTCGAATAGATAGAATTTGAAAAAAAAATGAAAAAATCCTGAAAAAAATTCATGTCCATTCGCAAAAATGAGAGAATTTGTTTCACACGACGAGGAGATAAATTCTGTACATTTTTTCGGACTTTTTGCTGTAGAATTTGATAATCATTTTTCAATACCGTTATTATCCAGGATGAGTGCCGGTTAATTTCTGAACGGCCGAGTTTTTTCAGATTTTTTCAAGGTTAATCGACTCTTCGACATGGCAAATTACATTTTCTTCACAGCTGTTGTATCGCCGATGAAGAAATTTAAAAAAATGAAGATAAAAGTATTTTCACAGGTTTATGTGATACCGGAAGGTATTTTTGTTTTATTCAATTTTCGTACAATTCAGTACAAATGACGAAAAACTCACGAAATTACCGGTCCATTGAACGAAAGACTTTATTTACACAGCCGTTAGAAAGCTCGAATAGATAGAATTTGAAAAAAAATGAAAAAATTCTGAAAAAAATTCATGTCCATTCGCAAAAATGAGAGAATTTGTTGCACATGACAAGGAGATAAATTCTGTACATTTTGTCGGACTTTTTGCTGTAGAATTTGATAAAAAATTTTCAATACCGTTATTATCCAGGATGAGTACTGGTTAATTTCTGTAGGGCCGAGTTTTTTCAGATTTTTTCAAGGTTAATCGACTCTTCGACATGGCAAATTACATTTTCTTCACAGCTGTTGTATCGCCGATGATGAAATTTAAAAAAATGAAGATAAAAGTATTTTCACAGGTTTATGTGGTACCGGAAGGTATAGGCATGCCACAGGCGGCGTTAACCGAGCCCCTGTCTTGCATTGCTCATGGCTGGGATAAAATAAATCCTGTGACCGTGGGTACAAAAACGCTTGTAATTGGCGCAGGCATTATCGGTCTCCTGTGGTCGTGCATGCTCCATCTGCATGGTCTTAGAAAAACCGTGGTTATCAGTGAGCCACAGGAGAAACGAAGAACTGAAGTGAAAAAGCTCGGTAGGATTTTTCGCAATTTTTGAATTTTTCTATTCAACTCGTTGCTTATCGGATTCGACAAACTCCTCAAGTGCAAGTCGTATTTGCGCGATTAGTCTCCCAGCTTTGCGTTTCAGCCGGAGGAACTGAATAAGTGATTCAAAAAACATTTTTTCCAAATTTTTCCATTCGAGTACCCAAAAAACCGCACATTCTCGAATTCACGCTTCTGCAAACTTTCATTTTTCAATTTTGTACGTCAAACAGACTCTGAAAAAAAAGACGAAAATTACCGAGAACCATTAGACTTTCGGACACCGATAAGCATTTTCGCTTTGTCGATTTGGTCACGGAACACTAAAATTGATTACGAAACAGCACAAATTAAACGGTTTCCGAAGGTTTCGCAAATAATTTATCGCGTTCGTGTTACTTTATGAACTGCAGTTGTTGGTTGTTGTTACTAAAACTTTCCGTGACATTTGATATCGCAAGTTTATCGTCAAGCACGATTCAAAGGTTAACGACGCGTGACGGTATTCTAAAGCTTTTTATCCTTGCCAGATTTAGATGGAATGATATTTTTTTATCGGTGTATTATTTCTCATATCGATTTTGTTATTTCCTCGTTAGTGCGAATCGATCCGCTTTACGGAAAATTGCAAAAACATTGATCAACAAATGACATTTTTAATGGTCTATCTGATTTGAATTAAACGTAAAACGGTCTTCTATATATGCCCTGAGACATCGACATAGCCGATCAAAATACACTTTGTACATGCTTTCCATTTCGATTAAACAAAATTTACAAAATTTGACACAAAATTTCATCGATTGGTCACAATATTTCAGACCAATAGATGACCGAAATTGAACCTAAATTGACATACTTTTGATAAATTCGGCAAATTTTTTTTCATGAGATCGCGTTCCTTTTCACCCTAGTCACGTAAAATCTGAGCAGAGGGTGGGAAAAAGTATGGAAACCCCTGGAAATTTCTTTGGAAAGAACTGTAGAAAAAAAAATACAAAAACAGGACCTTTGGCGATTTTTAACGAGGAATCTAGGGACGCCCTTGAATTTGACCTTGACTTTTATTTTCAAGGTCATTTGAGGGTCAACGTTAGATTTTCAAATGAAACCGATATTTTTTATCTCAAAAGCGGAAATAGCGAAAAATCTTACATTCCGATCGAGTCTGAAAAGTTGGATCGAAATGACCCCGAGCGGTCAAATAAGGATCAAAGCAACGTTACACCACTGAAATAAGAATAATTTTGGAAATACGCATTTTCATCAAAGATGCGTCGAGAAAAAATTGTCAGGTCCGGTTAGGCGAACCTGATTACTCTCTGTCAAGGTCAATTTTTTTTCTACCCATGTCAATGGGAAAAAAATGTTTGGGAGGACGTTAAGCGAAACTTTTTCAAGTTAGAAACTCGTCAAGCAATTATTGCATGATCAAAAATTTCGGAAACAAAAATGGAGAGTTGATTATTTGATACATCGGGTCGCAGATTTGGACTACGAAATTGAACATCCGAAGGAACTGAAGGGCAAAACGTTTGACCTTGCTGTGGATTGTAGTGGATCAGGTCCAGCTATGGAAGCTGCTGTTCCTTTGCTGCGACGAGGTGGTCGTCTCTGTGTATTCGGCGTCGCCAATCCCAACGCTAAATTAACCCTCAGTCCATTTGATGTACGTCCGTCACGCTGCAATATTTTATCTCAAACAAGAATACACAAATTTAACTGGGGAAGGGGGGGGGGCCTTTCCCCATTTCGATTTGCAAAACGCATCTGAAAAAACACAAATAATTTACTGGAATTTTTCTCTCCACTCAGATTTACATGAAGGAACTGACGGTTTTGGGTGTAAACATAAATCCGTTTACATTCCCAAAGGGTTTGGCGCTGGTGCAGGCGATGGCCGGTCGTTATCTCAATTTTGAAAAATTGGGAATTCGCGTTTATAGTCTGTCCCAGTACGAGGAAGCTTTGAAGGCTCTCAAGAACGGGGATGTCAGCAAAGCTGTATTTAAATTGTGAATAGGAAAAAAAATCAGCGAATGATGTAGATTCTTGAAGAATAGTAATGTAAAAATAAATATTTCGCTACACGGTGTCTATCTTTATTGTCGAACCTTTGATATCTCACAGCCTCATTATTGTGCGAAGCAATCGAAGCATTTCCGGTCAATCTATATTTTTAATATTCTAAATGTGGAAGTAACTAACTTAAACGGATTTGAGACGGAAAATTTTATAATTCTGAAGAAATGTCGTCCACGGTACTTTGGTCATGCCGGCAAAATCGAATTTTCTCGATTATTGTTTTTTCGAGATATTGACGATTGCAATTGGCATTTTTAAAAAACTTGGCACGGCCAAACCCGTATAAGTAATCGCATGTCTATGTACAAAAAAATAACGACGGTAAATACTAGTATTAAACGGATATTGAACAAAAAAAATTGTTAATCATTTCGTAATTAGTCGTTGATAATTAAGATATCGATGAACGACTCATTAATGACGCACGTCCTTTGTATAGCTGCGCGTTTGCGGCAATAATTTTTTTTTTACTCCAAACGGGGGTGTAATAAAATTTTGAAAGTGACCATTAAAAGTCCATTAGATTTAAAAAACTTTTTTACATCACATGCATTTGGACATTGATGAAGTTCAAAATGAATACTAATCATTTTTTAAAAACAATACGCACTTTCATCACGAACGATGTTTTTTTTCTGTCATTACGTTAGAAATTTTTTTTTATCTTGTTATGTTTTTTACGATTGAGTTGGATATTGAATTTTGATGCGCGGCGGAAACACAGATTGGATAAAAAAATATCAATCCCACGCGGACGAAATCGCGGGTAGCAGCTAGGGATAAATAATTGACTGGATTGTCGAACGCACTCTTCGGTTCGTTTGTAATGAATATTTAACGGGAATGAACGCCTACGACGGCTTGCTGTATCTATAAACGGCCCGAGGTCCGTTTCGAATGAGTTTACAGTAAATGATTTAATCCAGAATTGCTATATAATTGCTGCAAATGCGTCATTATGGAGAGCAATGCAATGCAATTAGTCCCACAGTCGAACATACTTTAAACGATTTATTTGTTCATTAGGAACTAATTATTCTAAATTTGGTATAACTAATATACCAAATTCACAAGACCTCATTTACGGCGTGACAATTTATTTTAACAAAAGTTGTAGAATGTCGATCGACCTTAAAAAAAATGAGGCGAAAATATAATTCGGTAATTGGACGAAGCTTTTCCAAAAAGTTGAAAATGAACGAAAATAGGAAATTCGAAAACGGAAATCCTGTGACCATCGCAGAATTTTGTTGATAATTTTTGTATAAAAAGCTTCTCTGTAGATCAGAAAAAAAAGTCTGATCCATTAATAAATCTACGAAAAAATGCATCTGCGTTTGAAAGTATTAATAAATTTAGTTCGTACGAAGTTTGTTGAATTTTTTCGAATTTGTTTTCCAGCAATTATTGTATCAACTTTTCGATATTGTTATTATCTGAAATTAACGTGCCTGCTATTTCGACGTTAATTTCGTCTGTCCCTGCAAAACGTTTCCTTCTTATACTACCGAAATGGTATACCCATGTACCAGACAGGAAGCCCAAATTTAACGTTCACGTGGGATCGCATCAATATTACATACATGTATGTTTCGATATACAGGGTGTCCCAGCACTTAATGTAGTCCCTGCAATGGGAGGTTGGGGGTGAAATTCTGAGACGATTGATATAAGCATGTATGGGTCTCGGATCAACCGCTGAATCGTTATGAATTTTTAAATTGATCAATCACGTGCGCGCGCTGCTTCCCCGAGCCACGCGCGGGAGTAGTGGTGCCTGGTGGCGCCGCGAGGAGCGCCGCGCTCGCGGCTCACGGACGTAGCGCGCGCACGCGATTCAAAACAGTAATAACAAAACAGTCAATCGTCTCGGAATTTCACCCCCAACCCCCTACTGCCGGGACTATATTCATTTTCGGGACACCCTGTACAGTGTTTTTGCTGCGGTAACCATAGTAATTTTTAACGCGCCTTCAGGTGGGTTGTTACGTACGGCCCAGAGGTGTATATGAACCTTGTCTTCAAACACACTGGGACATGACATGTACGGATGATATGCGATACAGTGAAGGGATGAGCAAGCATATTATCATACGTAACAACCCCATTTTCGCTTTCCGCCTTGTATCGAAGTGGCTGGAGTTCACAACCTCGGTAATTGCCAGGAATGCTTCAATTTGCGTAGCTTCTTCAAGACCGACGTTTACATGCATGTATATAAATAATTATCGTCGTTTGAAATAAATAACAGTAATAAAACATCGATGTTTCTCATCGTTTGACGGTCACTCCCTAAGAAAATTTGGATAAACGCTTTGAAATGCCCGGTTAAAATATCATTTAGCTTCTGTTGTTCTATGTTTCAAACTGAAATTTTGATGTTTTTCAATGCCTGAAAAAATATGATTTTTCAAAACTATAAAACAGATTTTATGAGCTAATGCCGACTTGCGTTTTTTTTTGGAAAGAAGAATGAAATTTTTTTTACAAATAATCGAGTCAAAATGTGAGAAAAAAATGTTGTCAAACGTGTACTTTTTGTTTTCAAAGATTGTATCAGATACCCCTTTCTAAATGTGTTTTCTTGCAATGATTACACTTCCTATTAACATTTTTTGCCTTCTTTTAGAAAAATAATAATTTCGAAAAGTCTCGTGAAAACCCCAATCTAATAGCATGCAAAATTTACTTAATTTTTTTGTAAAAAGCACACTGGAATGTTTACGCTGCAAACGTGATATAAAACGGAAGTTAATTACGGAAATGTAATTACGTAAAAAGGCCCATCGGAAAGCGTAACGAAGCCTGAAGATGCTGAGCTGTACAGATTTAAAACTTTTCCTGCAAATTTGTGACACGAGTCTCGCAGAGAGAATTTTATAATCGACGATTCAACTCTTCTTATCGGATTTCATGTCTTTGTGTATATTTTACACAGTTTTTCACGTTCATTCAACTTTGCCAGCATCGCTAAAGTCCGTACCGGCAGCCATCTTGAGTGTACTGGTCGATCGGTTTACTAATTCGCGATGTTTATGCGCGCCTTCGAAGATGGCGACACTGGTCGGCAAATAAATTATACCCTCCGCGCAAGCCTGTAAGCTTGCCGATGTTCGCGAGCTTCCCACCCTTTCTACACAGGATCGCAATGAGTTTTCAATTCCTGCATTCGTATGCGTGTATAAATACAGGGTGTCCTGTAAATAATGCTTTGCCTTCAAGCTGCAGGTTGGGCCGCCACTGTGGTGCTGATTACAAAATCGATTTCTCAAATGATCACACCCTTGACGACGATCGCTGATGAAATTTGTCATTTCGGATCGTTTCTCAAAAATGATTCTTGAACAATTGAGCTACCAAACACCCGATGGAATTTTTGAGCAGTAACATTATTAGTAGTAGTAGTTTTATTCCATCACGTATAGCTCAAAGCTTCATACATATACCTCTCCATAGGCCAAGGCCACACAACATTACACTTTTCCTTAACTAATTAACCTTCCTTAACAATTATCCTATACTATTTGTACACGACGAGTATCCTCTCCGCCTCTTTGGTCTTGCTGACCTGCCGCAGTACATAACTCTCGGAAAGTCCTTGTGTATTCCGGTAGGTCCTTGACTATTTTTCCTTGTAAGGTTTTAATTCCCCATTTCCTTAACTCTTCCCCTGTCCTTGAACCTCTCCAATTGTCTACCCCCTCCACCCATTTTTTGTTTATATTTTCCCTCGCCACCTCACATACCCAAATGTGCTCCAGCGTTTCCAGCTCTTTTCCACACAATCTACATGTCCAATCCTCAAATCCCTTTTTCCCTGCCCTCGTTATATTTCCGCATCGGATCTTGGCCCACTCTTCTTTTAGAATTCCCTTTATTTCCTTATCATCCCAGTAACCTTCCCTCCCTAGATTTATCTTGATTTCCCTGTAATCTTTGTTGTAGGAGGACTTTTCGATTTTCACCCAGTCATTCTGGATATCTTGTTCTTTCTTCCTTTCTAGCCCTTCTTTTATTAGTTTTTCAACATCTTCCATACCTCCTCCGTCTCTTATCAAGTCCAGTAGTCTCCCTTCCCCCACCTCCTTTAACGCTGTCCACAGTTCCCCTCCCCATTTTGACTCATTTTTATTTTTGATGTTTCTAATTTCCTCCATCAAGCATATTTTTGGCCACCTGAAATCCTCCATATTTGCTACTGTTATGATGTAATCGCTCGCCCTTTTCCATGCTTCGACCTCCACGCTCCTTTTGTCAGCTTCCAACTTCCAGATGTAATCCGGGGTGTTTTTTGACACCCCTAGCGCCATTTTTACGTATCTCCCCTGCAGTTTTTCAATTACTTCCCTTTTTTTCCACCCCCATATCTCTACGCCGTACAAAGCCCCCGCTTTTACCATCGAGTCCATCAGTTGAATCCTGTACTTTAGACTATCTACTCTCGCTCTTTTGAATATTCCCCAGACTGTGTTTGCAGCTTTCCTCAGTAACATTATTATTTTTAAAGCCAATCCAGAGCTTTCGATATTTATTATTCTATCATAACCTCAAAATTGCTGTTTCAACTCCAAATCATTTATTTGAAAATAAATATATTTTTTTCTTTCGATCAACCGATCAAAACGATGTTTCTCGAGTCGACTGGAGGCTCAAACGATTTTTATACGATTGACGTCGAATTTTGCAGCTTTGGCGTTCGATTTCGAAGTGAAATACGTGCGGATTTTGGAAAATGTGTAATTTTGAAGGAATCAACATTTTTTTCGCGATCACACGTGGTTTCTATTACTCGAGATAATAAAAAAACGTGCTTACAGCTCTCAAACCGTAGCACAGTCTGTGATAACAAAAGTCGATTTTTTTACGAGACCTCGCGCGCCCAACCCTCAGCTGACAGCCAATCCATTACTTACAGGACGCCCTGTATATTTTTTTATGATATATATATAATAAACTCTTCGTATAATAATCATGCGAGTGGACGCAAACAGTCGGTTATCGGTTTTGCTACAATTTGATCGTAACGAATGTACTACGAGGGTCGAGAATTGTCCTCGTATCAGCCCTCGTAGTCAGTATATAACACGACATGGTGGCGGACATACGAGTACGAGTGTGTCTTCCCTCCGGGCGCATCGACGAAAATTCATTCGCTTAGCTCGAACATAAAGAAGACAAAAGAGAAGCACCCTTAAATGTGACGAGATCCATATATCTCGCCCTCGTGCGTTTTATTATTTATAAGCCCACGTGGTATGAACTCGCGTGTGGGCGTCTATTCGTTCGATCGAGAATATCAGCTGAACGTGTCACAAAGTTTTTCTATCCTATTTTTTCGACCTCTCACCGTTGAACGAAATGAGAAAAGTAAATAAATAAACCGTGCAAAAAACACAAATCTATCCGGACGAGAATCAGAGCCGATCATTTTTTTTTCGCCGTGCGATCCACGACGTTGAATTCGAACGAGTTTATTCAACGAGAGAATACACAATCCGGAGGAAGATTTCAACGCTCGTCAAAACCGCACGTAATTATCCACCATAGCTTTTATCCGCTTTTGCGGCAAACGCGCGATCTTCGCTGTGCGGGTCGAAAAATCGAGAGAAAAAAAGAAAAACGCTTTTCAGTCGCCGGGAAAATTGACCGAACGACTTTTCTCAGTCGGTAGCATCTTTGCGAAAAGAATAATCGGTAATTCCTCATTGTATCAAAAAAAAAAAAACAGTGCACGGTCACGGTCGCTTGATCGAACAACCCCGATCGAGCAAAGGTCTGTTTCTTTTCCAGCTCGAGCTCGTCAACGCAGCCGGGAACCCACACGATTCGTCGATTCCCGTCTGCGCGTTACAGCCGATTATTTATTCAAAGGGGCATAAAGTCCCGCGGACTTTGCACAAAGAAAGCGAGTGTAGAGAAGCTCGCGAAATATCGCGACCCCTGAAGACAGCACCAGTACGGCATAAGCGAACTTGAGAACTCGGGGGTGTGCATAACGGTTTGAGAAAATAATAAACCGGAGAGGGGTGTATCGGTGAAGTCTGGAAAAAAGAACGAGGTTTCGTGATCGATGTCCGGTAAGCGTGATGAGAGAGAATACGAGACCGGCGGGTCGCAAAAGACCGGTTTAAGGGAGGAAGAAGCGGCGCGATTACGCGTCACGCTGGCGAGTGTTCTTTCAGCCCTACCACCGTCGCCCGGAAGCTTGCCCGGTTGTAGTCCGAGCGTGTACGGCTCGCCATCGCCGTTCAGGCTACCGGAAGCCTCGGTTATGGACGGTAATAAAGTTCAACGTGAAAACGAGAGCCAGGTACATCCTTTGATCGCGAAATTATCGCATACCACGTTTGTTTGTCTTTTCACCCCTTACGAAAGTGTCGAGGTTTGGGTGCATGGGAACCAAACACCTGCGAAGAGCACGCTTCCGATATTAAAAATGTGTGAATAATTAAATCGAAGGAATTACCACGTAATTGTTTAATCGATATTGTGGATAATTAATCAATCGATAAACCATACGTAAACTTTGGTGAATATCGATCTCGACGCAATTGCGGACGGAGCAAATGGGACGTGGAATAATTTACCGTGAAGACACCATAATTGTTTCGTCAAATTCGTCGAGTTAATTACATGGTTATTGATCGAATTAATTAGATTAATGCGCGTCGCGTGGAAGACGGTGAGTCTCTTCGTTCGGGCTACCTGGAATATCGATCAGGCGGCATTTTCATTTGTTTACAAGGATCGGTTGAAGAAATTGCAAATTTTTTCGATTTTTTGCGACGGTAGCAATTTTCCTTCACATACTTGTTCAAGTGAAGTTTCGTTTGAGGGAAATTAATTCTGTACGGTAAATACAGAGGTGCCATTCGATGCGTCATGAAATTCCCGCACTTTTTGCACCTTCTTTGAGCTTCCAGACCCGTGTTTTGTATGGAAATCGGTAAATTTCTTGCTTCCATAATTCAAATGACGCTATTTTTTTTTTATTGATTTTTATAGAAATTATTAACCCTAAAACTACTAACCCATTTTTTTACCTTTAAACTACAGATCGGGGTAAATATTTACCCCACGGGTTTTTTACCTCCTAAATAAGTCGTTCTGAAAGCAGTAATCTGACTCATAAGTACTTGAATTTTGTTGTTTTTTCATGCCGAAGAGAATGGTGAAGAGCAAATTCAATTTTATCAAGGTTTAATTGGCGAAAAATCGATTCGAATCAATAAAAGTGCCGAAAAATGGTCAAAACGTCATTTCACAAAAGTTTACCCGAGGTAGATGTCCACCCTGGTTTGTAGTTCCAGGATTAATCGTTCACGGTGCAAACGTTCATTTGTATACTTTACACGTTATTTGTATACAAAGGTGAAAAAAAAACCAATACTTTTTCAGACCTCTCACTCCCAAAAAACAAATCATATCGAGCCAGTGCAAAATAAACAAGAGGCGAGTCCCGCAAAATCGCAATTCAGTGACATCGTGCGTTCGATCGGTTCGCCAAATCCGTCTTTCGCATCGTCCGAAACAGCGACACCGCGGAGATATTCGTTCTCCCTGGAATCTGACGACAATATCGTCGTCGTACCGTGGAATCGCGGAATGGAAATTTGCGAACGTTGTCCAACCGCCGTTAGAGAAGATTTTTACAAAACTGAAAACAATGGCGGAACGGTCAACGTCGAGGTCGATACGGATGACCCAAGGTCATCTGGAAAAATATCGAAATCCAAAGTTTTTCCGAGTGCCACGGGTCTCGCGGCTCGCGATGCTTTCGGTGAGTGCATTTTACGACAAAATCATGGTAAACTGTTTTCTCCGATATCCACTTGGAAAGTTCGATTTTCGATGCCTGCTTTCGCTACGAAAATTGGTCAATTTTCTCAACTAGCGCGTAAAAGTTTCGATTTACCGCACCAGGGCAGAAATGATCGCTGCACTCCTGCGGTAAAGTGAAAAAAGTGCCCACCGGATATCGTCAACATCACGCGGTACCCACTTTTTGCGAGGAAAACCGCGAATTCTCGAAAACCATCGTCGTATGAAACATTTTTATGGGGTCGAATCGAACTTCCCTTGAGAGTGTCGAATGCGCTCAAAATAACGACTCTCCACGCGTAAAGTTGCCGAATTCCGAAATCGCCTTGGCTTTTTGCTGCAATTTTCCACTCGTATTTGATTAATTAATTAAGGATGTATTAGTCTGAACAAAACCAAAGTACCTGGCAATACTATAAAAATCTGAAAAAAATCAATCGTATGCGATATACCGAGCACGGTAATGTTCAATAATAACAATATTAAAGAGTTATTAACAAAATGTCAAAATTGAATTCTCGAAAACCATCGTCGAATGAAACATTTTATGGGGTCGAATCGAACTTCCCTTGAGAGTGTCGAATGCGCTAAAAATAACGACTCTCCACGCGTAAAGTTGCCGAATTCCGAAATCGCCTTGGCTTTTGCTGCAATTTTCCACTCGTATTTGATTAATTAATTAAGGATGTATTAGTCTGAACAAAACCAAAGTACCTGGCAATACTATAAAAATCTGAAAAAAATCAATCGTATGCGATATACCGAGCACGGTAATGTTCAATAATAACAATATTAAAGAGTTATTAACAAAATGTCAAAATTGAATTCTCGAAAACCATCGTCGAATGAAACATTTTATGGGGTCGAATCGAACTTCCCTTGAGAGTGTCGAATGCGCTAAAAATAACGACTCTCCACGCGTAAAGTTGCCGAATTCCGAAATCGCCTTGGCTTTTGCTGCAATTTTCCACTCGTATTTGATTAATTAATTAAGGATGTATTAGACTGAACAAAACCAAAGTACCTGGCAATACTATAAAAATCTGAAAAAAATCAATCGTATGCGATATACCGAGCACGGTAATGTTCAATAATAACAATATTAAAGAGTTATTAACAAAATGCCAAAATTTAATTCTCGAAAACCATGGTCGTATGAAACATTTTATGGGGTCGAATAAGTGCATTCGAAAAAATTACGCGCATCTTACAGTGACCGAATGTTCGAACTCTGTAGAACTGTTGTAGAAAAATACATCGCAATTGTTTATGGATCCACCGTCTCGTTGTTGTGGATAAAAGATTCATTTTTGAAGCTGTCGTACACACCCTATGGCACTCTCGTGCCCGATCGCTTTCTTCCAACAGAGGTTTTTCAAACTTCAAGGGAGGACAACCCTTCAGAATGCCGAAATTGAGGAGATTTTTAGGAATTTTTTTGACGGGGAAGAAATAATTGAATCTTTTTGAAATTTCCACAGTTTATTGTGAATATTTCAACGAGTATTTTTCTATTTTAATTATTAGAAAAGATTGAAAATTGAGGTGAATAAGGTAATAAGGTCGAGGAGGAAACCAAGAGCGAATATAAGAAAGTTGAATATGCATAGATTACAACGCTGTATCTTTAAAGCGTTGTTAAGGTTAAAAATGACTGAATGAAGTTAAGGTTAAAAATGACTGAATGAAAATGAATGAATCAAAGTTACCAAAGTTTTTTTTAGGCTTACCAGTAATAGTGATGTGGACGATGGAAAATTACGGGAGTATTTTAAATACATTTACTGTTTATAAATCCCGAAAATCATCGAATAATCTAAACAAATATGATACACGTAACTTTAATAATAAAAATAATTAATTCTCAATCAAATATTTCATTATTCAATCACTGAATCGATCATATATTTTAACTGACCAATGACACGTTTTGAAATTTCGCACACGTCATGTTTGGTTCTTTTTGTGATTTTTATCTATTAAAGAGGTTTTTTCGCGTACTACCTTAACTATAATATAGAATAAAACATGATTATTTTCTGCTGCAGTTTTTTTACAAATTTCAAGAGGGGCATTGTGCTCGCCGGGTGTTTAATTTCACTTTGAAAGATTGAAAAAATATAAATCTTATGACAATCTGTAGATCGAGAAAAAAAAGTACTTTTTTCCAAACTCCTTGGGAGAACCCTGTTCTGACCCTTACACCGGAAGCTGTCGGCGTACGTGTCAACTTCAGTGTGTGATGTAATTCACGATGTAAACACGAAATACAATTATTTTATGAAAAATTATTTGCGACTGTAGTTTTAGGCAATTATCGCGAAAATTTGTTGTTTATACCAAGTGCTTCGTTTCTTCGGTTATTAACATCCGCCAAAAGTCAAAAAGCCCGATTTTTTAAAGCTGTTTGCCGGTATTTTCAGGATAATTAAAAATTCTTTTTCCATCATTCCTGAATAAGGTGACGAGAAAAAAAAAAGTGTAACTCGAAGGGGTAAAAAATGTAGACAAAACTCACATCATTTTGGTTGTAAATACATTTTCAAAATGATGTTTTAAGAACGAGCGACGAAATGACGAATGTGAAAAGTCAGCGGTTTTTCGAGTTCAATTTCGCTTCCTTGTTCGTTTCCCCGTGCAGGTGACACGGCACATGCTTTTCACAAGCTCGATAAAAAAAAAGATTATCTCTCGCGATCGCGGTTTATGTTCGGCGAGCAAAGATGGCCTTGCAGTTTAACGATAATATATTCATTTTTTTCCTACCCATTACTCAGTCATTATTTCCCTATTGGCACGTCGACCATAAGGCAGTCGATGCTTTTTTGTTCCCCACATTTCTCGAAATTTGACGCTAATTTGCAATATAATAACAACGACAGTTACAACGATACAAACCGCGATAAAAATGATAACGATGATAAATAGACTCCTCCTTCTCCTGCGATTCTAAAAAGGGTTAGTGCGAACATTTCAGATTCGTAACGAGTCGCTTCCGGTTCTTATACTAATGAAAAAAACGCGAATATAAAGGGATCATATCGTGTTATTTTTGTCAGTAGCATTACTGAAATAAACAGCAGTTCGAACATCTCGAAAAATGGCTGATAATCGCGCGAAGATATTAATTGATATTAATTCATTGTTATTCATGACAAAGAGGCAAAAGGTCGGGTTATTTTCATAACTGAGCACGACTCGTGCGGCGAAGGACCTTCTCGCGCATTCGCAGGTCAAAACACCAGGGCACCCTCATTTGACGTTCTCCCAAGAAAAAAAAAAGACCGTAATTTTCGAATTATCGATATTCATACGATTCCGAAGTAGCCCGTGCGGTTATTTATATACCAAACCATTGTTCGTCGCGCAAACATCGAAAATACACTCGAGCCACGATTCTTCTTATTTTATCAAGGTTTCTATGTTCCTCGAACAAACAGACATCGAACATCAAGTATATATTTCTCGTTTCGAGTTTCGTATTTGTACACGGGTCGGAAAAAAGCCTCGATTCTTTGCAGGACCCAAGCTACCACCGGCGCCACCGGAAGTGGGTCAACCATCGTTGCCGGAAACGCCAACACCCGGTGGACCGAATGACCTTGAGACGAAAAATGGACACGCGCAAAATGGCGACGCCGGTGCTTCCTTCGTTCAGAACGATCTCGATCCCGAAACTTTATTTTTTCGGTAAGTACGCTTGCCCTCTGTCCTCCCCGCTAATAATCCGAACAATCGAGTCTCTTTAAGGTAGTTCTATCGTTTTATCGTTTTCTTAAGATTTTGTTGAAAATTTGAATACGTATTCTTTGATGTCATATATACGTGTGTAATAAATTTTGGAAGGTTTTACCACGTGGAAGTTGAGATATTTATTGGTAAAAATCACAATTTTCGGTAGTCTCTCGTAAGAGCGCGTGTTAAAAGTTGCATTTTCATCAATGAATATCTCGGCTTCTACGTGGTGAAGCCTTCTAAAACTTTGCATACATTTTTATGCAACATCAAAGAAGATTTCTTGAGTTTTCCAAAAAAATCTTAAGAACATTTTTTTCGCAATTTTTGTAATTATAGAGCAAGCACATATCATCTGGGATGACCGTGAATTTGGAGTATGCTGTTCTTTAGTCGATTTGCAACAACTTTTCTTATTTAACTGAAGCCCGCGAACCATTTTGTATGTGAGAAAAACTGCAAAACAATTTCTCGATTTGAATCTAACGATAGAACTACCTTAATCATTCAAAGGGCAACATTGTGCGGCACACGCGCGAGCAACACGAATGCTATTTTTATATGCGTAGATAATTTTACAAAGCACCGGTTAGTCCGTGTGGACACGACGTATAAAAGAATGTTTGTATTACGCGAATAAATGAGGTTGTCTAAAAATAAACCATAAGTTCTATAATCGATCCTCTCTGTTTTACATGACCCGCGAGTACGCAATGTGACATGGTCGCGTCGCTTCTTTGACGCGATGAAAAGATTGCTTTATCGCTCGGTCAGCGACGAATTGTACAATTTTACGGGAGTTGGCAGCAACGAAAAAAAATGTCACCCCGATTTTTCAAGCTTTTTTCAGGCTTCCGACTTTTACCGTACCGGCACGTCCGGAGTGCGCGGTTTCTCTTTGAATAAATACTGTAAAAAGGTGGGTTTCCGATCGGGCATGTGTCAAATTTGGTTTTTACGAGGCGATAATCGGTTTTTGGAATCCAGAATTGCGTATTCGAGAATCAAATTTTGGGAATCCGATAACGGATTCGTTATCGGCAAGCCTGATACCCCGAAAATACTGTGGGTTCGGTGACATCTGTAAATCATTTGTCTGAAGCATTATGGCTCTCTGATGCTCCAAAGCGATTTTCCAAAGTTCCGATTTCCAAAGTTTTTCGGTTTTCGTTGAAAGTTCTACGGTACTCGGGAGTATTCAGGGTCGTAAATACCTCACTCTGCAACCTCGTTTTCAACCGTATTCTTATTCAACATACCTGAAAAAGAAAGAAATTCTCAAAATACAACGGAATTTTCGAAATTCTGCCGAGCAATTTTACTGATAACTTTTCGATTATTCTCCGTTGTTGGAAAGTAATGCGCTGGTATCTTCCACGCGCGTTTGAATCATGAATATTTTCCCCAACAATTTCGGTCGAAACATCCTCAAGCGACAGAATTGACGACGAATTTTGGTATTTCTTTCGAAAATGGAAAGAATTCTCGCCTTCGCGTATTTACCGGAAGAGTCGTCAGTTTTTCGTGAAATCACGTTGGAAAATTCGACAATAACGGTAGTCGTACGTCGATTTGTTGGATACAGTGACGGAAGGCGAAGAATCGACATGGTTCTAGTTTATCAGGAAGAAAACGAGGGTGTCATGACGGAAACGGAGGCGAGAAGGAGACAGCATAGAAAAGTTTTTCAAGAGAATCTTCTGAAGGAAGGCCTGCAGCTCGAGCTTGAACCGAAAGACAATTCGTTTGACGGGAAAACATCGTTCCTCAAACTTCACATACCTTGGAAGGTGAAAGTACGATACGCCGAGTTAATGAATTTAAAATTATACACCAAAAGATTCATAACTATATCGGTCAAAGCATGGGTAAGTCCGACAATATCGAACAACAATTCATTCGTCGATCACTCGAGCCCTCTGTAACGACTTCGTACTCGCTTACGTGCTTTCAACAAATTTTTGAGGTTATGCACACAATTTCCCATACCCAAAATGTCCACACGAGTGGCTTGAAATTTTTATTACGATATACGTGATTGTTCGCGATAAAATTCTGTATTCAAAGTGGGAAAATCCATCGTCATCGAATTTGTGTCGCGTTTATACGACGAGTTTTCCTTTTTTTCGACGAAAATATACCATCGATGCGATCCCCTCGAGTGATCGATTCGAGATAAAGTATGTATTTTCGATGTGTCACGTTTGATGTGTTTGTCGAAGGGCGACGAGGGTGGCAAGGGTAAGAAAAATGTTTGGAAAAAGTGGCTGAACTGGATGAATTGGATAAAGAGAATACAATCGTGGAACACTGACTTGCATCCTGAAGAGCCGAGCTTTTACAGCAGTACCGATTCCGGTGAACGCGAAGAAAGGTATTGCCCCCTGACGGTCACGTTACGAATCAATAAAAACGGGAAGGGGAAATAACAGAAAAGTATGACGTATGACATTAGACATTGACGTTTCTCTCCCACACGTAATAATGACGTTTTAACAGATTCCCCGCTGATACGTCGAACTGCAAAGATCGCTCGATTCGTCGAAACAAAAAGAATCAGCCCTTGAGCGTAAAAAAAACAGGGAACCAAAATCCAATCCAAAGCAACTTCCGGGGACCGTAAAGATGATCCAATCGATGATATGTTGAAATCTTGTTGAATAAAATATTCTTTATATCATCGTATTTCTACGATCTTAAGGGGGTTGACGCGAATCTAATGATAAACAAAAGTCCCAACCTTGTGGCTTGGAGTTTTACACTGCTGTAGAAAAATAATAAATTATACAACCACTCTTGGAATTATTTATCGATCCACCGTGCAGTTATTCAGTAAAATGCATAAAAGTTCCATTCCAAAAACTCTTGTACGCACCTCGTGCCAGAGACACCCTCGTGGCGACGGTTCGTGTTTTTAGCACCGATTTTTCGAACCAAAAACGAATATTCGTTGAATGCAACGTATTATTTAGAAAGCCTGGTTCGCGTAAAAAATAATTCGAAAATAGAAGTTGAAAATGTCCTTTCAAATGGCAATCATCCAAACGGAAACGATGCATATAATTTCAATAATTAGAATAATTAGCTTGTAGTGCATTTATTGCGATCAAAAAGCTGAAAAATTCTGCTGTTTTATCGACTTACAAGTTACGCACGAACTTCGCGCCAAAATCTGCGTTGCCGACAGCGCAATTATGCATCAAATTACCGCCTGTTTATCCTCTGGCACGGCGTAATATACGTCAAACTGTGAGCAGGATTTCGCTATTCGACCGCATTCTATTTCGCGAGGGGTAAATGTATAAAATAATCGACAGCCTCGATACACTTCGAAGCTAAACTTTTCTTGCATTGACATATGGATTGGCGTGTTCGAATAACACAAACTGTACATCCCGCGACCTTTCCGGTGGATACTATATACTGGACATACCTTTACCTTTCGCGCTGGCTTTTGTCTATTCATATGGTCGTGTCCGATACTGTTTTAATGGCATTGCACTTGACCACGAGAAAAGTTTGCTCCCATTTCCGGTATCCTGACTACATTTTTCCCATGGTATGGTCTGTGATTACACAGGTGGACAAATTTTGTTTTTCTGGGTTTCCGTTTCAACTTAATCCACGCATCGAAAAACACCGAAAATTCCATTTTTACTTTACCAACAGCCGGTAGCACCGACAATCAAATCGGTAGCAACTTGCGCGTGACTAAAAGTAGGATGCGATAGTGAATCTTGAATTGTTTATCACAGCTGTAAAAACCGTTTTTGTTCATTTTTCAACTAAATTTTCATTGAAATTGCATTTTTATTCTGTCATTAATCATTATTCTGAAATAAAAAGGACTCAGTTACCCAGTAAAAATATTTGTGATACTAATTATCATAAAATTCTGAATAAATCGGTAGCTTCGTTTAAATTTCGAAAAATTGCTCTGGTTTGCACAAAAGCAAACTTTGATCAAATGAACTATTTTTCCCTTCATCAAGGGGTGATTCTTTTTGTTTCGAAGAATCGAGCGATCTTTGCAGTTCGATGTATCAGCGGGGAATCTTTTAAAAACCTCATTATTACGTGTGGGAGAGAAACGTCAATGTCTAATGTCACACGTCATACTTTTCTTTTATTTCCCCTTCCCGCTTTTATTGATTCGTAACGTGACAATCAAATCAGTAGCAACTTGCGCGTGACTAAAAGTAGGATGCGATAGTGAATCTTGAATTGTTTATCACAGCTGTAAAAACCGTTTTTATTCATTTTTCAACTAAATTTTCATTGAAATTGCATTTTTATTCTGTCATTGATCATTACTCTGAAATAAAAAAGACTCAGTTACCCAGTAAAAATATTTGTGATACTAATTATCATAAAATTCTGAATAAATCGGTAGCTTCGTTTAAATTTCGAAAAATTGCTCTGGTTTCTACAAAAGCAAACTTTGATCAAATTAACTATTTTTCCCTTCATTAATGACGCATAAGAAACCAAAATTTGACACTGGGAATATTTTTATGGTCATGATTATTCTGTAATAATAATTGGTCCATCCACGACTGCATCCATTTTTCATATCGTCTCGACATACTTGACTTCCACCCATTAATCTCCTTCTCACAACTTTTTTTTATTAAAATGTTACTTATTGGTTTCGAAAAACTGTTTTTAGTTGGAGAGAATTATTATTTTTCATAAAATTTTTGATTTTTCCGAATTCGGAGGCGACCTTACTTCCGTCTAGTGCCTTTTCTTCAAAGCTCCATTTCCATCTTGTTGAAGGTTCGTCGTGAAGGATCGCGAAACGGCTTACACACCGGCTCAGAGATCCCTTATCGTTATGCAAATATTAATGAGAACGAGATACGACGAGGTCTCGGAAAAATCCGGTATAAGAAGGCTGCTGGCTGACGGAAGTTATCTCGATTGTTTTCCACTGCACGAGGGACCTTACAACAGACCTGGCTCCGATGGTGTACCACTCGACAGGCACCTGCTCTATCTCATATGGGCGCGACCTTCGCAATGGTAACAACCATATAAGTTATACGTGATTAATAATTACGTATGTAAAAAAGACAGTTTTATGGATTTTTCATAAAGAAGAAGAGGCTTTTCCCTCGGTTACCGCGAACTTTTATTGGACGTATCCTATTTCTTCGTTTCATTGAATGAATTTTTCGTCAAGAACTCTCCAATGCCGGGGCTTTTATCGACGGATTTGAATTAATTTATCAAGGTACAAGAGGCAGCCTTTGTGGCTGATAAGACGTTATTTCGGGGAAAAAGTTGCCCTTTACTTCGCCTGGTTGGGTTTTTACACGAAAGCTCTATATCCGCCCGCCATTGTGGGTCTTCTTTGCTTCATTTACGGACTCGGAAGTATGGACAGTCCTGACAACATACCGACCAAAGAAATCTGCGACCCTGGTCTTGCCGGTGAGTAAAGTCTTTTTTTTTATCACCGGCTTGGACCAAAAGTATAAAACCCCTTAATGCACCCCCTTAAAGCCAGAGACAGCGTCATTTTGGCTTTGACCACCGATACTCCGAGACAAATCATCGTACAGCTCGAATTGAGGAACTCAATTCGGAGGTTTCTCGTAAAGAAACTGCGAAAAAAAATCCACTTTCGTCGACTTGCTCAAAGTCTAGCAAAGATTTTAAAAATTTATTTTTCGTGAATTTTACTATGATCTCTGAATAACAGGCAACTATAAATTTCTAAACTGAACCCTGAGGACTTTAACGTTGAAAAGTTGTATCAACAAATTGTTGAAACAAAAAACATTTCTGCAGTAAATATTGGGAAAACTTCCTTTCTTTTCCAACTAAATTAATTCGCTCATTTTTTTAATACGCTTGAATATTTTCGAATCCTTTTTACGAAGCAGCTCGTAAACTGGGTTGGAAATGTGTTACGCGTATAAAGGCAAAGCTATACCTACGAGAATTGACGAATAATTTTTCAACTGTAAAACGTCTCGTGATTCATTATCTCTTTTATTCAAGGCAACATCACCCTGTGTCCATTGTGCGATAAGGCATGCTCTTACCGGAAGTTGCGGGATTCCTGCTTGTTCTCAAGACTCACGTACCTCTTCGACAATCCCGGGACAGTCTTCTTTGCTATCTTCATGTCTTTCTGGGGTACTTAGATCCATCCATATTCTTATCTAATTATTTTTGTTTATCAACATTTTTTTGTTTTGTTTGCGGCACAACTCGGCACAATTTTTGTTTTTTTGAAAAAAAAAGGTCGGGCTGACCATGCACAGGTAATAATTAGCTCTTTGTTTGCTTCAAATTAAAATCATTATTTTTGTGTATCAAAATTTTTTTGTTTTGTTTGCGGCACAACTCGGCACAATTTTTGTTTTTTGAAAAAAAGGGTGGGCTGACCACGCACACGTAATAATCAGCGCTTTGTTTGCTTCAAATTAAAGTCATTATTTTTCGTTACTATTTGAACGATCTTTTTTTTTTTTTCGAAACAGCCACTACGTTTCTCGAATTGTGGAAACGTCGACAGGCGGTAATAGTGTGGGAATGGGACCTTCAGAATGCCGACGGTGACGAGGAGCCACGGCCGGAATTCGAAGCTACGGTGAAAACTTTCAGGATAAATCCAGTGACCCGAGAGCGCGAACCCTATTTGCCAGCTTGGACGAGAGCCATGAAATGCATGGTTACCGGCTCTCTGGTGTTTTTCATGGTAATCTTTTTTCATCGCGAAACAGCCTCTCTTGGAATTTTTAGGAGTTTTGTTTTTTTTTTTCCAATAAAGAATAATTCGATTATATCATCTGCAAATTGAGAATATTTCGCTTCGTTCGATACTCTCTATGTGGCAAAGAAAAAACGGAATAAAGGAATAATTCGTTAATTTCAGGGGAGGAAAAAATTTTGAACGTCGAAAATTTTTGTTTTATCAGATATGCGTCGTTCTCGGTGCAGTTCTCGGAACGATAATTTATCGAATATCGCTGGTTGTCGTGTTTTACGGTGGGGGCGGTCTGTTCTTGAAGAGACACGCCAAGATCTTCACATCCGGGACCGCCGCTCTGTTGAATTTGATAATGATAATGCTCCTCACGAGGGTCTATCATCGTTTGGCGATATGGATGACAAATTACGAAAATCCACGAACGCAGACGGAGTACGAGGACAGCTTTACTTTCAAAATATTCCTTTTTGAGTTCGTCAATTTTTACTCGTCGCTTATATACATCGCTTTTTTCAAGGTACGAAGAATTTCATCTTGTGTATTTTATACATCGATTCAGGACCCTACACGTTCACCAAAGCCCACCAAATTTTGACGGGCCTCCAAAATTGTGTTCCTGAATTGTTTAAATTGCATTTTTCGACGCAAAAAATGGATATTAGACTTTTTCCTAATGTTTCATTTCATTTTTCGGAATTTCAACGTTCACATTTAAAAAAATCAGCTCTCTACGACAAATGGCGACCAAAGCCCACCAAATTTTGACGGGCCTCCAAAATTGTGTTCCTGAATTGTTTAATTTGCATTTTTCGACGCAAAAAATGGATATTAGACTTTTTCTTAATGTTTCATTTCATTTTTCGGGATTTGAACGTTCTAATTTAGAAAAAATCAGCTCTCTACGACAAATGGTAACCAAAGCCCACCAAATTTTGACGGGCCTCCAAAATTGTGTTCCTGAATTGTTTAAATTGCATTTTTCGACGCAAAAAATGGATATTAGACTTTTTCCCAATGTTCCATTTCATTTTTCGGAATTTCAACGTTCACGAACGTTTATAAACCGTAAATATAATATATATAATATTGTATAAAAAGTAAAAAATAATATGTATACATATTAAGGCGTCTTCTCACTTTGGAAATTTAAAAAAATCGATTTTTTTTTTTTTTTAATTTTGAAAGTACATATCTTCAAAAATGTCATCTCGAAATTTCATAAAGATCGGACGAGTCTAACTACATTTTTTGGCGACCGTTAGGTGACTACCTGAGAGTACCCGGCGATCCCTTTCACGCCGCTCGGACGGTCCCTGTATATCTGACTCTATACAATTGAATAGCCGTGTTCTTTTGTTAATGTAGTACCCCTTGCTTAGGTATATTCTGTTTTCGGGTCTATACTCATGTAATAAGACCTTAACACGTGCATTTTTCAAAAGAAAATCACTCGGCAACGATGCTAAACTGTTATTTCATCAGTCTAATTTGAAACTTCGTAACGGCAACATCTCTGCGCTCAGGATTGTTATAATGGATAAAAAGACTTCGCAACAAAGTGCCACGTGGCGACGTCCAAGTTCGAAATCTAAAAAAAGAAAATTTCGTGGAGTGCTTCCACACCAGTCTGAAGCAGATACGAGTCATGCTAGTGCGAGTGCAGCAAAATTAAAAAAATCGGACGATACAAGTTTCGATGTACACATCGATCCAACGGCTGGATATAGTATTATTCAGTTTTTTCTTGTTTTTTCTACATTACAACAATATGTGAAGTGTAAAGTTTGTAACAAAGATGTTTCTTTTACAAAGTACGGTCAGCGAGGACTCGGTTTCAAAATTTGTGTGACTTGTGATTGCGGAGAAAAATATATTAACTCATGCCCATTAATCTCAACTGGGTACGAAATCAATCGTCGTTTAGTGTACGTTATGCGTTTGATTGGTGTTGGATTGAGTGGTATCAATACGTTTTGTGGGCTCATGGAACTGGGACATGGAATCAATTCCACCGTTTATTATCAAATACTCAATTCGATCGCCATCGCAGTGCAAAGTGTGTTCGATATAGTGACGAGCAAGTCTGTCAAAGAAGAAAAACTGTTGAACGCTCAACACGGAGAACCCGAAGACGTTTTAACCGTTTCAGGTGACGGTTCCTGGCAGAAAAGAGGATTTTCTTCTCTTATTGGAATCGTGTCATTAATATATAAACACAGTAAAAAAATTGCAGACGTCGTTGTGAAGTCGAGTCACTGCAAAAGCTGTGAATCGAAAAAAGGTATGAAAGACACGATCGAATATGCACAGTGGTATGAAAAGCACAAACTAGTTTGTAGTGCTAATCATTCAGGTAGTTCTGGAAAAATGGAGGTTGACGGTATATGTGAGATGTTTTTGCGATCACTCGAAAAATTTGCTGTGCACTACGGTTTTTACATCGGTGATGGCGACACTAAAACTTTTAAAATATTGTTCGATACAGCACCGTATGGTGAAGACTTTGTGGTTAAGAAGTTGGAGTGCGTATTACACGTTGCGAAAAGATTTTTCAAGCGTGCTAAGGACGCTAAGAAAATTCTTACACAAAAGAGAAAAGCTGCAAAGAAAGACGCTGAAAAACCTTCACCAAAGAAAAAAGCAGCCAAGAAAGTTGTAGTAAAAAAAAAAAAAGTTGTTATAAAAAAAGTTCCTGTCGTAAAAACCCAAGATTTAACAATAAAATTGATGACAGAATTATCAACAAATTACTCATTGGCAATTCGAAGAAACCTGAATTCTGTCGAAGATATGCGCAGGGAGATCTGGGCAGGATACTATCATAAAATTTCAACCGACAGCAACCCACAGCATACGTATTGTTCAGACTCATGGTGCAAGTACAAGAAAGCAGTGAAAAACAATCAGATAGAAACTTTTAAACATCCTCCTGCTCTAGCTGATGATGTTCAAGAGGTTTTGAAACCGATCTATGAAGAACTGACGAAGGACGAGTTACTGGAACGATGCCTCGGAGGAAATACCCAAAATAACAACGATTGTTTCAACAGCTGTGTCTGGGCAATGGCGCCGAAACACGTTTTTACGGGAAGAAAAACCGTGGAAATTGCTTGCCAAACAGCGGCATGCATTTATAACGAAGGGCTACAACCTGTTTTAAAAATTTTGGAGGTGATGGGTGTCAAACTAGGCCCTATCGCCGTTCAATACGCCGAGAAACGCGACAGTGATCGCGTACGCGTAGGGAACCGCCGCAGCTCTAACGCTTCAAAAGAGACTAGGTCGAGACGAAGGGAAGCTATTTTGGACGAACACACCTTCTACGAAGAATCGGAAGGTCCATTGTATGGAGCAGGCATCGCTGATTAACCCGAGGTAAGGTTTTTTCATGATTTTTCTGCAACCAAAACTTTAAACGCAGTTATCTCAAAACAAGGTTTTTCGGTGCTTTGTTGATGAAATTTCGGAAACTATCCGGCCGATTGTCATGAAATTTGAATGACATATGCTTCATAGTTATGGCTATAGCGCATATCATCAGATTTTTGAAATTTTGATTTTAAGAATTTTTTTTTTACAAAAAACTGCAAAAAAATCGTGGTTTTTTTTTACTTTTTCGAAAAACGTGCGCCATTTTGTTATTTTCGCGAATATCAAAAATCTGATGATATGCGCTGTAGCCACTGACATACTGAATCTAAAACAGTTTTATTTTTTTGTTTCAGACGACCCGTCTCGGAGATACCATCAACAAGCCACGACCATAACATTTTTACACGGGTTTTTCGATGCTACTGATGTATTATAATAATTGTTTAAAAAAATAAAAAAAAAATTTTTTCATGTACTTGAAAGATGTGTTTATTACATAGGATCCGTTTTATCCCATAATTTTAAGCAAAAATCCTCGAAAAAAAATCGCAAAAACAGCCTATTTTTGAGGCGCTTAAAGTGAGAAGATGCCTTAAAAAAGAGGATGATTTCGAGGACAATTGAGCACACACTCCGGAAGTCCCGTGATTTTATATGATTTTATTAGAATCAATGTCGTTTGATGTCTATTTTGCAATTTGATTTTCCGTGCTCAGGGACGATTTTACGTTCATCCGGGTGATGCGGATGCTCGTTCGTCCGAATTCTTCAGGATAAAAACAGACGTCTGTGACCCAGCCGGCTGTTTATCCGAGCTCTGTATCCAATTGGCTATAATAATGATAGGCAAGCAGTGTTTCAACAATTTCGTGGAAATTTTATCTCCGAAATTTTGGAACTGGTGGCGAAAGAGAACTCACGTGGCAGCTACGACGGATCACACGAGACCTTATACATGCTGGGAGCAAGATTATCAACTTCAGGATCCTGGAAAACTTGCGCTCTTTGACGAATATCTCGAAATGAGTAAGTAACGAGAGAAAAAAAAGAAAATGGTATTACAAAACCTTTTTTTTTCACGAATTCGAATCTTTTACGCAATAAAATATTATTGACAAGTGCAACTCGACTCGATTATGACTTTAAATAAAATAGAATTAATTCCGTCTTGACCACGATTTGTTAAAAAATTATTAAACAATTCCGATGAAATTTTCATGAAAATGTGCAAAAAAACCTTTCGAGTATTTAAAAAAAAATGTCGTACGGATGAGGAAATTCGCGAATCTGAAGTACCTCCACCAATTTTTTTATTGATAAAGAAAAACATTTTCATTATTGCAGTTATTCAATACGGTTTTGTTACTCTTTTCGTCGCTGCGTTCCCATTGGCACCGCTTTTCGCTTTGCTCAATAACATCGGAGAGATTAGATTGGACGCTTACAAAATGGTCAAAGAAGCAAGAAGACCTTTGGCCGAGAGGGTCGAAGACATTGGCGCTTGGTATGGGATTCTTAAGGGGGTTACTTATGCAGCAGTCGTTTCCAACGTAAGTTGAATGTGATAAGGCGATAATCGGCCTTATCGCCGATTGAAAATTATTTTCAGTTATTCAGCGTGATCTTTGATGATTTATTCAATAAAAAATATCGTAAAATACTAATTACTGCTAAGAACGAACACTTTTTTGTCCGCGTTATTCAAACGGGACATTAAATTCTACGAATGGCCTCGTTCGTAGATGTAAATATGTATAATTTATTATGATTAATATTACTGTTATTACCTAATTGTTTAATATGTCCGACTTGAGCGGTTATAGATATTTTTCTGAAGAATATTCCCAAAATTATCGCAAAAAATATTCAATTTTCGAATCCGAACGGTGAATCCCTCGAAAGTTTTGCGAACGATCTTAAATCTGCTATCTGAATTTTCAACAATTCCTAAAAAAACGTTTCCCGAGCGACGACTACTTCAAGGTAGACAAAATTTCCTTTTTCAGGCATTTGTCATAGCTTACACGTCCGATTTTATACCAAGGAGCGTTTACGCATTCGTTTATTCGCCTACGAACGACCTCGTCGGTTATATCGATAGTTCTCTATCAGAATTCAATACTTCGGATTACCGTGAGGATATGGTCAGCGACGTGGACGACACACGTCCGGCAACGTGTCAGTACCGGGGTTACAGAAATGGACCACAACACGAGGACGATCCTTACGGACTCAGTCCTCAATATTGGCACGTGTTCGCAGCTCGTCTGGCTTTCGTCGTCGTTTTCGAGCATGTCGTACGTAGAATAATTTTGTACCAAAGCCAATACGATAAAATACGAAAGGGTAACGATGCTGTTTTGGCCAAAGATTTTCGAAAATTTTTAGGTCAATATAAACTTTTGCCGAATTCAAATTTCCACAAAATCGATGAGATTCAAGACTTCGGAACAACTGTTTTTTACACGTAATTGTTACCCGAATTTGTTTCTGAATTTTTCCAAAAGTAATCTTCCCTACAGTTTGACAGTATTGCTGAGTATTTACGTCGCCATTTTGGTTTATTAAGGTCACACTAGAAATACATCCTAACGTCGAAAAAAGTCCTAAAAGTAGCCATGTTTTTCGAACAACAATGAGAATAATTTTATGGAATTGAAGGTATTCGCCCTAACTGGAATAATGAGTTACGCGATACCGGAAGTGCCAGGGTCGGTATCGACGCAGCTCCAGCGCGAGAGACTACTGGCCCAGGAAGCAAAGTACGAAAAAGGGATTAAGGGTCGTGACGATGAGGAAGATCTCGTATCGGTGTTGCGGGAAGCTGGTAATCTTGGTCGAGCTACTGGCAGAAGGGGCAGCTGGGCAAGAAGGTTTAGCAAGTTGAGCGATGGTTTGGACGCTCACGTGGACATTGACACGAGGCACGTGCGAGGAAGCGACGCGACATCCACAGTCTGGGAAGTCACGTAGGAAAATTGTAATTATTAATTACCGTAGAAGAAATGGCAAGATTTCAATCAAAAAAGCATGTTATTGACGCAGTCGTAGTTGTCGGGGTCTGAGAGTTCGTTCTGCAAAAATTCTTGTACAAAACTTGAGGGTTTTGCGTATCGGTGATGAACGATTTTCGCAAGCAGCCCACTTGACCTTTAGACCCGTTTTTAGGATTTGATGAGCTCCAATCGCTTTGAAAATTCCCGAAATGTCACGCATATATCTTACACATAATCTATAAAAGTTCCGAGCGCACGTACCGCCTCTATGTTGGCTCGCCGGGCAGACAACGGTAGCGGAAAATCAAAAACTCGAATTTGGTCCGCGCAACGTTTGCACCTCTTTTACGACCAAAATACGCGTTGCGCGAAAAAATGTTATATACAAATGTTACATGGTTTATAAGGCTACACTATGTGGTGCATTTATTTTTTTTTAGGTGGAGGCTGAATTGGCTAAAATTGAATCTCCAACTTGAGATATTACGCGAAGGAAATTTTAAAGTAATAAAGTGAAATTACTCGTGCGCTATTAACTTTAGGGCTAATAAAGGTCTATACTTTTTTACTCAGAATTCGATACTCTACCATATTACGCTATAAAAAATATGGCATTCCATTTGGAAAAACAAAGTTGACCTTCAAATCTTCGAAGCGCCTCCACCTAAATAAAATATAAATACACCACACAGTGTAGCCTTATAAACCATGTAATATTTGTATATAACATTTTTTCGTGCAACGCATATTTTGGTCGTAAAAGAGGTGCACACGTTGCGCGGACCGCCCTGTATAATGAGCTCTGTACACGAATCTCCTTTAGCGGTACCCAGAGCCAACGGCGGGAATGTAGAGAAACAATGTGGCTCCATTTTTTGTTAATATTTTCTTTTTTTCATTATCTTTCTAATCAAAAAAAAAAAATGTTATCGTTATGGCTCAAAAAAGTCGTGTCCAGACTACATTTGACGAAAGCATGCTTTTCCGTATGTACTCGTGTAAACTTAAAGGGACAGATTTATTAATATTTAGATTTTCCGACAGTCTAAAGGTTGGGTTAGGATGGAACGTTCCAATTCGAGTAATATTGTACATATTTAGTTACCAACGTTCGTCACCCAATTCGAACGAGTTTCTTCTTTTTCTTCTTGATCTTTCAAAGGCACTTTAGTGCTACAGAGTGATGAATCAACCACAGAAGGTTTTATAAAATGACTTCGCCAAGCTTGCAAATGAAAAGTATATTAATGTGAATTATCGTACTTTGCCGTAAACTAGTCGATGTAAGGAAAAGTTTAATGACGATAAATAGAGTGTATTGTGTGACTAGGAACGAAACAAGACGATGTATTGAAATTTTGAGTTTTAATGTCTCAAACTAGTGAAAACGAGACAATTTGAGACTCACAGTGGTATGAAAAATATCGTAATGTAACATTTAGAAATTTGATTTCAATTTTATGAACACGACTGTCCAATTGGTTGTTCTCTAGAATGACATAAAAACTCAGAGGCGTTTCCGCTACCGTCTCCGGTATGCAACTCGCGCGTCTCGGCTGGATGAACAGCCAGTGAAGCTCGCGGTTTCAATGCAGGTGATATGAAAAACTGATTTTTTTAAATTTTTATATCATATTCACGACTCGAGAGCTTTTCTTTGAAAGGACTGTTGTCGAAAGTTCCACACAAGGAAAAACAAGTTGCAGAGGCTTCTTAAGGATTTTTAAGTTTTTCGTTAACGCGACAGAATAGTTAACGTGATGATAAAATTCCTGAAACCTCATTAAACAAACGTGCCTGTGCACAAGTCAATTTAAAAAATTAACATTTCCAGAACTGAGATTCTGGTTTGAGGGTGAGTTTGCGTAGAATCGTGATAAATATAGACGAATTCAACTTTTCTGTAGATTTTTCCACAATGTAGAGATTGGAAAAAAAATTCGAAAGCGTTAATCGGATGGTTTGAAAGTCGTATGAATTTTAACACAAGGTCAATTTTCTTCGATAAAATAATTCCTACGCGAATATATGTCACAAGTAATACAATCGAAAAAACACAAATATAGTGTTAATATGACGTAATTAATATTTTCATTAATTTTTGCTGATTCAGTTCTAGATGAGCAATGAAAAAAAAATCCTTCTGGTCAGAAAATACTTGAAAATGATGAAATATTATTTTTAATTATCGATGATCATGAGTTGAGGGGATTTTTAATGGCATAACGAGTATAGGTGTCGTGTCTGTACGATATGAAAATTTGTTGTTTTATTCGGGTGTAAATTATCCATCATCTATATTTGTAACAGCACCGAAATTGTTATTGATCGTTTGGCAAGATCTGCGTTCGATGAATCTTATGTATATTTCAAAATAATGTATTTGTAAATATGTATACAACGAAAAATGTCTATTGGTGTCGTTGAAAAAAATCTATCTGCTGTATTAAAAGAAGGTTAATATTTATTTTATAATGAAGTTCTTCGAAATTCTAATGAAAATTCTGCAGTCCATGGACATTTAACGTCTCGTCTTCGATCATTTCGAAAACTTTTGAGTCTATATGAACAAAAAGAGGCTTATTTAACGCAGGAAGCTTCAACCACCATTACGAGGTGATCGAAAACGATCGATAAACGTTTCAACACAACCGAAATAGAACTCGAATTGCATGTACTTGATGGTGTAAAATTCGGAAAAAAATCAGTCATATCGAAAATAGCAAGCAAGACTTCAGACACTAAAAATATCGAAATGTTATCAAGAAATTCGTAAAAAAAATTTGAAAAACAATTCAAAAAACTTATTTTCGTTTCGTATCAATTAAACCCATTCATTTTCCTAAATAGACATGAATTCTTTTACAATCCATCAGTCGTTTTAAAATTCCGTTTATTTAGACGTTTTTAAAAACTACTAGGGATTAGAGACGCGCGCGACCGGCTGCATTTTCGCGTTGCAGCGCTCCATCTTAAATTAAGTATAGACCCCTACAGAACACATTATAATTCGGCATAAGCAGCAGATGGTGAAAAGCAAGAAATTTTTAGATTAAAAAATGAAGTACAAACAATAATGAGTAATAAATCATAAATAATCTTCATAAAATGCATTGCCCAAAATACTCAAAATTTTGTTTCAATAAGCCATCTTTGTATGACAAATATGTAGTTAAATAAACAATTGCAATTTTACATACAAAAATGTTTTACATAAAAAATTTACTTTGAAGGAAAACGCTTCTCGCGAGATCGTCTCATCGAAGAGTCATTTCTTATAAATTTTATAAAACATTTTGAAAAAATTTTCCGAAAATAAACCATAAAGCAACTTGTTTAAAGTTGTTTTCTCTATTCGTGGTTTATTTTTAATGCAGCTGTGGGTTGTTCTTTTCATCTAGCACCACATTAAAGTAAAACTCTTTCCGCGAGATTGTGTGATCGAAGAGTCATTACTTGTAAATTCTATACAAAAAACTGAACAAAAATTTCCGAAAACCGGAAATGAAGCAACTTGCTTAGAGTCGCTTCCTCTACGCGTGGTTAAATCTTCATGGAGTTGTCGATCGTTCTTTCCATCTGCCGCTACCCTTAAGGGGAAAAACTGAAACTAAATTTCCGACAACCGGAAATGAAGCATCTTGTTCAGAGTCGTCTCCTCTATGCGTGGTTAAATTTTGATCGAGTTGTCGATCGTTCTTTCCATCTGCCGCTACCCTTAAGGGGAAAAACTGAAACTAAATTTCCGACAACCGGAAATGAAGCAACTTGTTCAGAGTCGTCTCCTCTATGCGTGGTTAAATTTTGATCGAGTTGTCGATCGTTCTTTCCATCTGCCGCTACCCTTAAGGGGAAAAACTGAAACTAAATTTCCGACAACCGGAAATGAAGCAACTTGTTCAGAGTCGTCTCCTCTATGCGTGCTTAAATTTTGATCGAGTTGTTGATCGTTCTTTCCATCTGCCGCTACCCTTAAGGGGAAAAACTGAAACTAAATTTCCGACAACCGGAAATGAAGCAACTTGTTCAAAGTCGCTTCCTCTGCGCGTGGTTAAATTTTCATGGAGTTGTCGGTCGTTCCTCTCATCCGTTGATCGGACGCTGGACCGGAAGCTGTGCTAAAAAATCTGAAACAAAATTTCCGAAAACCGGAAATGAAGCAACTTGCTTAGAGTCGCTTCTTCTGTGCGTGGTTAAATTTTCATGGAGTTGTCGGTCGTTCCCTATCATCCGCCGACCGAACGCTGGACCGGAAGCTGTGTTGAAAAATCTGAAATAAAATTTCCGAAAACCGGAAATGAAGCAACGTGCTTTGAGTCGCTTTCTCTGCCCATGGTTAAATTTTTATGGAGTTGTCGATCGTTCCTCTCATCCGCCACTACTTTGAAAAAAAAACGCTTCTCCCGAGATCGTCCGATCGAAGAGTAATTTCTTGTAAATTTTATGAAACATTAATATACAAGGGAGAAAGGGAGAAGAATTTTCGGTTGAAAAAATGTGCAAGAAATGCTAGTACAATATAAATTCAACTGTGAAATATAGCACTCTTGCTTACTTGATATGGATGATTTCTTTTTCACGGAATGAATTATCGTAGAACTATAACCTTTGCTAACCCCGATTAATGTCACAAGTCGACAACTGTTAAAAACAGCATAAAAAACCGCGCGAATACAGTCTCGCATGAATTTCGCGGCTACGCTCATCACCGACCAATCACGAAACGAATAAAACGACAACAAAGCATGCGATATTTCGATATTTCGATAATTTCAATCTATATCTCATCAACAACTTTTTATTAGAAGGATTTGTGACGAAGACGTTTATTCCGTGAGTCAGATATTTCTTCAGAGTAATGAGGAACTTTTGTGCACAAGAAAAAATTCACATTTTCTATTAATTATTATATTTTTTAACAACGAAAAGAATCTCTAAACTCGAAAATATGTTTAAGAAATTCAAATACATTTAAAAAAAAGAAGGAAAGAATTGATTACGGAAAAAAAAGATTTCTGTTTTGAAATCCAACTGCGTGCCTTAAAGTTCGATCGAGACACTGAAAAAAGTGGCTTCAGCAGTTTTTCCGAAAAACGCATGGTTACAAAGATATTCGCGGTGAAAAATGGCCTGAAGCCAAATCGAACCCGTGTGTGCACTGAATGATTCGCTGCGAAGGTGTGCACAGTAAGGGTTCAATCGACGACAAGTCTGATCTCGATCGGGTGAAAAAATAATTCCTTTCGACGAACTTTGCACGCAGTCGAAACGGAACTTGAGCGATACGACAAAATACGGCCCGATTCTCGATTCGGTGAAATTTTCTTACACAAAAAGCTGTCGGAGTATTCTTTTTCACTACACTATCGAACCGGAAGTGGAGCAATACGAGAGTAAGAAAACGCCGGTACTTTTTCGTACAAGAAAATTCCCCCGGACGAAAAACGAGATGGAATCGCTTATTCGTTTATTCCCTTTCGATTAGAGCGTTTTATTTAATTTTAATTTTTCAAACGACTGACAGAGTAGTCCAATGCTACACAATATACTCTTTATTCATATGATTCTTCAATGTTCCACCCCTCATTGTTGACCTTTCGGTCTCGACAATTATTACAATAACTAACTCGATCGTATATATATTTATATTATACATGTACATAAACTCATTCGTCTCTATGGATTTGTTTCTTTCATATATGCAACGTAATTGATAATCGTATCGATTCGTTCGTAAATCAGCTCACACGCTTATTTTCTACTAAACATGGTTATCATGGTCCTCGTCGTCATCGTCGTTGTCATCGTCAATTATTATCATTCTCATCACGATTATATTCGTTAATCCTTCTCATCATCATTGTGATTCTCATAATCATAACCATCATAATCTTTGCCATCCTCGCTGTAATCGTCATCATCATCATAATCATTGTAATTGTCATAATTATCGTCACCATCATCATCATTTGTTTTTAATCTAAATACATTTAGATTACATAACATACATACCCACGTTCACAGTGTATCACAGTTGTGTTGGAGATTGGGATGGGGAAGGCGAGGGAAATATGGATCTAATGAAAAAAAAAAAGCGAAAGAAGAGAAAGAACAAAATTGAGACAGCAAAGACGTCAGAGATCGAAGGTAGTCCATTCTGGATACGTTATTATTGTTGAAACAGCGATTTCGTACGATTTTCGCTCGTCTCGATTGTGAAAAAATGTCATCGATGGAGAAGGTCCATTTCATGTTCGCTATTTCTTCGTTTTATTCGATTACGAAAAATCAACGTGTTCGGCTATTTGCTCTGTAGCAAAAACGCATTGGCCAGCGGAAGATTAACGAGAAGTAAATTTCTTTGCAGCTGTGATCGATGGCATTGTCTTGTGAATCCGATACGCCGGGTTATCAAAGTGTCCCCGAAGTACGAATATATTTTGGTCGGACTAGTGGATGCCGATAAGACAAAAGAAACAAAAATCTACATAAAATTTTCTAAAAAAATCCTCCTTGTTCCTCATTGATTCAAAATCTTTGCGTTCGAAGATCGTTCGACTTTTGGTCAATTCGATATTACTCCGTCTCGTAGCGTGCACCATTACGGCGTCGAAATTTTCTCAATCAGCCGTCTATTCGAAGATGAAGGGAGAAAAATATTATTGCGAGATCACATGGGGGGAGTGGGGCGGCGTTTGAGAATTCCGGCTTTTTCGTCACTGTTTACACCTCGAATGCAATTCCAATGTGTTTCTAAGGCCGAGGCCGACTTTGTTCTTTTTTCACAATCGTACGCGTCGCCGTTAAAAAAATAACATGTTTCGTAAAGAGCAGGCGAAAGGTCGCGCGGGACTGTTTTTTAAGGTTATGTTCGTTACAACGCCGCGCGCACTCGCGACAAAAACGTAGGGACAATCGTTTTGCTTGCCGAGGGTGAAACGAGGCAAGCGCGTTTTTTACTGTTTCACTCGGGAGCAGCATGAATTGTTTTTTCTCGATTCGCTCTCGACCGTGGGAATTTTGTTTCTTTGCCGTATTACAGTGAAACAGACGGGATTTGAAAATGATCTGTTGAAATTTCTCATTCAAGTTTCCAATAATCGGGTTCTTTGGATAATTCAGCCTTTTCTCTCACTGCTTATATCTGCGCTTTATATGGGCCTTTTCAGTGCATATTTTTCTTTACTTTACGTTATCAGGTTATTGGAATGCGTCACTCCACGGTCGAGAATAAAACGAAGAGAAAAAAAAACAAACTACGCGCTGGGGCGCGGTCCGCTTGGCACTGCAAAGCCTTCAACGGAATCGAATTTGTGCGGTAAAGCCTAGGGAAAAGAAGCATTGAAAGCATTTGCAGCGGCAAGTGGATGGAACCCTGGAGCGTTCGAAATACATCAGAGTCGCATTCGGAATTCGAACAGTGACGGAAAAGGTTGAATTTCCGAATTTACCCTTCCTTTTTATACAATAACGTATAAATTAATTTAACTCTGACGTAACGAGGGTGAAGAAAAAAAGAGGCTGAACCGGATGATACAATCGTCATTTTTCACCAGACTCATTTCGGAAACGCGATTTAAAATTTTGCGAGCGAAAAATTCGGATGCTTCGAGGCAAATGACTTTGACGATATTTGCCGAATAAAAGCATCGGAAAAAGTGCAAAAACGACTTTAAAAATGCACTTTTAGCCATCATTATTTCTCGAGACTTGTTCGTTCGAAATTTGGCAAAAAAAAAATTCGAAAAATAACACACAATCGAGACGTTTTCGTTCCAAGAAAATTATCTGATAAAGATTCGTTCGTTAAGGAGGTTCACCCGAAGGCAATGGTGATTGAAAATTCCAGCTTCGCGGCTTGGGATTTTACACTGACGTAGGAAAATATATCACGCAGCTGCCCTCGTCATTGTTTCTGGATTCATCCTCTGGTTATCGAGAAAAAAATTCATGTTTCTTCTCTGCAACGATTCGTACTTCTCTCAACTCTGAGTAACCAAAAACAAATATAAAAAACCAGAATGCGCGTAGAGTACAACAAAGTATTCATAAGACTCGTTACTGTCAAAATTGACTCAAAAAAAAAAAGTGAAAAACTTTTTTTTCAGCTTTATCCGTAATAGCGACATGAAAGATAAAAGATTTTTCACGTGGCAGGTGTACCGCCGCAATATTTCAAGAAAATTCCTATTAAATTTCGATGATCTTCGAATAATCCGGAGAATTCGGTACACGCAAATTTAATAACAAAAATAATTCATTTCCAATGTGTTTTTGGCAGTCAAAGAAGAAAAAAAATGGTCAACCGACGAGTTACGCGCGAACCTCCTTAATATCGTAAAATTCATCTATTTTTTGACGTTAATAAATTTCGAAGCGAGCGGATTCGAGGCCGCCGATTTTTCCTCACCCTGTTGATTTCCGGTGATCGAGATGTACCTTTCGGCAAATTATTCACAACTATTATTCACGCAACGGTCGCTTTACGACCGTTTCGCATCTATTTAAACCTTACGTGCTATAAATTCTACCGCTTATTCCAAAAATATCTAAAAAATATATATTGTACAAGTCAACAACAGTCTGCTTCGTTACGGATAAAATAAAACCTCCTTATTTCCGTTTGTTTGCCTTCAGTTTTCAATGACAAAAAATATAACCGCGAGTCTGGGCCGAAAGAGCCTCGTGTCAAACCAGCGGGTTTATCGGGGAATGTGACGATGATTAAAACGTTTTTTTTTTTCATCTTTAAGCCGGACTTTTCATCGTCAACGAACCTTCCGCGGACTTTTTCATGTCGAGTTTGCCAGTATTTTATCGTCATAATATAAACACGCATATATACACTTTGGAGCGGGATTTAACGTCAAAGTACGAATTTTCAGGTAATATTTACGACGAATACAAAATATATGTTTCGTTGATTAAGAAGGCGGACGGGGGGTCGCACATGTTGTGGGCATTTTCTTCTCGAAATATGCTTATTTTCGCGTCATCTGGTCCGAAAGATCGCGCAACTCGCAATTTTGTTTCTGTTTGGCGCGAATGGGCTACGTCATCGATCTCATCGCGTGAATATTTTCGCCTTGACGGGGTTTTTTCCTCGGTACAAAGGACGAATCACAGTGCGAGGAAAAGCGTAACGGAGACTTAGCTGGGACCGGGTGGGGCATTAAAATTAAACATGGTCGTCGTCGGTCGGCCCGGTTGTGGTTTTGGCGGTAACTTTGGTGTTACCGAACCTAAAAAGAGGAATAATGCGTGAATAGAGCTGCCGACAAAACGATCCTCAAGGCCTTGTCTCACTGCAATTTTTTTGCACAAAAATCTATTTCGTTCTTTAAAATAAAAGATAACACACGTTCCGATAGTCGTACGCATTGAGTACATTTTGTTTTGCGAGTACCAATTTTCTTTGATGGGAAAACATGTCGAGAAGTTGGTTCATTTTCATGATTTTACAGTGGTATAAGGCCTTAAGGCGATGTGTTACATCCGTAAATCGAAGCTTAGAAAAATTCTCCGGCAAAATCTATAAATCGGATCGCTTTGAAGTTTGTTGTGAGTACTTGGTGATATAGCCCGGAGGGACTGACGATTTTAGAATTTCGAAATTTTGAACATTTTTTCGCTCTACAAAAAAAATTTTTTGCAAAATTTCGAAATTGCAAAATCGTCAGTCCCTCCGTGTTGTGTCACTAAATACTCACCAAAAGTTTCAAATCAAGCCGATTCATAGATTTTACCTGAGAATTTTTCTAAATTTCGATGGGGGAGGGGGTATCCTCCATGGCCTTAAGGGCGTAGAAGAGGCATTATTGCAATCTGTAACATACTGTAACAACCGGAAAAAAAAAATCGCGCGGGAGAATCATGTGGATTTCAAGTAATAACGATATCAAAAAATTATAAACCGGAAATTAATCAAAATTATTTTAAAAAAAAGAAACTTCGTTCATTCAATTCATTTGAATTGTTCCAAATTTTTTTGAACAATTCTACACAGTCTATGGATTTTAAGCCCGCTAAATTCAAATCTGATCCGAAAAATCATTTTAGATTGTATTCAACGATTTCGTTTCGAAAAATACGATTTATCGAACTGTAGTGTAAGATCGGTGTGGCATAAACGTGTTTTTTTTCTATGTGGATGCTTAATGCCTCTTGTACGTACATCCACGAGAAAAATGGATGAAAAAATATGAAATTTGTGAAAATACCGTTTGGCTGACACGGCGGAAGTTTCGTTGGACTCGGCCCGTTGAAAGACATGTATCTACGAGGATGTGTGGAGTTCGAGGCGGAGCTCTCGAGGGAAGAATTACGACGTGCCAGTAACGCTGAATTGCTGGGATTCAACGTAGCCGGAAGTCTCGGTGGAAGGGTCACTGGTATATCTCTCCTTGGCGGTAACGGCGGCGGGGAAGTTCCCTCGCGTGGAGGAAGAATCGGAGCGTTCGGTGCTTGCCGAGCCTAAGAAAAAGCAACAAAAGAAAGATAATTTTACGAAAATCGCACACACAATCAAAAAAGGCAAATTACATTTCGACTGATTACATTTGTTCGTGATGCATGCTTGTTGGTAAAAAAGTTTTAAAAAACATATACTCCGGATAAATTATCGACTGATTTCCGAAGAGCCGATTTGAAAAACGGATCGTTTGTCTGTGATCAACGCGAATAATGTTGAATATCGTTGCGACTCACCTGTTGGGGTGATTCGCTAATGGAATTTTCGCGCCTTCTGTGAGACCGCGGTGGCAACGGTGGCGGTGGTTGATTCGGAGGCACGTGACTGGGTGAAGGTGGTAAGGGCAATGAGACACCGGGACTGCCGCTGGAAGATGGTAATCCCGTGAGAGCTCCCATCACACCAATTGTGCCGGAATTGAATCCAAAATGGCTCATTGTTTGAGGTTGATGGTGCGGCGCTGGTATATGTCCGGGTGAACCGAGCTGCGGACTGCTGCTGGGCGAGCCAAGCGACAGTCCCGACATGCTGAGAGGACCCGGAGAGCCCGGGGGTGGGCCAGTCCCTGTGAAGGATTGCAATTTTTGAATAATTTAACGTCTTGGAGGAGAAAATGATACTTGGGTAGTTTGAAAAAATGACGGAAATTTTTGCAAAGTATTTAGAAGTATCCATTAGCGAGTGTTTACAGCTGCGAACACTTTTTGTCACGTACCACCCAAGAGAACTGGCGCAAAGATACTGTGGTCGCCCTTGTGCCCGGACGTTGGGTGAGAAGTGTGCGGCGGAGTTTCCGGCAGTTCCGGAGGTGGTGGAACCTCGGGAGTCGGATCGTGAAGTTTCATACTCGAGGATACAGGTTGCAACGGAGCCGGAGCCGGCACTTTTCCACTCAAACTGCGGGCTTTTATTCCAGGTGATTTCAGATTCAAATCCGGCCATCTTCGAGGCTACGGACGTTATTAATTTTGTGATAAAAATCGTTCGACGCTACGAAAAACGTCTACGTACTTTGTAAACCTCTTTTTTATTGCAAACTCTACGATTCGCCAAATATTTTTCATCAATTTTACGAAATTATGACACTCGTGAAAATCGTATATCAATACGATTTGATTACATGCTAAAAATACATACTAAAAATCGTATGATTTCAATACTCTTTCTACATCCGCAGTTTACTTTCGGAACTCTTTTTTTTTACAATTTGTTAATAACTTTTCAATATCGTTATTATTGAAAATTACTGTCCTCGGTGTCTTACATACGATTGATTGTAAACCTCTTTTTTATTGCCAACTCTACGACTCGCCAAATATTTATCATCAATTTTACGAAATTATGACACTCGTGAAAATCAAATCGTATTGATATACGATTTGATTAATCTAAATTTGATTAAATAATTTGATTAATCAAATCGTATTGATATACGATTTAATTACATGCTAAAAACACATACTAAAAATCGTATGATTTCAATACTCTTTCTACATCCGCAGTTTACTTTCGGAACTCTTTTTTTTTACAATTTGTTAATAACTTTTCAATATCGTTATTATTGAAAATTACTGTCCTCGGTGTCTTACATACGATTGATTGTAAACCTCTTTTTTATTGCCAACTCTACGACTCGCCAAATATTTTTCATCAATTTTACGAAATTATGACACTCGTAAAAATCAAATCGCATTTATATACGATTTGATTACATGCTAAAAATACATACTAAAAATCGTATGATTTCAATACTCTCTCTACATCCGCAGTTTACTTTCGGAACTCTTTTTTTTTACAATTTGTTAATAACTTTTCAATATCGTTATTATTGAAAATTACTGTCCTCGGTGTCTTACATACGATTGATTTTTTTCAGATTTTTATAGTATTGCCAAGTACACGAAATTCTCATCCTACTTCGGTTTTGCTGAGACTATGGATGCCTACATCCTTAACTCTTTGCCATCAGATTTGAAAAACGCAAAATGGCGAATCCAATATGACGAAGTCGAAAAACGAAAAAGACTCTCACGCAAAAACTATCAATCCGATCGGTTCGAAATTTGTTGTGAGTATTCAGTGTCATAGCACTGAGGGACTGATGATTTTAATCGATCGCCTCGTTCTCGAAAATTGACAACTCCGTGTAAGAAGCGGCGGAATTTTCCGAAAAATCGAAGGAAGGACGATTCCGTCGAAAAACGCACGGGAAAATTCGCCAAAGTTGTACTCGATAACGCACCGAATATACTTTTGGTGATAATGAAAAATAATGTCCCAAAACGACACTCGAAGATTGTACTCTGTACTCACCACTCGTGGTAATTGCCTGCAACCCCTGGGCTCGACTTCCAGACTTTTGTGAAATAAATAATTGCCGATTTCCGTGTCGGTCATATTGGGATCGAAGGGCGACAAATTTTCGAGAAAATGCCTTATTCTCGTCTCGACCGACAAACAGTATGGCTGATTTTGGTACTGTTGTATCTCACCGATGATCTCGGCGACTTTTCGTCGTTTGCTGAAATTTATGAGCTCCGGACTATCCAACAAATAATCCTTGTTACCCTCCTCGATGTGAAGTATATTCGTCAGGTACATGCCTGAATATTAGACAATCAAATCAATCGTCTTGACGCGAAATTGACACGGTGGGTATGTCGCAATATTCATGAAACAAAAACGGGTTCTTCGAGCCCCGATTAACGGTCGCTTTTCATGCAAACTGTGAGTACTTTTGACGACATGACAATGCCTGCATTTTTTGCTTCTCTATTCTCAAACATCTTTCTTCCGAATCGTCTTAATCTTGCGAAAGTTTGACCTCAAGTATCTCCGTTCGCAAATCGTTTATTTCTCTGAACAAATCGGAATTATTTCAATTCCGATATTAAGAACATTTGAATAAACGAGATGAGATAAAACTTTTGGGTAAAGTTCGCTTTTTAGGTTTCAAATCCGAGAGATATTTTAGAGGGCCGTGTCTTCCTCTGGATCAGCGGAAAAGATACTTTCGGCAGAGAGCGATTATGAAATGTCATTTGAATGATTTACAAAAACGAAAACTGCGTGTAAGTAAAAGATTGTCAATTCATGAATCGAAACCTAAAAATCCAAATTTTCATCTTGTTTTTTTTTTAATCGTTACTTTCAATAAGCGTCACGGTGGCAAAACAGGATTGCGATCGGATATCGTAGTCATTGTTATGATGCTCATCAACACTGAATGCATGACGTTTTTGTGAGAAAATTCAGAGTTGTTCAAGATCAAACTTGATTAAGATTAATCTCTTTTCGGCAGTTTCCCGATATTTAGAGAAAAAATGAAAAAAAAAACTCCAGCGAGCGTTTGTGTAATATTTTCGTGATGTAACCATGTAATATACGAAACGTTTATTGCTGTTAGAGATTGAAAAGTGTCCCAAAATCGTCCCAAAACTTTGAGTATGTTTTGTATTAAGTTTTTTCATTTTCTCTTTCATTGCCCATCTGGAGTGAAAGGAAATTAATGAAAAACAAAGTCTTCTCGTATAACTTGAGAATTTGAGATATTTGAGAATAAAAAATGCGGAATAGAGCCATTGTCACATCCCTTTTAACGTACTTTTCGGTTTTCAAACGTTAAAAAGGTTTTCCCACAAAACGGATCAACGACGTAACGTTTGCGATTCGCCGGTATAGCGAAATGTTTCAATGGATAATATAAATCATTCGAAAATCGTATCAAGCTTGTAAAACTAACCAAAAAATGGTACGCAAGGGGGATTAATGGAGCGTAACTTTTCTTGATATTTTCGGAAATGATCGTTGTGCAATTCACGCGCTTCTTCCAATGATTTTTCCAACCGAGCGGCAATTTGCTGTGAAATCACAAGATCGCATTATTTCCATTGCAAAAAAATCCATCATCGGAATAAGCGAATAAAGGGGAAAGCAATAAAAACAATAAAGTTCTTCCGCTTACTTGAAACGTGAATTTTAATCTATAAACAGAGGCTGATCCCATGGCACTGCTGATGGCTATAACACCGTTGAAATTATTGAGATCCTGCAGCACCATCATTATCTCGATAGCGCGAGAAACAATGGCGACTCTCTCGTCAAGATTCTCGGCCTCGACTATCGTTTTTTCAAGCCATCTCGTGAACTGCCGAGTAATCAGAAAAATGTTAAAAACAAAAAAACAACAAGGAAAAAAAAAGAGGAGATTGTTTATCGCCCAACCAGCGGGGACTTACGTTCGTCGTGTGCTTGATCATCTTTAGTAAATTCGGTGATGTTAGTTCTTTGTCTTTTTTCGGTTCTACTAATTCGGAAGGTTTGACTGTTCTGTACAGGTCGAATTCCAACAAAGTTAATTGCCTCGCGAATTCGATGGGATGTAACTGCAAAATCGTGTGATTACTTTTTCTCCTGTAAATTGGCGTTGATTTCCCACGAGCGTACAGAGCGTACTTGTTTTTTTTTTTTTTCTCTTTACCGTAAGTATTCCCCATTCTTCTTCAGGAACTTTGAGATGCCACTCGATGGGTGGCGGAGATCTTTCAAAACTAAATGTTATAGGCCTCTGCTCGGACGGCTCGCACTTTCTTTGAACAATTTTGATCACCGAGTCGACCCATTTTCTCATCGATTTCCCGCTAACAGTGTCCAAGAACAGTTGTAACCTCTCGAGCAGATTTCTGTCGCGCTCGAAATCATAAAAATGATGGTCCACCTGAATAATACCACGATTCAATTGTCAATTTTTCGGATTATTCCGTCTTGCAAATAACGAAAAATGTCATTCAGAGGGAATCATTATCCCATTTCGGTACGTGATTTTGTCGATCTTTTTAATTGAACCTCGCGCGGAATGATTTTTCTAAAAAAAAATCGCGCAGTAATGTACGATCTTGTAACGAAAATTTTTGCGACGTCAGAAATCGCGAGATGGATAAAACTTTGAGAAAATTATAATTATGTTTGTAGTTGACAAAAAGTCGATTAAAAAATGTGCAAAATTCGTATTTTCTTGGAACTCCGACGACGCAAACTTCAACAACACGATTTGAGTGAGAACTTTTGAAAAAAAAACGACAAATTTCAAACAAATTTAATGTAGAGAATAACGTACGAAAGAAAACTTTTTCATCTCACGACGAACGTGACCGATGCAAAGCACTGATCAGCGCAGCTTGGTCGTGAAAATTTGGGAAAGCAAAAAATTCGAAACGAGTCGGAAGTGCAAAGTTACGAATGAAAAATGACTAACCCAATGCCTCAATACGTTCAAAACTCGAAACTGTACGGGCTGACAGAATTCTTTCCTGTATCGTTTCCAGTCCTCTCGCGCTGTAGCTTTGCAACCTGACGGTTTTTCCTCCTCGCCGTAGACCAACGACGGATCGGGTATGTCGAATCTCTCGATAAGCAGCGTCAGTAGTTCCTGAGGTGAGCAAAAACTCCTGCGAAGCGATTGGACACACGTGTTTTTGGTTCGATCTCGCGAAAAATGGACTTTTTCGAAAAACTGCTCTTTTTGATACACGAAAATTGTCGAGACGGTATTGAAAACAGCAAAAAAATGGTTTTCTTACCTATAAGTAGTAAGGAATGTTCGTACGAACGCCGGATCGGCGTAAATGTGATAAGTAAGCCTTTCGACCAGTTTAACCAGCGTGGCGCCTTTTATCAAGGGAACGCCGCCGTTTTCACGCGCCTCGAGGACCAAATTTTCCGGGCAATCCTGCTCCGCGAATTTATACAGATGCGACGGCGGCAATTTCAGCGGATGTTTCCTCTCCTCGTCGAGCAATATGCTGTCGAGTGTTCTCTCGAGCATACTCTTCGTGTTTAGCATTACGAGATCCGCCATCCAACTGTTTTTGTCCTCGACAGATTTCGCGACGAGCGTTACACTCGGATGATCGCGCGGCGCGATCTCAAAGGCATTTTTCAGTTCTGCGAGAAAACAAGGGCATTTTTTTTCGGTTAAATACGCTTATGATTATTCTCATTCATGGGAATAATCAAGAGGATTATATTTTTGTAAATTTTCAATGTTCCTCTCGAAAATTACAGTGACAAAATAATATTGTGGTACGGCGAACTCTGATGGGATAATCGATTGCTATAATTACGTGCGTTTTCGGACAATGCGCAGTTACGACAATATGCATTGCAATTACAAATTTGATTAATTTCCACAAACAAAACGTTCAGAAATTGCTTCGAGCATTTTATCGCTCCGACAATTGCTGGATTCCGATTTTTTATCCCACAATTTTATTCCAAAACCAAGCCAAAGGCGACAAAATAAATCCGAGACAGTATTTCGGATGGAATTACGGCAAATTCAAATTTCCCTGTTTCCGTTTTTAAAAAATAGTTTCAAGACAAAATTTCCGCGATCTCCCGACGAAATATCATTGACGACGATACGACGAGGTGAAATAAAATGGCAAGTGGCAAAAATAACACGTGTTTACTGATAAAACGGAGAAAAATCGGAATTTGGCAGTTTTCGACAATTTTCTTGTTGAAAAAAAAACTTTTAACGAAAAATGGCATCTTGTCGCGATTTTCATTACCATCAGATGAAAGAATCATTAAAAAAAATTAATCGACCTTTTCCAGCGCTTGCGAATGTTTTCCAAAAAATCGCTCGGTTGGATCGAAAAATTAAATTGAAATATATTTTTGTTAACCGATTTATCGATGCAGAATGAAAGCTTCGGTATCAATAATGTTTTTAAAACCAAATTGAAACTGTGATTTGCTTTGGACAGCAGCTCACCTTCCGTGTCTTCTCGATCGATTATATCAACTTTTCTAATGAAAAAACGTTCCTTCATTCGTAATTCCCCCTGATGGGCGGGATGTCCGCCACCGACTGCAACTCCCGAAACGCTGACGCTCACTCTTTTGCTGCCGCTTGGTTTGCAAAGTACGAGCAGACCATCGAACAAAAGAGCTCGCCTCTCCGTTAACCTGCGACCGTTGCTGCCCACTTTTCCCAATATGTCCTCTGAAAATAAACACCCTTTTTAAGAGAATTCGAAACTTTCGTAGGGTGACGAAAAAAAAGTCACGACATTTTCATATCACCTGCAATGAAACTGCGAAATTACGCGGCAAGAAAAAAGAAGTTAAATGCAAAAAAATGCAAAAAAAAAACAAAAATTTTTTGCAAAATTTCGAAATTGCGAAACCGTCAGTCCCTCCGTGTTGCGTCACTAAATACTCACAACAAATTTCACATCGATCCGATTTATAGATTTTGCCTGAGAATTTTTCTAAATTTCGATGGGGGAGGGGGTATCCCCCATGGCCTTAAGACGGAAGATCATGGCGTTCGAACGTTTTTTTTGCAACATCACTGTCTGTCGAACTATAAACTAATGATTGGGAGCATACTCATGTGCAAAAGAAATCAATTTGTGAGAACAACGTACGCCCTGGGACACAGTGACGGATGAGTCTGAATTCCCAAACACAATCTTTGCGGCTCAAACTGTCGACTTTCCGATTTTGTTATGCTGAAATCGAGTCTGAAATCGTCTCAAGTCTGAAGGGTTGAAGCTCGCAGTTTCGACAGAGGTGATGAGAAACATGTAGCGTATGGCAGGGAATAAAACGCAATGGCAGATTGGATGTCAATTGCAAATTCGCTATCGAACGACCGTAAGTTCATCAGAATTTTCACCTCGTATGAATTCGTTGCAACACTGGCCGATATCTCGCTGGTCCCATCCATCGACAGTTTTTTGCAATTCGCTCGTTTTTTCGAGCGCCGCATGACGTCTCGCGCGACTCTGCATACGAAGACCCGTGTCCTTTTTCGGTAGATTCGCCATTGATTTAACCAACTCCAGTTGCAATGGGGTTAACACACCCTGGACTTGCTCCAACGACTCGCAATCATCGGTATTCGGCGTTCGTTTGTGCAACACCTTGAAGGCCAACGAAAAAATAAATCAACGAATAAAAGCTGCTTAACGCAAATTTTCATAGCTCTTATTTCTCATCTACGACGACAGGTATCGTGACGAGAAAAAATGTTTCCAACCCTTGAGCCCTTGCGCCATTGTCATTTTCTTTTTAATGCATTTTTTGCTTAATCAACGCTCAAAATCTCGAGAAATATCACAGAAACCGGTTTTCCACCCCATGCTTTATTCCAAATACGTTTAAACGCTCACAGGCGGGAAAGTCATGTCGGACGAGAACGTACAAATCAAATTTCAAACTCGCTTTTACAAAAAATGTGTTTTTCAATTCGAAAAAAGATTCGAAAAGTATATTTACACCAAAGTAAATTGAATTCCACGACTGAAAGGGTTACTACACGTGTAAACGTATGAAAAATTTTGTTTCGTGAATAACAAGCTCATTTTTTCAGTTCGTACCGCTCAAAAAAACGAAATGTTTTTTTTTATATTTCGAAAATCGCACGAAGACTGTTTTACCGTTGAAACGCTGGGCGAGCATGTTTTTTTTCGTATCGTCACTCACCTCGATATAATCAAAGTAGAGGAAACAGTGCCAGACCGGTTGAAGCAAAAGTTTCGGTAGATAATATTTGACGGCTTCTTTAAAGCCGTGACCGGCCGCTCGAAGTGCGGCGTTGGCTTCGGGCCTCGACAGCAACCTCGTTAAAACTTCTCGACTAGCTGAACTATTCATGTCTCTCGCGTATCTGTCAAACATCGTCGATTTACTCGTGAAATTTACCATTTTTACAAGTTCGAAAATCGGGAAAATAAAAAAAATGAGAATTTTGGAGGATTTTTGAGTTTGTGCGATTATTTTCTTACTTTATGTACACGTCGAATTCGGCGGCTTCGGCTAACTCTTCGAAACACGAGCCCACCGTCGGCGTCTGCTTTTCCTCCGTTATTTCCATTATGTCCTCGAGGCTACCGAGCAACGTCACAGTCACCTCGTAGATGTCCATTATGTTGCTGAATAGCGTTTCGAGCTCGCACCGATCGGGCGCGAGTTTCGCGATTTCTTCCCGAAACACCTGTGAAGATCGATACAATTATGGATTCGTCGGCATTGATCGATTCCCCTTCGATCCTCCGAGGACCAACAGAGTCAAACGGACCCTTGCCGCGGACAGACAAAATTTCTCTTTTCTTTTTACTCTAATTTTTTCCATGGCGTTATAACAATTCCACAGGCACTCGTAATAATATTAATCGTTTCATCATCGTTTCGAGTACACTTTGGAATTTTTTTGAGCCGATCGCACTCACCGATTTAGAACGGTAAACGATCAAACGTTGCGTAGGGTCAGATTGGTTTCTCAAAAATTTCTCAAAATTTATTTCTCAGATTGATTTCCCTCCTCTTAAAAAAGAAGCGAAAAAACCAAAAAACAGCGAATTTACGCGCGAAACTTTAACCGAGGAAATAATCTCCGAAACATTTTCGACCCAGACATCGTTATCGAAGATATTATTCCTGAGATTTTTTAAATGAGACGCTAATGTTTTCGAAGAATATCGGATGAAAAATCAGGGGAAGAAAAAAGAATCTCGGTACGTTCGTCGCAGTTGTGCATTTTTATTATTCCGACGTCGACGGTAATTACCTTTATGATCATGTGAAGATCCCTAAGATAGTGTCGTTCGTCGTGTATGAGATCGCGAACCGATTCCTCGTACGTCTGCGAAACCACAGCACCCAAACTGCTCTGAGGACCTTCCGTACAATCATCTTGATAAAATACGTCCATCAGGGCCTGGCGAAGTTTTTCATTTTATGAAATAAGAGAGAAAAAGAACGTGAGATCTACCGGCTCGTGAAGCATTCGAAAGATCCGATCGAGGATAAAGAGATAATGAATTTTCCCACGTATCGCGTATTAAGATTTTCAACTGACATTTAAAAATCGTTGGGTGAAATAAGCGACGCGAAAACTCTTTCTTCACAGCATGCGAAATCGAACGGTGGCAAGGAAAGAAAGTTACGTGACGAAGAGTAGAAGAATTTTCCAAAAAATATTATCAAACCCGAATAAATTCAAATTTTCGGAATGCAAATATTCGTATACAGAGTGCCCAGAATTGAATGTCCTGTCCGATAGGCTCGAATTTGGACGAGAATAACTCATCAGGATTTGGTCATACCAAAAAAATACTAAAGTACTTTTCAACTCGGACTTTCGTCGCGACAGTAACATGCGGTCAGCGAGATCCGGGACACCCGGTATATCGTCATTACCCCTTGGTACGAATAAAAATGTTTGACACGAAATGCTCTGATGGTCTTCCGGTACGTTAGAAAATTCGTGCGAATATCGCAAAACGGAATCATGCTTCGGCAATTTAAATTTATCGTGCTTCCTCATTTATGCTGCTGGCGCATTTTAATTGGCAATAGGATTTTTAAAAATGATAGTCTCGATGTTATTGTCCGCCAAACGGAGACACAAGACTATTTTGATGATTCTACTCCAATAAAGTCGTCATAGAATGAAGATTTTGAGTACTCGACAGTGGTGTAAAAATCTGAAGAAAATCAGTCACATTGAAGATGCAAAAATACATTGATTCAGATAGTGACAAGATCGGTCTTTAACGAACCGTTAAAAATGCGATGAAAATCAGGCAAACTATTTTTTTTCATATTTCCAAATGCACGTGAATTTTGATGAAAAGCACGGTGATAAAAAGTCGACAAAAACCATTTGTACGCGGAACAACGAACGAATTCGTTTCATATGAAAAGAAAATGAGTGCTGTACATTTTTTTCGAATTTTTTTCGATAATTTCCTTGGTATCTTTCGTATGAATAAATTTCATCCGTTTCTGTGTTATCTCAGAGTACGTTAAAGAGTTTATCTCAGAGTCTGAGTTTGCATAACTAACACGCAATTTGAGAATTACCAAATTTAAAGAGAATCAAAGAGATTTTAGTCGAACCGCAGTAGATTGTTGAAAAATCAAATAGTAAATAACGAATTATTTCCCAATCTGCCAAGTCACTCAGATGCCTACAAAAATATTGCCTTTTTTGCGGTCTTTCGTGAGTTTTGCGATTAAAAAAACACGTTATGCGTTCCCACATTCGTCTGCCTTCCGATCTCACAATCAATTAATTAAACGTTACAATTGATTGTAAACATTTTCTTTTGCAATATCAAAAAATCTATTATTGTACAACATTTTTGTGCCTATTTCTGAAAAAAAAATGTAGGTAATTACATTTAACATTGAAAATAGCAAATATATCTAAGGGCGATTGCCACAAAGTTCGGCACGAAAAAGAAACGAAGAATAAAGAAGATCTCACGCGAAGTACGTACAATAAATTCCATCTTTTTTTTTGGAAGAGAAACATTGAGAACAGATTTGAAGTATGCACGAGACGATAGATGCGAGTCAAAATGAAGATGGAAAAAAATCGTCAGGGTGTTTTACAAGTACGTACCACCTGAAACGGCACGAACGAAGAACGTACATTGGAATGGTGTTGTATTATTGTTAGTGAAAGCATGGAATAAAGCAGAGAACAAATGCAGCCGCAATATTAACCATGTGATTAATCTACGCGCGATAAAAAATGTAAAACGTTCTACTCGTTGAGATAATTAACTCAACGATATTACCATGTCCAAGGGTAGTGAAAAGACTCGTTTTTTTAACTTGCCCCGATAAACAATTCAAATTTTAGTGCTGGATTGTCTCGAGTTTGAAAAAATGAAAAATTAAGAAAAAAAAATATCGAGATAAAGAAATGGGATTTTTTTTTACAATTGTCCAAAAGTGTAGCGATCAATTTTTCCGTACATCGAGAAGAAAAGAAAATAGGCATTTTGTACCGACTCTACGATTGCCAATAATTTATTTTAAATAAAGATTCTCTATTCGTATATTGTTTAAAATTGAAACAATTTTCTCTTGAATTACTTGGACGCCGAATATCATTGAAAAATACGAAAATTCAATTGGTGTCCTTTGAAAATCGAAAATTGTCAAAGGCCAGTTTCTCTTGGATATTTTTTTATTTTCGCAATTCTCGTACTTTCCTATGCAACGAAAAGGTTGAAAAAAAATGACGAAATGTTGTGCGACCTCAACGTTTGAATAAAATTGGCTTAGCTTCTATCGAATTTTTCTGTATTTGAATCGAAATTTCGAATTCACGATGCTAGTGCTAGTAAAAAATTTGAAAAAAAAATTCTCCAATGTTAAATTCTATGTGAAGCTTCAAATAATCACTATGCTATATCACGTAAGCAAAACATGACGTTTCGAGATGATAATTCGAACAAAAGTTCCACACGCGACGAGCGAAGAAACTTTTCGTACAAAAAGATTTCATTATTTCAAAATTGCATGATTTCGAGTTGTCGCGGTATTCAAACGCAGTTCGAAAAACTAACGGTAAGAAAAACTGAAAGATTTCAAAGAAAAATCAGAGTGGGAAAACAATAATGAGTATTTCTTTTTCAGCTTAAAGAACATTGTAACTTTTGAAAAATCATATTAAAAAATAAGTATTATTGGATGTTTTTATTCCTATTTTATTGCAAAAAAATATCGAAAAAACCAAAATTACATCGGTAGATATTCGGACGTGAGAAAATTAAAATTCACCCGAAAAGTTTCGCTGTTCGGAGCTGTTTCTTGTTCGTGAGATTTTTTCCAATCGAACATTTTTGGTTTCTCCGATGAAATATCATTTTCAACATAGGACAATGAAGCGACAAATTGCAGCGAAAAAAAAACGAAACCGATTTTCGTATGAAATTACGAAAAATTCAAATTTCGCTGGTTTTTTATTTATAGAAAATTGTTTCATGAAAAATGCCATCCTCCCCCGGATGAAGCAGCAGATGGGAAAAAGATCACGTATATATATATCGATAAAATAGCAAAAAATCGAAATTTAGTTGTTTCCGGCAGTTTTTATCGCAAATAACAACAGACTTAATGAAAAATTCAAACCTCCCCCAACTGACTGTAAAATTACCAAGAATGCGCTCTTGTTGATAAAACAATTTTAAAAAATGAAAATTTTTTGGAAAATTCGCACTTTCTCTACCGAAAAATGGCGGTGGAATTTTCTTTCTTTCAATCTTTCAACGGACAAACCATTCCTCGATTTAAAAAAAGGTCAACGGCACTTTTTTCACAAAAGTCGCGCTTTTGCACATTTACTTCCGATCCTTCAATTTGTTTTTTCGAACGATTTTTCAAAAATAATAATTACTTTCCGCTCGCTCTAATTTTTCTCGAAAAATTCATAGTTTTGGATACCGCGAACGCTGCTTACTGCCATTCGTTGTTTCACCCCGAAATAGTGATTTTCAAACGGCTATTTTTCTCTGCAGGAATTTTTTGTTTTTCGATGCCTTTTCGCGCGTGAAAATCAACGAACGCGCCTTCGAAACGTCAAGTTTTTGTTTTTCGCTCATCATTCTTTAATGTGTACGTCAATGAATATGTGCAGCACAAAAAAAAACGACGAAACAATACGAGCTTCAAGTTTTTCAAAAAAGATATGTTACCGTGTCTGCATACATCGCAACTCTTATATCTTCGCAGGAGATCTCAACATGACGTATGTTCTTGACGTAATTTCCAGCTAGCTGAAATTCGACAAAATAACCTATCGTTAGACTGATATTATCAACATTTATGCTTGGGAAATATAAAGAAAAAACAACAAATTAATGGATTAATGGAAGGTAAAATCCTGAATCTTTTCACGAGATCTCAAACTTGAGAAACGAAGCAAAAATAAATCGTCATTGAATAAAACGTAGTTACGTGGCTGAGTATCACGGTCAAAAAATTTGTTACGTTTTTCAACACGCAATGTACGAGGAATTAATGAAATTAAACATAATTGAAAATCGATTAAACGTAAAACAATAATATCTGCTCCACTGCGGAAATAAATGGGTTACAAAAACGCTATAGAACGGAAGTTCGTCATCATCAATTTTATCGACATTCCGATTCGTATAGAACGTTGTGTGAATCGATGTGATGAGAATATTAAAATTTTGTCAAATACAGATGAGTATTTCAATTATTCTATTCGTATAATATAATATTGTGCCTGCTCTCTCGCAAATATTTGAAAAATCGTGGCAAATTCAATTCTATATCGCAAAAAGATATTTCAAATGAGGTTGAAAAACCATATATTCCTCATTAACAACCGTAATGTCCGGATGAAAAATAGTAAAACTTTCGTACGTGATTTTCTACACCGGAAAAATCGAAAAAATCGTTCAGCGACAAAAAACAGGAAAAACGTGTTCTTTGACATACTGATTTGGTTGTACCAATGGAAAAAAATGAATTTACATTAAAAAAATAGAGTTACGGTGCCAGCAATATTGAGATAAAATGCGAATATTGAACTCTCAGCGTCGTTAGCCTAAAAATCCGCGAAAAAATCAGCCGTAGCGTAGGTACTCACCACACCGATTTCACACAACGATATCAAATAGTTATCGAAAATTGACGAAAAAAAAAATTCCCGAAAAACTTTCAACCGAAAAAAATTCATTCGCGTACCCGAATATACATGATTTTTTTATCGCCGTTTTTTTTTACATAAACTTTGGAAAAGTTAGCCGATCCTTTAAATTTCGGTCGATAGCATGAAGAAACTTTGGATCTACTGAATTTTTTTATTTTATATGGATAGAAAATAATTCCTCAAAATTGTCTCTACAACAATTTGTCGATAACTTTTTGACGGTGCTGTTAATTAACGTCAGTGTACTTGGAACGTTTTGTACGACCGATTTTTTTTTGGATATTCGTGCGTTCGCCAAGGATCTAAAATTCGCACAGTATATCGGTTTTCTTGCGATTATACTTTGAGAACGTTTTTAACATTTGCGCGATTAATGTGCAATCGTGAATTCATTTTCTCACGAAATTTCGGTTATTACGGAGAATAAAATGGATAACATCGTCATCGAAGATTTGCGGGATTAATGTGCAATCGTGAATTCATTTTCTCGTGAAATTTCAGTTATTACGGATAATAAAATGGATAACATCGTCATCGAACCTTTAGAATGTCCGCAGAAATGCATTCGAGCACCCCGACGACAAACAGACTGACTTGAGTGTCAATTTTGTGCTGCAACACTTCCTGAAATTGAAAAGAGAGTTACAGAAACGTACAGAATAAAACGGAGAGCGGTAACGGTTTTGAAACGAGCGTCTCGAAAAATTGGAGAAAGAGTACGTACTTTTTGCAGGAGCTGGTGAATTTTGTCAACCGGAAGTACCAGAGATGACTTTTTCTTTCCCTTTTCCAAAGCATCCTTGGCGTCTTTCAGTGCCCACTCGTAGATGGCAGTCGGAAATGTGTGTTTAACTCTCTCCTCCACATCTTGGGGTGTGTGCGGAGGAGGATCTCCGCACAGCATACCCAACATCCTTAATATCAAACTCTCCACGTAGTCCAGGGCATCCTGACGAGCTTCGAGACTCGGATGTACTTGCCCCAGTACCTAAAACAAACATTCAAGGAGTGAGCACGGTATTTCGAAAAAGAAACGAGATCACCGATATTGTCGGTGGTACTTGAAACTCGCACTTTGCGTTCTGATGGTAAGGAAGATATCTTCTATGTATTAATGTTTTACGATATTCGCGGTTCCATCGTCGAGTCGTAACAAAAGTATCGTGCGATGATTCTTAGATTTAAAAACGACACGCATCGTACGAGAATTTCGATCGAGTCATATTGACAAGTTTTTGCATCTTTTAAGATACAAGATGGTGGAAATATGCGCAAGAATATGATGATACAATGAAAACAGAGAACGAAAAGCAGTTTTTGCTGGATTTCAACGACGCAAACTTCAACGTCGACAAAGTTTCACCCTCGTAGCAAAATCAACGTACTTCACTTTAAAGCGGAGTCGATGTCAAATTTTCGAAAGTCAATTTATTTTCCACGGTGACAGATTTGCATCTAAAAAATCAACTAACCGCATTTTGAAGTTGGGTCTATTTGAAATTTTCTGAGAGAAAGATGGATAAAAGGTTTTAGACGAGAATTAGATTACGTTCATCTTCAAAGTTTCAAAGGCGCACCTCTCATTGCGTTCTCCAGAAAACTTTTTATCCAAGCACTTGTTCGAGTTTTACTTGATTTTCTTTCATCACCGAGAAAAATCAAGGTACTTTCAAAGGTAATTGGATAAAAAATTTCAGGGTCGAATGAGGTTGCGCAATTTGAATTTTTCCTTGTTTTAAGACGCAGCAAGGGTGATTTTGAAGTGTGCATCGATAGAACGCAACGCTACGATACACAAATACGATTTTCAACAATTTGTTTTTCAAATTAGCGGTACGCGCTTTTTTCTACAATTTCGGGGATGTAGATTTCAAGCTTTGGAAAATATTGTTCTAAATATCATGTTGATTGTTAATTCGACAAATTTAATCATATTTTCGGTTGACTCCGTCAATTTGGCAAGCGGGGGACTAGTAACTTTTTATCAAACTAAAAAGTACGATAGTTTCAAAGTTGGAAAACATAAAATTTCAGGCGAGGAAGAGGTTAGGTAGAAGCGGGAACCTCGCACAACTGACAAAAGTCGAAGGCACAAAAGTTATTCAGTTTCGTGTCGAAACTTTGGCAAAAGTCAAATTGTGGTTATGTTCTTGCTCAAAACGGTTAAAGCCCTTAGTTTCGAAAAAAAGTTGCATGTCCGTTGTTTTTGGTAGCCAAACTCAAAGGGAATGCAACTTTTCTTTAGGAGAAAATTTGCGTATGTTCGAAAGTAATGGGGTCAAATGTTTCAGGCGAGCGGAATTTGAGTTTCGCACATTGCAAGTTCGGTATTCAAGATTTCCGACGACGAATGATGATAATTAACCTATAAATCTTGCGTGTTCATCCTCGTCGTTTATGTCTCCGATAAAATTGAAAACAGCGAGAGCCGGAAACTTGTGGTTACGAGGCATGCGAGCGGATCATAAAAAAATTTCCTCCAGCAAAATTGTCTCGGTCGATCAAACTTTCTGTTTCCTACAGTATCGATTCTGCAACCCACACATTTCTATTAAAACATCGTTGTCATTGCTGTTTCTGAATTTTTCTATTATTTTCTCAACTCTGAATTCTCTATTGCCTCATTATGTGACATTTTCTTTCTACGACGAGTTCTACCTGTAAAGGAATTCTCTAACGCGTTAGCGACGATTATAGTTAGGTTAGGAGTTCTTTCAAACTTTCCGTTTTCTATGCTATCGATTCTGCAATCAAAATATAAACGACATTGCTTTTTTTTCGGTTTTCATTTTATTTCCGTTGCCCTCGGTACAATTATCGTCTCGACGATTCTTGGCGTTTCCTAGCGAAAGCCAATTACCGCTGAGAAAAAAAAACCAACTCGGAAGGCAAAATTTGTGAAAAATATCCCCTCCTGTTCATGCATCGTTGGAGTTGAAAGTAGCACGGAGCGGAACATCTAGATTCCGAATGTCATTAAAAACGATTGCAAGTGATTGATTTTCGAAGAGGGTCCTTTTCGTCAACTTCCGAAACTCTCGGCAATACGAACGAAGAAAGATCCTCGATGATGATAAAACCCAACGTTAAACATTTTACATGCATCGTACGATTTTCTAACGAATATTCACCGAATCCCCGTTAATAACCAAAAAATTGCGAAATTTCGAAATTCGTACATGTAAATAAAAAAAAACAACGGCATAGCTCAGCTGATCGTAAATGTACCATGTGTCAATATCGTTATATACCCGTGTATCTCGTATCTACACACAAGTACGCAGCATTCATATATCTATTTGCAATACAGCGTATATAACCCAATAAGGATTAGATATATGCATAAAATCGTTTATCGCGTTCCAAGACGACTCGGTTCGTGACGGATTGCGAAAAATGATTCTGAATCGTGATTTATACGCGTATTCGTGCTTAGTGTGTGAACGCATACATGTACGAACGTTTATACGCATACACGCGCGTTCTCAACACTCAACCACACGAAGATTCGTGCGATCTTTCGTTTTTTTTTTTCAATTTAATGATGCGAAGTATATGGACGAGAGATATCACAACGCTGTTGGGGGGGAGGGGGGAGGGAGGAGGGAAGTGGCGATCATAATCGGGAAAATGGAAAACAGCGAAGAGAGGGGAAGGGAGTAGATTCCGCGAGAGAAGAGGCGAAAAAAAAGGCAATAAAGATCGCGAGATCGAACCTTGCGCAAAGAGTTGACAAACACTCCCTTCCACTTGGCGGCGTTCTCCTCTTTCTCGAAGTTGTAGCCCGACGGCTCGCCCACTACCGACGCCGGTGATGAAAACATAATTATTATACCATCACCGTGTTAAACATTGGGGCAAAATAATGTATTATCGTTAAAATGTTCGTCTCGCATTTACGGAAACGACGTACACGGTATATCTCCGTTGTTCCATGTAGCATCGTCGATCGTTACTCAACGACGACAGCGATTTTCCGTTTCGTTTGTTTTTTTTTTATTTTTTCAATTATTCTCATTATTACTCATATTTGACAGTGAAACCCGTCTATCCGTCCGTTCTTTCACGTTGAACCCCACGTATTTGTCGAATTTCTCCATTACACTACCATCACACGTAATTGTAACCATCATCTTGCAGACACAGTAATAGTAATATCTGCGCACACGATTACGTCTAGAAAAGCTCGCGTTCATTATTTTCACGGGTTCTCGATGATGTGAAAACACGCTTGAATCGAGGACGCGCGCGTCCCGAGGAAGACGGGCTCGCGACGTACGACCGGTCGTTCTTTCGCACCTCACGATACATCTCACTATTCACGTCTTTCTTTTCATCTTTTATCGTCGTGTTAAACTTTTGTTTTTTTTTATTATTTTTCTTTCGTTTCGCGTTTCCTAGACTAGATTACCCGGCCGTCCGGGATTATATCGTTTTCCGACGGAGCGTACGACCGACCGCCACCGGAGTGAGCACTTCCATTATTACGCTACTCTCGTGGTCGATCGATACTGCGCTGTATGTGCACGGTGGCTATGTACCAGTGGGTACGTTACTATTTTTCTCGCGTAAGAAGGCGATCCTCGCAATCGTCAAGTCGTACCAACACAAACATAACTGTATCGTCGCGTATATACGTGACGGCAGCGTCTACTTCTGCAATAATAATAATATAAAGGGAGAGCTCGAGATTCGATAACCACCACCAACAACAGAAGAAGAAGAAAGAAGAGAAGAGACGTGTATCGATTCTCGCTCGTATCGAGTCTCGAAGAAAGTACCGACGATGACCGCGGTGGCGCTCCACTCCCGCGAGTGGCGGGAAAAATTTTAAAAAGAATTCGCTCTACTTTATTTTTCTCCTTTTTTAAATTGATTTATACAATCTCAAAAATATCTCCAAAAAATAATCAATCGCATTTAACATACCGAACGCCGGTATTTTTTATAAAATATCCAAAAGTTATTGCGAAATGGTTGAAAAAAAGATTTCTATAAATATTCAGAAAGTTTAAAAACAAGAAAACGACTTTTTAATATTGTCATCATTCGAATTCATTGTGCTTGGCATGATACGTGGAATCGCCTTTTTTTCTGATTGGCATACTATTTTTTGTTGCTGGTATAATGTGCGCCATACGATCTAAAAAAAAAACCCAAGTAAACGAAATTTCAAGACGACGAAAAACGTCTTGAAAAATGCATGCGCCGCATTCGGAGCCGTAGAATAATAGATATGATATGAAAAAGAAGCAAGTCATTTATATTCATCTTCAATTTCTTGCAACACTTTATCAAAAACGTAATCAAATTTAAAAATATTTCGATATTGTTATTACCTATAATCAATACAAAAAGGTAATAAACTTGAAAAACTTTCCGATTTTTTCTGACAAACGAAAAAAAAATGGCGTTAAATCATTTCTTTCTACTTTCTTCGACAATTTCTCTGAAAACGATAAAATAGAAAAAATTATCGTTCCGCTTATTCTTTACGAATTGACAGACTTGGAAAAAAACGAATTTCTTAAAAAAATCGTCACTTCCGATTTGGAGAAAATTTTTTTGAAAAATTCAAGGCCTTTCATTCATTTCCTTTCAAGGCTCATTACTATTCAGAATTACTTATTACTCCGATGTTCAAGGCCCAAGGTATTCCGACGTAGTGACATTTGCGAACCGAGACGCTTTCTCACGAAAATATCATGCTCTCGAGATATTTCGGAATATCTACATTAAAGATCAAATTCGGTCGAGACCAACACAATCGCGAAGAGAGATGTTTAAGAATGCAAAAATTATTACGATTATCATTGTCCATTCGCGTATACGTAACTCAACATTCCAAGGATAAAATTTCTCGCAAAGACTCGCAATGAAAATCAACGCAGGGAAAAAAAAAACTTCGATGAATTGGAGCAATATCATATATTTTTATACTTTAATTAATAGTACGACGATATAAATATTACTAATTTTTTACCCCGATTGCCTTCGGTCGCGCTTTCAGCGTCTTTCAAGATACTGCTCGCGTTGTACAATCGTAATCGCATAAAAAGAAAAATACAATTATCTATACGCCGAGTGTCACGAACGAGCGTGATTTTACAAAAACGATTGTCGAAAAAGTCATATATACATGGTCATACAAAAATACTTAGACGAAATATTTCCCACTGTCAATCCGTTGCGAAAAATATCCCGTGTTTGACAGCGAAATTCAACGAGAAAACGAAACGAACGCGGATACTACACTAGTTGAACCAGTCGCGTCTCAATTGGAATGGTTGCCGCTGATTCCCCCAGATGGCCGGTACGTTTTCCTTCATTGCTCTGCGCAAAATGTAACAATTAATATTGGTTTTTATTTTTCGCCCGTTATTTCGACGGAGCACGCGAGCAATCATTTTTCCTCGATATTTCACGTGCAGCCGAAGAACCACACTGCCGTGCAAGCATTCGTGTCAGATAAAGCTGCAGATAAATGGTAAAAAAAAAAATATCCGTTAATATCCGCGAAGCATCGAGAAGAGAATCGTTGTAGGCTTTATCGAGCGTTTTCGATAATAGGCTTGATTTTTTTTCCGCTGCTTCGAGAGAGCGGGGAATCGCAAGCCAGGAGCATTTGAAACATTTCTGCTGAGAATTTGTACCGTCACGCGCGTGAGGCATTTCGGTCTTTCCTTGTTTTTTAAACGTGCGAAAATACAAGCGGCCCTGGCGCAAATTTGCGATTACACATCATTGGAAAGCGACAGTCGAGCGCCGAGAAAAATGTATCGATAAACAATAAAAACTAGACACTCTGCATCGAACGGATATTGCGGCTAATTAAGCGCGGGCATTAACAAAATCGGATTTGTCCAATAAATTCCTCTTAATTTTCTTCCAAACAGGTTCAAATGCGCGCTCCATCGCTTTCCTAAGTCTAACGCAGGAAAAACAATTTGAGCGTGTTCGCAATTTGGTTATTTCTATAAATTCATGTAAAGATTTCATCATTCGAAAATTTTACGATTCATATGAAAATCGTCCTTGTACGTCGAGAAAAAATTTCGAGCTTGTACATAACAGCTCAACAATCACGCTTTTTATCGCAGGACATCAATTTCACTATCGAAGAATGACTCTCTATGCTTTTTTGACTATGTTTGTTGAAAAATGGTACATTCTTTCTTAATTCTTTGTTAATTTGCAATTCAATATTACGAAACTCTTTGTTTTTTTTTTGAACAATATCATACGTTTAAAAAAATCATAAATGTGACTTTTTGAACTATCTTCCGGTAAAATAGTCGTTTGAAGGGTATAATTGTGAAACAATTGTTTATGAAAAATATATTGAGGCGTTATCCGACAGGAACATTCATGCCCTACAAAAAAAAAGTCCCGCAAAGTTATTGCAATAAGAGTGATTGCTGGAATAAGAATTGTCATATGAATCGTCATGCCTTTGATTCTGCGACTCGAATAATTGAATAGCAAATACGCGCCGATTCTTTTTACGTTATTGTGATGGATAATAAAAAAAATACGACGAGGCACATCTTAATATTAATATCAAGCGTCATAATTTTGACAGGCGACTATTTTCATGCAATGTTTGAAAGAAAATTAAACCAATTTTTTTTTTAAGCGCCCTAATATCTTGAGACATGAATCATCAGCAGTAATCGATTCCATAGTGTATTCGTATATCGAATCAAAGCCATCCGCGCAACCGCGAAAAAAAATCATTCGAGTAATAAAAAACGTCCGAAAGCACGAGCACATGAATTTTAAATAACACCCTAAAAACAATGGCCAGGTATCTGGAAAACATTTTTTTTTCGAAAATCGTAAAACAGTTCTCGAAAACATCGGCAAAATTGCAGTCATTTCGCACAAAGATAAAAACGGTCGTCCAAATATTTGGCGTTTTGCTAAAACAGTTTCATACCTCTACGCTGCTTTTTTTATTTACATTTAATATGCCCGATTATCGTCGAGGTGATGGATTTTTTTAAAAAAATCCCGTTTACCGTCATGCACTTGAAAATACTTGTTCCCTTTTTGTCGCTACGATTTTACAGCCAGAACGACCATGCGAGCAGTGCGCCGAGAAAACAAAGTCTTTTTTTACGGTCGGAAATTCGCCACATCGCAAAACGCGTAGCACTACTTTGGAAGCATTGGAAGATAAAGCGTTATTCGACAATCATCGTTTCGATATTTTTGCATTTCGAGAAACTACGATATTTACCTCCACTGTTTGGAGGCGCTAGCAGAATCAGGCTTCGAGCCCGCGCTGGACGTTGCTGAATCTGCGGAGACGGATTTCTCGTCGCTGATCGAACTCTTCGTCCCCGTTGAAGCCTCCAACTCTTTCACGCGATGCTCCAGCTCGAATATAATTTTTTGTCGGTTCCGGCACAAAGTTTTCAACGATGCCTTGTCTTTTTCCAGCTTTGCCACCTTTACGTGCACCTGTAAAAAAAATGCAGAAGAATATACTTGACGAGAAAAGCCCGGTGTCGGCCAATCTGGACCACCAACAGCTTCAACGAACAAATTTAATATATATATTATTAGGGTATGCCAAAAAAAGATTTTTTCTTATTTTCTCCCCAACAGGTGGAAAAGTTTCGGTTACACGAAGGGAGAAGCCAATAAAAATTTCGGCTCTTAATATCAATATTTGAAGGTGCCTCATGGCACTTTTTCAGGTTCCTTATATTTATAAGACTAACATTTCGGACATTTGTTTTTTAACTTTTGGAACGTAATCGCACACACTTGTATCCAAAGGGGAATATCATGATTCGATTTTTTATGAAATATTGCATTTTCATTTGATTTTTCATCTAATACAAATTTGGGAAAGAAAAAATGCGAAAAAAATGGTTTATTACGTCGATTATTCCGCTGCTCACGCCGCTCAAGTAAATCGGCGTACTATCTGGCATACACTGTGACGCCTGATCACGTTTATTGATCTTCCATTGTCTGCATCTCTGGCACTCGCTTGACATTTCCTGGGCCCTCGATTCCTCCAGTTTTTTCAATTCACCTCTCAATAATTTGTTCTGTAATGGAATTAACAATAAAATGGTAGAGAGTTTTGAGTATTATGCAAATAAAAGTGTCGCCGGAGGAAATTAAAATGATAAATTAGAAAATTCTGACTGCTACAACTGCATTTGAAAAATGGAATTATGTCGATGAAGAGATTAATATCAAATGAAAAGAAAAAAACAATTTTTTTAAAAGACTTTTATAGACTGCCATTATTCAAAATTACTCTGCTCTGGAGTAATTATTGAGTAATCGATATTTTTTGATAGCTCACAAAATATTACATCTACTATATTACGTTGTATGCTATTATTATTTATTGATTATTTATATATTTCGAATTATGCATACGTATCATATTTATTATTATTATTATCGCACATATAATATTATATTTCCGCAATTAAGCAGTAAAAATTACACGAATTTTTCCGAAAAATATTAAATTTTCAATTCTTTTCCGCAAAAGTCTACGCAAAACTTCGGTATCTTTGATAAAACATATCTCCGAATGTAAACGGTTAATCCTATTAAAATTTTGCGTCCAATTTCAACAAAATTATTATCATTGCGTGTCAGACATGACATTTTTAGTATACGATATTCCACGACGATAATCATTCGTTAAAAAGAATGCAGCGGTGAAAGTCATTTATAACTTCACGAAAATACATTCAGCGAGTTTTGCGAAAGGCGATAAATACCTTTTTCGTTATCGAGGCAACGATTTCCTCGAGATCTTTGCACTTTCTCATATGCGGAAAAACTTCGCTCTGTATTTTGAGCTCGAGAGTAGCGATCTTGGCGTTCTTGAGTGCAAGATCTTTCTCCAACGCGGCGTATTGTTCCCTGAGCACCTCGCATCGGCAGTTGTTCGTTTCTTCGTTATTCCCGAATATTTCAAGCGGACGATTCGAGTTAAACAACTCGTTTCGCGATCTTCTGCGTCTGCTGTCGATGCGTATCGACTCGGCAACCGGACTGGAGCTTCTCTCGCTATCCCCGCAGCTCAGCGATTCACCGCGATCGTGATGCGCCATTTTCGCGCGAAGTTCGCTAATTTCGTTCGACAACGTTGACGCGGTTTTGGCGTGGCTCGCGTTATCGTTGCGCAATTTCTTTCGTTGCGATTTCAGATCTTCGATCTCCGCGACGTAACCCTGTACTTTTCTACCGAGATCCTCGTTGATCGCCGTCAGTCTCTTCACCTTTTCTTCGTACGAGTCGATGGTCGTCTGAGTCGAATAAAGCTTGTCATCGAGCTCACTGTTCTCCTTCGTGAGATCGCGTATTCGCGAAACGATGTCGTCCATCTCAGCGTCGAGCTCGGTGTTTTTCAGCCTCATCTCCTTGTTCTCGCGCTCCGAGGCTTCTATGCGCTTCTCCAAGAGGGCGAAACGCGTTTTCCTGTCCTCGAGTTCCATCTCGAGGCGATTTTTGTCCAGCAGCAGGGCTTCGTACTTCTCCCTCGATTCGATGACGTCGGCGACGCTCGATCTGTGCGACGACAAAACGCTCTTCAACTCCTCGTTCTCCGCGCACGTTGTCTCGTACTTTACGCGAAGATCCACGAGATCCTTCATCAATCGCGTCTTTATCTCCTGCAACTCGCTTATGCGATTTCCAGCACCGTCCAAGTTCCTCTCGAGGGTACGATTGCGATCTCGCAAATCTTCCATCTCCTCCTCGGCGCGAATTTTGCTCGTGCTGTTTCTCATCGAACTCGTTAATTTTCCGTTCGTTATTTCGAGCTCGTCGCACTTTGCCCGCAACTCAACCAGCTCCATCTGCAACGTCGTATTACGATTCGTCATTTCGGCCAATTGTTTGCGGTAACCGGAAGACTTGATCTCTTCGGAATCCAAACGATCTCTCAGCAGCGACACGCTCTTCTCGCTCTCCGACGTTAGACACTCGATTTCGCTCTTGTACTTCTCCAATCTCAGTTGTCGCTCGTTCGCCTGTTCCTTCAGCTTCTCGTACTCGGGCGTGATCGTCTCCAATTTCGTCTTGTACTCCGACAGCAAGTCGCATTTGCTCTTCAGCAAACTCGTTATTTCGTCGATTTTCTCCGTGCTTTTGACGTTCTCGCTGTTGGCTCGGTTGTAAGATTGCGTCATTGCCTCCAACTCCCGCTGTATTCTCTCGATCGTCGCGTTGCATCTCGCCAATTCGTTGGTCTTCATGTCGACGATATTTTTCAACTGCCTCTCGTTTGCCTCGAGGCCATCAAGGTTGTTCGACAAATCCATGTTGCGGGTCTTCTGATGCTCGAGATTGCTCGTTAATTCGTCCAACTTCTCCTTGTACTGTTTCTCGACCAGACGAAGCTTCGCGCTCAGCTCCATTTCCCGCGTGTCCACGCTCTCGTGCATGAAACGATCCTTCTCCGTCGTCGTATTGCGCGTTACGTTCAAGGTCGAACTCTGAAGGGCATCCGCCGATTTCTCCACGACGATTCCCGACGAGTCAAAATCGGCTTCCAGCATCTTCATCTTCTCTTTCAACATCTCGCTCTCGTGGTTGCTCTCCATCAAAAGATTCTCCAATTGGGCTATTTTTTGCGAGAGCTCGACGTTTCTCGCCTCGAGACGCGTCATGTCCTGCTGATTTCTCTCGATCTCGGCCTCGAGCTCTTTCGCCCAAACGGCGGAGCGCTTCTCCGCGTCCAGACTCTGCCTCTTTTTCTCCTCGATCCTGCGCTTTTCGCTCTCGAAATTGTCGCTCAGGGCTTTTATCACCTCCTGCTCTTTCGACATGATGGTCGTCACGAAGAATCCAAACAGCTCCATTGCCGATTTTTCCTCCAATCCCACATCGTCCGCGGGCGATTTCAACGACATTATCTCCTGTTTTATCGACCGTTTCGCCGACTCGAGCTCCTCGAGTTGCCGTTCGACGGCTCGATCTTTCTCACTTTCGTTGAAATTCGACTTCGCGTCTTTGATCGTTGCTCGCAATTCTTCCCTCAGTTCGCCGATGATTTTCTCGTAATTCTCAATCGTTCGATGCGATTCGTTCGATTCCGCGTTCATCCGACTCTCGTGTGACATCCTCGAATTTTCGACTTGCGATTTCAGGGAAGAATTGTTCTCTTCCAGATTTTCTATCGTGTTTCTGAGACCCGATATGCTGTCTCCGAGTGTCTTAATCTCTCCTCGAAGGCTCGTAATCTCGTCGGTCAGCAAAAATTTTTCTCTCGTCGTTTCTTCTCCCAAACGTTCGTATTCTTCGACCTTGACCTTCAATTCCACGTTTTCTCCGGTACGTGCGTTCAAGTCGCTCAAAGCGTCCGCGAGTTTGCTCTCCAGCGTTTCCGTGATCGTTGCCAGCTCTGAATTTTGATCTCGCATTCGATCCAGGCTTTCCGAGACGCTCGTCAAATTTTCTTCGACACTCGCTTTTTCGCTCAGCAGACTTTGAATTTTCGTCTCGAGCTCCGCCTTCGCGACGGCCAGTTCCTCCTCCCTCCTTTCCAAATGGACCAAGCGGTCGTTCAGTTCCGCGTTTATTCTCATTCGCTCCTCCAAATCCTCCGTCGCTCGTTGCAATTTCGACTCGATGGATTTCACGCTCTCCTCGTGACGACGAATATCCGCGATTCCTCTGTTCCTTTCCGAATTCAACTCCTCCATCGTCGCTCTGAGAGCAGAATTTTCTTCTTCCCTTCTCTGCAAGGATCGCCGCAGTTCGTCGATCATTTCGTCCCGACCGGCTTTCTCGGTGCTCAACAAATCGTTCTCCACTTTCATCGACGATCTCGCTTCCTCCAGTTGGCCCTGAATCGTTCTGGCATTTTCAATTTCCGAAATAAGCCGCGAAACTTCGTTCTCGAAAAACACGATTTTTTCCTTCGTCTCCGTGCTCGTCTCGGCATCCGCCAACCTCTTCCGGAAAACGTCGTTCTCGCTTTTCAACGAGTCGATCATCGATTCCAGAGACGACTTTGCCTCCTCCAACTCGATCCTGGCTCTGTGAGAATTTTCCATCTCGGAACAAAGGCGCGAAACCTCGTTCTCCAACGATGCGATTTTTTCCTCCGCCTCGACGATATTCTCCCTCCTCGACGATGCTTCCTCGAGATTTTTATTCTCGCGTTTCAACGTTTCGATGACATCCTCGAGCGACGACTTTGCTCCCTCCAGCTGACTCTTGACGACGTTGGAGTTGTCGACTTCCGAGCTCAGACGAGCTATTTCGTTCTCCAACGAGGCGATTTTCGCGTCTTTTTCCGCAATCGACTCGGCCATCTTCAGCTTCTCGTCTTCTCTCTCGACTTGCGATAATCGCATTTTTGCATTCAGAGACGAATTTTCGTTCGCCAGTGCCTCTTCGCTGATCTCGCGATTCTTCATTTCCGTACTCATACGAGTGATCTCGTTCGTCAACGAGTCGACTTTTTCCCGCGGCACCAGCGTCGATTCTATCGAAATTATCTTCTCCTCGAGAACGTGTTTTTCCTTCCTCAGATCTTCGATTTGCGCCTCCAGCAACGTTTTTCCGCCCTTGAGCTCCTCCGTGACGGCTTCGTAATTCGCGATTTCCGCACCGAGGCGAGATACCTCGTTCTCCAACGACGAAATTTTCTCTCGCGCCTCCGACGAGCATCTCCTCTCCGTCGTCATTTTTTCCGCGAGATCGTCCTTTTCGAGCCTCAACGATTTCACCTCCTCCTCCAGTAAGGATATCTTATCGCGCGACTGCCGTTCAACGATCTCGTAATTGGAAATTTCCGCGTTGAGACTCGCAATTTCGTCGCGCAGCAAGCCGCATTTTTCCTCGGCCGACGAAACATTTTCGTTGTCCTTGAATTTCTCAGCGAATTCTCGTTTCTCCAGCTTCAGCTTTTCGATTTCGTTCTGCATCGTAGTTTTTTCATTGACGAATTTCTGCAGAGTGAAACTTATGCCAGCGATGCTCTTCTTAAAGTGTCGCAGGTCGTTTTGCAATTTTTCCATATCCGTTTTGATCCTCTCGAGCTTGGAATCGTCGCGTCTCAGCCTCGGCGAGTCAACGGTCGGCGGTGTCGATTCCCGGAAGCTGTGATCCTGGAGCTTCTCGATCTCGTCGCACTTCTCCTTGTAAAGATTCGTCAACTTCTCGTGCTTTTCCTTGAGCGACTCAATCTCGCTGTGCAACGACTGTACCCTTTCCTCGACGTAAGAGACGTTCATTCCACCGTCGAGATTCACGCTGTTGTTGAAACTGACGTCGCAAACGCTCAGATTCAAATCCTCGCTGGCTTTGGTTCGCAGAATTTTCGTATCAGCGAATTCTCTGTCGAACTTTGTTTGCAACTCCTCGAGGGTGCGATTCAGGCTTTTCACTTCGTTCTGCAGCATTTTTCGATTGCTTCTGAGCTCCGTGAGATGAGCGCACTGTTTGCACGAGGTCACCTTGAGATTCGTCAACTTTTCGTTCAACAGAGCAAGATTTTCCACCTGTTCGCCGAGCATTTCCGCTTTCAATTTCCAATCTTCGACGCTTCCGCTGCTCGAATTTTTCGTTTCGGCGTTCGACTCTCCGGGAACTATGGACATTCGTAAAAGATCGTCCGCCGAGCGACCATTCGTTTTTTCGCCTTTTTCGACGATGCAATTACCCGCCGGAAGTGACAATCGCAGAAGGTCGTCGACCGTCGGTACGGAGGATTGAAATTCCTTTTCGTTCTTCGGTTCTCCGTTTATTTTATCGCCGTTCGAGTATGTTCCGTTATCCGTCAAGTTCGTTTGATTCAACGAGATGTTGATGAGATTATTTCGTTCGTCGCTCGGATTCGACGACGAAAATTTACACCGGGAAACTTCGTATTGTTGCTTCAGAAGGTCGTACTCTTCGATCTTTTCCATCAGGGTACCCGACAACTCGATATTTTCCGCCTGCAAAAGTTTATAATCTTCCGAAAGTTTCATCCATAATTCGTGATACCGCCGCTCATGATCGCCGGAAGTCTCCTTCAGAACTTTCAGATTGTCCAACTCTTCGATTTTATTCATTAAATTCGTAGACAATTCGATGTTTTCCGCCGTCAGCGAATCTATGGTTTTTTTATAATCGTTTATGAGATTTATCGTCTTCTCGTCTGTTGCCAGCGTCGGCTTCGTACCCTCGTCCGTTTCTCTCATGGATTGTTCCAATGCCGATTTTTCTTGAGCCATGGTGTTGATACTAGAGTTGAGCTCAGCGAGTGTCGACTGAAAATTTTGACGGGAGATTGAAAATAATCTTGCGAAAACTTTCCAACGATTGATTGATGTAAAATGGAAGAAAACAATATCTGCTGATATACGGAATATTCGATCAAATTAAGCATGCATACCGCGTCGAGTTGGTGTCTGAATATTATCGATTTTTTAAGTCACTCTTTGACTGTATACTGAAATATATTGTTGCGCGCGGGTATTTAATAAATTAACACTTTATTATAAAAGAAGGAGTCTTTATTCTCTATGTTAAATTGAGAGCTCTCCTGATACGTCCGGTCGAGATCGAGTCTCTCGTAAGTCTCTTCTTATGTCTATTTATCCCCATAGCAACCGTCATGGATGGCCCGATTGATATCAAATAATAGTAAAATGAGGATCTCAGTGAAGTAAGTCAGTCGGTCAGTGATGTTCATCTTAATAATCATAACAATATATACTTGCTGTACTATATATCGTTGATTAAGGCTGCAAAGTCTACGGAGAGCCATTTTACTTTTTAACCTCTTAGCAGTGTTGTGAAAAATGCCATTTTCGTGTCACTCATGCGTTGGAACAAAAAACGTAACAAATTTATCACATTATCTCATTAGTACGGTTCCTGAGGCCGTTGAAGACGAATGTGATAGTCTGTGGTTTTTAAGGGGTTTTTTTCTCAAAATTTCAAACTCGAGGTGATACAATTTTTCGGATTTTTTTCAAGCGATTAAAAAGCAAAATGGCGTGAGATATAAAAGTATGATCCTTGAACTTGAAAATCTTTTATGTTTCTCCTCAATACCGAAAACTGGATATTTCGCGAATTTGTTTATAGAAAAAACCATTTTCCCGCGCATTTTGTGAGTGAAAAACGTGTTTCCGCGATGACGAAAAACAAGGTTTTGCGAAAGACGCAACTTCCGTATTTAAAGTTAAAAAACTTTCAGAAATTTATGAAGTATTCGATATCATCGAGTGAGAAAATGAAATTGTCGATAAAAATGTTTTCAACGAATTATGAAAAATGATTTTCCGCTCACCTTGTAACTTTTTTCAGCCTCCCTGGCAGCCTCCTTTTCACTACTGAGTTTGCTCGTCAAGACGGTATTCTCGTTCATCAATACTTGAATGGTTTCTTGCAATTTTTCGATCCCGGATTTCAATTCGCGAATGTCATTTTTAACGTCGTCAGCTTCGCGAATTTTCCGTCTCAAATCGCTTCCGAGTTTCGCGTTTTCCTCCTCCAACGATACTTTTATGTTCAAAAGATCCTGCATAACGCGAGTCAGCTCTTCGCTGCTCTTCTCCTCGATCTGCCTGAAAATTTCGCTGAAGGTCGCGTTCGACGCATCTTTCGATTTTTTCGAGTCATCCAATTTGTTGTTCGACGTGTCGATTGCCGCGCTCGTGTCGTAAATCTGAAGGCTCTCCATACTCTCGATCTCGTTCGTTAAAATCGAGTCGCAATGAGAATCCGAAACGTTTATTTCGTCAAAATACGTGTTGTTCGCGAATATGCTGCTGCTCTCTTTGTCTCTGTTATCGTCGTTGGACGTTTGCGCCGGTGTCCGACTGCTCGATGTTTTCATCCTCTGGAGCTCGTTAACGAGGCTTTCTTTCTCATTTTTGATGCACGTTAACGACTCTCTCGTTTCGGCCAATTCGCTCCTAAGGTCTTTCAGGTGTCTGTCTCTCTCGGAAAATTGAATCTGCACCGAAAAGAACGATTATCGCGTTTGAGGAAAAATGTACCCAGAATACGAAAAAAAAAAAATTATTTTAGTCGATTCACCGAATAACTCACTTGGAGCTCCGCATATTTGTCGAATAATTCTTGACGCGATTTCTCGCTATCCGCCAGTTTTCTTTCCAAATTTTCGACAATTTTGTTGTGATCAATCTGGTGATTATACGTTAAATTTAGTGCATCGAAAATGAGATTTTCGTGTTACTTTTGCGTTTGGAAAAAGATTCAACAGATTCGTTAAAAATGATTGGAGTTGATCGATAATTGTGATTTTACCATCGCAGCTTCGACCGCTTCTTCGACGAACATCTGTTTCTCCAATTGTGTGAATTCGACGAGACTGCGATGATCTTCCGTTAGTTCATTGAATTGCTCCATGAGGAAATTCATTCTCGAACGCAATACCGCTCGAGGTGTCTCGGGTGAAGAAGGTTCGCTAAAGAGGAAATACATTATCGCTGTCTGAGTTTTTGCACAACGGGAAGCGACTTTCAGCGGAGATGACGCGATTTTACTCAATTATTTTGTAAAAACTGTCACGAACGACTTTTTCATCGAACTCTACACAAAAAAAATGCTTATCGGCTTTTTCATTTCTCAAAAATAATATTGAATGAATTGCTTCAGAATAATACCATCGTTAAAAAGTCATCAGACGTTTGAACGTGAAATTGGTCGTTAAACATTTGAGGAATATTCCATTTTATTTTTCCTACAATCGTGCAGCGAAAACGTTCGCTTGAGATTTTTTTTTTGTGTTTCGTAAGCAAAATTATTTTCATTATTTTCAGACAAGCTTGAACGCTGAATGAATTTCCTTTTGCAATCTTTAAAATCATGACACCTATAAAAGTGGGCAAAAACGCTATTCAAAATTGGGAGAGTCTCTTCTTGAGGCTTTACGTGGTTGCACCGAAATAACTGTGAGTTGTGAGAGCAAAGAAACTTATATCGCGTGAAGAACGAAAAGAGAATTATACCCCACTAAAAAATTTATTTTCATTATTTTCAAACAAGCTTGAACGCTGAATGAATTTCCTTTTCTTTTTGCAATCTTTAAAATCATGATACCTATAAAAGTGGGCAAAAACGCTATTCAAAATTGGGAGAATCTCTTCTTGAGGCTTTACGTGGTTGCACCGAAATAACTGTGACTTGTGAGAGCAAAGAAACTTATACCGCGTGAAGAACGAAAAGAGAATTGTACCCCACTAAAAAAAACCGTAAGAAATTAAGTCGAAACAGAGTGAAACAAAAATTCCGAGACCTTGTCGAAATTCGCAGTCTATTTCGATTTAAAATAAAACTCAAGTTAAAAATTCAAATTCACGACACAAATAAATTTCGACATGTTGGAAATGCGCGCGTACCTTTTCTTTTCGGGCGTTTTCTCTGATCTGTCGTCTGATTCCGCGATATCGTCCTTGAAAGTGACAACACGTCGCGGCCTCGTCGAAACGAAGAAATCCTCTTCGCCTCCATCGGAGGGGCGACCCCGCGACCTTTCGCACTCAATTAGCTCAATTTCGAAATCCGTAAAGGCCGTCTGAAAGGCTGTCCGGAGTAATTAAAGGGAATTTGTCATTCGTGCGGAAAAGTGATGACTCGTAATAACTCCAAATAACTCACTCTCGCTTGGAATGTCGAGTGTCTGAATGATACTTTGGCGGCTTTTGATGTGGTCCTTTTTTGAAATTTTTTCCGGCGTTTTTTCTAATTCTTTGATGGTCGGTAGACCACCGGTCATCTGAAACGGTAATAATTTCGTTTGAAAGGTTCCCGGCCCGCCCCAAGTGCGTCTTCTCTGCGTTCGACGCCTGGACCTTCCGTCTTCGATCATCGTGTTTCCGGATACGATTCGGGTTTTCAACAACTCTATGCGTTCCTCCAAGAGTTGATAGGCGCGATCTTTTTCGATCAATTTCGACTCCTTTTCCATCAATTTCGACTCCATTTCGACCAAATTTGCACCGCGTGCTTTCTGTATGAAACAAATTTGTCGATAAAATCACGACCGTCATTTTTTCCCATGTTTCCCATCTTCTTCAATATTTCTAACGGTAACTTGGTTAATTTATAGATGGCGTTCTAAAAACTGGTCGTATAAGTCAAAATTCCGGAAAAATGGCTTTTTTTGCAAAAAAATTCACTACTCCGCCATTTTGCAATATTAACGGCTAAAACTTCAGAGTGGTCCGCACAATATATACCACTACCACAAAAAAAAACAGTATCCACCAATTATTCAAAAAGTATATTTATTTTGCAAAATTACTGGAAGGAAAAATGATCACATCTCACACATGTCTGTCACCGGCAGATGCCGTTTGTTGTATATTTATTTGAAAGGTTTAAGACCTCCAATTCCACTTTTTTTAAGCCTGGGGTAACTAGTCACTCCGTGTGCCCGTCAAGGGTTAAAGAAACTTTGTAAGAAACTTGCCTCCAATTCGTTTTTCAATTTTGCCAGTTGCTTCGCGTAACGTTTGAGCAGAGCCGCGTCAGAAACGCATTCGTTGACCGTCGGTTTGTTCTTTATCCTCTTGGCTCTCGAGGCGAATCTATAAAACAGTTAAAAATGACGGGGAATTACGTCCCATATTTTTCACACGCTAGACGCCCCATTTTCACTTTTACGACGAAAACAAATGACGAATAAGGCAAGATTTTCGACGAGACTTTTTTTTCGACAATTAGCATAATTGTTTTTCTGTTTGTACTCACGCCAATGTACATTGCGTTTCGTCGACCGCAGCTGGAGTGACGGCGCATATGATGGTCGTCATGGCGTTACCCCCGAGCGATGTTTGAAGAATTCGGGTGAGTTTGCTATCGCGAAAATTGACGAATCTGCTTGGATTATCCTGGCTCTCACTGAGCTGCATTATCACGAGTCCCAAAGCGGAGAGCGACATATTTATATGACGTCCTTCGTTGAAACGATCGCCGGTCGCCCCGCTCTGTTTGGGTCTCTCGGAGCCGGCGAGATCGACCAAATTCAACTGCGAAACTTGCACTGCCCCGTCCGAGTTTGGTTCTCTACTCTCGATCGTCTATGCCAATAATACTTTTTTTTTAATCCTTTTTTTCAACTTTGTTCAAGACTGTACGAACGAAACCGCTCGTTCAATGAATCGGAAATATCTCACGAGTAATGAGGAACGTTTCCATACGAGAAATCATGAACAATTTTCAAATTTTCAAATTTTTTCAAAATAAACAAAAATTTAAAAATACCGATAACATTTTGAGGAAATTCGAATGTTTCAATAATTTAACTTTAGTTAAGTTTGAGTTTACTTTTTTTGAATATTTTGTTAATAACTTTTTAATATTGTTATTATTGAAAATCACTGTGAAAATCACGAAATTCTCATTCTACTTCGGTTTTGTTGAGACTATGGGTGCCATAGAATCAATCAACGGCCAAGAGACTGCGTTCGCATTTTTGAGTGAAAAAGCATGTTTTTTAAAAAAGAATCGTACAACTTGAACGAAAATCCGAATTTTCTCGATTTTTCACATTCAGTTTTCGAGAATTTTCATTATATATGTTCTTTTCACGAGTGTCATAATTTCGAAAAATTGATGAAAAATATTTGGCAGATCGTCGGATATTGACGATAAAAAGGAAGTACATATTATCGTGCGTTTCGTTGGATTTCAACGACGCAAACTTCAAAATCATATGGATATCTTTCCAACCGAAATTCTCGTGTTGATCGCAATTGCAAAATAGCTCACGCTCGAGATTTCGCAGCGAAATCACTATAATTCTGTGACAAATAAATGAATGTACCCACAATTCTAAATATCGTGTGACTTCGACTGCTCCTCTCGTTCATGTTAGTTTCTCCGATTCGTCGATTTTTCAATCCCTTTCGCATAATGGCAATCACAACTTCCGGGCAATTAGCGACCTCTTCTTTGCACAATACCACTGCCTGTCCGCTTTTTTCTTCCTTGATTTTGAGATCGATGCCATTCTTGTCCAACAGGTCGTTTATTTTTTCGTTGTAAATTTCTATGTACGACACTCTACGAATGAAATTTACGTTTTACCAAAGCGTGAAGTATGAAAAACAAGATGATATTTTAAGATGGTGAAAAGTTGATATTCGAAAAATATCAGGTGTAATATGTTACATCTGTTGAAGAGATTTTTCCAAAAACTCGTTCATAATTCAAAGCCGAGAGAAAAAATTTATTTTAATTTGAACCAGGCTGCATTAAAACCTCATGTAAAAAGTGCAGTGCGTTTCATTGAAGATATTTATGAATACAAACGATGAATATCCTACCAAAATTTTGCGTCCGACACTTTTCGAACCCAATCTCCAAATTTTATACAATTTATATGAGAGATAAAAAGGAACACTGTAGGCGAGACAACTATGTGTTGAAGTTACCCACGGTTGAAAAAGTAGTTTTAAAGTAAAAAAAAACAACTAAGACAAAAAAGTGAAAAAAATAATCGCGAAAAGTAAGAAGAAATTAATTTAAAAAAATCGAAACGATTTCAGTTTTCATTCAGTTCCAACGATGCAAACTTCAACTTCATATAATAGTGTAATGCGGGGATTTTTTGTCAAGCTGATGGTGTATGTCTCGTGTGCTAAAGAATAAATGTTTTTCTTGTTTTTCTGTCTCCGCAATGAAGGATTCAGTGCCTACATCCTGTAACAATCTGCCATAATATAATGGATATTGTATTATTTTACACCTAATATGTTTCGAATATCCCCAAGTTCCTTGGATTAAGGCCTTGCGAGCGACCGTCTCGAGACGGTGGGCGTTAGGCGAATCGTCGTTTTACCTCAACAGAAATTCTCTGTCGTAAGTGCTCGTTATTTTGTCAAAAGTATAGTCGATGGAAAGCGGAATGACTCCGGGGTTGTCGTCTCCGCCCATCATCGTGTACGTTTTGCCGGAACTTGTTTGCCCGTAGGCAAATATAGTTCCGTTGATGCCATTGATCGCCGCGTCAACGATAGGTTTGGCGATGACGTCAAAGACATCGGCGTTGGTTTGAGAGGCGTCAAAAATGTGATCTGAGGAGAAATAATCAGAGAAAATATCTCTCGTGTTATTCATGAAATCAGCGCAATCGTCGAAAGCAAATGTTTTCGATTCCCGTGTCGCGGATCGTAAATATTATCGTGAAGAATGTGGTTGCGCAAAGTTTTGTTTTCGACGATAACAGAAACATTTGCAATGTTTTCAGGATCTGCCGCAAGTGGCAACGCTTATAATTTTCTTGTTTATTGATTTTTTTTTTTTCGAAGACGCAGACGTCGTTAAAAAGTGTAGCTAAGCCGAAATTATTTCAAGTGGATATTGCGGTGGATGCGAGAAACGCCATTTGCGGAGATAAAAACAATCGTGAGATTTGGAAAAACTCGAAAAAGAATGAACTGGCGCTTACGTCGGCACACGGATAATTAACGCGTCAGGCGAACAAAGGTTAAAAGCTGAGAGTTTCGGCCTTGATTGGAACGCTTGTTTTTTACATTATTCACGAGAGATTCACAGACTCACCGAAGTAGAAAGGTTCCCCGCGTTTTTTCAGCTCGGGATCGATCGGTGTTATGGAATTATCCTGAACGGTCCATTGTACAGGGAGATTTTCCTCCTGCTCGCGTTTTATTAGCGGCCTCACTTTAATAGCAACTTTAATGCTATCCATTTTTGTAAAATAACGCTAGTTTGTCGATTTTTTCCGAACTTCACCAGCTCCGGCGTGTGGATTTATTGTTGCTTTTATTCTCAGCATTTGAAAATCGCACGATGCGAGAAATAAGAAGATTATATTTAACCGTTCTTTTACCGGCAACGGGCGTCTACCATTCTGTTTTTTCCGATAAGTTTTTTATTCAACTGACATCGGCACAGCACACACGCTTTAGCTCGTAGCACACTACCACTGCGACTACCACATCGTTACAAGCGACAAACAAATAACCGTTTGAATTTAAATGAAGCGACTCTCATTGGCTGAATCCGCGAGTTCATTTTCTTCTGATGTCTATAATGCCCGCGATGCGCGTGCAGTGGCGCTCGTGTTTCTTGACGCCTGCGCGTTGCACTTCAGCGCGAAATTCGAAGCATTCCCTTGCAATCTTTATGAATTTATTTGGAGTCTCAAGGGTAAACGAATCCTGTACAATTGCCGGGGTGAGATTGTTTTGAGATTTATTGTAATGCATATTTTTGAATTTCCCTCCTTATTTGGATACTTTTTTCAAGCGTTATATATGTTGAAATAATTATAAGAGCTTTATTTTCGTAAACGAAAAACGGCACAGAGTATTATAGTGATTTGTCGAAAAATTCTAGTACTAATACTATACTAATACTGTTCTAAGCCATATTCGAGCGGGCTTGAGTAATTGTCTATTAGACTATGAATATGGGCCCATGAAATGCATGTCAATTCAATTTATCCATGTATCATAGATTACCAATAACGAACGATTCATGTAAATACAAACAAAAATTAAGTTATTTCTTTTTGTCACGTACGTTTAGGATTCACCGTAAAAAAAATCATGTTTGCTACAAAAATACCGTTTTTCAGAGGTACAGAATGTAAGCTTATGCGCAAATAAAAATTGTACCATTGATTGTACGTTTGAATCTCCCGCCTCACACAAATATACGGGTGCTGCCAGCTGGTGTAAGATGCGGTAACTCGAACTTGTTTCACATTCCTTACGGCGACGGTGCGAATATTCACAGTATGATTTTGTTTTTTAGGAAATAATCTAATTATTGGGTATATGACGAATATAAAACATTCGTACTCGTCAATAACGATCCAATTGATATTTATTGAGCGACTTTTTGGGAACCGCAATTTGATACATTCCATTGGATTTGCCACACGTTTTCCGTACGAGTTGGCCGACTGGTGGTCATTTCATGAAACACAGGCCTCGGCTGTCGAGCGCGTACTCGAATTTCTTTAACACTTTTCATTCCTCGCAGTATTTGGTTCCTCAAATTATTTAGAAGAAAAAATCAGAAAACATTCAGTAAACTTCTTTTTGATTCAAACCAAATAAATTCAATTATTTTCGGGATACGCATGCATTTTCTTGAAAAAAAAAAAGTCGTTAATGAATAAACATTAACGACTTTACGTAATTATAAATACATCAAGATTTAATTAACGATAATTTATGTAGACAGTCACGACGAGTTTTTCCAATAAAAAACAATAGAAATACATTTTTCTAACGATATTAAGAAAAAATGTTATCGACAGTTGGGAAAAAGGGAATCAGCTGCAAAAATGAAAGTTACGCACAAAAATCCAAATTGGAATGTTTTTTTATTGCATGCACACTCACGCATGTACCATTGAAAAATAAATACAAGTAACCATTGATTAACATTCGTTGCGTCATCACGTATATAATATTGAATGGGAATACTTTAAATATTAATTCTTTAAATATTTGCAATCGCTCGAGTTCGCCAAAATAAATTAAACAATAAATTAATGATGAATGATCGTGGAATAAAAAAAAAAGAGGAACGTTGCTATTCGCAAGTTACCCCGACGACAAAATAAGTTCATCACTCACTTTTTTCGACTTTTGTTTTCAAACATTCGACTTTCGTTCCATAATGCGAGGAAAATAAATAAAATAATGCCTAACATAATTGTAAGTTACGAAAAAGGACGAAGCAAATGAATTTGTCCAATCATACGAATACATTGTGTCTCGAAATTCTCTAAATTTTTTTTTTTCTGCAAAAGAACTTGGCGAAAATGACGATGACGAATAATCCGGTACGCGAATTATCAATACAACTGTGGACGGGACAATTAGCTCGTGTGACAGTAAATGCAACAGGAACGTGGACTAATCGTATTACTCACAATTCTGGGATAATTATCGTCCCATTTTAATCAAATCGAAAATTTTGCATACGATTCGTAGATTTTTTAAATTTACGCATTTAAATCAATGATGATCGATCGATTATTCCTTCATATTTTACGATTAAAAATTAATTTTAAAAAACACCTTAAATTAATCGCGTGAATTTTGCGCCTGCGCCAAAATGCAATACTGTCGGGGCATCGTATTTTTATTACGCGATGTCATTTCGGGAAAGTTGCGTCCCAAATTGCTCCTGCTGACACTCGAAAAATCACCCAAAGGAATCGAATAAATAATACAATCTAGCGATGAAATTAAATAAATTACTAAATTGCAAGCGAACGCTGCTTCCTGTCGTAAAATTTCTCACTTGGGCATGTTGATAATTCGAAAGAAAATCATTTTACCAAATCTTCTATCTCTTTATCTTTTTAAAATTAATGAAAAACAAAAATGAGACGTTAATAAATATTTCCGAGCAATTAAACGATTTTTTCTGCTCTCAAATTTCGTGAAAATCATCCCTTTAACGTGACAGTGAGAATTCAAAGGTTCCCAATGTTAGAACTCCCAAAAATCATCTCTTTTTTCGCTCGACGATAAGTTGATACAATTTTTTTTCAAATTCCACACCTCTGTACTGAGGCGTGATTGCGATTTTTTCCGAATTTTTTAATTCTTTGCAATTAGCACCAATTATACGAAAATAAGTAACGAAATGTTTTATCGATATTTGTGTTATATATAAAATATACTGTAACGAGTTTGATGAAAATTAGATTAATGGATTCACGATCCATGGTGAGAGAACTAATTATCCGATAAATACAATTTAATTTAAGAGTTCAAGCTCGAATCGCGCGGAAGGACCGCTAATACTGTCTTGGTATCAAGGGGCTTAATTTTACGTTCTTCACATTCCTCTTCGTCGTCCTCTTCCTTTTCCCAGCTTCCTCGTTTTCCGAAATTCCTCTCTCTCTCTCTCATCAATAATCCTTTTTGATTCCTCCATTTTTTTTTCTTTCGAATATTCGAATTGTATAATTCAATGATTATCCCTGTATTTATCATTTATTCTTCATCTCTAATCCGATCCAAGTTATGCGAGATGATCGGCAAGTTCGAGGCTCTCCGAATCCTCCATGTTGCTCTGCAAGCACATAAAAAAAAAACCCAAAATTATCGATACCGCGCGATTAATCCGACGAGCATTCGAATAATCAATGAATTTCCATTTGACAAATTCGTCGTTTACATTTTTTATGGAATTATTGTTATTTTGATTTTTTATCTTGGACGTATGAATTTCGCCGACGTGACGATGCAGATTCAATAGTTTCGACTCTGCTTTAATAACGAAATGTACGTTAAAATGATTGATCGCTAGGGGGTGCGCGATAAGCACGAAGATTGTACGAAGACTCATGTGAAATTACAGTAAATGCAATGTAAAGCATGTGAGATTAAGTAATCGAGAAATGCTTTACGATAAAATAATTCATACGCCTCTGGATTATACACAGGGTGTCGAAAAACTCGATGCCGAAAGTTCAAAGTTACATTCGTGACGAAATTTTGAGGCCAAAAGTTCTTTGGCATTTTTTTGTACGACCAAATCCTGCCTAGTCATCGACCGTCGAAGTTTGAGCCAATCGGACGCACGCGGACTCCGCCTCTCCGGCGTCCTATTGGCCGAAACGTAACAGTCGATAACTCAGCGGAGATGATTTCGATCAAAAAGTGCTTAAGGACTTTTCGACTCGGAATTGCATCCCCTATTTTGGTCCGGACTATTGACATTCGATTTTGAGACACCCTGCATACGAATCTACTGTATCAGCAGAGAAGAATTATCTCTCCTGTCAATTATACGAAACGAGATCAGAGCAAAAATGACGATACCACGGGTGATAAATTATGTGCGAGACTTTTCGAGCGAAAACCGTGGATACGGTTTTTTTTATAGTGTATTTATTTTACATACACGATTCGCGAGGAATTGAGCACAAATTCTTTTCGTTTCCGATAAAGTGTCATCTTCGACGTATAAAAAATAAACGAACTTTCATTCATTAAATCGTCGGTAATGCCGATAAAACTGCAATTGAGGATTTTTCTGAGAAATATTTTACGTTCGTCCTCGCGATTTTCACACCGAAAATGATAAAAAGTTTGCATTTTGTTGAAATTTTACTTTTTTCAAACAGGCGATGGTCAAATTTTTGTTTTCCGAATAAATTCAGACTGATACGCTTGTCGTGGATTTTTTTGATGTAATCGTTATTTAAATACAAATCCGAAAACACAATGTACAGGATGAACGAAAAAAAAAATCTTTGCGAGAGAAGAAAAAACGTTTTACAATTAGCGATAAAAGAGTTGGAGATGAACGAATGAAAATTCAAGTGATTGCCGGGTTTATCGATTTCCTGTACGAATTTTTCTATTACATGTATGTTATGTGAAATTAAATTACACGAGAAAATTCTCCGGCGATGGAGACGAAACGTGGAGAAAAAAAAAGCGTCTCGACCCTTGATAATATGCCTCGCAAGCGGCCTTAATACGAAAAAATTGATCGTGTGACAACCCGTGAAAAAGATTGCATCATATAATCGCAGCCACGAAAAATGTAGAGTAATCGTAATACGTTTTGCTCTCGGACACGTGCCGGAAATACGAGTTGGCTTGAAAAATGTGTGAACGTGTGTTTGTATGCAAGGTCATTTAATTATCGACTCGAAACGAAAAGATAATTATTAGTAAGACGATAATTGAGGTCATGATTATAGGAAAGTATTAGATAAAAAAGAAAAGGAAACGATTCAAAGCTCGAGTAATTTGCGGTGAAGAAGAAGCAGAAATTTGCGCGGATTATCGACGCGTTTTTTTTTTAAGAAACATCGATAATTATGCTGGAGGATTAACCAGCGGATGAAAAAGTACGAATTAAGGTAGTCGCGGCAGTCACGGTCAAAAGTTATCTCACTAATGGGAAAAAATATGTACAATTTGCGAAAAAATCAATACATAACAGACGCAACCCATTTTATCTATTATATATTATATTATTATTTATTTACTATTTATATTCAATAAATTTCAAAACAATCGTCGATTCTCCTTCAATTATGATCCTTTTACATTGAGAAATTTTTATGTTGCGGACAAACGTTTTTTCATTAATTTAAAAATATTAGGAAATTTATTGGGCAATATGGTGAGAATAAATTTTAATTTTTTTTTTAATTTAATGAGTATGAGGAGCGAGAAAAAATTGCATTCTGAAAAGCGCAAAATTCCTGTGTTATTCGAATGTTAATGGTTAATCCCATTTTAAAATTGCGAAAAAATTTCCAGCATTGTTTTTAGGCTATAAATTAATGATTCGGCGCACACCCAAGAGGAATAACTCGACTTGGGAAATAATGGACACCCTATCGAAATATTCGCCTCGGAATTTCATCCAGAATCTAACTTTGAATGATTAACATCAAGTTTTAAGACACTCTGTATATTATAATTTATTCGTTTCAATTGTTAGTTAAAATTTATCGTCGGAGAATTATTATTTATTATTATTTCCAGTAATGGCAACCAGTGAAGACAAGATGGAATTTTTCATTGAACAATTTTTTTTACCAACAAAAAATCGCCAAAAACAGCTATATTTCGATTTTTTTCTGACTTTTTTCATAAAAAAATATATTTTCGTAGGAAAATGTATCCCCCAAACTGAACGACGAAAACTAGAGATTTGTCCAAAAGCAGCGTAAAAATTTGCGAGTGATCACGGATTGACGTTCTGAACTCGTCCAAGAAAATGCAATTGCCCTCGAAAAAAAACGAAAAAAAAACACTTTTTGCGAGACAACTACCTTAATTTAATTTCGTAAAGGATAAAGGGACTCACCCGGATATAACGAACCCCGTCATCGCTGTCTTCACTGCCAATCGATTCGGAATCACGCTCAACAGCTTGCAACAGACTCCGAAGGTTTTCAAATTCGTCGTTCTCGCTGGATCGTCGTTTTCGACCACTGCAATTGAGAAAAAAAACGAAATATAATTAACAAAACATCGCATTCGATCGTGAAAAATTAAAAATTTGTTTTGTCTCGTTAAAAGTCAATTTTCAACAACTCCGCGTTCCGGGAGACGAAAATTAATCAAATTTCCGCTTGTATATCAAAATTCATATCTTGCGTCTCAGGTTTTTTAAATTTATTTTTCTAACGCGTCCCCGCAACGTCTGCGAGTTCGTAGCACGAGTTGACGTCAACGCCACGCACATGGCGTGTGCTCTTTCGGAATCGAATTAATTTCACGATTTTCATTTTACATCGCATTGTCGTACTTTTCATTTTTTTTCAAAGCTTCCGGGATTACAACGTGCACATTGCATCCATGGGGCATTCTATGCAAAATCGATAACGCTCGACATTTACTGTTTTGTTCGAAATTGTTGCTCAAACAGTGCTATGAACGACAATTTTTTTTTTTAGAAATCGATTTTTTTTGCCGCTAGAATCTATAGCTAAAATAAAAAATAGCCAATAAAACAATGAGGCAGTGAACGGTTTTACCGATCGGGTATAGGAAAAATAATTAGCACCGAATGAAAAGTAAGAGTTCGAAAAAATAAAATCGGAATCGTGTAATGATTAGAAATTAGGAAATATCGATTGAATCGTTGGGTTTGTATTCAGACAAAATACGTGTTTTATTTCTCTCGTTTTGCATTAAATCGCGTAATTGCAGAGTTTGAACCGTTGTGATTCGAAAAATCACGCGGAAAACGCGAGAGTCCGTGGTCCTTAAGGGGGAAACTTTTGTAGCTGAAAAATTTGGTCCGTCAATTATAAATCGATCGAACAGAGTCTCCGTGAATGGAAGCTTGTTCGGTTATTACCGCTCGGATATGAAAGAAATTCCACTATAACGCGATATACTCATCGTGGATCGCCTCTATCGTCTTTTTCTCGATCGCCTGACCTAACCCAAGATCTGAAGAAGGAAGATATCTCCGACGAATGAATACGCTCGCACACACACGAACGAAATGTGGATTCGCAGATATCTCTGCACGCGTAACGTCAATTTCTTCATCGATCCTTATTCGTATAATTTTGGGAATAAATAATTTTGCGAGAAAATGGCGACGTACGAGAAAACATTTTTCCATGCTCTCAACAAAATAAAACTATAAGTTGTATTCTCCACCATTATTTTTTCATTCTTGTTATAAATTTATGTAAATAGAAAAAAAAATGATGCATTTTAACAAATATCTTATTCGTATAATTTTGGGAATAAAGTATTTTGCGAGAAATGACGACGTACGAGAATAAAATTTATGTAAATAGAAAAAAAAAGGTGCATTCGAACAAACATCTTATTCGTATATTTCCCGCCATTATTTTTTCATTCGTGTTATAAATTTATGTAAATAGAAAAAAAATGATACATTCGAACAAACATCTTATCCGTATAATTTTGGGAACAAATAATTTTGCGAGAAATGACGACGTACGAGAAAAGAAATTTCCATGCTCTCAACAAAATAAAACTATAAATTATATTCTCCGCCATTATTTTTTCGTTCGTGTTATAAATTTATGTAAATAGAAGAAAAAATGATGCATTTGAACAAATACAATTGCTACATTGAATTAAAAAATGAATGAAGAAAATTTGATGACTTTTACGATTAATTCAATAAAGAAAATGAAGAAAAGTGTTCTGTTTCGTGTTTTTTTTATCCCGTGTTCTGTTTTTAGTATTTTTTTCGTGCATTTGAATATTGGCAATGGCAAAAAAAAATGCTGGATAAAGCGGATTGAGAACTTACATTTTCGCGGGATCGACGCGTCCGAATCCCACCGGTACGGTAACCAATTTGCCTCTCATTCTCGCGAGTGCCAGCAGCGTTTCGAGTTCCGCAACTCGTTGATCCGAAACGCGTTTTTGCCTGTTGCTGAAACACGAAAAAAATCGTGAAAATCAGTAATGAAAAATGAGCGGAGATTCATTTAATCACACAAATATATAATTATTTTGCGGCACGATATTGACAGACGTACAATTTTTTTTGAATTTATTAACGGAGAAATTAAAAATCGCTTGACGTAAATTTATATCTTTAACTTCATTGTTCGATTGTTCAAGGACATTTCGAGAATAGAAGAAAGAATCGAACTTCAGAATACAAAAGAGGAGCAATATGATTTTTTTTATCGCGAAAAAAATTTTTCTCGCTCGAGAAATACGAAAAAAAAAACAATTATTTCTTCAGTGTAATAAACACTCGTAAGGAGAGCAACGAATTGTGAGGTTGAGATGCGTTTCTGCCTTCTAAACGTGTCCGTATCTAACGAGAAATTTTTCTTCCTGCACTTGACGATAATTTCCCCGGGAAATTCAATACCCTGACAGTTTCCGCCCGGGTGAAAAAAATCCATAGAATACTGCAGAAGAGGCAATGAAAACTGAATTTTCGCACTAAAAACAAGCACCTTCACCCGTTTTTAATATTTCATGTCTGTCCGATTGATTTATTTTAGTTTTTTTTAAACATTTACCTGCCAAAATTTGCCATAAAATTTTTAAAACATTGTCGTAGGTGAAAAAAAATATTGTTGTATTATACAATAAACATTTTTCAAATAACGAGGAATAATTGAGAACCTTATCGTTAACAATTTCATCGCGCCTTGATGTTCAAAATCATTGGTTATTACGATTCAGGGCACCCGAAAAAAGCGGCAGTTTCAGCGGTCGAAATAGTGGATTTAAAAATCATTAGGCAACATTTTTTTTATCAAGGCAAAAAAAGGCTGATGAGTTTCGAACGAGACAGCGAAGTCTGCTGAAGTCTTGAGAAATTTGTCTCATTCACAATCTTACGGGATTGCATCAGCATTCGCTGCTCAAGTATACAATGTGTTGAGCCTGTAGTATTTTGCCTTTCAGTTTAAATGCATTTTTCGTTTTGACTAGCGACAGTCGCCCATCGAAGCTTCAATGAATTTTCGTTCCCTATTTCACCGATTAGATTCGATCGATATTTTCGAATCGAATCCAGTTGATCGGAAATTAAGCAAAACCGTTTGAAGTAAAATACATCACAATAATCTTGTAAAATTTTATCGACACGAAATCAATAATTTTTTACATCGACACGAACAATCGAATTTTTTTTTAGCGTTCTTTCGACTTTATTTTTCTCGTTTGGAGGAACGATTTGGATGCGACGATTATAATAATTTTCGTTCGTTGATAGTCGGCTTAATTCAAAAGAAATATTGAAATTTCGTTTAAGGAGGGAAACATAATAAATAATTATTTAAGATTTAAAAAATTAACCAGAAATAACGGGATTTTTTTTGGGATAACCTACGGTTTATTATAGTTCTGGTATTATTCGCGATAAAAAATTTGAATGTTGGTACTCTTTTTTCACATTCGAGTTTAAGATTCGCAATGACAATTTATCGTTCTCTTATGCTTTCCACAGCTGGCAGGGAATGCGTAACAGGTGATTTAATAGTTATCCCCAACGTTTAGTTTGGTATCGAAAATTTCGTTTTCGATAGTTTCGAAGTTTATGATCCAAAGTTTTGAAAAACTTATGTTTGTTTTATACCAGTATGGGTGTTTTATCTCGGACCGAAATCACGCAAATTCGATAATTTTTTTATTAAGCTTCCTGCGCATTTATGACGAAGCGTCGGTTCGCGCGATGAACGATTTTTCTACTCTCAAAGCATGACAATTAACGTACGTCCTCTTTCGTTACGAGGGAATCAAAAAATTCGAGGGGAATTCGATTTCATGCAAAATCGATTACCCTTCGATTTTATGTAAAATCGATTACCTTTCGATTTTACATTTTCTTGATTGTCGAAAATTGTTACATATTCTGTAGCACCTATTTTTTTCAAATGCTTTTGCTCAAGCAATAACAACTGATGAGTTTTCTCTCGGAAATCAATTTTTTTTCCTTATCGCTTTTGTTTAATACTTTTTTTTTCACATCCGGGTTAATAATTCGAAATAAGAATTTACCGCTGCCTTATACCTTCCGCGCTTGCAAGAAAACGCATAACCGGTGATTTTATAGTTTACTCCAACGCTTACTTTGGAATCGAAAAGTTTATGACGCAAAGTTTTGAAAAACTTCTTTTTTTATGGCATACTACCTTTATCTCAGACCGGAATTACACAACTTTTGTAAACTCTTTATTAAGCTACCGGCACATTTACGATGAAACATCGGTTTACGCGAATAAAAACGATTTTTGTGCTCCAACATATATAACGTAGGGAATTTAATGGAAATCGTAAATTAAAAAATAGTCATTCACCCGAATAGCGGATGACGTTATTGCAAAGTTCATGTACATCGCAGCAAAAAAGCTATGAAATTTTACCGATCAATTTTATTTTCGATAAAAGATTTTTGCGATCGTTCGACATTTTTTCGATTTTTTCTGCAAGAATTTCAGCAGAAAGTGGCGGGAGAATGATATTTGGTCATGAGAATAATTTATTTGAAATTGTTGACACGCTGCTCATGAATGAAGCGATAAAAAATCTTGAACGAAGCCAATAATCGGTGTAATTATATATCATGGCAGCTATTATCGAATAATAATTGACAATTCGATAATATTCATCACGTGAAATGAATAAATGTGATTACAATTTTGTTGACTTTCAATATAGCCGAAGAAGACGAATTTTCATGCTGTGCGGATTGATTAATTCGCCTAATCTTTTTTTTAACCCTAATCACTCACTTGGGGTCCGAGAGACACCCCAGCATCAACTTTTGAGCAAAATTTGAACGCGCTTCGAGGTTTAATTTAGAATCGACAAATTCGAGACCCAAAGTTTTGAAAAGCTTCTCTTTTTTATGGCGTAATAATACATGTTTCTTCATCTCGGACCGAAATTACACAACTTTGGTAAACTTTTTATTAAGCTTCCTGCGCATTTGCCATGAAGCATCAGTCTACGCGACAAAAACAGCGCCGTTGACGCGGAGCGTCTGTACTACCACATGCTGATGAATTAATAAAAAAAGTATGAACTCATTTTTGAGCTTTCGAATTTGTCATGCGAATTTAGTCCTTGAGACTTGTATCTCGTATTTGTACTGGTATTCATATCCGAGTCTTTTCTCATTCCTGAATCCTGAATTCTAGAATACTCTGAATTTTTTGTAATTTTTTAGTAATGATAATAATCGTTTTAAATAATTACTAATTCTCGAGGATGAACAAAAGTTGTCTAAAACATAAAATTGCTCTCGAATTTGTTCCTTTTTTGTTAAAAATTCATGTACACGATGTTCAAAATAATTATACATTCCCAATCGTCTCGGACCACTCTCTTTCGTTATCCGAAGATTACGAGAACGAAAGAGCCAAAAATAATCAAAATTGAGCAATTCACGAATTCTCAATTCCATGATTTTCAAACTTTCAGAGTTTTTCAAGAATCCCCCGATGAATTTCATGCTTCAAAAGCAAACGCGTTCCACTTTCAGTGCCTCAAACATTGACTCGGAATTTTTCCGCCCGGGGTCTGTACGAACCCTCGCAGGGAAAATCCGAATTTTCAGAGGTACGAGAGATCAGGATTAAAAAAGAAAAAAGCGGGCCAAAAATTGGCGTCAGGAAATCCTTGCCTACCTTATGCGTCCGAACGATTTGGCGTGAGCAACGTCGGGCGTCACAGCCGCGACAATCAGGAGCACCGTTACGATCGACGATAAATGCATCCTCGCAGAGTAATGACTACTTTCACCCTCGTAATATGCGGGTTTATCGATGAGTATCGATCAATAAAAAACCGAAAATGTAGAAGCTACTCTTTCCCTCGACGCACTGATCACTCGTGGTCACGATTTTTCTCAGCGTTCGTTTCCAGCCCTCAAAGAAACACCGAGTCCGATGACGAGATAAATCGACTGGAAATCTTGATTTTGTTTTTTTCTATCGTTGAAGCAAAAATCGAGGATGATTTGTTTAAACAATCGAACACGCTTTGTATGTATATCGAAGCTCGAGTCTCACTCTTTTCTGTTTTGTCTCTTGGTGAACTGTAGCGTGCTGCTGGTCGCTTCCAGCATATATACCAGTAGGTGCGTTGATGCCCCCACTCGTGGTTTATCCTCCCTCACTTTGATCTCGCGCGCTTCGAATCGCACATACGCGTTTCCGTGCCCACTTGCTCTGGATCTTCGCGAGAGCCCCCGAGGCCGCTGGAGAAACACCCTCTCGTCGAAAGCTCGCGTTTTAATCGTTCGCGCGTTGCGACTCCGAGCTGAGAAAGTTCGTTACCGTCTCGATCGATCGAAAGTTCGCTACCGTTTGAATCATTTTTTCGTACGGATGTAAAAATGTTTTTCGATGAAATCCAGTTTCCTACGACACTTATCAGACCTCTTTTGGTGGAATAAAAAATGGAGTTCAAAAAAATTTTGAAAATTATGTAATCGACAGCGCTTGTTACTGATTTTTTCGAAAATTGCACGTTTTTTTTACTTTTCGGGATTGAGAGTGTGGAATTGGATTCAATTGACAAATGTCGGGTTGCGCTGCTCGCGTCGTCCATCGAATTAATCAATTCGCGTTTCACGTCAAATGAATATCACTTTTCGTTCAATGATGTTTGACCGTTGATGGGCGCACTTTTTTCAACTTTTTCTTTGCACGAAATGGCGAAGAAGCGCTATTGATTTGGTATAATTTCTTTTTTTCCACCCTGCCACTGTGTCGATCGCGCAAATTTTGGGATTTTTCGGATGGAGGGAAAAAAAAATTGTTGAGAGAAAGTGTCTGATCGTCCCGTTAAAGCCGAGCGATTTATCGGGGGCAAGTCAACTGTAATTTATGACAATTTTACCCTCTTCGTGGATTTCTTTTGAAATTTACGCGAAGGAGAAAAAAGAAACACGTTGAAAATTTTTTTTGTCCATTTTTTTCCAAATCGTTGTTGCGATGAAATTAATACAGGACGATAATTTTGAATTTTTATCAAAGTTGTGAGAATTTGAGAACCCAGCCGGGCGAAAAAATAATAATAGCAATTAATAAGTGTCGAGAAAATGGTAAGAAATATTCGTTGGTGAAATATTTCGAAAATATTTTCTGGGTTCTTACGAAACGCATTCGTTTATTTTTTCAAATGCAAATTACTTGTTTTCAGAATTGCCCTAAAATATTCGAGCTCGATTTTGTATTTTTAAAATTTATCAAGGACGTATGCGAGGCGTTTTTCGAGCTACACGTGAATAGAATGAAAATTTCGAGCGATCAGCAATGTTACAAAAATTTGAAAAAGATTAATCGTACGGAAGATACGAGGCAGAGGTATTTTCAATAATAATAATATCACGTAGTCTGATCGGTAAAAAAATGATAATTAAATCGGGAAAATATTCAGAAAACTTGGTTGCTATTCGCAGTAAATTAATTCCCTTTTTTTTTGAGCTTACCGACTAGTCGCGATATTTTTTTGGTTTTTTGAAAGTTTCGTCGCTGAATTTGTGAAAAAATACTGTAAAACACATCTACGAATTGAACAGACATCATTTTAAACATTGCAGGACCCATAATCTTGCGTTGCAATGATCTCCAATTTTTTTTTCAACAATTTATTGATAATTTTTTGATATTGTTCTTATTTGAAATACACAATTTTGTCGAAATCTGCAGCAAATGCGTCAAAACATTGAGCAAGTAATGAACAATTTGGTGAATATGCAAAATGTTGACCGAACGATTGAATTCCTTAAATAATTCATTGGAAACTTTTTTTTTCATATTTTTATAGCACGCGCTGAAAAGTTAATGGCCTTGACGTTTCTAAATAAATTCTACAGGATGAAAAAAGACAAACATCAAACGCCACGAAATAGGGCTTGAATTTCACGCTGATTGTTTTTCGAGTTACTGAAAAAATCATCGAAAAAAAATTTCCGTATCAAATTTATACGGAAAAAGACTTTTTTTGCATGTGAAATTTGTCAAATCTTAATGAATTTATGCTCAAACGATTCAGTCGCTTCGATCGGCCGTTGATTGTTAAATAACAAAAGCCATCCGGAAACATTGGAATTCATTTTTTTCCAGTTTTCAGACACGCTATCCGAATGATTTTTGGACTATCAAAACATTTTTCAAGGTCGGAAATCGTTTAAAAATCATAGATAAGAACGTCGTCCAAGTTTTTCACTCAAACATACGTCTTTGTGAAAGCAGACGGTAACGAATTTATATTTTCTTTTTATTTTCCCGCACAGTTAAAGATTATTTTAATAAAACATTGTACTTAAAAAAAATTAATCATTGATAGTGACTCGTTAAGCTTAATCTACGTTCTTCCTTCGTGCCAGTAAATTTGTTACACGATACCTCATTTTCAGATTTGTCCAAAAAAATTGTACGCGCCCGCAAAACGCGATAATCGAGTCACGTAAAATTTCCATCTCCAATATTTCTGTCTTATACAAGTTTAAACGCGCGATTAGCGATAACTGGCTAACCGGGAGGGGAAAAAGTGTTCCACGTACGATAATGTTCATTGTATCCATAAATATTTCATCGCGATTAAAAAATAACAAATAATGTAAAACCCTTTCTCGAATAAACGTACCAGTTTTTCGCTTATTAATTTACATCAAGTGAAAAATTATTTTAAAAATCGACGGAATTTTTTTAAACAATATTTCAATAACAAATACCTTTTCTCAAATAGACGTAACCGTTTTTCGCTTATTAATTTACATCAAGTGGAAAATCATTTTAAAAATCGAAGGAATTTTTTTCAAACGATATTCCAAGATGGTCATTGTGTAAACGAAATATTTCGAATTATAGCAGAAGATTCGAAAAGTCGTTAGGCACCGTTTGAAAAAGGGGAAAAAGCCGCGATCTTCGAGTGTTCAAATTTATACATGTAATTTTTATGCTTTCGAGCGATAATGTACACTTTTTAAAAAGTATATGTGAAGTCTAATTTGAAAAAAAATCGCTGCGGGCATTTTCGAGGGATGCGATCGAGAAAAATGTCCAAGATCTGATGTTTTTGAATATTTATTGATCAAACAACAATGATAAATAATGTTGTATGGAATCTTCGTGGATCGTTGCGTATAAATGGGTAACCCTTTTCCCCCGCTTGCTTATTTTCGATAACAAGACATTTCCCCTTAATCTCACGCGTTATGAATACGCGTGTCCCGAAATCATATTAAACTTTCACGCTGGCGAACACGAGACGACGCACGACTGTAAAACCGATTATTTATCGATATAAACGCGACTCAAACTCCATTAAAAACCATAATCTAGGTAACTCGTTATTGTCCTATTCTTGTTCCGGATTTAAACCGGTTTTTTATGCCTTTAAAATCTTGCCAGCAACACACTAGACTGTAAAGCTATGTCGCAAAAACTATAAAAAAACTTTAAAAAATCATATGTTTATAAGATACCGAGCACAGTCGTTTTCAACAGATTGTTGAATAAACAATTTGCAAATACTCGGAAAACTTTTGATCGTTTCACGTTCAATCGAAACATTCATTTTTTTAAATAGAATCGAATTGTCAAAGTTTGTTCGAACTTTGAAGTTTTTTTTTTTATATTGTAACAGAAAATTATTCATTATTCTCGTATACTGAAGCGTTACTTTTGTGACAATTTTGTCGGATTTAACGAGCGATTTCGTTTATATAGTCTCAAAATTTTTTCAATTTGTGTGTGTAAAAAGATATAAAGGAATTCATTTAATACGAAAAGGAAAGAATTTTTCCAAATATCTTTTGCATTTTTTCTGAAGATTTTGGTTATAACTTTTTGATATTGTTGTTAAAAATTGCTGTGCTCGATATCTTATATACTGTTTATTTTTTTTCGCATTTAACACTTAGCTGAGCTATTTCCAATAATAATAATAATAAAATGTTGTCAGCAAATTGCCAAAAAAATGAAAATATTCAGACCATGGTAAACGAATACTAAAAATACACTTGAATCTCATCAAAATCTTGTTCGGTCTCGTGAAAATTCATTTTTATTTTTTGAAATTCTTAAAAAAGTAGATATTAATTTATTTTCTCTCGTATACAAACGTATTTATTTATTTCTGAAAATATTTCGACCCACTCATCGAGTAGATCCGTTTGGGCAGACTTTAATCAATTTTGACAGAGCAGAATTTCAAACCACCAACAGTTTTTCGAAAAAACTCGAACGTTTTTTCAAAAACATAAACGAATTAATTTAATATGAAAAGAAAACGAGTTTTCTGAATATTTCTCAAATTTCTTGTTTTTTTTTTTCAATTTATAAACGACTGCCGAAATTCGGATTATATATTCAACGAAAATGTGCAATATTCGCAAGGCGGTCGTATTATCGTATTAACAGTCAACAAGATTTCGAATTATGATTAATTATGATGATTTCTCGTAAGAAAAAGTTTTAATAAGTTCGTTGCATACATTACAATCATACGTTCATATTTACACGTTGAATTTCACATTCAATTATCGGTCAGCCAGAATTTCAGCGAGGAACCGAATCCCAAGGAAATTTTAATTGTTTATCGATGTTTAAGCATAAAAACAGTGATTTTTTAATAATGCTAATGAATCAACGTTCGTTTATTATCGTCGTACATTTTTTTCTCCAAACCACGTGGACTGTTTTGCGGAAATAGTTTTTGTATAAAAGTTTAAAGGATCGAGACACACGTCGAGGTTCAAACATTGCATCAGCGTGCGAAGATGATGATTCAGCGCCACGTCTCGGGATGTCTATCTTTCAAAACGACCGTGACGCTCATGTATTCGAGATTGGACTTTGAGACGACTACGTCACGTCGTGATTTCGCGCACGGAATCCCCAGCATGTTCCATCCTCTCTCTCTCTCTCTCTCCGATTTTTTTTATCGAAATCGCTGCATCTTTCGCTGGTCCAGCACTCAATAACCATCAAGAGATGAGGATTGGCGTGAATTATGACTATGCGGGATTTCCATCACATGCAACGTTACCCAAATGTTCAACATGTTTTTTTTTCATGAAAACTTTTATTTTCAACGAATTTTAAGGGGTCCTTTTGTCCCGGGTACTATCATGACACATTGGCACCTTAAACCAAAATTAAATAAATCTCACGAAAGCTTTACAGTGAAAAAGAAAAAGTTCTTTTACCAACTTTTTTCATTGGTTGTAAAGAAGTAATTAAAACTCATTCCAAAAAATCCCTCAAATCCAACACCATTTCTAACGTTCCTGTACCAAATTTTTACAAATTGTCGTTTTTCACGGGGAAACTTTTATTTTTCAGGAAACTCGGAGGCGGGCGTTGTGTCCCGGATATTTTATAACGCTCTGGCACCATGAAAATGTGCCAATTTCTTTTTATTTTACTCAATTTTTTGCCAGGTGCGACGTTATTTTCGCATTTTCATTTTTACCAATAGAATTTCGAGATTTTCGGTTGGAATAAAATCTCGATTGAATGTTTTTCAATTACCAAATCATTTGGGAAATATTCGACCATAATTCGAATTTAATTTAATGCAATATTAAGAAAATGTTGCTGAATGATTTTCAGTTGAGGGAAAAAAAATTATTTTTCGTGGTGGGGGTTTCAGGATGAATGTTTTTTGCTCTTTACACATTCTGCTGTAAAAGAGGTTCCATATTGAAACAACGAGCTTAGACTATAGTCGTTTCCAGCAGGTGCCTGGCGAATGCCATTGGCGTTACTGACCTAAGCTAATATAACCGCACAGATGTGAATGGCGAGACGAATTTTACGTGCGAACGAGAGCTCCGAAACCCAATAAAGTACAAGCGTGGGTTAAGGACGTTGTATGGTGACGGTCGAATCTAAATTTTGGTTTTCAGTTTTTCTTACGTACAAAATGGTTTGCGAGCTTAAGTTCATTAAGAAAAGTCGTTATAAATTGACTAAAGAACAACATACTGTAAATTCTAGATCGTCCGAGGTATTTTGTATTCTAATATGCATTAATTTTATAATAACCAAAATTTCGAAAAAAATTTACGACAGATTTTTTTGAAAAAATTAATACAGCTTCTTCGATGTTACGTAAAAGCGTATGCAAAGTTTTTAGAGGCTTCACCATCTAGAAATCGAAATATTTCATGGTGAAAATTGGAACTTTTAACTCGCGCTCTTATGAGGAACTACTGAAAATGGTGATTTTTATCCATAAATAAACGCGGTGAAACGTCTTGAAATGACGCAAGCTATGATATCACTATTCTCTTTGTGTGGGACAAATTTATAGAAATTCTATCTATAGAAAATTTTGCATACAACGTCCTTAAAGATCGGCATGCTGTCTTTTACGAAATTCACAAGCATCCTTCGAAATATCCGTGAGTACATAATCGAACTTTCAATGAATATTTATTATTATCAATTTGTTCGTTTGCTGACTGGTTGCCAAAAAAATGAAGTGAAGCATCCTTCCTTAAGGTAGTACCACCGCGAACCGACTTGAGACAGAAAATTGTATAATTTTAAAGAAAAGCCATCGAAATCTGCTAGTTTGACACGTATCTCGTATAGACAAGGCCTGTACAACTTATCCGTTTGGAAAAAAGAAAAAAAATGATGCTGCCAAATTTGTCGGAGGCAAACAACAATTTCTGTGGAAAATAACCATTTTTTCTACGTTAATACACATTTGCCGTCTTCTCGAAGTTCGACAGCTGTTTTTGTAACACAAAAAATAGTGAATATGCAAGTATTACACGCAAAATATCACAAGTATTATTTTTTTTACAATTAGAACGTTTAGAAATTTACCAAAAGTATCTTCGAAATCATTTTTCGACTTAATTTTTTTTTTGTTTCTCCCAAGCTGGACATCGACCTGTACGTTATAAGAACATTTTTCACGCAAGTAAAGAAACAAATTCTTGCTCAAACACAGGCCTAGCTCATTGGATAATTTCATTCGATAAGTACGATCAAACTTTTGTCTCTTTTGACATTACTGAAAGACACAAAATTAATGTTGGCTGATGTGAACTTGAGCGCGGAATGCACAAGTAGACAAAACTACGATTCCCTCGTATGGCTCATTAGAGTTTAAAATAATTCAATAAAATATGTATTTTTAGTATGTTTATTCTTCTACTTAGAATATAGTACATCAAGTAGAGAAAGTAGAGTGTAAAATTGACAGTAAAATTGGAATTAAATGGAATCAAATATAAAATTAAAAATTCAATGAAATTAAAGGAGAGATAGGGAGGTAAATTAAACGGCAACGTGTACCGGAATAAAAGTTGATGGCGCTAATATGTTCACGTTGCGAAGAAAGCTGATAAGAGTTGTTCATTCAATGACTGTGCTGCCAATCACGTGACTTTTAATCGAAATAAAACTCCCAAGTGCCGATAGTTCTTCGATAATTAATAATAAATAGACAAATATTTTGTTAGCTCTCGAGTACACTCGAAGATTCGGGAAAATATGTGCCTGACCTATACAATTTGACGACCTTGAATTCGCCGAACTATATAGTGGAGAATGAGTGAGCATCGATCGTGCGTAATATGATCGAAATTTCGATAAGATTTTGCTACCATTTTCAAATTCTATCGAGTCGCATATAGATACGATCTTGTCTTTGAAGATGGAAAAGATTGCAATATCGATTTATAATCAACTTAACGACATCTTACACGTGCCAATCAATAATGGATCACCGCTATGGAGACAATAAAGGATTATTTACGTGGAACTTGCATTAATATACGAGTATACTAATAGATCAATACACATAATTAAATTTTTGTCTTATCTACGATAAGAGAGCTCTCATGTACACGAACGACGATAATAGTTTGGAAAATTTCAAGGTGACATTTCACGATAAAAATTCAAGGTTTTTTTTTCGTACGTCCGTGCTTTTATATTTTGCGGTGTCTTCGCTATTTTTTCCTCGATTCATATCGCTGTTCAATATTAATATCTCGCCCGAGTATCGTCAACACTTTGAGAACAACCGCGTTTCGATCTTGTCAGGCTGCACGTGGGCGATACTATCTCGATTGTCGTAATGGAACGACATGTATGAATTCAAACTTTAATCGCTCGAATTTAATTGTGAGTAAAGCAATATCGATCGCTCTGGTAATTTCGCATATTTACGTGCAACGTAGCATGTTTATGTCGTACATTTATCTTTCGAATTTAATTTGTACGTGAAAATTCTCACGAGGAAAAAGATGGAATGCCTCGTGCTTTTTTATTACCAACTTGTTGACGACTCTTCGATATTGTTGATACTCAAAATTAGTGTGATCAATATTTTGCATACCATTGATTTTTTTTAGATTTTTGTACCATCGTACTTGCAATTTTCATTTTATTCGAGCGTTGCTGGAACGATGCCTGCCCCAAAATTGCTTGGATTTAATTTCAGATGCGTCTATAGCGAGACGCGGTGGCGTCATGACGCCGAGGAGTTTAAAGAAATTTTGGAGTATTTAAATGATGTACGAAAAATAAACTTTGAAACGCTCCCACGATTGAATTTTATAAATACAAAAATAAATACTGAAAAATACAGAAATACAGAAAAGAACATTTTTCGAGAAATGTGTTTGTGGATGGGCATTCTAAATACATTTTTTAAAAACGGAAATATTTTTTCAAATTGACATTTGGCGTTATTCTGTTGAGAAGAAAAAAATTAAAAAAAAAACGATCTATCGACCATTTCCCAATGAAAAAGTCCTGTTGGAGAGTATAATTTTGTAATAATTGTGCAGAAAAAATCTTGTTGTTATTTTTCGCGTTATTCGATAGCGAAATTGGTGCTTTACAAAAAAAGATTTTTCGATTGTTTGGCTATAATGTTGTAAAAAATAGGCAATTTTTATATGAATGAAACACTGACTAGCTGCAACTCGACTACGTCTAGTTTCACGACACTGCGGCTAAATAATTTTCTTGCAGAGCGTTTATCAATTTTCTACAAAAATCTATCACGTGTTCTGTTCTGAAAAATGAAAAGGAGCACCTGGATATCGACATTAAGAGCCGAAATTGTAACTACCGTCTTTTTCGATGTCAGCCAAATGTTTTAACCTGTTTGTGGAAGGAAAACAAATGTGTTATTTTTTAAACAGTGCAATGCACGTACATTTGCAGGCAAGAGTGAAATTTTGCCAGAGTTTTGGAGTATTTTATACTAGCGATATGAGTTTCGAGTTACATAATGCGGATAGATAGGTAAATCAAGAAATAATAATCATTCGCTCAAAAATGAAGAGATATCGACGTCAGTTGACGAAATAATACATTTTTGACGCCAATCCCCACTTATCCTTTCACCTTGAAATCCGCTACCGCTGTGACGAATGAGGAAAAAAATGTTGGTCTAGAACGAAACCGATAGCCGCGATGAGCGTTGGGATTTATCAAAATTGGTCGATTAATATTTCTTCTTTAATCTGACGACCGAATCGATCCCCTTCCTAAGGTGTTGTAGACCATCCACCGGCCACAACTCCTGCCAATTTTTCCCTCAAACTTGTACTTGTACTTGTCTCATGTGGAATCGGTGATTTTTTTTCGAAATTTCACACAGACCTTCGTGCTGTAACACCTTAATTATAATTCCTCAAATATTTTCGATAAAACGGATCAACGGAAATAACGGTGCAAGGTAAACAAATTAAGGTTGTCCTATCGTTTTATCGTTTTCTTAAGATTTTGTTGAAAATTTGGATACATATTCTTTGATGTCATATGTACGTGTGTAATAAATTTTGGAAGGTTTTACCACGTGGAAGTTGAGATATTTATTGGTGAAAATCACAATTTTCGGTAGTCTCTCGTAAGAGCGCGTGTTAAAAGTTGCATTTTCATCAATAAATATCTTGGCTTCTACGTGATGAAGCCTTCTAAAACTTTGCACACATTTTTATGCGACATCAAAGAAGCTTTCTTCAGTTTTTCAAAAAAATCTTAAGAAACAAATTTTCACAATTTTTATAATTATACAGCAAGCACATATTACCTTGGATGACCTTGAATTTGGAGTATGCTGTTCTTTAGTCGATTTGCGACAACTTTTCTTATTTAACTTGAGCCCGCAAACCATTTTGTATGTGAGAAAAACTGAAAAACAATTTTTCGATTCGAATGAAACGACAGAACTGCGTAAAGCTTTACGCAGGACGCTTTTTTTTTCAAAATTCGTGGCACGCCGTGGATGATCATTGACGGTTTTTGTTAATGATGCAATCTCAAGAACGATGCCAGAGTCCACAGCCGAGTGCACGCGCAAAACGACTCTCACACCCAGAAAAAAATCTATTATCTTCAAATAAAACCTATTTAATTTGAATAGATTTTTTGCTTGGCTCCTGGCAGAATAGACTTTTATTCAAATTCATCATATAAATTTATTTGATTCAACTAGTGTTATTAGTGTTATTTAAAAAGTATTGGAATGAGCCTGGAGTTAGTATTGGAAGCAGTTGTATAGGATGTGATGACCCGAACGGTCTTGCAGTGGTGGGGACGGTCCAGTGACGATGAGTGAACGGAATGGCGGCCCCGCCGCTGGATGGTCTCGAACCCGGGTCCTCCCGATGAGAGCGATGAGCGCTAACCACTGCGCTACGGCTACTTATGATTTTTTTCACTCGAATCATCTATACCTCAGTAATGCTGGACCGTCACAAGGAATTGTAGCCACCATCGTAACTACCACCGCCATAGCCTTTCGGTTATTAATAACGATGCTTGATATCAGCATTCATGCACTATACGAAAAATATTTCTTATAGTATCATTTATATTCGTGTAATTTAGTGATTAAGTATATCTCAATGTTAAATAAATATATATGTTAGAAGCGAATACATAGGCAAATCAAATCAAATAAAAATTTATTTAATCCAACCAAAAATTTATTTAATTGTAATAAATGAAGATTGAATAGACGAATCTATTCAATCATAATAGATCTTTTATCTGGGTGCAGGGTACATCGCGATCGGTATTTTACCCTCTGAAATCACAGCTGTTTTTTAAAACGCGAAAAACACGCCGGGTCGATCTGTTCCTGCGCATTTTTTTATCGTCCACCGTTGTGAATCAGTGGAGTCCGAAAAGCTTGAAAAAGTTCCCAGATGTGCTTTGAACATTGATGGACTAATCAAAACAATTTAAAAAAAACATTTTTTGAAATATTTCCCGGTAAAACTTTGTCCCCACATTTCCGATTGAATTTCGAAAAAATTTCGTGCGCCAAATATTCCATTTTTCGTATCGTCCCTATCGAAACTAGGAGTTTCAATGGGTGTTATCGAGAAAATACAAACAATTTCAGATGGAGAGCAAAAGATCGAGTCAGCATTTTATGCTCATCAAAATGGCACTAATATTCCAAGGCGTCCAATGAGCAAATGCGATTTCGAGAGAATCGGTCCGTTTTTGCTCGCCAAACAGGCATTCAAAGCTCAGAGTTCCAACACAGCAGAAATAAAAAAGCCAATCGTTAAAAAAAAAATCAAAGTATATAATCGAGGCTAATTTGCATTCAAAATCAGCGTTCAACGTTTCAATGAAAAATTGCACCATCCTAGGTGTACTCCAAAATATCTGGAGGCCTCGGAATTCCGTCACCGACTACCAATCGAGAAGAAAAAGTGTCTCGTGCAATTTTTACGACACATATCGAAAATTTCGACCTGGCATCAATCGTCTTATCGTAATCTCAAAATATGTACGCGGACGATTTAAATATTCGAGTGAGAAACACACACTCGCGATTGCATGTGTATATACTACATTTATAAATACAATGAGCACCGAAACGAGACAAAATAATGAGATCGGAAGATCGTAGATGCTGGCTCTCACGTTTGGATCTGCTTAACGTTTTAAATACTGTGTCGTTGTACGATAAATTTTAACGAAACACACATGCGTCAAGATATCAATAATTTCAGCATGCTGAAACGCAAAATGATCGCGAAACGAGTACGATTGACTCTCGTTAAAGTTACAGAGGTTTTGGAGGCCGGATGCTGCGATAATGCCGAGAACGAGGATGAACAGAACCGAGAAGAAATGAAGAAAAATCATCTCGACCAATAGGATTGAAAGAACGGTCATCGTGTGTTCCGTTGCCCCTCGGCATATTGTCGCTGACGCGTGAAAGACGAGACAAGTGTTGATAAAAAACAGTTATAAAAGCGCGAATAAAATTATAACGGAGAGCGAAGAGATCTCCCATGGTTCAATCAACGTTGAGGCTTTTTTTTTAATATGAAACTCTCTTTTTCCCACTTTAATTCTCCATCGCTGGGTCTGTTTTTTTTTCTCCACTACGCGTTTCTGTGAATCATTCCCCGGGAGTGGAACTCTCCGTACTACACGGACATGAATGAACAGCAGGGCTTTTTAATGAAGCACAATTGATCGAATGTCTTTGATTTTTTGTCTTTCGTTTTCATGCAGACCCACTTTGAAGAATACCCAGGAGCATGACGAAAATTCCATGGCCATGTCGGGAAGTTCAGGGCCTCTGTTGGGCTCGTCGAGATCCGTTTTACTCGTTTTATCTCCCATTTCATGGGAGATAAAACAACTTTTGCTTGACATGTACTTGAACACATTTTTCAACATGGAACGCCCTGTATATTGCATAACGATACGAAATTATTGTGCAGCAAACAGAGTCCGTATCTTTAAATTGTGATACGGTACTGTGGACCAGGGATCGGTCCAAATTCTTTACTCCAAAAATCGATGATATCCGAGCCGCAATAAGATACACGGTCAATTTTTTAAATAAGGCATTCATGAGGAACTAATTTTTATCGACATACAATTTAAGTAATTAATAGTTACTGTAGAATTTGAAAGGAGAACAGAGAAGAATTTGCAGAGATGAAGTGTCATCAAATGAATAAAATAAAAATTGTGTAAACACTGTCAAATGGCAGGCCTGTGCGATGAGGCTAATTTGTAAAAATGTCGATTGGCAATAAACGAATGATAAAAATTCTCAAAATTGCCGAACGAATGCAAAACGAATAGACTACATCACAATTGCGTCTGGAGGAATATCCATTAACGAATATTTGTGTTATTTTGGCAACTGAATTTTTAAATGTAATTTCACGTATTGGGAATTAATGGGCGAAAGATGAATCGAGCGAGGGTCGCTCAAATTTGTAACGGCGGTAGCAAAACTGTTAATCTTTACGTTATTATCGTAGCACATCGAGCCTGCCTCCAAGTGTCGTCGTACTCATGATGACCTGTGGCGTTATAGGTCAAATGAGAAAAAAAATGGAGAATAACAAAGATTGTTCGTCTCTTTGATTGTGCAAACGAATATTATGTATACGAATGAGCGTTGACGCCTGTTGATTGGTCACTGATCGGAGGAGTGTCCCGAAGATGTATAAGTTTATGTTGCGTATTTGTAATCGGCAATAAACAGTAAAACTTGGATGGTTACAATCAAGCTCCACTTGTATGAGCATACCCGTACGATAAATAACGTCAGAACAGATGACATTTGAATCTTCAGATTTGACAAATTAAAGGCAAATCACCAGCACGTTTTTTTCTCCGCTGCTTCGATTGCGAAATAGTATTTCTACGTACGTTTCTTCTCTCGCATTGGTCGTTCATCGTAGGCACGTCCAGGCACGTCGGCCATGTATCATAAAAGGTTATTGCGTGCTGCTTGGATAAAATTAAAAAAAATGAAGAAGAAAAGGGAAAAGAAGTACAGCAGAACTTTGATAGCGTTCAACGAAGCTTGTGTCATGAGAGGCGACGGTTGACACCATAAATCGGACGGTCGTTTATTCCTCGGTTTCTAAAAAAAAGGAGACGGTGAAAAACATTCGTTCTCTCTGAAAATTACGCAAAAAAAACTTGTAAAAATGATTTTTTGTAGTGAAAAACTAATCCACTTTCGAAATTAGTGAGTATTTTGACAGATTGAATGAAAAGAGCGATGAAAATGAACAATTGCTTTCATATGTTTTCTCAATCTATTAAGGGTCACCACTGGTGTGAAATTTTGAAAAAAAGATTTTTTTTTCCATATTTCGATAGCTTGTATCTTTGAAAATAACGTGCTAAAAATACTTCGTTAATGAGACGACTATTGTTGTTTATTTTTCAAACGTTTTTTTTCAAACGATGTTTCAATTATTTCCAATGTAAAAGAAGACTCGACTGTTGAATTTATGTGCGATTCGTGTGTGTGCGTGTGTGAAGTATGGGTCTAAAAAATCGAGTTAGTTTTTAGCCAAGTGCTGGTCAATTATTCAACGATTGGATAATAAGAATCCATTTTAGCGAGAAACGTCAATCCCTCGATTCGCCATTCTGTTTCCTTTCGCTGTTGCTAACGTCGATATCTTTAAAACGGTTATTGAAAGACACAGCGGAAGCAATGTCAAAGTCAAAAGCGAATATCTATTTTTCATGTCAAATTATACACTCGACCAATTCCTTTCTTATCTTCCCAGTTAATTCAGTCTATTATATCGATATTATCGATTTGTCTAGATACCATCACGAGTTATCAAAGATTTGAAACGTCCTAAAACGATTAGTCTACATTTTATTCATGATGTTTGATAACATGGTCCGAAGGGTTGTACAATCATTTCGGAATATGTAATCGAGCATGAGTTTTATGAATTTTTCTATTTCGATACCAATGTATAGTTAATTCAATTCAATTCTTCAATTTTTAATCCACATTTCGAAACGCTTGTGACAAAAAATCATCAATTTTCCATCCATACGATTAATTAATGTTTTTCAGGAGAGGGGGTGTATAATAATCTGCTGATTTCACGTAGATTTTCGAAAGATTTTCATTCAGATTTTCATTCCACGTCGGTTTTGTCGGAATTATGGGTGCTGTACATCCTTGAACGTGATTTTTCAACATCCATGCTCAAGCTTCAGCATGGATGTTGAATACAGCACCCGTAATTCCAACAAAACCGACGTGGAATGAAAATCTGAATGAAAATCTTTCGATTGAATTCTTCAATTTTTAATCCAGATTTCGAAACAGAAAACGCTTGTGACAAAAAATCATCAATTTTCCATCCATACGATTAATTAATGTTTTTCAGGAGAGGGGGTGTATAATAATCTGCTGATTTCACGTAGATTTTCGAAAGATTTTCATTCAGATTTTCATTCCACGTCGGTTTTGTTGGAATTACGGGTGCTGTACATCCTTGAACGTGATTTTTCAACATCCATGCTCAAGCTTGAGCAGACCCGTCCCCCAGGCGTCGTCGTCTCCGTACCCTATATCACCTGTCTACTTGGAAATTCGTCTGTGATGCTATGATTTTACAGAGCAGGCCGCTAACGACCCTCAATGCACATAACGCACGCAATTTTGTACCCACACGTATGCCCTGCTTTTATCTTCCAGCAGAAGAGGTATCGTCATCGACAGATGCAAACGTTGCGGAATACGAGCCTTGAGTCATACCTGAAAATTTCTGTAAACCGTCGACGCACTCGTTTTCGAAGAATTGGAGCAACGCAGGTAATAGAAATCAGAGAATTTCTTTCGGAGAAATTCACGATATTACAGATGACGTGCAGAGGAGAATTTCGTTGAACGAATCTCGTCGAAAAAGAGAGAAATCCGACCACGATTCATCGCCGGCAATGCTGAAAAGAAAAACCAGAAAGATCGTGCTCGGACTCGTCGAAGTAACTTGACATTCCTGGGCTCGAAACTTCCGGAGCAGACGAAATTCTCGGACGGTTAAAAACCCGCGAGGCCTTTGAGAATGATCGATTATGTCGGATTCTATTGCATGATTTCATCGGATGACGGGCAAGTTTTTGCGTGCATGTGGTACGTTCCTTTACGCGCATTTTTCTTCCGAACCACCTTGCGGCTTCATCATACAAATTTCCAAGGCTCGAACCGCCATTTTCGGTTTCTCAAATTGTCGAAACAATCGCGGCTTCATCGTCGAATCCGGTGGTCCTTTTTCAATTAATCCCTCGAGTGCACGCCTCCGCCGCCAAGCTGTAAAGACAGCTTTTGGGTCTATCTGACCCAAGGCGTTCTTCCGGTAAATACGCTTTTTTGGCTTTTTTTGTAGAGACGTTTTTTGTAGTAAATTATCCATATTTCATGGGCCTGAATTGATTTTCTGACGAAAACGAAAATTAAATGCCAAAACATTCGTTCAACGTGAGGCGTACGTTGGAAAGTACGTTGAAGTTCTTCGGGTCGAAAGGACCCACACGGAAAAAAAAATCCCGTAAATTTTGATGGAAATCCCATCAAAATGTACTGTGTTTTACATTACTAGCGCCTCTCGGTACGAAACCATCGATATTTGCTACGTAAAACTGTAAAAAGTACACGCCACGTTTCACACAAAGAACTGTATGACTACTGAATTTATGCTAAGCGATTGATAAATTTTCGCAATGTGAAACTGAAAATAGTAGATGAACGACTCGCGACTTTTTACAATGTGGACCTGTAAACAGTAAATGAAGCGACGCACAACTTGTTCAATGTGAAACTGTGAACAGTAGACGAATCACCCACGAGTTTTTACAATGTGAACCTGCAAGAAGTACACGAACCAACCCACATATTCTTACATTTAAAAATGTTATAAAATGAACGACTTGATTGACAATTTTTTATACTGTGAAATACACAAAAATGGCTATAACTTTAAAAATTGTTTACAACATTTTGAAAAATTGTAATTTCTCACATGTATGTAGTGTTACAATCACAAACACAAGTACTGATTTGTGGAATGCTTAATTGTATCTGTCATTGCTATAGATAAAATAAGAAATAATTCCAATTAACCAATCCAGGTATAGCAAAAATCCTTCTAAAGTCGAGGACAATAATTTTTGTTGCTATGCTGCTATTATATGTTCTCCCTGTCTCATGATCGTTTGTGAGCGAGATCGTGGCAATGCGCCGCGCTGCGGCCAATGAATGCGTGGCCAAGCTGACGCGTCCACGCGTTTACGGTGTACATTGTAAAAATTCGGGGATACGCGGTGAAATGTCCAGTGCCTGTTGTAATTTTAAGTAAGCGCATTGAAATTTTGTAAAGGTAACACGTTAATATGTGCAAAATATTCGTATTAGTATTTACCAACAATCTGCTATTAAAATTTGTTTCGCACGATTCATTAGAAAATAACATTCGGCACTGTAAAAATTAAATTTGTACGTATTGAATTTTTCAGCAGATAATACCACATTTTAATGAAACTTAATCTTTATTTTGACATTCACTCGTTGAAGTATTTTATGGTTTAAATCGGTGAATACCAGTTGAATCTCACTGTTATTTTTTCAAATATATTTTTCAATTTTTCTTCGGTAATCTGCATGTTTTACGTCTGAAGTACAGCGATATTTTATATTTAATATGTAACTTCTACTATTTACTTTTTAACGGTGATCATTAGGGTTTTTTTACAGTTTACAACTGCATTTCTTCGAGTTCAAATGGTAAAAAAGCACGCCTGATCCATTATTTTTTAGTGAAGGTTCAGTAATGTGATTAGTTTACAGTGTGAAACTGCATATGCTTATCTATTCCCCACTGATTTTTGAACATCAGTCATTACTTTTCACGAATCATTTTTTTCCGTGCAGTGTGCGCTCGAAGGGTTAAAGGTATTTGACATTGGCAAATAAATTTATAGTAACTGACAGCTATTGAGTTTGAGTTACTTTCATTTGGCGAAGATCCCAAATCTGTCATTCGTACTTCCGGGTCTAGCAAACATTGCCGGATGCTGGAATACGACGAATCGTAGAAAAATCATTTTATTTATATCGCATATCGCGTTTCGATGCACTAGTTTGGAGTATTTTTCCGTAAACTTGGTACGAGCAAAAATGAAAAAAAAAGTTTCAAGGAAGGTCGTTTGAAAGAGAGAAAATAAATCGCTTTGCACTGAATTTTACGAGCGTATTATGTAACGCTCCATTATTGCCACTATCAATCGATTCATATCTTACCTTTTGAAAGGATTGATTTCCCCAAGGCAATAGAGAGCAGTGTTTTTTACGCAAATGTCACGAACAATAGTCACCAAGGTTATATTTTTTAAGATAAGCGCGGCCGATTTTCTTATCGAGCGTTTCACATGCTCGAAATTTTATCTTCGAGCGTAAAGGTCTGGTGTAGATCGTCATTGGTCTTCCTTGGAATCAAATTTATTTCGTGTCGATAAATCTATGATATATAATATCTCGTTGACAAGTATAAGGAAAAGATTCAAAGTCAAAGTATAATCAGTTTCGAGTAATCGGTGAAAGATCGATTTGAGAAAATCAAAGAATCCTGATGTATGGCAGGCATTGTCTGAATAAAACCGAAGTATGATGAGAATTTTGTACACTCAGCAATACCATAAGAATCTAGAAAAAATCAAAGTATAATCAGTTTCGATCGATCGGTGAAAAATTGATTTGAGAAAATCAAAGATCAACGCGGGAGGATTTGGAGAGTATTATGAAAATAGCAATGGCATTAAGGATGTATGGCAGGCAGAGTCCGAATAAAACCGAAGTACGATGAGAATTTCGTACACTCAGCAATACCATAAGAATCTGAAAAAAATCAATCGTGTGTAACAAACCGATCACAGTAATTTTCGATAATAACAATATTATAGAGTTGTGAACAAATCATTGAAAAAAAATTTCAAAGTTGTCAACGAATTCTCACGAAAGTTATACAGGAATTTTTGAGGTTGCTGATTACGAATCCGTCATCAGATCACTAAAATTCAAAGTGGCGGATCCAATATGGCGCCCCTGTATATCAGATTTTAAAGAAATTCAACAATTTTCGGAATCCTCGTACTCTGCATGGGATCCGCCATTTTGAATTTCAAAAAATCTGATCACGAATCTAAAATCAGCGAAATTCCGAGAAATTCGACAATTTTCCGAATGTTGGTACGCGATAGTCGATCCGCCAATTTGAATTTTGGAAATCTGATGATAGATTCGTGATCGGCGACCCCGAAAACCTTCGCGTACCAAAAATCATACAGATGCTCTCAAAAATTTCTTCAATAATGCACTTTTTCTAAAAAAAGCACTGTTTTCGGAATTTGTTCATTAATATAAACAAATGAAAAAAACCTAAAAACAATTTGAAAATAAACTTTGATCCTCGAACATATTAAGATCGTAAATTAAAATAAAACCCGTTTAAATCGAATAAAAAATACTTTGATATCCCAAAAACGTGTTTCAAAAAAGCTGGCATCGTGGAATGCCACTTTTCCGCAAAGGGTTCATTGAGAGTTCACGAATTGGGTCTTTGATGTGTAATGCTAGTAATAATCGTGTGTAATGACCGTAAAACCCAAGCATGATGGATATTCCCACGCAGACAGGATTAAAAATAATCAAACGCATTCATAGAAGGATGACAAGGGGAACAAACCGAGCACAGTGCATCGTGTACGCATGGGGCTATCCCACTACCCACTATCCCATGGGATTCATCGAAACAATTCGTAGCTGCTACTCAAGTTTAATTCGCGTGTTCTCGAAAAACGTGGCTCTGATTTGCGTCACAAGCTGAGCAAGGCATTTTCAACGCGTCAGACTTTTTGTCTCCAGTGCACCATGTGTGAAGAGATTGAGAGAAAAAATAAAAAAATATACCGATATATAGTAGCTTTACGAGAAACGAAGGCTTGGAGAAAAGTTATTGAGAGATGGAATGCAAAATTCGTCGAGGTTTTAATAATGCTTTTCAATGCGAAACTACGCTGAATATTTAAATCCCATCAGAGTGAGCGTGTGTTGCAAAATAAGGTTGTACGGTATCCTCTCATTGATGGTATTTGTGCGGAACGAAATACCGATCAGTGACTGATACCGGATGCACTCGGTTTTCTTACTATCATGTACAGGCTTGGCCAAAAGTATGAGGCAACATAAATATTCAGGGATAATGTAAAGGACCACCGCTAGCATCAAAAGATGTGGATGCATAATGCTTTTGGCCGAGTCTGTAGAGGATACTCGAAAGATTTCAGAACCAACTTCAACAGAACCTCGGAACCCGCCTACAACAAAAGTACCGTTTTGGCTTTGGTGGCCAATAATGATGTGGCTGCGAGAAATAATCTTGAAGAGCTCATCAACCGATCGAATCAAAGAAGAAGGAGCAATCTACGAAATTCACCCACGGAACTTCTAAATGTCAAGCGAAAATTTCGAAATTTTTTAGAGATTTTCAATACAGCTGTAACTCAGCGAGAAACGATCGTAAAATAATATATAACAGATAATTTTATAGCCTCAAATATCTCTGGTTTTTTATATCGGAATAACATTTTTATGGTGGATTTTGTCTTGAGTTTGAGATGGTCCATGGACGTAGGAACGTTTTTGGCTCATTTGAGCCGATGATCAGCTGTGTACGACGATTTCTCGCCGAGTCATGTGTCATCAGAGACAAAATGACACCCTCGACTTTGAAAATCGATAACTCGGGAAGTAACGATGGCACAGAAAATCAAAAGATGGTTTTGAAAACTTCCGTCCATCCTCTACCGCGTTCGCCAAAAGTACAGCATTCGGGAGTGATTTAGAGGGTCCTGGCTGGCACAAAAACGTATATATGAGGGCCTGATACTTTTGGCCAAGGCTGTACATGTGCCATCAACGGATATTGCAAGTCTTGGATGGTAGTAATCTGGCGACACGACCTCGATTACGCGTGCGACCATGTTCGAGCAAGGCTGAGGATGAGAAAAAGAAGCAGAGAGAGAGAAGACGAGACAGAGACCGCGAAAAGTGGGTCGCAAACGATCATGAGGAGAGCAGAAAATCGAAGAAAAGCGAACAAGATTCGTTGTAAACAAATTTATTTCATAGATTACGGATGATGACAAGTTGTAACACCTTGAACCCATCATTGCCTCTCTGCCTTAGACTTCGTTGCCGATTTTTTCATTGTTTTTTGCCTCGTAAAAATCGGTGAAAAATGGATTATCACCGGAAAGAAAAATCGTTACATTTAGGAGAGAAAAGTGTGCAAATTGTTTCAAATTATTTGTTGAATTTCTCTGAAAATCGTTGTGCAGGAGTTTTTGAGTTCGCTAATTCCGAATCCGCGATCACATTTTTCGAAATCCAAGATGGGGGATCCAATATGGAGCACGATTTTTCGAAAAATTGTTGAATTTCTCTAAAAACTGCTATACAGGGGTGAAATCGGATCCAGGATTTTGAATTTTGGTAATCTGATGATAGATTCGTAATTAGCGACCTCAAAAATCCTTGTATTCTAATTTTCATGAGAATTCGTCGACTACAAAAACATACGACGCAAAGGTTAAATATTTTTTTTTTTAATTAAGTTCCGCCTGGACCCGCTCCTGTCTGTTTATTCGGATGAAGCTGTGGAAGCTTGACACGATGGATTTTGATGCGTTGGTATTGATTTCAATTGCGTACAAAAAGCCCGCGTATGGGATTATAATAACGTGCTATATTCCACAAACGTACACCCTTTGTTGATCTCGTCTCGTCTCAGCGATTTTTTATTCGAGTGAAAATACTCGAGTGTTATAACACACGTGTGTAGGGGATAATAAAAATTCACGGTGAATATTGACTGCGTGCGGAGAAGCGAATAAGTCGTCAGAGTCCTGTTACGTAGCTCGATTTATTCCCGATGTACAAATTAATCGTATGAAAAGCGAGCACATGCGTGGCATTCGCGAAGAATTCATCGCGAACAAAGCATCTATGAGAAAAAAGATCGAGATCGCGTGCAAATGCGCGAAATATGCAGCAAGAATGTCGACTATTAAACGATATGAAAATCACTCCTGCGTTGGTGCAAGATCGAAATAACAGAGAAAAAAAGTTGTGTGAGCGAAACGCAGTAGGTTACGTTGAAATAAAAATAAATTACTCAGAGCATCGTTTGTACCAAACATCATGATATCCACTGAAAAAAAACACGTTGAACACGACTGAAACTAAAACACGTTAAAAGATTCGATCGACGTAACAAAGTTGAATTACTCGTCTGCCAAGTCTAGGACCCTGAAAGAGGTAGGGAACATTTTTTGGAGCCTGGCCAATACCCACACTCGATTTTTACAAGGGAAATTGTATAAGCTGCGAAATATTGAAATGGTACTCGAAATTCATCATGAGAAATTGATGACAAGCATGGATAAATCTTCACCCTGCACAAAAAAATATTATCACATATAATTCGGCGCTGACAATTAAATAAAAATTTGGTATATTTAATAAATAAGCATTTGTACTCAAAATATCAAGATAATGCTTCCCACTAGTCATACCACTGAATATACTTGAGACTTGTTCAATTTATATCTTTACCAAATGCAAAAAAAAAATAATTTGTAGCAACTGAAATTTTCCGTGGGTAAATTGTTTAATGACCATTTGCATTGGATTAGAAAATTTGTAAAAGTTATTTTAACGGTTCAGGTAGTATCCCTAGGTTTCCTACGTTACTACTCTTCGTTTCAATATAGCCGTTCCAAAATATCTCATGATTTTACAAAACATTTATTTCGTCGCAGTCGGCTCGCTCAGGAAAAAATACATATTAATACATGTACATAAATAAACTGTATATAAACTGCAGCCTCCAGCGGCACAATGTTGTTTTACAGCGTGCATACCGACTGAGTTGCGAGGAAAGCTACCCTACGACACATTGAAATGCAACATTGCTTTTATTAAAAAATCTAGAAAAAATATGTACTCGAAAATAATTGATCGATATTAAAGTCATTTAGTTTTATGAAAAAAGTGGATTGATTCTGAATTTTTAATATAAAACAGGGTCGTGGGCTTCTTAATTGAGATGCACTAAATTTTTGTACGTATTAACCGGAATGTGGCTAAATGTTTGCTATACATGAAAGTCACTTTATGAGTAGGACGAGAATTAAAAAAGCAATTTTCGCGAGCCTCCGTTTATCGAGGCTTTTGAGGTATCGAGCACGTTCCGGTAATGAAAAAAGCGAATCACACAAAGGAACCGTGTAATACACATCACCCAAAGGTAAGCCTATATCGAGGAATTTTTTTCATTTTGTAATATCCTCTCGCAGATTTCCGTTCTAATATTAACCGCGGTGCTTCTTTTATTAATGAAACAAAACTTGATAACGAAAAATAGGCCTCATCACATTGGAAACTTTTCATTTATAAATTGGTCAAAAATATTTTCTAATTTTTCTATGCATTTAAATACTCACACCGAAAGTGGATTGAGATTTCTCAAAATCGTTAAAAAGTATTGACATCGTAGGGCATTCATTCAAAATACATTTCCGGAATTCAAAAAAGATGATTGCCGTCAAGAATTAACTACTTTATGTTTTTTTTTCATGAAGCGTTTTGTTTTGTTTCTTTTTTTTCAATTTTTATATTATTTTAACGTCATATTCGTATGAATAAAAAGACGAGACGATGACTCGTCTCGTCAGCGTATAACGGTGATATTGATATATTAAGTCAACACACCTGTACCGAAGCGTTGGTTCTTGCATGATAAGCAGCGAGGAAGCTACGATTTCTCGAGGTCTCTGTGACGTTCGCTGCACCCACTCGCGAATGTGCGATTTTTATCACGTGCCTAACAAACCGTTCATGCCTTCGCGTCTGGTGAAGTTCTGTGACATCCTTTTTCCAAGACTGTACCTGTCGATGCATCATGTACTATAATTACAGGTGGACGTTTGTTCAACCCTTCGTGACATACAATGCCATTCCACAATGCCAACTTATTGAAAACACGTTTTTGCCATTTTGAAAAAGTTTTTGTTCGATGTAACTGAATTTTATTGTAACTTTATGGCCTTGATATGTCGAACGATCAAATTGTTTTTGTGTTTTCTTAACTTGTTTATACGAATGAAAAAAATTCCGACAAACGATACTTTTTTTTGAAAATTACAAGAATTATGCACAATATTCTGTTGGCATTCAGAAATTTCAGTTTTCATTGATAAAACCTTCCTCGTTGCTTACGCTTTTCGGTGTGCAATCTCATGATTGTCCTTAAGGCGTGTGTTATACCCGCGAAACCTCGAAAACGAAAAGGACTCTCGCGCAAAAGCTATCATTCCGATCGGTTATTTAGAATTTCGAAAGATTGCAAAAATAATTTTTTGTGGAGCAAAAGAAATGTCATAATTTCGAAATTTATACAGTCCCAACATATGCCATGTCACTAAATACTCACGACAAATTTCAAACCGATCCGATTTACAGATTTTGCCTGAGAATTTTTCGAAATTTCCATAGACGAGTATGACACATCGGCTTAAGGTCTAACCGAGTAATTTCAGACGAAAATAAAAATTGTCGTCCAATATATCTAGAAAATGATCAACGTCATGCAATAAATTTCCAGCTATGCCTCTGACGAGAGAACTAAGTACAATATTTGTACAAACATGTACGTCAACGATCGATATATTGTATAAAAGCTCGAACGTTCCCCAACGACGACTCATCGTTTTACACACAATTCACGCAGGGGCATTTACGTCGAGTACATAAATTAGCAGCACATCAACTTCTTTCGAAGGCATTCTGATTTTCGAAGCTGTTTGGAAAAAAATTCAATTGAATTCAAGAAAATTCAAGAGTCGAAAAAGAAACAATGTTTTTTTTTTTAATATTCTTATGTACCAAAATTTGAGCACGTAAAGTCTAGTATGCTCCATGCTGTACATGTGTATATGTATAAGAACGCGTATAATGCTGTGTTTAATCCCTTAATATTGTACAACACGATGAGGATCCTGCAATATGGCGTCGGATTAAGGGTGCAGCATGTTATGGCAATTTATTGGTTTCCCTGCATGAATCACACACTTGTAATTATCTCAATTTGTGCAGTGACGTTATCTTTTTTCTTTTTTTCTCTCTATTCCCTCGTAAATATGTGTAGGACTTATAACAGTTGTAGCTAAACTCAAAGTGTCCATTGTAGGACGTTGATAATTGCTAAGTAACATTGGCAGAGTATGAGTCAGCAGGGGTTGAAAATCCCATCACGGTCTTACCGTATTAATGTCCACCAGTGATAAACTAGGCAATGTGGCCTAAATAAATGGTGTTGAATATGCATATAGCTCTAAAAGTCAGCTACTGTCAAATTCGAGCAAAAACAAAACACACACACATTCATACAATCGAAGATCAAACGGCATTTTGCCAGGAAATTCATTCTTTTCTCGCCGACCTATCAGAGGGCGAATAAAACGACAACGGACGTTCGAAATTTTATCGATTATACATGGATCAACTTCCGGAACCTGTTGACTTTTTATTCGAAGGATCAGGGATGATTTGATTGATGGAATTGATTAATGCATGAACGTTGAAGATCAACTTGAACTACATGAATTCGATATCTCCAGCAGCGATATATGAGGTATACACCCCCGAGACTGATCTGCAATAACTTTTATCGCAAACTCGATAAGTATGTCATAGCTTCAGCAGAGATGTCATTATATATATGGGACGTTCAAAATCGATATTGTACAAAGCAGAATATTTATTTTTTGCGACTTCATATCGAAACATCGAAGAATAAATGAGTCAGAAGACCCCAGAAGGCTACTAACCGCCTGTTTCCTGTAAATTTCCGTTATGTACACAGTACACTTATGCGTTTTTTTCTGCAATTCTCGATTCTGAAAATCGCGCGATATCCATGTGAGAGTAAAAAGAGCATAAAAATACATTTTACATGTAACATAAGGACGTTTCAGAGAAATTATATACGACGTCACCACTTTTATTTTATCACTAGGGATTAGTGACGCGCGTTCACGCGCGCGACCGGCTGCACTTCCGCGCTGCAGCCCTCCATTTTGTATTGAGTACAGACCCCTACAAAACACATTATAATTCGGCATAAGTAGCAAATGGTGAAAAGCAAGAAATTTTTAGATTCGACAATATATCACCGATCGAAGAGTCATTTCTTGTAAATTCTATAAAAAATCTGAACCAAAATTTCCGAAAACCGGACATGAAGCAACTTGTTTAGAGTTGTTTCCTCTATGCGTGGTTAAATTTTCATGGAGTTGTCGATCGTTTTAATCTGAACCAAAATCTAAACCAAAAAAAAAATGAAGAAATCTGAACCAAAATTTCCGAAAACCGGACACGAAGCAACTTGTTTAGCGTTATTTCCTCTATGCGTGGTTAAATTTTGATGGAGTTGTCGATCGTTCTAATCTGAACCAAAATCTAAACCAAAAAAAAAATGAAAAAATCTGAACCAAAATTTCCGAAAACCGGACATGAAGCAACTTGTTTAGAGTTGTTTCCTCTATGCGTGGTTATATTTTGATGGAGTTGTCGACGGTTCTAATCTGAACCAAAATCTAAACCAAAAAAAAATGAAAAAATCTGAACCAAAATTTCCGAAAACCGGACATGAAGCAACTTGTTTAGAGTTGTTTCCTCTATGCGTGGTTAAATTTTCATGGAGTTGTCGATCGTTCTAATCTGAACCAAAATCTAAACCAAAACAAAAATGAAAAAATCTGAACCAAAATTTCCGAAAACCGGACATGAAGCAACTTGTTTAGAGTTGTTTCCTCTATGCGTGGTTAAATTTTGATGGAGTTGTCGATCGTTCTAATCTGAACCAAAATCCAAACCAAAAAAAAAAAGAAAAAATCTGAACCAAAATTTCCGAAAACCGGACATGAAGCAACTTGTTTAGAGTTGTTTCCTCTATGCGTGGTTAAATTTTGATGTAGTTGTCGATCGTTCTAATCTGAACCAAAATCTGAACGAAGAAAAAAATGAAAAAATCTGAACCAAAATTTCCGAAAACCGGACATGAAGCAACTTGTTTAGAGCTGTTTCCTCTATGTGTGGTTAAATTTTGATGGAGTTGTCGATCGTTCTTTTCATCTGTCACTACTTTGAAGGAAAACGCTTCTCGCGAGATCGTCCGATCGAAGAGTAATTTCTTGTAAATTTTATTAAAAAACTGAACAAAAATTTCCGAAAACCGGACATGGAGCAACTTGTTTAGGGTTGTTTTCTTTATACGTGGTTAAATTTTGATGGAGTTGTTAACCGGTTTTTTCATCTGCCACTACTTTGAAGGAAAACGCTTCTCGCGAGGTCATCCGATCGAAGAGTGATTTTTTGTAAATTTTATTAAACATTAATGTGCAAGGGAGAAAGGGAGAAAACCTTTCTCTTGAAAAAATGTGCAAGAAATGCTAGTTTAGTTTGTTCACTCTCATTCTCCCGGACTATCTCTCATTTTCTCTCAGTACAATATAAATTCCCCTCCAATGGGATGGAAGGATGGGAATAAGGATTCTGTAGGGGATGTTGCATCCACGTTGCTAATGATCGAATAAATCCAACACTCTTTCGTACAATCCAGCCGCGCACAAAAAATAATCCTCCATCAAGTGCAATCATCTTTTTCGAATTCGAGAATTAAAAAAAAATGTTCCCAACAAAAACCTCACAATTTCTTCAAAAAAGGCGGAGATGATGATGGGTAAAATGGACCAAATACGTTCGTACATCCCTAAAAACATTTTTCAATCATTTGTTCAACAAACTTTTTGTAGTGTCTGTCGATTAATTATACCGACATATTAGTGTGATTCGTGGTGGAAACGTAATTAATAGATGAATCCTTCAAAGAAAATTGCACGATGCTGGTTCTCTCGTTCATGTCCAGAGCTTAGCTGCAAACGTTCTCTCGGGAAAAACCGAACATCAACATTGTTGATTAGGGAATGACGAATCTAATCTCCAGACTTTTCGATAGCAGCTGATTCATCGTTGGACAAAATATATCGAAAGAGAAATCCTGCGATCGTATAAAAATTCGATTAGTGACGATAGTAACCAACCGATCGATAACGCAAAGTTGCAGCGTGTCATCAACATACTCATAAATTTTGATTATATTTCCTGCTTCTTTGATCTCTTATCGAACATTCTTTTAACATTTTTTCAATTCGTCGATTTTTTCTTTATCGCAATCGATAACATTTTATCGCGAATTGAAAGACCCGCGACCGATTGAAATGAATTTGATACTTTGGTCACGTACCGGATTACGCAATACTACGTTTCATAAATTTCCCATGGAAGGAGGGATTTGTCGATGTTGTGTCGGTCGTTAATTGGATCTTGCGTAAAAAAAAAAAAATTGAAACATTGAAAAGATGGATTTTCACTTTATACAAAAATGAAAACTGTCCACAGACTTTCAGTTCACACTGCAATGTAGGGTATTTTAATTGAGAAGACCCATTATATCCAAACCTTCTGAGTGTAGCAAAAATCGAATTAAAGTTTAGAGGGAAACGATCGGGTGCAATTTGTTCACTGAAAGAGATCGTTATTTGTAGGTAATTTCAAGGTCAACCCCGATTTTTTAAACTGGAAACCCAAATTTTCTATTTGCAGAATTTTATTTTTTGAATGCCAAAATTATGGTGTATGTTTCAGAATTATTAATATTTAAAAACATATAGTTATTTTCTATAATTTATTTGTTTCTCGCATTTTGTAACGTATTTCATTACGTATGGGCTGTTTTATCCGAAGTTTCCAAGTTTTCTGGGGAATTTTTTCGTTTAAGGGGTGAAAAACCATCGGACATCGTGGGATGCTTTGAATTGAACTCATTTTTTCATGACAAAATGTCTATTGTTTCAGATTTACTAGACATCATTTCCGATAATAATAATTGAGGCCTTTCCAATAAAGAATAATTTAAATTTTTGCTTAACGAACAAATCAGCTTGTTGTTATTTTATATATTACTAGGGATTAGAGACGCGCGCTCACGCGCGCGACCGGCTGCATTTTCGCGCTGCAGCGCTGCATCTTGAATTAAGTATAGACCCCTACAGAACACATTATAATTCGGCATAAGTAGCAAATGATGAAAAGCAGGAAATTTTTAGATTCACAAATGAAGTACAAATAATAATGATTAATAAATCATAAATAATCTTCATAGATTTTCATGGAGTTGTCGATCGTTCCTCTCGTTCGCCTATCTCACGCTGGACCGGAAGCTGCGCCACGAAAATTCTGAAACTAATTTTCCGAAAACCGGAATAGATGCAAATTGCTCAGAGTCGCTTCCTCTGCGCGTGGTTAAATTTTCATCGAGCTGTCGATCGTTCCTCTCGTTCGCCTATCTCACGCTGGACCGGAAGCTGCGCCACGAAAATTCTGAAACAAATTTTCCGAAAACCGGAATAGATGCAAATTGCTCAGAGTCGCTTACTCTGAGCGTGGTTAAATTTTCATCGAGTTGTCGATCGTTCCTCTCGTTCGCCTATCTCACGCTGGACCGGAAGCTGCGCCACGAAAATTCTGAAACTAATTTTCCGAAAACCGGAATAGATGCAAATTGCTCAGAGTCGCTTCCTCTGCGCGTGGTTAAATTTTCATCGAGTTGTCGATCGTTCCTCTCGTTCGCCTATCTCACGCTGGAGCGGAAGCTGCGCCACGAAAATTCTGAAACAAATTTTCCGAAAACCGGAATAGATGCAAATTGCTCAGAGTCGCTTCCTCTGCGCGTGGTTAAATTTTCATCGAGTTGTCGATCGTTCCTCTCGTTCGCCTATCTCACGCTGGACCGGAAGCTGCGCCACGAAAATTCTGAAACTAATTTTCCGAAAACCGGAATAGAAGCAAATTGCTCAGAGTCGCTTCCTCTGCGCGTGGTTTAATTTTCATGGAGTTGTCGATCGTTCCTCTCGTTCGCCCATCTCACGCTGGACCGGAAGGTGCGCTAACAAAATTCTGAAACTAATTTTCCGAAAACCGAAATAGATGCAAATTGCTCAGAATCGCTTCCTCTGCGCGTGGTTAAATTTTCATCGAGTTGTCGATCGTTCCTCTCGTTCGCCTATCTCACGCTGGACCGGAAGCTGCGCCTCGAAAATTCTGAAATAAATTTTCCGAAAACCGGAATAGAAGCAACTTGCTCAGAGTCGTTTCCTCTGCGCATGGTTAATTTTTCATCGAGTTGTCGATCGTTCTTCTCATCCGCCGATCGAACGCTGGACCGGAAGTTGTGCTGAAAAAACTGAAACTAAATTTCCGAAAACCGGAAATAAAGCAAATTGCTCAGAGTCGCTTCCTCTGCGCGTGGTTTAATTTTCATGGAGTTGTCGATCGTTCCTCTCGTTCGCCGATCTCACGCTGGACCGGAAGCTGCGCTATCAAAATTCTGAAACTAAATTTCCGAAAACCGGAATAGAAGCAAATTGCTCAGAGTCGCTTCCTCTGCACGTGGTTTAATTTTCATGGAGTTGTCGATCGTTCCTCTCGTTCGCCGATCTCATGCTGGACCGGAAGCTGCGCTAACAAAATTCTGAAACTAAATTTCCGAAAACCGGAATAGAAGCAAATTGCTCAGAGTCGCTTCCTCTGCGCGTGGTTTAATTTTCATGGAGTTGTCGATCGTTCCTCTCATCCGCCGATCGAACGCTGGACCAGAATCTGTGCAAAAATCTGAAACAAAATTTCCGAAAACCGGAAATGAAGCAACTTGCTTAGAGTCGCTTCCTCTGCGCGTGGTTACATTTTGATGGAGTTGTCGATCGTTCTTTTCATCTGCCACTACTTCGAAGGAAAGCGCTTCTCGCGAGATCGTCCGATCGAAGAGTCATTTCTTGTAAATTTTATAAAACATTAATGTGCAAGAGAGAAAAATTTTCGCTTGAAAAAATGTGCAAGAAATGTTAGTTTAGTTAATTCACTTTCATTCTCCCGGACTATCTCTCATTTTCTCTCAGTACAATATAAATTGAACTGTGAAATATAGCACTCTTACTTACTTGATATGCATGATTTCTTTTTCACGGAATGAATTATCGTAGAACTATAACCTTTGCTAACCGCAATTAATGTCACAAGTCGACAACTGACAAAAACAGCATAAAAAACCGCGCGAATACAGCCTCGCATGAATTTCGCGGGTACGCTCATCACCGACCAATCACGAAACGAATAAAACGACAACAAAGCATGCGATATTTCGATATTTCGATCATTTCGATTTATATCTCCTCATCAAGTTTTTATTAGAAGGATCATCAGTGATCGAAAGCACGAGAACAATGAAGCTGAAATAAAGAGAGAGGATCAGAGCGTTTATTGTGTTATAAAACAATTGAAATTTTTGATTATGATTATTGAAATAATTATCAAGGATTTACAATAATGAATACAATTAAAATAGTTTTCTAATTTTATTTTTGTTAAAAATTGAAAATTGATGTTAAAAATTATTTTGTGCGTGATTTTTGACGTTAACAACGGTTTGTAAATTGATCGTTGCACTCTATGCATAGTCTATTTTCTTATTTACTTTTTTTGTTACTCAAAGTGGCAAAAATGAGTGCTCAAAAAATACGACACGTCGGCTAAGAGTGTTTCTGCCATGAATAACAATAATAATATATATATATATAATATAACATAATATAATAATAACAGAGAGTGACCTTTGTTAAAGCTATATAGCATTTCGAAAATTATAAAAAAATCTATGTGAAAAAGAATACCTTAATTTCTTGAATTACCATCGTTTAAAAATATTTAAAGACATGTGTTTAATCTTACGGTTAAAGGTACGATATCACGATTCGACGAGAGATTTGGGCATACCAGAATATTTACGGTATTTAAAAGCACATTGGTCGTTCATTTTCAACAATGGTAAAAAAATGTTTTTGTATATCAAACGTAAAATTCAGATCGCCGACAAAAATCGATAAACGGACCGCAAGAAGACATTTCCAACGCCAGTGATCGAGCAATACTTCTGTCTTTGATGTACAGCAGGTTGTCATCGCCGCAGGGGCAGCCGGCGCCGCGAGCGAGTTTTCCGGCGGGACAATGATTCTATTCTTTAATTCTTCGTTCTCTTTAGTGAATCATCTTAATTTCAAACAAGTCTCATCTCAAATATCTCCACTCTTCAAATGCACAAATGCATAGTTTTCAATGAGAAATTAGGCTTAAAGTATTACATGACTCATTACTGTAGTTTTCAGTTTAAGTAATGATTAGTTACGACTATTTGGGTTGAAAGCGAAAAATATGAATTCTGAGATCTGTCTCATAAAAAGTTCATGAGGAGATATAGATCGAAATGATCGAAATATCGAAATATCGCATGCTTTGTTGTCGTTTTATTCGTTCCGTGATTGGTCTGTGATGAGCGTAGCCGCGAAATTCATGCGAGACTGTATTCGCGCATAAAACGTTTTATGCTGTTTTTGACAGTTGTCGACTCGTGACATTAATCGCGGTTAGCAAAGGTTATAGTTCTACGATAATTTATTCTGTGAAAAAGAAATCATCCATATCGAGTAAGTAAGAGTACTATATTTCACAATTGAATTTATATTGTACTGAGAGAAAATGAGAGATAGTCCGGGAGAAGGAGAGTGAATAAACGAAACTAGCTTCTCTTGCACATTTTTTCAAGCGAAAATTTTTTTCCCTTCTTTCTCCCTTGCACATTAATGTTTTATAAAATTTACAAGAAATGATTCTTTGATAAGACTATCTCGCGAGAAGTGTTTTCCTTCAAAGTAGTGGCAGATAAAAAGAACGATCGACAACTCCATCAAAATTTAACCACGCATAGAGGAAACAACTCTAAACAAGATGCTTCATGTCCGGTTTCCGGAAATTTTTGTTCTACAGCAATGTCGGGTGGGTAAACAGTCTCGCAGGCGCAGTACTACCGCTCGACGCTGGCCCGGAGAGGCTATCTTTCCGCTCTACAGCAATGTCAGGCGGGTAAACAGTCTCGCAGGCGCAGTACTACCGCTCGACGCTGGCCCGGAGAGGCTATCTTTCCGCTCTACAGCAATGTCGGGCGGGTGAGCAGTCTCGCAGGCGCAGTACTACCGCTCGACGCTGTAGTACTCGCCAGTAGTGGCAGATGAAAAGAACGATCGACAACTCTATCAAAATTTAACCACGCATAGAGGAAACAACTCTAAATAAGTTGCTCCATGTCCAGTTTTCGGAAATTTTGTTTCAGATTTTTCACAGATTCTGGTCCAGCGTTCGATCGGCGGATGAGAGGAACGATCGACAACTCGATGAAAATTTGACCACGCGCAGAGGAAGCGACTCTAAGCAAGTTGCTTCATTTCCGGTTTTCGGAAATTTTGTTTCAGATTTTTTAGCACTGCTTCCGGTCCAGCGTTCGATCGGCGGATGAGAGGAACGATCGACAACTGCATGAAAATTTAACCACGCGCAGAGGAAGCGACTCTAAGCAAGTTGCTTCATTTCCGGTTGTCGGAAATTTAATTTCAGTTTTTCCCCTTAAGGGTAGCGCCAGACGGAAAGAACGATCGACAACTCGATCAAAATTTAACCACGCATAGAGGAAACGACTCTGAACAAGATGCTCCATTTCCGGTTGTCGGAAATTTAGTTTCAGTTTTTCCCCTTAAGGGTAGCGGCAGACGGAAAGAACGATCGACAACTCGATCAAAATTTGACCACGCATAGAGGAAACGACTCTGAACAAGATGCTTCATTTCCGGTTGTCGGAAATTTAGTTTCAGTTTTTCCCCTTAAGGGTAGCGGCAGACGGAAAGAACGATCGACGACTCGATCAAAATTTAACCACGCATAGAGGAAACGACTCTGAACAAGATGCTTCATTTCCGGTTGTCGGAAATTTAGTTTCAGTTTTTCCCCTTAAGGGTAGCGGCAGACGGAAAGAACGATCGACAACTCGATCAAAATTTAACCACGTATATAGGAAACGACTCTGAACAAGATGCTTCATGTCCGGTTTCCGGAAATTTTTGTTCTACAGCCATGTCGGCACAGTACTACCGCTCGACGCTGGCCCGGAGAAGCTATCTTTCCACTCTACAGCAATGTCGGGCGGGTAAACAGTCTCGCAGGCGCAATACTACCGCTCGACGCTGGCCCGGAGAGGCTATCTTTCCGCTCTACAGCAATGTCGGGCGGGTAAACAGTCTCGCAGGCGCAGTACTAACGCTCGACGCTGTAGTACTCGAAAGTAGTGGCAGATGAAAAGAACGATCGACAACTCCATCAAAATTGAACCACGCATAGAGGAAACAACTCTGAACAAGTTGCTCCATGTCCGGTTTTCGGAAATTTTTGTTCAGTTTTTTAAAAATTTCTTGCTTTCCACAATTTGCCACTTATCCCGAATTATAATGTGTTCTCTAGGGGTCTATACTTAATTCAAGACGGAGCGCCGTAGCGCGAAAACGCAGCCGGTCGCGCGCGTCCCTTGTTCCTAGTAATAATAAAAAACGGTACTAATATCGCGTGTTTATTACGAATCAAGATGTTTTCTCGCAGAAATATTATAAACTCTTGAAATATTTTAGTATAGACGGATTTGAAATCAATCTCGGGTGAGATTAAAGCAATTGACAAGCGAGATGTCTACACACACAAAAGCTTGTTATTTTTAGTGTACAGACTTAGTACTTGTGGTATATCAATTCTTATGCTTTATTCTCAAAATCTGATTTTGCGTTTGGTATTTCAGTCATTTTCGATCAATAATTGAGACTTTTTTCTATCACTGCCTAGATAGGGTTCATCTCGACTGTTTTAGTGCGTTTTGTAACTTTACTTTACTTGGTTATTCGTACGCTTGAGTCGGTATCCGGTCCAGAATAAAACGAGAAAAAAAAACAACAAAGCGCTCAGTGAATATCGGAGCTGCTTGCGAGTGCAATAAAAAACAAAATGCACTTGGACAAAAAATAGATTCAAATCGCCGAAGTACAACTCGGACGTAGTTTTAATGTAACATTGCGTTTTTTGTTAATGCTCTCGCGAGCAGCCTCATCGTGAATTATCGACGTCGCTCGAAAGCAAAGTAATAAAAGTAAAATGCCTGAAATAAATGGAAATTACTTTTTTTTTTGATAGTATTCGATACTCAAATCTGTAACACACGGTGTAATTGCAATTGAAATCAATTCTAAACGACAGTTCGTTGTTTTGGTCTGAAAATTTCTAATCAAATATTCATTGAACTCTTTTTTTTTACTATACCGTCTAATTTTGAGATATTCGAAGAATATTGTTGACATTTTTCATCTACGAAATCTGATACAGAAGTATAAGCCAAAACCGTGAAAGATGAGGCGACGTCCAAATTGCGCTCGCGCGCTCACTTGAAGTCTCTAATTCCATTACTTTCGAAAATAAGTTGACTTTTTCAGAAAAAAGTGCAGGTGATCTGTTTAGCGGAAGTCAAGCAGCTTTTTTTATTGCGAAAGATTAATGCACTTTCGAAAATAAAATCTGATAAAAAATGTCATGTCAGGAAGAGGTTGGGCATGTAAGTTTCGCCTCACCTTAAGCTTTTAGGACGATAGCATGATGTGTAGCAGTTGAAGGCCAGTTTCTGACCAGTTTTTTCGTCGATCCTGAAAGCTACACTATAATCTCAGATTCGTCATAAATTTATATCAATCAGATACCCTCAATATAATAGAAGACACGAGGACAGCCTTAAAAATCGCATTTCAGAGATGTTTCATCGTTATAATAGTTATGGTATCAAACTTTTTACTTTTCCAGGCAGCTCATATTACAAGCCCAAGCACAACTGTGCTTTTCTATATGTATTCGGCACCATTTTTCACGATCGGAAAAAAACCCCAGTTACGTCAGTCTCCACAAGACGATTCATGTCATTTTTTAATGTTAATTAATCAATAACGAGCTTCCAAATCATCGAGAAATTTGTACATTAGCGCCAGAATATTAATGCCGAAGAAAATTTCCAGAATTTCATCGGAATTTTCGATTTTGAACGCGTTTCATTTCGATTTTTTAAATATTCATAAACACGCTTTGTAACGATGTAAACAATGTTGATTAAATTTTTTTATAAAAGTATATACTAAATGAATGATAATGCGATTATTTTTCACCTTCATTTCTGATATTTGCTGAGAAAATGGTCGATTTCTCAAAGCATCTCTGCCTCGTAAACAAGTTTTCCGATAGGAACAAGTCCGACCTGATTTCCCTTCTTCAACATGACGCGTCTTTCGCGCAGCCACTCCAAAGAACTACATGGAAATTCTCGAGTATCTTCATCTCCATGCCGCCGCGATATATTCAATTTTCATGCATCCAGCGTGAATAAATATTTCGCAGGAAATACCGGGTTATTGAATTTTCTGCTTTAAGTTTGCGCGACTCTGTTGCTCGTTTCTGCTCTCTGTAAGTGCGCACGTATGCAAGGAGGATTCGATATTTTCTGTATAAATCGCGTTGACCCGATTTGCGATCCATGCCTCTTTTCAATAAAGGTTCGAATGGATACTGCGATCACTGTACCGATTCATAGAGGAAATTAAAAAAGTGGAAGAATAAATAGAACCGAGAGATAAAAAATAATACACACGTTTGCCATTTGTTTCAATTTGCGATTATAAAAAACGTTGTTGCTCCGTTTATTACGAATGAGATATGCAGTTGATTGCAATTTCTGGCACAAAGGCGAGACAAAAGTTCGGACGGATTGGCAAAGATGATTATCGATGAATAATGCTGAAAATTCGCCATGTTTTCTCGCTAATCAGCGAGTAAGCGTACCGCAATTTTAGACGGTCTTCAGATAGCGTATCACAATTATCACCCGTAAGCTACTCCAGGTACCCGACTCTTACTCGACTTTTATTATGGGGAGCCGTTGAAAAAACGTGTTTTGTGGCAGCGGTAAACCGGAAACGATACAATTTTTCTTGTTTTTTCGCAAAAATGTCTGCCATAATGCAAATAGATTAATCTACAAACACGAAATACCGTTTTCGGATTTTTTACCGTCTCGTTTCAGGCCCGTTCTGATTTTGAGAATAAAGCACAAGAATTGATAATCACAAGTACTATGTCTGTACACTAAAAATAATAACCTTCCGTGTGTGTAGACATCTCGCTTATCAATTGCTTTAATCTTACCCGAGATTGATCTCAAATCCGTCTATACTAAAATATTCCAAGAGCTTATAATATTTCTGCGAGAAAACATCTTGATTCGTACACTGCAAAAACAATTTGGTTAGAGAAAAAAAATTGTATTCTATGTAAAAACGACTCTTACCCGACTTTTATTATGGGGAGCCGTTGAAAAAACGTGTTTTGTGGCTGCGGTAAACCGGAAACGATACAATTTTTCTTGTTTTTTCGCAAAAATTTCTTCCATAATGCTAATAAATTAATCTACAAACACGAAATACCGTTTTCCGATTTTTTACCGTCTCGTTTCAGGCACGCTCGTGCCAATTTTTACCCAAAAGCTGCTTAATCTCGCGATGGTTGTTATTTCCGGCGGTTTTTGAGTTGACGATTGTTTTTGGATGTTTTTCGGCTGTTTGAAAATTCGGGACTGTGTGAGCACAGAACAAGGACATTTTTCCCAAAAGAGCCGAAACTGGAATGTAAAAATTTGACATTTCCCTTATCTCTCTTCCTGTCCAACACCATAATGAAGGCAATTAACGATTAATCAACAATTTTTGGCATATGCAATTTGAGATATGGAAATTTAAGAAATTTAAGATATTCGACATCAAAAATTTGATTTTGGTTTCATCATAGATGTCTGGCGGTACTTGCGGTAAAAAGGTTTATCTCACCAACCACTATGTGTGTGATCACTCGAAACATGTTGAGAGTAATATACAAATTATATTATGTTATTTATTTATTATAAATATATTTTTTTATCAACTTTATGTATATTTAAAACTTATGAATATTATGACATGAAGAATATTATATTTATGACCACCGTTATAGCCTTTTTCGGAAACTCCGTGACGCATTCATTTGCAATTCAAAACTGGCAGGAGAAAATGTCGAGAAATGTTGGAAAATTATCGAAAAACGCGTTAAATTCTCCGCCACTCCGCATGAAATTGCAGTACGTAGATAAGCGATATTTCTGAATCGAAAGAGGTGGATTCTACTACAATTTTGCAGCGTCAAGAACCATAACTGCAAATTTCGTAAAATGATTAAAAGAAACACTCTCAGCGACGCAACTACCTTAAGGAATCATCGCTTATCGACGTCGCCGACGATCTGCTACGAGCAAAAAGAAAATTCGATTTCGCGGTGACTTTTACGAAAATAATCAAAAAAGGTATCGAAGAAATGTTGGATGATGCACAGGATGAGTGAGAAAATTGAGAAACGTGCCTCGATCTAGTTTCGAATTGAACGTCTGTACTTGTACACGCGATAACGGATGAACAAACGTAGGGTCGTCGGAGAAAGGAAGCAGAAAGTAGGAGCATTCGAGTTCACGAGTGGCGGAAATGATATTTAGGACCGAAACGAGAAATGCATCGCGCCAGTTGCCGGTGAGAAAGTGAATGCGAACGTCGCGTGCATAAACTTGGGTCATATCGCATCGTAAAATAATCGCGGAAGTACTCAACCGCTTTGGAATTTAAAGCCGTACGTTACTCGGCCTTTGGCACGCGAAGCACATGTTCGTGCGTTAAAACGTTTATGTTGGAAGGAAATTTAATAAGCTGAAAAATCACAACGCGCGAGGACGAGACTTTTCATTACAGGTGAGTGTACCTCGCGAAGTGCTTAAGGCGACGTGTTACATCCGTGAATCAAAGCTTAGAAAAATTCTCCGGCAAAATCTATAAATCGGATCGGTTTGAAATTTGTTGTGGGTATTCAGTGATATAGCCCGGAGGGACTGACGATTTTAGAATTTCGAAATTTTGAAAATTTTTTCACTCTGCAAAAAAATTTTTTTGAAAAATTTCGAAATTACGAAATCGTCATTCCCTCCGTGTCGTGTCGCTAAATACTCACAAAAAATTTCAAATCGATCCGATTTATAGATTTTGCCTGAGAATGTTTCTAAATTTCGATAGGGGAGGGGGTATCCCCCATGGCCTTAAGGTGCAATCGGGTATGCAGAGTTTGTGCGCAAAATGCATCAGGGAGCCTGAGGCACAAATATGTGCCACTGGAGTGTAAAGAAAGTTCTTACGTGCGTTTTCTTCGTACGACAAATGAGCACGAGGGCTCTCAATCGTCACGCAAAAGTTGCGTTATGTTATTAACGGAGTCACGAAATTTTGAAAATTTTTTGCAACGAGTAGAATCATTCGCGAGCGTCTTCTTCGCGGATTTCGTGGATGTAATCGAATTGTGGCGAGTTTGCGATTGGTCGAAAATTCGAATGGATGAAAAGTGGCATTCCGCAATGCCACTTTTTTTAAAACACGGTTTTTGCGATTTTAGGGTAGTTTTTATTCAATTTAACCGGGTTTCTCTGTATCTTTGTGATTTCGATATGCTAGAGGGTCAAAGTTTGTTTTGTTTTTTCAAACTGAAGAATTAATTTTTTTAGAATTTGTTTATACAAATTAAAATCGTACGAGAAATGAGCACGAAATTTTGGAAATTTTTTGTCCAATGTTTAATCGACTCGAGTTCGTGATTGGTCGAAGATTCGAATGAACGGATTGCGTTTTTAATGGCTTTTATGGAAACTTTATATTTTTGAGGTTTTATTAGCAGAATTTGACTTTTCGTCAAGGGGAGAGAGCTACAGGATGATCGGCAATTTTTTTTTTTTGAATTGATATCGATTGTCGTATTAATATTTTTAAATAAATCAGAATAACTTTCTCATTATTGAGGGAAACATTCAAATTTTCCGGCTCAATGTTTCCTCAATGCGACAGATCATCCGATAATTTTTTGCTCAACCGATTGCAATGGAAAGAAAGGTATTCGAATGCATATAGGCAACGTCAAAATATTATCGTAATGTCTCGATAGTGCGAGCATGTCCGCGTAGGCGAACTGACACAACGGTAAACTGATAAGACTCTTGAGAACGTATTTTACTACACTGTATATCGTATTCACTATACATTTCCTACATTCTCAACGAACATGCAAGCATAAATTGCGTTCGGGAAATTTGTCTGGCAAATTTTATATGCAAATCTCCGTGTATGTGTATGTATATATTACATACACAGTATAGATATATTTTGTCATTGATTATTATAATTAAACTGACATGACATTAACCCTCTGCGGCTCACATTTTTGTAGTCCACGAATTCTCATGAAAATTCGTGTGCATCAGGAGTTTTTGGGTCCGCTGATTACGAATTTATCATCGGATTACGAGAATTCAAAATGGCGGATCGAGTATAGGGCCCCTGTGCACCAGTTTTCAGAGAAATTCAACAATTTTTCGAATTCTCATGAAAATTCGTGTGCTTCGAGAGTTTTTGGATCCGCTGATTACGAATTTCTCATCGGATTACGAGAATTCAAAATGGCGGATCGAGTATAGGGCCCCTGTGCACCAGTTTTCAGAGAAATTCAACAATTTTTCGAATTCTCATGAAAATTCGTGTGCTTCGAGAGTTTTTGGATCCGCTGATCACGAATCTACCATCGGATTGCGAGAATTCAAAATGGCGGATCCAGTATAGCGCCCCTGTGCACCAGTTTTCAGAGAAATTCAACAATTTTTCGAATTCTCATGAAAATTCGTGTGCTTCGAGAGTTTTTGGGTCCGCTGATCACGAATCTACCATCGGATTACGAGAATTCAAAATGGCGGATCGAGTATAGCGCTCCTATACACCAGTTTTCAGAGAAATTCAACAATTTTTCGAATTCTCATGAAAATTCGTGTGCATCGGAGTTTTTGGGTCCGCTGATCACGAATCTACCATCGGATTACGAGAATTCAAAATGGCGGATCGAGTATAGCGCTCCTATACACCAGTTTTCAGAGAAATTCAACAATTTTTCGAATTCTCATGAAAATTCGTGTGCATCAACAGTTTTTGGGTCCGCTGATTACGAATCTACCATCATATTACGAGAATTCAAAATGACGGACCGAGTATAGCGCGCCTGTGCACCAGTTTTCAGAGAAATTCAAAAATTTTTCGAATTCTCGTACTTCGTATCGGATCCGCCATTTTTAATTTCGATAAATCTGATCGCGGATTTGCAACCAGCGACCTCAAAAACTCCTGTAAGCCGGTTTCCAGAAAAATTCGACAATTTTTCAAACTTTCGTGCGCCATATTGGATCCGCCAAATGAATTTTGGAGATCCGACGATAGGTTCGTAATCGGCGACTCCGAAAACCTTCGCGGACCAAAAATCACAAGTATACTCTTGAAGCTTTCCTCGATAATGAATTTTTTCGAAAAAAAAAACTGTTTTCCAGAATTTTTCAATTTGTATCAACAAATTTGAAAAAAACACAGAAACAATTTGAAAACATGCAAATAAACTTTGATCCTCCGACGTATTAAGGTCATAAAAGTACAAAAAAAACCCTGTTAAATTGAATAAAAACAACTCTAAAATCGCAGAAACGATGTTTTAAAATGGTGGCATTGTCGAATGCCACTATTGAGGGTTAAAGGATAGATTTGCGAGATCGATAATGGTAAAGCCACGAATAATCGTGTTGTAAGTGAAACGACGAAAAAACATACACATATTGTAGATTATATATAAATAATTACAAGGGTTAATAAAATTTTTTTTATGTATGTGTGTTAGGAAAGATGCCTCGTTGGAAATGATCGTCTTATTCCGATATTCGTGTTGTTCAAATGATGATAAAGTGTCGAATTTCGTTCCACAAAGAACAACGGAAGAAAGCTTAACGAAGCAAAAGACGAAAAGAAAGCACGACCGCACCGTATTTTCTCAGAAAACTGATGATAAACTTGAAGAATCTTTTTTCACCACCATTGTACGTTCCTCGTTTATCTTTACGTGGTTTTTTGCTCGTATCGTTCTCGTATTTATTTTCTCATAAGCAAATAATCGCGCATATGCCCATGCGAGACGTGCTAAACACGCAAACTTGCATCATCAATCAAAGGACATTGCTCTAAAATTCCAAAATTTCCTTTTCCAAATCGAGTGGAAACCTGAGAGTACAAAACAGTATCGAAAATGACATGATTCACAAATCGATGCTTCGAGAATCTCTGTTTTCATCCAAAGTTTATGCAAACGATCAGTCAAACGCTTTGCATCGATCGAGCAAGTTCGTAGAGTGGAAAGTTTGCCAAGCAGTGCCATCTATCGCAGGGTAGTCACGATAATATCATTCCACAGCTTCTACCCCAGTGAAAGCGGTGGAAAGGTTCGTTACGGCGTCGCAGCGTCGCCACTAGCAGCCACTTGTTAAAACATCGCGATGATACGGTGGTAGTACCTTTGTGCGACCAGTAAGGTCGAAGGCGCGGTCACCCTTGGCAATCGCCTGTGCAATACAATCCGGTAAAACCGAAACGTTCTCTCGTACGCGACTATATCGGTGTCCCTTAAATGGCACGCAAATCCATGTGAACTTTGTTAGTATCAGCAGGAATAAACGTTTCGCGCAAGTGCACAAATTTGTTGAACACACACGCGACTGTTGCAGTCTTTTGAGAGGTTGAGAAACGGCGACAGGTGGTGATATTGGTGCGAGGCGATGCTCGGCTCCGAAAAACGTTGGGTATCGCAGCTGATATTACTACGGGTAGGCGATCAATCGGTATATTATTGCAGATAAATTCCCTTACGTTGATTGGGAATGCGTGGAAAAAAATTACACGATTTGACGATTCAACATGAAAATTTCAATAATCTGTGGAGGGAAAACGTTTGAGAAAATTCTTATTCAAGATTCTTTGTCCCAAGCGTTCGCCGGGTAAAAAAAATTCGCAGGGATCTTTGCAATTTTTTTTACTCGAATGATTGTTGGGAAAACATTGTTTTTTTTTTCATTTTAGAAGGTATAATACCGTACGTAGTCTTGTTGATGTTCAATTCATGCTAGGTGATCGATGACAAAATAAAACTGGCGGGCGAAGGTCGATTGAGAAAATTCTTATTCGAAATTCTTCCTCCCAAGCGTTCGCCGGGTAAAAGAAATTCGCAGGGATCTTTGCAATTTTTTTTACTCGAATGATTGTTGGGAAAAAATTGTTTTTTTTCGTTTTTGAAGGTACAATACCGTACGTAGTCTTGTCGATGTTCAATTCATGCCAGGTGATCGATGACAAAATGAAACTGGCGGGCGAAGGTCGATTGAGAAAATTCTTATTCGAAATTCTTTGTCCCAAGAGTTCGCCGGGTAAAAAAAATTCGCAGGGATTTTTGCAATTTTTTTTACTCGGATGATTGTTGGGAAAAAATTGTTTTTTTTTCATTTTGGAAGGTACAATACCGTACGTAGTCTTGTCGATGTTCAATTCATGCTAGGTGATCGATGACAAAATAAAACTGGCGGGCGAAAGTCGATTGAGAAAATTCTTATTCAAAATTCTTTCTCTCAAGCGTTCGCCGGGTATAAAAAAATTCGCAGGGATCTTTGCAATTTTTTTTACTTTAATGACTGTTGGGAAAAAATTGTTTATTTTCGTTTTGGAAGGTACATTACCGTACGTAGACTTGTCGATGTTCAATTCATGCCAGGTGATCGATGACAAAATAAAACTGGCGGGCGAAGGTCGATTGAGAAAATTCTTATTCGAAATTCTTCCTCCCAAGCGTTCGCCGGGTAAAAGAAATTCGCAGGGACTTTTGCAATTTTTTTTACACGAATGATTGTTGGGAAAACATTGTTTTTTTCATTTTAGAAGGTATAATACCGTACGTAGTCTTGTTGATGTTCAATTCATGCCAGGTGATCGATGACAAAATGAAACTGGCGGGCGAAGGTCGATCCCCTTTGCATATAAAACGAACGCATAGTCTCTGATACTCATTTTACGAAAAGATATTTCCCTCCCAGCAGTTTTTTTTTATCTCTTTCTTTGACTGTGGACTCGGCCTTGCATTTTTTTAACCAAGCTTCAAAAATGTTGTTCGTTTTTCATTGCGATTTTACTGGTTCAAAAATTCGGGGGATAAATTAGGAAACACTGAAAACCATGAATTTCAGTTGCCGAGAAAAAGGTGGCTTGAGGGTCGTCGAATTATTCGGAAAATCAAGGACATCGGACTGAAATTTGTAAAGAATTATAATTTCACTGAATCGAATATGAAGTCACGATTTACGTTGCGCGGAAATGTTGAAAAATGAAAAAACTGAGTTAATGGAATTGAGATGGATTTTTGTAACAATTTTTGATAAATATTTATTGCATGACTGTACAGAGTCACAGGAGAGCCTGATGCACATCAAGTATTTAAACAGAGATTTGCCGCGCACTCTTATATACCGGGTGTTATAAAAGAAGGTCTTATTTGCTTTCCATTGCCACGGTATACAAACGACGATTATTTTTCAACTTGTTTACTGAACGATTTGTAGAACTAAGACTCGTTGAGTCTTGAATATTTGAACTATGATATATTTTTGTTTTTAATTATTTTTATTATTGAATTTTCCTGAATTTTCATTACATCTCCTTTCCATTTTTTCAAATGTGTCATAATTTCGAAAAACTGCTTCGAAAAATTTAGCGATCATTTGGCTTTGAAATATTTACCATTTGAGAGAGCAGCCGCGTTGTTATTTATTTATTTTTATTGTTATCCCTGCGTACAGGAATTATTTTACGCCGTGGTATTCTTTTTAAAAAATTATTTACTTATTTTTATCGTGAAATTTCATAGTAGCACGATTTCTCATTATTGTATAACAGCATCGTGGACGAAATAAGGCGGATGCAGTTGAGCAGAACGGAGTGGTGTGTATCAGAATATGTAAATGATAGAGCGAGTCAAAAAATTAAGATCAAGGATGTATCGGGCGAGTATAGACTCGGCAAAACGGAAAATCTAAGAAAGTATCTCAAATACAGAGCACGATAGTTTTCCACAATAACAATACAAAAAAGTTATTCAAAAACTGTTGAAAACCATTTTTTTTTTCAATTAATCAATTCCTTCATTTTGTTTTTAAGTACATTCGACATTTTTCAACATTTTTTCGTGGTGTTTTGAAGTGTTGATTTTCAATTTTGAAAAAACGATAAAAAATCGAAATTGTTCGTCGTTTCTCGCGGACATATCAACGTTTCTCATTACTCGTGAGGAAAATGACCGACTCCAAACGCCTTTGTTTACGCAGGCTCGAACAAAATCGGAAAAAAAATGGAAATTTGAAATACGGACAAAATCCTGGGACGATTAAAGGGATTTTAAAAAATCAACGAATTAACGTGGCACGAGAAGAGACGGAGTTGTCTAAATATTTACAGAATTTTCGTATTCAACAATGCGTTAATGACTTTTTAATAACATAATTATGATTGACTTTTTTCTGCAATAGCGAATGCCGAATGAAAAAGTTAGGAACGCTGACAGGATCGAAGTGATAACGAAACGCGGTGTAGAAGACGGTGTAGGATGATTATAAAAAAGGCCCGTTTCATTGTCTGCATGAAATGTGTATTTCATGCGTAATGAAAAAATATTTTTAAAAAACCTGTACGATCAAACATGGAATGCCCACAGTATTCGAACGACGGCGTGCACAGTCTTCGTGTATTCGTACAAATCCTAGAGAAAACGAGCAGTTTGAAAATTTGTGCAATTGAGCAGCTTTGTCATCTCGAAAGAGTCTGAAAAAATATTTTTTAAAAACCTGTACGATCAAACATGGAATGCCCACAGTATTCGAACGACGGCGTGCACAGTCTTCGTGTATTCGTACAAATCCTAGAGAAAACGAGCAGTTTGAAAATTTGTGCAATTGAGCAGCTTTGTCATCTCGAAAGAGTCTGAAAAAATATTTTCAAAAAACCTGTACGATTTAACAAGGAATGCCCAATGTATTCGAACGACGGCGTGCACAGTCCTCGCGTATCCGTACAAATCCTAGAGAAAACGAGCAGTTTGAAAATTCGTGCAATCGAGCAGCTTTGTCATCTCGAAAGAGTCTGAAAAAATATTTTCAAAAAACCTGTACGATTTAATACGGAATGCCCTCGGTATTCGAACGACGACGTGCACAGTCCTCGTGTATACGTACAAATCCTAGAGAAAACGAGCAGTTTGAAAATTTGTGCAATTGAGCAGCTTTGTCATCTCGAAAGAGTTTGAAAAAATATTTTCAAAAAACCTGTACGATCTAACAAGGAATGCCCAATGTATTCGAACGACGGCGTGCACAGTCCTCGTGTATCCGTACAAATCCTAGAGAAAACGAGCAGTTTGAAAATTCGTGCAATCGAGCAGCTTTGTCATCTCGAAAGAGTCTGAAAAAATATTTTCAAAAAACCTGTACGATTTAACAAGGAATGTCCAATCTATTCGAACGACGGCGTGCACAGTCCTCGTGTATCCGTACAAATCCTAGAGAAAACGAGCAGTTTGAAAATTCGTGCAATCGAGCAGCTTTGTCATCTCGAAAGAGTCTGAAAAAATATTTTCAAAAAACCTGTACGATTTAACAAAGAATGCCCACAATATTCGAACGACGACGTGCACAGTCCTCGTGTATTCGGAAAAAATCCTAGAGAAAACGAGCAGTTTGAAAATTCGTGCAATTGAGCAGCTTTGTCATCTCGAAAGAGTCTGAAAAAATATTTTCAAAAAACCTGTACGATTTAACAAGGAATGCCCAATGTATTCGAACGACGACGTGCACAGTCCTCGTGTATTCGCACAAATCCTAGAGCAAACGAGCAGTTTGAAAATTTGTGCAATTGAGCAGCTTTGTCATCTCGAAAGAGTCTGAAAAAATATTTTCAAAAAACCTGTACGATTTAACAAAGAATGCCCACAATATTCGAACGACGACGTGCACAGTCCTCGTGTATTCGTACAAATCCTAGAGAAAACGAGCAGTTTGAAAATTTGTGCAATTGAGCAGCTTTGTCATCTCGAAAGAGTCTGAAAAAATATTTTCAAAAAACCTGTACGATTAAACACGGAATGCCCAATATATTCGAACGACGACGTGCACAGTCCTCGTGTATCCGTACAAATCCTAGAGAAAACGAGCAGTTTGAAAATTTGTGCAATCGAGCAGCTTTGTCATCTCGAAAGAGTCTGAAAAAATATTTTCAAAAAACCTGTACGATTCAACAAGGAATGCCCAATATATTCGAACGACGGCGTGCACAGTCCTCGTGTATTCGGAAAAAATCCTAGAGAAAACGAGCAGTTTGAAAATTCGTGCAATTGAGCAGCTTTGTCATCTCGAAAGAGTCTGAAAAAATATTTTTTAAAAACCTGTACGATCAAACATGGAATGCCCACAGTATTCGAACGACGGCGTGCACAGTCTTCGTGTATTCGTACAAATCCTAGAGAAAACGAGCAGTTTGAAAATTTGTGCAATTGAGCAGCTTTGTCATCTCGAAAGAGTCTGAAAAAATATTTTCAAAAAACCTGTACGATTTAACAAGGAATGCCCAATGTATTCGAACGACGGCGTGCACAGTCCTCGTGTGTTCGTACAAACCGTACATTGCTGTAGGTTTTACAGAATGACTACAGTACGAGCACTCACAAATGACATGAACACACAGTAAACGGGCGTACACTTGTAAAAAAAAAAGTACGCGAAACATCGTTGTGTCTGGTGGTTATCGTTTGTTCCACGAAGCTTTTATTCGTCATTACCCCGGCAGTTCGCGGTCGTCATTGTCGACGATATCGCCGCTATGGGAATTACAAAACCGTAACGGAGTAAGTGAGAGCGAAAAAAAAGAGGGAGAGAGAAAATTCGTATCGCCTCTGAGACCGTATTCTCAGTTGGTCGAGATTCGCGAGACGATGATGATCGAGTATCGTAAAGTTAACGACCGTCTCGACCATCTTTGTACGCCCCTCTCGCGGAGATTACACAAATTTATAACACCGGTTCGCGTACTCGGGCGTGTTTTTTTTTCGCATTTTCATCCGTCATCGGATTTTTCATGAGACTCTCAGTTGTCAGTAACATTCGCCGGTGAATGATGTTGGTGATTAGCATTGTGTAATTATACGGTATTACCTTACTTATCCATTAATTCCTTTATAATTCACTCGCTCATGTTGTACAAGGCCGAAGATTGTACTCACGCCGGATTCTCTTTCGATTGTACCAACAAAATGTTGGACCACACGTGATGTCGTTGGAGTACAAATTGTACAAATTGGCCGGTGTTTTATTCGACTTCCGGTGGTAAGAATGTGCCGGATCCTGGCTGCCGGATTTTGAGTACTCTTTAACCGAGATAAATAGGATCCTTTGCCAAGAAACTATAGGTTTTTCGGCAAGAAAGGGACCTTATGTTGAACAGCAAATTAAAAAAGCTTTTCGATTCTCGGACCGACGTTGAACTGCGTGTTGAATACCGAACGGACTCCGGGAAGCTTTTTTTCAAGTCTTGAGTCGTTTTGGCAAAATAAAGCGGAAACTGAAGGTTTTCGAATTGTTTCATACCCAAAAGAGCCAAAGGATGGAATGAACATGACTTTAACGTTTCGTCTCGTCGTTGGCCCGCCTTCTGCGCTCAAGTTCGACTCTGCCAGTGTCAATTCTGTATCTGTCGGTGTGGAATGCTAAAAAGCTTCTTTGTGCCACGTTATAGATTATTTAAAATCGCGATAGTGGACAACCGGACGATGCGAAAAAACTGTAGAGGTCCGCTCGTTCGAGTCCATCATTCCACTTGTTCAAGTTTGAATTAATCAAACTTGACTAATTAACTTCCGACACTGTGGACCAACGCAGTTAATTGGAATCAAGGCCCAAGGAAGGAGACCATTTTTTCGTTCAAAAAAGATTGAATATTTGCACGAAACGCGTGGGAAATGTGTTTTCACGAGTACGAAAAAGAAGTTTAGCCCACGTTGGTTGGACTAGAACGGTATAAAGCCGGGTCACGTGTTCCACAAACATATGAAACGCCCTCTTAGTGATACGTCATGTGGTACAAGTGCTATGGACTCTATACTGTATCGGTGTAAAGTCACACGAAAGCGATTTCATTGATCGATTTGTTGGCCTAGATTCGGACGGTGTAACCTGACGTTAGTTTTATATACCGCCCATATGTCGAATAATACCGGTACCTTAAGGTAGCTGCTAGGCGATAGTCACGGTAAAAGTTGGCTCTACCAGCCAACGTGCGAACGCTCGTACAACTTGCGGGATGTTCGAAAAATGTTGAATAACACCGCTCTTGAGACTGCGGAGAACCAAAATTCCGAGAAATTAGGTACCCCACTTTTGGTCCGACCTCGCTTTGACAATTTGTCAGTATGACCTCTGGATAAGATCGTTCGGTCTTGATGAGTGTCATGCCTCAATTTGTGATATTATAAGATCTACTTGGCTGTATTCACAGAAATTACATTATGTTTGCTCTTAAATTTTTTTATCAAAATAAATATATTCTTTTCTGTGAATACGGACATGCGTCGAGGGTTATCCAGAGACGCGGTAGCGTCTCGAAAATGACGAATTATTTAATATTTACATATATATTCCTGTTTCGATGAGTTTTTTTGTCAAATCGATTTTGATTTTGATCTCCGATTCTGGCACCATTATGAGATTGTGTAGGCAAAATATCCGTTGGAATTTTAGAACCCCATGAATGGGACATTGAGAAAATAAAATTTTTAAGATAAATAATGGTTAAAAGCTTGAAATCATTAGAAATTTCCATTAGTCTCATTTTAAATCGTGAATATGACTGAAGTTGAGTGATAAATACAAATAATAGATCAATAGAAATGATTAATAAAGGGGAATAGATTTTTATCGCTATTATTAGGAGTAGGAGTTTTAAATAAAGGCAGATATAACGCACTTTCTACGCCTCATCTTCTACAGAGGTTTCGTCTCCCGATTCTTTGATGAGCTAATGTAGTGAGGGCAACTCTCGAGCGAAGATTAACCCTTTGCGGCTATACTGGCATTCCACAATGCCAGCTTTTTTTAAACACCGTTTTGCCATTTTAAAATAGTTTCTATTCGATTTAACCGGATTTTTTCGTAATTTTATAATCTTAACATGTCAGAGGATCAAAGTTTATTTTTGTTTTCAAATTGTTTCTGTTTTTGTAGAAAAAATTCATTATTGAAGAAAGTTTTGAGAGTATCCTCGTCATCTTTGGTACACGAAGGTTTTCGGGTCGCTGATTACGAACCTATCGTCGAATTCTCAAAGTTCAACATGGCGGATCCGAAATGGAGTACGAAAATTCGAAAAGTTGTTGAATTTTTCTAAAAACTGGTACACAGGCGCGCCATATTGGATCCGCCATTTTGAATTCTGGTAATATGATGATGAATTCGTCATAAACGATCTCAAAAATCACTATCATAGTAATTTTCATGAAAATTCGAATGAATAAATGAATAAATAAATGTGTGTCGCGAAGGGTTGAGGGAAGGGAAGGGTTGTGTATTCATTCGTCATCCAGAGCTGGCAGGAAAAATGTTAAATTTTCAATGGCTCTGCGTGAGAAGCCCATGTAAAATTGCAGTTTGTTTGTACAATTCCAAAAAAAAAAACATTGTTAAGACAACGACCTTAACGTACACTCGCATTCCGGCGTTTAAGACACAAGAATCCTACGTTTCAGTAAAGTGGCATAAATGGGTTACCATTTAGGTTGCAAGTTAGAGCGAACGATGGAGCGTGCGCGAGAAGAGCCCCGGTAATTGGATCAAACTACAAATACGATTATATCGCTTATTCGCGAGTTTCACCAATCCCGATAGCTTCACGCAGTGGACTCGAGTATAACAGTCACTAACTATAATCGGCTTCCGCTTTGACACTTTGTACTCTCACAAAATAGCTTTGTTTTTCCTCCTTTCGATGAGCGCACTAATTTACTTTAGTGGGTACTTTTATCTCATCTCATTAAGTTATTGGAATGCTTCAATAAATGCGATAAAAAATAACACGAGAAGAAGGAAAAAAAAAGAAATCGCGTTGGAAGATTACAAAAAAATCCATATTGGATTCCAACACAAATTCAAGATTTTCGTATTAGATTTGGGAGTGATAGACGTGACGGAGAAGATCGACTTTCCATTCGCAGCTTTCGTTTTGTTTTCCCCATTTTTTTCTTTTCTTAATTTCTTCCATCTTGTCCATTGTGTGCTGTTTTTTTCCAATGCCGTTTGTAGTCCAAATGTCAAGGTTACAAAAAAAGGGGAAAAATTTCGTTGGGAACTTTGGTAAATAATTGGTTTTATTTGGAAAAGGGCGCGGTTTTTTGCTGCGCAGACTATGATTATTCTTAGCATATAAAATTTCAAATCGCGTGTATGACCGTCGACTGTTCTCGTCATCGTGGTGACTCGTTCGAGTGTCGCGACGGTTTGTTATTAAATTGATGCCATCACGACAGCGCGGTCTCGAGTATCCCGACGAGTTCGCATTAATGATGAATGTGAACGCACCATGCAAGGAACCTCGTGTTCGATATTGGCACATACATGTACATTATATACATCCGTGTACACATCATTCCCACTAAATTATATATAGGTACATGTTGTTCTATGAGAATGATGTTAAAACCCGTTTTTTTTTCTATTTCCGTTGTTAACTGCGTGAAGAGAAAACGAAATTGTACCCATGGCATAGAAATAATACTACGACGAATGACAGCTGTCAATGATTTATTGATTTATTGAGAAAAATGTTGATAGAGTTTTTTGTTTATTTTGTTATTTTGATTTATTTTTTATGTATTTTAGTTTTTTTTTAGTACATTCGACATTTTTCGACATTTTTTCGTGGTGTTTTGAAACATTGATTTTCAATTTTGAAAAAATGATTAAAAAATCGAAATTATTCATCGTTTCTCGCGGACATATCAACGTTTCTCGTTAGGAAACGTGTGGAGGAAAATGGCCGACTTCAAACGCCTTTGATTACGCAAAGTCGAACAAAATTGGAAAAAAAAATGTTGACAGAGTCCTTTCCGTCATGTTTTAGTGTTTTTTTTTTTTTCATGGTTTACGTGAAAAATGGGAGGTACAACCGTGAACGTCATACGGTCTGTCGACGTGACCTTGAATAATGCGCGACCTCGTCATCTTTTCTAGTTGGAGTATTGCGTCCGACCTTCACAGATGAATAAGAAGAAGATGAAGATGAAGAATAAGAAAGTTTGGTGCATATTGCTAGCCACTCAGTTTGAATTTTTTCCTCAAGTTCATGATTATTTGGAGATTTTTCTGATCGATTCTTTTGGAGCAACATTTTCACGTGATTTTTTCCCCCAACGTTCGATATTTTTTAATAACGACACCGAGTGTCCCACGAGTTTTGTATTCTTCAGCGATCATTAGACTCAAACGCGATACTTCCCAGTCTGATGAGTAGGAAAAAATAGAGGGTGTCTCTCTTGGATCGTCCTTCAAGTTATGAAATCGTTGCCGGAGAACATCGGAAGTTTTTATAAAACTGTAGAACAGGAGTCACTACAATGTTCGTACGTTTGAGGCTGTGCAATTTTGTACCTTTTTTTTAATCATTCTTACATCCTATCTGCGATTATTTACACGTCGTAATTAAACAAGACGCGTGGCGAGCACAAAATCAGGAAATAGTATCTTGCGCAACAAGTGCCGGAAGTAACGAATTATCCCACGCGTGAAGTTGGCCCATGAGCCGACAGCCTTTGGTGGAACTCTGGATGCTGTAATTAGACGGGTACAAGCGGAAACATCCACCAAAAATCGAGGGAAAAATATTGACGATTATTTTTTCAAAATGATTTCGATACTTTTGATCTCTTCCATTTTTAACGTGATTCCCTAGAGGGTTGCCCATACGAGGTGTGTCAAAAAGGCCGATTTTAACCATCAACATCCGGATAACGGAATTGTCGATACTCTTTTTATTTTAACAGCATGATCAGAGTACCGCACACAATATTTTTTCAAAATTACAAAACTGTCTCACATCGTCTCGCGATCGCACTACTTTCATTACCCGGAAGTACGAAAGCCGAGGTTTTTTCTTCAACGATAAAAAACGAAAAATAAAAACCGGATGTCATTATTTGGTAATTCACTGAATCTACAAACGTTGGGTCTTCGGCTCTCAACTTTGTCGACGTTCCACTGTACGTGTACCCTCATTTATAACTAATACAGTCATGTACTGCGGAGGGATGGTATCTGCTCTGACATTTCTCACATCAAGACACTTGTCAATGTTTTTTCCAACACTTACAGTAGTCGGTGCGCGCACACTGACGAACGAGAATTGCGTCAACGGTATTGTAGCCCCTGTAATGTTTGTTGTACAACCATCGCTAGTTATGAAACCTGTACGATCGATGGACAGCGAGTAATACCGATTGTACAAGGTGCGGAAGAAGCACGAGCGTCGATCGATCATGGCACTGCGTAGTGTACGAGTCGCAAAAACCAAAAAAACAATGGTGTTTGCACGTTTTTGAAATTCATCCTGAAAATGAGCTATTTCCATTTTGTGCAACTCTGAAAGCATCCATTGTGTCGACTTTTCCTTTCCCGAGAAGAAAACTCAAATTTACAAACCACTTGGAACGTAAGCACGACGCGGAAAAATTGTGGGATTGTAAATTTGCGGATGAACAATCGTGGCAAGCACAATTGTTGCAAATAATAACACTGATGTGAAAAAATGATGACGATACTTGGAAAAGAACGAATTTTTCGCTGTGTTTGTAGTTTTTTTACTGCGTCGAAAATGGCCTCGCAACACTGGAATGATTCGTAAAAATCCAAAAAAATTTCAAAATTTCTGGGAATCCTTGATTGGAATTTTTAATGATTTATCAATTAATGGAGCTGGACCGATACGAAGGAATCTGAGACCAACTTCATTGAGCAATAATAACTCTTTGAGAACTCATCGAATGAAAAGATTTTCGTGTACTTTTCGACTGAGAATTTTGATAAAGATTGTTTCTTCACTTTGCTGATATCTAGTTTTGAAAACGCCTGTATTATCGGGTCAATCTAATTGTTCCGAGCTAACGAGCACGTAATTACGTGACGCGTCGCAAACTTTGAATACGAAACGTCGTTAAAAGTTTCATTGAACAGCCGAATTACGACTCCCAATAGTACAGGTACAGGTTTGTCCAAATACCATTGGAATACTCGAAAAGATCCTCTCCATACTCTTCACATTATAGTAGAAATCAATAATCATTGGTTTATATCGAGGGGTTTAGAATTATATTTCATAAATAATTGATGGAAAATTTTTCTTCATTTGATCGAATATACATGCATATTTTTTTGTACGCAATGGACGTGTACAGACGGAATGATTTTGACAACAAAACGAACATAGAATGCAAAATTAAAGCACTTAATGAAGGACGAAATTGTGAAAATAGTCAGCCACGTAGAAGTCACGAATCGCGATTATTTCAGATCATAACAATATCAAGAAGTAATTAACCAACCATCAAAAAAATTTGTAAAACTCGCTTTCTTTCGTAACAAATACAGTCATTTATTTTCCAAACACATGTACATTTTTGCATCGTTTTTATTATTTTTTAATTTTGAAGATTTTTTGAGAGGGTAAAACGATTGATGATTCTCGTATATGAAAGTTTCGCGTTTCTCGCAATTCAGCCATTGATTGAACTCTCTCAATTGACGGAATTTGAAAACAATTTGAAAAATTTTGGAAAAAATTCGCATGGGTTCGGAAAAAGCGATTTTATTCGACGCAAAAAAAGTGAGTTCTCAAGATTTATTTCCGTTTTGTTTTGAACCGTTCGTTGATAACTTATCGATATTGTTATTGTATGAAATCGATGTCTGACTTATTTGAGATGTAACTGTCGTTAGGTACATCGAATCCCGATTGCACTTCCGTTTTGTCGGGATTGTACCTCCGGACCACTCGTAAACTACTATAGTATTTATTCAATAATTAATCTTCCGTCTTTTCTTATCGTTGAAGCCTTCTTTTTCAAGATTTTCCGACAACTGGGTGACCTGTCGTGAGAATGGGCACAGCTAACGCACAAACGGATTCTGAGCACGTTAACGACGAGGCGAATCCTAATGGGGCATCGATCGAGGCCTTCTTCGCCGAGGCAGTCATATTCATTACCGGTGCTACGGGTTTTCTCGGCAAGGCGTTATTGGAAAAACTACTTAGATCCTGCCCGCGACTTACCGCGATATACATACTTCTCCGTCCGAAAAAAGGGCAGACTGTGGAACAGCGTTTTGAAAATTTGATCGAAAATCAGGTATGGAAATTTTCGAAATACAATTGTCTTTCGAGTATCGCAAAGTTTGGTTCTGCGACATGTCGTAGTTTCTGTTTAATAGGTCGAACCTCACTTGATATTGTTGAGGATTTATGGCACGTGTATTTAGTCCGAACAGAGTAGGATGAGAATTTCGTGTACTTGGCGATACTATAAAAATCCAGAAACAATCACTCGTTTGTAATATAGCGAGTACAATAATTTTCAATAATAACAATATCAAAAAGTTATTCAACGAGATTCATGATGAATTTTTTAGAATATTCTGTAAATCCAATAATACTCGGACAACGTTTTTCTTGGAGCTCTTTTACTCTTTGAGACGTAATCCGATATATTTTTTAGATTTTCGACAGGATAAAGTGGGAGTCTCCTGGTGCACTCGGTAATAAGTTAAGTCGCACTCGGTAATAAGTTTCTGTATAATAGGTCGAACCTCACTTGATATTGTTGAGGATTTATGGCACGTATATTTAGTCCGAACAGAGTAGGATGAGAATTTCGTGTACTTGGCGATACTATAAAAATCCGGAAAAAATCACTCGTTTGTAATATAGCGAGTACAATAATTTTCAATAATAACAATATCAAAAAGTTATTCAACGAGATTCATGATGAATTTTTTAGAATATTCGGTTAATCCAATAATACTCGGACAACGTTTTTCTTGGAGCTCTTTTACTCTTTGAGACGTAATCCGATATATTTTTTAGATTTTCGACAGGATAAAGTGGGAGTCCCCTGGTGCACTCGGTAATAAATTAAGTCGCACTCGGTAATAAGTTTCTGTATAATAGGTCGAACCTCACTTGATATTGTTGAGGATTTATGGCACGTATATCTAGTCCGAACAGAGTAGGATGAGAATTTCGTGTACTTGGCGATACTATAAAAATCCGGAAAAAATCACTCGTTTGTAATATAGCGAGTACAATAATTTTCAATAATAACAATATCAAAAAGTTATTCAACGAGATTCATGATGAATTTTGTAGAATATTCAGTGAATCCAATAATACTCGGACAACGTTTTTCTTGGAGCTCTTTTACTCTTTGAGACGTAATCCGATATATTTTTTAGATTTTCGACAGGATAAAGTGGGAGTCCCCTGGTGCACTCGGTAATAAGTTAAGTCGCACTCGGTAATAAGTTTCTGTATAATAGGTCGAACCTCACTTGATATTGTTGAGGATTTATGGCACGTATATTTAGTCCGAACAGAGTAGAATGAGAATTTCGTGTACTTGGCGATACTATAAAAATCCGGAAAAAATCACTCGTTTGTAATATAGCGAGTACAATAATTTTCAATAATAACAATATCAAAAAGTTATTCAACGAGATTCATGATGAATTTTTTAGAATATTCGGTAAATCCAATAATACTCGGACAACGTTTTTCTTGGAGCTCTTTTACTCTTTGAGACGTAATCCGATATATTTTTTAGATTTTCGACAGGATAAAGTGGGAGTCCCCTGGTGCACTCGGTAAAGTAATTCCGCTGAAAGGAGACGTGAGTCAACATGGGCTTGGTCTCAGTCCGGAGGACAGGACGATGCTCACTCAACGAGTCAACGTCGTTTTTCACGGAGCTGCTACGGTGCGATTCGACGAACCCCTTAAAGTCGCGGTTAATCTTAACACGAAGGGTACCGATAGAATAGTTGAATTGTGTAGAAGCATGACAAATCTCGTCAGCCTTATCCACGTTAGCACAGCGTATAGTAACGCTGATCAACGAGAGATCAAGGAAATTATCTATAGGTAATGCCAATTATTTCCACCATAGTTTTTCGTTTTTTTCCCAGCACATTATTCCGGCGAATATCAAACGACTGGGGTGTTTTTTTTCCCGAGCACGCCGCTGTCTGCACGAGATTTTTCCCAAACCCATAAACGAAATATTCAAAATTTATTTTTGTGTTTGTTTTTGGGATTTTTTTCGTTTTTTTTTTTAAATTATATTTAATCAATCTCTCTACCGATTGACGGATCTCTATTTGTTTTATTCCTTGATACGGGTGAATGAGGATAGCAGAAAACGATTATTTATGATTTATTTTGCAGTACCAAAGTAAAACCCCAAACGATAATAGAGATGTGCGAGAATCTCGACGATGAGACTCTTGCTCTGATCGAGAAAAGACTGATGGGAAGACATCCGAATACTTACACACTGACGAAAGCACTGGCGGAAAATTTGATAATGACCAAAGGAATCGGACTGCCAGTTGCCATTGTCAGACCCAGTATAGTGTGCGCCGCTTATCAGGAGCCTTTTCCCGGTTGGGTCGATAACGTGTGTGGCGTTACAGGTAAATATGTTTTCAAAAGAACGAAGAATTTTTCTAAAATACCTGCGAGCGAAAACAATTATCCAAAATGAGTAAATTTCAATTTCGTTATACTCCGAAAATTCATGTAAAAAAAAATTGTCAAAATTTCGAAAAGATACTAAAATTTACCGCGGGTCGGGGAATGTTGTGTTTTTTTTTTCATTTCGCATTGTCGCATTCGAATGATTTTTTTGCCGTGATGGAGCGATTTGAAAATGACCCCGACGTGTCGAGAATTCTCGTGTTTGCTGAATTTTTTCAAAGTTGGCTGTTTTCGCGCGAATTTCAATTCGCCAATGTGATATTTTAGGTATTATAATGGAAATTGGTCGTGGAACGATAAGGAGCATCGTTTGTAACGCCGACTTGATCGTCGACGTTATACCAGTGGATTACGTTGTTGACACGCTAATATGCTCGTGTTGGCACAGCGCGATGAGGAGAAACAACAATATAACCGTTTATAACTGTACCAGCGGAACGTTCAATCCAATCAGGTGAGTCCGCAGGTGCATAAAAGCGTAAGTTACATAATAAAACAAATGTGTCGAATTTTCGTTTCTTCTTATCGCGAATTGAACGTTGATAAACGCATTTTTTGAGATGTAATATTTGAGAATTTAAATTTTTTGAATAGAAAATTTAAAGCCAAAAGGGTCTGCATAGTTCAAAAGTGTAATGACGAAATTTTCGATGTTTATTAAGCGTGTTACAACCACGACGATCGCGATAAAAATTCGGTTGAGGGTATTTTCAAGACTCCAAGTCAAAAAATATGCAACGCACCCTGTGATAAATTGTTGTATTTCGTTTTGCGATATGCAGACCTGAAAAATCTCGTGATTGTCACGGCCGAAACAACGGTACTTGAAAAGATTTTCGCGCCATTTTTCAGAAAGTTGATGGTCAAAAACTGAACCAAGCCTCCTCGTGGAGTTGTGTTTGATTGCGAGCGTACGTGCGAAATTTAGTAACCAAAACAACAAACGGCCACAACGAAATTTCGAGGCGGTTTTCGGAAAGAAATTTTGAAAAATTGAGTTTTCGCCGTTCGGAGGCATTTTCTATTCGTAAATAGCGAAGTGGCAAAAAAAATCACGAATATACCAACGATAGTCGACAATCTAGCCGCTTCCGCCTATTTTTTGCTAATAAAAAAAGTTTTCAAAAAATGTCAATTACCAGGGATGTCGATTAATTGATAAAACCGTTAAAAAACTGCGTCGACTTTTTTCGGAAAAGCCGCACTTTTGAGTTTTTCTTCCGTTGTTGCGTTTGCGGTGGCCTTGAAAACAAAATTTCTGGTTCAGTAACAAGGCTTCTTTTTAAAAAAAATCGTTCAACGTTGAAAATTTGGTCGCCCTTTCGATATTGCAGTTTTTTTATTTATACGCGTGCTCTAATCGTTTTTCAGATGGGCAAGCTTTGCCAAATTGACGCAAAAACATGCGATCGTCTCGCCATCGAAATACGTTATGTGGTATCCGGGAGTTACGTTTAGAACCAATAAATTCATACACAAACTTATGGTCGCCATGTTACATCACTTGCCAGCGTTTGTCGTCGATCTCGTACTGAAATTTCAGGGTGCTAAACCGGTGTACGTATATATATATATATATATAAATATATATTTACATTTTTTTATTTGCCGATGAATGTCATTGATTAGACAAATTGATTTTTTCCATTTTCTTCCTTCCTCCTTCTGCCATTCAAGGATGATGAAAGTTGCAAAACGTTTCGAGCGAGCTGCGAAAACTGGTGAATTTTTTGCCCTCAACGAGTGGCGTTTTCGAGTTGAAAATATGAAAGACTTGGCGAAAAACGTGAAATTGGCCAACGATGCCAATAACTTCAATGTCGACATATCAACCCTTGATTGGGATTCGTACATGCATCAGTACATGCTAGGAATAAGAAAATATCTTCTCAAGGATAATCCTGATACCTTGAGCGAGGCTCGAAATCGTCTGACCAAGTGAGTATTTATCAAAAATAATATCTCCGAAAAAAATGTTAACAGCGTCTGTGCAAGTGCCGCTGGGATATACCATTTTTTTCTCGAATCTCGATGGAAAGTTTTGTTTTCACTGATTTCCGAATGACGCTTCCGGTCTTGATTCAAATTTCTCGAAAATATCGCTCATCTTAGACTCGATTACCCTACGAATGACGATTGAAGTCTTTACAACCACCGGAAATGGTAATTTATGTCTAATTTATTAATCGAATCCGAACAAGAACACTATTTATGAAAAATATATATTTTAAAAATAGAAAATTAAAGAATAAAATTGATTTAGAGACAAATCATCATATTGGTAATGATTATTGTTAGTGCTAAATACAGAAATGAGCCGAGAGGACTCCAACGATGGTGATTAATGTTTACGGATTATGTAAAAATTTCCAGCGACGAGTATGAAAATTCGTTCCTCGTCATCGACTTTGTCAGTTTTATTATCAATAATAAAAATTAAAATGCAACGCGGTCTCGAAGTATATTTTGTTACGAATGGATTTGAAAGATTCTTCTTTTCGTTAGCGTTTTTTTTAATAATGAATATTATATTTAATATAATATTTCATATTTCATCATTCATAATTCATAATTAATATTTTTGAGCGAAATTTTCATCTTCTGGATTGATAAAAAAATTCTGGCTACGTCAATATCTTTCGTCGATTTTTGGATCGAATTTTTGTGTGTTTGTTTGATAAAAATGGTACCTCGCGTAAAAAAAAATTAAACTGCAACTCGGTCTCGGAGTATATTTTATTACGAAATGGATTCGTATTAAAACAAGACGTTAACGATTAATAAATAAAATACATTGCATTTGAAAGATTCTTCTTCTCGTTAGCGTTTTTTTTTTATAATGAATATTATATTTAATACAATATTTCATAATTCATAATTCATATTTTTGAGCGAACTTTTCATCCTCTGGATTGATTAAAAAATGCTGACTACGTCAATATCTTTCGTCGATTTTTGGGTCGAATTTTTGTGAAAATACAATGGGAAGCACAAAAGATTTTGAATCGAATCCATTATTCTGTTTCAGGCTGTACTGGATGCACAAATTCACCCAAATTTTGAGTGTGTTTGTATTAATAAAAATGGTAACTCGCGCTGGTCGGTGATGTCTGCGATGTTTTTGTCGATTTTCGATCGAATCGTTCACCCTTAAGAGCACGGCAAACAACAAACGCATTGTCAAACAAGCACGTACATGGAAGCGCATTGAGATAAAAATTCCTGTTTTTCCCACCGAAGATGTTAATTCCCGTGCTGAAAAAAAATTGTTCCTAGAAGCTTTCGATGAATTCTCATCCCTGATCTGGCAATCAGAGACGTCAGGGATGGAAAAAAACCTTGATTTTCGTACTTTATTCGTATCCGTGAAATGCATCTTTACTGAATTTCGCAAAATTAACGTAAATCGACACCGCTCCCAAAATAAACGTTCAAAACTGCAAAAGAAACAACGGAGAGAAAAACAAAGCTAGAAATGCACGAGATAATCTCCGTTTTTTATCTCCCGTTGAGGAAAATATCGTGGCAAAGTTTGAGGATAAAAAATGCAGCGAAATCGTGCTCGGAAAATATTTTTCACGGTGGAAAGTGAGAAAAAAAGCACAGAATTTCAATTTCCTTCGGATTGCTCTCCTTGTACACTTTCGCGTTATTACATGTACATATTATGTGTTTAATTGTACTCGTAATATAAAAAAAAGCATAGCTTCGTAAGTGCGCTAATAAAATTTCGCAACGAGCTTTCGTCATCGCATCTGCACAAACGTCAAACGACGATCGTTGTTCGTTTTTTGTTCTCGATCGGAGAAACAAACGACGGCAGAGCCTTCGTGAATTTTAACGAGCACGAGAGGCAGAGAAATAAATACATCACGGAGCTTTTTCGTAAAAGTAGAAGAATATTTATTGAAATCACAGCTCGATCTTTTACGTTTTCATCTCAGAACTGTGAAAAATTGTGTTTTTTCGTGCTGACAACTTTAACATCGAAATTACTTTAAATCGTACTTTTAAATTATATTTTCCATGGTACACACACGCGTAAAAGTGGCGGGAAACATGATTTCCATTTGGCATCTTTTTCGCGCTCGAAAACAAAAATTATACATCCAAAAGGTACACGGATTGCGAAGGGTGACCGCTCTACGAAAAACAGACGGATTTGACATTTGACTATTTGAAAAAAAAATTCGAAAACGTCCATTTCAATTCTATCAAAATGGAATTGATTGCGTTCTGGAATCGGGAGGATTTTTTTGGTTTTTAGCCTCGAATCAACGAGAAAAATGACGCCAAAGTTTCGCACACTTTTGAATTCATTTAAACCCAGCCCAAAGTCCGAAAATTGCTTGCCGGTATTTCAAGACTCAGGAGTCGAAAAGTCGATCACAAAGAACGGGACAATTTGGAAGATTTTGTGCTTATTTTGGCGAAAATATTGCGAAAAAAATGGAAGAAGTAAGTAGCACGGCCTACTGTCTTTTTTTTTATTTTCGGATCTCTGGCGTTCGTACGTCGAAAAGTCAATGGCGGGACTTAACGAATCTCTTTTTATCATCAATGTAAATTCCCATTTGATGGGAGGAGATGGAAATGGCAAAAATACATTGAACGAAATATACTCGACACGAAAACCAATAAATAATTAATCACGCAAATACGTTTGCGACGAATCGAACATTTTGGCCACCTGATAATTGTCACCGTCCATATTACGCGCTGCATACATGAACATTGGATGTGAAAAGATTCCGTACACTGCGTTTTAAAGATTTTCAAAATACCCATCTAATATCCATCATTTCGAGACCAGAGTTGGCAAAAAATATAATTCAATTTTAAGGATATTTTTTGGCCCGATGAAAGCATTCGAAAACAGCTATTTTTGTAATAATATTACAATGAATTTATCGTATTTACTAAAAAAAAAAAAATGTCAATCATCGTTTGCACGCTCTCATTTTTATCCCGAAATTCCCAGTTTTGTGTGTCACTACAGTTTCCAAAAAAGGAACTCAACCACGTGTTTTTTAAACAATTAAACTGTACGGTAAACACAAGGTAAAGTTACGGTCCAACACAAAGCGCCATGGAGTCAAAATGCCATAATTAGTACGCGAAAAAATCGTCGATCAAAAATTGTACAAAAGAAAAACCCCACGAACGAATATGCGATGTGGCAGGAGAAAATAACGAACACGAGAGGAAATATTTTCGACCTGCTTTTGAAATCGTTGATGTAATTGTAAAATTCAGTTATGCTGGAGTAGTCGAAGATGAAAGATGATGTTATCTCGTACAAGAAGCGGATTAAGATGAAACTTTTTTTTTCTCGAAATATATATTCTATCAATATTTATTGGGGGAAAATGTATACAGGATAAACGGTAGCATCAGATTTTAGCACTGAAAATATCGGGTAATTGAGTTTTCGAAGGAAATGACCACGCAAATCGTTTATTGTATCATAAAAGAGTGAGAATCCAAAAAAAAAAACAAAAATATTTATATTTATGCACATCCGGTCTGGCTGCAGGACATAAATTGACGAGAGAAGCGCTGCGAAACAGAGGACTCGATATGATAATTGTACAAGTGCCTCAACTACCTCAATACACGCGTGATTGTATCACAACGTGGGATGTCAGAGTCGATACCCGATTCGTAAAACGAGACCAATTCAAAACGCGAAATCCAGAGCTACCGTCACAGTCTGCTGCAACTTACATATAATTCCGGCCTTAAGAATGATTTTTGTACTTCAACAAAGGCCGAAAATCATATTGCAACGAATAAAACATTATTTTCAAGAGTTTTACAATCACGTTGCCATATAAGATTATATCATATCCTGCTCTTCACCCGAGGGTGAAATGTGAATCGGAATATCTTTTTGATGATGTAATAAACGTGTCCAACAAAATGTAATTACACGATTGACGATAATTTTGGTATTTATTTCTTTTCTTTTTTTAGAGTACATTAAACCGATCCCTTATCCCAATGTTTCGAATCCACTTTCGAAATCACATTGATCGCACTCGGTGCATTGCGCGAAGCGAGAAAGGTTTCTTTTTTTGTAGAGAACCCTAAAGATATCCATTTCTATCGCTATTGATTTATCGGAAAATATCGACACCGCAACTCGCGCCTGCCTTATGATAACAGCGCGACGATCGAGTTCAGCGCCATCTCACGCGTTTGCCGTAAACTCTTTTTTGTTGAAATCTGAAATACCAACGGTAGGTATACGCGAGCGCAGTGTTTCTATCCGTCGATACAATAAACGTACAAACGCGTCGTTTTACCACACAAAGACGCCTTTGCATCAGAAAAAACACACGAGAAGCCTTTTTGAATCAAAGTCACTCTTTAGTCATACCGCAAGTCACATTCTTCGATTGTTATTCTCGTTGGGCAATCTCATCGCGTTTTTATAAAAATGAATTTATCATGGCGTCATCCGAACTTCGATCGCGAACTACAGATTCGAGAGCCTCTCCTCTCAAGACGGGCAATATCAAACCAATATCAAATCAAATATCAATATAAACCGATCCCTTATCCCAATGTTTCGAATCCACTTTTGAAATAACATTGATCGGACTCGGTGCATTGCGCGAAGCGAGGAAGGTTTCTTTTTTTGTAGAGAACCCTAAAGATATCCATTTCTATCGCTATTGATTTATCGGAAAATATCGACACCGCAACTCGCGACTGCCTTATGATAACAGCGCGACGATCGAGTTCAGCGCCATCTCACGCGTTTGCCGTAAACCCTTTTTTGTTGAAATCTGAAATACCAACGGTAGGTATACGCGAGCGCAGTGTTTTCATCCGTCGATACAATAAACGTACAAACGCGTCGTTTTACCACACAAAGACGCCTTTGCATCAGAAAAAACACACGAGAAGCCTTTTTGAATCAAAGTCACTCTTTAGTCATACCGCAAGTCACATTCTTCGATTGTTATTCTCGTTGGGCAATCTCATTGCGTTTTTACAAAAATGAATTTATCATGGCGTCATCCGAACTTCGATCGCGAACTACAGATTCGAGAGCCTCTCCTCTCAAGACGGGCAATATCAAACCAATATCAAATCAAATATCAATATAAACCGATCCCTTATCCCAATGTTTCGAATCCACTTTCGAAATCACATTGATCGGACTCGGTGCATTGCGCGAAGCGAGGAAGGTTTCTTTTTTTGTAGAGAACCCTAAAGATATCCATTTCTATCGCTATTGATTTATCGGAAAATATCGACACCGCGACTCGCCCCTGCCTTATGATAACAGCGCGACGATCGAGTTCAGCGCCATCTCACGCGTTTGCCGTAAACTCTTTTTTGTTGAAATCTGAAATACCAACGGTAGGTATACGCGAGCGCAGTGTTTTCATCCGTCGATACAATAAACGTACAAACGCGTCGTTTTACCACACAAAGACGCCTTTGCATCAGAAAAAACACACGAGAAGCCTTTTTGAATCAAAGTCACTCTTTAGTCATACCGCAAGTCACATTCTTCGATTGTTATTCTCGTTGGGCAATCTCATTGCGTTTTTACAAAAATGAATTTATCATGGCGTCATCCGAACTTCGATCGCGAACTACAGATTCGAGAGCCTCTCCTCTCAAGACGGGCAATGTCAAAACAGTAAACATCGTCCTCGTATTGATAAAAAAACTGTTATTGTCATTTAGTAAAATGTATAAATTACGAAATAAATGTCATAGAGCATCGAGTGGATTGTTCTGAAAATCTTAGTCAAATTAATCAGATATACATAACCTTCTCCGCAAAGTATTTTTCGGACGACAAAGTAGCATACAAGTGTATATCGTAATTTACTAGAGCCGTAAAATCCCCCTGCTTTTTAGCCAGTGACGCCATGTAATTTTTCATGGACTTGTCTCGATGTGAGATAATCGTATACGGACTATCACGAAAAGTGAACTACGACAGCAGAATAACCACTTAAAAAACATTGCCAGAAGCTCGTTCAAGAGTCGTCAAAGTTCAAGCACCAAACAGCAAAGTCCCCACGAGACTTTCCCACACTGACATTTTTCAAAATCGAACATACGTGCTTAAACATAAAATTCCAAAATATGTTCTCAGCAGAGAATCTCAATTAAGCGGTGCGACAGTACTCAAAGGGATAACCAGAGAATGCTCCTAAGGAGGATGATCGCCCCGTAAAAAGTGTCTTTTCGCGTTTCAGAAGCGACCAGTGTATTCTTACAGAGCGACTGCTCTGGATAGACGCCCTAGTGTCGCCGGCCACGTATTTTATTACGAAATAAATGACCGAACGTTCAAGGCGAAATTATGTTTTTCAAAGATCGCGATAATGAAACTATATTGATAAGTATTTGTAGGCATTGACAAAAAACAAAACAAAAATAACAAAAAACTTTTGCAATTTGGTATCCTGAAAGTCTTGAAACTCTGAAAATGTGTGTCTTTTGGTATACAAAAAAATAAGCAAAATCAATCAACTCAAAGAGCCTTTCTTTAATGTATACTGTAAGCGACCAAATTTTTCGATCGACTCGTTTCGTACCGAGGCCCGCGGTTCATGGGGCCAGCTTAACCATCGAGGCACTAGAGTGTCATAAACTTGAAGAGTCCAGCCGTCGCTTGGACAATGCAGCCATTATGACCATGTGCTGGTCGCCCGAGAACAACGCTGGGACTCAAATAACATTTATAAAAAGTCATGGAGTTTTCCGAGGAATGTACGCTCCCTTCGACTGTAGGATATAATTTTTTGTGGAAGAAGGCTTTTGTCTTCGGGCTCGAGGGACCTCGCCCGAGACCATTTTTCGGGGGACTTGCGATTGAGACATTGACGCGACAACATCTCTGCCTGGACTTCACTTTTCTTTGCGATTATATTAAACTAACGTTATTGGAGTTTTGTTGTAAAGACGGAATCACACAGAGGCGTTCCAGACGTATATTATCGTCATTAAGCCGATATTTAACCTTGTTAAACATTATACTATTATTCTCCGATTGTATTATCGTCGTTATATAATTATAACCACGTACTTTTCATTAAAATACTTCGTATTTTACAATACTTTGGCGCGAAATTGCATTTATTAATGAGGTGGCTGAAAAATGGCTCCAAAAAAGAAGCACGATTTTTACTGACAAACAAATACGATAACTCCACTAATTTCGACGTTGCAGGAATGAAATGAATAGTACGCAAAAGCTGGCACTTGTCATATACATGCCTAAATTAAAAAAACAGCGCGAACATTTTTTAGTTGCAACTTCACAGAGGTCGGACACGAGCGGAATATGAGATAACTTCAGACAATTTGTTTGCGAAATAAAAGTATTCCTCGAATCAAATGACACTGCATAATTGCAAGGAATTTTGTATGGGCAATTAGTAAGATCAAATTTTCCCGCAGAAAATTCGAAACAAACTCGACTTTGATTTTCCAATCCGTATATGTTTTAGGAATTTTCGAAACTTGCCTTAAATTTCAGTCTAATTAAAAAAAGATTGTTCACTTTGGGTTTTTTTCAGACACATATAAATACACATTCATTGAAAAACACGTCAATTGACAAAGCAATCGGATAATTTCAGAACCAAGAATCGTTGAATTACACAAATTGCGGAAATAATCGTTCAGCCTTGTAGCATGAATTTTTCTGCGAAACCGCGAGATTGAAAAAAGAAGAAAACAGAAAAATATCGATAAAAAAAATGTCCGTAGCGTGACACCATCTTCATATTTGATAATACAGGTGCTTCCTGTAATCGGAGATGTAGAAAAACACGTTTATCAGACCTGTATATTATTGTGATCCTCATTCACTTCCAGTCATAACATGCTAAAAAGCAAGAGGAGGGGGAAGAAAAAGGAGTAGCGAGAGACAGATAGACTTTGCAATATTTTAAATTGCATATACCACCAGTGTGTGCTGCCAATTTGTATATTTACGCTTTTACTAATATCTCACGTTTAATTTTTTTACAAAAAAAAAACAAAGCAATTTCCCCACAGCATAACTAACACTTCGTCTGTAAACGTTTTTTCCGCACCTACCGTCGGTAAGCTCGGGTCTTTCGTGTCCGGTCGTTATTTTACCCCCATAATGCACTCAAAAATATCTAAAAAACAGCATGCTACTGTTCGAAATATTCATTTTGAAGCACCAATCGTGAAATTCTCGAGAATCTAATTTTTTTCATAAATTTTTTGTTAAATAAATGCAGAAATTGGGCAAAAAAATTTGAATCTTTTAATTAAATATAAAAAATGAAGATAGCGTAATTTTCCAAATTGCATTAAAGGAGCTTTGAGAAATAAATTATTATTCCATTTTCGCGTACTCAAACGATTTTGAAGTATTTGGCAATGGTAAAAAAAATCTGAAAAAAAGTCGTACAGGAGGTACGAAGAGTATAAATTTAGATAATAATAATAACGATATTGAACAGTTATAATCACAAATTGTTCAAAAAAAGTGGGAAAAGTTTTAGAGACCTTGTTTTCTTCTTAGATAAAATGAATTCATTCATACTTTCCGGATACACTCGAAGCTTTTCAGAATCATTTATTCGTTTTGAGAAATTCCTCTTACATAAACTTCTTAAAGACTGTGTAAACAAATGCGTTTGTTCAATGAATCACAAGTTTCTTTCGTGCAACAGTTCGCATACGAGAATCATTAACCGAGTGTGATTTTTTATTCGTTTTTCAAATTTTACAGAAGAATATCAAAACGACGACGAAATTCGACACAAAATAAGTTTTCTTAACTTTATTAAATAATTTATTAACAACATTTGGTATTATTATTATTCGGCATTGTTGGGACTGTACTTCCAGGATATCCTTAACTATAAACTTTCTTTGATGTTTTACATGTTTACAGTTATATATTTTTTTATATTAAATCAACATTTCTATTTGATTTTAATATTTGAGAAGAAAATAAAGAAAAAGAAACATCTTCTACTTTTCAGATCTTGGCTCTTGTTGGTTAAAAAGTATTTTTCCTTCAGGTCTGAAAAACTTTGAGAATTTCAGCTGTTTGTACCAACGTACCCTCGGATTACCGTTCGAACATCGGACAAAGGGCCATTCATCCTTCTTATACCCCCTGTACAATACATATACAGCATCTGACTGACAAAAATTCGACGACGCACTCCCTGATTCAGGATTCTCACAAGGATAATGGAAAATCTCTCCATAGCTCTTGTACACCATTTTTCATATGTGCATTTCATTACCAGGCGATCTTTTTTTACTTTTTTCCAGATTGAGAAAATGATAATCATAAGGAAAACATTTTCACAAAAAAATTCTAGTACATTTACAGTTCATTATAGCTCATTCGGAATGCATTTTCTCATTTAAATAGCATTGAAAGCACTCTATTCGACATTATTTTTCTTCGGGCACAAAATGTTTTTCCAAAGAAAACTGCATTGTTTTTTGCTGTTAAAAAGCCCGCAATTATCGTAAAAATCTCGTTCTTCTATTCAAATGTATATTCGAATGGTAACAAAACTGCATTTTAGTAAGTACTTTCATTGATCGGTAATCACGAAATCTTGTATTTTTTTATTCTTCTCCGTACACCCGCGCTGTTGGATTTTTTTTCGGTCCCGACTTTTTCACGAAATCTTGTAATTACACGGCGTTTTGACTCCAATTTTTGTCCATTTTTGTTTGACGCTTTCGTAGAGAATTTTATGCTTTGCAAAAACGCGGTATTTATCTTTTACAATAAATGCTGTAGACGACCAAACATTACGTCAAACAAAAATGTTGTCTACAAATACAACGCACTAAAAAATATTACGTATTATAAATACGCACATATAAGATAGGGGCCGAACATCAATAATAGAAGATAATATTTTGATTTATCGAAACCACATGAGACGGACACGAGCTAGAGAAGCATGACTCGCTCTCTCGGGTTACACCAGTTACAAATGGGGGTGGAAAAATCTCACGTGACGAGATAAAAGACTTTCATATACACGCGCATGTTTTTTTTCCACTCCAATATACATGTGCATGAACGAAATGACACACTAGTCACAGTTATGACTCACATGGTGTGTCGGCTTTGCTCGTATTTTCTGAAGGATCGAATGTGAAGAGTGGGGGTAAGCCTAGAAACGCTGCATTGCCCTGCGACACAACACAGGCGCATCAGTCAGTAGCTCTCGAACGTTCGTCGAGAGTTGGTTATATTTGTTTTTGTACAGTTCTTCAACTTTTCTTTGTTCGGTGAGTATGATTGTGACAATTATTCCAAGTACATACATTCTTTCCTTTTAGTTAGTGTATCCACGGTAAATAACTATGCCTCGATAAACGCGGTCACTGCGTATAATCGCGACTATCGATCAACAACGAAATTTTCACGCGTAAACATCGCGATCGCTTTTACGCAAATTTCTTGTCGCTTTCGGATTTTCCTTCCGTTAGCGCGACTGTGACAGTCGCGCGTTCCAAGCGTCATTTGTTCCCCTTGTTCTCCATTTGTTCGCGAAAAAAAGAACCTTTGTTATTACGCTTTTGCGAACGGTACATATCAGTGAATGCAACAATCTGCTATCCGTTTCACCAATAAAAAGAAACTCGATCGCGATTTATCGACGTGTGAATGTTCGTTGTTTTCCTTTGTTTAGTCCGATCTTACGATTTCCCCGACGCTTCGAGCCGTTAAATTTCATCAGATTTTCTCGTACGACGATAAACAGATGACTTGTATTTTACCTTGAAATTATAATATGTGACGAGAGTTGAGAACGAAATTGCACGGTAGGGGAACGTAAATGCGTTCTCTCCCGTTCGACCGTGAGCTTCGTACGCGTACGACGCTTATAAATCGTCAGTAATTTTTCTTTCTCGCCCGATTATTTGCAAGAAAATCTTAGAAATTGCAATATTTTCGAAAAATGTCAGGCGCGATGTACTATATACAGTATATGTTTGTTATTATTACATACACATTATATCTACGAAAGCAGTCAAAATTACAATGTTCTTGAAGTTTGCGTAGTTGGACCTGAACGAAAATCCGATTTTTTCTTTCGATATTCACAGGTGTCAAAATTTTGAAAAATTGCTCTGAATTATTTGGCGAATCACGGAATATCGTTGATGAAAACGAAATTTATTGTACATTTCGTTCGATTCCAACGATGCAATTTTCAAAATCGCAAATTTTGAAGATTTTTTCAAAAGCTCCCGAATGTAAAAAACACTCATTTCCATCTCAGAGGTGGCAGAAAGAAATCTTGAGAAAAGTTGCAAAATTCTAGCAAAGGATGTTTAATTTCCTATCGCTTTGCGTAAAAAACTCGTATAAAATTACAGTGTATTTGCTGAAAGATATTTCGAAATTTTATTCATGAAGCCATTTGAAATTTTGGCAATGACGATGCGTTAACTTCCTGTAGCTGCTATTCAAATTTTATTCAATTCCTACAAAAAACACTTTTGGCGAGACAACGACCTTAAGGAAGTACAGGACCTTCGCCAAAATGATGCAAAAAATACGAAATTTTCAGATTTGACAGAAAAATATAAAATATACCTTCCCTTAAATTTTCATGCAAGTAGGGTTCATATTTATTCAGAAAAAAATTATTGAAAATCGGCAATTTAACATTGTTACCCTATAGTAACTGTGATCAACTGCCAATTATATTGAAAAATAAATGTATAGAATGGTGCCAGCCGTTTAAAAAACTACATTTACGCTTGATAAGAATCATCTTTATTAATTAAAACATTAACATTGCTCAAAGGGTACCTTAATAACTGCGAAAATAAACATTTAAAATGCAATATTTTCAGAAATTCATGAACCATTCAGTTCAGGTTAGAATAGACGGCAATGCAGCATTGCAATATGGCGGCAAGAGAAGAGGGAATTTCAAATCAAGTAACAACGTGTGAAATATAAATCAGCTCGACAATGACATAACGAATGTAAAACCCTTATGAGGTTATTAACAATATTAATAATTATTAATCCTAATAATTCTATAAGTGGTTTTATCGTCCGTTTTCGTCACTTATTTTTATTCGTTTTTATATCACAATTTATTGATTCAAAGCGACAGTACACACACGCAGAGGTTAGGTGAACTGAGGTAAACAATACTGTTCATAGCCTCATGTACGCACACCAACACGCTCGCACTTACAGCGTTGCCAAATTTTTCAAAGACATAATTAATTATTTCAATATTATAAAATAGGGATATTGAAAACATTTTATATCAGTAAACGGTTGATTATTCACTACCAACACCGTTTTTAATAAAAAATCAAATAAAATAATCGATAATAGTGGTGCAATCTGTTATATGAAAACTTGGTTTTTGAATGTACAGTCTCGGAAAAAGTTAACTTTTTCTTCATGGCGTAAGCGTTAGTATCATCTCGCGTGCTAGGGATTTTTGGACATGACAGTACCTCCTGTACTTCCTTAAACGGGAGGTTTCCAAGACTCCGATAACAAAGTTGAAAATTTGGCCTGATATCGGACAGAACTCTGTACAAACATAGGGTCGATAGGCTGGAGAGATCTATCGGCGTTTCGCAATCTCAAATGCGGCACTGCGTTTGTAATTTATCTTCCGACGAAGAAAATTTAATCTGCGATAAATATTCCTTGCGTATGCTACTATATATTTTTTTTCTTAGAAAACGGAATATTATCGGGACAATTTATGATTAAATGCGTTTCACCCTTTTGTCCGACAGATAAGCAGCCATGAGGACTCTACTTTTCGTATTCTTGGCTATTTGCGCCACGGCGCAAGCCGTTAGCATGTTGGACCTCGTTGAAGCCGAATGGGGCGCCTTCAAGGTAGTTTGCACTTGTTTTTACAGAGATAATACATATTTTGAATCTCCTCGCTGATAAACATTGACGGAAAAACTTTTTCCACATTGTGACGCGCATTATTGCGACGAGAAACGTGTTATTAAGAAATTTAATAAGAACGTCAACAATCAACTCATCGAGATTATTTGAGAATTTAAAAGGTTGAGAAAAAATAGTTTCTTTTAACGACAATAATGAAATTCACAATTGTGGTTGCTAAAAACTATATCTTATCATATTCTCGTGCATTTTTTCGGTTTATTTTTCCAGTATTACTAATTATAATGAATTATTAATGTGTTTATTTTTGAAGCTCTGATTCATTCAACTTCGCAATATTAATAATAAAAATCTCAAAGCGGCCACAATTGGAATGCAGGCTGAATCACAGAATAAACACTTTTTTTTTTTCATCAACGCGCTGCGTTTACTGGTTTCTCAAAGTTCCTTCTTCCCGCAATTCTGAACTTTGTACATGCAGATTACAAATTTCCAAAATAAACAATACAACCACTGTTGAGTGAGTCACCAAACAAATTTTCGAAATAATGTTGATTGAAAAAAGAAAAATTTCTTTCTAGATTTAGTATTTCCATAGTCCGTCCATATTAAAAAAAATTTTTGTACAGTCGGCACTTTTTCTTGAACATTGAACGCCGAAGTCGTTGGGACACTTGCGAATTGAAAAATCAATACAAATTTTTTAATCGAAACGAACGATTTCACGCCCGGAATACGTAAATTCAAAAATGAAAAAAAAAAACAATTTTTCAAAAGTTTTATTATTGCTCGATTTGAGATTGACGTCGTCAAATAATTTCGGAAAGTTAATGTTTCAACCGAAGCAGCAGTCCTGATTATGCCGCATTCTTTCAACTCCCACTGTATTTTATGCAACAAAGAAATTTATCAACGGAACAATCCGCGGAAAAACCTGGGCGGTTGGAACCTGTTTTGAACGAGCTTGTATTGCAACCGTATATTCATATGACTCATGTACATATCGGAAATTTTTTCGCGCACATGTGTTCATTTTTTCCTGCGAAATTACGCGACGACTACTGTCCGAGCTCTTCCTGAATTTCATTCGTTCAGAAGCGAACGTGCTACGCTGGCACAGGAAAAAATAAGTAACCATGTTGGAAAAATAAAAGCAAATTTAGAATATTCTAAAGGTGAAATCCCAACAAAAGAGAAATGGAGTGGGAATTTCAGGTACTTGTAGAGATGGCATCAATATTCGGAAAATATGAACCATCGATAATATCAAAGTTATTGACAGATTCTTTGAGAAAAAAAAAGTAAAAGTAGGGGAAAAAAATGGGGAAATTTTGTTTATTTTTGTACGAAATGCATTTCTTGATAATTTTGAAAAGTTCACAAAAGGTTCCTCGGTATTTAACAGACATTTCTGATTCACCGAATGAACACCTTTGTTTGCATTGTCTTTGAAAAGTTTGAATGAACGCAAAGCGATGAAAAAATTCGGCAAAACTTCGCGTGTGGACCGAAAAATGAAATTTTATATCGCGTCTTTTCCGGCTTCAAAAAATGACTAAATGTGTCGTCATTTAACGGAATAACAGTCAGTTTATAGTGTAATACGTACGAATTGTGTATGAGCTGCTCAAAGCATCAAAATTATTGACAGATTCTTTGAGAAAAAAAAGTAAAAGTAGAGAAAAAAAATGGGGAATTTTCGTTTATTTTTGTACGAACTACATTTCTTGATAATTTTGAAAAGTTCACAAAAGGCTCCTCTGTATTTAACAGACATTTCTGATTCACCGAATGAACATCTTTGTTTGCATTGTCTTTGAAAAGTTTGAATGAACGCAAAGCGATGAAAAAATTCGGCAAAACTTCGCGTGTGGACCGAAAAATGAAATTTTATATCGCGTCTTTTCCGGCTTCAATAAATGACTAAATGTGTCGTCATTTAACGGAATAACAGTCAGTTTATAGTGTAATACGTACGAATTGTGTATGAGCTGCTCAAAGCATCAAAATTATTGACAGATTCTTTGAGAAAAAAAAGTAAAAGTAGAGAAAAAAAATGGGGAATTTTCGTTTATTTTTGTACGAACTACATTTCTTGATAATTTTGAAAAGTTCACAAAAGGCTCCTCTGTATTTAACAGACATTTCTGATTCACCGAATGAACATCTTTGTTTGCATTGTCTTTGAAAAGTTTGAATGAACGCAAAGCGATGAAAAAATTCGGCAAAACTTCGCGTGTGGACCGAAAAATGAAATTTTATATCGCGTCTTTTCCGGCTTCAATAAATGCCTAAATGTGTCGTCATTCAACGGAATAACAGTCAGTTTATAGTGTAATGCGTACGAATTGTGTATGAGCTGCTATCTCACAACTTCTTATCAATTCACAGAAGCGATTCCCGCATTTCACAGCCCATGCTTATCAATAACAAAATAGTTGGCTCGATTATTCAGCCGTCCCGAATTGAGTTGTGTTCGAAGAGATGCTGCGACGAATTTTTTCAGTATACACAAAATGATTTCTCTCTTGATTCGACGAATGCTCTGTCCAATTCAAAAGATCAGCACTGTTCATCAGTCCTCGATATCTCGATAATCAAAACACAAACAATCCGTGCAAGTTGTCACGAGGAACGTATTATTTACAGGATGAGCACAAAAAAAAATACGACACCGAAATAGAGGATGGATTCAGAATGAAAATTTTCATGGAAAACAAACACAAGATCGCTAAACACAATCGTAAATTCGAGTCTGGCCATCTTTCGTACAAATTGAAGCTCAACAAATTCGGCGACATGGTGGGTAACATCGATTTTCATTCTTCGAGCAAACAAATTTTCCACTTTTTCGTCATTAACGTTAAGACCGGACGGTCATTATCACCGGATCGTACTGGAATTTCGTTGCTATTAAACGCCTTGAAAAAAATTAATGTCTCTCAATTCGACCCGTTTAGTTTTTTTAATTTTCACGATCTTCCCTCAGTGTAACGATTTTTTCAACTAATGAGATGAGAAATAAAAAAATATAACAGATAAAGACTGAAAACAATTATACAGCAAATTTATTACGAAAATCGGGTCGAATTATCTATTAATAATCAATATTTAACAAATTCATGAATATTATTGCGAAAAACGAACTTTTTCGCTCGATACCCGCGCCTTTCTTCCGCAAATAGAATGTTCCCTCCCGAAAACTGAAAGTACACTCCTTGATTCGTTTTATCAGCTGCATCACGAGTTCATCAGCATGGTCAATGGTTTCAAAAAGCCTTCGGGCAAACTCTTGGAATTGGTGAAAAAACCCGTTGGTGCGAAATACATTGAGCCCGCGAATGTCGAACTTCCGTTGTCGGTCGATTGGAGAAAAAATGGCGCAGTAACGGGAGTTAAAGATCAGGGACACTGTGGATCGTGCTGGGCCTTTTCAGCCGTAAGTATCAGAAGCATTGGGTGATGTACTAAAACACGCATCATTTTTTACTTCGTCTTCGATATAAACCTAAAGGATATTAAAATGTTTGTCGTTGAAATACGATGGAAGTACGATGTTTGAAAACTTCATCCTCTTGGAACGATTAAATTGTCCAATCGCACAAAATTGAATCGTCACAGACTTTACTCGATTATTCCAATTTTTTAACAAAATCCGTAGACCGGGTCTCTCGAAGGTCAACACTTTAGACATACCGGTCGACTTATTTCACTGAGCGAACAAAATCTCGTCGACTGTTCCGGAAAGTATGGCAATAACGGTTGCGACGGTGGCCTTATGGATCAAGCATTCAAGTACATCAAAGAGAACAGAGGCCTCGACACTGAGAAGACATACCCTTATGAAGCCATGGACGACAAATGCAGGTGGGTTATTTGTTTCAAAAATCGTCACAAAAGTATGTTCCGGAGGTACAATTTCAACAAACTGCTAATATAATGCAATAAAATATCTTAAAAAATCATTCGGGAAGATTTTACATGATCTATAAATTGAAAAAATTTAGAGAACTGATTTTCTATTTTTTTGTCGAATTTTTTCATCGTTTTGTACATTTATTTGTTTAAACTTTTCAAGATTGTATAAACAAAGGTTTAATGAACCGGACATTTATCCCAAGCAGCGAGGAATCTCCGTATACGACAATTATCGACAATTCGTCATTTTTTATCAATCTTTTTTTTCAAAATTAGCAGTAAAAATGCACAACGTTGAAAGAACTTTGGAAAATAGTCACGGCTGTTCGTTAAATCGCCTCCATTCGTCTGATATGAAGCCAAAAAGGCTTTTCCGAATTCCTGCCGATTTTCTTTTTAACAATTTGTTGATAAATTCGTTAAATCGAATCCATTCGTCTGATATGAAACCAAAAAGGCTTTTCCGAATTCCTCCCGATTTGCTTTTTAACAATTTGTTGATAAATTCTTGATATTGTTATTATGTCAAATAAATGTATTCGGTCGTTATGTACTTGCAGCACATGCTGTATTTCGATTTTGTTGAGACTCGTTTTTTAAAAAAAATCTTTTTTTGATATGACACAGCCACGACAATTAAGTAGACAATCGCTAATTTTTGCAATGAGATACGTTCGAACAGGAAACGTCGAAAATGTGTGGAAAATACAGAAAAAACAGTCGAGCGAATCGAAGAAAAAAATTAACTTCGCAAAAGCTGCAAGTGATGGATAATTATCGTTCTCCTTTGTCTCGATAACTTCGTTACGATACAAAGGAGTAAACATCAAGGACAACTTTTGAGGAAGCACTTTGGCGAAAAGCCTTCGATGCTATTTATCGTTCTTTAATCATCAAAGTACCCATGATTATTGTCTCGTGTCTAGATACAATCCCAAAAACAGCGGCGCCGATGACGTTGGCTACGTCGACATACCCGAAGGTGACGAAAAAAAGTTGAAAGCGGCTGTCGCCACCATCGGTCCGGTCTCAGTCGCCATTGACGCTTCCCAACCGAGTTTCCAGTTTTACGCCGAAGGCGTTTACAACGAGACCGAATGTTCGAGCACGCAATTGGATCACGGCGTTTTGGTCGTTGGATACGGAACTGAGGAGAATGGCCAGGATTACTGGCTGGTGAAAAACAGCTGGGGCGAAAGTTGGGGACTCAACGGATACATCAAAATGTCTCGCAATGCGGAAAATCAGTGCGGCATAGCGAGTTCGGCGAGTTATCCACTGGTTTAAAGATTTACGACGATCCCGCGAAAAATTGCCATTATTCGGATGCATCGCGGTGTCGTATTGCGGCTGGTGTGAATATTCTTACACGAAAAGAACGAAGCTGCTCGTAACAGGAGCGAGAGAACATTGGTCCGACAGAGGCTTCAAGAAAATAAACAAAGCTGTAGCTGTGCTTGAATATCGGAGGGATTTTCGGAACAAAAACTAGCTGAACAGACTAGCTCTCTGCGATATTCGCTGCCGTAATGATAACTTCAGGCCTCCAATTACCGACATTCAAACAAAATTATGATTATCATTTAAAAAACATTAAGTAGCCTTAGCTCTATAGCCTGCATTTTTCATCGTGCGTTTTCTATTTACTCATCGTTATCGAGCTATTATTTTGTTTTTTTACTCGAATGTATCTCATTCGGCGTGTACTTGACTCTTTTATCACAGACGAGACTTTTCGACGAGAAAACGGATTATCATTAATGGAAACTTTATTTAATCTCGCTTTTACGATTCATTATTTCTTTTTTTTTTCATCATATTGAAAATGCTATGACAAGGTAATTTTCACAAAGAAACGAATGTTTTTTTTTTTTCAAAAAGCGTATGGCGCGAAATCTCACCTGTGTGTCATCAAGGAGTCAAGGCACCGAATTTTCTTTTTTTATTTACGATACGTGGATCATTTAATAATTACGAAGATTGAGAATATGTAATTTCAAATGTGTATGATTTTTCAGCGACACGGATAAGCGATACGAAATATATTATTCTTTTTAAAAAATCAGGGGTATACTCGATATTCAAAGCCGATTCCACGCGTCTGGAACGCTGACGGCGTTTTAAGAGCGTTAAAGGTCGCGAAAAAATGAACAAATGCTATATACATAGGAGACAGTGAGCGCCAATTGAACTGGGACACTCGGATTTCTCGATTTTCCGCTCCACTTTGATCGATTTCAAAAATTCAAAAAAGTAAATTCGAGTAAATTTCATGACTTCTCGTATGAGGCCAGTTGCGATCCGATACGTTAATAATTCGCCGATTAGGAGGCGATTTCACGAGTGTAAATCGGGACAGTGAAAAAACCTCGCGCATCCGGTCGGCATTAGTTTCAATCAAATAGTATATCGTGTGACTGGGGACGAAACAAGACGATTTCAGACGCGTGTGAAGGTGCCTGGCCAAGCCGAAGGTGGAGCGCTGGCATCACACGAGTCTGAAATCGTGTTTCGTCCCGTGCCACGCTATATTTTTCATATCATCTGTATTAAAACTGAGTTTCAACGTCTGGAGCCAATTTTCGACCGATAGCGCAGCAAAAAATCAGATACGTCTGTGTTTTGAATGACACGGATATTGCGAGCCTTATAATAAACAAATGCAATTCAGGCCGGGATGAAATGAAGTCAGAAACTGAATATTTTCTTTTCAATTTCGAAAAAAGTTCAGGCATGTCGAGCGGGTTTTTTTTCAAAGCTGTCCGAAGTAAATCCATCCGTAGCCGTCAGAGTTTGGAACAGCGACTCCTGAACAACCTTATTGGAAAATAACAAGATGGAATTTGCAAGGAGTATCAAAGGCAAACGTTCTCAATTTCTCGTTTAACTTATTCGCTTTATTTTGACGATTTGTTTTTTCTTCTTCTCTTCAATCTCTTCGATATAAAATTTGTGTCTAACGATGCCACACAGCGAACAATTCCATCCAGAGGAAAAATTGTTAACCATCACACCTTTATTCCGTCGTTATCATTTACACGACTAGGTCTAAGGCCGTTGATGTCGAATTCTTCTTCTTTTGGGTTCATTATTTTCCTTCATTTTCCTTCTCCTCGGCATCAACATGATCGTTATTATTTAGCCGAGTTCGAAACAATGCGACAGGCATCCATCGTTTCGCAGATCCGTTGTTATTGCGCTTAAAAAAAATGCATGAACGTTCCGTGAATTTCCGCCGTTGCCTCAGCTTGCGAATCCGCTCTCAAAAGCTCGCGTGTCGATTTCCCGATTGGATAACAGAAACAATTTTTTTTTTTTCAATCGGAAAACTCGAGTTTGACACTGATCGACAGGCGTACGGTTCAACATTCATTTCTCATCTTCCTTCTGTTTTAGTCGTTTCTTTTGTTTGGTAACTTGTCGAGAATGGGCGACGATTTTTTCCCTATCCTCTTTATATTTCTGCGGAGGACTCGTCGCAAGGATATCCGGCGGCCTCGAAAATCGACAGTTTTTTTTCCTCGCGTGTTATCATTCGAACTTCTAGTTCTTCACCGTTCATACACGGTTAACACGAGACTTCAATTTCAGCACCGCGTAACAAAAAAAAACATCTTTCTCAGCTTCAACAAACCGCAGAGCCAAACTCGCTGGCGGTATTGGCGCTGCGCGTAAACGCGATTTTGCACACGTTTATAAAATTGAGACGTGGCGTCTCCGTCGAGCTTTTACTCCCTTGGAGGCTTTCCGTTTTTTCCTTTATTCACTTTTCTCTCAGTTTTCTTCTCTCTCTCTCTCTTTCCGTCTCTTGCTAATAAACTCTCTTTACTATACTGATTCCTCGATCGATGAGCAATCGATAGCGATAAATAAAAAAGCAAAGAAACTAAATGAGCTCCCTTTTTGTACAGAGGCACATTTCTTTACTCCCGTATATCATTCCTATTAGGGTCCAAAATAATGCATTTCCGTTATGAATTTCCTTCTTCCGACAAAAGATTCTCAATGCACGCAACATTTTCATCGTACGCGGTATGACAACTCATACTTCCATCATTTATCTTCCTTCTCTTTTCTCCCTCTTCTCTCGCTCTTATTCTTTTTTCATCCATTAAAAACTTCAACGATACGCTGAAAATGAGCAGCAGTTACGATTTTCGACGAGACTGTAACTGTCGCGATTTAACGAGCGTTTACAAATCCGCGCTCTTCTCCGGCAGTTGAATTTTGCCACGTGTTATAGAGCACAGACATTGAGAAGTGAAAGCGATAAAAAGGATATTTCGGACGCGTCGCGTAATTCGCGAGTGCGCTTGTTGATAGTGAAAAATAAGAATGAACTATCTCGAACGCGGTTTTTCACCGCGACGAGATGAGGTCTTTTTCGTTTTCCGACGATTAATCGCCGAGCGGAATGAGATTACGAAAAGAAAAGTCGAAAAAAAAAAACTGATGGTGTTTCCCCATGACTCGTGCGACTCGTGTAAATTCATGAATCGTTCGCGTCACTCTCGGACAAAAGATCCGATAAGCCGATATTTTCACGCGGATCGTTGTCGAGGAAACGAAAGAGCGGAAGAAATGATTAGAGCGCGATCGACGCGAGAGTCGGGTTGAACAAAGAACTGCGATATTCGTCCCGCGGAAAATAACACCGCGATCCCCGTTGCGTCGGAAACGAAAGAACCGACGGAGAGAAAGAGGGAACGAAGGAGTCGTGAAACGTCGTTTTTCGTACCGATTAATTCAACGTCTTTTTCATTCCGCCACCCGGGTGTTTCGGTACCTCGTGAGAAACATATAATATACGGTACACGCGTTCGAATTTTTCGTCCTGGGCAACCCTCGAGACGAATATCTCTCTCGTTTCTCCCGCAATCAGATAGAACGAAAAGTAGCGTTTTCAATCAACATTGACTATGCTCCGAGAAATTTATACTAAACAAAAAAAATTGCAAAAAAAAAAATAGATAAACGAACCGTTAATCTCGATGTATAAAAATTGATTATTTCATCTCTTCCTTGCATCGTCAAAGTCACGATCGTTATATACCTTTGAAGCACCAGAACGCTCAATGAAGATCCTCCGTCTTTTCCTCATACTTATCGATCTTAAAATCGTATCCTCCACAATCGTGAAAGAGCAATTGGGATTCTAGTATCCTCGAGAGAGATTTCACTCGTTACGTAGATTTTTTTTCATCTCCTCTTTCTCGCATCAATACCCCTCCTCCTCCCTCTCCCTCTCTCTCTTTCTCTATTTCTCTCGTTGTCCACACTCCCACCCGCTTTTCCTTCACATTCCTGTGGACAAGGAGAAAAAAAATAACTAACGTTCCTCTCGTCTGGTGTACCGCGGCAGCTACTGATTATGGGGCAGTATAATCGTCTGTTGAGCACCGGGTGGTGGCTGAGGCGGCAGATACTGCATGTGCTGAGGTGGTATCGGTATGTGCGGCGGTATTATCGGGCACATAATCGGATAACTCGGGGCGTGCCCCTGCGGCGGCGGCTGAGGATACGACTGTTGCGGGGTACCCGGTGGATTGTAAGCCCCGGGCGTGTGCTGCTGATTTTGATTCGCCGGCGATGGTGCCTGGCTCGGTTGCTGCTGCCCGACGTGAGGATGCGGATGTCCGTGTGGTCCCATGTACTGTATACCAGGATTCTGCGGACCCGGCGACTCGTGATGATGATGATACGGCGATGCCATATGCGGGGGTGGCGGTGGCGCCTGTACCATTCGTACCATTTGCTGATACGCCGGTTGTCCCGGATAAGGCACCTGAAACGGTGGATGCAACGGCGCCGGCGCGAGCAACGGCTGTCCCGTTGCGGCTGCGACTTGCATCTGCGAAGCTATGTCGGGCGCTCGGTGTTGCATCATTGGCACTGGAACAACCGCGATTCGTTCTACATTAAGTTGCCCGTTCGTGAATAATCAACGAGCGGTGTGTAACGAGGATGAAAGAATCGCGGTATCGAATGTCACGCCGGACTGTTTTTACTTTCGGTGAAAAGTATCGCAACGGCCTTTTTCAAACTCCTTAAGGCCATGGGGGATAACCCCTCCCCTATCAAAATTTAGAAAGATTCTCAGGCAAAATCTATAAATCGGATCGATTTGAAATTTTTTGTGAGTATTTAGTGACACAGCACGGAAGGAATGACGATTTCGCAATTTCGAAATTTTGCAAAAAAATTTTTTTGTAGAGTGAAATAATTTTCAAAATTTCGAAATTCTAAAATCGTCAGTCCCTCCGGGCTATATCACTGAATACCTACAACAAATTTCAAACCGATCCTATTTATAGGTTTTGCCTGAGAATCTTTCTAAGCTTCGATTTACGGATGTAACACATCGCCTTAAGGAGCACGTTTTTGTACCCAACGGATCCTCACGAAGATTGGTACGAGGGGGTTTTTGAGGTCGCTCATCGCGAGTCTATCGTCGGATTAACAAGATTCAAAATGGCGGATTCGATACGGCGCCCCGTACTCCACATTGGTTTCGCCATTTTGAATTTCAAAAAATCCGATCGCGGATTTGAGATCAGGAAAATTCAACGATCTTCCGGGTTTTCGTACGCCGTATTGGATCCGCTATTTTGTATTTTGGAAATCTCGTGACTGACCCCCGAGAACCTTCGTGTACCTTCAGTAATTAATTTTTTCAAAAAAGAAGTACCGTTTTTCAGAATTTTTTCATTTGTATAAACATACTAAGAATACATCAAAAACATCTAAACAATTTGAACACAAACTTTGACAAATTAAGATCATAAAATTACAAGAAAAAAACTTTAAAATCGCAAAAACGTGTTTTAAAAAAGATGGCATCGTGGAATTCCTTTATGCTGCAAAAGGCTCAACCCATGAAGACGAGATTGATGTGAGTCGGGTGACGTCTCTTTTAATCGAGATTAGACATGTTTTGCATGCTAGCTGAGATGTAATCGTTTCTTCGATTTTTACGTTCAGGTTTCATTGAAGATAGTACGGGGACGTTCAAGTTATAAAAAAGCCTCGTTCTTTAATATGATATAGTCAAGGCAACGAAGACGACTCTTGCGAAATTTCAAAAGGTGTCATCGGATAGATGAAATAATTCATGTATTTGACATCCGCGCTAATAGGCCTTTCAGTCAAGAGCATGTAACTTTTGCAAGTAGGGCTGTTCCGTGAGGAACGCCTAAAATGCTTAGAAAATGGTGGAGATCGTGTACTTTCGACAAAAATCAGCTTCATGGGACGTTTTCAACGGAAATCAACGATTTAGTTCATCAATTTTTTTTCGTACGTGGATTTATTCTGCTCTCGCAAAACATAGTCCAAGTCAAATCCGTGGCTGTTTAGACACGTTTCGTGTCAAAAAATTGCACACATGATCGTGCATTAGACTGGCAAAATCATCTTTTTCCCAGAAAATCATCAAGTTCAATTTGTACCCACTTCCCGACGTCCGAATGATTTGGAGTTTTGCACAAGGAACCATTAACCAGTACAATAATTACCGAAAAAATGTCAGAAAGATAAATTGAAAAAAGATCAAAAACCTATCATTTTAGGTTCATTGTACGAATCAAGACTCGAATCGCTCATAATTGATATCCTCAATTTGTTTCAAACTCAAAAAGTTGTAGCGTACAAAATCTAAAAAAAAAACACTTTTTCATAGCAATGTGAATCAGAAGTAAAAGTGACTCAATTTTGGAATGAACTGAAAATAAAAAGAATACAATCGTTGACCAACAATTAACTTTGATGTAAAAAAGCGTGGCGTGCTCGATATGAATCATGATAGAAATGCAAAAAAGTACTGTGCGCTTTTCTTCACATCAAAGTCCACGTTTGGTCGATAATTTTATTTTTGTTATTCTCAGTTCATTAGGCGAATTAAGTTATTTTCATCCTCTAGTACTCGCTGTTATAAAGACGTATTTCTTTTAGTTTTTTATCACCATAATTTCTCGAACTAATTATTTTTATAACCAAAAATATCACATCCGGCTGTTGTTCGATCAAAAAAAAAAACATGGACCATCTCTCGACTAGGCGCGATGCCAATTCTCCCTTAAAGATGTTGACACAGAAGGTACATTGATTGCCGATAACAACAATATCGAAAAGTTGTCAACAAACTGTGTAAAAAAAATCGGAGAACCTCAGAGACCAGTTTTCTTTTCGTGCGAAACGAATTCATTCGGTCCTACGCACACACTGGAGGAAATTTCAAGACGGTGGAAAAAAATGCATGTGTACCAGAAAAAATGAATCAATTTATTTCATACGCTAAGGACATCGAATATTGCTTTTTAGTTTTGTTGATAACTTTTCGATTTTGTCATTATCTAACATCAATGTTTCGGTACGTGTATATGATTATTTTTTTTTAGATTTTTACGTCGCTAAGGAAAAAATCGCCGAGAGTACAACGTTCGGTAAAACTTTGTTCCAAAAATGACCGAAAGATGAAAGAAGATTTACGAACCGCAAGGCGTTTTGTGAGAGAAAGTCCATATTTCTATTTTTATATATTTATGAATGAATGAATGAATAATTGTAATAACGGTCGACGGATTTCTACGATACCTAGATACTGACCCTTCCGGAGCCTGGTCATCGGTTGGGCCTGTGGTTGTGAGAAATGTCCCGGTGGCTGATTCGTCATCACGTACGCCGGCATAACGACGGTTGTTGGCATCGCAGCGGTAGAGTACTGCGGTGTCTGCGGCGTGTGAGGCCTGCTCGGCGTCGGCGTGCTGGGCGAACGCTGAAGAAAAACAAAAAAAAATAAAAAACAAATCGACACAAACTCGGACAGAGGAAGTTTCTTTCAGACAAGTCCGTTTGATATATCGCATGTGCTTTTTCTCCGGTTGAAGAAAATCAGCCATCAGATAAAAACTCACATCATGGCGCTCTACTCGTGCAACTTGAGACAAAAACCTTGATCGTCGTTGAAAAGAAGACTACGTAAAACCATAAAGTAACATGGCAATTTCTACTAACCGGAGTAAAGCTTTTGGCGTTCGGATTGAATTCCTTAGCGTTCGGATTGAGCGTTGATTTTTTAAAGGCAGTGGCGACCTTTTCGACCACGGGTTCAACCACCGGTGTTTGCGCCATTGGTGGTGATGTTTGTTGTTGCTGCTGCTGCTGCTGCTGCTGCATCTGCTGAGAAGGACTGGACGTTCTGAGCGGAACGGGTCCCGGAGGCGGTTTACTCGTCACCGGAGCTTCCTCTGGAATCTGTTGATGCTGTTGCTGATGCTGCGTCTGATGTTGCGGCTGTTGCTGCTGTTGCGGTTGCTGATGCTGAGGTGTCGATGGATGCTGCTGGTGAACTTGCCTGTGATGAGACAGGGCGATCTGCGGGGGAGATTGAGATTCCTGATGATGCTGTTGCTGCGGGGGGGATTGCTGTTGTTGCTGCTGCTGCTGCTGCTGTTGTTGTTGCTGTTGTTGCAACTGTTGCTGCTGCTGCTTGCGAGGATGAGGTGCGGAATCTTGAGCCGTCGTTGTATCCGTTAATTTGAAATCCGACGAGAACTGCCTGAGGTCCGAGTGCTGGTCCTCTCTTCCGCGTTGCCCCGGTATTTTTCTGTGCTCTTGTTTCGCTGGAATAATCTCACAACGCGATCCATCGACGGAATTTTGCTGCTGCAACGGCACGTGCGACGTGTGCGACGATTGTTGCAATTGCTGCTGCTGCTGAGGCTGCTGCTGATGCGCGGTGGCCACGCTCGCTTGAGAAAACGGTGCTGGTGGCGTTTTGTCCGCTTGATAAGCCTGCTGCCTCCCGGGCCGCTCGCGCTTGTCCATATTGACTTTGCTCGGCGCTGGCGATTGTTGCTGAGGCTGCTGTTGCTGGCTCTGTTGCTGCTGGGACTGCTGTTGCTGGGGTGGAAAAGATACTTGGGGTATCGCGCCCGCAATCTGCTGACCCTGAGTCTGGACCTGCTGCAGTACTGAGAGAGAATAAAACGGAACGGTTAATTGAGTGAAACGGTTGAATAAAATTTCGACTGTCGATGTTTTTACGGTGTACGGATATTTCTTGAACCCTTAGAAGCATACATTTTTTAAATGATCGTATGAGGGTGGACATTCTCACTCGGGGGTTTTTGGGGTCGTTTATTACAAATACGAAGTTGAATTTCCGAAATTCAAGATGGCGGATCCAATATAGCCGACGCCAAAACGAAATTCTACGAGAATATTGATGAAAATTTTTACTCGGGGGTTTTAGGGGTTGCTTCTTACGAATCCGAAGTTGGATTTTCGAAATTCAAAATGGCGGATCCAATATGGCCGACGCCGAAACAAAATTTTTATTCAAAAATTTTCAGCGATATTCTCGAAAAACTTTGGATTTGTAAGCAGCGACCCCAAAAACTCAAAAATAAAAATTTTCATCGATATCCTAGTAGAATTACGTTTTGGCGGCGGCCATATTGGATCCGCCATCTTGAATTTTGAAACTCTGACTTCGGAATCGTAATCAGCGACCCCAAAAACCCCTGTATACCAAATTTCAAGGTCTTTCCTTTGATAGATTCTTCAATAATGAATTCTTTCTAAAAAAATGTCATTTTTTTCAGTTTGTTTGTTTATAAATCCTATATTATAAACAATCGTGCCAATTAGACTGTATTGTTACGTTCTTTCATCCCTTTGGTAACTTGAAAGTGCAAAAAACCGTACCGGAATAAGTTCAAAAGTGAATAAATAAGGAAAGTTCAAGAAAATCGAGGTGGTAACGTGGGTTACCACCTTCTAAGCTTCTAAGGGTTCAAAAAGATGGAGAAAAAGCGAAGAGAGACGATCGAAAGGTAATATTTTACCGCTTTGCGGGACACAGAACGGTAAAAATTCATGACATATACGGTGAACTGTGAAACTTTTGAATACGGATGCGACACAATGTTTTGCGTTCTTGGTACGCAATATTATTTTCATACGTATACTTTGTATCCCCAAATCGGACTTTGTTGCGACTCGATTAGCGTAATTTCGGTACTTCCGGAAGATTTTTATATAGCCGCGATGGTTCAACTTTCATAAATCGTTAAAAGCGTTTGAAAAAGTCGGTTGGGTGGATTTTCAACGAAAACAATTGTAAACTCACGTGGAATAGGTGCACCCGGCGGAGGTTGAGTCGTGGACGGTGGTACGAAAGGTGGCGGTGTGTTATAAGTTACGACAACACCACTTGGTGGCATAGCCATTCCTAAGGTTCCCGGATGCTGCACGGGAGGATGAACCGGCGGACCACCAACTGGAATGTTGCTCGTCTGTTGATTCACGTTAACTGTAGACGGTGATTGATTAAAGACATTTTTTCCACTTGTGCCTGGTCCCGGCGAAGGCGGCGGCGGTGTGGAGCGTGTCAGTTTGCCCACGTTTGTATCTTTTCTCTTGGCTGGTGGTAAATACTTTCCTTCGTGTGGTCTGATCTGTATGTATGTACGTGTGTAAGAAATAGTCGAAGAATAGTCGATTTACGAGATTGCAAGAAAAAAGAAGCACTTTTTCAAACGATTGAGCGTTTTTCTTTGCAAATTTTCCGGCGTTATCAATCCGACAAAACCAAAGTAGAATGAGGATTTTGAGGATATAGCGATGGTGTCAAAGTCTTTCATAGGACACAGGAGGTACCAAGCACATTAATTTCAGATTATAAGAATATCAAAAAGCAATTAACAAATTGTTTGTGATAAAAGAATGCGAATCATATTAAAGAAGTTATGTTCCTTCCGTATAACATTATCTCGACCTTTTTTTTTAAAGAGACCTCTTTATCGTTTTGAAATCGAGGTTATTTGAACTCCTTAAACACGGTCGTTTGTTCAAATGAGCAGAAGTTTCTTCCCGATAATAAGTCATTTTCGCGTATTAGAATTGTTAATATTTTGCAATCTTTAAATTTGCAGAAATACCTCGAAAATAATCAAATTAATGGATTCAATTGATGTGGCAAGAAAATAAAATTCCCCAAATTTTCGCAGTTTGAAAAAAAATATTTCGTCCCTTTTTACCTACGAAATTTTTAGAACCTACGGATTCTTTTTTTTTTTGAGAAATTGGTGCTCTCCGCGACGGTTTGATTAGAAAAGAATTGAGATGCGAAAAAATACAGGAATATGCTCGAATACACGTTCCCCATGTGAATCAAGCGGAAAAATTCGCTCCTAAGAAGCCAGCGCTGTTTTGAAGACTCGGTGGCAGCCTTTTGAGAGAATTTTTTCGAGGGACAAATCCGACATTTTCTAAATTCAAAATTAGATGGCGAAAATTTCGATTTTTGCTCAACCACTTCAACAGACATAGTCTTGAGATATTTCGAAACAATCGAATCCAAGGATTTTATTTGGGATTTCCATGATTTTTCAATGGCAAGGCAAAAAATTATTGAAATTACCACAGCGGCGAATCGTTCTTCCTCATCGCCGTTCTCCAATTCCAAACGAACTTTGTGATTCGGCTGTGATTCAATTTCGTTCGCGATTTGCGCTGCTTTTTGCTCCTGATCCTTGTAATCCTTGGTATCCTTACGCTGTAATTGTAGCGTGTAATCTACCAGTAGAGGATCGAACGTTGACGTAACCCCGAACATTTGCTCGTTCGTTCTGAACATGTCGATTACGTCCCAGCCATTCTGTATGATTAACAAATCCTTTATATTTCCGGTCGGAGATGAAATAAGAAGCTTCGCCGCTTTGTCATCGACGGCTCACAATTTTGCGACACAATCAATGACTCTCGATTGCAACGCTGGATGACAATTTCCCACGGTATTTAAATAAAATATGAGATTTTTTCAATATCGTGGCTATACGTTTGGCTGTTTTCCGGAAGAAAATGATGGATAACGTTTACGATATCGTAAATCGTAAATTTGGCACGTACGCAATTATCGGGAATAATAAATTTTCCGAAAATTGACGAAAATGTTTTTTCAACGGTTCTGTCAGCTGGTAGACATCGCCGTTGATGACGAGCAATAACGGGAGATTGCGGTTCTTCGTTTAAAATTTCGTTATGGATAGAGAAAACTGCCGGAAATAGCTAAAATTCGATTTTTCGTCATTTCATCGATATTTTCATGATTTTTTCCAGTCATTCGCTGCTGATGTGGATGATGCTTCATCGAAGGAGCCTGTAATCGTTCATCAAAGAATATCCCACACACACCAGTGTGTTCGCTGTTTTTGTGTTGATGAAACCATTTTTGATAAATACTTTCAGGCTCCTTCGGTGAAATATCTGTTTTTTTTTTCAAAAGCGCTATTTTGAGTAATTATCGCTGAATTGAATGACAATTTTTTTTTGGACACAGGTTAATATGAAAAAAAATGGTCAATTTTCTTACAGAAGCATCAGGGTTTTCTAAGTCGAATTCATCGCCGTTCATAGATATTGGTGGAACCCAAGGTTCGAGCTCTTTTTCACCGACTAATCCGTTGAATTTACTAATGGCTGTGTCAGTTTGGAAAGTATCTTTTATAGCGTAATCAAGATCAACGTCCTTTGCGGACATTGTTATTATATCCTGAGCCTTGAATATAAGCTTGTCGACTACGCTCTCCACCGTTATCTTTCCTGTACCATCAACGCGATGCGCCATTTCCAGGACGACGTCGAACTGACTGGAAAATGTGCGAAATATTCCCTCGTACAACGAACCATTTTGCGTTTGTATCTGATGAAGAAAAAATAAAAGAAATAAAAAATACATTCACAAAAAGCATGTTGCGAGTGATTCGGGCCTGAAAATTTTGCACGAATATGACATTATCGGAGTGTCAAATCATTCCGGAAGGAAGATATCAACGTTGGCGTTGACAACGAAATTTTTTGTTATCGAACGAGGATCGGAGGCAACTTTTGCTTCTAGTCGCAAAAACGGTTATTGACGATAGTCTGCACCGTAATCACAAGGTCGGTACACGGGAAATTATTTTGAAAAATGTCGCTAAAGTTCTTATCGTTCAATCGCAACGACACAGTTATATTTCTTCATTGCCGAATATTGCGCAACATTTGTGTCGCATATTTTTGCAACTGTGGATTTCGCAATAATTACTTATACGGAAAATTATTCGGAGGAAGAATTCGAAACGAATGACACGAAAAAATGAGTATTTTCGTCATGTTTAACACACGCGAGCGTTTTCATTGACTAAATTCCATTATTGTGATTTGTCTTTTGCTTGCTGCTGCAGAAAACATGGACAAATTGTTTATCTTTATTCTACACTGGAATGCTACAAAATTTGTAGATTCTTCGTCATATCAAATTTCTTTGGATCTTATTCGTGAAAGTGTTTTCATTGACAATTGAATTTGATGGAATAAGAATTTAAAAAAAGATCCAAGTGTTCAGACGCTTCCGGGTTGTTTATCAGAATATTATTTCGGAAGATTTCAACAATGAAATCGAAAAAAATGTACCGTTATCGTTACCGAATTGTTTCAAAATTCAATTGATTTGTCAGTGTTTTCACGGATGCCTTTATACAGTACAAATGTGATTGTGTCAATGAGCATGTTATTCAATATTGTTCATAATTTTTTGAGTCGATCGCATTAAAATATGTTCAACTTTTCATCATCCGGATACAACCATAAATTATTCTTTATTTTCTTCAATTTTTATTACAACGCATTTCAGGGTAATTTGAAATCTGCAAATGTGAAAACAGGCATTTCCGACGTTTTCAGGCTTTGGTGTAAAGTGCACAGGTAACGTGAAGTGAAATGAGATAGAATCATTGAGATACTTTGTCACAACTTTTCGTATTTTGTCATTAATTTGTATCCACGATTCGTGTGAAATCTACAATTGCAAAAATATCAACGAGCGCAATGTTCGGTGCTGATAATAAAAATCTTTGTAATGACAATTTTGCTGATTTTCACCGCACGTTCGTTCGCGTCAATAATCATGTCATATTTGGGGCGGTTCATCGTTTGTTTCATTACCTGAACTATGTTGCCGACATGACTGGTAATGGCGTGCATAAAGTGAGCGTTGTTATAAACTCCTTTTGCAACGACGCATCGCTCTTGAGGACCCCGTGCCTGCGGGGATCTGGGAAAACGTAATAGAATGGCAAATTAGTCGAGCGAAAATTTCAAACATTTTTGTTGTTTCTCATCCGGTCTTGACCATGGAAGATTTTTCTATCGACGACTCTCATACGGATATTAAAACTCATTGCGGCTGCTAATGCGGTTTTTGCGCAAAAACGACGTACATGGCCCAATTTTGTGAATCATCGGGCAGAAGAAAAAAACATACGAGCGAACCGCAGCTGGACGTGGCCGACGAAAACTTCTTACCTAGTGGGGTTCGAGCGGTTCTTCTTTTTGCTGTTCATCCTGCTAGTCGACGTTTCGTCGCCGGTTCGCGGAAATTTTTCGCCTTGTCTCTGGCCTCCTTCCCGTTTCCTAGTGGGGACCGGAATTTTGACTAATTTACCGGTAACTCTTTGACGCCGAAAAAAAAACACGCTTGTTTTGCGTATGTATATATAAATAAGTATATATGTATATATATATAAATGTGTTTAATTTATATATATATATATATATATATGTATGTTTTTGTGATATCTGTGTAAGATAGGGTCTCTTTGGAGGAAAAACGCTCTCCTGTATTATATTTTTCCGAAAGAAATTCCCAACGGCCGAAGGAAACGGAATTAGCGTCCGAGTTTTCCGTGATCGCCGCTTTTGAAATTTCGCGCGATTTTTTTTCCCCTCTCGGCTACGAGTGGCAGAGGAGAAAACGGTACGCACGCACAACACTCATATATGCACACGACAAATGAAGGTGTTTCTTTTCGTTTTTTGTTAACGCGAAAGCTCGCTTTTCATCCGTTCGAAGGTTGACTTTTTTCCTCAACACTTTTTTAGGTTATGGATGATGAAACCATCGAAGAGACGAAAAAAAAATAACAGAGACCTTTGATCATCGAGCAAAACGGGATGCGAGGAGACACGATTTAACGGGACGTTAGGCACGAATGTAAAATCGCACGCGCGTTCCAACGTATTTACGGGACTTTTACCCTTGTTCCTTTATTTAGAGTCTCTCTGTGTTTTAAGGCGGAAAGTCTGACACAAGATGCACGTCTCTCGGGGCTAGTAACCGAGCAGGTGTTGGATAGAAACGGAACGCCGCCAAGTTTTTTCCTATCCACAGGATAGACTTCACTTCGCGGACACGAGAATTTCGTGTCGTGTATGTGACGTAACGCGTACGAGAGCGCACTCTCTCCCTGAACACCCTTCACTCTCTCGGGGGGATATACAAGCGTCGACGTTGTGCGAGAAGGGGAAATCGCGAAGAGTAGATGGCGCAGGGGGAGCGCGGGCATTCGGGAAAATAATCTTGGCGTCCTTTTTTTTTAACTTATTGAGGCCTCGTTGACGGTATGATATATTTCTGAGATGTATATACAAATGCATCATTTACGTAGTATAACGTCACACAGGCACGACGCGCTTTATGTTTTTTCTATAGCGACAATCGCGTTGAAAATTGACACTAATATCAACATGTGGTAACAAAAGAGTATCTAATATTTATATTATTAATATATAAATATAAATATATATTTACGGATGTTTATATATATATGTATACATACAGATATATATTTGTACAATCGCTTATCGATAAGTTATAGAAAACCGGGAACCAAGTTTTCCGATCGGCGCGATCCCAGTGTGACTTTTACTCTCTTTGTGTGAGTGCGTGTGGTATACGTGTGCTCTCTCTATTGCGCCGCGCCATCCTGGCAGAAAGCACAACTGAGTGTTGCGTGGCACGCGCGCGCGCCCGCGGTGTGTACGCACAGGTGCAGCGTGCGTGGCTTGCATACCGACCGTCGGTAAGTCAGACACAATATAAAATATAATATGAGGTGCGTTCAGAGCAATTCGGTGTGTCTTTCGCGTTTTTCTTTTCTCAATACCCCCTCAATATAGTATAATAATAATAACGTTCAGTATCAGAAGTAACACTAGCATTGCTCTGTAGTATGCATTGCTATGTACAGATAAGAAGATAATAGAAACTTTTGTAAGAAATTGAATGCCGAGTTTGGAGGTGTAATTCTTCGATTTCGTAGATTGCTGAACGCATCCCAATTGATTCGTCATCAATTTTGCATGGTAAATAACGGACACTTACGGAACATTGGTCAAATAACCGAAATCGTAATAACCATCATATGTCCTATAATTACGTTTATTTACATACAAAATTCGAGTACAAAAAAGACAGAATGAAATATAGAAAATGAATGAAAAATGGTTTACAGCACAATTTTTCGAAACTTTTTTTGACGAAACAGAGCTAAAAGAGACAATGCCGACAATTCTGTCGGTATTTTGAAATTGGAAACTATTCGTCATTCCTCGTATACATAAAGGTTTCTCATTACCTGTGAAACATTTCCGATCGATTTAACGAGCGGTTTCGTTTATACAGTCTTGAAGAAAATTGGAAAAAAGGGATTTCCGATTCAAGAGAAAAAGAGAAAGGAAAGAGAAAGACCGACAAAATATTTGAAAAAATCTGAGTGAATTGAAAGAAAATGAACGAATTAATTTAGTATGAAAAAAAAAGAAGTTTACAGTTTTCTTTCAGACTTTTTTTTTAACAATTTGTTACTGACTTTATAATATTGTTATTATTGAAAATTACCGTACTCAGTATCTTGCGTACGATTGATTTTTTTTAGATTTTTGTAGCGTTGCTAAGTACACGAAATTCTCATTCTACATCGGTTTTGTCGAGACTATGGGATGAGACTATGTATGTTGAGACATACATCCTCGACGATAATCGATATTTTTTATTTATCTTTGTTATATTTAAAAGTTTGAACGACCACGTCTTATACCGTCCGAATCGTCAACGCTGTAAGCTGCGAGTATCTTTCGCATGACGGTTTTAACTCTGTCGGTAATAAAGCTATCAACTTGTCCGAGCACATTGACCAATTGGATCATTTTTTCGAAATGACGATTTATCTTGTCGGTTTTTTCGGTTTCAAAGTTTTCCATTCCTGCTGACGAAAACGATGAGTCATTTGACGAATTTAGCAGCATTGACGGCAGCTGAAAAACCTCCTTTGTTTTCGCTGCCCCGTCGTCCTTTTTATCCTCAGTCGATTCCATTGACGCTAATGACGTGATTGCCTTAAACGATTTTACTATTTTCAGTCCGGGTGTCATTATAAATGAATCAATGAGCGTAGCTCGTTGTTATTGACTTATTTATCTGTAACTCGCGTCAAAAATAAAATGGATGGAAAACTCCGAAGTCTATACCACCATCACAGAAGAATAAAATACAACGAAAATCATTAATTCGTCAAAAGTATCGACCGTCACAACGCGTTGGGAAAATTCGCACGTGTATTCCAAAGAAATCGCGCATTAATATTCCGATGACAATTTCACTTTTATTACACGATTAATGAAGACTGAAAGCGGAAAAAAAAACTATTTTTCAGTGCTGACGATCGTTCCCGCAAAATTCCCTATTAAATTATATTAAAAAATTCACCGAATAATTTCGTCGAGCAAATTTTTTTCATATTTTTTTTTTTTTACGATGGACATTCAGGAAATTTTGCGCGGTAATTCGACATTACCGTAAAACACCGAATGAAGTTAATTTGAAACAAAATTCACCGAATAATTTCGTCGATCGAATTTTTTTACACAAAGTTATTTCAACGCTTCTAATTTTTCCTCATTGTTTATATATGTTAATTATTCGCCCAATTAGTATATTTTTTTTTTTTTCATTTTCTATACGCACCATAACGACGACCACGTGAAACAGAACGGTTTTAAAACGTGGTGAATGAGCCATCGCGTAGAGCAATATTCGATGATTATTTCTGCGAAAAAAAAATGAAATAAAAAATGAAAAATCGAGCAACGATGCTCGAAATACGTTGTAAGAACAGACCTTGCGTACCTTGGTTGTTCTTTTGACGGTTGAATAGAAATTAAAATCGATTCACGATCCTCGCTGCTTCCAACGCGGAGTTAATTTTGCTGAATTCAAATGTACTATATTTGACAGGAATTTGCGTCGACCTCGATTCGAATCTGCTGACAGGCGTCGTTTTTCAATCGTCATTTTTTTTGGATGATCGTTTTATGACGATTGTGTAATTTTAACGAGGGTGACTTTACGGATTCAGGATGATCGCGATCGCGCTAATTCGCGACATTTTTTTTTGTACAGAGCAACTCTCCTCGTGTGACATTTCAAGCGGTACAATTCGTCCTCTCGTTTTTTCGTAATCATCGATCGACCGTCGCCTCTCTCACTGACAGGTAGATAATGATGTCTTCTCTGAAAGATTCATACGAATTTACCGTAATTTCACTCGCTACGTCAAAACATATATTCAGCATGTGGTGACGTTTTTTTTCACGAATTTACGATTTTTTTTTTCTCAAATTTGCAGTATTTTTCATCCGTTCGGTTATTATTAATTTTTTTTTTGCGTTTGATTGCCTCGATATTCACGCAGACCTCATTTTTCCACGAGAATTTTTGAACATTCTTGCGCGTGAAATTTTGATTTATTCATATAAAAAAAAAAGACTTGAATGCAAGCGAGCAGTAATGACACAAAAAGGGAATAAATGATAATGTACAACACAAACAAACATTCGAACCTGCATCCTCGGCGGGTGATACCTGAGAATCTCGTGATTAAATCCATCAATCTTTTCGACCATCATCAAATTGAAAATGAGGAAAAAAATGAGAAAATGTCCATTTTTCGAACCGAAAATAATCGCACGCGACATATCGAAGAGAAAATCCGCGAATATGAAGTTCCCGCCGAGACCGTTACCACGATATTGTTCACAGCATATTATTTCAGACCGGGAAGTAAATTCACACTGCTTATACGGATTTTGATGAAAAAAAAAATCATCCGACGCTTAACGTAAATATATTTTGTAAAACACGCGAGTTTCGCAAATAGGAAGCCGGACAGAAATTTTCGAACGCGTCGAGATACATGGGCAATTACGAAGAAATCGATCAGTCGATCGTAAGTTGTCGGCAACGACACACTTTTTCAGTAAAATTCGAAAATGAACATTTCTCGGACTAAAATTATTCTCCTGCTCTTGGCTCTTCTTTCGTCCAAAAAAATGGTAATTGACTGGACTACTTTCACCGTTGTGTTAATCGTATAGAAAAAAAAATGTTTTTTTTGTTTGGTTTCGATAAAATCCGTTTCTCTTCGTTAATATTTTTTTTCCTGCGATACAGTGCGTCCCGATTTTTTCCCACCGTGGTTTCTCGAACAAAAACCCTCAAAAACGACCAAAAGCAAGCACGAAAGCTGTACCCATTTTCCTACGTAATTAGAGTAACGTGGAGGCGCGAATATTGGGAAAAAAGGGCAAAAAACAAGGTGGGAAAAAATCGGTGTACCGTATGCCGTTCGAGACCTCGTATAATTAAATTTGATTTCGAAGGATGTTGATGCAGCGCCCCACCGAAGATGTCATTCGTCGGAAACACACTGTTGTCAGCATTGTTATAATCTTTGGAGTGATTTTGCCGGAAAAGCTCTTGAAACCGCCGTCGAATGGGCAACTTGGCTATCCAATTTGCTTCCTCCTGTGCACACTACGGAGTACAGAAAATCCCACGGTTGCCACAGGAACAGATTAAAAAAATCATGTTGCCACGATCGATCTTGCCAAGATTTCGATTGGTAATTAACATGGCATACACACGCGTGTTCACACTTTTGTTAATAAACATTTTATTCAAAGCCTCGACGTGCTTCATTGCCGTTAAATGTCGTTTCATTCGTCGCCCTTCATTCGGTGTATATTTTTTATCAAAAATTTTTCTTTCAGTGAAAATCTCCTCAAAACGGCCAATGGCATTTTCATGATTCTCGTTGCATTTCGAAAAACTCAGTCATCCGACGTTTCGTCGATTTTTACGACGATAAAAATAGGACATGCAACCGATTTATTTTTTATATAATTACAAGAGGAAATTATTATTATTCAATGCTCGATTTCCATTGTTTTTCGAACCAATTTAGCTCGTGACGAACAGCATTTTTCTGATCATTTTTCAACGTCAGAAAGACACTCGACAGACACGCGTGCCGGCGGATATTTCTTCGATAATCAATTTTCATTTCTAAACAGAGCGTGTTTGCCGAAAATTTCGCATTTTTCTATTTTTTCACGTTTCCGGCTCAAACCTTGCTCGCATGCTCCGAAATAAGTATGCCAGAATTTGAGATGAAAATCAAAATTTGATGTAATACACAGTCCGAGCAACGTTCGAACGAAGTATAAAAAGGGAATACTAATAACAATAATAATAATAGCAATAATAAAAGTGTAATACGTGAATAACGATATTTTTTTGAAATTTTATTTTGTCACTTTGTACATTTGTAATATCAAGACCGCTCGAGTGCACATGCAATTAATCGCACGTATAAATTTCTGCGAAATCGCGAACGACGTGTGTTTGAATTCCTCGCGAAATGCGCCAACTCAGCCTCGTATAATTGCAGAACAAATGAAGGAAGCAAACAGAATTTACGCAACTTCTCTCGTAACACACACAAACACACACAAAAGCGAGAATATTATGTCTGTATCGTCGTTGATGTTTTTTTTTATCAAGCCGCCGGAGCAGCAGCTCCGGCCTGTTTTTGAAGCTGGGCGTTTAGGTTTTGCGTTGCTTGAACAGCGATGTCGACCGCCTGTTTCGTAAATTTGGCAATGTCTTCCTGGGCCTTTGACGAATTTTGCTTAATCGCCTTGGCAGCTTTGTCGGACTCGCTGACGAGAACGCCCACGCCTTCGTTGAATTTTGCCTGCAGCTGAGCAGCTTGTTCCTTCGCTTCGGGAATTTGAGCATTGATGTCTTCAACCGCCTTGCTCAGTTTGCCCTTTATGTCGGTCCAGAGTTGCTCCAATTCCGGGCTTTTGGCCTTGATCTGAGATCGAAGGGAAAAATAAACCATATGGAATTAAAAACGTTTTTCCGAAAACGCCCTTCTGTTCGTTGTTCATTCGGGGGAAAAATTCGGAAAATTTCAAAACTTGTTTTCTGTAAGAAAAACACGAAATTCGAAAGATTCCCAAGGGGATTTTGGGGGAATCCTCTTTGATGGTTTGTTTTTTTTCGAAAAAACTACTTTTCGAGAAAAATATGCTACAACCCGCAAGATTCCGTGGTCCGTTATGCTCCTCGGGGGAAGAAAAAGACTTCTTTTTGACAAAAATTACAAGATCCACGAGATTTCGCGTTTTCATGCGCACTTCTGCAAAAAATGCCGAAAATATCAGTTCTGACAATTGACATTTTTACGCTTTTTTGACAGCTACATTTGGAGGTTTTTTTTTACGGCAAAGTTTTTTATAACAAGAACGTAAAAACCCACGAGAATTCGCCGTTTCAGTCGTTGTATTCTCAAGGAGAATAATATCGCGATTTTCAGTTTTCCCAGTCGACGGATATATTCCCGAAGGAAAGTACGAAAGATCGCAAGATTCCGCCTTTTTCTTCGTTGTGCTTTTATCGAAAAAAATGCAGAAAATTGTCGTTTCCTCTTTTTTTAGGGAGAGACAGGCGGATGAACAGATTCCGGACGGATGACGGACAGATTCTGTGATCCGTTATGTTCCTCGGGGGAAGAAAAAGACTTCTTTTTGACAAAAATTACAAGATCCACGAGATTTCGCGTTTTCATGCGCACTTCTGCAAAAAATGTCGAAAATATCAGTTCTGACAATTGACATTTTTACGCTTTTTTGACAGCTACATTTGGAGGTTCTTTTTTACGGCAAAGTTTTTTATAACAAGAACGTAAAAACCCACGAGAATTCGCCGTTTCAGTCGTTGTATTCTCAAGGAGAATAATATCGCGATTTTCAGTTTTCCCAGTCGACGGATATATTCCCGAAGGAAAGTACGAAAGATCGCAAGATTCCGTTTTTTTCTTCGTTGTGCTTTTATCGAAAAAAATGCAGAAAATTGTCGTTTCCTCTTTTTTTAGGGAGAGACAGGCGGATGAACAGATTCCGGACGGATGACGGACAGATTCTGTGATCCGTTATGTTCCTCGGGGGAAGAAAAAGACTTCTTTTTGACAAAAATTACAAGATCCACGGGATTTCGCGTTTTCATGCGCACTTCTGCAAAAAATGCCGAAAATATCAGTTCTGACAATTGACATTTTTACGCTTTTTTGACAGCTACATTTGGAGGTTCTTTTTTACGGCAAAGTTTTTTATAACAAGAACGTAAAAACCCATGAAAATTCGCCGTTTCAGTCGTTGTATTCTCAAGGAGAATAATATCGCGATTTTCAGTTTTCCCAGTCGACGGATATATTCCCGAAGGAAAGTACGAAAGATCGCAAGATTCCGCCTTTTTCTTCGTTGTGCTTTTATCGAAAAAAATGCAGAAAATTGTCGTTTCCTCTTTTTTTAGGGAGAGACAGGCGGATGAAGCTTTTTTTCAGCAACAATACGGGAACCCGCGAACCCCCTTAATCACCCTAAATTTGATCCCCAATTGAACAATAATCAAACAGAAATAGTCACTCACATCTTCGGAGACTTGCGTGATGTACGACTGGACATTGTTAACAAAATCCGTGCTCTGTTGCTTAATCGTATCAACAACGGTCTTCTGATCCGGGAGATTAAGTTGCTCCTGAATTTGTTTTCCAAGATTGTTAATGTTCTCCTGAGCTGTACTAATGAGTTCGGAAAGCTGAGGTGTCTGACCAGCCGTTTGGCCCTGATTTTCAGCAGTTCCCGAGGGCTTGGCGCGAACGACAGCGATCGTCACGAGAGCAAACAACGCGATTCCCATGGACCCCTTCATCTTCGTTTTTTTTTTTACGAATATATAACTCGTGGATGAAAAATGGATGAAACGATAATTTAGCACAGCTCGGGATCTCTTCCGAACTGGACGTAGAGAAGAACTGATGAAACTCGTGATGGAGCTAGTCCCCTTTATATAGGCAATTCTTATCACAAACGAAGCGAGGGCAAAGTGTTATTTGTTTGGTATCTCTCGTTTCGAAAAATTCTTAGTCGATTCAATATAACTTTCCTGGAATAACTTTCCTACGTCAACGAGCGACACGAGCAAAGTCGTTCGAAATTTTTGACGACAACTGTCTCGTATAGATATGTCGAAATATTTTATTATGTATTATATAATACCTATATATTTCCCAAGTTAAATAGTCTAGTGTAAAACGCAATGGCTCTTGACGGAGAGTGTAATTAACAAGATATCAGCTGTTGCCCATGAATTTATACCTTTTGATAAGACAACTTTATTTAACGTCTTGTACACAGCCCTAAATTTCCTTTTCAAGGTTCGTCTCGAGCAAAAAGTACCACGTTCAAAGTCAACTTGGCGGTGCAACGTTTTAGTGATAAAATATTTTCTAAAAAAAAGCCTCCAGTCGTCGGAAACTTCGAGGCTTTTTCGTGCCACTTTGTGCAAGGAACTTTGGCCACGAATAATCGATAAACTTTCACGGATCCCCAAATGGTTATCTCGTATGACGACGACGATTTTTTAAGTTGAAATAATAACGAAAAATTCATCCAAAAAAGGTGCCATCTTGAAAAATAATTCAACATCGTTTTTTCACTCAAATATGGGCGTTGTGAATTAATTGATCCTCACAGTTTTACTTTCAAGCCACAGCCAGAGAGATTTTTACAGTTATTTCGAATTCCGGATATTCATTATACAATCTCACAAGAGGGTGTTCGGGTCAAGCCACAAGTCGAATTTTTCGATAGACGTCCGAGAAGATATGATAAATGACTTTTTTCAACTCTTGGAGGACAAAGTTAATCATCGCGCGATGTCTTCGCACTTTTTGCTCTCGTCCTATTACGGCACCCTCGAGTATGAGAAATTAATCGAACTTAATAAACCTTATCATTGACGCAACGGAACGGTATTGACGGATCTGATTAGTGAGAGAAATAAAAACTCCATGTCTGTATTAATTAAAATCTCGACCATCGTTGCTAAACGACAAAACTCAAAAAAAAAAAAAACACACTAGAAACTTGAGAGAAAATTGTATTCAACTGCTTTTTTACTTCAATTGTAACAAAAAATACTTATCCAAATTCCAATACAGTCTCCCCCATCACACGTACAAGTTGAGAGTCTGGGATGCTGGCTTTTAATTTTTTACAACGCGATTTTAGTTTCGTTATCAGCTACGTCAAAAAGTGTTTGCATATAATTTTTTCCACTTCTTTTGCATTAGTTTTTTCCCCACAAGGATGTAAAGGATACGCGCGGCTCGTATTTATCTTCAATATTCGAAGATCAAGTATTCTCGAGAGTTCAATCGATCGTATCTTTCGTCGTCTCTTATCTGAGCGAGTCGCGGAAGATTGCGCATTTCCTTGACCCGCGTTAACGTTTTTTTCCTCCGAACCCGTCGAGTGACACGAGAAATCACATATTGTCAATTAAATCGTACCATTTTTTATCTCGCTCGTCGAACAGCGATTGAAAATTAACAAATTTTATTTTGTCATAAAAATGTGAGCTCGTCTCATTATGAAACTGTCGTCAAAGAATCATGGGAAACGGATGCAATACGATTGGGTACATGGGATTGAAGAAAAAAACAAAAATGATTTAATTCGGAATATATTACGAAGTGCAATTCGATGATTTCAACGAAATTTCGTCGACCGTCACGTGCATTGTATTTATAACGATTTATTCATACAGCAAACGCGAAATCGGACACGACGCCCAAAGCGTCGAACTCAGTCGGTTTTCGGCATAATTTTGGCAGCTTCGGTTTGAATGGACGCAGCTGCGTCCGTCAACAACTTTTGGCCGTCTTGAACGAATTTGTTCAACCCCGGATTCTCCACGATTTGCTTCCAACCCTTTTGCAATGATTCCAGTGCTTCGTTCAGGGCCGATTCGATCTTACCGGTATCCGTCGCATCGGTGGCTGGACTCCCAGCCTGAGGAAATGCCTGCAATCGGAATATTCATTGATTCTAATTGCGTGCAAATGAGGATAAACACGAGACCTCGAACCAGCTCTGTTTCGTTTCAAACAGAAAAAAAAATGCACAAAGCCAAATACGCGAAACCACAAAACAGAAAAAAAAAACAATGTCGGCTACTGTGATTTTTCGATACGAAGAGAAATAAATTTCATCATTCGCGTTATCGGCACGGAAGCCTTGCCGCGCGAATCAAAGTCGCTGGTGGGGCACGAGGCATAATCGTTAATAACCGAACGCGAGCATCGCGCGCGAACTCGGCGGTTAATGACGCAATTTTAATCGATTGCAAAAAAAAAACAATTACGCCGCACTCAACAGAATGAAAATTTTTCCAAAAAAATGTCGAACTGGCAACAAAGAACTCGTGAATGAAATTCAAAGTGTTTCGTTGAGCGATGTAATTGCGAAATTGTGCAGTAGTCAAAAAATTTGAAAATTTCTTGTTTATAAATTACCGTGTAATTATTCTTCCATTGTATTTCCAAAAAAATGTACGTACAAATGGAAGGAACTATATTGGTTAGGCTTTGAAAAAATTATGAGCATGAAAAACACAAAAATTGTTCGCGATCGTTTAATCTTCAAAATATACCGACCTGTATGGCACAAAAGAGGCAAATAACGCAGAAGCTGAGGAAGATCCAGCGAGACATGGTGAAACAGTAGGTCGTAGGATGGTCGAAGAAAAAACTTGTACTCCTCTTTGATCGACTTGTCCGAGCGAAGTTTCCGGATTCAGACGTATCGAGCGAACGTCGAGAACTGAATGAAGAAGTTCGAAAGATTTACTAGGTCGTACACCAACCGGACGACCATTCGATAAGACCCAACTAGAGAGTGTCGGGGGTCGGTACGTCCAAGTCTTTTTAATACGTATTTTACTCCTTTTTATACCCGTTTTGCTCAAGATATATCTATCTACGTTATACATATGATTTTGCATATACGCGATATTATATAGGATGATTCACGAGCTAATAATAATGAATTTTAAAATTTAATTAAAAACTTTCAATTAAAAATGAGCACGTCATTGACTACGAAAAACCCTTTAAAAACGTTGATTAGCTTTATTAAACGAATTTTCATACACCGCATATCGCTTTGAAACTTTGAAAATATATAAATTTCACAGACATTACATTACATTATACATATAATTTTGCATATACGCGATATTATATAGGATGATTCACGAGCTAATAATAATAAATTTTAAAATTGAATTAAAAAATTTCAATTAAAAATAAGCACGTCATTAACTACGAAAAAAACCGTTAAAAACGTTGATTGGCTTTATTAAACGAATTTTTATACACCGTATATCGCTTTGAAACTTTGAAAATATATAAATTTCACAGACATTACACTACATTATACATATAATTTTGCATATACGCGATATTATATAGGATGATTCACGAGCTAATAATAATGAATTTTAAAATTTAATTAAAAACTTTCAATTAAAAATAAGCACGTCATTAACTACGAAAAAACCCGTTAGAAACGTTGATTGGCTTTATTAAACGAATTTTCATACACCGCATATCGCTTTGAAACTTTGAAAATATATAAATTTCACAGACATTACATTACATTATACATATAATTTTGCATATACGCGATATTATATAGGATGATTCACGAGCTAATAATAATGAATTTTAAAATTTAATTAAAAACTTTCAATTAAAAATAAGCACGTCATTAACTACGAAAAAACCCGTTAAAAACGTTGATTGGCTTTATTAAACGAATTTTCATACACCGCATATCGCTTTGAAACTTTGAAAATATATAAATTTCACAGACATTACATTACATCTTTATATATGTATTTCTTCTGTGCGTGTGTTTGTCACTGAACTCCTCTTAAACGGCTGAGCCGATTTTAATGAAATTTGTTGTGCGTGTTCAAGGGGATTTGAGAATGGTTTAGATTTACAATTCGGTCCAATTCAAATTGTTTATTCAATGAATTTTCGAATTATAAAGACGTGTGTACGGGACAACGTCCGACGGGTCCACTCGTTATACATATAATTTTGCATATACGCGATATTATATATAGAATGATTCACGAGCTAATAAAAATGAATTTTAAAATTTAATTTAAAACTTTCAATTAAAAATAAGCACATCATTAACTACGAAAAAACCCGTTAAAAACGTTGATTGGCTTTATTAAACGAATTTTCATACACCGCATATCGCTTTGAAACTTTGAAAATATATAAATTTCACAGAAACTTTGAGACGATGAATAAATATTTTTTTATCAAATTTTTTGGGGAGATCGTCCTGTTTTGGTTTAGTCTGCCTTATCGGATCCTTGATCGTTTCTTTTGTTTGTTCAAATAGTTTTTAAAAACGAGAAGCAGCAGGATTTCGAAATTCTAGGCCAGCCTAATTTACTCATATTCGAAAACACTTTGTATTCGAGAGAAACGAGTGCCCAAAATTAGAAATGAGGAAATGCGACGCAAACGCATCGTCAAATTTTTTTTTTTTTACGGCACTGTGCGGTGTCGCAATGGAGAAGTTTTTTTTTTAACTTTTTTTACTGATTAACCTTTGTTTGATATTTCCTCAACCGAGACGGAAATTCGATTTATTGCACAAGCGGAAGACGCTAATCGCCGCTTTGTTGCATGATTTCGGAGAGAGAATCAGCCAGACTTTGGTCGAAACAAAGAATCTCCTTATCGCGCGTGACGATGATGCGTTTGGACTGTGCCACATTTATTTATTTTCAATTTTCGCGTTCTGAACTTATCCACTTCAAACTCCTTCGTTTGTTCATTGTTGTTGTGTTTGTTTCGTTTAAATTCTCGACGATCATTGAACAAGGTAAACAAAAAATGATACACGTTACTTTAATAATAAAAAGAAAAACTAAAACACTCGGTAAAAACTATTTTAAAAAGCAGCCAAGTAGTTTCGCTCAGCAGTAATGCAGGAACTCAAATTTCTCCAAAAACCTCCTAGTTCGTGGGTCCACCGTCCAACTATTGAGAAAAAGATTCATCAACCTTTCGTATTTTTTCAACATAGATTTCATTGAAATTGATGTACGAAAATAGAACATGCATAGAGTGCAAATATGCATATTTTTACATTAACCAGTAGCTGCGAGTGTTTAAAACATGTTCATTCATTAATTGTTGTTTAAATTCTCGCAAAATCATCAAAATAATGGTAAAACGAATGATAGCACATTATTTTAATAACACAAACAAGTGAAGAAACTTGTTAAAAATTATTTCAAAAAACCCCGAGTAATTTTGCTCAGGATATCACCCAAAAACCGTCATCTCTGAATTCAATATTTGATGTGAATCACCCGATACCTTACCGAGTATAATCTTTCTGGAATTTTCGTATGCAACCAGACGGAATGTTGCTCGTCACCACTCATCGAACTTTGGCTGTAGTTATGGACTATATCGATTCTTTTTTAGAGCAAGTGCCATACGTAGGCATGCCGCGGCGAGAAACCAAGGAAAACCCGGGTCGATAAAGTAGGACTCGTGCTTCTTTTCCTTGCAGTTTTTATTCACGATCGTTGTAAAAATTACATTCAAAATGCAAATTCATTTGAATAATCTATTAATGACGACAGGACCGACAGCGTACCCATGAGCTTAATGTTATCGGAAGTTATCATAAATCAACGCTAGAGATAAAATTATGCGGGTAAAAAGACTCGTTCGTGAGACGATGTGTCATTCTGAAAATATGTCATAGTTTTCCGTATGTACGACCTTTGGCATCTCACGAGTGTGTAAAGCAGTTCCACCAGTCGCTGAATAACAAAAAAAAAGAGCGTATTCTGCCACGCGATTATAGACACTCTCAAGCAATTCGAAGATTGTAAATCACCGATATCTAGAGACGCGTAGTTCGAAAAGAAAAATTGTTTGAATTTTGAATCTGCCGAGGATAACTGTACAGTAAAATGGAGATTTACCGGTCATACATTCAAGGGGAGACCGGGGCACGACTCCCAAATGAATAATTGATTTCTCGAGTAGTTTTAAAACCCTAGGATCATTATTTGGATTTGTTTCGAACATATTTGTAATCCTTTTTCCGGAAATATCGATTTTAAAAATGTAAAAAAAATTGTATTCCAATATTGACTGGATTTACAACTGCGTTACTTGAATATTCTCTGTAAAAGTTGAAAAAGTTTGTTGCTTAACTCGAAAAAGCGGCTGAAAATGTATGAAGATGGAAAAAAGATGATTTATACGTGTAGAATTTTGTTTTTTTTTTCAACGAATATTTGGCGGAGGTGGTCGTGTTCGTTGTATTTTCGATTTAAATATCATCCTCGAGTACGCGAAATTGCCACTTTATTTCGGTTTTGTTGAGACTATACCCGCCAATACCTCCTTAATATTAAAAAATTTTGGATGCCTCGAGTGGCCCAACTCAGTTACGCCCTACATTTACATTAATTTTTTGTCATTTTTAGTTACGAAGAAAGACGGTGGGTGTTGAAAGATTTCACAAGATGATTTATACGCGTAGAATTTTGTTTTTTTTTCCAACGAATATTTGGCGGAGGTAGTCGTGTTCTTTTTTTTTCGATTTAAATATTATCCTCGAGTACGCGAAATTGCCAGTTTATTTCGGTTTTGTTGAAACTATACCCGCCAATACCTCCTTAATATTAAGAAATTTTGGATGCCTCGAGTGGCCCAACTCAGTTACGCCCTACATTTACATTAATTTTTTGTCATTTTTAGTTACGAAGAAAGACGGTGGGTGTTGAAAGATTTCACAAGATGATTTATACGCGTAGAATTTTTTTCTTTTTTTCAACGAATTTTTGGCGGAGGTAATCGTGTTTGTTTTTTTTCGATTTCAATATTATCCTCGAGTACGCGAAATTGCCACTTTATTTCGGTTTTGTTGAGACTATACCCGCCAATACCTCCTTAATATTAAGAAATTTAGGATGCCTCGAGTGGCCCAACTCAGTTACGCCCTACATTTACATTAATTTTTTGTCATTTTTAGTTACGAAGAAAGACGGTGGGTGTTGAAAGATTTCACAAGATGATTTATACGCGTAGAATTTTTTTCTTTTTTTCAACGAATATTTGGCGGAGGTAATCGTGTTCGTTGTATTTTCGATTTAAATATCATCCTCGAGTACGCGAAACTGCCACTTTATTTCGGTTTTGTTGAGACTATACCCGCCAATACCTCCTTAATATTAAGAAATTTAGGATGCCTCGAGTGGCCCAACTCAGTTACGCCCTACATTGACATTAATTTTTTGTAATTTTTAGTTACGAAGAAAGACGGTGGGTGTTGAAAAATGTCACAGTAACATTGTAAGTAGCACAGTAGCATTGTATGGACTTACCGTACATGAGACGATGGCTTTTGATGGAATATTTGATACGAGCACCAGAGAAAATCTGTGCACCAAAAACCGCGGTGAATTCGACAATTCGTTGTCTCCAATACAATGTCGAATGCATTATTTTTCACAATCACTGCCTGAAAATATTGGTTTGATTGTAAAAAACATTTATTTATTCGTCAGCCTGTGCTTGTCTCGCGTAAATCAGCTGTCGCATGATGTTGGCGATACGTGATGGACATTTTCTTTTCACATTAGCGCACTAGTGCGGTAAAACGGATTAACGAATAAAATCTTTCACACAGGTGTGATGCAACAATCTTAAATTAGCCGCAGTAAAAAAAACTTTTCAGGCAGGTGTCTTTACGAAATAAATAAACAAATCCACCACGACAGTGATGTGAAAAAAAAGTATAACATCATTTTATTGAAAATTTCCATTAAAAAAAGTACAAGTTTTTTTTTTATTGAAATATACACGTCCGAAACTCGAAATCCACTTTGGAGCTCTACGAAATGGCAATTACATTAGTTTTGTGTAAAATGACGAATTGGTCAAAGTTTTTATTCACACATTTCACACACTCTCGTTCGTAGAATCCACGTGTGATTAATTTCGTGTCCTATTCCATTTCGATTTTTCAAAACGTCACAAAAGTCGGTGGAATTACTTCAGACTGTTCTCCTGCTGTCGCTCTGCTCGTCTTCTGAGTCGTGCTTTCGTCGACGAATGAAAAGTATCGAGAATTCCAAGCAAGAGTTCCAAAATCGGTCTGTACTGAGATGATTTTTGAGACATTGCCGAACTTCTCTGAGCTCGAAAATTGTCCTCTCCCTGTCGTACAGGCATTTCGATCGATTCATCGGAATAAATTGCGTTCGAGCAGTTCACTTTTTCGTTTTTCAAAATAATGGAAAACACGAATAACGAGCAGAAAAAAATCGAGGCTCTCGACACTATCATGTTTTTCGTTTTATGCGTTTTGTTCGATTGATCGTACGAATTTTCGTAAAGACGGACGAGATTTGCAGTGGAAAACTCGAGGGCTCGTGTTAAATTAAAACGAATTTAAGTGTTGGACGAAAAAGTGACCAATTGTCAAGCCAACCAATTGACTTACGATTGAAAAGCCAGCGAAATAAATAAAGCATGAACAGCGCATTTTTTTTACTTCACCCAGTTTTTTCCCCCAACAAATTGTACCTGTACGATGCAATAATAAGGTGCGATGCAATACGCGCCAAAAAAGTATGTCGATAAGCGAAATCAAAACCAAACTGGGCCAAGCTCATATAATAATCAAAATATTTGTAAACTGAATTGCGAAATAATATTTTTATTACTCTGAAAACATAATCTCGATTCTCTATAAAATACAGAAATTTGACAAATTTTTATTGCGTCAATTATCTATAACGAAATTATCCGTTAATCTCATATTTATGCTTGCGATATCGATGGTAATAATAACAATGAAAATGTAATAATAAGCATTACACAATAACGATCCAAATTAATAACTCTCGATGTTTGTTCTTCTCGATTCGTGAAAATTAAAATATCATTTAGTGCATGAGCAGCGCATTTTTTTTACTTCACCCAGTTTTCTCCCCCAACCAATTGTACCTGTACGATGCAATAATAAGGTGCGATGCAATACGCGTTAAAAAAGTATGTCGATAATCGGAATCAAAACCAAACTGGGCCAAGCTCATATAATAATCAAAATATTTATAAACTGAATTGCGAAATAATATTTTTATTACTCTGAAAACATAATCTCGAGTCTTTATAAAATACAGAAATTTGACAAATTTTTATTGCGTCAATTATCTATAACGAAATTATCCGTTAGTCTCATATTTATGCTTGCGATATCGATAGTAATAATAGCAATGAAAATATAATAATAAGCATTACACAATAACGATGCAAATCAATAACTCTCGATGTTTGTTCTTCTTGATTCGTGAAAATTAAAATATCATTTAGTGCATGAGCAGCGCATTTTTTTTACTTCACCCAGTTTTCTCCCCCAACCAATTGTACCTGTACGATGCAATAATAAGGTGCGATGCAATACGCGCCAAAAAAGTATGTCGATAAGCGAAATCAAAACCAAACTGGGCCAAGCTCATATAATACTCAAAATTTTTGTAAACTGAATTGCGAAATAATATTTTTATTACTCTGAAAACATAATCTCGATTCTCTATAAAATACAGAAATTTGACAAATTTTTATTGCGTCAATTATCTATAACGAAATTATCCGTTAGTCTCATATTTATGCTTGTGATATCGATAGTAATAATAGCAATGAAAATATAATAATAAGCATTACACAATAACGATGCAAATCAATAACCCTCGATGTTTGTTCTTCTCGATTCGTGAAAATTAAAATATCATTTAGTGCATGAGCAGCGCATTTTTTTTACTTCACCCAGTTTTTTCCCCCAACAAATTGTACCTGTACGATGCAATAATAAGGTGCGATGCAATACGCGCCAAAAAAGTACATATGTCGATAAGCGAAATCAAAACCAAACTGGGCCAAGCTCATATAATAATCAAAATATTTGTAAACTGAATTGCGAAATAATATTTTTATTACTCTGAAAACATAATTTCAATTCTCTATGAAATACAAAAGTTTGACAAATTTTTATTGCGTCAATTATCTATAACGAAATTATCCGTTAGTCTCATATTTATGCTTGCGATATCGATGGTAATAATAACAATGAAAATATAATAATAAGCATTACACAATAACAATGCAAATCAATAACCCTCGATGTTTGTTCTTCTCGATTCGTGAAGATTAAAATATCATTTAGTGCATGAGCAGCGCATTTTTTTTATTGCGAAATAATATTTTTATTACTCTGAAAACATAATTTCAATTCTCTATAAAATACAAAAGTTTGACAAATTTTTATTGCGTCAATTATCTATAACGAAATTATCCGTTAGTCTCATATTTATGCTTGCGATATCGATAGTAATAATAGCAATGAAAATATAATAATAAGCATTACACAATAACGATGCAAATCAATAACCCTCGATGTTTGTTCTTCTCGATTCGTGAAGATTAAAATATCATTTAGTGCCAAAGAATGATCTTAATCTCAATGAATTTTGATCTTAAATATCTCTGTGCAAAAGTATTCCAAATTCTCTTTCTCTGAGAAAAAATTTCGATTCGTAAAAATGACAAATCCCGAAGAGTTCCTTATACTAAAATATTACTACGTCGGAAAATCCTTCTTTTTTATTACAAAAAGGCGTTTTCGAACTGAACTACCTTGGATTTGCGATCTTTACGAATTGAGAGTTTTTCTGACAGAAGTATCGCGCGCTCGAAGAATAAAGTTATTGTTTCGAGGAGTGCGCCACATTGTTGTGGTAATTAAAATTCATCAAAGAGGGAAATCACGCTGTGACGTCGCTTTTATCGAGCCCAGGCTAAGCTGAGTTAATAATTTGGAATGATAAAAATATTTCGGAAATGAATACACACATTTTGACGCAAGATTTTTGAAACTTTCCACGATTATAGCTGTTCGCTAATATAAGTTTACATTGACTCACATCATATACATTAGGAGCTTAAGCAATTTTTAAATTACCTAGAAAATCTTTACAGTTAGATGACTGCAAAGTTATAGTACCTGCAAAGTGCTTGTGATATCGATAATAATAATAATAATAATAATAAATACACGGTATCAATGTCCGAAGTCAATAATTGGGCAAATGTGCAGGATTTTCCCGAAAAAGAGCCACGAGTTTTTTTCAAAATTTATACCAACCGTTTCCGCGAACGATTTTTTTTCTAAAAAATCCCGAAAGATCGTGACTCGGAGAAAAAAAATGCAACGTAATTTTTCCTGAATTTTGCAAGAAAGTTAAATCTCAAGAAATTTCTGTTTTTTTTCAAAATTCTCCAACAGTACGCCCGTACATTTGCCATACTTTTTTCACGCACAATCAGCAGCGATTAAAAGTCGTAATCCCGTTCGTATTCCGCGGTCGTCCTGACAAATCTGTATCGCTTGGGGGAAGCTGTGCGCCGCTGTTGACAAGTTTCCCGCAATTTTTTCAAAACGTCTTTGCCAACGAAGTTTATAAAATTCTCGGTAGGTACTTTCCAGACATTATCGGAGGCTTCGACACTCGGTCTCAGGGATCTCAGAGGTGCTTCCATGATTCGCAAGTCGATGGTGTCGGAAGCGTCGATTAATTTGCCGACGAGGGTACATCTGCCGAGGCTAACGGTGACGTAATCACCGGAGTTCGCGTCGGCGACACCGAACGCGACGCGAGCTTCCTCCAGCGGCAATCTCAAACGAATCCGGCGTCCGGTACCATCGTTACTTCCGTTTGACGAAAAACCGTCCTCAAAATCGCGGCTCGATGATTTCCGGTGCGAGTCTATCGACCGTTGTTTCATCATTTTCCTGAGATACCTGCAGTAAGGAAACAGGGATGAAAAATACTCGGACGTTTCGTCGTCGCTGTCCAAAGAGTCACCCCTCGTTTCCGCCGAGTTGTATCTCGGACGCGAGCTCGTGAGTCCACGATCGAATTCTCCACTTCCGGTGAACGACGGCGACAAACCCGGCGAAAACTCGCGGGAATCCTGCAAACGCGGAAACCCACGGTTTGTCGCTGGCGAATCATCGTCGTAGTGCCGGGAAAGTTCGTCGGATCCTTCAAGGTCGTTCCTGGGAACTTGCTCGTCCTTGAAGACGTCCTTGCCGTGAGGGTTTATTCCGTGGGCGGCTTCGAAAACGTCGCTGTCCTCGTGGTAGGCCGGTGAGGATGCGGACGACGGATGCTGGACGTTTTTGTTGAACGAGCCAGCGAGGCAACTCTCGTCAAACAGGCGTAAGGTCTCCGAAATGATTCTCGGCATGGTGCGAAGGAATTTCGAGAGAGAATCAAAAACTCGCACCTCCTCGGCGATTTTTCTCGAATTTCCTTCCGTACGAGCTTCGTGAATTCCCCACGAAGCTCGATAAACTTCCGGTCCATCGCTCGTCAGGAACGACCGTTTCGGAGCTAGAGCGTCCTCCGCGATTTCGGTAGATCGATGCCTCGCGAGATCGTCGAGAATGTCGAATTTTTTGGCTCTGATCGACGATAAGTATTTCTTGAGATCGTTTACTCTGTCGGCGCGATCTTGGTCCTCGTTATCGTCGACGCACTCTTCGACACGAGATAATAATTTTGTAATTTTGCTCTTCAGACTTTCGGCGTAAAGGTGCGCGCGATGAGACCGCGGCTTTGATGCTACGGCGTTTCGCACGGCTTGCATTTTTCTCGGTTCCTTCGTGAAAAATCTTACGACGTTCAGACCGCGTTCGAGAGCTCCGCAGAGCCCCAATTGGGCCTGCAAATAATTTTCGGTGGCTGTGACCGGCGAACGACAGTCGACGCAACCGTTGGGATTATCGTGGCTGAATTCGGCCTTGAGATTCTTGAATATCATCATATTCAACTGCATCAGAGCGTTTACGTCGATAAGAATGTTCACGATCGAATTGACGAGGTAATTTTCCATCTTTTTTCGTCTCGGCGACTGCTGAGACTTTTGGTCGTTTGCCAGTTCGATTTCCGATTCCGTCGCTTCCGCGGAGAGAGATTCATCGAAGGAGGTCCAGAGGGATTCAGGGGAGAACCGTTTTTCCGAAGCATCGAACGCGGAATCGTCGTCAGCTTGACCGTGAGAATTTTTCAAATTCCGCGCCGACCTGCCGATCGCCTTGAAAACAAAAACAATTGTCTTTATTGTTTTGTAATTTTTGTTGTGTAATTGTTTTTATAATTTTTTTTATATTTTTGCTCTAAAATATTCTGTTTCAATTGGAATAAGATCGAAGTAGAATGCGAATTGAAGCAACTTACAATCTGCGATGGTACAAAAATCCGGAAATATCAGTCATACCAGAGGCACACTGATTTTAGAAAATAATAATAATATACAAAAGGTATTAATAAATTAACGAAAAAAACATTCATAAGAAACGTCATGCAAAGACTATTATTTTCTACGGAAAGTAGTTTAAACTTATTTGCTCAAAGTTTAATATTATTCGTGATCGATTTCCTGCAATTTTTTTCATTTGTAACTGTAGAGTTTGTTGAATTATCGATCGGTATATTATAATATAGAAAATAAATTAAAAAATCGATGATAACCAAATTGTAATTAAAAACGAACTGTTTCTTTTCATCGCCTCGGGTGAGGCATTTTATCGTAGACATTTTTTTCGCGCGCGTATCACTATTCAACTCTATAATTACAAGTTGACAAATCTTTTTTTATAAAATTTCGTTCTCAACAAATTCGGAGGAGGCCACCGTTGTTCCCCGGTCACCCCCACAAGTTCGTTAATTTGCCACATAAATAAAAATTATGTCATCAATTTTTCGCACGAGCATCACGGATCTCCCACGAATTTTCTCATTCTTGTATAAAAGTCGGTTTATCTAAACTTTTCAAAAACTGTGTACACAAAGGCTCAACGGATTAGAAGCTTCTTCGAGTAAAATGCAACATTCGTATATCAGAATCATCAATAATATATCATTTTTGATAAATTTTTTGAAATCAAGAGAAATTTCCACGTTTGGGGAAGTGCGAATGAATTTCTCACATAAGAAAATCGAACGAGTTTCGTATTTTTTCTTATCTTTTTTTTCATAAACATTTTATTAATGAATCGTCTATACTGTTGCTTTCTAACGATATCAATGTGCTCTGCATCTTTTACATGTGTGATTTTTTTTGAGATTTTTATTTTATTGCTAAATACCGGAAATTCGTATTTTATTTCAGTTTTTTTGGGACTGCTTCGCCAAACATCCTTTATTTCGTTGGCTGGTGTACGATATCCTCGTAAGAAGATTTGAAAAAATTAATTAATTAAACAATTAAAATTTGTATAAAATCATTACCTGCTCCTTGCTTGATTTCAGTTGATTATCCCGTTCAAGTATATCAAAGATCTCGTAGTTATTGTCGTCCTTCTTAGTCGTCGCTTGATTGTCTTTGGGCCACAAAGTGACGCGAAGTTTTTCACATATAATCTCTTTATGCCCAGTTTCCGCCTTCGACTGGAAGGTCTTACGATTTTTTTCGATTATCCGATCGAATTCTTGATTTCCCAGACAACCGAACCACAAATTGGCCAGACACATTACTACGAGACATCCCGGCACCCGATTTTGTACTCTCATTTTTTTCGTATCAAGATTCACCAGAGTGTTCTTCATTTTTTATTCGATAGCCCCATTTATATACTCTTCTGGCGAGATAAATCGTCGCTGCAGTCACGTAAAGGTGTCATCGAAAGATAACAATTAATCGCTTACTCATAGAAATAGTGTCTTTATTTAAGCAATAAATCCTATAGTTATGAATATTCTTTTTTTCGTATTCTTTTCTCTCTCTCTCCCTCGCTCGTTTATTAACGATTGTAACATCGAATTCGCAGGAACAAATTGGGCGCGAACATACATACACGCAATCGTACATTCGGGATATCGATGTCGAAACATCAAATACGGTCAGCAATTTTGCAGTTTGTCTTTTTTTTTTTTTAGAAAAATTGCAACACGCTCGATAGATGTATAATAAGAATAATGCACCACGAATGAATTAAAATCAATTACGAAGCGATAAAAGGTGAGACCATTTATGGACAATTCGAGGACAGTACGGAGGTACAATCAACGGAGATGCGGACAAAATCAGATATACAGAAGGTTGATTTCAGAAAATAATAATATAAAAAATTGATTAACAAGTTATTCAATTAAAACTTTAGAAGAAATTTAGGGAACTTATATTTTTCTCGTATACTCGTGTATTTTGTCAATGTATTTTTCTTGCTTTGCAATATTTTGATGAATTTTGAAAAATTCTGAAAGTTATTTAAAAAAATCACTGCATATCAATAATTCTCGAATGCATACGAAGATCCCTCCTTACTTTTAAGAAATTTTCGATCTCTTGAATGAATGCCTTTGATTGTACGCATTTCAAAAAGTGTAAATAAACAAAATATTAAAAAAATTATTAATGATATTTTCCACATTATCGTTAAAAAAAGTGGAATCATTGTTTTTGCTCGTTGAAAAAGGAGTGAATCACGAGGAAACGTACTGCCATTTGTCATCAAATTTTTCATGGGACTGTCTTCTATATTACCCCCTGGCAGTTTTCTTCTCTCTTTTCTTCTGTTTCGAGATGGCGCAAGATGTGGAAATAAGCGATATATGCTTGTGTTTGAATATCTTCGTACGCACATTGAAGATCACACCAGCTGGACCGTCATTGCGAGCCGACGACAGCCACGGTTCACAGTCTAAAGTGGTAGGGGACCGATAAATTTCTTCGAGCTATAAAAGAGTCACGACTCCATGAGCGCGTAACATAAATTCATGCACTTTTGTATTTTGTGTATGTTCGATGATATACTCATACGCATGTGTATCATGTTTTCGTACGTTGAATATTTCGAATCTCGCAAAAAAGAGGAAATGCAAACGACTCTCGGATTCTCTCCATAAAGACTTCATAAAAATATGTGCATTAGGGTGTCATTTTCCAACTTGACTTTTTGCACTCGGGTTTTATACCCCAAATCATTTATTTGGAGTACAAAAACAATGTTGAAAATAAATGTTCGACACCCTTGAGCTCTGCCTGACTAGCGGTACTTCTCGCATTTAATCAACACCAGATTTTGGCACATTTCAGATTTCTATGAAACTGAAATTTACTATAAACTATGAAATTTTTGAAAACCGTTGACTCCATTTTCACTATGACTTTGTGAAATTTTTATATCGGTGATAAAGATTTTTTCAAATTTTTTGTTGCACGATTTTAAGAAAAAAAGGTTTTATCATTGTGTAAACATTTTTTGAAGTAAAAGGTTCGATGTCGAATCGAGAGATCTTGACAATTTAATTTAATATTCATGTGTAAAAAGTGCGAGTTAATTAAATAGGAAAAGTATCGTCGTTCAGACAGACGTTGATGGCCATAAGTGCCTTTGGTTCAACATTGTTTTTATGTGAAATATGAATATGAAATAACAGACACCCTAATATCAAACGGGGGTACCCAAAACGTGTACCACGTGCGGTGACTTCCCTTTTTTTTTGGACTTCCTCAAAATCGCTCCGTATATTTTTTACGCATCGCATTCGGGGTGAGATATTTTCGTAGATCGTTTCTATATTAACGACTTCATTCATGCGGAACGAAGAAGCGACAATTTTTTTTTTCCTCGCCACTGCATGAAATAAAAGGAAGATGTATATTCGATATTCTCAGAGGGCGAAGATTCTTCACGAAAAATATGAAAAAATGTGCTTTTTCGTTATTTTTAAATATGACGATAACGTTTTTTTTAGGTTCGTGCTGTTTTTGGCATTTTTGGAAAAGAGTTTTGTAGGTTTAGGTGGGCGATTGTTTTTAGGTTTATGGTGCATGGGCACGGTCCAGATGGACCTACGAGTGCTTCATCGAATTCGTGTGGTAAAGCACGGTAAGTGCTAAGGGTAAGTGTGCAAGAATGTTCGCGCTGAAAAAACTGATTTTAAATCTTGATTTCTTTTTGATTCGGCGCAAACAAGTGATATCAAATCACAAGACAAAGACAAACGAAAGGAACTTGAAGAAGAATGAAGTGCGAAAATATAGGACAAAGGCGACAATGATGGTAAATGTGGGCTACGTGAAAAAAAGATCGAAGATTTTTAAAATTAATTAAAAACAATTATTAAAATTTAAATTTAAATTTTTTTTCCATTATTAAAACAAAAACCAATCTCATCGATAATTCAGATAATTTTCGTTCAATCTACACTTTACTTCCAATCCCCACGATTTATTCCAAAATTTGCTGACCGATGATTTTCAAGCTTGGACAATTTCAACCATTTTTTTTTTGCAAAAAGTGTCAAGCAATTCTGACCCTCAAATTCAAAATCCATCTTCTTGATGGTACTCAAAACTTTCATTCTCCGAGTCGGATAGTTTCTAAAAAAAAAAACGTTTGTCACAAGGGGATGGCGCTCAGGTGTCACTAAAAATGAAGAAATCCGCCATGTACTGTTCTGAAAGTAAAACGATTTTTTTATTCACAAAATTCACAATCAGGACGGAATCCGCCGCTCAAAACTCAAACATTGAGTTGTAAAAAGAACCACCCTTTACTGCAAGTAATATTTGCGGACAACTCTGAATATCAGTACGACAAGTTTTTCCAGCACAGACGATTCAGCATTTCGTTCCATTTTTTCTGAAGAACGCCCAAAAGGTGCTCTGTTGATAAAAACGGTCTAAGAGAATAGATCCAAACGTACCAATCTCGAACGTACGTAATCTCGGATTGCCAATAATTCTCGGTTTACCGAACGTACCCAAATGCCCAGGGGGCCATTTTTTACGAATTGGCACCAAGTTTCTACAAATTAAAAAAAAACATGTAGAACCTTCGTGAGGGTATTTTAGGAATCTTTTACCAAATGAAAGAACGTTTCCACTGCTGCAATACGCGTGCCCGGAACGGATAAACGACTCAACGAGGGAAAATACAAAAAGGAATGTGTCGATATTTTAGATAAATAAAAAAGTTATGCAGAAAGGGAAGCGAAGGAAAAAAGGAAGGCCGAGGCGATGAGGAAGAAGGAGAATGGGATATAAGAAAGTAAAACAGGAAATGAGGGTAATAAATGCCAAAGTAGCAGCCAAAAAGCGGTATTGATTGAGAAAAAAAGGGAAACAAGAAACGTGTGGATAAGAAAAAAAAAAAAATTTATCAAAAACCGAAGAGTTTCGCAAACGAAACTTCATTATTATTATTGCAACTAGCGCTACTATTGCAGTGGCTTTCTTTCAAAGTTGTTGCCGATATCGATAGGAAAATCGCATTCGTCGTGTCCACGATAATTCACAAAAACTGCAGCAAAATAAGAAAATTCGCCTGCGCAAAAATTCTTCGCGAAAAAATTGAAAAAAAAAATTTGTAAAAAACCGGAAAGTTTCGCAAACGAAACTTCATCATTATTATCACAACTACCGCTACTATTGCAGTGGCTTTCTTTCAAAGTTGTCGCCGATATCGATAGGAAAATCGCATTCGTCGTGTCCACGATAATTCACAAAAACTGCAGCAAAATAAGAAAATTCGCCTTCGCAAAAGTTCTTCGCGAAAAAATTGAAAAAAAAAAATTTGTAAAAAACCGGAAAGTTTCGCAAACAAAACTTCATTATTACAACTACCGCTACTATTGCAGTGGCTTTCTTTCAAAGTTGTTGCCGATATCGATCGGAAAATTGCATTCGTCGTGTCCACGATAATTCACAAAAATTGCAGCAAAATAAGAAAATTCGCCTTCGCAAAAGTTCTTCGCGAAAAAATTGCAGCCGTGGTTTTTGTTATATCCGACATTATACGTTTTTTAAGGACTGGTTCAAAACGAGAAATGATGAAACGTGGAAGTAAAAGAAAAAAAGTTATCATCAACTTTCCGTAGTTTTATTATATTATTCGTTAATTATTGGTTTTTTCTTGCCATTCTTTGTATCTCTTTTATGCAATAAATTTTTTCCATAAATATTTGGAATAATTCTTCACAAACAGTAAACTTCCGGTGCTGACGTCATTTCGATTTACTACGGCAGTCGAGTGAAATAATATTAATCATAAAATCAACATTAAGTCTAACATTGAATTTTTTGACTCAGCAGTTTGTTTCAATATCCATTTCCGGTTCTTCCGTTTATTGTACCGTTATGAAAATCGAGTTTTCTTCTCGCACGATTAGTACTCGACACATTTGTCTTTTTTTCGGTATTGGTCAATTTTACTGAACCACGAAAAAGAATAGAATTTCGAAAAATTCAAAGTAAACATTAATCGCACTCGATTAATTACGATTTTCGTTTATATTCGGTATCTCATGTCGTTTTTATTAGTGTATTTTAACCGCGCAGAGATTTTCTGGGTACAACCGAATTTCAAGTACGTTGCAATGGTATAAAAATCGAAAAAAAGTCAGTCATGCGGAAAGTATCACCCTAATTTCCGATAATAACAATAACGTAAAGTTATGAGCAAATCCGATACGCGTGATTTTTTTCGAATTTTTTCAATCGTTTTAACATTTTTTTTCCGTAGATTTTGAAAAATTGATGAAAAATTACGTATTACTAATAATCCTCGGAAACAATGGTTTCGTTTCCGATTCATGGAACAAACATCTTTGAATTTGCAGTGTTTTGAGCTGTTCAAATTATAGGAATACCAAAAACGATGCCAAAAAAAACTAAAGTCCGCGAAATTCTTTACGAATTTATCGGTTCGTGCAATCTGTCGATAATGTCGATTGCTGCATTATCATCCGAAACGAACGTGCTTGGTGTCGGTATGACCGATTTTTTCCACGTTTTCATATCATCACGTGGTACTCGAAATTCACATTTAAGCTTATTTTTCTCGAGACCTGGAGTTCCTCCAGGACATTCTTAAACTGCATTCAAGGAAGATTTACCGGAAAGCAATGTTTAAACTAAAAAATAATTGTAATTGTAAATGAGGAAATAATTAATGTATTTATACAATGAATCCGTGTATGTGCCAGTATAAACGCGAACATGCAGACACCCCTCGCGCGGCTCCGTTCACTTGTTGAAAAAATCCGAAGCCCTTTGTCGTTGAAGCGGCAAATTCAAAAGGTTGTCAGTGAGAGCGATGCCCTTGGATCTGAGACCTTCGTCGACATCAGAATCGCGAGAAGGAGTGCCAACGGGTGTATTGATCCTCGATGATGTCGGCGTTTTGACGCCTATCGAAGGTGTTTTTGTAACAATTCGTCTTGGACTCGGAGTGCTACCAGCTATTTTGAGCTTTTGAGTCGCCAGTCTTCGAGCTGCTGGTGACATTGTGCTGAGACGGTCAATCGTCGACAGACATTTTGGAGAAGGGCTGCAATCGAGGAAATACCATGTTTTATTCAAGTTTTTGATGTGCAATCAATTAGTGTGTATCCGCGGAAATGGGTATTGGGTGGCTAGGGACGAACAAGACGATTTCGGAAATTGTGTTTTTTCTCGTGTCGCGCGCTATATTTTTCATATCATCTGTATTAAAATCGAGAGTTTCAATGTTTGGAGCCAGTTGAGACGAGACAATTTTCGACCGGTAGCACAGCAACAAATCAGAGTAGTCCATGTTTCGAATGGCACGAACATCGCGAGGCTTGCAATGGACGAATACAATTCTGGCCGGGATGAAACGAAGTCAGAAATTTCATGTTTTTTGCCCTACTTCGCATCGATCTGAAATTCGCTCGATTCGGCTGACTAAACAGGCATTAAGACTCGCAGGTTCAGAGCAGCTGCTGATATTAAAAAACAAGCACATGCTGCTCGTATCTCGACTATAACATCTCGAGAAAAAAATCTTTGACAAAAATATCTTGATCAGATAATCTCAATAATTTCAATCTTTTATTTGTTTTTCGTTAAGTACAGCCGTGGAGGCTTATATACTCAGGCTAGCAAAACTTTCAGGGTTTTCAAGTCATTCCTCAAATTGTAAAGTGTACAACTTCCGATTTTACATAAATTTTGGAAAATTTCAAACGAACCTCTGAAAGCTGTGAGACAAAACGTTCAAGTGTGTGAAAAAAAATGACCAAAGTCGGTATGAAAAAAGGACTTTTCTGAATATTTCCTGGATTTTTTTTTCAAGGAATTATTAATAACTTTTATGAATTTTTATTATTGAAAATTGCTGTGCTCGGTGTTTTAGATACGATTGAGCTACGTTCAGGTTTCTACAGCATGGCTAAATACGCAAAATTGCCTTTCTATTCCGATTCTGTTGAGACTCAAAATGCCAAAAGTCCTTCATAATTTCTGGGAAGGATGGATTATTGAGCCATTTGCTTTCTAAATTTCCGGTCAATTTGTAAAAAGCGACTTTCTCTCGAGTACAAAAAAGTGGTACATTTCATTGCCTCTATCTCTCAATTCTGTGACGTGTACAAAAGGTTTTCTTTTATAAAAAATTAATGAATTACATGTGAAGATAAATCATTTAAATTCTTTTTAATCAGAGTTACCCAGAATTGTGATATTCAGGACTGATCTGGTGGTCTTGATCTATTTCCGGCTGACTAACATTCATGTCTCGAAATATGATGGGCGTATTTCGAAACACGATTTATTGAAATTCATAAACACCGTTTCGTAATCATCCTCGCCTTGCAGTATTTTGATGATGAAGTTTGCATCGTTGTATCGCAATGAAATACAATTCGGGGTTCTTTATTGCCACTATTGCGCGACATTATTTTTATTGTGAAATTTGTGAAAGAAAAAAACAGTGTGATAAATAATTTAGTGAAGTAATTCTAAAAAAGAACTACTAAAAGAAAAACCACAGTTTCCTCAAGTTCCAAAAACGCAGGCTTCAATCCTTTTTCGCCCAATTGCGAGATCAAGTGTTATTGAATAACAAATTGGCGATGCAATCATAAAATATAAGGTGTATATCAAAGACATTAAAGATATGGAAATTCAGTAGGAGTAATGTTCCGAAGGGGTCGCAAAATTGCCTTTCTATTCCGATTTTGTTGACACTCAACATGTCATAAGTATTTCATAATTTCTGGTTTCTGGGAAGGATAGATTACTGAGCCATTTCCTTCCTAAATTTCCGGTTAATTTGTAAAAAGTAACTTTGCATCGCTGTATCGCAATGAAATACAATTCGGGGTTCTTTTTTGCCACTATTGCGCGACATTATTTTTATTGTGAAATTTGTGAAAAAGAAAACAGTGTGATAAATAATTTAGTGAAGTAATTCTAAAAAATAACTACTGAAAAAAAACCATTGTTTTCTTAAGTTCCAAAAACGCAGGCTTCAATTCTTTTTCGCCCCATTACGAGATCAAGTGATATTGAGTAACAAATTGGCGATACAATCATGAAATATAAAGTGTATATTAAAGACATTAAAGATATGGAAATTCAGTAGGAGTAATGTTCCGAAGGGGTCGCAAAATTGCCTTTCTATTCCGATTTTGTTGACACTCAACATGTCATAAGTATTTCATAATTTCTGGTTTCTGGGAAGGATAGATTACTGAGCCATTTCCTTCCTAAATTTCCGGTTAATTTGTAAAAAGCAACTTTGCATCGTTGTATCGCAATGAAATACAATTCGGGGTTCTTTATTGCCACTATTGCGCGACATTATTTTTATTGTGAAATTTGTGAAAGAAAAAAACAGTGTGATAAATAATTTAGTGAAGTAATTCTAAAAAAGAACTACTAAAAGAAAAACCATAGTTTCCTTAAGTTCCAAAAACGCAGGCTTCAATTCTTTTTCGCCCCATTACGAGATCAAGTGTTATTGAGTAACAAATTGGCGATACAATCATAAAATATAAGGTGTATATCAAAGACATTAAAGATATGGAAATTCAGTAGGAGTAATGTTCCGAAGGGGTCACTAAATATGATGACGAAATATTTCTACAAAAAATCGTAGGATAAAGTTTATAGGGATGCTATTAAAAATGCTGTACTCACGAAGCAAGCGATCTTCTCGCAGCTTCCAAAGCTTTGTTTTTCCTGTCTCGATGACGTTCGCCAGCTTTCTCCGCCAGCTGCAGAGCAATCTTTTCTCTCTTTGGCGGCTCGGCCATTCTGAAAGACGGCCCTTGGCTCGTCCTCAACATCGGTGTATCACCGCCGTCCAATCTAAACGGAGTGCCCTCTATTTGTCCCCAAGTCATGAGAGGACTTTCGCACTCTCCGGGCCTTGGACTCGGAGTTGTAGCGACAAAACCAAATCCGTTGATCCTCGGCGTAGGATTTCTGATGACTTCTTTGCCGTCGACTCCAATTTTTCCATCGTTGGCTTTCGACTGTGTCTTTGCCAATTCCGTAATCGTCTCGTTGTTTTGCTTTTCGTTAAACGGATTTATGGACAATCTCGTATTGTCGTGTACGACCTCTTGCTTCGCCCTCGCCATTTCTATACGCTCTTCGGGTGTCAATTCAACGCCATCTGGAACGTACATTATGAAACTTCTAGTTTTGTAGCTCCAACCGTCTAACGCCAAAGGTCTTGATTTTTCAGGGTCATCGGCGATAGCGAGGGTCGTTCTGTTTGCTTCTACGGCTTTGGATTTTTCTTCCGCTTCGTACAGCCAGGCATATTTTAGTCTACGCCTTTTTTCCGTCTCTTTCATAATCTCTTCAAAACTGGCGTTGTCCTCGCTCGTGTGATTGCTGAGATAAGCGTCGAGCCCGATATGATCGTGTTCGTCAATGTCGCTGGTAGAATCGCTCGTGCGCGATTTTGTCGTAACGTTCGAGCGTACCGAACCTACTTCCGTAGAGTCTCTCAGCGGAGTCTCGAAAGTGGCGGGGCTCGCGACTCTCTCTGTCGCCGGACGTCCGGAACTGTACTTGGCGTATAATTCTCTCATTTTTTCTGCGTTATTCTGCTCCAACGCGTCTAAATAATCATTCTGAGCTCTGAGCTTCTCCAAGTGAGGAAAGAAATCTCTCTGTATTATTTCGCCCATTTTTTCTATGTAAGTTTCTTCGTCGAGGACCTTTGGTCTTTTGACGCGGCTGCGTCGTGCGACGCCGCTGGGTTTCTTGAAGATCGCCAATTCTTTCAAGTTTTTTGCAGTTTCTAGCGCTTGCGCGCATGGTGTATCCATCGGAGAACACATATTTGTCAATCTTCAGAGTAGTTTGCCGCTACTCGTATTATTCGTTAAAAAAGTCGAATACCAAGTTTGAAATTTCTTACGTTCGAATTTTGAAGGGCAAACAGTCAAGTTTATGGGTAACGGCGTTGAACATTCGTTTCCGGTCGATTTAATTGCTGAAGGATTCTCCGTGCTTGAAAACTTGTATTTGTCGATAATTTTTTGTCGTTGATCGAGATAGTCCCGTTGTTTCGCTTTAGCACTTTACGAAAGATTCTTCGAAAGTCAGGTTAACGATGGGCTAGCATTTCTTTTCGTGTTCACCATCATATTTTACTGCGTTTGTAAGATTTCGTCAAAGTATATTCATTTTCCGATGTAGATGCTGATTTTCGTCAATGATTTTTTTCGAAAAACTTTTCGCAAAACTTCTACTGCGTACTCATATTTGTTTAGTGAGGTTATGTTTCGCAAATACGTGACAGCACTTTACAAAATGTATGCAATAATGGCATAATAGCCAGGAGCAAGGAGCATGGAGAATGTATGAAGAAGTACAAACTCCTATGGAGGGGGAGGTTAGGAAAAAATGGTTACATTTGATGAGATCGTAAACGGGTTCAAGATGGAGTCACAAGCGGCGCTGACTACACTTGTCACCTGTGAAGCTGAGGTGAAGTCATCTGTGTGTAAGAGAGATGTGACCGAAATGAATAATTACTATTTGCTGTAATTAAGAATACATACGGAGCATGCGGTTAAATCTGTAAACCGAACGTTCGTTCAAATCAATTCAGAATGATCAGCTCAACTTCTTATTTTGCACAACCTTCAACAAAATGTACATAACAGAATCGACAGAAATTAAAACGATTGTTGATAAAGTGCCTTTATCGTCCGGTTGTGTAGTCTGTGCGTCAAGAGAGAAAAAAAGAGAGCTCTGCAACCAAGACAAAAAATTATGCGCGCGCGCGCGATCTGAGATCTTTTTTATCGGTAGAAATTGAGAGCCTCCTACCTACTGTCGGTAATAAAAATCGCGAAATTATAGACGAAAGATAAGACAGTGTTCAGATAAAATTTTCAGATAAAGATTCTGATTAATCTTTATTAAGTTTTAAAAATTTCACATTATCAGGCACTGTTTATTTCTATCATAAAAAGTAATATTTAAATACACCCCATGTGCAAACAGCGTTGAAAAGGTTCATCATTCGAATTTCAGGAGAATTTAATATTTCTGTTGTTCAATATAGATAAAAATAACCACGTGATTCCGCGAAAACAATTCAGGGCTAACAAACTGTGAAATTTTACTTCGCAATAAGACTTCGAAAAAATTCGTTTCAATTCAATTTCTCAAAATTCATCATTCAAATATATTATTAACATTATGTAGCGATATTTCTGTTAAAGTTATTGTTCGATTGACGAATCTTACACACAAATTCTCATTACGCCTGTCGTTGTAATTTCTGAATAGGATGGAAAAGCTATTTGATCGCGATGTTTCGCTACTTCGTTGCAAAAAGACGCTTTTTTAAAGAACACAACAAACCCGCGTTCCTCCTCTAGCTCCATCTCATCGTTTCTCAAGTTGATTATTTTCGTCGAAATTCTAAAGTCGAGCGAAGACACGAGTTATGCAAATACGAACGAGAGCAAGAGCGAGAGAAAGAAATAGAGAATAAAACAGAGGAGATACGTACGCAAAAGTCACGGAGTTTTGATCGCTTTGTGGTGTGGTGTGCGCGTCTCTCTCGAAAACCTAGTGCGCTCGTCGAGGCGTCTTGTTGAAAGACATATGAGGATTCCAGCGGTGAAATAGGATGTTCGTGCCGACTTTACAATGGCCCAGCAAAAGCAGGGTATAGCAGTGGAGTGCGGAAAATTCGATTTTACAACAAGCGCGAATTAGTATTTTTGTTTTCGTAAGAACACTCGATAGAAATTCTCGCTGGAAATATCATTTCAATTTGACGGAAGTTACGATTATATCCGTCCGCTAAAGATTTGAAAAAGTGGCAAAGCGCTTAAAGTGGGTTTTGTACTGATATAGTTATTTTGTAAGCACAAAAAGATTTCGAAAAAAAGACAAATATCCCGATTTTATCTTCGTTACGTTACGTTTTTCACAATGTCCAGTGACTGTTTTAAGTTTTTTCCTAGTGATTCTTTTGGGCATGAGGTGGAAAGGATCGCAATTTTTGGGCTTTTTTCGAAAAAGTATTGCAAAAATCGAAAATAAACGGGTGTATTACACATTTTTGTATCGGTGCTCCGACGAGCTTTGATTCGTCGCTTCCGAAGTGAACTTTTCAAACTAAGAAGCAGGGTCAAAGATGTAAAGAAGTTTTCTTCAAAATGGCGGACATTTTCAAAAAAGTGGAATCATCAGCCCATTTTATGCCACAATACCGACACGATTCACGAAAATCCATTACGATCGGTCTTAACGTGTCGAAAATATGACATTCTGAATTTTTAAATGGCGGCCTCAACGCCTGCGGTACATTCGGATTACTATACGTATTACGATCGTTTCAATTTTAATCGCTTCCGACTAAACAGTCTCTGAGACTGTTTAGAAAAAGAACGGTGCATTAAAAAGAGTCGCAAAATGATTTTTGATAAAAGTCATTGATTATAAATCGTCTAATTATAACCTATATACGTCAGCATCTTCAGCCTTCGCGCAGAAATCAAATCGACTACGTGAGTCAAGTCAGACGTAGTTTTAACACACATCGTTGTGTAAAAGTTTTCGAAAATCATCATTGGCAGTACGACCATGTTGTCATTTTTGAAAATACGATGACCTGCTGGTTATTTCCTAATTGATAAATTTATTTATAGACTTCCTATCGATATTCGGTCTTATTATATTTGTATTACGGGTAATGACACTCTATATGACGAGAATTTAGCGAAACACTTCCTAAATTTCTCGGTTTTTCAATACCACATTCTTTACTCTTGGGTGTCTTCCATTTTGGTCAAGCCATGTCCCCACAAGTAACTCTTTTGCTCTTGGGTGAATAACGAGCGAATATGTAAACATCCCTCGATCCCCTTAAATCCCAATTTATATTTACAACGGGATAAGGTAAACTTCGTCTCGGGACCAGGCACTTCATTGCCGGTCAATGTCTGTCTACACCTCGCACGAACTACAGTCCTCACAGAGGCCGATCAGACTCGTCGATTGATGGCTTCCTTCTTTCTTGATCGTAAAAGTATCTTTCATTCATAGCGAATATACTCACACGCTTTATTGCTGGGAGTTATTTTTTAGGCATGGATATCTTCGATTAAACAACTATAGTCTCTTTGTTTGATGAAAAACAAATCATTTTCCTTGAGAATTTATTCATTCCGATGAAGAATTCAAATATCCCGTGCAGTGCTAACGTGACGGTACCGTTCAAAAATTAGTTCAAAGTAATTTCACATTTGGAAGCGTGAAAATCGGTAACAAATTGTGATAAGATGATTTATTTCATTTTACAAAGGATAATGAACAATTCCTAACAAATTAAAGACAAAAATAATACGTTGCATGGCTGCACTGTCTTTTTTTTTGGTGATTTTCGAGCTTTCGACGTACGTAATTCCTAACAAAAAAAGTCAAAAATAATACGTAGCATGGCTGCACTGTCTTTTTTGTGATTTCTGTGTTTGATGAAAAACAAATCATTTTCCTTGAGAATTTATTCATTCCGATAAAGAATTCAATTATCCTGTGCAGTGCTAACGTGACGGTACCGTTCAAAAATTAGTTCAAAGTAATTTCACATTTGGAAGCGTGCAAATCGGTAACAAATTGCGATAAAATGTTTCATTTCATTTTCCAAAGGATAACGAACAATTCCTAACAAATCAAAGACAAAAATAATACGTAGCACGGCTGCACTGTCTTTTTTGTGATTTCTGTGTTTGATGAAAAACAAATCATTTTCCTTGAGAATTTATTCATTCCGATAAAGAATTCAATTATCCTGTGCAGTGCTAACGTGACGGTACCGTTCAAAAATTAGTTCAAAGTAATTTCACATTTGGAAGCGTGCAAATCGGTAACAAATTGCGATAAAATGTTTCATTTCATTTTCCAAAGGATAACGAACAATTCCTAACAAATTAAAGACAAAAATAATACGTAGCACGGCTGCACTGTCTTTTTTGTGATTTCTGTGTTTGATGAAAAACAAATCATTTTCCTTGAGAATTTATTCATTCCGATAAAGATTTCAATTATCCTGTGCAGTGCTAACGTGACGGTACCGTTCAAAAATTAGTTCAAAGCAATTTCACATTTGGAAGCGTGAAAATCGGTAACAAATTGCGATAAAATGTTTCATTTCATTTTCCAAAGGATAACGAACAATTCCTAACAAATTAAAGACAAAAATAATACGTAGCACGGCTGCACTGTCTTTTTTGTGATTTCTGTGTTTGATGAAAAACAAATCATTTTCCTTGAGAATTTATTCATTCCGATAAAGATTTCAATTATCCTGTGCAGTGCTAACGTGACGGTACCGTTCAAAAATTAGTTCAAAGCAATTTCACATTTGGAAGCGTGAAAATCGGTAACAAATTGCGATAAAATGTTTCATTTCATTTTCCAAAGGATAACGAACAATTCCTAACAAATTAAGGACAAAAATAATACGTAGCACGGCTGCACTGTCTTTTTTGTGATTTTCGAGCTTTCGACGTACATAACTCAATCCGGACCGCTCAATCATTACCCTCTGACGAAGGTCCAGTATCGGCGCACGTTATCGACAAGTTTGTCCATCACAGATACGATAACGAAAATTATGAAAATGACGAAATCATGAAAATCATGAATAAAAACCGTCAATAGCGGTATTGTCAAAATTAGCAATATTGCGAGAAAAAAAAATTAATATTCATGAAACAGTATCGCCGGGTGTCTTTTGAGTGTTTTTTGCGAATGGCCTAAATATCTCGCAATCGAAATCGATGAATCGTGAGTCAATGAGATATCGAACCTGTTCCTCGATGGTTCGCGCGATCTCGTCGCTATATTGCGTTACCAAGTCGGACACAATATTATTGAGAAACCAGTTTAACCAACCGAAACCGGTTAAGGAAATCTCCAGCTGTCCCATTCGTATCACTTTTACGTGGTCCAGAGACGAGACACAGGGCATTTCGGAAAAATCGATCACAACTCCTATATCGACCGTCAAATCGTTTGCTCTCATAACCAACCAACCATTACTGTTTATCCATCCATAACTCATCTATATCCGCAAATAAAGTACATGCGAAATCATTATTAAATTAAGCACCGAACGTGGGCATTCGAGGGTGTTTAAAAATAATTCTTTGTTTCTCTTCCATACAGTTGAAATTTTAGCTCATAATATTATAAAATTATACCGCCCAAAACCGTACTTATTTATGTACAAAATAACTTTGAAATAAGCCAATTCTTTGCAAAATTACGGAATTCACTTGCATTTTTAGAATTACATGTATAGTTTTATAAGTTTATTAAATAGGAAAAATTGTCTTGTTTGCAATTTGGATAACGTTGTCCATTTTCGCATAACCGAAAACAGAAAGGTTTTCGTCGACGAGTAAATATATACGCAATGGTGTATGAGTTTTTCTATGAAGGTTTAAGAAAATATAATATTTTTATCTGCACTCAAATTTGCTATTATTAATTCATCACGATTATTCGAAAGGCGAATTTTCATTTGATTTCCCACACGAAAATCTGTCATTTCCATTTTGGTTTTCAATCTTCGATCAAGTATCTTGACCAGGAATTTCTTGAAAATAGAGAAAATAATTAATTGACAAATTGAACCTACCTCGTAATAGTCGTATAGAATTTCCGCAAATTCGGGGCCAAATTCGCAGGAGACCGAAAGATTATTTCCGTTGCGAACCTGAACCACATCAGACTTTCTCCGAAGGGTCGTGAGGTCTCTATTTTAGATCGAACGAACAATTACGTGTCGTTGAACGAGAGGATATGAAAATACCAGAGAGGAAGAAAAAGACTATTCACAATACTCGATTCGAATTTAATTTCCTCTGAATTTTTTACTTACCTGAATTTACCATACTTGGCGTGGAATTCTCCGGAAGGAAAGCTCACATCGGAATCGGGCACGGGTAATTGACTAAGACCTTTTCTTCTGACATAATCGACGAACTTTTCGACGGTCGCATCCACTACCCCATTGATGCCCTAAAATCAAAGATTTCTAGTATAAAAGCCACTGACGACTATTCAATTTTTGTTTTCAAGGGTGGGTAAAAAGAAGACGACTATTTTTGTATCTTAAAATGATTGATGGCTTGGCACCTCGAGAAATGGCAAATATTAGACCTTTATATATACATATTAAAAGATGCCACATCGCAATTTTTCATTTCGCATTTGGGTGCATTTTACCTGCGATTTTGGAAGACCGCTCTCGTTGGCAACGATTTTCGTTATCGAAAAATTTGGATTGAAGATCGAAAAGACGTTATTTTCATTGTAACTCGATAATTTCTTCCCCGTAGAATCGATGGTAATTGCGATTAGATCGGCTACCAAACAAAGATTAGTTTCTACGCACGATTCAGCCAAAAGGCGAATTGCACGTGATACCCTTGGGTGCACCGTCGAACTAAAAAAGAACAATAATTACAAAAAAGTTTCATGGTTCATATTTTCGATTAATTATTACTCTGAACGGATTTTTTACGCATGTTTGTTGGTGCCTAGGGGTAGAAAAACTGCGTTGCAATGTCCCTTCGACGAGTCTGTAGAATCCTACGGAAAAAAAACATTTATTTGTCATAATTTTTGTTCGTTCGATGAGTTTGGACGCTGCGAAAAAAATCAGCCGTAACAGACCGGCGGACAGAAAACAAAAAAGTATGAAATGCCAACAGTTTCGCTTTTTTTCGCAGAGAAACGAAATCTTAAAAAAATCATACACATTCGTTCGCGTTTCGAAATGCGCGAAATCTTCGACGTAAATTCATCCATGTATGCAATTTCCTTACCGACATCGTCTGATCGACTGCAAGGAAAATCATCCCGGGAATCTGATCAAAAATATCCACCGGCTTGGTCTTGATGACGCGATTATCATCGTCGTTTCTCAAATATTCTACAGACAAAAGTATTCGCGAAAGCGTTTGAAAAACTATGAAATTCTTGAGACAATAAAAACTTGTAAATTATAAAAAAATATATTTCTGCTTGAAACTAAAAAAACAGATAAAAACAACTTGAATAACAATAATAACGTTTCTCAAAATTTACAAAAATAATTCCAGAATGATGAAAAAATTGAAGTATGAATTTCACACAATCGTCATCGATCATTTTTTATTTTGTAGAGCTTATAGAGATTCTACAAAGACTGTTTATGCCGATTTCCATGTACAATTCTTATAAAATCTAATCTAATCTCTATCTTTATATATATATTTATTCTGTGCATGTGCTTGTCACTGAACTCCTCCTAAACGGTTGAACCGATTTTAATGAAATTTTTTGTGTCTTCAAGGGGATTCGAGAATGGTTTAGATTTACAATTCCGTCCAATTCAAATTGTTTATTGAATTAATTTTCGAATTATCAAGACGCGTGTACAGGACAACGTCTGTCAGGTCCGCTAGTATACTATAAAATTCTCGTGTGGCAATGTTTGTTACCAAACTCCTCCGAAACGGCTGGACCGATTTGGATGAAATTTTGTGTGCATATCGGGTAGGTCTGAGAATCGTCCAACATCTATTTTTCATACCCCTAAATGATAAGGGTGACCCGCCCCTAAATATATATATATTTTTTTTGACAAAATTTTTTATTTTTATTTTATTATGCTTTAGCATTGAAAAATACATACAACTTCAAATTTTTCACCCTTCTACGATCAACCCCTGGTTTTTAATCATATGGTTTTTTAATCATAGAAATAATGTATACGGCAAAACAACGTTTGCCGGGTCAGCTAGTATATTCTATTGATTTCTTATACAATCCTCATAAAAAATGTTAACCCGGCGAGTATACCTCTGAAAGTGGCCGTCACTCGATTAGATTGCAACTCGAGAAAATTGGATGTGAACAAGCAGTTCTCGATCTCCCGATCGATAACGTTGACCTTCAACTTCTTGCCTCTGGTAATAGTGGCTCTCTCGTGATTCGATATTTCTACCGTAAATTCTTTCGGCATTTTGTAAGCTGGAAATTAACATTACTTTTTCTCGCGTTTCTTTCTTCCGTGTGAACGAATTTAGTATCGAATGTCTAAAATCTGTGTTTTTCATAAAAATTTCACCGGTTTATTTCTTACTCACTGATATCAGACGCGATGGCCATCTTTGAGGAACTGAGAATGCAAACTGCCGCTACGAGCAGTGACGAGCGATATACGTTGAACATTTTCACCCGGTAGGCAAACATTTATCGGTCTATGAATTTTTTTGAAACAAAGTAATTTTTATAAACTGTAATCATCAGTCTGTATGTACGATATCCACAATCAATTATTCCCATATACAAATAAGCCATAATTAATTAATTTTGCTATGGTAGTTAAAAGTTATGCAACGGATTACGCGTGCACATTTTTGTAAATTAATTTTATTCATATTGTAGATATATTATTCAACCGATTATATTTTCTACTGATTGTTGCGTTTGTTCAGAAAAAACTCTCAGTCATATGCAGAAGAGGCTGGCTCGTCTGAATTATTATTCGCTTTTTTCTCACTCATTTTGCGAAAGATGAGTCTTTCTATACTTTCGGACACAATTATGGGGTGGCACAACACGATGACTCCCACTAAAACGCGCTCTTCATCTTTGAAAATAATCACTCTTACCCAATAAGTGTAACAATTAAGTAAGGCCCCACCGACAAATTCTGGTAGATAAATTTTTCTCTTCTCAAAAGATTTCATAAGATTCATATATTTTCATAATTCCAGACTAATATGACCGTATCTACAATATTTAGTGAAAAAAAACGCGAAGCAACCCGTATTTTCGGTTTTCTGAATTTTTTCCTAACAATTTGCGGTTCACACAATTTTTTAATAACTTTTCACATCGTGATTGCAAAAAGTATGGCGTGCAGCGATATCACGGATTTTTATAGTATCACTACGTACAAGTGCGGTTGAAATGATCGTTTTTTGAGATTGTATTTTTAGATTATCCTTAAAAACTTACTGGAAAATTTGCGAAGATGCCGAACGATATGATTGCCCTTTGTGTTTCGGTTGTTGTAATTTTAATTGCTTGAATTAATTCGTCGAGGCACTGACTGACTTTTTCTGAAGACGAACGGAGACCGTGGAGGACGATCGCTGAATGAGCTCACACTCGTTTGTTTCGGACGATGAAAAATGAACGAACGGACTGTATTTGAAATCGAATCCGCTTTACAAAGTATAACCGATAAGGCACGGATTCAGCAAATTAAACACGAAGCCTACGAGTTTCATGTACAGTTATTGGGTAAAATTTGAAGAACAGGACCAGGACGTTACTGAGACATGATCGCTTGCATAATTTTAACAGCATTTTTCATCAAACATACACACCGTTTTCATATGCGTTTTTTATGCAGAGGGATAAAATGTCGATAAATTTGCAAATTATCGTGAGAATTTTTCCTGCCATCATCTTTTATAGCTTCGGAGATACTATAAATATTACGGAATAGATATAATATAGGAATAATAATAAAATATATTCGTATATATTCGTTCGTGGGATTGGGAACAATGTAAATAATATGAAAAAATGATGCAATGTTTTATTTTCATATACATATCAAATGATAAAATAAGTATTGTAATAAAAGTATTAAAGTATAAAATCATAATAGAGCATAAAATAAACCATTATTTCGGACGAGGAAATATAGTGGCCCTGTAAACATAACGCAAACTTCATCTCTGCTCCATTCGAAGGAAAGATTATAAGTCTTAAATGCTAAAATAATATTGTCACATAGCGTGATAACGAAAATCATGAGGGAATAAAAGCCGTCAATAGCGTTGTGCGTTGTTGTCAAAATTAGCAATATTGCGAGAAAAAAAATTAATAATTCATGAAACAGTATCGCCGGGTGTCTTTTGAGTGTTTTCGGCGAAGGGCCTAAATATCTCGCAATCAAAGTCGATGAATCGCGAGTCAATGAAATATCGAACCTGTTCCTCGACGGTTTGCGCGATGTCGTCGCTATATTGAATTATAGAGTCGGACACAATTTTTTTGAGAAGCCAGTTTAACCAACCGAGACCGGTTATAGAAATCTCCAGCTGTCCCATTCGCATCACTTTTACGTGGTCCAGAGACGAGACACAGGGCATTTCGGAAAAATCGATCACAACTCCTATATCGACCGTCAAATCGTTTGATCTTATAGCCAACCAACCGTCACTGTTTATCCATCCATATTTCATCTAAATCCGCAAATAAAGTACATGCGAAATTATTATTAAATTAAGCACCGAACGTGCATTCGAGGGTGTTTAAAAAAAATTGTTTGTTTTTCTTCCACACAGTTGAAATTTTAGCTCATAATATTATAAAATTATACCGCCCAAAACCGCACTTATTTATGTACAAAATAACTTTGAAATAAGCCAATTCTTTGCAAAGTTATGGAATTCACTTGCACTTTTAGAATAACATGTATACTTTCGTAAGTTTATTAAATAGGAAAAATTGTCTTGTTTGCAATTTGGATAACGTTGTCCATTTTCGCATAACCGAAAACAGAAAGGTTTTCGTCGACGAGTAAATATATACGCAATGGTGTAGGAGTTTTTCTATGAAGGTTTAAGAAAATATAATATTTTTATCTGCACTCAAATTTGCTATTATTAATTCATAACGATTATTCGAAAGGCGAATTTTCATTTGATTTCCCACACGAAAATCTGTCATTTCCATTTTGGTTTTCAATCTTCGATCAAGTATCTTGACCAGGAATTTCTTGAAAATAGAGAAAATAATTAATTGACAAATTGAACCTACCTCGTAATAGTCGTATAGAATTTCCGCAAATTCGGGGCCAAATTCGCAGGAGACCGAAAGATTATCTCCGTTGTGAACCGAAACCACGTCAGACTTTCTCCGAAGGGTCGTGAGGTCTCTATTTTAAGATCGAACGAACAATTACGTGTCGTTGAATGAGAGAATACGAAAACCAGAAAGGAAGAAAAAGACTATTTGCAATATTGGATTCGAATTTAATTTCCTTTGAATTTTTTACTTACCTGAATTTACCATACTTGGCGTGGAATTCCCCAGAAGAAAAGCTCACATCGAAATCGGGCACGGGAAATTGACTTTGACCTTCTCTTCTAACATAATCGACGAACTCCACGACGCTCACGTCCACCACCTCATTGATGTCCTAAAATAATCAGAGATTTCAGGTATAAAAGCCACTGACGACTATTCAATTTTTGTTTTCAAGGGTAGGTAAAAAGAAGACGACTATTTTTGTATCTTAAAAAGATTGATGGCTTGGCACCTCAAGAAATGCCAAATGCTTTTTTTTCATCAATGAACTCATAAATTGATAATTTCACTAATATTGATATGACGATTCAAATTCGAATTATTTCATGATGAAATTATACATTTCAATAAATGACTCACAAAGTTTCTTGGCATATTTTATCGCGGAATAGGCTCGAAGAAGCCATTTGAGTGCATTTTACCTGCGATTTTGGGAGACCGCTTTTGTTGGCAACGATTTTCGTTATCGAAAAATTTGGATTGAAGATCGAAAAGACGTCATTTTCATTGTAGCTCGATAATTTCTTCCCCGTAGAATTGATGGTAATTGCAATTAGATCGACTGCCAAACAAAGATTAGTTTCTATGCACGATTCAGCCAAAAGGCGAATTGCACGTGATACCCTTGGGTGCACCGTCGAACTAAAAAAAATCAATAATTACAAAAATGTTTCATGGTTCATATTTTCGATTAATGATTACTCTGAACGGATTTTTTACGCGTGTTTGTTGGTGCCTAGGGGTAGAAAAACAGCGTTGCAATGTCCCTTCGACGAGTCTGTAGAATCCTACGAAAAAAAAACATTTATTTGTCATAATTTTTGAGTGAAGATGAAATGTTAATTTCGAAATAATGGTTTTTTTGAAAACTAAAACTAGCTAAGTAGCTTGCAGCTCCGTCTACAATCAAGGCTGTTCTAACGCCATCTCTATCCCTGTGAGTGTACCTTGCAACATGACACCAAAATTTCAGTGCGGTTTAGGAATTCTAAAAAAGTTCTGCATTATTTTTGCTCTAATTTTTTCGAGTCTTTTTATCCATCTGAGAGCACACAAATGAATCCAACTGAAAATTGTTCTTGTTTTTCGAAATGTTAGCTTCTTGAATCTTGCCCGGAGGGAACTTGACAGGATATTTTTTTTCGACTGTCAAATATATCAAAATCCGAAAAATGTATAACCATGCCAAATGTTCGTTCGATGAGTTTGGGCGCTGCAAAAAAAATCAACCGTAACAGACCGACGGACAGAAAACGAAAAAGTATGAGATGCGAACAGTTTCGCTTTTTTTCGCAGAGAAACGAAATCTTAAAAAAATCATACACATTCATTCGCGTTTCGGAATGCGCGAAATCTTCGACATGAATTCATTCATGTATGTAATTTCCTTACCGGCATCGTCTGATCGGCTGCAAGGAAAATCATCCCGGGAATCTGAACAAAAATATCCACCGGCTTGGTCTTGATGACGCGATTATCATCGTCGTTTCTCAAATATCCTGCAGACAGAAGTATTCGCGAAAGCGTTTGAAGAACTATTGAAATTCTTGAGACAATAGAAACTTGTAAATTATAAAAAAATATATTTCTGCTTGAAACTAAAAAAAACAGATAAAAACAACGAGAATAACAATAATAACATTTCTCACAATTTATAAAAATAATTGCAGAATGATGAAAAAATTGCAATATGAATGTCACACAATCGTCATCGATCATTTTTTATTTTTTAGAGCTTATAGAGATTCTATAAAGATTGTTTATGCCGATTTCCAAGTACAATTCTTATAAAATATATTCTATACATTTCTTATACAATCCTCATAAAAAATGTTCACCCGGTGGGTACCTCTGAAAGTGGCCGTCACTCGATTAGATTGCAACTCGAGAAAATTGGATGTGAACAAGCAGTTCTCGATCTCCCGATCGACAACGTTGACGTTCAACTTGCCTCTGGTGATAGTGGCTCTCTCGTGATTCGATATTTCTACCGTAAATTCTTTCGGCATTTTGCAAGCTGAAAATTAACATTAGTTTTTCTCGCGTTTCTTTCTTCCGTGCGAACGAATTTAGTATCGAATGTCTAAAATCTGTGTTTTTCATAAAAATTTCACCGGGTTATTTCTTACTCACTGATATCAGACGCGATGGCCATCTTTGAGGAACTGAGAATGCAAACTGCCGCTACGAGCAGTGACGAGCGATATACGTTGAACATTTTCACCCGGTAGGCAAACATTTATCGGTCTATGAATTTTTTTGAAACAAAGTAATTTTCATAAACTGTAATCATCAGTCTGTACGTACGATATCCACAATCAATTATTCCCATATACAAATAAGCCATAATTAATTAATTTTGCTATGGTAGTTAAAAGTTATGCAACGGATTACGCGTGCACATTTTTGTGAATTAATTTTATTCATATTGTACATATATTATTCAACCGATTATATTTTCTACTGATTGTTGCGTTTGTTCAGAAAAAACTCTCAGTCATATGCAGAAGAGGCTGGCTCGTTTGAATTATTATTCGCTTTTTTCTCACTCATTTTGCGAAAGATGAGTCTTTCTATACTTTCGGACACAATTATGGGGTGGCACAGCACGATGGCTCCCACTAAACCGTGCTCTTCATCTTTGAAAATAATCACTCTTGCTTTTAATAAGTGTAATAATTATCATATTATACTCGTAACACGATGAATACGATAAAATGATTAATTCTTAAGAATAATAAGGTTACATTGTCGTTTATTTGTTTATGCATATTTATCGTTTCTGCTGTCTATTCCCTCGGATTAAATTAATGCGTAGCTCGACAAAAGTAAGCGCTGAAATCCCGCTGATGCTTTCTTACTTTTCTTATCTCCTGCTCCCAAGAACCTGCTATACTATACGCATACACATGACATGGAAAAAAGAAAAAATAATTTTGAGACGAGAGCAGTCCGGGGCTCGAAGGCCCCACCGACAAATTTTGTCATATATATATTGTTTTTTCTCAAAAGATTTCATAAGATTGATATATTCTCATAATTTCAGACTAATATGACGTATATCTACAATATTTGGTTTTCTATTTTCGGTTTCGTATTTTCGGTTTTCTGAATTTTTTTCGAACAATTTGCGTTTCACAGAATTTTTTAATAACTTTTCACATCGTGATCGCAAAAAGTATGGCGTGCATCGATATTACGGATTTTTATAGTATCGCTACGTACAAGTGCGGTTGAAATTCTCGTTGCGACGTATACTTTTTTGAGATTGTATCTTTAGATTATCTTTAAAAACTTACTTGAAAATTTACGAAGATGCCGAACGATACGATTGCCTTTTGTGTTTCCGTTGGTGTAATTTTAATTGCTTAAATGAATTCGTCGAGGCACTAACTGATTTTTTCCGACGACGAACGGAAACCGCGGAGGACGATCGCTGAATGAGCTTACACTCGTTCGTTTCGGACGCTGAAGAATGAACGAACGGACTGTATTTGAAATCGAATCGGCTTTACAAAGTATAACCGATAAGGCACGTACTCAGCAAATTTACCAAGAAGCCTACGAGACAGCGTCGACAATTCCACTGTTGGTCCCGTTGAGAGAGTAATACTAGAGAATATTTCATTTCGATAATCCAGAAAAAACTAGCTTAAAAACGAACAATTTTGAGATGGCATTTTTTCGTAGCTAGTTTTGTGCTTTGCAAAAAACATATCAATGATTCTTCGCATATACGATTAATGTAGTTATGGTCACTGTTTCGGTAAAAGTGTTTTCATATATAGTTATTGGGTAAAATTTGAAGAGCAGGACCAGGACGTTAATAACGCATGATCACTTGCATCATTTTAACAGCATTTTTTATCAAACATACGCAATGTTTTCACATGCGTTTTTAGTGCAGACGGGTAAAATGTTGATAACCTTGCAAATTTTCGTGAGAATTTTTCCTGCCATCTTTTATAGCTTCAGAGATACTATAAATATTACGTAATAGATATAATATAGGAATAATAATAAAATATATATTCGTTGTGTAACAGAGTTGGTGGGGTCTTGAGTTGACTATTAATGAGAATAAAATAGCGCGATTGTTGCTGTTTTATTTATATTCGGTTCCGTTTTTCGGTCGATCCGTTCGCTTTCTCATGCGCCCAGGAGCTTTCTTTTTGCTCGAAACTGTCAATTACTAACTCTTCACAGATCATACGTCATAATCTGCAAAAAAAATGTAATGAAATTGAAAATTACTCGGCTGCTGTAATTTCTCTTATAATATCATTATATAATTAATATATTACATGATAAATGTCATGAATTGCGTTTAATATTTTTACTTCGAACGTCCTGCGGGTTATTCAAGTTTTCACACAAATTCATTGCCCGTAATTTTTTACCGTGACTATTTGAACTTGAAAAAATTTGCGCAAACATACTACTTTTGCTGGTGCGGCGATAAAAAACAACATTTTCGAGCACACCTCGAACTCTTGATGTCCATTCATCAAAAGATCTTTTCTCCATCATCACTTACCGCCATTTTTTTATAAAAAAAAAAAAATACTGCAAACCCAGTATTACAAGAGATGTAGCAGAAAAAAAAACGTTTTTTTATCTTTGGAGGAGGCAGAGGACAAAAGCAGTGCAAATATTGGCTACAAATTCTTCGCGAGGGTTTTCATTTTTTCGCTGAAGACCAAGTTTTGCGAAAAAGCTTTAGTCAAATCAGCTGTTCCGTGCGCTTATCGGGAAACTTTTCCCGTGATGCTGTACTTCGAAACTCGGTACAGCACAGCCATACGCATGTCGAATAATTTTATGTCTTCGTATCTTTTTTGAATCATAAAAAAATACTCTGAAAAAAGCTGTCATCTTAGACAGGGGTAGGACGATGTTAGAATATACATATATATTGACTGAAAATTCTCCGAGAATTTTGAGATTTCCCCAAAAGAAGTTTTCCCAAAAAAATGTCCGTTAAGTCGTCCGTTTCTCGAGCTCCGGAAAAGTTTTTTCCCCGACGCTGCATTTCGAATTGCAGTATCGCACAGCCGCATACGAGAGTCTCAAATCTTCCCGAGGTACTTTTCCCTTTGACTCCGCAATAACTCGAACCGATGAAAGTTTTTGTAGTCTCTTGTGGGTCGTCTGGCTCCCGTGAACACGCCATTCGAAATAAGGGGAAAGAGCCTCTTTCGTGCTTGTCGAATAAAACATAAACAGCAGAGGTGCGATCTGACGGGAGCGCATGGAGCGGCCATTCCCCTCAACCCTTTGGCTAACATCAAAATTTCCCCGCGCTCTCTCGCTCTCTTCCTCTGCTCTATATATACGCTGGTGCTTGCAGATCATACATAGATATACGTGTTCTATGTATACCTATATACCTATCGTATATAGATACATAAATATGTATAAATATATAGGTATGTATGTATATAACGAGTTTTAAGAAAGCCCGCGTAAAAGTGGAAGCTCGGTGGCTGGAATCTGTAAATCTGTCATTGCGGCCACATTCGTGCAAGCCAGCGCGAGCGAGCTTACTAAACTTCGGCTTCTGCTCCAATCTTCCATCCCTTCTTTTGCTCGTCCTTTCCTTCTTCCCCATTTGTATAAATTTTTCGTCCTCTTTCTCGAAACGGCGTTTGTTCGCACCAGCATATACAGAGGATATAAGCATGAGTTAAGAAACTTCCACGACGCCTCTGTGGGCTCCAAAACGTTCCACACCACACACAACACACACGCACACACAGTTATCATTCAAGCAACGGATTCTCGCGCTCTTATCCCGCTGTGTTTTACCCATCACTTTCCTCATGGACCGGAACCATCGCTCTTTGAAACACGAGAAGGTCCTCTTCATCCTTCTCTCTCTCTCTCTCTCTCTCTCTTTCTTTCTTGTTTTTACGTCCATTTTTCGTGAATTCGAAGAGAACGCGATGAAATTTTCACGAGAAGAAAAATATAAGCTATGTGGCACTTTTGACAAAATGGCTGATGTCTTTTTTTTCAGCTGGGACATTAATGAAAACGTGCCACGAATGCGAGATTTGTGTGTTCCCGTTCGAATAAACGTCAGAAAACGTTTAGTACCTTCGGGATTGATACACCCGATGAAAATAGCTTGTATTTTTTTCCATCCACGACATTCCAACGTATACCACTTTTCCGGGCTTTTATGATCCTTCTGCTTAACGCTACCAGATTTTTCGTTACAACTTCCGCTTCGTTTTTTTTTTTTTTGGATTGATAACGAAGTATTCCGACTGTTATAGTTTCTACAAAAACGTCCCCCACCACAAATAATACCCCTCCAAAAATACCTACGGTAATCAATTCTGTCATCGAAGTAATCGTTATTAAACGTTGCATCGATAAACCGATGAAAAACTTTGAATTTCAAAAGAGGCATTGTATTCTCGAGATACAAAAAATAAACCCGGGCGAGATGACTCTCGAAAGCATTTATCAAAATATGTTGTATATAATTTTTACTGCTAATCATGATAGAGTGTTATTCTTGATGGAGAATCACATTTCATAAAAATGGAAGAAGAAATTGAATGAAATCACAAATCGCGGATTGCAGCTTTTCGTTCTCTCGGACGAATTACGACAAACCGCGTCGATCTGGATTGCATCAAGGTTCGTATGGCGATTCTACGAGTTTGATGATAAAAAAATACAGGTGTGATAAAAAAATGCCATGGTAACCATGTTGTGAATCTCAAATATGGGTCCAAGTGTTACGAAACGAGTTTTTTCATCATTTTATTCTCCGCTACTCACACCGAATTCATATTCGTGTTGGGGTGATGCTGATGATTTGAATTTTGGACCAAAATCTCTTCTATATCCGGAATTTCTAAAAACTTTTGCAAATTCACTACTCGACCGTTTTCACATGCACATATATATATATACTAGGGATTAGAGACGCGCGCTCACGCGCGCGACCGGCTGCATTTTCGCGCTGCAGCGCTGCATCTTGAATTAAGTATAGACCCCTACAGAACACATTATAATTCGGCATAAGTAGCAAAAGGTGAAAAGCAGGAAATTTTTAGATTCACAAATAAAGTACAAATAATAATGATTAATAAATCATAAATAATCTTCATAGATTTTCATGGAGTTGTCGATCGTTCCTCTCATCCGCCGATCGAACGCTGGACCGGAAGTTGTGCTGAAAAATCTGAAACTAAATTTCCGAAAACCGGAAATGAAGCAAATTGCTCAGAGTCGCCTCCTCCGCGCGTGGTTTAATTTTCATGGAGTTGTCGATCGTTCCTCTCGTTCGCCGATCTCACGCTGGACCGGAAGCTGTGCCACGAAAATTCTGAAACTAATTTTCCGAAAACCGGAATAGATGCAAATTGCTCAGAGTCGCTTCCTCTGCGCGTGGTTAAATTTTCATCGAGTTGTCGATCGTTCCTCTCGTTCGCCTATCTCACGCTGGACCGGAAGCTGCGCCACGAAAATTCTGAAACTAATTTTCCGAAAACCGGAATAGATGCAAATTGCTCAGAGTCGCTTCCTAGGCGCGTGGTTAAATTTTCATCGAGTTGTCGATCGTTCCTCTCGTTCGCCTATCTCACGCTGGACCGGAAGCTGCGCCACGAAAATTCTGAAACTAATTTTCCGAAAACCGGAATAGATGCAAATTGCTCAGAGTCGCTTCCTCTGCGCGTGGTTAAATTTTCATCGAGTTGTCGATCGTTCCTCTCGTTCGCCTATCTCACGCTGGACCGGAAGCTGCGCCACGAAAATTCTGAAACTAATTTTCCGAAAACCGGAATAGATGCAAATTGCTCAGAGTCGCTTCCTCTGCGCGTGGTTAAATTTTCATCGAGTTGTCGATCGTTCCTCTCGTTCGCCTATCTCACGCTGGACCGGAAGCTGCGCCACGAAAATTCTGAAACTAATTTTCCGAAAACCGGAATAGATGCAAATTGCTCAGAGTCGCTTCCTCTGCGCGTGGTTAATTTTTCATCGAGTTGTCGACCGTTCTTCTCATCCGCCGATCGAACGCTGGACCGGAAGTTGTGCTGAAAAAACTGAAACTAATTTTCCGAAAACCGGAATAGATGCAAATTGCTCAGAGTCGCTTGCTCTGCGCGTGGTTAATTTTTCATCGAGTTGTCGACCGTTCTTCTCATCCGCCGATCGAACGCTGGACCGGAAGTTGTGCTGAAAAAACTGAAACTAAATTTCCGAAAACCGGAAATGAAGCAAATTGCTCAGAGTTGCTTCCTCTGCGCGTGGTTAAATTTTCATCGAGTTGTCGATCGTTCCTCTCGTTCGCCTATCTCACGCTGGACCGGAAGCTGCGCCACGAAAATTCTGAAACTAATTTTCCGAAAACCGGAATAGATGCAAATTGCTCAGAGTCGCTTCCTCTGCGCGTGGTTAAATTTTCATCGAGTTGTCGATCGTTCCTCTCGTTCGCCTATCTCACGCTGGACCGGAAACTGCGCCACGAAAATTCTGAAACTAATTTTCCGAAAACCGGAATAGATGCAAATTGCTCAGAGTCGCTTCCTCTGCGCGTGGTTAAATTTTCATCGAGTTGTCGATCGTTCCTCTTGTTCGCCTATCTCACGCTGGACCGGAAGCTGCGCCACGAAAATTCTGAAACTAATTTTCCGAAAACCGGAATAGATGCAAATTGCTCAGAGTCGCTTCCTCTGCGCGTGGTTAATTTTTCATCGAGTTGTCGACCGTTCTTCTCATCCGCCGATCGAACGCTGGACCGGAAGTTGTGCTGAAAAAACTGAAACTAAATTTCCGAAAACCGGAAATGAAGCAAATTGCTCAGAGTTGCTTCCTCTGCGCGTGGTTTAATTTTCATGGAGTTGTCGATCGTTCCTCTCGTACGCCGATCTCACGCTGGACCGGAAGCTGCGCTAACAAAATTCTGAAACTAAATTTCCGAAAACCGGAATAGAAGCAAATTGCTCAGAGTCGCTTCCTCTGCACGTAGTTTAATTTTCATGGAGTTGTCGATCGTTCCTCTCGTTCGCCGATCTCACGCTGGACCGGAAGCTGCGCTAACAAAATTCTGAAACTAAATTTCCGAAAACCGGAATAGAAGCAAATTGCTCAGAGTCGCTTCCTCTGCGCGTGGTTTAATTTTCATGGAGTTGTCGATCGTTCCTCTCGTTCGCCAATCTCACACTGGACCGGAAGCTGCCCTAACAAAATTCTGAAACTAAATTTCCAAAAACCGGAATAGAAGCAAATTGCTCAGAGTCGCTTCCTCTGCGCGTGGTTTAATTTTCATGGAGTTGTCGATCGTTCCTCTCATCCGCCGATCGAACGCTGGACCAGAATCTGTGCAAAAATCTGAAACAAAATTTCCGAAAACCGGAAATGAAGCAACTTGCTTAGAGTCGCTTCCTCTGCGCGTGGTTAAATTTTGATGGAGTTGTCGATCGTTCTTTTCATCTGCCACTACTTCGAAGGAAAGCGCTTCTCGCGAGATCGTCCGATCGAAGAGTCATTTCTTGTAAATTTTATAAAACATTAATGTGCAAGAGAGAAAAATTTTCGCTTGAAAAAATGTGCAAGAAATGCTAGTTTAGTTAATTCACTTTCATTCTCCCGGACTATCTCTCATTTTCTCTCAGTACAATATAAATTGAACTGTGAAATATAGCACTCTTACTTACTTGATATGCATGATTTCTTTTTCTCGGAATGAATTATCGTAGAACTATAACCTTTGCTAACCGCAATTAATGTCACAAGTCGACAACTGACAAAAACAGCATAAAAAACCGCGCGAATACAGCCTCACATGAATTTCGCGGGTACGCTCATCACCGACCAATCACGAAACGAATAATAAAACGACAACAAAGCATGCGATATTTCGATATTTCGATCATTTCGATTTATATCTCCTCATCAAGTTTTTATTAGAAGGATATTGAGAGTATATAATTGTACCGATGCGTAAGAAAGACAGCAAGCTTCGTACGACGATTCTACGAGTTTGATGGTCAAAAAATACAGGTGTGATAAAAAAATGCCGTGGTAACCATGTTGCGAATCTCAAATATGGGTCCAAGTGTTACGAAACGACTTTTTTCATCATTTTATTCTCCGCTACTCACACCGAATTCATATTCGTGTTGACCAAAATGTCTTCTATATCCGGAATTTCTACGAAACTTTTGCAAATTCACTACCACATATATACCATCTTATATACATGCTCTGGATGTACATTTATTTACCCGAACGTTTTCACATGCACACCTATATATATCGAGAGTATATAACTGTACCGATGCGTGAGAAAGACAGCAAGAGCAGAGTAAGGCACCGTGACGAGTTTAGTCGCAGCGTGTGTGATGCTGGATAGATATTATTCTCTCGGAAGAGCGGTGAGCTCGATGACGGATTAATGGCCTGTGGGAGACCGGGATAACACTCACGAAAGAGTTTCGGAACTTGGTGGGTGCGTTTCTCGCCCACAGAAAATCTCAACTTCCAAATGAAACACAACCGAACGAAACGGAACTCTCGTGTGTATATACAAGCTCGAAGAAACGTTTGCAGCAAAGAGCCAGGCGACATACACTCCCGCGCTACGCCAGAGATGCGTTTTCATTCTTGCGATTCATTTGTCGGCCTTTTGATCCTCCGTCTTGCCGAAATATGTCCGCGATTATATATCGTGCAAAAGCGCGAATAAGTGCCGAGGCAACAAAACGCAAGAGTGGCTTCGAGTCTGCGGAAAATTACGAAGATTTATCGACTCCTGCGCGTATTTGCAATAATTTTCTATCCGTCTGTATATGTCCCTCGTACAACCCCTCTATTGCCCACCCTCGTAGCTTCCTGCCGTTCGAAACTCGGCACTATTCGTCACCCTGTTGTACGGCGACGGATTTTGTTGTAACTTTTTCGCGAAATTCTTGACGAATTATAGTAACATGCCTAAATTTATATGAATATTCCTCTCGTAGAAGAAAACATTATTTTTGTACAATATTCTAGGCATGCACGTATTATAACAAAATTACAAATGAGGGCAAGGTATTTAAAAAAAACCTTTCAGGCACTGTGCAATTAGTTTTACCTGCTAAATCAGCTGTTTCAGCAAATCGGAATAAAGTTGGGAAAAAATGCAATCCTGATGATATCGTTTCGTGTCACCTATCTCTTTTTTTGATTGTTCTATAATACTTTTTAGGATTCACCACAAAAACCCAGTTTTATTTTCAAAAACCCATTTTTACCATTTTACCAGAGGTGCCATTTTTACCTCTGGTAAAAATGTCTCCGAAAAAACAGGATGAAAATATCGGAAAAACTTTCGTGTCCGGATGTACGTACTCGTAATATATGAGGCTGCTGTACATGAGAAGATATTTGAGAACGACGAAACTCTTCTGCCTCAGGGTGCCCCCTGGCGTTGCAGCGTTTCACTGACCCTTGAATCCAAAGAATACGAGGGTGGCCTACTCGGGTTCTCGAAAGTCTCAAAATGCGTATTTGTACCACTCGTAATATGCCACACATAACGTAAAAAAAAAAAAAACAAAAATTACTCACACCGAAAGAAAAAACCACTATATATCACTCCCCGGGCTCGACCGTCTATCTTTTTCGTGTTACCAAACAGCGCACCGTGCTTCTCATAAACTTTTTACCGTTCGTCAATGTCTGATGAACACTGACGAGCACTCGTTCGCTGCTGTGCAAAATGGAAACATTACAGCTAAAATTGCACACTTTGAAGAATCGTGAATATTTTAGATTCGTCACGATCAAGTAGGCTAACGATACGTATAAAAAAAATTAAAGAAAACAGAAGAATTTCACGAATTCTTCAGTGATTTTTCAAAGGCAGTAAAAAGTCGTGAAAAGTATGGGGATGGGAAAAAGCCTTCAAGAAACAAATACATTTTTCAAGCAAATATTCGTCTCGTAATTTTAAAAACCAAAAACTTTAAGCTTCAAAATGCTTTTTCCTCCAAACGATCGCATTTTGCACGAGAATAACGCCTGTCAAAAATGTCTCGGACATTTAGGACACTTGTCCTTAATTTTTTCCTGTGAGTGTATTTTATTCGATCGAAAAAATCCTGTTTATTATCACGGTTTCGGAAAGGGAATCGAAAAATGGTAATTACTCGATGCGTTATCGTCAGAATCTTCAAGTATTAATTCGTACAAGACGCACGAAAGGAAAAGGGCATGCTAAATTTTTCTCTGCATCGTCGTGCAGCGTCATAAAAATGAAAAAAATGCCCGCACACGAGTCCGCACAAAAATAATTCGTAAAACCTTCTCGACAATTTTTTCTTTTTCATTTCGTTCATTTTTTCTAATCGCAAGCGGTTTTTACGTCCTCCTTGTCTTTGTAACTTTGTCGCACAGGCAGAGTACGCTCGCCTCTGTGGGTTCCGTCGCGTCAATTGACCCGAAGGGTTCACCGCGCTACGGTTAAGTGACTGCAATATGCACCTTGCGAAGATGAAAGAACGCGATGGCAAATGGTACTCGAGAACTTGTGTGTATTCGAGGTTTTATTACAGGCGCCGTCACGCCAACGCTTCTCCCCCACTCGCTCGATGCACTAAAAAATGTACACTTATCTGTGCAAAAGATGCGCTGGATGCTGCGAATCCTTTTGAAGCAACTTGGACCCCTCGCTTGTTGCAAGTACATAAAAAGCTCCGGAGACCTGGCGACTCATTTCTTTTCCCGCGACTATGCATTGATTTGTGTCATGAACTTTTTTTCGTTATTATCGGGAAGAAAAGTAATGATTTCGAATCGAGAAAAATTGATAGAAAATTTTCGAAATGTCGGAATGCGATACGCGAATGAAACGGATAATTTTATCACGAATCTTTGGGTTTCCTAACTGCAATTGGATACCTACGTTCGGCCCATTTTGACGGCGTTAATTTTTTGTTCATGTGCTTATCGTATGTACCCAAAATTATTTTTTTTAGATGATTTTGTGTGGATAAAAGTCATTTGTTCTTTCCAGCTTGCTATTAATATTGCAGACCGGATTTTTTACGGTCAAATGGATCTGTCCATGAATGGAAACCTTAATCCTGGAGAATACGTCTTTTTTTGAGTCACGAAGCGCTCAGAGTTCATCATTTCAAATTGGACAATGAGATCGCTGAAAAACAATTCTCAAACGACTTGAAACCTTAATAAATCGATTAATATAATCACAAAATGCCGGACGAACAACTAGCCTGACCGCAAAAATTGGCTAAAAAAAAGTTTATTGCGGAAAGGAGCGTAATTCGTTAAAAGTCAAATTTTGTTTTTTCTTGATATTTTTGACCAAAAATTTGCCCGTACTTCGTGAAATACTGCGATCAAATGTGTCCTGTGTGTTTGTCGGAGGCTTGAAGTCAAAGTATAAAGACCATGGAAAATGTGGTTCGATGTCTTTTGATTATTTTTTTTATTTTGCGGTGTGACACGATTTTTATATTAAAAATTCTCTGTTATAACATGATGCTCGATCGATTTTTTGTCGTACTTTGTCGAGACCTTCGATGTTGACCAAAAACCTCTCTATTTTCTTTGGAAAAAGATTGATTAAAAATGAAGAAAAAAATTAGGACATTTACCTTACTTTGGTGATTATTATGAATTTTCTGCGTTGCTGAATCATGCTTGCAAAGGATGAAAGTCAGTCAACGCGGAGCGACTAATTCTCGTATGAAATAAACATGCACGTGTTTCACTAATACGAGTCAGCGATTTGCCAAAAGTCATTAGGAACGTTGTTTCGCCGACTGATGATGACTTGGGTATATTAGACGCGATCCAGCGAGTTCAAAAGCTTGGATTTTCGAATGGTACACTAATATGTTTACACTGGGTAATTCTTCACGCTCCCATCAATCACTGCCATGCCAAGAGGAACCCGCTTTGCCAGCATTGTATCATTTCGTATTTTCCTTCCTCCCCTTCTGACGTTCAGGATCTCAAGTTCTCTCGCATTCCCTCGTTTTTTTGCCGCCCTTTTTCGTATTTTTCGTTTCTTCTTTCAATCGCAAATTTCGGATGACGTTAGACGATCGAAGGAACAGACTCGGGGAAATGCAGGGAAAAACGTGGTCACGAAATATTGCTTCAAATAATGGTCCTAATGAAAAATGTTCCATCAAAAATTTAACTCACTTGTTAACAAAAAAAACAGTTTGGAATAATCGTTTTTCGCCACTTTTTTCAAAATATTCGCGAAACGGAGAGAGTTATGGAATAATGTTATTATTGATTGTTGGAAAAAATAAATCCTGAAGTTTTTCAGAAAACTTGTTTTCCCTTCGAGTTTAATTAATTCGTGATATTGAACGCGCTTGAGTTTTTCGAAAATTTTGTAGGTTCTTTCAAAGTTTTGTCTTCTAATTCCATTTGAGCTGTACGATCGAAATAGGTCGTTGAATGAGTCGAGTGTTTCTCGAATGTACCCATTTTTCAAAAAAATCATAAACAAAAATTTCAAAACAACGATGAAATTTCGAAGAAATTCAGGTTGACGTGGAATGAAACGATGTTTTTTGAATATTTTCCGGTGTTTTGCTCGACAATTTTCTTTAATATCGACTTTTTGATATTATTTAATTCCAAACGACTGCGCCCAATATCGCACACGTGATTGATTTTGTCCGATTTTTATTCTTTCACGTCGAGGACCGATGCTACTTTTGTTCTCCTAAATGCTGCGTTTTTTTCGAAACGAAAAAAATCTATTTCGATTCAACCGAGCGAAATTTCAATACGAAACAACGTTCATATTTATCGATGAAGCAATTGGTCGTCGAATTGAATAACAAAATTGTTGCGACGTATTTTCCACAGCTGAAATTGTAGGAAAGGTGTACGAGTAAAAAAAAAGTAATACACAACGATAAAAATGTTTCATATATATTATATACATATAAGTAATTTCATATATTTGATTTTTGCTTAATTACGAGAGTTGTCCTATCACCGACACGTGCTCTCAGAATTTTTTTTTCCTGTACACATATGCTTACACGGTTCAAGTAATAAGCAACAGGCTACGATATGTTCTCTCTCTTTCGCTCTTTGTCCGTTTCTTTCAGGCATTTCTCTTGTACTATATAATTTATTAAGGCACTTAGCATTCGCTGGGGGGAAATTTTGGTCACGGTACGTTTGCATTCACTTCTCTTGGTGCTCTTCGACCGAGGATAGAACGCGTTTAGGCTCGTTTGGCATTTGAGCCACCCCGTATAAATAGAAGCACAAGTTGGAACACACAAGCATACGTACGCAAACGTGCATACACGTATATTGGACAGTTGCATTTTTAGGCTTCATTTTTTTTATTTTATCCAAGTTGAAATATCAATAATGCGCGTTATAAGAAAGCCTGTCAAAATGGTTGCTCAATTAAAGGCTTACAATCAGCTCCCTGGGAAAATTCAATTTCACACTTAAATAACACGGGAGAGAAGATTTTCTACTCGACATCAGTCTTTCTGTGCAGATTTTTTTTTATAAAATATGAATTCGTCTATAAAAAGTTCCTCAGAGTCAAACATGCACCATAAAAATTGTGAGATACCGGAACATAAACAATAAAGAGTATAAAAAAGGCGCAACATTTTTTTATAAATTGGACAACATAAAAAAAAAGTTACGTACGTGAAAAACTGTCTCGTGATGATGTAAAAATATTAATAATCATTTTCTGATTACAAAAAAGACTGTTGATGATAATCAAAATTTTGGAAATTTGTTATCTCGTAGTGATCGTTACTTTCCTATTTCAATGTTTATTTAAATATGAGACAGTACTTTAGTAAATGCCGGGTGAGTCTAAAATAACGTCATCCGGTAAGCGCTCATAGAGTAAGGTCTCAAAATGAATTTTTCAACAGTACCTCCTGGGAGGTTTGGAACGCAAAATATTGATGGTCAGGTTTGGCTCTGAGGATCTGTTTGTAGAAAATTTCATGATTTGCAAGACGGCGGAAATGGTTTTTTATACGAAAATTTTAGTGATTCAGAAAAATGACTTTGAATGAAACATATTTCTGTCCGTGTTTACTCTACTGAGAAATTGAATTTTCTGTCGAGCTGAGCCTGCAATTGAGTTGGAATTGTTTTACTTACGAGAACATGTTTTTTACAACAGGTATTATTCAATCCTTTTGCCTAAAACTGAAACCCCCTAAGGTGCATATATATGTATGTACAAGATCAGTAAAGCAAAATTCTCTTTATGACTTTGATGCTTCAAAAGGCACTTTTTCTTTTTTTCATTCTTTAAATTTGTCTTTTTGGTTTACGCGGTAACTGTAACGAGAAAATTTGGAAAATTTGTCTTTGGTTTCAATACGATGTATACATATTTTGATGCACGTGCTCGTACGTTGATTGAGAGTACTAAAAATGACACAATCAATGACGACTCTTTCACGCTGATTTTTCGTTACGCAGAAATACCGTCGATATCCCACAATGGGCGAAATCAGCTTTTCAACGATCACAAAATGTTGTGATAAATAAAAAGACGTTACAATTCTTTTTATTTTAAATTATTATTTGTTTAATTCTTTTATTCATAGCTTTTTCGAAGGCTCTTTATTCGTTTGCCGATCGTACCATCAGTCATTTTACGTCTCAAATTGTCTCAAGAGCACTCAAACAAAAGCACTTTGCATTCGCCGTTGCGAAAATTTGACTAATTTAAAAAAAATCGTCGGTGGCCATCCTGGCGATTTCTTTAATAATCATTTAATAATCATGACGGTCAAATCAGCTGTCTTTTGACCTCAATTTTCAGTACCTCAAAGATTTCATTCGAAGCTGAAGTATCCTCAAAATAGTTCGAAATAAAAAAAGTATTGTACTAAAACGAAGGAGCTGTAATTTTTTTCACAATGCGATGCAAGGGTACGAATATTTATCCGATATACCGTTGTAATCGTTTTTCCGCATAAATAAAACATCGTGTCAGGCTTATTTAACTTTCTAAAAATAAATATGACTGTTCGTTAACAACGGCGTGAATTCGAGTACAGTAATACCCCGAAGTACATAAAAGATACCACAAAATAACGTTCTCACATCACCGGCATCGAAACTGCAACTTTTAGTTGGCGTGCCGAAGTCAATTTCCAATTTCAGACCAACGCGAACTTTTCTGCCCGACCAGAATCGTGTGTGTTTTTTATGAGCCTCGGAATATTCATATTCCATTTGTCCATCGAGTAATCTAATTTTTGGCTGCGCTACCGCTAAAATTGTCTAGTTTCGACTGGATCCGAACATTGAAAGCTCAGTTACAATACAGATGATTCGAAAAATACAGCGCACCCCACGAGAAAGGACTTGATTCATGCCTAATAGCGAAACAACACACTATTTCGTATCACTTGCGTTAAAACTGCATAAAACCCCGTTTGGTCAGCCAAAACCAGCAAACTTCAGACCGAAAATCGAAAATAGGCCAGAAAATCCGTATTTTCTGCCCTAAAGCAGAAACCGTTTCGCTCCTGACTTCACTCCTGTCCGGCCATAATCACATTCATATTCATTGTTAACCTCAAAATATTCATGATATTCTTGAACATCAACTAACCTGATTTTTTGCTGATGGCAATTTATCGATCAAAAATTGTCTCATTTTGGCTGGATAAACAGGCTCTGGAACTCCCAGTGTCAATGAAAAATTGTAGTGTAAGCTATAAGACAATCGTGCGATGCCGGCCCTCAACCTTACACTCTTCTGCAGCCATTTTGTTTCAATCATAACCTCAAAATAAGCTATTCCACACGTACGAAAAAACGTTCTCCGGACTTTCTTTCCCATTGCATTGTCTTCTATGATTATTGCGTTTGTTAGGGATTTTTAGTGTATTTCTTAATATGTGGAAGAATTCGTTTGTTCGATGTAGACAAAAAAGTTCATTAAATAATGGGAATCTTTACGCCAGCTTTCGCAAGTTTTGACTCACGTTCCTTATATTAGTTTTCTATCCCTCAAAACGTAACGCCGCGGTATCGTCTTAGCACCGAATTACATTTGGCAACATTTTCTTTGGCAACTTTCTTTCGTTGAATCTTAAATACTTTCCCCACATTAAAACACCGCCTCCATGTCATCTCGTTCATAAATATATTGGACCTATAATTTTTGCTCCGAAAAATTGTACATTTGATTTCCTGAAATCTCATTAACGAAACACTCGTCAAATTACAATCTGACTCGATGGGATTACAGTTAAACTGAAACCAAGTCGTTCATGTTTTTTTCGACTCAATCAACTGTTGCCTTAAAAATAATGGCGCAAGTTTGTTTTACCATCCACTTTTCAAAGGCATCTTCAGGTATATGCGAATTTTTTGATCAACCATCTAATTATTTCGGAAATATATCGAATCAACGCTTTGTTCCAAAATTTTTTTACGTAAATTTTCGCAGCAGTCCATCATTTTAATGCTTAGCCCTATAAGCGTGCTCGAGTACGCATTTTTCCCACCACTTTTGGGCTAGAAAAAATTGGCAGATTTTGCTTATGATTTTCGTAAGAAAAATCCTCAAGGCCACTGAATCTGATACCACATTTTCGAATTTCAAAATCCAATTCGGCGAATGTAAATTCCATAAGGAGTTTCATATCCACGAAAACAAGTAGACAAGATTTTTCAAGCTTTTATCCGCCGAATTGGGTCCGACGTTTCTAATTTCAAAAACCTCACTGGATTTCCATTCACCGACCTTAAAAACTATAAGGCACTTATTTTCGTCGAAATCCAAATATTCTTCAAATCCTCATCCGCCATATTCGACCCACCATTTTGAATTCTGAAAATCTGATTTCATATTTAGCTTCGGCGACCCCAAAAACTTCGTTTTTCCAAAAATCGATCAAATCGAAGTAGTACAAACATAATCTTTTTTCAATGACCCCGTAGGCGTCACAATACAAAGGTGGTACGACTTTTTCCGCCGATATGCAGGTGCTGCTCACAGTCAAGGGGTTAATTCGCCAGATTTTAGCGAACTCTGAATTTTCCTTCACTCATTTGACCTTCGAAGAATAAAAACTACCGGGGTCCGTACAGCTGAGTACCCGGATGTCCATGATGTATCTGATAATGTGGAGGATTGACGTGACCAACCTGATGATGTCCGGAATACGACCAAGGCCCGGAATTGCCGTCGTAAAATCGATGATGATGATGGGGGTGCTCCTGGCCGGGGCTTTGTATGCCGGATGATATCATTGACAAACCGGTACCGCTCGATACACCGATTGGACTGACGTAATTGTTAATACTCGTTACTGGATTGTTGCTACCGGTTGCTGGCCTTTTGGCTGGATTTTGGGTGACCGATGAACTCGGTGTTTCGCAGTCGTCTGGCTCGCAGTCACGAAATCCTTTGGCAAATGGATTACTCGCTATCTTCAGTTGCGTTATGCGATGATTCTGGTACGCCGTTACCGCGGTAAAACGCGTCTCCGCAAACGTAAATGTTTTGAAATTTTCCGTACGTGGATCAGGACCTGACCCGGGTGGCGAAGGTGCTACAACCACGTGACATCGAGGCTGATACCTGTGCATCGAATTTAGAATTATCTGAAATCAAAAAACCGTTTTTTTTTCTCATTCTCTCGAAGCTTTATTTTCGAAAGTATTTGTCGATATTTTGTTCTTATTATTATATAAATGTAATAATGTGTTATTATTGTTAAGTAAAGTGATATTTTCGTTACAATTTCATGTATCCAACGGATTATGAATTTTTCATCGGCGAATATTTTTTTGTAATATTAATCATGTCTGGACTTTTGCTTCAACTGGTTTTTTAGCTTTTTGAGCAAAAAAAGATGAAAAAAAGAAGACGCGGCGGTAAATTTACTGTAGGCTGTTGCTCGAAATTTTGTATGCATAGTACCAGATTAAAAAAAAATTTCTCTGATTTTTCTAAAGGGTATTTTGTAATTTACGAATTTTTTTCTTTTATCACGGTTGACAAAAACTCTAATTAGCATTTTTGCAAAAGCTCAGATATTATGAATTTTGCACCAACATTCTTTATATCTGACACTGTATTTTTGGGATTTTTTTCAGATTTTTCGATCCAGGCCATCGAGGTGGTCAAAACAAAAATTCAAAAATTCATGACGCGCTCAAATTTATTTTGAAAAATCTGAAAAAAATTGTAATTGCTTGATAGAGTGAGAGCAATGATAGGAAAAATCGGAAACCGGATTTGAGGGGTCGAAGGTCAGACCCAGGTCGAATTGGTATGGAATGCCCCATATATTCTGTCTTTATAATGTGGTGCGTCGTATGAAAAAAAAAGAGCCCACGTATTTTGTAGCTTGGTTTTGGTGAATTTTTTAAATAGTCATGCTTGATTATGATGCTCCGAGACACGTGGAAAATGTAATCCCAAAGAGGATGATGAATTTTTACATATACATCCGCGGTAAAATGGCAATCGGTTTTCATTTCAAACACAGAAATCTCGTTAAACACGGTTGAGGAGATCTCCGGCTCTGGATGGACCGCTTGGTTGTCTTGAACCGAAAAAGAAGACAATACAGCGAGGTACGTTCTCCTCCTTGTACTCCCCGCTGATTATTCTTAACTAACTCTAAAAAACATTTTACTATACATGTGCAATTGTATTTCATGAAATTAGAAAAATTAAACAACATTTTCACAAAGTCAAAGTTCGTCATAATGAGAATTTTCAATGGTGATTATCTACATTTTTAAAAGCGCGTTACCCATCACAATAAAGATCAGAGATGCAGAATAAAATAAAAACAAACGACAGGACGTGTACATAAAATTGTGACAAAATTCTTTTGTTACAAGTACCACTCGCTACTATTACATTATTAATTAAATTTCACGAAAGTAAAAAAATTGAAGTTAAAGTTTCATCATTTTTCTCTGAAAATTTTCTCTCTTATTTATCTATATTTTTTAAATGGGCGTTACCCATCGGAATGGCTATTGATTCCACGAGTCTTCAAACAGGACAAAATAAGAGCAGAATAGGATATTAATCACACGTATGTGGACGAGGAAGAAAAGAAGAAAGTGTCGAGTATAGAAGAGGATGGATATATGTCATTTGACAGCTGTGATACGCACAGCCGCACACATATATACGTATATAGTAAAAAAATATTGAAAAAAAAGGAAAAAAGAGAGAAGGCTACGCACACGTGACACAGAATTCAAGTAAACGAAGGGAGAGATTCGAGAAGAGAGAGAGAGAGAGAGCGGGAGAGGATCGAAGCTAATGTTTGACAGTCGGAAGAGTCCCGATGACTAATTAGTGTAAAAACTCCCGACCCGACCCAACCGCAATCCGACGCTCTTATGTACGTTTGCTCGTCCCTTTTTCCGCCTCAATTTCACTTTTGCCCTCTGCAGATGCACGAAACGCATATTTTCATCTCACAGGATCAATGTACATATAAAATGCCGAAAGAAACATATTTTAACTCGACCAACGTTCGACCCCGACTATCTCCAATTTTTGATTTAAGGATAAAGTTATTTTGGGATAATCTGTAATACATTTGTTGAGAGATGACATTTCGAATTTTCTGGAAGTAAGGAATCATGAATATGTTGTGCATATCTTCGTCAAGTTCTTCAAATATACATCATTTTTCATGATAATAATGATTTATTCGACATTTATTCTGGAACATGAGATTGCAACATTTATTTCACATAACAAATATTATGTAATAAACAGCGGATTATCTTGCAACATGAGTTATTAAATGATATATTGTTTATAAATGTATAATTTCAACTTTAGAAATATGTAATTACAAATTTAATGTTACAGCGACATTTTATTGTTATATAATTGCAGCTGTATCAACAGATAATTTTTTTAATTTTAAATTGTATTTTAAACTTTTTCCTTGCGCAATGACGCGTAACCGTCCAGGTCGATATGATATCGACCCAAGAGTTATTAAATGATATATTGTTTATAAATGTATAATTTGAACTTTAGAAATATGTAATTACAAATTTAATGTTACAGCGACATTTTATTGTTATATAATTGCAGCTGTATCAACAGACAATTTTTGCCAATCGTGGAACGCGTAAAATTCATGAATATAGATTTTAAATTGTATTTTACACTTTTTCCTTGCACAATGACGCGTAATCGTCCAGGTCGATATGATATCGACCCATGAGTTATTAAATGATATATTGTTTATAAATGTATAATTTCAACTTTAGAAATATGTAATTACAAATTTAATGTTACAGCGACATTTTGTTGTTATATAATTGCAGCTGTATCAACAGATACTTTTTGCCAATCGTGGAACGCGTAAAATTCTTGAATATAGATTTTTAATTGTATTTTAAACTTTTTCCTTGCACAATGACGCGTAATCGTCCAGTTCAATATGATATCGACCCATGAGTTATTAAATGATATATTGTTTATAAATGTATAATTTCAACTTTAGAAATATGTAATTACAAATTTAATGTTACAGCGACATTTTGTTGTTATATAATTGCAGCTGCATCAACAGATAATTTTTGCCAATCGTGGAACGCGTAAAATTCTTGAATATAGATTTTTAATTGTATTTTAAACTTTTTCCTTGCAAAATGACGTGTAATCGTCCAGGTCGATATGATATCGAAACATTAATGAGAATTGAAGCATTTATCTATCCTGAACGTAGCAAAGCTTTGACAAAAAATTTACAAAAAAATGGGCCAATCAACAAATGTCTCCAAGTATTGTTCGGTCCATGAATTTTAACAAAAAATTTCTGCAAAAGTACACTTTGTGCTACTCATCGGTCATCTTTCTTCGGTGCGAGAAGTCTTCGGGACTGTGAAATTAACGAGATCATGACGAAAGAAAAAACGAACGACTCGTCTCTTACGTTTTTGATTTAGTTTTATTAGAGTGATCATTTTTTTTATCGATTTTCGCTGGATGCTTTCGAGTATCAAAATGTCATCGGAAGATTAAGGGGGTATCCCAGCGAGCCAACTCGAAATAGATCGTTTTATAATTTTCAAAGGTTTTCGAGGGTGGAACTCTGCTCATGTTAAGGAAATAAATAATGTATCGACCATCTCGTTATCGAGTTATTCGTGATTGAAATTGGCATTCACAATAGGCGTCACACAGGCAAGCTTTTTAGGTAATCACACAGCTGTGCGTAACAAAAAATAAGGCAACATCAAGTGAAAACTAAAAACTCCGGGAAGATAAACAAAAAATGATTATATAAAGAAGGTTAATTCTTTTCGTTATATTTTTGTACCCACTGTTAGATTCCAAAGACTTGGGTAAATATTCACAATAATTGTTCAGTATTGAAAAATTGCGAATGGCAAAGAATCACTGAATATATTGATAAAATGGCGAAAAACCGGAAGTTAGATATTTTCGGCAGTTTATTGACGATAAAAAAAAGTTTCAACGAAAAACTTGAACCTCCTTCGACCGATCGACGTTGCTAGGGATGCCTACTGGCTGACAGAACCGTTAAAAAAATTGAATCGACGTTTTTCGAAAAGCCGCAATTTTAAATGTGTACAAAAATTCGCAACTGATTTTTATTCGGGTCTGTCGTTATTATTATTTATTTTATTATTATTATACGCCGATCCTTCGTGAAAGTAAGCTTCATTCCTCGAGTATCATATTTATGATGTGTTTGTCCGTTAATTCACGCGTGTGAGATAAATACCTCGTCATGAATGTGTATATAAAGATATATAAATATGCACACAGTTGATAAATCACTTCGAGGGTGACATTTATGTCTCTCATTAAAGTAATATTAACATTAGAATAACGCGAACGAAACCGACGGTATTTTTAAAGCCCACTCACATCAGAATTTACGAATCGATGAAGATTTCTCAATAATCTTCGATTCGTGATTTCGATTTCGACATAAATTGTCCTTGAAAACACAATCCGTGTTGTTTTTCGCGAATTTGTTTAACGAACGCAGAAATTTCGGACCTGCCGTTCGGGACCATAAGATCAAAGAGATCCTGGTGGAAAAAACGAAGGACTTGACGAGTTTTGATTTAATGAAAACAAAACGTGGCTCGTGGTGCAACAACGCCGGAGATCCAGTGACCCGGAGGCCGCTGCAAAGTGTCAATTAAAACGAAACAAGGAGGCTGTATCGTGTTCGCGTACAAATCTAGCATAGAGGAATTTCTTCACGGTGTAACGATACGTACAACACGCGGTTGGCACGCACAACCTTCATCTCTCTCTCTCTCTCTCTCTCTCTCTTCCTTTTTTCCCTCGTAAGTACGCGGGCCTCCCTATTTTTTGTCACGGCGTTTCACGGGTCGAATGACTTGACCTTGGGTATGCCACATTTTTCAAAAGAAGCGAGTGTAGAAACATCGAGTGAAAAAGAAACATGAGGAATAAACGAAAGTTGGGAATAGGAGGAAGAGACGGAAGAAGACCCACTCGCCGACGTTGGTCGCTGTGTAATCTACCAGCTCTGATTTCTACGGCGAAAGAAGAAGCGTTTGAATGTTTTGAGATTCCAGATGTTCGATGAAATCCTCCGATATAATGCATCACGTGGGAAAAATTTTGTTTTTCCGTAAAAACGAAAAGTCGTCAACGGCTTCAAAAAACTTTCGAGGATTTTTACGGTCAATTGAGTTGATTTTGATTGAACTTTTCATTTCTTGGTGGAAACCATCGTTGGAAGAAAAAAAAATAGGAAACGAGAAATAATCGAGAAAATGTTGTTATTAATATCGTTATTAAAATTAATGTTATTGATAGTAATAAATCAGTAATAATTACTGATATTTCTCAATTCTCGTGGCTTCAAGGATTATTCTACTACCAATGGTATTAAGGTAGTTAATACCGTATTTCTACAGGTATTACTTCCGGTATATTTAAAAAATATCCGGCATGATATTGTACTATCCATCATATCGTATTGTACGTCCTAAAGTAGCCGGTTAAAATGATGCAGATTTTTCCAAAAAGTCAAAGATATGTTTATTTATATTCCAGAATTAATAGGAAAAAAATCTTGGGAAAAGTTAATAGTTATTAATGTTATTAATATCGTTATTAAAATTAATATTATTGATAGTAATAAATCAGTAATAATTACTGATATTTCTCAATTCTCGTGGCTTCAAGGATTATTCTACTACCAATGGTATTAAGGTAGTTATTACCGTATTTCTACAGGTATTACTTCCGGTTTATTTAAAAAATATCCGGCATGATATTGTACTATCCATCATATCGTATTGTACGTCCTAAAGTAGCCGGTTAAAATGATGCAGATTTTTCCAAAAAGTCAAAGTTATGTTTATTCATATTTCAGAATTAATAGGAAAAAAATCTTGAGAAAAGTTAATAGTTATTAATGTTATTAATATCGTTATTAAAATTAATGTTATTGATAGTAATAAATCAGTAATAATTACTGATATTTCTCAATTCTCGTGGCTTCAATGATTATTCTACTACCAATGGTATTAACGTAGTTATTACCGTATTTCTACAGGTATTACTTCCGGTATATTTGACAAATATCCGGCATGATATTGTATTACTTCCGGTATATTTAAAAAATATCCGGCATGATATTGTACTATCTATCATATCGTATTTTAAAAATTTTGAGAAAAGTCGCTAAATATATTCGATAAAAGATCATTCTGAATCCAAAAGATGAAGCTCGTTGACATTTTGCGAGTGATCATGTATTATACCGTCCTGAACCTACTCTACTTACGTAGTTTACCCAAAGCCTAAAAGAATAGTTTTCGCGAGACGACCACATTGACCCTGTAATCGCAAACATGGATCATTCGCGTCCTCTGTATTTTAACACTAGGTTTAGGGGACCCGTCAATTTGACGGAATTCAAACTTTGCAATGAAATATCTCGAAAACCGCTCGATCGATTCCAACCGTTTTGCATCGTAAATTAATATTTCCTTCTAAAGAATTTCTACACACAGTTTTTCCTCCCTAAGCCCTTTACTTTTTGAGATTCTTTTTGAGCCTTTTACTTCCGACGGGTGCCGTGGAGATAGGTATATAAAAAACGTCCGTAAACCTAGGGTTAACAACAGCGTCTCCTGTAACGATCTGTTTATACCAGAAACGTTCTTATTAATTCATAAAAAAAGTTTGGACAGGAGTAACGCACTCTTACACACCCACCGGGATGGGTTAGATTTGCTCCAGGCGCCAGGCTGCCAAAAATGACCGAAGGCGCAAAATCCCCATGTGTGCGGTAACGTAGGCAAAAGCCAACTGTTTAAAAACATTTTTTTCCTCTGCAGTTTTCATTTCGACGCAAAATATATACTTTTGACATGAAAAAAGAATTTTTCGACGCATACATAAAGTGTTTCACTTTATCCATCAACATTTTACATTGATTGGTTCGTTTTGCGAAATTTTTTTGAGACGACACAGCTCGGAAACAAAAGGAAAATTGATAGCCTTCCAGGAGGGGCCTTTTTCCCCTATTTTTCAGCACAACAGCCACGTCCCAAGATCGGTTCGTTTTGCGGTAGGGTGACTGGGCGACCGGAGGGTTAAAAAAATGTATGATTAAATTTGCAGCTGACACCTAAAGAAGGTACAGCGAATTTTTTGTTACAAAAAAATCTGAAGAAAGATTGTTAAATATGCCGCGGACGCCAATGCCCCATGGGTGCGCCTAAAAGGTGCCGAAAAACAGTACGCGATTCCAGGGTGACCGATTCTAACATCCGTTACGAGTCACGGAGTTATTCCCACTCTGCGCTCGTTATAAACTCGTTCGTGTAAAATTTTCATAAGATCGAGAGGCTGGAACCGAATCATTGAACTATTTCATCATTAAAATTGCCACTGAACAAGAAAAAATTTCGGGATTCAGCCGACAGTCTCTTAAATTCAGTGAAAAAATTCATTTTCTATTTTATAATTTTTTTAGTGAGTTTATTGTTTCCGGTAAATGAATAATAAAATTAATCCGATCAGAAGGGATTTAAAGTAACTTCTAAAAATCTAGATTTTGTTACGAGTTAAGGCGTACCGTCGGTACTACCTTAAGTTTGATAAACAAATTATTGACTCGAAATAACTTGCAAATACGTTGACTGAAACGATATAACAGCTCGTCTTGAGTTATACGTTTACGTTTCGCCAGTGTCGAACGATATGTGACACCATTAACACAAGAGAGAAGCTTTGCCTTCCCACCCAAGAGAAACTTCCAATGTTAAAAAAAAACCTTTTGGCTACAAATAGCATATTGGAATAAAGAATTAAGGAAGAGAAAATGTCATTTTTATGACGACAGGAACACAACCAAAGCGAATTGATAAATGAACGTTTGGAATCTTACATTTTTCACTCGATTTATATATAATTAGGCAATAATTTTGAGAAATTATATTTTTGTTTCCCTGTGCTTTAAGACCTGCGACAGAGATTTTCTATTCGCTGAAAATTTGTACCAGCGTTGATATTTTTATCACCTCTAAAACATTGACAAATTTTTCGTCATTATACTTTACTTCAAATTTCACTCGGTGGCTAAATCGCTAAATTATTATTTAATAATCAGTGAAATATTATTTTTTCCAAAATCTATATCAATTAAATGCTCTAGGGAAGATAATTATCGCCAGGCACTGTCTTACACGTGAAAAACATTGTTTGTTCGATCTTGCAATTAGCCCCAGTCAATAATTTCGCTTCAGATGGTCGCTTTCGAACTGTTCGGCTGAACGTTCCTCGAGAAAAATACTTCACGAATCATAAATTGGCGACTGAACCAAGAGTGAAATGTACTCCGTTACACTTTTTCTTTTTCTCAAGCTTTAAAACTTTATATCTCCGCATGTTTTGGTATTAAAGTATCACGAGGCTTTTTGAGATCCCACATGATTTTCTCTACACATAAACTCTGCTTCTCTCCCTTGAATTTCTTCTACCTCTCTAATGTTTACGACGTTTACATTCGCGTTCTTTATGGTACGTATAACAACGCTGCTACGAGAGACATTAGGGCTCGAGGGCTTCCGCCTCTTGTGGAACAGAACCACACAAAATTTACTAAATAAATTTCCACGTTAATATATATGCTCATATGGAGTTTGAGAAAGCACGAGGTCCATACAGCATCCATCGTTGCCTCTCTTGCTCTTTCTTTCTATATATACATAACGTACGGACTATATATATATTTATACATCGATAATTGATAGCCTTTGCGTAAACCACAAGAATATTTACGAGCATGAGAAACTTTGCCAATCTGATTCTCTCAGGCCCGAACTGGAGACTTTATTAATTTTTATTTCTTCATTTTTGTCACGATCTCGCGTTCCGCAGTGACGTATGTGTCTCATACGTTATCAGCTGCATTTCGCAAACTTCATTCATTCTTTGATCAGACAAATTTGTCGAGTCTTGACATTCAAATGTCATAATATTTTCACTCGTTATAACTCTGCCGTCATATTCGCGAGCATCATTTATTCTTTGATGCAAGGATGGACCAAAAAAACGACAAACTCTACAAATTTATTGCTCGAGACCTCAACGACAAACGTCAATCGAAATACGAGGCTTTGGCGTTAGGGTACTTCATTCGCCCTTTAAAAAACAATATGGAAAAACTTTTTATACCTCTGGAATTTTATAAGCAGCTGACTGTTGAATTTGGAAAGAATTGCATAACGTATTTTTACAGGACATTTAACACTCTACAAAAAATTGGTCTTGATCGATAAAAGTAGCCCTTAAATAGATGATCGGCGCTGAAGCTTGATTTATATACTAATCCATTTGCAATATTTTTTAACCAATGTCGCAAAAAGGGTCAACTCTATTTTGAAAATGAAACGTCGGTTTGCAATTTTTGAGAAATTTTACTTTAGTTTTAGAATTTTTATCGAATTTTCATTTTCAATCAAACGTGAGTCATTTTAGTAGCTATTTTTTAATTCCTTCAGCTCTTGGCCGGTAACTCTGAAAATATCGATGCTGCTTGCTTGACTCTGCGAAGCTTTTTTGTAGAGAACTTCATGCTCTATAAAGTCAAAGAGGTAATTTTTTATAAAAAAATTCTGTGGGCAAAGAAAAATGGTTCCGACTGCGAAAATCTTTTTTCTGCGTTCTGTAAATGAAAAATATAACGCGAGGGATGTAAAATGGGAATGAATTCGGAAGTTCAACGAGCCAAGTCTGCAAAAGAGGTAGGATTTTCAATTTTTCAAATCGAAGGAAACAAAAATATCGCCCAAAAGTGCATCGCCCTAATTTACATATACGTGGTATGCACCTCCGAAAGTTACTACTCTCTTTTGCTTTCGCTCTAGCTCTCATTCTTCGTTCTTGTTTTTTCCGTCACGTGAAATTTCTTAAACGATGTATTGCCTCGTGAAATGATCTTGAGACGAGTAAAAGCTCCTTCCAAACAATTTGTGGAAATATATATATAGGTATATCATGAATTATCTTATACAGGCACGCGTACAGTGCTACCCTTATAATTTTCCTCGAGTGTTCGACCACGAGCTCTCATCTCGATGTCTCGTATCTCAGGTCAATTAAGGGGAACTCGTCCGAAACGACAAACACGTGGAAGTCGGAAACACGACGACGAAGCTTATGCGTGTGCGTTTCGCGAAATGTCCCAGTGTGTCACGGACATTCCAAACTATTTTATGCCCTCGTTTGAACAACCGAGGCAGAGTTTGTCTCAATTTTTTCCGCTATTTTACCGGCAAATGATGAATTTTTCAATTTCACGTGAGTTTTTTTCCAAATTTAGATTCGACGACTCAAGCCTTCCATTCTAACGCCGGATACAACCTTTTTGGAATCAATAATAATGGGTTCAGCCAATAATGAATTTTAGACATGGAGAATAATTGTTTCAATTAAAAAACGTTTACATTAGCGCGAAGCTGATTTTTTCACGCAATAAAAAATCGAGGTTTAAGCGTATTCGAAATTTTTTCTATTTTGCCTCTAGACTTACGATTACGTTCAGCTTAGTTTCGTCGGTTTAGCATTTTCGTCGAAAATTTGGTGAAAATTATTCTGTAATTTAAATCGCACCTCGTTATTCTTTTTTCTCCGATATTGTTTCTCTTGAAAATGCGAATATTTCGAACATTTCGAGTACCTTGGAGCACGAGTGACTTTTATGCGAAAAATCTGAAATATCCCGAAAGAATTTTGTTGCACGAAAAATGACTTCGGACGCGAGATAACTTTTACAAAAATAGAGTTTTGTTAGGTTTACTCACGTGACCATTGTCGTCGAGTTGATTATTCGTTAGTTTGAGTTTGTCGAAGGAAACAGGCTGTTTCATCCAATGTGCACCACTCGCTGGACTGTCAGGATGCACGTGTATACGCGGCGGTGACACCGGGTCTGCCCGTCCTGCGACCACCCATGCGCTACTGTGAAAAGCGTATCTATATCTCTTGTCGTCACATGGCACGAAATCCATGACCAAAAGATAGTCCGTGTTTGGATCCAATCCGAAAAGACGACACTTGAGAGAAAGAGACATAAAAAAACATGGGAGAAGAGACATTTTTTTAAAAATCCTTCCATAATCATCACTCGAAAAAATTTGCATCTTTTACGGGAAAACGAGGGTCGACAGCCCTTCTGAGGCAAAACCAACCCCCGAAGAACTCGGTTTAAAAAAAAGTTTTTTTATCGACAAGTTTTCATGCGATTATTGGAGAAGCAATTTTTGGAAGCAAAAAGAAAATCTGTTGAAAATAACAATGTTGATATTTGATTTTTCACCGGTTTCTTCAAGTTAAGCAGCTAACGGTTTCAACCTAAAGTCAAGATTTATTCGAATGTTACGGTTAAAAAGCCGACAAAAGTCGTTTACAAAAAAAAAACTTTTTTTTACGATGTTTTTATGAGTCCCGGACTTTTTTTTAAATTAAAATCTTCGGAACGTCGAAACAAATATGTTTGAAACAGATTTAAAAAAGAGGTAATCTTCCGAAGCTACGAAAATTAATTTATTCGCTCAGGGGGGTTGTCCTACCCCGATCTACCCCAGATGCCGAAATAAAAAGATACAAAAAATATTTCACCAGGGTGAAAAATTGATTTGTTATTTTTTGTCCATGAAAGAAAGTCGTTATCGGAGTTTTTTGACGAAATTGAGTTGTATTTACTTGAAAGGTAGGAAACATCCGTCGACCAGCTTTGGTAACGATCATCTCGGTGCCAAGCTGATGAAATTCTTCCCAAAGGGGTCTCGCTTCGAGAGCAGTGCCGGCGCCCACAAGAGCCGGATGAAGTGGTCTCTTCGAACTGTTTTCCTCAGTTGTGGATGAATTTGTAACATCATCGTTACGATGATGATTATTGTTGTTATCGTTTCTCGTATCGAGCGACGAAGAGGACGATGATATGACCGAAGATACTTGTGGCGACAGAGACGTGTCCGGAATGATGTTCGCACTTCGAGAACGTTTTACTCTTCCCGCGCTTTCGAGACAAGCTTCAAGAAACAACAAAAAAACGTTTCAAAGTTAGTTGCACTGCAAATTTTTGTATTCACCAGCTGAAATGTCAATCTTGATCGTAGCTCAAGGTCGCAACATTGATCTCTCGTTAAACTGCCATATTATTTATTTTTAACTTTCATATAGGGTAAAGTACCCAGTATTCGGCCCTAAACCGATAGTCGGCCTTTTTGGAATTAGCGATGCGTGCGAAGAGTATGAATGCTAGTTTCAACACTCTTCGCACGCATCGCTAATTCTAAAAAGGCCGACTAGTGGTTCAGGGCCGAATACTGGGCACTTTACCCTACCCACGAAAAAAGGCACGATCTCACCGAAAGTGCATTATTTAAGGACGGATAATGCACAATATTTGAAAAATAAATACTCTTCAAAATTCAATTTGATTACGTAGTTCCTCGATAATTTTCTACATTTCTGTGTGAAAAATCACACCCGGATGTGGGAAGTTTTCGTTGCATAAGAAATGTTTTTTTTTGCATTTTTTTGAAACGTTTTCATTGCTTTATTAACATCGAGCTGTCAAAATTGCATTTAAACTCGATTTGCTGATATATAATCAATGTGAACATGTATTAATTTTCTGGTTTTAATTAGAAAATACTAATTAAAGTTTGATTTTGTTCTATCATCACCGAATATTCTGTAGAATTAATATTTCGCAAAATCTAAACCGTTGACGTTTCATGTATCCCACCGTGAAGGGGTCACTGTTCCACGTCAAATCGACAACATTTCCCTCGACCCCTCCAGATTTTCCTGAAGTTTGTACATGTTACTCCATATCCTACGGCATTCAAAATGTTTCTATACCAATTTTTTCCAATTTTATCATCCACCCGAAAAAAAGTTATGGAGTAAAACAAAATACAGCGCTTTTTTCGAACGCTCATAATTTTTTCAAAAACCGACTAATCCGGACCTTTTTTCACAGTCGTATTTTTTGAAATTTTTCAATTCTTCAAAAAAAAACCATTATTCTTTCTTTTTTTTCTAGATTCTTCATCGAATGCAACGATACTATTCCAAACTCGGGACGACAGTAAATGAACGATTAAAAACCATACAGTCAATTTAATTCGAAAAATGAATAAAACATACATTTAAAGTTTTGTGACGATCAGCACTTTTCTGTAATGGTAATAAACATTTTATATATTGCAGGTCCATTTCACGAGCAAAATTCGCGAACGCGTGCTACAGAATTTTTTATTTTCAACTTTCTTTCCAAAAAACCGTGATATTCGTCATTTTGTCACCCCTTAACTTCCGTCCTTTATGTGCAGTTCGATCGAATGACGTTCGAAAGAGCTCGCAACGAAAAGATCCCAAGGAACACCACACGTATAACGTGATAAATATATAAATTCAAGAAGCTTCATGCGTCTTCGTTAAAGAGCCCATAATTCACCGGTTGAATATAGGTAAAATCTCGATTGTCTACGATTCCACAGCCAAGACTCAAGAGACATAAATCCTGTTGAAGGTCCGTAAGAATAATAAATATACACCGTTTAAATGTCAAAGAAGGGGTTGAGGTAAATTTTAAGGGGCTTTTTTGGATTTCCCACGAGCAAATAAATGGACGCGAGGATCGTATACTCGGGCTACATCAGGTATACCCACATCACGATCGTCGTTTTGTCGTCTCGGTTCCACACATCACCCTCTTCAACGAGAATGCAATGAAACTGCAGCAAGCACCGTTCTCGTTAAGTGCCCGGGGATGAGAAGGATGCAATACAAACGAAACTCGGTCGTGGCTAATAAAAGAATTAAAAGAAGATACTCTTGCGATTCTGGACCTGGGACAAAGTTAAAATTGGCTTACTGGTGTACTGATATAACCGAAACTAAAATTACATCGAAAAATCAAGAACGCTTGATGAGCTTTTTTTTCTTTTTTTTCTGTAAATTTCATCAAAATTCATTAAGCCCGACGAAATGTACAACGGTATGAAAATCATTCACGGATCTTTTGCGATATTAAATCGAGAAAGGGTCGTACGAATCTCGTTCGATGGCTTACGAAATATTACATTCGTTTATTTAAGAACCTGGCGGAAAATTAATAAAATAAAAAAACAATGAATTTTTTAATTCCAATAAGTAGACAAAGATGATGCAAATTTTTTTTTGTTTATTTCACATCATTTGCAATTTTTCAGTTTCACGGTTTTACGTTAAGGTAGTTCTATCGTTTTATCGTTTTCTTAAGATTTTGTTGAAAATTTGAATACGTATTCTTTGATGTCATATATACGTGTGTAATAAATTTTGGAAGGTTTTACCACGTGGAAGTTGAGATATTTATTGGTAAAAATCACAATTTTCGGTAGTCTCTCGTAAGAGCGCGTGTTAAAAGTTGCATTTTCATCAATGAATATCTTGGCTTTTACGTGGTGAAGCCTTCTAAAACTTTGCATACATTTTTATGCAACATCAAAGAAGATTTCTTGAGTTTTCCAAAAAAATCTTAAGAAATTTTTTTTCGCAATTTTTGTAATTATAGAGCAAGCACATATCACCTGGGATGACCGTGAATTTGGAGTATGCTGTTCTTTAGTCGATTTGCAACAACTTTTCTTATTTAACTGAAGCCCGCGTACCATTTTGTATGTGAGAAAAACTGCAAAACAATTTCTCGATTTGAATCTAACGATAGAACTACCTTAAATCGAGAAAGGGTCGTACGAATCTCGTTCGATGGCGTACGAAATATTACATTCGTTTATTTAAGAACCTGGCGGAAAATTAATAAAATAAAAAAACAATGAATTTTTTAATTCCAATAAGTAGACAAAGATGATGCAAATTTTTTTTTGTTTATTTCACATCATTTGCAATTTTTCAGTTTCACGGTTTTACGTTAAGCACCATTTTTGCTCGTGACACTGTTGGAGCGATGCTTCACCCGTGATCCTTCGAAGCGAAAAAAAAAAGAAACGGTACATTCGCTTTGCTGTAAGCGATATTATGATCTCTAAAAGTTAGGACGTGCGAATTTCCACCAGAGCGGAATATGAATGACAAAAGCTGTGACCAATAGTTTCCCAAGAGTTTCGAGCAACCTGCTAAATTGTAAACCTTGCCCTCGCCTACGATTCTATTCTACGCCTATTCTATTCTACGAGGCGTGCAAAATTTTGACTCAAACGAGTCAATACACAATTTCGTTGTAAAAATCATTCGGTGTTTTCGAAAATCGTTAAGGTAGAGTTAACGATGATTCATTGTTTTGCCACACCTTAAAGATCAACTAATACCGACGATTAAAAAACCAGTTTCATTGTCGTTTATTTCAATAAAGACGGTCTAGAGATTGCATCATTTACGAGGAAAAACATTATTTTTAACCACAAACTCGATACAAATATACCGAAACTAAAAATGACAAGTGTCGAAATAGTGGCCATGTTCACTACGAATTATCCGCTGCCAATTGTGAACCAAGACTACATTTCAAAAAACATTTTCGATCAATAAAAACCAAACGATCCGTAATCTGCCTATTTTGAAATTATGATATACAAAAAAAACATTGCATTTGCAAAAAAAAGCATGCAAATTGCACAGCTGACAGAGTTTATGAATGCAATCAACCGAGAATCAGCGCTTCGTGTAAATTTCACGTCATGAAAACGTCGGCACTAGAAAGTCTCGCACGCATCCGTCAGCTCGCGAAATTTCCATGAATTTAAGATTGCAAATTGCCTCAAAATCGAAATATCGTTGATGGAGGTTGAAAAAAATGACGGATGGTTCCTGTACTGCCAATATCTTTCAGCACTTAATTCTTTTACTTTTAACAGTTGAACAATTTTACTCAAAAAAACTGTACGATCGTAGAGAATTATTGTGTACGGATGCCTGTTTAAAAAGCGTCGAAACAATCCACGGTTTCGTTCGCGAAATGTGACAACGACGAACGTTTGGAATTTCGACAAAATCGAAGGGCTGGAGGATTCCATCAGGAAAAGCAAAGGAACGGCGCTCGGCAAGGCATCGAATGTCCGCTTGACAAAATCAGCTCACTCTCGAAACCAATGGGATCACAGACGTCAAGTAAGCGTTCAATCGCAATTCGAGTTTCACCTCATCTCAGACAAGGAAATCGTCAAAAAAAAGACCAAAAGTTGTAAATCTCTGGGGCCGAAAAACGTCAAACGAAGGTCCGTTGAAATGGGAAATTTAGCCGACTAAAATGAGAGAAACGAATGCCTACTTGTGTTGGAAAAAAATGAATTTTCACTAACAACTGCTACACTCAAAACAGCATTCACATATTTGGAAGCAATGCGGAATAAATTTCCAGCATTAGCTCAAAGATTAAAAAAAAAATGTTGATGTTAGCCCAATAAAAAATGGAGGAACGACGATAAAACGTGTTTTCTATGAAGAATTAATGGCTATGAAGATTCTGTGAATTTTTCGAAATCACGAAAGTTGGTACCCAGAGGGTATATTAATTTTCATACAATCACAGATTTTATTTCCACTGATAAATGAGAATAAAATGCGATCTAAAATGCGTGAACGACGGATTGTCAAATGTGTATAAAGTCGTTGGGACCAGCTTCAGTTTTTGGTCGTTCAACCCCCTGGCTTACAACGTAACAATCAAGCAGCTCTTCGACTCGAGAATTAAACAAATCAGATATAAACTTATCAAGCGCTGCTGTTAGCCTTTCAACAGTTAGTTTCTCTAACGAGATGTGAATAACGCTCTATCGTAGTGGTAGCGGTGGAATAAATTTAATCCGATCTTTCCGGAAATACCATTTTACTAAACATATTCGTGAAAGACAAATTGGCTTTGTTAACAATCGGGCCGATGGCAGATGTGAGAGTTTTCCGGAAGTCTTGTTATTATTTCAGCATTGACGTTGGGAGTTATATAAAAATGGACGCTTTTTTTTTCAAAGTTTTGTCAATTCGTCTCCTCGGATATCTTAAATTACGATCAACCAAGAGCAGAAATTCGTTCGAAAAAAAATGAAAATGAATTTGAAACCCACGAACCAAACCTTCGTTTTTAAATATTGATATATTTATAACATTTTTCATATTATTTATATAATTATTATAATTGACGTTGGAAGTTACATAAAAATCGACGCTTTTTTTTCAAAGTTTTGTCAATTAGTCTCCTCGGGTGTCTTAAATTCCGATTAACCAAGAGCAGAAGCTCGTTTGAAAAAAAAAATGAAACTTTCCTTTTTTACGCACGCATTTTTTCAACTCCCAAGACCGCAAGGCCACAAACCAAATCTTCGTTTTTCAATGAAAATCTAACATATTAGGCGTCATCGTGTTATGTATTTTCGCTTCGAATGTATCGATGAGTTATCGATAAGCAATCACCACACTTTTCTTAGAATCGTGGGTTAACAAAAAATATGATTAATCATAATTATATAAATAAATATTGATATATTCATAACATTTTTCATATTATTTATATAATTGTATGAAAATATACTGTTTATCCTCTTTCAACCCTTGTCTTTCGACTTGAGATGCTTAAATGTGTTATAAATTACTAATAACATTCTCCAATTTTAATATTATGTTTGTAATTTATGAATTTTGATTTTTCTCCAAAGGAAATTATTGCTAAACATCCTATGAACGATATCCAAATATAAAGTTACGAAAATTGAGCAAATTTTCCGAGAAGATATCGGGTCAAACTGACCCTCGCTTCGTACTTCTTCAATTTAATTGTTTTAGCAAACTATGCTTTTCCTGCTCAATTTTTTTCGATCTTGTTAATAATTCCAACGACCCTTCTCAGTTATATATTATTCGTTTATCGAGATTTCAAGTACATTAGACCTTTAAATGCTGTAATGGCTGCAATGTCTGTAAAGGCTGTAATGTCCTCTGAGATTTAAAAAATTGGTGTGTTCTCGGAGGGTAATTCCTGCCAAGAATTCGACTTCAATTGCGTCTAAAGTGAGAAGTTTCAAAGATTTCTTCTCACCTTCCATTTGTTGCATGGGTGATGGCACAGCGACAACTTGCTGTGAATGTTGCTGCTGATTATTGTGTTGATTATTATTATGATGATGGTGATGATGATGATGATGATGCGACGGCCATTGCTGGTAGCAACAGTCCGTCGCTACATCGTTCCTCTGATCATGCTGATGCTGCATCATATCGCTCGACAATACGCAGTGGTAATTAAAATTGAAAAACAAGTCGATCAGCGCTGATGATTTAAAAATCGTTCAAATTATCTCATCGAACGTTAAACCTTCGCGAAAATCGTTTCTTTTTTTTCTTTCATCTCGCCTACGCAAAAACATCGACGCACCGATGCTGATCCTCGACGATACATGCCAAGGACATTCGAATTATAAATCCAATTTTTTAAACATTTCTTTATTGTCGATGAGATACTTTTCGTCCTCGATTTAAGATAGTTCACTTGTATTTTATCATCATCTTCATACCGGAATGGTCCACCGATATTTAAACGCAAGGGATGCAACTTCACGACTATCGATCGTCGCAGACAAGAAATTCCGATGCACCTTCCACTATGACAGCAACGTCACAACACAAATCATTTCATCCCGTGTCATAAAAAACATCGATAGCTTCCTCCAGATTTTTTTTATCAGCCCATCACCGTACGACATCCGGACAATTCGATATTGCGTTCTTCTCACTCGCGCAAAACCGCACCCCTTAAATCCACGCTCAAAGCTTCCTACACCCGTTCCCCGCGATTGTCGATTCGCCAAAAGTGACGATTTATCGTTCCCCAAAACTGACAAATCGATATTCTCACCGTTAAAAATAGACTCTATCGTATTTCCGCGGCGAAAATTCGCGAATGCAACGACGGTCGTCGTCGTAGTCGCAAAGTGCCAAGTACAATTTGTCCAAATAACCGTCAGGTTTGTACATCATCTCCTCGATGATTCTCCCTCTTTCGCTGGCTTTACGCTGCTCGGGGAGCGCGCGCGAACGGTCGGCGATAACGTGACATGTTCTCACCTCGATGTCCGCGAACGCTGAGAAAAATCGCAAGGTCGGTTTCGAGAAGCCGGAGGCTGTTGCCCCGGTGTCGCGAAGATCGGCAGGAACGCGGGGTGAAATCGAGTTTGAACGCGAGGGTGAAAGAAACAACGACGAGAAACAAGGAGACGATGGAACAACGAGGAGCCGGACGACACCGTACCGACGGACAGACGTTCACCGCACGAGTGACTGCCTCAAACTCTTATCATCGGTCCATCAGTCTCTTTCTATCTCCTTTTCACTTTCTCCAAGCTTTTGAGTCTTATTCCTCTTACACACATGTTTAGATACATACGACATGTATATATGTATGTATATGTATATAGGAATCTATGTCCCGATGTTCCCAGCCTCTTTCCTAGGTCCATGTCAATTCTCCTCCCTCTCACGATCTGCCACCTCTTTCCGTCCGTATATCGGTCTCACTTTCCTCTCAGCAACCCCTACTTTTGAGCCTCGACGAAACACTCTTCTCCTCGCTCTCTCGCACTTTTACCACCGCCGTTTGATCATCCTCCCTTCTGAGCTCTCTTTATATATACTCTCAAATTTTTAGCTATCGTGTTATTGGCCAGTGAGCAGTGATTAGCCGCATCCTTCACACGTGGCACGAGGTGTCGGAAGAGAGAGGCAAACTTTTTTGTTTTCGGTCATTTTGCACTTCGGTAATAGCTGCAATGACAGATAGGGATGGCCCTAGCGATTATAAGGATCGGGGCTTTTTCTTTTTTTAGTTTTCTTTCCGGATATTTTTGAAACCCCCGCTTTGTCACTCGAATGAACGTGGCCACGTGTGTTTGAGGTTCAAACGTGTCGGCAGTAAAAATGAATGAATGGCAACCATCTCGAGATATCCTAATGTTCTATGGGCACTTCCGAAGACACCTTTTTTGCATTTTGGTAAAAATTTAATAATAATAAGTTTCGATCGTTGTGAATATATCTGATAAACGAATCAAGAAGATTATGGTGACGTCGTACGTTCCGTCGCTTCCGTGGATAAATGCTTTATTCTTTGTTGAAACCAGAATAAGGAACGATGCAAAAAAACACAGTTTTCCATTCGACCCGGCGCAAATATCCAAGGATCCTTCGTCGCTACACCGATTCAGCGATTACCTCATTTTTCGAAGTTTCTTCTAGACTTTTCATCAATAAACATTTCGAAATACTCTTGCGAATGAAAAAAAAAAGAACGCAGCATTTTTCCTCCAATTACAATTACGAGATTTCTCCCAATTCTGATTACGAATCCATCACATGAGCTCGTAACAATTCCAGCTGCCAAATTCTGGTACGCGGTTGATTCTCTCGTAAATTAGCGTACGTACGCTATTGGGCTGACCCAACAAACATCTGGGCATCGCGAGATTTCTTTCTTTTCGTGTCTTTGGCTTTTTTTTGAGGGTATTGGAACGCTTCAACGTGCTCAGGCGTTTGGATATCTGGATGTGTGTGTGTGTGTGTGTGTGGGCCGTTAGGATGATGTCTCCATTCTCGCTTTCGGCAACGCGCGAAGAAGATAAAAAAGATCTTTACGCGTGTTGTCTGGCTTTGCTCCACCAACTAGCACGAAACGGCTTCACCGACGCCCAATCGGTGTCCAAGTTTTCCCTTCCAACTCTACTCTGCTTCCACCGATCTCTCGAGTGGATGAGCTTTTCAAAATTCTTAGTGGCTGGCACAAGCAGAGCAAGAGAGAGAGAGAGAGAGAGAGAGAAAGAGAGACGAAAAGAGACACTAAAGCCTAGGAGTGGTTTATCGAGGAACCTCCTTCTCGAGACACCCACGCAACACAGTTTTGTATTCGGATTTCGTACGGGTATGAGCTGCCCCGCAAAGCATTGACGTCGTTTGGCGCTTTGCCTCCCGACATACATCATCTTTGATGTCACTTTGTTTGCCAATCCTCGTGATTACGTCATGGTTGAATTCATTCATTCACGCTTTTATCATTTGCCAACGAAGCGTTGACATTAAACCTTGTTTAACGAAAAATATATATTCCGAAAAGAGAGCATTTTTGAACCTCGAAGTAACATTCTTTTCGAGCAAGATGGCTCGTTCTTTGAGTTATTCAAGGTCCCTGTTGTCTATCGGTTAGAGGTGTTTTTTTTTTCGGGGACTATTTGACGTGAATAATTGCAATTTGGAGCAATTTTATCAAGTATAATGATAGAAATGCAGACGTTTTCGACGGTTTGAGTCTGGCGTCGACGGTTGCTTTCGCTTTTACCACTCTTTCGAGGAAACCGGAAATTGGAAATAATCGGGGGCATTAAGAATGTAAATTAAACAAAAATGATCAGGATTATGTTTTTTTCAAGAACCGACAGGTGGGAATACCAATTGCACCACAGGTACGACCTGCAACCGACCGGGGTCCTTAAAGTTCGAAAAGAGAACATTTTTGAACCTCGAAGTAACATTCTTTTCGAGCAAGATGGCTCGTTCTTTGAGTTATGCAAGGTCCCTGTTGTCTATCGGTTAGAGGTGTTTTTTTTTTCGGGGACTATTTGACGTGAATAATTGCAATTTGGAGCAATTTTATCAAGTATAATGATAGAAATGCAGACGTTTTCGACGGGTTGAGTCTGGCGTCGACGGTTGCTTTCGCTTTTACCACTCTTTCGAGGAAACCGGAAATTGGAAATAATCGGGGGCATTAAGAATGTAAATTAAACAAAAATGATCAGGATTGTGTTTTTTTCAAGAACCGACAGGTGGGAATACCAATTGCACCACAGGTACGACCTGCAACCGACCGGGGTCCTTAAAGTTCGAAAAGAGAACATTTTTGAACCTCGAAGTAACATTCTTTTCGAGCAAGATGGCTCGTTCTTTGAGTTATGCAAGGTCCCTGTTGTCTATCGGTTAGAGGTGTTTTTTTTTTCGGGGACTATTTGACGTGAATAATTGCAATTTGGAGCAATTTTATCAAGTATAATGATAGAAATGCAGACGTTTAACGACGGTTTGAGTCTGGCTTCGACGGTTGCGTTCGCTTTTACCACTCTTTCGAGGAAACCGGAAATTGGAAATAATCGGGGGCATTAAGAATGTAAATTAAACAAAAATGATCAGGATTATGTTTTTTTTCAAGAACCGATAGGTGGGAATACCAATTGCACCACAGGTACGACCTGCAACCGACCGGGGTCCTTAAAGTTCGAAAAGAGAACATTTTTGAACCTCGAAGTAACATTCTTTTCGAGCAAGATGGCTTGTTCTTTGAGTTATGCAAGGTCCCTGTTGTCTATCGGTTAGAGATGTTTTTTTTTCGGGGACTATTTGACGTGAGTAATTGCAATTTGGAGCAATTTTATCAAGTATAATGATAGAAATGCAGACGTTTAACGACGGTTTGAGTCTGGCTTCGACGGTTGCGTTCGCTTTTACCACTCTTTCGAGGAAACCGGAAATTGGAAATAATCGGGGGCATTAAGAATGTAATATAAACAAAAATGATCAGGATTATGTTTTTTTCAAGAACCAATAGGTGGGAATACCAATTGCACCACAGGTACGACCTGCAACCGACCGGGGTCCTTAAAGTTCGTTGAATAAACGATAACATGCTTTTCTGGACTTCCCGTACGTTTGTGCGACAGTTTATACATTTTTTTGACAGTTTTCACACTTTGTGAGGATGTCTACTCGAAAGTAATACTATTTGAGGCTCATTTTGCCGGAAAGCTTTTTTTTATTATTTCAATCCAATATTTTACGAAAATTCGAAAATCTGACATACGCTTGTGTAACTCAACGCGACGGACTTGAAAGTTGTCAACGAATTTTGAAATATTGATTTATTGGAATAAGTGTTAAGCGCTTGCAAAACGGTGGATATTTTTGTATTAGTAAAATGCTTGGCAAGTTGAGTTTTTAGGTATAAATATTAAAAACATTGTTTCTTCAATTACTCGGCATCGAGACGCTGCCGCGTCTCCGGATATGCCGACATTACATCGATAAAATAAAATAATATCGGCATATTTTGTATTATAAAATATAATATTTATATTATATATCATATTTATTGTGATATAATATTTATTGTGATATAATATTTATTGTGATATAATATTTATTGTGATATAATATTTATTGTGATATAATATTTATTGTGATATAATATTTATTGTGATATAATATTTATATATTCATATTATGAAATATACCGATATAATTTTATTTTATAACAGCGATATTGTTTCGGAGAATCAATCAGTTCATGAGTGCATCATATTTCTCCGAGGCAGAGGGATAGGAATTTTTTAAATCGTTCCTCCGAAAAAGTGTTGAAAAACATGCAGTCTCGATGATTTTCGTATAATTTGCTCATTATTTTATATGTTTATAATTATTTCAGATTTCTCTGGACGATGCTTTCGGAAATACGGTTAGGAGAACAGCAATTTTTAAGCGTTTTTTCGAAAAGTTGCCAAAAAAGTGTAACCCGAACAAACGCATTAGACGTTATAGAATTTATGATTAAACGACCTTTTACACTTTCTTATCGAGCATTGGGGCTACTAATACCGCACGTTCGGTAATTCACCCCCTTCGGTTTTCTGCGTCTTTATTTTTGATACTGTTCGTTTTTTTCACGAGCAATCCGAATTGGGCACGATTATTTTCGACCGTGCAGTGTAGCATCGATCGCGAGTGCAATAAAAAAAACTCTACGAAAATTTGAAATGCATCGGAGATGTATCTAAAATTTAAGCAGCCATAGAAAGCCCGGATTGTCGCGTTGGCATTCTTGCAAGTTTTCTACGACCCCCTACTAACTACAATTGGTCGAAACTCCAATTGCCAACTCATCAAATAGTCTTTGAACAAAAATGTACGCGACAGGAAGGCAGACAGATACCCGCGGTTCTCGTGTAAGGGTTTGAGTTACGAAACTCTAAAAAATAAACGTAAAAAACGCTTTAATTGCGGAAAATAACGAAGATAAAATGAGTACAAATTGTACGGTCGATTGTGTGATTTTCTGTCAGAGGACTATCGTACGACACGGAGCTATTTGGCTTCTGGCTTCAGTGCCAAAAAAAGGGCGTGTTTCCTCTTTCGGAGCGCGGATCTCGCGGCCTAACAAATTAGTAGACATCGCACACTAAACCCCATCTCTCTCTCTTTTTACAAACGATTCTCACACCCTTCGTGCCCTCCCCTCCTTCAATTCCTGCTCCGTTGCATTGTTTCGAAGCAATGTCTTAAGGTAGTTTGGACAGTGTCTCAGGACAGTCGTAGTAAAAAACTACCTTAATAAACTAATGCTCAAAAACTTGTATAATTTGGAAAGGGTTCGAAAAATATTGGGCGTAATATATCATGTCGATTATATTGTATTATTGTTAATATTATTTTATTATCGATATATTTTACGTTATTATTGCGTATGTTACTTTAAAATTTCTTTTAATTTCTCGACGTCGAAACGCTACCGAGTCTCTAGATATCAGGATGGTCCTTAAATACCGAAATTTCATCTCTGTGCTGCAATTGTTAAAAATTTCCTGAAAGTTTTAGATTTTTTTCTCAATTTTTGCGCCGATTTGTGACCGAAATTTCTTATGGAAATAACGTGGAGAAAGCTTTTCTTGCTCCTTGAAAAATTCTACGTCGTTAACGAGGGTAATTATGCGATAATGGGAGAAATAGATTTTTGCAGAGAAATAAACTCAGCAAAAACGTGTCGTACGCGAAATACGTAAAAGAGAGGGTTCATGTTGTAACTAAGGTTCAAAGTTTAATTTATGTAAAATCTATGAATCACGTAAAATATGAAAAAAATCATAGTTTGAATATTCACATATTAATCTGGCACAAATTTGATAGATGAATAATGAGTAGACAAAGAATATTTTTGCTATTCTCCTAAACTCAAGATAATTCTCAAAAACCCTGAAAATTTCGATTCGTCGCGATTTTTTTTCATTGCCTTCCGGACGGTCATTATTGACGCTTTCACGAGATGAAATCGCGCTTCTTTTCACGGTTTAAAAATAATTTTTTTGGCGGGAGATCACTTTTTTACCAACCGAGTGTTGGAAAAAAAAAATTAAATACAGGCACGTTTTTTTTCTTACGAAAATAAGATCTTGCCGCGTGTTAAACATTTTTCTCGATTTTCCTTGAGTAATCGTGTCCGTAATTATTTTGAAAAGTTTCAATTCGGGTAACTTCTGTTGGGGTCGAATATCGCTATGTCGATTAGCCGCTTTTTTGGGAAGTTGAGACCCCCATGAACATACCCTGAAGCGAATGCGAAAAAGTCCGATTTTGACCGTAAATAATCGTTCGACAATTGAAAAACCACACTTCGAAGAATGACGACTTTCCATTGGATTTTACGTGAACAGTTTCTATACAAAAGTTGTTCATTTGTTTATCTGCAAAATGAAAAATACCATGCGTCGTGCATGGTTCTTTTTCTGCTTTTTAATTTTATTTTCTTAGTAATTTTTTCTTTTTTCATGATTCATCGATGAAAACGTAGCGCCTGTATCGGAAGCAAGGTGGTGCAGGCAATACGCAGAGTTTCCCCGTAGAATATCCAAAAATTTACCTACCCGCAACATGCATGTAAAAATCCGCAGAACCGCCGTCACTTCGGGCTAAACTGGCCAACAGGACCAAATTTGAAAAAATACAATCATACTAACGGAAAGTCTTTTCAATCCATCAGAAGTAAAAATCCGCAAGTAATAGTATATTGTGAAACAAGTGCGGTAAGTTGAAACAAGTGCGGTAAGTGAAACAAGTGCGGTAAGTGAAACAAGTGGGCAATCGACAACACCGCACGAGTTTCAGATACTTCTTTTTATCACAAATGCGGGGATATATTCTGCTGAAAAATTGTGGTTTTGAGTAAGGGGGGCGGAGGGGCGAAGTAGGCGGCGAGGGGGGGGGGGGGGTTTGGGGGGGCGGAGCCCCCCCATCAGAATAAAAAAACGAAATTAAAAGTAAAATCAACATAACTTTTTTTCGAATAACCATAATATGAGCGGAACCAAAAGTAATTAATTAATTCATTAATTAATTATTTTTTTTAATTTTCGCTTAAATGTATTAAAATATTTGAACTCACCGTCAGCACTTTCTTCAGTTTTGGAAATAAAATGAGGATTAAAACTCATTTTTAAATTTTGTTTATATTTTCATTTAAATCCTATGATATACCAATATTTATATCTGTCACTTCAACGTCACGTTTTTGATACTGATACTTCGATTCTGTTTTTTTTTTAGCAGTGTTTTGTCATCGGTTTGCGTGCGATAAGTAAAAATTGCGTGCGATAAGTATACTTGTCGCACGCAAATAAGCGTTTGATTGGATAGTGAGAAAAGAGCTACTTACTAACCGCAAAAGTGTGCTCTAAGATACTACTTATCCCGCATGTGTGATAAAAAAAAAATTGTATACTCGAAAATGACAATTTTCGAGATGATTCATTTTTTACCGTTTGCTGGAAGTGGGATTGTCATATTTGTTGGGATTTGGACGTTCTGGGGGATTTGGGACTGTACGTTCTCGTACAGATTTTTACGAATAAAATATACAGGGTGGTCCACGCAACGTGTGCACCTCTTTCACGGTCGAAATATGCGTTGCACGAAAAAATGTTGTATACAAAAGTTACATGGTTTATGAGGCTTCATCATGTGGTGCATTTATTTTTATTCTAGGTGGAGGCGCTTCGGAGATTTCAAGGTCAACTTTGTTTTTTTAAAGGGAATGCTATATTTTTTATAGCGTAAGATGATAGAGTATCGAATTTTGAGTAAAAAAGTATAGACCCTTATTAGCCCTAAAATTAATAGTTAACGAGTATTTTCACTTTATTACTTTAAAATTTCTATTGCGTAATATCAAGTTGGAGATTCAAATCTACTACAAATATCTGAAGGATAGCATTGTTTACATGACAGTGTTTATCAATATGAACACATTCACCACATCACACGCTCTTATCATGATTCGCAATCCTCTCAATATTTGTAATCCAGTATTAAAGTTTCCTTCAGTGATCGTGCGTGATTATCAGAAAGATAAAAGTGAAAATGAATTTTTGTAATAGTGACAAAGTTGATATGCTTTTAGTGTACGGAGAGTGTCATAGAAATGCAGTAAGAGCTAAAGCTATGTATGCCGAAAGATATCCTGAACGGATTCAACCATCTCGAACCATATTTGAGAGAATCTGTAAATCGCTTCGAGAAAATGGACATTTCAATCTTAATAAACGTACCGTAAGACAAACTGCCACTTCTGAAGAGAATGCTATTGCGGTCTTAGCAGCCGTAATAGAAAATCCTCATATTAGTACGCGACAGATTTCACGAGGTTCGCAAAGCAAAAGCAGTATTCTACGAATTCTGCATAAAAATAAATATCACCCCTATCACCTTGCACTTCATCAGAAACTACATGGAACGGATTTTGAAAACCGCGTTTTGTTCTGTCAGTGGTTCCTACATCAAATAAATCAGCATGATTATTTTCTACAAAGTGTGTTGTTCACTGATGAAGCAACGTTTACAAACCGTGGACAGATCAATTTGAAAAATACGCATTACTGGGCAGCTGACAATCCTCACTGGATGAGAGAAGTCGACCACCAACACCCATGGAGCGTTAATGTATGGTGTGGAATACTGGGCAACCAATTGATTGGTCCATATTTCATTGATAATCGATTAACAGGGTAAAAATACGCGAACTTTTTGAATAATAATTTACCACCTTTACTAGAGGACGTGCCGTTGAATATCCGTGCACGTATGTGGTATCAGCATGATGGTTGTCCAGCACATTACGCACGTATTGTGAGGGAACTACTGGATAGAAATTTTCCCAATCGATGGATTGGTCGTGGTGGACAATTCATGTGGCCTCCACGCTCACCAGATCTTACTCCTCTAGACTTTTTTCTGTGGGGCACATTAAAAGACAGAGTGTATCGTGAAATACCAACAACTCCGGAGGATATGAAACATCGTATTTGTTTAGAATGCATGACACTTAGTCCGGACATAATTCAGAATGCAGTTTCTTCATTAGTTAATAGATTTCGTCACTGTATTGATGCCAATGGACATCAATTTGAACACTTACGTTAATTGTGATAAGCCACGAGTCACTGAATGTACTCAAAGTAATAAAGTGAAAATACTCGTTAACTATTAATTTTAGGGCTAATAAGGGTCTATACTTTTTTACTCAAAATTCGATACTCTATCATCTTACGCTATAAAAAATATAGCATTCCCTTTAAAAAAACAAAGTTGACCTTGAAATCTCCGAAGCGCCTCCACCTAGAATAAAAATAAATGCACCACATGATGAAGCCTCATAAACCATGTAACTTTTGTATACAACATTTTTTCGTGCAACGCATATTTCGACCGTGAAAGAGGTGCACACGTTGCGTGGACCACCCTGTATATTTTGTCATACTCTGGAAAATCCTAATCGGAGGCGAAAGTTCATATGCTCTCGCGTATTCGTGGTCGTCGCCAGCGCCAGTCTCTTTGTCACTTGAAAATTCTCAACCAATAACACAGTCGAGTTACATAGAAGCGTATTTCTCATGGCCGTTTGAAGTCAGAAAACCCAAAAAGTTGGGATACCGCTAATCAGGCGTGTGCAACTTTTCAACTTAAAAAAAAACATACGTGACTCTATTTCCGGTGTCTCAACGCCGCACTACAACGGCAGCCCCGTTAAAAAATTAGTTCAACATATTTTCAGACTGTAAATCCCGAAAAACTTACACGTGAACTAAGTCCAAGATTCAAAAAATTTGAATTTAAGTTTTGGCTTGGTTTTTACGCTGCAGTTTTTTCGATTTAGCGCTATAACGTTCTCATCTCGATCGCTGAATTTTTATTCGAATTTTAGTATGCAGTTGTTTCCGGTGAAAATATTACAACGTTTTCGTACAGATTTTTACGAATAAAATATATATTTTGTCATATTTTTGAACACGAGTGATACATATACAATCGCTCAGAACATAATGTTAAGTATTCCATTAACAAAGTAACTTAGAGTTTAACAGTTCATTTCAGTTTCCTGATTCTGCAAAAAAAAACGAACGGCGATAATCATTTTATGCACAATGCGGTATAGCATAATAACGAGCGATAGAGTTTCTACGAAAAATTGAGGCGAATATACAGTATACGTAGGTACGTCGATGTTTCGCACATTGAATATTATTTGTAATTGTAATTAAAGTTCAAAAATGGCCAGTAAATCTCTATTTTACTGTATAGTTATATCCACGGCCGGATTCGAAAATTCAAACAATTTTCTTTTGAATTACTTGGCGTCGAGACGCTGCCGCGTCTCTGGATTAGGCCCATGAGGATTAATTGATTGTACACGGACCTTTGCTTCATTATAATACATATATCTTTCCACTTTCCGGATACCCCTGAGATTACATTGACTGATTACCTTCCCCTTATCCTAAATTTATACTGCCGCTCCGATACATTACTTCCAAAAGCGTTGGCATTTTATCGAATTCCAAATGGTTACAAGCTTGCGAAACGATTAAATTAGGAATTAAAATTGAACGAAAACAAAAACATCGAGAAAAGGACGTTACTTCACCAACGACTGTTTCTTCAAAGATTAGGTACTGGATGCACGGTTTAATTACGTCATAAGATTTTTCGATGATGTTTCTGATGGCGTATGATTGATTAGTAGACTGTAATGTAAATAATTTCCCGAAGCATTTGATTCTTGTGCTTGTATTTCTTTGAATAATCTCTTGTCTCAAAAAAAATCTTGGCTGAAACCGATCTCGTCATGCAAAAAAAACTGGTAAATTTCCGATCAAAGTGCACGCAAAAGTTTTTACAGCTTCCACGATTATGGAGTAAATCATTGGAAATGTTTCTTTTTTTCTTTCCATCAGCACAATAAACTACCGGAAATCCATCATTTGTATTGTTTAGTTATTAGATTACCATCGAAAGCATAAGGGTGTCCAAAATTTTTGAAATTTTTGTTCCAAACAGGATCAAAAGTTTCGGTATCATACACCATTGAAGGTGCCTCAATAAAAAATGAGAGAATGAATTAAACGAAATAGCGACTTTCAAGCTACTCTCCAATGAAAGAGTTGTTTTGAAGAGTGTTATTTTATAATAATCGTTTTTCAAGAATATCGTGAGTGAGTGGATGGCAAGAATGTGTTTTGATCCGATAGAAAAATTCATGCCCTTCGAAAAAAAGTATCATAAAATTTTCTTAACGCTAGGTTTACGGACGTTTTATATACACCTATCTCTACGACTTTACGGTAGAGACAGGTACACCAAATATGAATCTCGAAAAGTAAAAGGCTTAGGGGAAAAAACGGTGTGTGTAAATTCTTTGGAAGAAATGATTAATTTACGATGCAAAACGGTTGGAATCGATCGAGCGATTTTCGAGATATTTCATTGCAAAGTTTGAATTCCGTCAAATTAACGGGTCTCTCCAATGAAAGAGTTGTTTCGAAGAGTGTTATTTTATAATAATCGTTTATCAAGAATATCGTGAGTGAGTGAATGACAAGAATGTGTTTTGATCCGATAGAAAAATGCATGCCCTTCGAAAAAAAGTATCATAAAATTGTCTTAACGCTAGGTTTACGGACGTTTTTTATATACCTAGCTCTACGGCTCTGCGATAGAGACAGGTACACCAAATATGAATCTCGAAAAGTAAAAGGCTTAGGGGAAAAACGGTGTGTGTAAATTCTTTGGAAGAAATGATTAATTTACGATGCAAAACGGTTGGAATCGATCGAGCGATTTTCGAGATATTTCATTGCAAAGTTTGAATTCTGTCAAATTAACGGGTCTCTCCAATGAAAGAGTTGTTTCGAAGAGTGTTATTTTATAATAATCGTTTATCAAGAATATCGTGAGTGAGTGAATGACAAGAATGTGTTTTGATCCGATAGAAAAATGCATGCCCTTCGAAAAAAAGTATCATAAAATTGTCTTAACGCTAGGTTTACGGACGTTTTTTATATACCTAGCTCTACGGCTCTGCGATAGAGACAGGTACACCAAATATGAATCTCGAAAAGTAAAAGGCTTAGGGGAAAAACGGTGTGTGTAAATTCTTTGGAAGAAATGATTAATTTACGATGCAAAACGGTTGGAATCGATCGAGCGATTTTCGAGATATTTCATTGCAAAGTTTGAATTCCGTCAAATTAACGGGTCTCTCCAATGAAAGAGTTGTTTCGAAGAGTGTTATTTTATAATAATCGTTTATCAAGAATATCGTGAGTGAGTGAATGACAAGAATGTGTTTTGATCCGATAGAAAAATTCATGCCCTTCGAAAAACAGTATCATAAAATTTTCTTAACGGTAGGTTTACGGACGTTTTTTATACACCTATCTCTACGACTTTACGGTAGAGACAGGTACACCAAATATGAATCTCGAAAAGTAAAAGGCTTAGGGAAAAAAACGGTGTGTGTAAATTCTTTGGAAGAAATGATTAATTTACGATGCAAAACGGTTGGAATCGATCGAGCGATTTTCGAGATATTTCATTGCAAAGTTTGAATTCCGTCAAATTGACGGGTCCCGTAAACCTAGTGTCAAAGGAGCAAATGTTCGCCTGTGATTTCCAAAAAAGAACAATTTTTATGTGAAATGAACTTTGACTATCTGTAACTTGGTTTCTTATTCCCAATTGCTTACACTTTGTAACAAACGGGGTTGCCGTTAGAATTTCCCCATAATATTCAGGATAAAAAAACGAATAGACGTACTTCGAATTTGACTTGTAACGGTAACGTTTTAATTGTAATGTTAATAGCAATGTCAAGGGCTAGCATTTTAACTGATGATTTTCTCCATGTAACGGAAAATTTTGAACCCGTTCGGAGAAGACAAACAAACTTTGATACACCCTATGCCGTATGCCCATGAGAGGAACTTTTCCAGAAGTTTCCGCATGCAATATAGATCGAGAAGAGCTTTCTCGGCGCTTTTACGGTATTAACACCGGAACTCTCAAATGATGGAGCTTAAATTGAGAAACATTTATATATTCATTATATATTTTTGCAACAATCAAAAACCATCGATGTATACGCTTTAACCGTATTTAAAAAAATATTCTATATTCATTAATATTTACCGTAACGTCATTGACATCACTTTGAATTTCAATGACGATTAAATTTTGAACAAGATGGCAAGCACCAGCAAATTTGGCAAATTCATGTATTCATACTTATAAGCGAAATTCATTCGCAGTTACGCGATAATTGAGACAAATCAATCGCGACACTCAACCCGACAACGCTCAACCGCGCGACATTTAAATCCGTGAACAAGTGACCTCCGAGATAGTTGACAGCTGATACATGAAGAATAAAGTGCAATTACCCGAGGAAATCCAGCTGCACGAAATCCCCATCGATTCACACCCATGATACTCTCAATGTAGAACTTTAGCATTTAAAAAAACAACAAAACAAACGGAAATATACGCGCAAAACCGAAACAAGCCCGGATGCATCAACAACAAAGTAATACGCTTTATCATCGGATATATTGCCATTTAAAAAAAAACAAAATGAAAAACAACGTGCGCAAAGCCTAATCGAACCCAAAAGCATACACAACGCCCGTACCGCTTTCCGTGTACTCCGCTTCGGTTTTTTTCCAAAGTGGAGTACAATTAGGAAACAGTGCGATACGATGCCACGCTGAGCAGCACTGTGCAACGCATCAATTGGAACACAGATTGTTTCGGTTTGGAAAATAAGCCACACGCTTAAGCGTCGGGTTTTTCTCGAGTTGTACACTGCGTGAAGCCCATTACACATTTCGTAATAGCGAGAATAAGGTTTTGGACCATCGCTCGATTCGGCGAGTCAAAAGCGGCTCGAGCGACGTGATTGGTCCAAAACCATATGCTCACGACTGCGAAATGCTTGTGTGATGAGCTTCAACACTGTGCCGCCAGTCGAAACAGCTTAACTCGAAAGCAACCTCCGTCACTGAATATTACAGTTAAAATTTGCTTGCATTAACACTAGATTTACCAGCTATTCAAACATCCCCATTTCCGTCAAAGGTATCTTTAAATACCTGGTGAATCTAGCGTTAAGGCGATGTGTTACATCCGTAAATCGAAGCTCAGAAAAATTCTCCGGCAAAATCTGTAAATCGAATCGGTTAGAAATTTGTTGTGGGTATTTAGTGATATAGCCCGGAGGGACTGACGATTTTAGAATATCGAAATTTTGAAAATTTTTTCACTCTACAAAAAAATTATTTTGAAAAATTTCGAAATTGCGAAATCGCCATTTCCTCCGTGTTGCGTCACTAAATACTCACAAAAAATTTCAAATCGATCCGATTTATAGATTTTGTGTGAGAATGTTTCTAAATTTCGATGGGGGAGGGGGTGTCCCCCATGGCCTTAAGATCCATTTCGCATGATTGGAGAGATCTTGTTTCATCGATGGGAGGTTGAAGCGGAAAAGAGAAACACGAGAAAAAAGGCAGCCTCGTCTAAAATTGCACGACTAGTCAAAATGACTGGTTCCGGTAAATCCAGTGTTAATACTGCATGTACCGCGCCTTTAGCGGGATGAATCGTCGTGAGGCCAAATTGTCAGCAGATCATTTTTCCTCGGATGAAACGTCGCGGATCGTTTGTTCTCGGTTTATCGGTCGTGTGACATTACGTAGCGAATGAATTGTGTAAAAGTTTCGAAAAAATGTTTCAGCTCATATCTATGGCTGCTCCAAATGGAATGTTAAGAAAATCTCGGATGACGATCGAGTTTCGTGAAAATATTCATGGCTGTTATTTGGTTGTTAATGGTAACGAACTTACGAAAGTACATACAAATTCTACATTCGGATAGTGAAGGGAAGTTGTAGCGTAAATTGCCCGTTAACGAACCAGTGATGCGAGTGACGGAGAAAATTTTCAACAAGATTCTTATTTTCTCGAAATTTCGAATACCTGCTAATAATCATTGTTCGGTATGCTGCGGACGCGGGAATCCTTAAACTTTTAGACTGAATACCATGCTCAAAAATTGCTCGTAGTGAATCGTGATTACACCGTCAAGATCGTGATCGTGTTTTCTGAACGCGTTGGTTAGTGTCTGAAAAATGGAAAAAAAAATCCCATTAATCATACAATAATTGCCCGAGATGTTGGTTTTGGCAATGTTTTTAATTACTATAAAATTCGAATAAAAATACTAATACTCATCGGCTGAACCGAAATTCTTTACTTTTGGGTTATTGGGTCCAGTTGAAACTTTTCAAAGTTTTCCAAAAGTCGAGTATTATGTAATATCCCCCGAAATGAGTGGCTAAAATAGTGGATTTTTTCGAAAACGACGTGATGCGGAATTTTCTATCGCTCTGTGTAACCCCATATAAAAACGGAAGGTTTTGTATGAAAAGTGATTCTGAATCTGAACAGTGAATCCTATCAAAATTTTACGAAGCATTGTTATTTTGAACCTACTGACAATATTTTACGCAATTCCTGAGAAAACTCGGTTAGCCAGATAGCTTAATGAATTTTTGGGTTCTGTTCATCGATGAATCGCTAATTGCAATAAAAAAGTAACTATCATCATTAATCGTTTCGTAATCCCATACTCACATACAGTACGATGCAGCATTGAATGAAATCATCGAAATAAATCGTGCCGTGTCCCCCCCGATCGTACTTGCGTAAAATAAGATTGACGAGATTCGGGCTCAGTTGATAACCAAAGTTTCTCAATGCCGTTTGAAGCTCCTGGCAATCGATGTTACCGCTGTTGTCGGAATCGAACGATCGGAAGCAATTTTGCCAATCAGTCACGTACTTCCATAGTGCGCCAAATTCCGAAAAACTGACTGTACCGTTGCCGCTTTTATCGAACATACCTGAAGAATCAGGATCGGTTTTGTCAATGTCAAACATACCTGCTCGAACAGAAAGAATATATGGGGGGGGGGAAAAAATGCTATAATATAATTTGTCTTCGATATCGCAATTTGTCTTTTTCGTGCGGTCATGCGACTGCTCTACGATTTCCTATATACGTTCGTTCGAATCGTCTTTTCTACCGTCGAGGTAAAGTTTACCGGTGGATTATCAAGCTGTCGGAGTGCGGAAAATTCAATTACACGTCTCTCACCTATCATCAACCGAACTGTTTCTGGATTAAACGGATTCCATGTTCCATTGGACAGCGCGACTTGAAGTTCGTCAGCTGTGATTGTTCCGGAACCATCTTTGTCCACTCTGTAACAAACAGCGTATATTACACGCTCCATAATGCAAGGCAGCTTCTCGATACAGCCGATTCTGAATTGCGGCGACAAATTGGCTAATTGTTTCACTTTTCCAAAAATTTGGACCGTTTTCCAACAAACGAAAATTGCGTTTCGCAGAGATGTTGATTTTTTGCAAATTTTCTGGACAGAGATTTTTTAAAGCGGAAAGTTGAATATTCCTGTGAGCTAAGTCTGTAATTGAGCAAGGATTGTTTGACGTACGTGAAAATGTTGCTTTTCGAAGCATCCTAATGCAGTATATTGAAAAAACATTAGTAAATGATATCCTAAAACTGTACTATACAAAAGCAAGAGTAACATTGACAGTGAAAAATGACTTTAAAAAAAAATAAGGCTGTAAAATACCTAGTCTCAAAACCTGTACAACTGGCCAACCTTTTTAGATGTATGCGAAGACTGTGAATGTTTTTCGATAATTTCAAACAAGTATAATTCTATTGAGCTTTTCGCACCAATGGAGAATAACCAATTTTCGTTTTACTTATCATCATAGGCTTGCAATTAAACTACGAATTCACTTACACTACTGATAATAATGGTAGTGATAATCGTTTTTTAATATTTATCTTAAACATAATCGTGTAATACATATTCTCAAACAACAGACTCAAAGTTTAATTGCCAATGGCATGCAAAATAATTACGAGGTCTTTCTCGTAGTGGATATAAATATATAAAAATCAGAGCGCAGAAAAAATAAAATGACACGATGTTATTTTGAAAATGTACCAAATGTCTGAAAAACGCATCTTGAATGTTATGTTAAGGAGATGTATCGCGAAGATCGTGCGTGAGTTTGAGGTTATGAATCGTAATAATGACATTTTAAATGTTGTTACACAAAACAGTTTTCCCATGATGAAATTAGCGAGAAAAATGCGATACATACATAAAAGCGTATATATCGGCAGTCAGACCTGACGTGTATCCATATACTTATGTGTATGCTCTTATAAATTGTAATCATTGTGGAACCACGTGAACACACATTCGTTCAAGACAGTTCGTACCTTCGAAAAACATTGCGGAGAAACTCCTCGCTTGGCATCGGCGAAACGAACGACATGACCCTTTATCCTTTACTATTGTTTTGTTCGTAAATTACGAGAGAGATGTTAAAATCGCAGAACTGTCAGTACTCCTTTTCGACGAAATGCGTTACGCAAAAACGCAGTTTTCACAGGTGGACCTCTGTGTGACGATGTGACGTGTGATTAACGGAAATTTTATTCTCTGCTAACGGCAGTTTGAGATTGTCGCCTGCAGAGGGAGTCAGCGAACAGGGGTGTGTCCGACTGAACCGCGGTAGATTGATAAATAATGACTGAGGAGAATAATAATTGGTTGAACGTCGAAAGCCCGAGAAATCTCTTTTCTTTCATAATTAAAAGGACAATATAGACCTACAAAAGTGATGTATAAAAAGTTACCGACAGAGTATTTTCGGGAGCAAAAGAAAAATGTTAGCTATGTTCCAAAAAATAGGTTCACAAAAAGTTCCGGTGTTACATGAGGAAATATGCCTATAAGCCGCTCTTCTATTTTCGATACAGATAATCTAGAAAAAAAACGCCTGCTTTGCTGAAATCGAGTTTGTATGGAAAATGTGCAAAACGACCCCTTGTTCGAACCAACTAAAATCTAACGGTGGTTGTTGGTTCAATAAAACGTAACTCTAGAAAGAACATCACTCGGTAAATTTCAGACAGTTAGCGTACGCCTACTCATTTCCGCGTCAGCACATCGAAAACCGCGAAAGTTTTCATGTTCATTTCAAAAGTATCTACAAAACGGAAGTCGCGCGCTTGACCTTCCATATCTTAAACGCTTCGCTTCTGCACACCGCTTCCGTTTTTAATCGTAAACGTTCGCTGTCACGCTCTTTTTCTTTCTCGTGTCACCAGTAAACATGGCTGCCCGATCAATCTCGAAGAAGCGGAAGGTTGGTGTCGTTAACGCGCTTATTATCGGACAAAAAGATGAAAAATATACTTTTTCAATGCAACACCGAATGACACATTTTATGATTTCAACAAAATCTCCCAAACATCGTGATGCTTGCCGAGCGGATGGCATGGATACGCTAGGCCGTCGGAGCTCGAGCCCTCATTCCACTTTCTTCGAATTTTTGAAATTTCAAATCACTATAAATTACAAATCGGTGTATCCTTTGTAAGCAGTGAAAGTGTTTGTTCGATCTTGTAAATTTTCATGTGTTTTTAGACTGTCTACAAGATATTTTCAAAGGAGTAAACATATTTTTTTGAGGTTATCGGTTTCAACGAATCGTCTGTAATTTCCACAGTTTTATTGAAGAATATATCCCTTCCCTTCCCTTCAGTAAATCGCAAATATATTAAACAAAACATGTCCGAAAATCGACAAATTTCAACCAGACGATAACAATGCTATTGCAAATCTAGTTCGTAGGTGATGGAGTTTTCAAGGCCGAACTCAATGAGTTTCTGACTCGTGAGCTCGCCGAAGATGGCTATTCCGGCGTCGAAGTCCGTGTCACCCCGACACGTACCGAAATCATTCTCATGGCTACACGTACTCAAAGCGTGCTCGGCGAGAAAGGTCGCAGAATCCGCGAGCTCACGTCCGTCGTCCAGAAGAGATTCAACTTCAAGGAACACACCGTGGAGCTCTACGCTGAGAAGATAGCCACGCGTGGTCTCTGCGCCATTGCGCAGGCAGAGTCCCTTCGTTACAAACTGATCGGTGGCTTGGCCGTAAGAAGGTGCGTATCGAAAGCTCTGACCAATGGACAATGAAAATCAGAAAACTCAAAAAGATGGAAAAAAAATATCAAAAATCAGAAACATACTTTTACATAACAAATCTTCGTTGCTTCGACTCGGAGCGTTTCTCGGTCAGTGCATATTTTTCTTCAAGCACAAAAAGAAAAAAAAAAGCATTTTCATTACTGCATATTTCATAATTGCAAAGCATCTTTAGAACTCGACAAAAGTATCAATTTTCTCTGAAAATGAAATAAATTTTTTTTAAAGTATATTATTCTTTCAGACGCCTTCTCAAAATCGCCATGTTTTACATTTGACTACATTTTTTCATTCTTTGTATTGTTATCTGGAAGAAGAAGCTCAAAAGTATTTTATAAATTCCGCTAGATTTGAAGATGCAAAGGATCGAATAACCGTTATACTCGGAGAAAATGCCATCGGTGTTTGTAAATGAATTAAAATCTAAGTTTATTCCGCTCATTATATAACTATCGTTGCTGTTAATTTGAGGAATAGTTCTTTTACGCGATATGTGCAATTCAGTATAATCGAAAAGTTCACACAGAGAGAATCTGTACCTCGATTCACGTAACATTCGAATTTACACTATCGTTTCCGCCCTACCTGAAACGTAACTCCGTGGTACCACTGCATACTACCGCATTACATTTGGCACCTATTTCGTTAGTAATTTTCGTTCAATCTTAAATCTTCAATCCCGTTAAGTGCATACGAAATGCAACTTTTTGCTCCGAAAAGTTCTACGATCGAATTCCTAAAATCTCATTAACAAAAGATCGGTCGAATTAAAATCTCCCTCGATGGATTTATAATCACCCTCGAACCAAGTCGCTCTTCATGTTTCCCGACTCAATAATTAGTGTAAATTCGAAACCTAAAATACCAACTCCGGGCTATTACCGTAGTTACAAATTTTCCAATTTTTGTTTATCAGTTATCAGAATCAATGAACTTTTATTTACTCTTCTGTGCGAGGATGAGCGAGGATGAGCAAAGATCTGAAAATCGTGATGGTTTGAGCATTATCTCAAAAAAAAAAAAAAAAAAAAAAAAATTCCGTATCTCAAACAAACAAGATTTGCCAAAAACTCCAAGCTTTGTACTCCATGGAAAAAACTCGACACATGGAAGAAATATGGTGTTATTTCCGTTTTCAGAGCTTGCTACGGTGTACTCCGTTTTATTATGGAGTCTGGAGCAAAGGGTTGTGAAGTCGTGGTGAGCGGAAAACTCAGAGGTCAGAGGGCAAAGAGCATGAAATTCGTGGACGGACTGATGATTCACTCAGGTGAACCGACCAACGATTACGTCGACACGGCAACGCGTCACGTGCTTCTGAGGCAAGGAGTATTGGGCATTAAGGTAAAAATTATGTTACCGTGGGATCCAAATGGCAAAACTGGACCTAAGAAGCCATTGCCCGATAACGTTGCCGTTGTTGAACCAAAAGAAGAGGTTCATCACGCGCAGCCATCTTCGGATATCAAAGTAGCTAAAGATACTCCGCAAGGATATTCCGCCGCACCGCTCACATAAATTGTAAACTTTACAATAAAAATATATTAAAATATCCAATGTTCTCTGTCGATCAACCGGGAAACTTCTTTACCGACGGCATCATTTGATTCTTCTCCCATTTCGCGTTTCATTAAAACACCTGTGATAAACGGCAAGTTCCGTTATGAAATCGGAATCGAACGCAATCGGAAAATATGGTAGGATTCGGGAAGGCCTCAAACAACACTATTCAACATACGTCGATTATTATATTTGCTTCATTATCATAGATACAATGTTTCTAATATCGATTAAATAAACGTCGAATGGTAGGAATATTAAAAAACGGAACGACCGTACCATAATAAGAAAACTTATACCTTCAAACGTTTAAATTATACGCATACATGCCCTGCATATGACTATATTAGGGGAAATCGGAGGCATACATGGAAATCGTTGATTTATTTTTCGTACTCTTCGTGTAACCGACGAACATCGAGTTATGTACAAGCCGAAAGACCGTACCGTAATAAGAAAACTTGGTAATTCTTTACTTTAGCGACTTTTCCGAAAAATGCCAATTAATTTGTTTAAATGATTCTATCACCTACTAGGTATGCCCAATAACGAAAAACAATCGGGGGAGCTTGACATTTTTTATTAGAAATTTTGTTATCAAAAAAACAACTGTTTAATTTTTTACAGTTACATCTCTGATATTCTTCTATAGCTATGGAAACAGCATGAACTCGATCTCGAATGCTGAAAATTACACAAAATTTTCTCGATTTCTTCCAGTTTTTTGTTTGTAAAAAATTCAAAATAGGTGGTAGTTATTTATGATACAATATGACGATTCATGGAAAAAAAAAAATCAGGATCGATTTTTCGGAAAAGTCGCTAAAGTAAAGAATTACCGAAAACTTATACCTTCAAACGTTTAAATTATACGCATACATGCCCTGCATATGACTATTTTAGGGGAAATCGGAGGCATACATGGAAATCGTTGATTTATTCGTCGTACTCTTCGTGTAACCAACGAACATCGCGTTACGTACAAGCCAGTTGGAAGCGAAAAAACACGAAGAAAAGTTGGGGTACTGCGTGCTCATCAAACGGATGGACCCCAACTTTTCAACTTCAAAGAAACCGCAACGAATACGCAAACGTCAAGTATTCAAAAGAACAATCGTTTCAATTTTTAATCGGCCGTGGATAACTATATTATTATAGCATGACTGTGTCCAATAGCACGAAAAAATCCGTCTTTGCCATTGACGGAGAAAATGAAAATAAAAACTATCTGTGCCTCCAGCGCCAACTGCAAATTTATACAAAAATGTTAGAAAAATAAACGTCAAAAAAAGCAGTCTTTTGGCGTATAGACTGCTGCGGTACGCTCGAGAGAAAACTCAGCATTGTAGGGGTAAATGTACTTGTCTCGAGACGTTACCGCGACTCTTGATCAGAAACGAAATACGAAAAGGTAGAATTTATAAGGAAAAATACCGGTAAAAACTTGGATGTTGAAATAGGAACAGACACGAAAGTGTAAGTATCTTTTGCGTCATAGCGCTGTACTCGTTGCACGCGTCGCTCTTCATGGTCTTAGAATCGGATGATATTTTTGTACGAAATACAAGCCGTTCTCGCACGCTCATGCTATCTGTTTACAGTTCAATGAAATTCAACTATACTTACATGAAATATTATTTACAGACCATCGTCGCGGAAGGTGTTTTATCGACCGTCTTATGCTTCCTCGATCTGTCTCTTCTTTTCCTCCTTCCATTACTTTATTCGATTATTTGAAAAAATATAGTTCAAGCGTGGGTCTGACGACAGTCGTAAGTAGGTAATGCGACATCAAAAGAATTGACGCATCTTTCGATCTTGACGAATATTCATGTTCGTAATAGCTTGAGAAAATTAATGAAGTTTGAATATGAAGCCAGAAATAGTTTAATCACAAAGTAAATTCTTAAATTGGGACGGTATAAGGGACAAAAACGGGCAAAAACTTGGACGATGAAGAAAAAACGGCACGCGCGAGTTCGACACGCGTTCGATCGATAATTTTTCAAAATTTGAAGTTGCTAACTTTCAAAAATGAGGGGCGAGGAGGTCGATATTTTTGTTCTATTTTGAGAACTCCACTCCGAAATTCGTACGATGAATAAAGTACTCACAGTCTCGTACAAAACATTATCAAACAGAAAGAGTAAAGGTTCACGGGATAAAACGAAAATAATTCGTTTGGTCCTCCGTTGATGCTTCTCTCGTGCCGTTGCAAGCCCATTTTTCAATGAAATAAGACAAAACCCCAGATTACTTTACGATATAACGTTGGGACAAAGATCTCATTTTTGTATTGATAAATAATTGGAATAATCATGAGTCCCGGGATGGAAAATAAATAATGCAGCGAAAATGCAGATTTCTAAAAAGAGCAAGTCTTTGATTGGACAATGTGCAATACGCCATACCACAAGCGTTATGCCGTCAAGAGTGCCGAGACGAATCATAAAATTGGTGGAAAATCAAATCTTTTAGTACAGATTGGAGTCGCTTTTTTTTCTTCTATATCCATGGCGCATTTCCTTAACGATTGAAAAATCGTCAACCCTTATTCTCAAATGAATTCTATATCCTCGAACCGATCCTCGCGGAGGTATCTATTTTGTTGAAACTCATCGACTCACACCTTATCATCGTATAATTCGGTGAACCACCAATTGACGTATTGGTCTTTTGACCTGAATTTCAAACTGCGTAGTTTCATTGTGCCTGACGAATTTCGATGTGTGGGACAACCTGATTACCGTTGCGGTATACGTATAAAAACCCGCTCCATCCTCGTGGTTTGTAATTATCGTACGAACGTCTCGGCGAAACCACCACAAGTTCAATTTCGATTGTCGTTATTTTCATCGGGTTGTTTTACCGAGTGAAAAAAAATGGAAGGACACCGTTGGTTCTTTATCTGCGTCCTGGTCTTTGGAGTCGTTGATGTTCTCTCGCACCAACCTGGGGTATGTGCAGTTCTTGTCTCATCGCGAATCGTACCTTTCGTTCGTTGTTCTCCTTTTGTACATTTGCTATTTAATTCATGTGTTTACATAAAGATATAAAGAACGTAAATTTGAGCAAAAGATGACTCGTTGAAATTGAAAACAGAAAAGATGTTTTTGGTGTTTGTACAAGTTACGAACTGTCTTTCATCAACAATAATCTTTGTTCAGCGTAAGATGTTGAACTGTGAAGAAACTTTATGAACCCTGGCGTAAATTCATGTTTATTCTCAGATGAAAATGATTTATTCACGCTTTTTTCTATGATTTATTTATGCAGCCATCCGATGGTGACAACAAGAACGATCCGACACTCTCGAATGGAGCAGGTCCGCAAGGAGATCATTCGCAAGATATTCCGAGTATCTCGTCTTCATATGGGCGAATAAAGAGATATGCTGTGAATGACAAGGACCTTGCAAAATTAGGAAAGACACAAGAAAAATATATAAGCAAAGGCTATACAAAGGAAGAGGCGTTTGATAAGACCAAAAAAAAATATCCGATCGAGAGCAAAGATATTTACGATCCCCGATCCCCAGGAGCCGGCAAGTCAGGAAACAAACAAAACAAACAAAACAAAGAAAACAAAGATAACAAAAAAGCTAAAGGATAATCCTTCCGACGTTCTTTTCATTTGCATCGCTGATTTTTTGAGTGAAACATCCCTTCAGCGACCCAAGTAAACCCTCCCCTTATTCTGAAGCGAGTGCCTAACATTTCAGAGTTGTTTTGCCCGGTGTTTGAAAAATATTGATTTTAGACTTTAGATTTTTTAATTTTTTTTGACGGAAGCAAACTCGACAGACCCAGAGAATTTTAAACGAATGTTCCAATTTTGCGTGAAATAATAATATGCAGGGCATATACGCGCATAATTTGGCAATTATTTTATCGATATGTACGAATTGAAAACATTGTACCTGTAATGATGAAGCAAATATAACAACTGACGCTGTCGACTTGTTTCTGCAAGCCTGATACCTATGTTGAATAATTTCGTTCGAAACCTTTTGAAATCCTGCCACGTTTTCCAATTTACCAGACCGTATACGAAAAGTAGTCAATTTCTCAACGTATACGCGGAAAAGATATCCCACCAGCGAGGTGATACGATGCCTACGTCGTGTCCCATTTGCTGATCGAGGCTGGTGATGCGTTACTTTTTGGGGATTACGTTTATCACGTTAGATCTTTTTTTTAAACCATGAATCAACAATGAACAACTTGAAGTAACGGAACCCATAAATGAATACTATATGAATGAATACTGCAACGAAGGGAAATGAGCAGCGATAACATTTTACCCAAAAAAAACAATTTAACCGCCATTAGAAGACGTGAGACAGGTAGATTTACGTAGCCTGTTTATAAACTCCAATCAGCTTTATTTGCTTACTTGACATGTAAAAGAAGCGGATGTTTGAACAAGTGAGAGATAGTTTCATCATAAAAACTAAACTTGCAAGTTTAGTTTTTGCACGCGAAAGAAATGGAATAAAAAAAAGTCAAATTAAAGAAAGTTCGGATCAAAAATGTTTTGTTTTTATTTTCATGTCGAGTTCAACGATAACTCGTCAAGTACTGCGTAAAAATTGAAAATACATTCCTAGTATGAATTTTGTTACTTTTACGTAACAAATCTTTGTTGCTTCGACTCGAAGCGTTTCTCGATCGGTGCAAGTTTTTCTTTAAGCACAAAAAGAAAAAAAAAGCATTTCCATTACTCATAATTGCAAAGCATCTTTAGAACTCGACAAAAGTATGAATTTTTTCTAAAAATGAAATAATTTTTTTAAAAAGTATATTATTCTTTCAGACGCCTTCTCAAAATCACCATGTTTTACATTTGACTACATTTTTTCAGTCTTTGTATTGTTATCTGGAAGAAGCTCAAAAGTATTTTATAAATTCCGCTAGATTTAAGGCTGCAAAGGATCGAATAACCGTTATACTCGGAGAAAATGCCATCGGTGTTTGTAAATGAATTAAAATCTAAGTTTATACCGCTCATTATATAACTATCGTTGCTGTTAATTTGAGGAATAGTTCTTTTACGCGATATGTGCAATTCAGTATATTCCAAAAGTTCACACAGAGAGAATCTGTGCCTCGATTCACGTAACATTCGAATTACACTATCGTTTCCGCCCTACCTGAAACGTAACTCTGTGGTACCACTGCATACTACCGCATTACATTTGGCACCTATTTTGTTAGTAATTTTCGTTCAATCTTAAATCTTAAATCCCGTTAAGAAGTGCGTATGAAATGCAAATTCTTGCTCCGAAAAGTTCTACGATCCAATTTCTAAAATCTCCTTAACAAAAGATCGGTCGAATTAAAATCTCCCTCGATGGATTTATAATTACCCTCGAATCAAGTCGTTCTTCATGTTTCCCGACTCAATAATTAGTGTAAATTAATTTTCCCATCGATATTTCAATCCTCAACGTTTTTCGAAATCTAAAATACCAACTCCGGGCTATTACCGTAGTTACAAATTTTCCAATTTTTATTTATCAGTTATCAGAATCAATGAACTCTCATTCACTCTTCTATGTGAGGACGAGCTGCAAAGATCCGAAGAGCGTGATGGTTTGAGCATTATCTCAAATTCCGATCCTTCTAACTTGATGAGGAGATATAAATCGAAATGATCGAAATATCGCATGCTTTGTTGTCGTTTTATTCGTTTCGTGATTGGTCGGTGATGAGCGTACCCGCGAAATTCATGCGAGGCTGTATTCGCGCGGTTTTTTATGCTGTTTTTGTCAGTTGTCGACTTGTGACATTAATTGCGGTTAGAAAAAGTTATAGTTCTACGATAATTTATTCCGTGAAAAAGAAATCATGCATATCAAGTAAGTAAGAGTGCTATATTTCACAGTTGAATTTATATTGTACTGAGAGAAAATGAGAGATAGTCCGGGAGAATGAAAGAGAATTAACTAAACTAGCATTTCTTGCACATTTTTTCAAGCGAAAATTTTTCTCTCTTGCACATTAATGTTTTGTAAAATTTACAAGAAATGACTCTTCGATCGGACGATCTCGCGAGAAGCGCTTTCCTTCGAAGTAGTGGCAGATGAAAAGAACGATCGACAACTCCATCAAAATTTAACCACGCGCAGAGGAAGCGACTCTAAGCAAGTTGCTTCATTTCCGGTTTTCGGAAATTTTGTTTCAGATTTTTGCACAGATTCTGGTCCAGCGTTCGATCGGCGGATGAGAGGAACGATCGACAACTCCATGAAAATTAAACCACGCGCAGAGGAAGCGACTCTGAGCAATTTGCTTCTATTCCGGTTTTCGGAAACTTATTTTCAGAATTTTGTTAGCGCAGCTTCCGGTCCAGCATGAGATCGGCGAACGAGAGGAACGATCGACAACTCCATGAAAATTAAACCACGTGCAGAGGAAGCGACTCTGAGCAATTTGCTTCTATTCCGGTTTTCGGAAATTTAGTTTCAGAATTTTGTTAGCGCAGCTTCCGGTCCAGCGTGAGATAGGCGAACGAGAGGAACGATCGACAACTCCATGAAAATTAAACCACGCGCAGAGGAAGCGACTCTGAGCAATTTGCTTCATTTCCGGTTTTCGGAAATTCAGTTTCAGTTTTTTCAGCACAACTTCCGGTCCAGCGTTCGATCGGCGGATGAGAAGAACGATCGACAACTCGATGAAAAATTAACCATGCGCAGAGGAAACGACTCCGAGCAAGTTGCTTCTATTCCGGTTTTCGGAAAATTTGTTTCAGAATTTTCGTGGCGCAGCTTCCGGTCCAGCGTGAGATAGGCGAACGAGAGGAACGATCGACAACTCGATGAAAATTTAACCACGCGCAGAGGAAGCGACTCTGAGCAATTTGCATCTATTTCGGTTTTCGGAAAATTAGTTTCAGAATTTTGTTAGCGCAGCTTCCGGTCCAGCGTGAGATCGGCGAACGAGAGGAACGATCGACAACTCCATGAAAATCTATGAAGATTATTTATGATTTATTAATCATTATTATTTGTACTTCATTTGTGAATCTAAAAATTTCCTACTTTTCACCATTTGCTACTTATGCCGAATTATAATGTGTTCTGTAGGGGTCTATACTTAATTCAAGATGCAGCGCTGCAGCGCGAAAATGCAGCCGGTCGCGCGCGTGAGCGCGCGTCTCTAATCCCTAGTTATCTAAAAAAAAGATTATCTAAAAATTTCCGTATCTCAAACATACAAGATTTGCCAAAAACCCCAAGCTTTGTACTCCATGGAAAAAACTCGACACATGGAAAAAAATATGGTGTTATTTTCGTTTTCAGAGCTTGCTACGGTGTACTCCGTTTTATTATGGAGTCCGGAGCAAAGGGTTGTGAAGTTGTGGTGAGCAGAAAACTCAGAGGTCAGAGGGCAAAGAGCATGAAATTCGTGGACGGACTGATGATTCACTCCGGTGAACCGACCAACGATTACGTCGACACGGCAACGCGTCACGTGCTTCTGAGGCAAGGAGTATTGGGCATTAAGGTAAAAATTATGTTGCCGTGGGATCCAAATGGCAAAACTGGACCTAAGAAGCCATTGCCCGATAACGTTGCCGTTGTTGAACCAAAAGAAGAGGTTCATCACGCGCAGCCATCTTCGGATATCAAAGTAGCTAAAGATACTCCGCAAGGATATTCCGCCGCACCGCTCACATAAATTGTAAACTTTACAATAAAAATATATTAAAATATCAAATTTTATCTGTCGATCAACCGGGAAACTTCTTTACCGACGGCATCATTCGATTCTTCTCCCATTTCGCGTTTCATTAAAACACCTGTGATAAACGGCAAGTTCCGTTATGAAATCGGAATCGAACGCAATCGGAAAATATGGAAGGATTCGGGAAGGCCTCAAACAACATTATTCAACATACGTCGATTGTTATATTTGCTTCATTATCATAGATACAATGTTTCTAATATCGATTAAATAAACGTCGAAAGATAGGAATATTAAAAAACGGAACGACCGTACCATAATAAGAAAACTTATACCTTCGAACGTTTAAATTATACGCATACATGCCCTGCATATGACTATATTAGGGGAAATCGGAGGCATACATGGAAATCGTTGATTTATTTTTCGTACTCTTCGTGTAACCGACGAACATCGAGTTATGTACAAGCCGAAAGACCGTACCGTAATAAGAAAACTTGGTAATTCTTTACTTTAGCGACTTTTCCGCAAAATGCCAATTAATTTGTTTAAATGATTCTATCACCTACTAGGTATGCCCAATAACGAAAAACAATCGGGGGAGCTTGACATTTTTTATTAGAAATTTTGTTATCAAAAAAACAACTGTTTAATTTTTTACAGTTACATCTCTGATATTCTTCTATAGCTATGGAAACAGCATGAACTCGATCTCGAATGCTGAAAATTACACAAAATTTTCTCGATTTCTTCCAGTTTTTTGTTTGTAAAAAATTCAAAATAGGTGGTAGTTATTTATGATACAATATGACGATTCATGGAAAAAAAAAAATCAGGATCGATTTTTCGGAAAAGTCGCTAAAGTAAAGAATTACCGAAAACTTATACCTTCAAACGTTTAAATTATACGCATACATGCCCTGCATATGACTATTTTAGGGGAAATCGGAGGCATACATGGAAATCGTTGATTTATTCGTCGTACTCTTCGTGTAACCAACGAACATCGCGTTACGTACAAGCCAGTTGGAAGCGAAAAAACACGAAGAAAAGTTGGGGTACTGCGTGCTCATCAAACGGATGGACCCCAACTTTTCAACTTCAAAGAAACCGCAACGAATACGCAAACGTCAAGTATTCAAAAGAACAATCGTTTCAATTTTTAATCGGCCGTGGATAACTATATTATTATAGCATGACTGTGTCCAATAGCACGAAAAAATCCGTCTTTGCCATTGACGGAGAAAATGAAAATAAAAACTATCTGTGCCTCCAGCGCCAACTGCAAATTTATACAAAAATGTTAGAAAAATAAACGTCAAAAAAAGCAGTCTTTTGGCGTATAGACTGCTGCGGTACGCTCGAGAGAAAACTCAGCATTGTAGGGGTAAATGTACTTGTCTCGAGACGTTACCGCGACTCTTGATCAGAAACGAAATACGAAAAGGTAGAATTTATAAGGAAAAATACCGGTAAAAACTTGGATGTTGAAATAGGAACAGACACGAAAGTGTAAGTATCTTTTGCGTCATAGCGCTGTACTCGTTGCACGCGTCGCTCTTCATGGTCTTAGAATCGGATGATATTTTTGTACGAAATACAAGCCGTTCTCGCACGCTCATGCTATCTGTTTACAGTTCAATGAAATTCAACTATACTTACATGAAATATTATTTACAGACCATCGTCGCGGAAGGTGTTTTATCGACCGTCTTATGCTTCCTCGATCTGTCTCTTCTTTTCCTCCTTCCATTACTTTATTCGATTATTTGAAAAAATATAGTTCAAGCGTGGGTCTGACGACAGTCGTAAGTAGGTAATGCGACATCAAAAGAATTGACGCATCTTTCGATCTTGACGAATATTCATGTTCGTAATAGCTTGAGAAAATTAATGAAGTTTGAATATGAAGCCAGAAATAGTTTAATCACAAAGTAAATTCTTAAATTGGGACGGTATAAGGGACAAAAACGGGCAAAAACTTGGACGATGAAGAAAAAACGGCACGCGCGAGTTCGACACGCGTTCGATCGATAATTTTTCAAAATTTGAAGTTGCTAACTTTCAAAAATGAGGGGCGAGGAGGTCGATATTTTTGTTCTATTTTGAGAACTCCACTCCGAAATTCGTACGATGAATAAAGTACTCACAGTCTCGTACAAAACATTATCAAACAGAAAGAGTAAAGGTTCACGGGATAAAACGAAAATAATTCGTTTGGTCCTCCGTTGATGCTTCTCTCGTGCCGTTGCAAGCCCATTTTTCAATGAAATAAGACAAAACCCCAGATTACTTTACGATATAACGTTGGGACAAAGATCTCATTTTTGTATTGATAAATAATTGGAATAATCATGAGTCCCGGGATGGAAAATAAATAATGCAGCGAAAATGCAGATTTCTAAAAAGAGCAAGTCTTTGATTGGACAATGTGCAATACGCCATACCACAAGCGTTATGCCGTCAAGAGTGCCGAGACGAATCATAAAATTGGTGGAAAATCAAATCTTTTAGTACAGATTGGAGTCGCTTTTTTTTCTTCTATATCCATGGCGCATTTCCTTAACGATTGAAAAATCGTCAACCCTTATTCTCAAATGAATTCTATATCCTCGAACCGATCCTCGCGGAGGTATCTATTTTGTTGAAACTCATCGACTCACACCTTATCATCGTATAATTCGGTGAACCACCAATTGACGTATTGGTCTTTTGACCTGAATTTCAAACTGCGTAGTTTCATTGTGCCTGACGAATTTCGATGTGTGGGACAACCTGATTACCGTTGCGGTATACGTATAAAAACCCGCTCCATCCTCGTGGTTTGTAATTATCGTACGAACGTCTCGGCGAAACCACCACAAGTTCAATTTCGATTGTCGTTATTTTCATCGGGTTGTTTTACCGAGTGAAAAAAAATGGAAGGACACCGTTGGTTCTTTATCTGCGTCCTGGTCTTTGGAGTCGTTGATGTTCTCTCGCACCAACCTGGGGTATGTGCAGTTCTTGTCTCATCGCGAATCGTACCTTTCGTTCGTTGTTCTCCTTTTGTACATTTGCTATTTAATTCATGTGTTTACATAAAGATATAAAGACCGTAAATTTGAGCAAAAGATGACTCGTTGAAATTGAAAACAGAAAAGATGTTTTTGGTGTTTGTACAAGTTACGAACTGTCTTTCATCAACAATAATCTTTGTTCAGCGTAAGATGTTGAACTGTGAAGAAACCTTATGAACCCTGGCGTAAATTCATGTTTATTCTCAGATGAAAATGATTTATTCACGCTTTTTTCTATGATTTATTTATGCAGCCATCCGATGGTGACAACAAGAACGATCCGACACTCTCGAATGGAGCAGGTCCGCAAGGAGATGATTCGCAAGATATTCCGAGTATCTTGTCTTTGCATGGGAGAATAAAGAGACATGCTTTGAATGACAAAGACCTTGCAAAATTAGGAAAGACACAAGAAAAATATATGAGCAAAGGCTATACAAAGGAACAGGCGTTTGATAAGACCATAAGAAAATATCCGATCGAGAGCAAAGGTATTTACGATCCCCGATCCCCAGGAGCCGGCAAGTCAGGAAACAAAGAAGCTAAAGGATAATCCTTCCGACGTTCTCTTCATTTGCATCGCTGATTTTTTGAGTGAAACATCCCTTCAGCGACCCAATCAAACCCTCCCCTTATTCTGAAGCGAGTGCATAAAATTTCAGAGTTGTTTTTCCCCGGTGTTTGAAAAATATTGATTTTAGACATTTTTGACGGAAGCAAACTTGACAGACCCGAAGAATTTGATACAAACGTTCCAATTTTGCCTGAAATGATAATACGCAGGTCATATATGCGCATAATTTGAAGTTTTGAAAGTATACATTTTCCCATTGTCGATTCGTCTTTGATGTCCCTAACCTTTGGCAATTATTTTATCGATATGTACGGATTGGAAACATTGTACCTATAATAATGAAGCAAATATAACAATCGACGCTGTCAACTTTTTCTTGCAAGCCTGATACCTATGTCGAATAATTTCGTTCGAAACCTTTTCAAATCCTGCCACGTTTTCCAATTTACCAGGCCGCATACGAAAAGTAATCAATTTCTCAACGTATGCGCGGAAAAGATATCACACCAGCGCGGTGATACGATCTCTACGTCGTATCCTATTTGCTATTTGAGGCTGGTGATGCGTTACTTTTCGGGGAATACGTTTATCACATTAAATCTTTTTTTTTAATTATGAATCAACAATGAACAACTTGAAGTACTGGAACCCATAAAATGTTATGCATCCATGATGAAACGCGCAATGTATGAAGAAATTAAGCGAATGGAATGAATACTACAACGAAAGGAAATGAGCAGCGATAACATTTTACCTAAAAAAAAACATTTTAACTGCCATTAGAAGACGTGAGACGCGTAGATTTACGTAGCCTGTCCATAAACTCGAATCGGCTTTATTTTGTTACTTAATATGTAGAAGTAGCGGATGTTTAAACAACTGAGCCATAGTTTCATTATACAAAGTAAACTTGCAAGTTTAGTTTTTGCACGCAAAAGAAATGGAATCGAAAAAATGTCAAATAAAAAAAAGTTCGGATCAAAAATGTTTTGTTTTCATTTTCATTTCAAGTTCAACGATAACTCGTCAAGTACTACGTAAAAATTGAAAACACATACCTTGTATGAATTTTGTTGAGTTTTATATTTTTTTCGATCCCATGTCATGTTCAAGTTTTGTTTTTTACATTAAATTTCCGTTCAAGGTTTAAGGTACTTTCAAAGGTACAACTTCCAGGTAATTTCGACTAAATTTTTATGAGTAAACTTAAAAAAAAAATTAGTCCGAGTTCCACAACATTGATGAGCAATGATGCCGTACGTTGAGTTACGAGATTCGTAACAGCTGAAGCGCAACTCGACGACGCGGTGTAATTTATTGTTTTTTGAACTTTTTGGATGAAAAACCGTTAACAGGATGCTCACAACCGAACTGCTTTATTCTCACAATGTTTAGTCGGATTAGCTCCGGACTACGCCAAACTTATTTCTCGTAACGCACATGCTCTGAGTTTGCACATATCGACTAACCAAATCGTGCTTTAACTAAGCTCAATGGAGAGAAACAAATCATATTTAATCAGTAAAATGTAATTACATTTTCAATTAGGGGAACGGTTTCGAAATATACGTGATTTAAATTCTTGGTTGATAGCTGGAAGCCCATTTTCCTGTATAATATCCGGTCTCTGACGTCAGGTCATACATTTTTTTTTTCATTACGTGGTGTCGAGATATTGTTGATAAAAAAAAACAACATTTTTGGTTTTGGAATAAATCCCGATAGTTTTTGAAAATATGGAAAAAAATTCAATAATCGAAGTTGTAGAACATGAAATTTTCTACAATTGTCGAATGAAACTTTTTTTTGTAAAATCAATCATTGCTGAGTTGTAGCGCAATGAACGTTGCTGGCAGGTAAAGAAAAACAGCGATTCGTGGTAATACGTTACTGTAGCATGCCAAAAGAAGTGTAATTTTTAATTGCCGGCATCTTCATGCTCTAAAACTTTGATTCTTACATTTTTTTCCATATTTTTAAAAACTATCGAGATATATTCCAAACACAAAAATGTGTTTTTTTTAATCAACAATATCTCGACAAATATCAAGAGACGCGGCTGCGTCTCGACAGCAAGCAATGAAAAAAAATGTATGACCTGGCGTCAGAGACCTGCCACACATATTATAGACGAAAATGTGCTTCCAGCTGTCAACCAAGAATTTAAATCACGTATGTTTTTGCATATTCGTACGATGAATATGCAAAAACTGGTTAAGAAAAAGAAGTTCCATGCACGCCAAGTTTGATTTTTTTTAATGTTATTTTTATTTTTCACACTATTTGAAAAAAATAATTTTCGACGAAAACTACTATTTTTACTACTTGGACCACATTTTTTACTTTTTAAAGTTTGAAATGTGGATTACATTTCTTTTTGTAGGAAACCACGGAACTGAATCGTGTAGGTAAAAAAAAAAAGTTCTCCGATCAAACTATCGAGATATGTTCTAAAAACAAAAATGTGTTTTTTTTAATCAACAATATTTCGATAAATACCAAGAGACGCGGTTGCGTCTCGACAGCAAGTAATGAAAAAAAAATTTATGACCTGGCGTCAGAGACCTGCCACACATATTATAGACGAAAATGTGCTTCCAGCTGTCAACCAAGAATTTAAATCACGTATGTTTTTGCATTTTCGTACGACGAATATGCAAAACAAAATTAAAGTTGGTATGGATAGTTAAAAAAAAAAGGTTCCATGCACGCGAAGTTTGATTTTTTTTTTATGTTATTTTTATTTTTCACACTATTTGAAAAAAATACTTTTCTACGAAAACTACTAATTTTACTACGTGGACCACATTTTTTACTTTTTAAAGTTTTAAATATGGATTCCACTTCTTTTTGTACGAAACCGCCAAACTGAATCATGTAGATAAAAAAAAAATTCTTCGATTAAACTATCGAGATATATTCTAAAAACAAATAGTGTTTTTTTTAATCAACAATATCTCGACAAATACCGAGAGACGCGGTTGCGTCTCGACAGCAAGTAATGAAAAAAAATTTATGACCTGGCGTCAGAGACCTGCCACACATATTATAGACGAAAAGGTGCTTCCAGCTGTCAACCAAGAGCTTAAAGAGAGAGAGAGACTAGAGAGAGGGTAACTTTTCGCGCGATCTGGCTGCACTGGTGTACATATAAAAACCCACCCCATCCTCATGGTTCGTAGTTATCATCTGAGAGTCTCAGCAAAACCAACAAAAGTTACAGTTCGACTGTCGTTATTTTCGTTATTTGTCGAAAAAAATGGGAGGACACCGTTGGTTCTTTATCTGCGTCCTGGTCTTTGGAGTCGTTGATGTTTTCTCGCACCAACCTGGGGTAACGTGCATTTCTTGTCTCATCGCGAATCGTACCTTTCTTTCATTATTATCCTTTTGTACGTTTATGATTTCATTCATGTATTTACATAAAGATATAAAGACCGTTAATTTACGTTCATGAAATGAAACTCTGCGTAAAAGCTGATTCGTTGAAATTAAAAACAGAAAAGATGTTTTTGGTATTTGTACAAGTTACGAATTGTCTTTCATCAACAATAATTTTTTGACAGCGCAAGATGTTGAACTGTGAAGAAACTTTATGAACCCTGGCGTAAATTCATGTTTATTCTCTGATGAAAATAATTTATTCACGCTCTTTTTTATGATTTATTTATGCAGCCAACCGATGGTGGCAACAAAAACGATGCGAGACTCTCGAATGGAGTAGTTCCGCAAAAAGATCATTCGCACGATTTTTCGAGTACCTTGTCTTCACATGGGAGAATAAAGAGACATGCTATGGATGAAAAAACCCGTGAAAAATTAGCAAAGACCCAAGAGAAATACGTTAAGAAAGGCTATACAAAGGTAGAAGCGTTTGATAAAACCATGAAAAAATTCCCCACGGAGACCAAAGATGTTATCGATTTCCGATCCCCAGGAGCCGGCAAGTCAGAAAACAAACAAAACAAAGAAAACAAAGATAACAAAAAAGTTAAAGGATAATCCTTCCGACGTTCTTTTCATTTGCATCGCTGATTTTTTGAGTGAAACATCCCTTCAGCGACCCAATTAAACCCTCCCCTTATTCTGAAGCGAGTGCCTAAAATTTCAGAGTTGTTTTTCCCAGGTCATATATGCGCATAATTTGAAGTTTTGAAAGTATACATTTTCCCATTGTCGATTCGTCTCTGATATCCCTAACCTTTGGCAATTATTTTATCGATATGTACGGATTGGAAACATTGTACCTATAATAATGAAGCAAATATAACAATCGACGCTGTCAACTTTTTCTTGCAAGCCTGATACCTATGTCGAATAATTTCGTTCGAAACCTTTTCAAATCCTGCCACGTTTTCCAATTTACCAGGCCGCATACGAAACGTAATCAATTTCTCAACGTATGCGCGGAAAAGATATCACACCAGCGCGGTGATACGATCTCTACGTCGTATCCCATTTGCTATTTGAGGCTGGCGATGCGTTACTTTTCGGGGAATACGTTTATCACATTAAATCTTTTTTTTGAATTATGAATCAACAATGAACAACTTGAAGTAATGGAACCCATAAAATGTTATGCATCCATGATGAAACGCGCAATGTATAAAGAAATGAAGCGAATGGAATGAATACTACGACGAAGGGAAATGAGCAGCGATAACATTTTACCTAAAAAAAAACATTTTAACTGCCATTAGAAGACGTGAGACGCGTAGATTTACGTAGCCTGTCCATAAACTCGAATCGGCTTTATTTTGTTACTTGATATGTAGAAGTAGCGGATGTTTTAACAACTGAGCCATAGTTTTTGCACGCAAAAGAAATGGAATCGAAAAAGTGTCAAATAAAAAAAAAGTTCGGATAAAAAATGTTTTCTTTTCATTTTCATTTCAAGTTCAACGATAACTCGTCAAGTACTACGTAAAAATTGAAAACACATACCTCGTATGAATTTTGTTGAGTTTTATATTTTTTTCGATCCCATGCCTTGTTCAAGTTTTGTTTTTTACATTAAACTTCCGTTCAAGGTTTAAGGTACTTTCTAAGGTACAACTTTCAGGTAATTTCGACTAAATTTTTCGGAGTAAACTTCAAAAAAAAATTAGTCCGAGTGCCACAACATTGATAAGCAATGATGCCGTACGTTGAGTTACGAGATTCTCAACAGCTCAAGCGCAACTCGACGACGCGGTGTAATTTATTGTTTTTTGCACTTTTTGGATGAAAAACCGTTAATAGGATGCTCACAACCGAACTGATTCATTCTCACAATGTTTAGTCGGATTAGCTCCGAACTACGCCAAACTTATTTCTCGTAACGATGCACGCCAAGTTTCCACATATTCATGTTAATTGGCTTCTTTTCACTATGTACTTAATTTCCTTTTACCATTTTTTCACGCTGTTTTTTAATTACTTGGCGTATTTATTTTAAGTTTTTTTGTATTAGATAGAAGCATTCAAGGCATTTACTATTAATTGTCAATTACGGATTTTTGAAGAAATTACGGCGGATGTTTTTTTTTTCGAAAACGCGACCTTTTTCTTCAAAGCGGCGTCTTACTTGCGAGAATCAATAGTTTTCAAGAATCGGATGGACCGCTGCGCGCGGCGTATCGAAAAAACTGCAGGTGAAATTTCAAGGTAATTGGATAAAAAGTTATGGTGAAAAGCTTTCGCTGTGGAGGCCCACATCACGATCGACGACACCTCGCGGAGTTTGCTCCAAAAATGCTGAGACATTTATTAACTTATAATTCCAGTCGTTCAATTCTTGAGACGTCTATACGGCTTTTGAACTAAAAATGACTAATGGACATACCTCTTTAATTAAAGCAGACGTAAGACCGTTACAATCCGATTTCACAAGATTTTATCATGCAGATTTGATTTTTTGCAGTTATTTTTTTTACACCGATTCTTCCCTGTCCATGTTGGAAAAGTTATGGGACGATTCGAGACAGCGAGGTATATTTTGGGTAAATATTTAGAATCGCGGCTTTTTCGAAAAACGCCGATATAATTTTTTCAAACTTTTCCATCACGTGATCAGTCGAGGGAGCCTGAAATCATTTACGGAAACGTCATCCCGCCTCCCCCCATGGAATACACCAATGCCAAAACGGAAAAATCGAAATTCAGCCATTTCCGACAGTTTTTTGTTGATAAAAAAAAGTTCTAACGAAAAATTTCACTAGGCGATGGCTAGTAAATTACGGAATCGTTAAAAAAAATTAATCGGCATTTTTCGGAAAATCCGCGGTTCTGAATATTTACCATATTTTGTTTTGTTTACGACGAAATTCAAGGACAACATATGCCGTTATTTAAATTAATACCCAACAATATTATCTATATTCAGCGCAAACGAAGCACAAAACAAAGTCAACATTTACCCTCCTGCGGCACATTATTCCCTTTCTTTCATTTGATTTTTAAACATTGTGCTGTGCGCGTCGTTACATAAATATAATTATACAGGACAATAAACAAGTATCGAACACGGATATTTTTAAGCTGGAATGCCAAGGGTTTTGCGAACGAGTTTTTCGGCTATTCTTTCGAACTCGGGACGATCTTCGCGCCACATTTTCGCAGCATCGACATTCGCACCGCTCTCGTCGTTAGGCTCTGCCAGCATGCTAACAACACTCAGCAGAATTTTTTCAACGCTCTGGACAGGACTCCATCTCTCAGCACTGCTCTCGTAACCCATGGGATCGTCCCCAGGGGCATGGAGTATGCTGATGCAAACTCGACCATCCGCGTAAACTGGAGTGCAAATGATAAAATGTGAAGAAAACTAATCGAAAAATACGACGTCGACATTTTCTATTAAAAAGTTGTCCAAAATTTTGGAATAAACGTTACGAATGATTATTTCATTGCAGGGTGTTAATCGCACTTATATGGTGTATAAATGAGTAAGCAAATTTGGCAAAATGAAAACCATTTTTGAAAATTTTCAGAAAATTGACTTTTTTTTTGCCCTTATTCTCAAACATCTCACTTCTAAGTTATCCTAATCTCAAGCAAGTTTGATTTTATATGTCTCGCATTATCTCACTAGATGCATAATATTTCTGCGAGAAAGCATATCGATTCATGAAGATAACTCGATCGTTATGTAAGCGAATAATGAAGGTAATAAGGCGCTCTTATAGGCGCTTATGCATTTGAGATATTTTGGAATAAAGCAAGTTTGATTTCGTATGTCCCGCATTATCTCGCCAGATGCATAATATTTCTGCGAGAAAGCGTATCGATTCATGAAGATAACTCGATCGTTATGTAAGCGAATAATGAATGTAATGAGTCGTTTTGTTTCGGTAAAGGAAGCTGTTCCGACATAGTAATAGTTTAGAAACGAACTGTGGTGGATTTGTGATCTTTGAAAATCGAGATGTTTTCTTATAGACGCTTATGCATTTGAGATATTTTGGAATAAAGATTGTTAAGAACAAGCTCGATTGAGATTAAGATAAATGGGAAGGGAGACTCCATGGTTAAAGACCATGAAAATAAAGAGTAGGTCCATTGGCCTGCCGAGTGAAGAAATGTAGCAAATTGAAAACCAACAACTTTGAAATTTATTGTAGATTTCTCGTGTGAGAATTTTTATATTAGCACTGTTTGCTACATAGTTGAAGAGAGTAATATCGACCACAGAAAATTGGCCGTCAACATCGAATCGAACAAAATGAATTGTTATAATTGTTTAAAAGTGTTTTCCTTCCGTGTCATAGGAAAAAAGTAGATCCCTTAGTAAGTTTGTTTCGGCAATTCCCTTAGTAAACTTACTGTTAGGATGAAACATTTCACAGGTGAATTGCATCTTCGGCGGACTCAGTGGGTAATCCGGAGGGAAAATAAGTTTAGCTGGAAAAACTCCACCTTCGAAACAGGTACCCTCAGGACCACTGTAATAAAATACGTTCTCATCATATATTGCCTGAAATATTAAGGAAGACCTGGTGGTGTAATCCCAATGAAAATAACTTTGAATGCGAATTCCAGGTATTTAACAATACAGAAGGTATCAAGAACATTAATTTCAGATTTTGACGATATCAAAAGGTTATCGACGAGAGTGAAAAAAAATTATTCAAAAACTACGAATTTGAAGCAAAAATTTGTTCATTTTCATATTAAATGTGCGTGTTATTAAGTGATCGTGTTTCAGAATGCACACACGTTTTTTGAGCATTTTTTCATCATTTTGAAATTCTGTTTATTTGAACTTTTTAAAGACTGTATAAATAAAGACTTTCGTTCAATGGATCGGAAATTCCTTCCCGATAATGAGGATCCTTTGTATCTGGAAATTATCGTTGATTCTCAATTTGTTATAATTTTTTCAATATTTATTAAACAAAGTTCCAAAACGATGAAAAAGTCCTGAAAAAATTCTTGGGTATTTGGCAAAATAAATGAATTCATTTCGTACGAAAAGAAAATGAGTTTTCTAAATTCATTCTAACATTGTTTCTCATACAATTTATGAATAATGTTTTTATATCGTCATTGTCTAACATGTATGTGGTAGGCGGCTTCCATGTAGTAGTTTTTTCAGACTTTTATAGCGTCTTTGAGAACTTGCGATTCCAAGTTACTTTCATCCGGATTGTAACTCCTTAGAATTAAACTGGTAAGACCATTTCTGATCTGACTAATAATTAATTTTTCTCTTTTATCGTCAGAGTATTGTTCAGAGGTACAGAAAAGTCCAGTTCTCGAAGCAAAATACAGCAGTAGTCCAAAGTTCATTTTTGACAAATTTAAAGTACGACATTCTATTCATTGTTCAGCTTTCTGTAATCGCCAGTTTATGGGTGTTAGTTTTCTTGCGATTCCAAGTTACTTTCATCCGGATTGTAACTCCTTAGAATTAAACTGGTAAGACCATTTCTGATCTGACTAATAATTAATTTTTCTCTTTTATCGTCAGAGTATTGTTCAGTGGTACAGAAAATTCCAGTTTTCAAAGCTGGAAGTTTTGGCGAGACAACTACCTTTATTGGACCCTCTGGACCGAGACCTCAACTGTCGAATCGAACATCGTACTTTCAAATGAACTGTAACCATATCCTGCGCCAATGAAAATACAGCGGTAGTCCAAAGTTCATTTTTGACAAATTCAAAATACGACATTCTATTCAGTGTTCAGTTTTTAGTACGCGCCAGTTTTCGGATGTTAGTTTTCTAGCGATTCCAAAATTTTTTTAACAACAGACGCGAAAAGCAACGAAGCTGAAACTTGCTTCCGCTCGGTGAGCGAGTAATTATGCGTAAATATTAAACTTTTCTTTTTTTCTCCGCACTATAATGGTATTTAATTTGTTCACACATGTTTTTTTTTTGCCTTTGTTCGAACGAATTTCTAGAAAACTTGTACTGTTGAAATTTTATTCGGTAATAAATATATCGTCGTCGATGAAAAATGTTGGTCATGAATTTTCGAGGTTAGGTATCAATCTCTCGTTTTCGTTTCTCGTAAATAAATATCAACAAACTTACGTTATCAGAGCTTCCCATTCAAAGAAATTTTCTTCGTTAATTGGACCTGCAATTATACCTTCCGGCGGGTTTAAAGTCAGCTCTAAAAAGAATCAGGAAACATTGAATGTTATTTTCGTGCGCGGTTTGGTGTATTGGCGTTTGACAGGACTGGTGTTTTATTAGCTGTTTCTTACGTTTATATTCTGCCATTAAACGTCTTAATGCTGAACCCGCCATTCTTGTGGACTGAGATTTTTCACAGTTTGATTATTATCATGACATCAGAACACCACAAATTGCGAATATTCAGGGTTAAGGGGTGCCAGGAGTCGCAACACGCAAAATACGACAGTGACGTCAAGTGACGTAGCGAAGCTTTTTTCCACGTTATTTTCACGTGAAAGTAGGGGAAGCGTGTGTACATTTTCTATCTATACTATATATATATATATATGGATAATTTCATACCGAATCATCAAAGTTTTTGAATATATTTTTTTGTTTAGCATATTTTTTTATGCATTGTTTTTGTGTATATTAAAAGACGTTTACCTGTCAAAACTACAGACTTTAAGCTTCAAAATGTGTTTTTTGTGCATACAGCCACACGATCATTTTTCACGCGAGTATCATTTTTACGAGTTTCAAACTCGTAAAATTTTCCGGCTTCTTTATAATGTTTTGTTTTTTTTTTCCGCTGCTACGTAACTTTTTTCCATTGCGTTTATTTACTAGGCTATGAACTTTTTTTCTTCAATCTTCCACCATTGTCCCTTTCGTTAATCCTTTGAATCTATCTATATATCTATTTGCCATAATAGTTTAAACAGGAACGAAAATAGTCTTAGCGCGCAGGGAATTCAAGGATATTTATGTCAAGGAAGAGAAAACAATGTTTATTTCGAATGTAAACTGTGAAAATTCGTCATTGCTAACAATCGCAGTAACGCCATTCGCACATGTGTCTTCTTCGACTCCTTTCGTCAATCTCTGTGTTAAAAAATGTGAAACACGACAGGTCCGCCATGGTTATGAGAGGGAAGTGCTGCTTTTGCAGAAAAACGAAAACGAAAAAAAAAATGATTCTTTCTATGCCCGAAAAATGAATGATTTCGAAAAAATCTCGTTAATCCTTGTTGGACATCTCTCTCGCGGTCATGGCAGCACTATATTCGTTCTTGGATATCGAGCACCGTTGATTAAAATTTTTCGAATAATGTAACAAAATTCTTACATTTTCCTTCATTATTTTTTGTAGAAGAGTAGATAAAAACGAACATTAACTTTGACCCAACAAAAAAACTTGAAAGAAATCACGGAAGGTCTTTTATGGAGGTACTACGATAGTCAAAAGTGTCAACCGATTGAATAAACATAACCTTAAAAATGTTATATTCGGCATAAAATGCCCCATGTTATGAGTATGTTTATATTTGATATATTTGATTGAAATATAACGATATATTTGATTGGTTTCAGCACCGCGGCGCAAGTGATGATGATTTTCTTCATCGTACAAAGCCAAAGAGTGGCAAATCGTGAAAACATCAATATTATTATAATTGCAACAAATTTAACAGTCCGATTCCATCATCGTTTATTTCCAACAATTCAAAATGTGATCGCGCTTATTTTCCCTGTGGAAAATTCAATACCCAATTACAGAGTCGTCACAATCATTATCAACTATCAAACAACCAACTTATTGTCGTAGACTATATCTAGAGACGTGGCTGCGTCTCGAAACTAAGTAATTTAAAGAAATTTCAGATTTACACTGATAAATAACAATAACATTTTGACTCTCATACGGAGTGATCCACATCGAGTATGAAACGCAGGAACTGGCGATTCGTAGGTGACATTTTAAGTACAATTACTTGCCCGTATTATTATTTTTTTAAATTGATTTTTAAATGAGAATAATGTTGAGATAGAATCCTTGAATAGTTCGCTTGTGATAATAAAAAAAAATAAAAATCATCACTGGGACTCCCTATAACAGAGAAAATAAAACACGCAGTCCCATTAAGAAGGAAACGAAATTAAACGGCCCTCGAGAGCTATAATACTGATACCAATATATTTTGAAAGCAGCCAGAAGCTTTAGATAAGTGAGATTTTCATTTCATTGAAACTTTCATTGGATTAAGGCGATCACACGCTACGACCGCTTCGAAATTTCCGAATCTATTTTTTCCAAAAAAAGCACGAGTAATAACGTTCAAATTTATTTAGCTCACGCACAATTGTGGCAAAAAGTAGCTCAACTTCCTACTAGCCAGAAATTTCCACTGTTTTAGAGAAAATACATTTCGCGTTCGGCAGTTATCTCTCTCGCGCTCACGAGGGAGTGTCATACTCCGTCGTGAGTCGCGGAACGTTTAAGCGCCGTTCGATTGCGTTTTCTTCTCAATGTGACTGCCTGTTTTATTTTCTTTGCGGCAAAGAATCCCAGTAATGATTTTAACACATTTTTATTACACAAGCGAACTGCAAAGATGTGAAGACGGTTTCCGCATTGGTCCGAAAAAAGGATTTTTTTTAATTCAGGAAATTCCATTTTTTGCACGATAAAACATAAAAGTCAATCGCGTTTGACTTCGGACCTGAAGTGTCTTCCAATTCGGCTAAATGAGGCTAAATGAGACCCTTTTATTTCTGTAACTATATATAGTTTTGATAAATTAGCACTGGTATATTTTCCCGACTGCTTATTGATCAGACACTGCACAGTGTTACGCAAATGTTTTTCCGTATTTATGATAATTATTCAACAATTATATGTACACGGGGCATTCCATGCCGACTGAACCAACTCGGAAATGAGAATTTTCGAGGTGGTGAAAATTTGGGAGCCTTTTTGTGCTCTATGAAAAAGATTACTCGACTTCCGTTAACATTTTTTTTATCAAATCTTGAATAAGATTTGAATTTTGGAAAACGTTGATAACTTCGTCTAAAACATGTCAATTCGAATGTTTGTTTAGCGAGTAGCGTATTTTTAATTGCGCTTTTTTGGAAAAGGCGAAGCGACCAAACCTCGAAAGCTGTTGCTCTAAAGTTTTTTTCAAATTTTAAGATTGAAATCTATTTTTTTTTAATTCTTTGAATTCTCCCCTTGAATTCTCAAAAATACTGCTTCTCCATCACAAATTTGGAGTCTCGGCTCATCGTTACGAAACGAACATTATTTTTTTCTCAATTTTGAAAATTGATGATTTACCAAGTCCGTTGAGTACGTTAATTCCACGTCAGGCGGACTTTCCTTATTCGATTGAAATTTATTCGTCGAAAAATGAAAAAAAACGGGCTTTAGAGTTGAAAATATGCGCATAACACGTTTGCTTGTGTGATCAATGCGTGGCACTGCCGTCAGGTTTTTTCTAGCATTCATTCCATCTCTAAGTCACGTTACATTATGTTTTTTTATAAAGAGCAAAAAATAGCGCACAAGTTGTAATCCATTGCTCCTTTGTTGAATACGCGGAATTTTTCATTTTTTATTACTCTATAGGAATTTAAGAAAAATTAAATACGCGTTGTAATCTATTCAATCATTGAAAGTAAGATATATGATTATTTTCCCAATTTCCAATTATTTTAATTTGCAATTTTTCATTGCTCATCCGTTGAATTTGATGTTGCATAAGACCTCGAACGTAATATTTAAGGTTCGAATGAAAAGACTAGATTTCACCAATTTTCAAAACTAAAAAAAACAACATCAGCAACATGTAACGAGAATCGTTGAAAATCAGAGGGAAAGAATCGATCGACAAATTGAAACTCCCGAAAAAAAAATTATTTCAGGATAAGTGGAGAAGCCTTGCTATGTTTAGGCACTGCGTTACAAGAAGCACATTGAAAACTCACCGAATTTGATTTAAAAAAATTCTAATCAGCGTGTCGAGACATGACTAATAAATTTGTCAAAAAATCCGTTTTTTCTTGAGGGTTTGACAAAAAAAATTGGAAAAATAGAGGAAGCTTTTTTCACAAAGTACGAAAAATGGCCTAATCTAAAAATATAAATGTTCGGAGTTTGTTGGATTGGCTTGGAACGCCGCATATGTGTCAAGATGCGTAAAAAATAAATTTTAGTTTCTCTGCCCAACAGGTTCGAAAATTTCGGTTACATGAATCAAGATACCGGATACCATTGTAGCTCTCGATATTGATATCAAAAAGTACTTCGTCGCACTTTTCTATTTTCCATAAGAATAACACGGGAAAAGAATCCGAACGTGTCTGAAATTTTGTTATTCAATAAGGACAAGTCTTGCAACAAAATTTCGTAAAAAATTGAACGCTCTATAAAAAGGCCCCTGGTCGTAGAGTCATGAAACTAATAGTTAATAACACCCGTCTTTGCCGAGGTGCAAAGGTCGAGGTCCGAGGGAGTTTAAAAGATGCAGCTAGTTAAATTGCAATTTATATCAAAATTGTTTCTTTTTTATACATTAGTCGAATAATCGCACTCACAAAAAGAAAAGCTTTATAAGGCTTTTTTGTATGACTTTAATTTTATTACGCAATAATGCCTAACGATATTTTCGATAAGTAAATATCGAAATTGTACTCATTGAAATGACTTTTTTTAGCGAAGGATAGCTTAAAAATCGCTATATATTATTTTTCTATACGTGTATAAACATTTGAAACCACAAAAGTTTCAGTAAATTGCATCATTTTGTAATAATCACAGTGAAAAATATTGCTAGGCATTGCTCGATGGTAAAATTGATGCCCCGCAAAAGTATGTTACGCGTTTTGTTGTGAAGCTTGTTGTAAGCGAATAATACAGTTTCAAACACGCTCGGATTGTTCTCCCCGTGTTATTTATCTGAAAAATAGAAAATCGCGATGAGACTTAGAAATTATTAATATTAATCTTAATATTAATAGCTAAAATTTTCAAGTGCATCTTTTAGTATTTTTCCGATACTTTTTGAATTTTTTTTTTCGACACACTTTCGATACACGAGTACGCGAATCTCTTTTTATTACGTGTAATATTCTATTAATAAATATCGTATGCTATAGATGCGTGTTGCTCGTACATAAAAATAACATTTTCCACGGTATCTTCTGGTCTTGAAGTCAAGTTTCGTCAATTATATGTATACTCGCTTATTCGCGTTTGGCATGTGTCTTGTAGTAGAGAGCAGTGAACATAATGCTTGAACTCAATGTTACCGAAATTGTAAAATTTCCCAAGAGAAGAATATCCGCTGAATCCATCCATATCGTAAACACTCTCGCTGTGAGAAAAAATATTCCCATTTAGCGGATAAACGACAAATCGAATTTTTGTTTTTCACCACCGATTGCGCAAACTTGGATACTTACTAAGATTCGTAAACGCAGATATGAGCCAAGTTAGTATAGACACGGAATCAGCATTTTTTGCCTTGAAAATTGTCAGCAACTGAACAATTTTACTCGACGCCGAGATGGGTGTACACATAGGCTGTAATTTAATGAATATTTCACTAAGATTATTAAAAATTGCATTTTCATTCAAGTTTTCTTCCGCCTTGTCATCGTGGTTTTATACTCACGGCCAAGAACGTTAATGCAACTTTTGGTATTATTTGTAGGGCCAAACATGCGCTCAATGAAAAATATAAAACAGCGAGTGTAACGGAAAGTCCATTGAGACGATCGACATATTTTAGCACCAAAAATATCAGAACGTATTCTTGAGCAAGTATCACCGGGTATTCCATATACGACAGTATCGCATATCCATTTGTGTAGTTGTAGCTCGTCATCACGGTGTAACTGAAATTTTAGAGACAATAATTTTAAGGAAAACAAGTTAGGTATGTAAAATAAATTCTTGCGGATGAATAAAATTAAGCAAACTTTCTAATTCACATCTTATCTTTTTCCCATCTTTTTTCTCAGAACCCTGATCTGTTCGAGTCATTTTACACCTTCTTTTCATCTCGATATATGTTTGAGAGCGAAAGTCATGTTTTTTGAGGCACGAAACCACAAAAAAAATTGTGCAGTGGTTACGCTAACATGAATATGCCATTGTAAGATGTTTCATGTTTTAATTGAGGAAATGGGCTTGAAATTCAGTTGTAAAAAATCATGACTTTTTGAACAACCATAAACTTGGTAACGAATGATAAATCGTATACGAATCGTAACGATTGATAAACGAATGCATTGTTATAAAATACAATAAGAAAGATGGAGAAAACATGACATCCAACCAGTCGTTAGACCGACCTTGCGAAACTTTTTGAACAACCATAAACTTAGTTGCGGCAAAGTACAACAAGTATTTTTAAAAATTCAGATATTTGCATTGATACATCATTGAAATTGACGATGCGTTTCAGCACCCTTTATTTGTTTGTCGTAAAACAATTTTATTTGCAGAAAAAGTGTTTATGCTCGTGCGATTAATCATGGTTCAATTTCCGGATGAAATCATTTTGGTACGAGTATTACTGTACGAAATATTTGGTACGAGATTTTCAAACAAAGCTGTTCGCAGAGTGAAATAAAAGATTGTACCGAAAGAAATGACGGCTTCGTGTAAAGTGATGAAAACCATGAAAAAACGTACATGAACGATAAATCATTGTTATGAAATACAATAATAGAGATGTAGGAAACATGATATCCAACCAGTCGTTAGACCGACCTTGCGAGCTCTAAAAGAAGACTTAGAATAGATATTCCCGCCGCTGTCTTCAAGTTCAATAAATTGATAATTTGTGGCACTTTGAGTACGAAGCATAAGCCTATTGTTATAACGCTCAAAACATCTGCGATTATTTGCAGATACATTTTGTTTCTTCCCGTTGACGATAAAGAGAATTTCGATCGCTAATTCTTCATTGAAACGTCTGATAAAATTGTTTGCATTTTAACGGAGATTTATCGCGTGCTGTAGACTTTTTTTATTTCGACCTCACGGATACATTTTTTTTTGCGATCATAACGCAAATTAACAATTCAATACATCGAAAAGTGCAAATGTTTGCTTTAGTTATTGTATTGATTCTTTGGTTTTTTTTCGTTTTTCGTTATTCCGTGTGAAGATTGGTGGATTTTTATTTGCGCCGAATGATAGAAGACACCACTGCACGTTCATTAAAAATATTTACACGACGCAGTCGGTGATCCGACGACCGACCGATTATCGGACAATTTATTCGCCCGGATTTTATATCGCGGGAAATGCGAAAGATGCGCGCATGGAATGCGACTCCCCCTCCAAACAGCTGATCAACTTGGGAAATATATTTGCGGAGCGGAGAGGGTCGAAAGAGGTGGTAGAACAGGTTTTCACCCTTTTTATTGACTGAGAGCGCGTTTCATCTTGCTCGTGGCGGTGCGTTCGAACATAATTTTCCATAATCTTTTATTTAAAACCGTTTCGTATAAAATCAATGTTGTAAAAATGATGAGATGAATAGATTTTCGATCATCATTTTTTCGAAGAATTTGATAGCTGTGACTGTTCATGAGCTGTTTAGCAAAAATCGCATGTCGACACGTATACGCGCAAAGTAAAACACATGTAAAATATTCATTCCTCGAAAATATTCACATTTATTTAAAATTTTCAAAACAAAAATAGTTCATTACTCATTATGTACGACTCTCGTGGAAATGATTTTCATGAGGAAACCTATACTGTTTTGGGAAAATGGGAAGAGAAACTCTTTTCGGAAAATTATGGAAAATTCATTTCGGCCATTATGCAAATTTTAAGTATTGAAAAAGAAGGTATCGTTCGAAAGAGATCCTACCCCCCCCCCCCCCCCCCCGACCCCGTCGGCGTTTCGGTTGTATTTATTTTGGCAAATAGGTATGCACTTTAGAAAAAATTTTCATTTTGCTTGAAACTTGCAAGAGCAATTTTTTTCGTTGGACGCTCATTTCGGGAAATATTCTTGCAAAAAGGAAGAACATAACTTTCAAGATGGCGGCGTTGTTGACACCGCTGGGACGTCGCTAACTGGGATTAAAACTTTAAGGCGTCTCCTAATACGATAAAAAAAAGGGCTCTCCCATAATTTTTCGTCAAATTACCGTATTTCGAGCTACTTTTACTAGACTAGGAATGTAAATTCGGAAGAAAACACTCGTCAAGGGAAGACGATATTTATTATACCGTCAACGAAGTTGGTCTCAAAAATTTATTTCAATGTCAACATTGCAGTACAAACGTTGTTAATCAACTACATGCGTATTCAATTAGGCTTAGATTATTTTATTTTATTTTTTTCTCCACCGTACAATAAATTAATAATTAATTGTATGAAAGGGCTTATTATGCCTGTGCTCTTTATCATTTCTTCATTTTCTTCCCACTTTTTTCTCCTCTTCTTAATTAATTATTCACCTTCCGGTCATCATCATCGCGTTTAAGCTTCTTTTCGGTATGGATGGAAGTGTGTATATATTATTATACGTGTATTTTTTTAAAGCAATATCAGTTGCACATATTCGTCGAATTGGATTATTTTATTATGCGTTTTTAATAATGCTTCTCGCAATTTTCCCGCCATGACCCTTCTCAGTCGCGGCTATACTACGGTACTCGCCTTCTCTCGAGAATATTTATCCTCCCTCATTTTATATTCATTCAAAAGATTTTACGAATTCGTTTCTATACAGAATACGTGACGATCCAGCTGTTTGCATCTTACAATTAAGGATTTTTCATCAATTTTTTTGTTTTTTTTTTTCAACTTTTTTCGCGTTCCTTTACTTTTCACTATCATCGACTACACTAATGTCACGTTCTCTATATGAAATAGATTAAATAAAATTACATGTGCATATGTTCGCGTCTTGTTATGTAATTTGGTATTTGTTTAATTCTTTACGTTCTTGTCAAATAGATATAACGATTATTTATTCGCTTGTTTTTTTTTTCACTGTGTACAAAAAATAAAAAATCGTTCCATCGTGTTTCGATCGTCATCATTGAAAGGTGCTGAAAAAAAAAACCGAAATTATTGCGTGGTTTTCGTTCACATCGGGCGAGGACATAATTTTTTTTCTTCATTTTTCTTTTTCGTTCTTTATATTTGCCGTTACGTTTTGTTAATGTCACATAGTGTGATATATAATTTATTATAGCTTGGTGCAGTATGAAGTGTATAAAACATTTTTACGGCCGATTTTTATTTCTTTGTCCCTCGGTTTCGAGGTTAGGTTAGTATCGTTAAAGCGAAAAAAAACGTGTTGCGTCCGTCATTCGCGTGTGATACTCTGACGATCCGAAATGGTGGAAAGATAAATAGTTTCGTATCAGCAATCGTTCGTCCTTGAAAAAAAAAGACGATGCATTTTACTTTCTCCTCGTCGTCATTTTTTGTAATAAAAGGTGGTCGAATGTATTATTTATCTTAAATTGCGCCATTTGCTTGTTTTCCTTAAATCACTCGATTCGTTTTTTTTTTTTTCAATATTCATTATATTCATTACATTCACGCTAGTAGCGATCGAACTTGGTGATAAAACGTTTTAGACTAGGAGATCTGGATGGTAATGAGGATGATAATGAATTTTTATAAATGGCGTGGACACTATTCATCGCTGTGAACGATCGCGACGGTAACACAAAAATTCGACAGTTTACGTGACGCCGAAAAATCTCATTTAATTGTGTTGAAACAAAAATTGTTTACATAACAAATAATATTGAAGACAATGACGTGTGGAAGTGAATTTTTCATCGAAAATGTGTAAAAATGTATTTACACGAAGGTACATGTTTCACGTGTACTTTCACCAATATGCCCGCACGTGGGGTGGTTGAAAATAACTGAAATTTTCTTCACCCTCGATAATATTGGGTTATTCATTCAAAAATATCCACTGGGCACCCTTCGGGCGAATTAGGAGTCAATTTTTCGAATCAATTGACATGGGAAGAATTATATTTTCGTGTTTTTCTGTATAAGCATTCTCTTTTCCAATTTTCCAAAAACATCACCCCTTTAGAAATTAAATTCTCGAAAATAAAACTCTTTTTTGAGCCAAGTCCGCAGGTTCAAATTTTTCCAAGTTACGAAGGACCAAAAATGCCCTGATATTCGATTATCGATAGATATATGTCTATACTTTTATCAAATAAAATGTTTTCAAATGTCTTGAATTGCAATTGCGAATGTCTTGAATCGCAACAAAAGATTTGGACAAAGTCGAGTACTGAGAGGTTTTGTTGGATGATTGAATTATGAACAATATTGTCGTTGCATTTTTGTTACTCAAAAATCTAGCCATGTCGATAGATTAACCCTCCTGCGCAGAACTTTTCATAGTAAACTTTCATAGTAAACTAACTTAAATAAAAATCATATTCAAAATTCTCCAGTACCATTCGACATTCGTTTCCGCTTTTGTAACTTCTGAAGGCTCGATTGGAAGACCAATTTTGAAGACCGTTCAATGTTCTACAAGGTAGATTCGCCGAAGAAAAATTTAGATACGACAAAAAACACGAAATTATATTGCAGTGGATTTTTCCTCATGTCGATCGAATGAAGAAAGTTGACCCACGATCTGCCAGCCCCAGGATAAAAACTGGGACGGGTGCTTAAAAAACTAAAGTTCAATTTTTTTCCGACCACCCTAATACACACGCAGGGTTATTTCTCAAGTTGACGTTTTTCACTTGGGTACGCTCCGAATGATTAGCTTATAGCTTAAAATCAACATTGGAAGACAAATTTTAATGCCATTAATGTCCGCCTGATCGACACTTTTCCGCAGGTGATGAAATTTCCCTCAAGTTGAAAAAATTTACGAAACAGCGAAGAAAAAATGAGCTACAGTTTTCTCCAAGTCACGCTATGTTCGAGCCGGTGTCATCACGATCGACGTATTTTGAATATTTAGTACGTAAAGGAGAGAAAATTTAGCACGTACTTTTTATCGCTCCATACATTTCTGGAAAATTTGTTGAATTACTTTTTGATGTCATTAACGCCTCGTTTATAAAGGTTTTTTCGGCACCTGCCGCCTGTAAACCTGGCTTGTTCGCATCTTGTCTTTTTTTCACCCTGCTGATGCATTAAAAAAATTCTAAAAAAATTCACGTTCATTGTTGTTTTTTTGCAAACAAATGAAGCTTCCGCCCAGAGCGGAAATACCCAGATTTACAGGAGAAGTGTCAACATCTCACGATCACACGCTTTATATTTTTTGTATGACTGATTTTTTCAAATTTTTATAGCACCGCTGAGTACTCGAAATTCGTATTCTAACGCATTTTCGTTGAGACTATCCGTTCTGGGACTATCCGCCTTCATTAAAATGGTAGAAGTAGTGCCAGTTGGGCGCTACTTTAGTCGTATTCGAAATTTCGTTCCAATATTGTTTTTAAGGTAGTTCTATCGTTTTATCGTTTTCTTAAGATTTTGTTGAAAATTTGAATACGTATTCTTTGATGTCATATATACGTGTGTAATAAATTTTGGAAGGTTTTACCACGTGGAAGTTGAGATATTTATTGGTAAAAATCACAATTTTCGGTAGTCTCTCGTAAGAGCGCGTGTTAAAAGTTGCATTTTCATCAATGAATATCTTGGCTTCTACGTGGTGAAGCCTTCTAAAACTTTGCATACATTTTTATGCAACATCAAAGAAGATTTCTTGAGTTTTCCAAAAAAATCTTAAGAAAATTTTTTTCGCAATTTTTGTAATTATAGAGCAAGCACATATCACCTGGGATGACCGTGAATTTGGAGTATGTTGTTCTTTAGTCGATTTGCAACAACTTTTCTTATTTAACTGAAGCCCGCGAACCATTTTGTATGTGAGAAAAACTGCAAAACAATTTCTCGATTTGAATCTAACGATAGAACTACCTTAAGCTCCGCATTAGCGATTTGGGGCGCATCAACGTGAAAAAAGTCAACTTGGGAACGAACAGCGACCCCAATGGTCACAGTGGCGGCACTTTAGATCGAGCGTCGCGCATTTCTCATCGATCTTTGTGAAAATTGAATTAATCCCGACTCAGCGAATGTACCAACAAGTGAAACGAAACCGGTTTTACCGCGATCGATTGAGAACCAGTCGTTCGCGATACAATTTTGTAATCCGGTCCAAAACGAGATTCATCTACGAAACACCGCATTCGCCTTCATCCGGCAACGGTCAAACTGTATATTTGCGAGTAAAATAAAATGACAAATAAATGGCGCGTGTAGAATTCAATCTTTAAAAACTTTACACAAAATCAAGCGCCAAACGGCAGATTCGACTCCGGCGCGGAAGAGCAAAGTTGGCTCTAAATTCGAAAGAGGAGAGTATCAAGATTGTTTTTTTTTCAGCCAGCGAAATTATAGAACGTGCATTTAGAGAGAAAAAAAAATCGGAAAATTCACACGCACGATTGCCCAGCAATCCAACAGAGTCGCGGTTCGTTCGACCCGTTTTTCTTCGATGCTCGAAAACTTAGATACAACGTTTATTTAATGACTAGCAACCGTTGGCTCTTGTCGCAACGATTCAACAACGCGAGCGGGCTGTTCGACGGGATCATAAAGTCGGTACTTTTGATCATACGCGTAACCGAATGAAAGTGCGGTTACAGCACACATTCGTTCTTTCGAGTGTGATCGATAAAATTTTCGTCGAGAATCGAAGACAAAAGAGCAAGATAAAGAAACGTGCGCATACGTACGAGTACAATCGTGTTTTCGTTTTCTTTTCCTTCGTCGTTTCGTTCTTTCGGTCATTCACACAATTAGCGTACTTGATTCTTTCGATTAAACATCACAGTCGTGTCATACAAATTACTTACAGAGTTAAAAGATGCGAGCTTTCAATGTTACATAATCATATCAACTTATCGTAACAGGGAGCAATTAAAATTTCGTTTTCTGTCGTACACGTGAATAACAAATTTCGTTTTTCTTTTTTTTTTCATCTCTTTCTCGCGAACTCGGATTTCCCCCGTGGCGAAGGAAAAAACGGTTCGCGAAACGTTAAAGTTGAACAAAGAAGATTCATCGACCTCTTCTCGTTACCGTTTTAAAATTATTTTCATCAATATTATTTCTCCTTTTAACGCGCGATGAAGGCAGACTATATACTTTACTTTCAATCATCGTGGATATTTCGGCTACTTTGTGTAATCGGCACGTATTAATATTTGCTTGATAAACTATGGGACAATTGAAACAACACTTTGATAATATAGCTAACTATCGAAGAACGAAAAAACAGCAGAGGAGGTGATATAAAACAAGTAACCCATACCTCCTAGCCTTTTTCATTTAATTATTAGTCGTTTCATCGTATTTATGATCGTCACTGTGTGCGCGTTTGCTTTTACGAGTGTTTTTCATTATTCTTCTTCTTTCTTTAACACTAGCGCTACCGACTAAAATCCGCTAACGGAATAATGCCATTAAAACCAGTCGTTTCGACCCCTCTCGGTAGTTCCAGTGTTAAATAGTGTATTACGATTAGAAAAGAAATGAAAACACAACGAAATGAGAAAGGAATCATTGCGGTGTTTCAACGAGGGGAGAGAAAAATTCTCAACTCGGTCCCGCAAACTAAAATGTAATTGACCATCTCTCGTTAAATTACAATAAGTTGTATGACGATGGTGCATCGCGATGATTGATATATACATCTTTGGCAATGTTTAAACCGACAATGTTTGATGAGTACCGCACATTGCTGTGAAAACGAGGGATTAATCTTTTTTTTTTGAACAATCGAAACTTCAAAGCTTGTTCAGCCGAAGGGATTCGTGTCTGTCCTCGGATGAAAATCAAATCGCGAATAAAGCGATTGAATTAATGTTCGATTTTAATTAAATGTTAAATGGCACGTAAAAGTACTGCAGTCCGATACAGCGCGCATTGACAGTACCGGAGAAGCATCGAAAAATGCATTTAAAGGACCGAGATCGGCGTAGGGATTTTGAAAACTTCGTCAAAATAATCACAGATCAAAATGATTAGTGGTAATCTTTCCCATTTTACGTGCGATTTACCTTTTTCTTCTTTGCGAGAATATTTCAGAAAAAAAGGGTCGCGAGACTATTTCTCGCTGCGGCGATGTTCAGCCTTGGGCAAAACTATCGAGCACCTTGAATAATTTCACGTATTGGGATTTTGCGCGAAGGCATGGCTCGATTCGGCATAGCCAGTAAAAGAGGGTCAAATGACGCAAAATACGCTTGTAACTTTGTTTTTTTTTCTTATTCACATTGAAAAATGCACCCCTTTGCTAGTTTCGAAATTTCACGTCAGATGTCATGGTGACTTTTGTCAGATCCCAATACGAGAGTAATTTAACGTACAAGGTCACTGCTAACGTCAGAAAATGCGGGTGATTGGAATACTTCTAGCCAGGGCCGTGGAGGATACCATTAGTTTTCAGAGCCATCCTTTCATTTTCCGTACGATCGCCGGTTCGCGAGTAGTCGATTTACCAGCCGAACGGTTTTTCCGCCTTTGACGGCGAATAACCGAGCGATAAATCATCTTACAGAGTTCATCAGTAGCTCGGATTCAAGGGGAAGACTGAATGTACAGTCACTTCGAACAAAAATTCGAAAAAAAATTGCCTAGATTCGTAGGCAATCTGAAAGTCGAGCATAAAATTCGCCATTTTTTAGTGACTTTGGACTTGCCGAAACTCTGCGAAAAATGGTCGTGGAACAGTGACTGAAAAATCAGTGTAAGGTTTGAAGCCTCTAGTTTTGGATATCAAAATTAAAAAAAAAAAGATTGATCGTTACTTAGAAATTGTGCGAAAAGCAGCGAAATTTTTTTTTTCGAAATTTCAGCTCGATTTCCAGGAGATCCGCGGTTGTGAATAAACTTTTTTTCAGTTTTTCGTCGAGGTGCTGCTGCACCGATTATTTCTCTCTCGTGCGAGCTGTTGATGAGCTCTGTACGATGATTGGTCGCTGAGATTTCGGTTGTCAAAGCTAAAAACACACTTTGACCTTGATAATCGAGTACTCGTAAACTGATCGTACAGAATATCGAAGGATGGCTCTGAAAACTCGATGGTTTCCTCTACAACCTCGGTTAAAACAATTGGAACGATTACAATTATTTCGCGGCAACGAGGACCCTCCAACTTACTCCCGAAAACGCGAAATTGTTTAGGGCGTCTGATACTTTTCTCCAAGGCCATTCTCGCTAAATTTGTTCGGTCTACCGTGCATCGCATCGAAATGGGAAAATATATAAAACAAAATTACGAATTCAACGTGACTGAGATTTTATGCTCATAAACGCGTCCGAACCGACCGTCGGTAACAAAAAATGAAAACATGAAAAAAGAACCTCCTTCGATACTGCTCGCGATATAGTATGATTTCTTAGTCGTATCTGGTCTGTTTGAAATTTCCTTTCCAACCATTATCCGCTATTCTCCAATTTCGAAATTCAATGAACATACACGATGTAAAAATCATCGTGAAATCAATGCCGGTTCGTATTCGGGATTCGCAAAATGTTATAAAAGGATTTTGTCGAAAAACCCTTTTGCACGAATTTCCATAGCGGGCCCGGAGGTGCCAATCGTCGTTAGTTCGCAAATGCGAGTAAAATTGTCAACCGATTCCTTTGGAATTAGCAAATATCGAATACGCAGCCATTAAATTCACGAATCGAATTGTAAAATTCACTACCATTTAATCAGTATTCAATGCTTGTGTGTATCTCATGTGTGAGTGTGTGTTTCATTATTCGTGTTTATATTATCGCTTCGTTTTCATTTCCCTCCGATTTTCTCTTGCCTCTACGTTTCTCCCTCGAACTCGCACTATCGCGTCTATCGCGTGAGATCGAACGTGGAAAAAATGGTTTTTTCTTTTAATCATTAAATTGTTCAACTTATTATTATATTACATGTCAAGACGAGATGCAGTACGAATTACGTATTTGTACCTCACGATAGGCCTTGTGGTGTAAAACAAATCTTTTCTAATTCGCCGGTGGACGAGCTGACCGGTGACTCGGCGCGCTCGTCTTGCTCCGCCAATTGCTCGCTGTAATAATGCGGTGTGCTGAGATAATCTATGAGACGACGAGGCAGCGGTAACGTCGGTATTAAATCCCTTCGTACCATCTTCAATATGACGAATCTGCATGTATGCTGAAGACTCTGCACTTGCTTGAATCTTGACACCGGATGCAACAGTTGAACTCTCATTGGGCCGAGAACGGGCCGTCGATGAAGAAAAAACAAATAGCGTCCGCTTCGAGAATGCTCAACGGCGTTCTCGATGAAATCCACGATCGTGTGAGACTTGAATTTCGTGCAACTTCCAAAACTAAAATTACCTGGATCAAACGAATTCATTGTTTCAGACTTTCGGACAGGCTTGTTTTACGCTTGTTTCGTTCTGTTTTGTCTTTTTTTTTCAGCCTCACCCTGGTCGTGTTCTATCCTCACGTGACGAACGCAACTGTTCAGCCTGAAGGATAGCGAGAATATGTAATGATCGTCGCTGCTGTCCCGAACGATGAATGAACCGTCGGGCTCGTTGGATAATATTTTTTCAGCTGCCTCGCCGGACATCGGACCCCAGTACCATCCGTACTGTCATGACAAATGGTAATTCGATTGAGTTTTCGAAAAATTACAACGCGAAACAAAATGTATTTTCCCTCGAATCATTGCGACTCATTCGCATCGCTCGATCTTCGTTGTACGAGCATTGGATGTTTTTGACACGGGACGAGGTGCGCGAGAAGCGCGGAGAGCGTGCGAAATATTTTCGGTTTTTGAAAATATCGTTGCCGAGTTTTCGCCAAAACGATTGGTTAGACAGAAATTAGGTGTTTCGACGAAAACGCGAAAACCCCTTTTCAACCATCTCTCTCGCACTTTTGGAAGCTCGAATTGAGTTTCTCAGGCTCGCAAGGTGAGCTGAAACTTCCGCTTAAATTGGGCACTCGGAATTTTTAATCCCAATGCTTTTGAAAGTACACTCATTTTTCACGGTAAAAAAAGTAGCTCGCTCTTTGCTTTGCCAAGTTCGTAGAGTACGCGGCTCATTTCGGACCAAACTCACTTTCAAAAATAGTGGGATCAAAAATTTAAAGCGGGCGCGATTTGAGGTCCACCTCGTTTCAAGGTGCGACGTTGCATAATTTGGGCTCACGTGCTTATCGCGAGCTCACGAGGTCGGTGACACAAAAATTTCGCGATACCTAACTTTTTCCTCACTCGAAACGAAAAAAAAGTAATCTTGAATTTTCCATCGTTCGGCTTCATCGAAAATCTGAATTCTTTCGACTTTTCACATTGAAATTCCTGGCTTTTCATTATTCTTATCACGAGTGTCATCTTTTCGAAGAATTCTTCAAAAAGATTTGGCCAATCGTGGAATATTGACAATAAAAAAAAATGTATAGTAAATTTCATTGGATCCGAACGATGCAAACTTGAAAACCATTTTAAAAAATTGCTCGACCGGCGCTTACCAAATCCGAAAGATATGCGAGTGTTTTTTTAGGAAAAAAACGGGATCGAAAACTTTAAGATTTGCCGCAGTAAAAAAAGTAGCCTGCCCTCCACTTTCCCGATCGGAAGGGCAGGCAACTTTCTTTCGGAATAAAATCAACGGATACCGCCGTCCAAGAGTTCCCGGACAAGAGTGTCGCTTTATAAAAAAAAATACGAAATTCGTCGATCATTATTTACCGCTATATTGCCGAAACCCTTGGGCAAACGAAAATTGATAATCAAGGCTGAATCCCCGGTCACAACTTAAACCTCTGTTTCGTCGAAAACCGGTATATACCGCGAGCAATTTACGAAAAACTCCCGGAATTCTTTCGACAAGTTTTTTCAGCACCGATTACGACGCTTCGTTCCACTCCTTTTGCAGAAATTTCAAAAAATGTTCCGGTGATAAAAGCGGTCCAGATAAATCTCAAAGTACCAATCGCGAACAAACGGGGCAAGCGCATTTAGGCGAAAATCGGAAAAACAACGATTCTTCGATCACCGAACGGAGAACAGGAATAACAAAAAATACGTAAAGACTTTGTGATGGTAATTTATCAACTCGTATTAAATAAAATCACGTTTCCATCGCTATAGCACACGTGTCCGGATACCCGACCGGAAGGACTCGAAGGGATCGCGCGAGCGTAATTTGAATCTCACCTCATCTTATCGGGCACAAAACGAACGTTTGATATTCGTAAAGTACGTCCGAACGAAAGACTGCGATTAGATTTTAGTTTTCGCTTTATGGAAAACGCGGCAGGGCATCGAGAGACAGTTGAGCCAAAGAATAAAAATTGTTAACACCATTAATTAAAATATATAAACGAGACTCACGTCTTTGACTTTTTCGATACTCGCAGCAAAATCCATACTGGTGTCTTCGGCCGCCTCGTCATCATCCCGCGGTGGTGACGAATGACGAATCGATGTCGGAGAGTCGGGCTTGGAAACAATCGCAGCGAGAGCATCCTCCGCCTGTTCGACGTTAATCTGGCCGTTGCTGCGCGGCAAGGGCGGCAGAGCTCGTCTGAAGAAAGGCAATTTTTGCACGGTATTTTCCACATCGTTGGTTGTATTATTATTATTAGCATGCTGATCCGAATCACCCTCGTCCTCCTCGACGATGTCGCCCTGCACGATGCTGTTTCTCTTCTCAACGAAATGATCGGGCGAGCCTAGTCTCTTAAACCTAAATATATTGCACAGTGTTTGCTTGAGATTCAACGAAAAGTTACGCTGGCTCTTCTTCATTTTTTCGCGATCCGTATCGACCTTCTCCTTGTGCGCGTCGTCCTTCACTTTTTTATGCTTCATACTGACGAGCGTGTTTTTTTTGTGTTTCCTAACGTTACCATTGTTGTTGTTATTGTTAATCAGTCCGTTGGTACTCTTGTTGGATATCGGTGTGTCGGTCGACGAATCCGTGTGAGGATTGCTATATCTATTATTATTATTTACACTAAGACCCTTTGGTAAACCAAGGTGTATGGGGGTCTGACTGGTCGCCACTTTGTCGCGTTTTATTTTGTTCTCGCTCGAGTCGCTCGAGCTCGAATAAAGGGTTTCTAGATACTGTCTGACTTCGTGCAGCGTCATGTGTATCGGCTCGCCGATGTTATGGGGATGACTATTGGTCGTGCGGTTACCGTGGCGGCCCGACGTACCCGGCACACTGTGACGTTTTCCGTTGCCGCTCTCGTTGCAGCAAACCTCCGCCAACAGCCGTTGTGACTTTATAACGTGGGTTATAGCGCGCGGTTTGCCGCAATAATGCCTCGCTTGTTGTATGTGCGCCTCGAGCTCGCTCTGCGAACTCGCCGACACGTTTCTCCGTCTTTTCCGATGATGACGATGGCGCTTCGGTCGCTGGGGTGTGCGCAGCTCGTGCAACGGTCTTACAACGTCTATCGGCACCGTGTATATATCGGAATCAAAGGGCACGTTGTACATGTCGCTTATCTCGCTTGTCGTTAATACATCGTGCGACATTGCCGACGTTATGAAACTACTGTCATCGGCTTTGTTACACAGGCCGGAAGTGTTTATCGAATTGTGGGAGCTTGATAAACGCGACGATGCTAATGAGCAGCGTGAATTCGGACGATTCAACGTGTTGTACGGGGTTATCGTTATGGTAGCGGTTCCCTGACGCGACGACGAGGATGGCAAAAATTCCGTCGCCCAGAAGCGCCTCGAATTGTGAAGACTCGCGGTTATCGCTGGAACGGGATTCGGTATTGGCGCTATGCGCCCTTCCGGCCAGGATATACGGCAGGATATCGCCAGGGCTTCCTCGACTATGTGATTAACGAGACTGTTCGATAGTTCCTCGATCCACCGTGGCGCTTTCATTCGCGAATGACGAGGGTAACAGAGCAGCGGCGGATTAGAGGTGACCGAGTCGGGTGGCGACGGGCTGTCTTGAAATTCCGGCGGTGGTTTTATCGCAACGTCGACCACTTCGACCTCGAGTTTGCCATCGAGATCCGTCCAGCCTGGACCTTTCTTCAGTGTATTGAAATTTTGGCCGCACATACCGTCCGAATAATCGAACGAGTCCTGAGACAACGATTTACTCTCTATGTCGCTCTCCTGCATCTGGAACGAGACCAGAAAACAAATTAATTCCATCGTTGTTCGATCCTTTCTTCGTACGCTACGAGTAAACGAGGCTCTCTTCTCTTTTTGGGTTCTTTCCTTCATTCGCTCTTCTTCTCATCTTTTTCCGTCTTTTCTATATCGTCCCCCAAAAGAACAATGTGTACCTCTATGGCGAGATGAGCTCGTACCGAATCACTGGATATCGAGCCTCCGAGTCCGCTGCTGCCGAATTCGCTCAGCGGCCCGGTGGCGCTCAGTGAGCAAGAAGGCGGTGAATCCATGATGATTCGTATCTTTCAACTTCGACCTATGATCCTCTTTAAAACATCGTAGAAAGACTCGATGGGCTCTGGACATTCCGCGTTGTTATCTGCAATCATCGAGAGGCTTTCTCGTCATCATTTTTAATCAACGATATTTCAGCGAAATAATTATCCGACATGTATCCCAATGTCGTCGAAAGAAAATAAAGAGTCATTTTTTTTCAAACTCTCGGTGGAAACGTTCATTTCGGCACAATATTTCTACGAGAACTCATCGGGGGTCGTCCAGATCACGAATCAACCATAGTTCAATCCGGAAATGATCAAGTTGTGCCTTTTTCTATCGTCATGGACATTCCGACGTGGTAATATTTCAGAACTTGACTGTCGTGGATTTGTGATTTCTATGAATTCCGATGTTTTCTTGCAGAAATATTGTGCACTTTAGATATTTCGGGATAATGATATGTAAAACGAAACTTTGCTGAGATTGAGATAATTGCGAAAAAGGTTACGTTTAAAAATAAAGATATAAAGAACATTTCGATTTTGGGAAATGATCGCATCTCATTAATACGCATAGAAAGTGCTTTCGGTTTATAAAACGAGTCGATAAAAGTCGAGTTCCTTCGACATTTTCTGCGGCTAGCGTGAGTATGAAGCGCATAGAGGTAAATGATGTTTCTCACCTTGGAATAGCGATTATGGGAAAAGAATGTCCGCTCGCGACTCTCAAACGTAAAAATTGCAACTGTGTTCGCCATCGAGTGGTCCATTTCGGTGAGAGAGATCGTATGCGCAGTCTTATCGATACTCTGTGGCAAGTTTCGCAAAGTTAATCTGAAACGCATTTATATTTCACGATTAATTATCGAAAATGTCGGAATCGCGAAACGAAAAAAAACAAGAAGTCAAGTATACTGTTGTCATTAGCCTTATCGGATATGTTTTCAGAAACTGACGCTCTCCGATCAATGCAACGCATTCATTTCGTTATCTAATTTATTATGTCCATTTCCGATAGTCGATATTCCCGCACTAGCTTTTCTCGTTATCATCACAAGAAAATTTTCAAATATCCTTTATGAATTCAAAGAAACGTCAAAGACGGTAAGTTCACAACGTCTAAACCCAGATCGTACGTTCGACGATAATCGTCCCATGAATTGTTCCAAACTTGGAAAAAACTGTTTTGCCGACGCACCTCAGTGGGAACACGAAAACAACGTAATTGACGAACGTGAGAACGTTCCGGCTTGCGATATTTTTTATTGATTCAATTTTCTGCGCAATTGGAAAGGTTTTTGCCACTTTTGTGTATTTTTGTGATCCGTCAGGAATTATATTCGCCGAGGATCGTGACAAAATTGTTTTCAAAAGTGTTTGGTGACGAGTGTTCTTACGGTCGTACTTCTTGGGCATTTATCTCTTTAAAGTTTGATCGATTTTGCTGTGGAATTTTGCCTTGTTCCAATTGATAACGGCTTTTTGCCTTTTAAAGAAGCAAATTTTGGAAAGGAAATTGTTTTCTAAGTATTTATGCAAAAATGAGAGAACACGCCTTTTATGGTTATGATTTTCGTGGGGGTTAATAATTACCATAATATTTTTAATATAAATATTGAATTAGATATAAATGTAACAAATGAATATTAATCGCACGAAAAAATCCTTTCACTTCGTGCAGAAATTTCCAGTTCGGCAAAAATTGTTAAAGCTCGGAGTCGTGAAATAAGAACAATAGCAGAAATTTCTCAGAATCTTCGAAATATCGACAACTTTCTCAAAAATTCTGGCAAACGATGTATAACAGCACGTTATCTGCCCTTAGATACGAAATAAAGTCACGACAGATTCTTCTCGTAAAGTGTTCGAATTTCACGATGTCACTGATATTTTCTACTGAACATGTAATCCATTTAAAATTACGCCCTCTGAATGCTTTATTCAACGAAATTTGAAAGAAAAAGTTGCCCCAATAGCACGAACCTTTCTTAAAAGCGTGAAAATAAACAAGCAGCTTTGAACCGATGAAAAATTTTTTTTTTTCGAAATTGCGGTACAGGAATGATTTGACGAACGTGCTTCCTTCTTCGCACGCAGGCTTATGCGCCGCCGAGAAAACAATCGCCGCTAGAGCGACGTAATGATAAAAAGCCGCTCCTGTAGATAAACCTTCCTCTCTTTCTCTCCGCTTCTCTACCTCTTACTGCTATCTCATCTATGATACGTCGCTTGTCGCATTGATGCAATCTTTCGAACGTTACGGAATCAATTACAGGTCGATGCACAGACTTGAAGCGTTTTTTTTTTTCAAGTAAAAGCATACTAACATTGAGATTATAGAAGTATTACGTATAAAGGTTAAGCTCTGAAAGAGATTGTTCCCGGTGATTATCGCACGATGTTTGCGACATAGACAATACGTGTCTGTACTACGAGTCGCGTTTGACGTTCCGCTATGAGAGAGAAGCCCTACGAGCTGGAGAGAGATGAGAATGCTAGAGAAAGACGGGGACAAAGAAAGTACAGAGAGAAGAAGGACAGAAGGAACGTATAGCGTAAAGTAGTAGTAGTAGTAGTAGTAGCATTGGTAGTAAAATCGAAAACGTTCACGTACGTTTTTGTGCTAAGTTGTTTGAAGCCACCCTTCGCACCCAGCGTCCATCACTTTGCGAATTCTCACTGAACTATTCATCATCGTTGAAACACGTAATAGCGTTTCAAAATATATAACTTATTTTCCTTGGTTGCAAATCGATATTCAAGAGGAAAACACGATATTTACACGCGTTTCAATTTATATCACGGTTTAACACCGGAGAGAATCATCCCGCAGTTTGATTCCCTCATGAGAAAAATGAAAAATTCGCTCCTACAGTAGTACCGATTTTCTCAAAACGATTTCTCATTTTTTTTATTTCACCCGTGTCTTCGTAGGTTTTACGACGAGTCGACCGATACCAAGTTCCAGCTTACTACAGCCGATGTTGCTGCAAGTAAAAAAAAAGCTGCGATACGATCGGCGGAGCGAGAGAGAGAGAGAGAGAGAGAGACACACACACAGACACAGCCTCGCACGAGGAAACACCGTCCGAGGATGAACGCACCAGTGCGAAAATGAAAAAAGAAGCACTGAAAAACCCGAACCACCGTCAGGTCAGAAAAACGCTGACCAACTAAAGTCGACGGTGCAGAAAATCCACACCTGACGTGCGTGTGTGACTCATCGCGACGGCAATGACAACGATGACGATAACGACTAGGAGAATTGCGAGGATCGGAGGGAGGAGGAGGAAGACTGACGGCTCGATAGGTGATTTTCCGGAGCTCGCGAGATCCAATGATCGAGCCGGTTTTCCGGGAAATGGCACGGCGCATACGGCCTCATTGGGTGTTGCACTTTCACATGATATGTGCTGCACTCTGGCATCATGGATCAGAAGCTAAACATGGTGGTCCCGCCCGATCGAACAGTGCGCATGCGTTTGCAATTCGACAATCAAACCGCGGGTAAATACGAAATGTGTATTTACCACTCCAAGCATCAAAGTTGATCAAATTGACTCGAGCGTTTCACTTGCGGATTTTTGCAAGATTGGGGATCCGACACGTGTGCTCAAACTTCCGTCACGGTTACGCTGTCAATTTTAAGGGAAAACGAAACTCGCGCGCGCATGAGTATGAAATTTCATTGTGAAATTCGTGGGATTACCGATCCATCAGGAATGAGAAATAAAATGATAACAGTGAAGGTGAAATTTCGGTCCATATATGAGCGTGTTCGGAAATTCAGTCTTTTCTGCCTCTGTCCGCATCACAAATGCACTTTGGATGTATTCTCGATCTTTCGCCCTCGCGAGAGGGAACTGATAAACTTTTTTTCACATCAAATAAATTCTTTTTTTTTCCAAACACACGTGAGTTTTTTCACGTGTATAGAGCTTGAAAAATTTATTAAAAAATAGCAATTTACGAATAATTCTCGTATGCAGAGGGTTCCTCGTAACTGATCACAGTCTCACAGACAGTCACAGTCTTTGAAAGTTTTCATAAGCGGAATTACCGAACGATAATTGTTTCAAATAATGCCTTTGCCGAGCAACGGCTTCCGGTTTTTCTTACTTTTGTTGCTTTATTGTGTCGCAATAATCGATATTCTCCATCGGGGGAACGTGAAATTCTTATAAACAAAAACAGTCTTTACAAACAAAACAGCCCCAAACAGCGAGATTCAAATTTTTGGTATAATCGACAAACGGCCTCGGACAAAACAAAAACGAAAACTTACCAAATTTACTTTGATCAAAAAACTTTTTTCTAAAAGAAAAAGCTAAAAAAAAAAGGAAAAAAAGAAAATGCTTTCTGATCGAGTTCCACCATTAACCCCACCACTCATCACGGGACCTGAAGTGAAGACAATTTCGTTTCCATAAACAAGACCGTGATTACTAATATTTGTTTACATAGTTGTATTATAACTTTTTGCTGAGAAATTTCCATTATATACGAAGTAACAGATGTTTTACGAAATCATCAATACCGAGAGAACGATCGAAAACATTACGTACAATAAACCTTAGTGTGCATTAGAGGCATTTTAACCTCAAAATTTTTGTCCTCGATTTTCCAAATATTTACAATATATTTTTCTCTACATACTCTTGAACATCGAAAGCAGGGATATTTTGTATGATTACGTTTGAATCAATAGTCGCGATACATCCCGTATGCATTCGACGATTCCCTACGGAGGTATGCAGACAAGGGTTTGCATTTCATTGTAAAGCCATATGTTCTAGTCTAGAGGTCTAAGTTCCGGACGTTTGCTCGGGCTTGATGAAAAACAGCAGATATTAGTACCATACAATTTTCACAGTCTTTGTAGAGATGCTCAAGGACTGTAGAAAAGGAATTTGTGCACAAAAACATAAAATTGAGAAAGTTATGGAAAACAATTTTCGACCAATAAGAATATATCATCACCGAAACCAAAGAGAAAAACTGAGAAAAGAAACATAGAGTTCTGACATATTTTTTCACAGTTTTTATTTAAAAAAAAAACATTTTGTTTGTAATTTTATGGAAGATTTATGAAAGCACTGTAAAAATTGGAGGTTACCCCCGTACTTTTCGTTTTTTAAATCAATTTCCAAAAAATGCCTAAAGTGTAGCCCTCTAGATTGAAAATTCAATAACTTTTACAACGTCCGAGATTCGGTCGATACAGAGGAGTATGTGTATGTGTACGAAAATCCGCACCAAATTTGAAGTCAATCACGTAAATATGGATCTTTGCGTCAAACAAGTTGAAAAAGTAGTTTTAAGAATCATGAGTAAGACAGAGTTTATTATCTGTCGTCATAAAAAACTGAAGCATTAAAAGCACCATTGTAGAGGGAACTGGACTCTGCGCTAAAAAAAACCACCTCTATTTCGTAGTGTGATATTTTTTTCCTATTCCCTAAATACGAGAAAGGTTAATAATGCCGGTAAAACAGAAAATGTAAAATCGATCATCGAAAAATGACGATTTTACTAAATCTCATTATCCTATAGTTGTGACTCTGCAGAACGAGGTTTATAAAAGAAGAAATATTCTAAACACAACGTGTATGATCAATAAAATTGTTGAATCAAATATGCATTTTCAGCTAATTTATAATGGAAGATTTACTCTATAATTCTTGTATAGCCGTTCTCATTGAATGAAGATGAGTTGTTCACGATGATGATGTATGTTCTTTGTGCATACTGCATACACAGTTAGAACCTTATTGCCAAGTTATAAGCACTCCGTATATACAGATATGACAAGAACCATTTCCTCCGAGAACGACTCGATTATACGTGAATGTATATACATCTATAGACTCGTAACTGGTCGTCTGTACATACGAGGCGTTTCATGCGTAATCGGCCTTCCTTCGATCTTTACAATTTTTTATTTTTAACCTCCGGACATTCCCGGAAATGAAACATATCCCCATTTTTTACGCGTCTCTGTAAATTTTAAATGTGACATCCTTGATTTCACCATGACGATTCGTCCTTGAAGTAAAATGTAACTTAATCTTCGATCAAAAGTTCAGGCGGGGGTTTTTTTTTTTGAAAATTCTGGCGAATCTAACGGCAGCGGGAAATTCCAGCTTCGTCTACTGTCTAGTTTATTGAAAAAAAAAAATTCACGAATGCATCGTTTCTCAAACTGTTCCATACGCAACCTAATGGCAGAGGAACTTGTGGTTTTAATACTCGATATTCATCAAATAATCCAAACAATTATGGCACACGTAATCTCAATCGGAAAAATGATCAATTTCCAATTTATTTTTCATGAAGAAAAGTACAAATTCAGCCTCTTTCTTATCGATGAGAAAAAGAGAGAAAGAAAAAGTTCATCGAAGGAACCTTTGATTTTTTTCTGAAGTGTTTTATAGAAGAAAAAAAAAGATGATTTTTTCTCGCCGTCGAGAGAAAAGTTTCGTCGATGGATTCAAGAAAATGATATCAAAATTTATGACGGGTGGATTTTTGATTCCGAAAAAGTAAAAACCCCAAAGTGTACGGGTCTGTCTCATTTTGCATGGAAGGCCTAGCTGCACAGAAGTGTCTTTCTGAACTTTGAATGCCGACGAATTCTATATATCTTTGGTTTCTCTCGGTCAACCCCCGACTCCCCCGACCAGCATCCGAACCCTCGAGTTTGGCCTTTCCGGGCTTTCGATGATCTCTCAGCTCTCAGTAGCATTCGTCTCTCAGTGTGGATCCAGAAGCCGCGGAGGCTTCGTCCGCTGTAACGAGAGCGGTCCATCATCGACCAACGTGAAGAAAAAACAAATTTTCAAAAAGGGACAAAAAAACAGGGTCAAAACTTTTCTTTCGTACAATTTTGTGCACGAAACACCGACTGTTTTCATTAAACTTAATAACGTATAAAGTAATCGTGAAAATAGCCGGCGTGTGACCGGCAAACGTGGTCCATTATGGGTTGCTGGGGGCTGTTGGCAATTTTGCCCCTGTTGCTTCAGCAGTCTCGCAGCGAAAATCTTACGCCTCCTTATTTCAATTTGGCCGAGGGCAAGGAAATTATTGCCACCGCTACTTGCGGTGTTAACACAACTGGACCCGAATTGTACTGTAAATTGGTCGGTGCAAACTCCGATCAAAATGAGGATATAAATCTCATACAGGGACAAGTGAGTACACCGAAAAGCATAATTTTCATCATTTTTTGACGCGATTTTGTGTTGGTCCTGAATTTGTCAAATTTGACGAGAGAACAACGAGATTCAATAAGGATTCCTCGATGTTAATTTTGTTAAACGAAATTTCTGAAAGATACATTTATGAGAATGATGCATGATTCAGTAGGAGCTATTCCGAGACCCGCATTTCACTCGTAAATAATGTATTCTATAATGAAAAAAAAAACTTTACGAAAATTACGAGACTTTACATTTCAACGAGGAAATATTCGAGATTATACGTAAAATTTGGACTGAAGCATTATTATCTCGTATAAATGTCATATAAATTTAGATATATCGTATCTAGTCATGTATTTTTAAAAATCGATCCTAAAGTTTTGGCCATGTTTGGTTACATGCGAAAAATAATAATTTAATCGCGGCACAATATTCTAACCGGCGATTCTTGGCTCCATAACGCCAAAGGGTACAAGATGAGATTAGAATTACTTCCGAACCTAAAAAATACTAATCGCAAAAATTCGTACGCGACGTAATAACCAATTAATGAGAAGAAAATGATAAATATCATCATGGGTGTTACTCGCTGGAGAACCAGAGGCAATTTTCGTAGGAATTTAAAGGAAGAAAAAGTATGATCGTAAAAAAAAACAGAATTAGCGAGGGAATTCATGATTTTATTTATTTGAAGCATTATTATCTCGTATAAATTTCATATAAATTTAGATATATCGTATCTAGTCATATATTTTTAAAAATCGATCCTAAAGTTTTGGCCATGCTTGGTTACATGCGAAAAATAATAATTTAATCGCGGCACAATATTCTGGCCGGCGATTCTTGGCTCCATAACGCCAAAGGGTACAAGATGAGATTAGAATTACTTCCGAACCTAAAAAATACCAATCGCAAAAATTCGTACGCGACGTAATAACCAATTAATGAGAAGAAAATGATAAATATCATCATGGGTGTTACTCGCTGGAGAACCAGAGGCAATTTTCGTAGGAATTTAAAGGAAGAAAAAGTATGATCGTAAAAAAAAACAGAATTAGCGAGGGAATTCATGATTTTATTTATTTGAAGCATTATTATCTCGTATAAATTTCATATAAATTTAGATATATCGTATCTAGTCATATATTTTTAAAAATCGATCCTAAAGTTTTGGCCATGCTTGGTTACATGCGAAAAATAATAATTTAATCGCGGCACAATATTCTGACCGGCGATTCTTGGCTCCATAACGCCAAAGGGTACAAGATGAGATTAGAATTACTTCCGAACCTAAAAAATACCAATCGCAAAAATTCGTACGCGACGTAATAACCAATTAATGAGAAGAAAATGATAAATATTATCATGGGCGTTACTCGCTGGAGAACCAGAGGCAATTTTCGTAGGAATTTAAAGGAAGAAAAAGTATGATCGTAAAAAAAAACAGAATTAGCGAGGGAATTCATGATTTTATTTATTTGAAGCATTATTATCTCGTATAAATTTCATATAAATTTAGATATATCGTATCTAGTCATATATTTTTAAAAATCGATCCTAAAGTTTTGGCCATGCTTGGTTACATGCGAAAAATAATAATTTAAACGCGGCACAATATTCTGGCCGGCGATTCTTGGCTCCATAACGCCAAAGGGTACAAGATGAGATTAGAATTACTTCCGAACCTAAAAAATACCAATCGCAAAAATTCGTACGCGACGTAATAACCAATTAATGAGAAGAAAATGATAAATATCATCATGGGTGTTACTCGCTGGAGAACCAGAGGCAATTTTCGTAGGAATTTAAAGGAAGAAAAAGTATGATCGTAAAAAAAAACAGAATTAGCGAGGGAATTCATGATTTTATTTATTTGAAGCATTATTATCTCGTATAAATTTCATATAAATTTAGATATATCGTATCTAGTCATATATTTTTAAAAATCGATCCTAAAGTTTTGGCCATGCTTGGTTACATGCGAAAAATAATAATTTAATCGCGGCACAATATTCTGGCCGGCGATTCTTGGCTCCATAACGCCAAAGGGTACAAGATGAGATTAGAATTACTTCCGAACCTAAAAAATACCAATCGCAAAAATTCGTACGCGACGTAATAACCAATTAATGAGAAGAAAATGATAAATATTATCATGGGCGTTACTGGATGGAGGACCAGAGGCAATTTTCGTAGGAATTTAAAGGAAGAAAAGGTATGATCGTAAAAAAAACAGAATTGCCGTAAAACCTCTTCGCTCCAAAGGTCTAGAAAGGAAGGATGAGGAATATGGTAGAGCTGTAGCGAGGGAATTCATGATTTTATTTCGTTTTTTTAGTTTTTTTAAACGATTCTGTGAGAGACCGAAGAGAAAAGATTAGAACAGAAAAAAACGCGATGAAAAAATTGGAACCCCGTGATGAAATGATCGCTCGTAGACTTTTTTCTTCTGAAAAATGGCTGACGGCATACCGGAAATACGATAAAACAATTTTTCAAAAGTTTGTCGTCCCACAAAACAAATGACGAAAGTGTATATCGTGCGAAGCAACTGCGAGATAGTTGATAATGAAGCCGCTAATCGACTCGCGAAACGACAGCTTGTAGGCGCTAAGAGCATGGTCGGAAAAAATAATCGGCGTTTTTTGTTTTATTTTTTCCCAAAAACAAGGTTTGCGACTATTGCGATCCATCGAATCCGGAGAAAAATCATCCACCCGAACATGCCGTGGACGGAATGGAAACTTGGTGGCAATCGCCACCCCTTTCGCGTTCCATGAAGTACAACGAAGTCAATTTGACGATCAATTTAGAGCAGGTAATGTAACGATTTTTATTCGCTAACAAAAAGAAAGCCAAAAGTATTTCTAGCCTCGACTTTGTGTGTATTAATGTTGAATATAATTATACAGGATATATAGACATGCGAGATACATTTCGTACCTCAAAAAAATATATATCGCAGGGAAAAATGCTTATCGCGTTATGGATGACTTCCTGCGACAGACAGGAAATGATTTATCATTTTTGATACAGCTCGAGTGTACTCGTTCATGTTTTTCATGTGAGCTTACATTGGAATCGTGCATTTCTTTCTTCTCTCCTACGAATAACTGTGTTTCCGGAATAACGCGGAATTAAATTCATTAGATTGCGAAGGAAACTTCAATTTTGTTAATTCTCCTCGGAAGGAATCGGGAGACACTTTTTTTTCATGATACTGAAAAGGTTTATCCATACTGAATCGCATGAAATAAATTAAATCTACATTTCCAAATGTTGAATTCGTTCCGAGTGTCAACTTTGTTTTCGACGATATTGAATACAATTAAGTTTAAATAAAGTTCGATTTTAATGCTTTTTCGACGGAATTCTAAAATGACTCGCAACAAATTGCTACAGAAATTGATTTTTTTTGTGCATTTAATATTTATCGAGTTATAACAACATTCTTTTATAAAGATAGGCTCTAATTTCCAAAACAGCTTTTGAAAGAAAAAACTTTTTTTTTGGTACATTAAATTCGTTACAAGCATACGAGATAAAAATAAAAATAATTAAATTATACAAAAGTTCGATAATTTTTATGCTTCCTCCATGAAATTCCGGAAGCACTCGAAATAAACTACTAGACAGGCACGTTCCCTTTATTTCGGCATATAATATCATTATTTTCGGCAGATAATATATTATATCGGCAGATAATAATATTATTTTATAAAAATTGTCTCCTATTTTTAAAACAACCCTTTAAAAAGAAACTTTTTTTTAACGTTAAATAAAACTCATTCCACTTTAAATACTGTACGCAACGTGAAAAAGGTTTATCCATACTGAATCGCATGAAATAAATTAAATGTACATTTCCGAATGTTGAATTCGTTCCGAGTGTCAACTTTGTTTTCGACGATATTGAATACAATTAAGTTTAAATAAAGTTAGATTTTCATGCTTTTTCGACGGAATTCTAAAATGACTCGCAACAAATTGCTACAGAAATTGATTTTTTTTGTGCATTTAATATTTATCGAGTTATAACAACATTCTTTTATAAAGATAGGCTCTAATTTCCAAAACAGCTTTTGAAAGAAATAACTTTTTTTTTGGTACAATAAATTCGTTACAAGCATACGAGATGCGGTCTATTTTTCGAAAATTCATCCGCATAATACTATTTTCGGTATCGAAGCTCTCCCATTGAACAAAAATCTCGTTATTTTCTCGGAAGCCCCCGAGTTTTGGCCGTCACGTGTTTTTCGTTCTTTTTCTTACACAAGACCGAAGGGGCTACCAGACCACATGTGTTTAGAGATTTCATCTTGAATACGAGAAATAGAGAACCTCACACGGAGTCTGTGAAAGTTGAAAGAGGATAGAATCGTTTCATCCCGAGTACATCTGGCGCTCAGGCCTTTTTGGAGGAGTATTTTTCCATACGCCATGCAACTCCCACTACACACTCTTCGTACGAAATTCTGAGACGACATAATCGAGTGTAAAAATGTAAAAAGAAAGAAATACTCTCCAGAATTTTGAATGAATTTTTCGTCATCTTTATTTATCTTTTGCATTTCACGTTGCATCTGTATAAACTCGATGCGAAATGAATTACGAGATTCCTTGCATTTTTCAATTATATACGGAATACTAAAATGTTTAACTGTATGGATTATCCTCTTTGCTTTGAAAATGTTAAATTTTCACGTTTCAAAAATCTATAAAGAAGAAAATACCCTCAAGAATAGCGAACTAATATTTCATCATCACCATTTATTTTTTGAATTCCTCGTTTTTTTCAATTATACACGAAATACTGAGATGTTTCACTATGGAAATTATCTCTCAAAGTTTTTAGCACTCTTCCGGACGAATATCGTTTCCTATGCTACGCCTATTAAGGTAGTTCTGTCGTTTTATCGTTTTCTCAAGATTTTGTTGAAAATTTGGATACATATTCTTTGATGCCATATGTATGTGTGTAATAAATTTTTGAAGGTTTTACCACGTGGGAGTTGAGATATTTATTAGCGAAAATCACAATTTTGGGTAGTCTCTCATGAGAGCGCGTGTTAAAAGTTGCATTTTCATCAATAAATACCTTGGCTTCCACGAGATGAAGCCTTCTAAAACTTTGCATACATTTTTATGCAACATCAAAGAAGCTTTCTTCAGTTTTTCGGAAAAATCTTAAGAAAAAATGTTTCGCAATTTTTGTAATTATACAGCAAACACATATTACCTCGGATGACCTTGAATTTGGAGTATGCTGTTCTTTGGTCGATTTGCAACAACTTTTCTTATTTCACTCGAGCCCGCAAACCATTTTGTATGTGAGAAAAACTGAAAAACAATTTTTCGATTTGAATGAAACGATAGAACTACGTTGAATATTCTCCATGTGAAACTTTGAGAGGTTGCTCACAATCACGAGTAAAAATGTAAAAAAGAAAAAACCTCCGACTACCGCTAATGAATTTTTCGTCGTTACGATTATTTATTTATAGGAATTCCACGTTGCATATGTTTACATCCGTATGGGAAATTCGCCCCGCCCGGGAATTTGGGTGCTCGAAAAATCAAAAGATTACGGAAAAACGTGGTCACCTTGGCAATATTTTTCCGACTCCGACAGCGATTGTTTAACGTATTTCGGTGTCGACAGTCATACGCCGATCACGCGAGACGACAGTGTGATCTGTACAACGGAATATTCAAAAATCGTACCCCTCGAGGGTGGCGAGATACCGATATCCATTCTGAATAATCGCCCATCGGCAAAGCATTATTTCAACTCGACGCTGCTGCAAGAATGGACAAGAGCGACCAACGTGCGTTTTCGATTTTTGCGCACGAAAAATCTTCTTGGACATTTAATGTCAGTGGCGAGACAAGATCCGACCGTGACGAGACGCGTAAGTATTCCTATATCGTCGTAAAAAATTTATCGAATCTCCGAGTTTTTTTTTCCTTTTTTTTTATTGTCAATAGCCGTACACGATATATTCGTCGAAATTCTTTGGAGCGGATTGATAAAATTTCGACCCATTTCGGAGGAGTTATCGATTAATCGCCAGAGTTTATCGCCCTTCTGAACGCTCACAGGAAGACGATAAACTCTGCGACCTCGCTTCTTGTGCTTTCACGAGAATCCAACGAGTCTGAGGGCCCGCTTGTGTACCAACGAGATATAAGTGGTTTCTTCACGAACAAGAATATCTTTTTTCTAAATCGAATATCCAGAAGACCGCGACATTACGCAATCGAATAAATTGCGAAAAATTTCAATAAAACTTTCGATTAATTTTCATACTACTGGCAAACGCATTGAAAAATAAAAACCATCGCGATCGGCGAGGAAAAACTGAGGATTTAGTTGGTACATCGATGAAAATTAGCGTTTTCAAAAAAGACCGGAAAGCTGGATTTATCTATTCTCAAACGATCCCGATAGCTAATCGATATTTTATTTTTTCCGTTCTTTCAGATCGCTCAAATTTTCGAACAAATTAGCGAAAAACACAGTTCTTCCATTATCGCATATTTTACATTCATATTAATATTATAGATGCGAAAACAATTCGATCTATCAATTTTTCACGACTTTTTTGCTCACGAAACTTTTTCTCTGCACAAATGTTTTGTCGATATCCATCTGATTTTCAAAAATTCGATATATACATTATAACAAAATCAGTTCTTCCGTTACTCAATGCAAAACGGACAAAGTTTCTTTCTCCTCTCAATTTCTTCAACCGAAATTTAATCAAACCTCATTCCTTCCGGTTCCTCCAGCTATGCAATCTAATATTCTACATCAAAATCCTACCGCAATGGAATGAAAATGGTTTTTCTCAAACGATGTAAAAAAAAATTCATTTGAAATCGACCCAAAGATGGTTTTTTGAAAAACTGTCGGAAAGCTTCTAGCTGGGGATATAAAAATATATTGAACGATGTTTTTTTTTCTGTAAATTAACATTCGATATTGAAAACACGTACGAAAACGTATTGCTTATACTCATCGAGGTATGTTACGCAAAATGTGTTCCAGTCATCATGGAAAAAGAGATTAGTTCGATTATTTTCCTGCGGGGCAAATCAATATTTTTTTTCTTCTTTTTCAGTATTTTTACTCGATAAAAGATATCAGCATCGGTGGTCGTTGCATGTGCAACGGTCATGCAGATACCTGCGACATTCAAGATCCATCTCAACCGAAGAAGCTCGTCTGTCGATGTCAGCATAATACTTACGGACCCCAATGCGCCTCCTGTCGTCCAGGATTCCAGCAGAAAAAGTGGCAACAGTCCACGTCCTTTAAAAAATTCATCTGCGAACGTAAGTAATGATTTTAGCAAGAAAAAAAACTAAATGATTAAATTTCGAATGGAATGCAACAATGATAAAAAAAACATCCTCTTAATTCTTGTCTTTTGAAGCTTGCAATTGTTTCGGCCATTCGAACGAGTGCATTTACGACTCAAAGACCGACGAGGAACATTTGTCTCTTGATATTCATGGCAATTATGAGGGCGGCGGTAGATGTCAAAATTGTTCTCACAATACCGAAGGAATCAACTGTAATCGTTGCAAACCTCGGTTTTATCGACCTCGGGACAAACCTCTCAACGCCACCGACGTTTGTCAACGTGAGTATAACCGTCGTGGATTCTCTCGTAATCATAAAATCGAATTTAGTGATTTTGTAGATTAGTGATAATTTAGTGATTCAGTAGTAGTAATTTAGTGCTCATTCACAAAGAATTCCTGGTCAGAGCATCAAACTTGTCATTATACGGAATTTTCGAGTACGGGAAAAAAAGAATCTTGCACAGCTTACTTGCAATCGTAATTTACCACACGAGTGCTGATTCGTGTAATAAAATGTTCATTCCAAATTCAGTAAAAATTCTCCAAATCGGTGTGTCATTGAAATTCAGTGAAAATTCGTCCATCTCAACCGAGTCCTTAATTAGGACGTGTAAAAAAACCTAAATTTCCTCCGCTACCCGAAAATGCACTTCATTTCGAGCAGTTCTTCCTCAAAGGACTTGGCTGTCTATCGGAGAATCACAGGTCGGTTTTCCCCATTTTATTAATGACATTTTTCGGAACCCAAAAAATGGCCACACATTTTCCTCGTTTGCTGCTTTATTGTTGTTGCGCAATGAACGATATTCCTTTGAAAGGTCCGGGGAAATGTTGAAAAAAGAACATAAAAAAACGCGAATAAAAGAGGATATTCAATAATGAAGGTAATTCTTTACGATTTGAAATAACGTTCGTCTTCTTACACCATTCGTATTATGACACGATAATACATTACATGTTAACAACAATCAATTGATAACAATAGCCCAGAGTCAGTTTTAGCAACGGTTTAGAAAGCTTAGAAAAAGCTTTCGGTGATTTTTAAAAAAACCCGTACTTGCAATCATTCGCCCGGTTAACTGTGCTGAAAGAACTGACCATTTTCCCGATAGGGTATCGTTATTTCTGCCGTAGACTGCACAAAAAATCCTTTTTCACTGGTGTAAAAACATAGCCGACATGTTGGCGACAGATTTTGCAGAAAAATTGCATCTTCCATTCTTTACAATGACACCTTCAAGGTCAGCAAAATATTTCGACGGTTTTCCATGTACAAGCGCGTGAAAAAAATATCAAAGTTTTGAAATATTACATGGATATCTCAAGGGATGCGAATATTCCGTAATATACCTACATAAAACAATATGCAATTCACGTACCCATGCAATGAAGTAAAAATATCGGTGAGATGGAAGATCGCCAGGATTTATGGCAGAATGACAAATTGCGCGAATTCTTCAAAATTTCAGCTTGCAACTGCAACTATTCCAACTCGACGGGAAACTGTGCCGATTTAACGGGAAAATGCGAGTGTCGTCCGGAGTTCGCTCCACCGAATTGCGACACCTGTAACTACGGTTTTTACGGTTATCCGAAATGTCGAGAGTGCGATTGTTATCTCCCAGGTACAGACGGTTATCACTGCGAAGCGACCCAAGGGTCTTGTCCGTGCAAATCGAATTACGCCGGCTATTACTGTGACATTTGCGCGGAGGGTTATTACAATTTCCCGGAATGTTCGCCGTGCGCCTGTACGGCGGTCGGTTCGCGGGATGACGTTTGCGACGTCATCAGCGGCAATTGTACCTGCAAGAATAATTACGGCGGAAGGTCATGCGACACTTGCGAGCACGGCTACTACAATTACCCAACTTGTACTTACTGCAATTGCGATGCTCGCGGTACGGAAGTCGGCGTGTGTAACAAGCAAACCGGAAGTTGCCTCTGCAAAGAGGGCTACGGCGGAGCGAGATGCGATCAGTGCATAAACGGTTATTACGGCTACCCAAATTGCCGTCCCTGCAACTGCAGCTCGGTCGGGTCGTCCTCGATAAGCTGCGACTCCTCGGGAAAGTGTTCTTGCCTAGACAACTTTGCCGGACGCACCTGCGACCAGTGCAGTCCCGGTTATTTCAAATACCCCGAGTGCGTGGCGTGCAACTGCGATAGCCACGGTTCCATCGGTGTTTCGTGCGACACCGACGGCGAGTGTCAGTGTCACGAAAACTTCGACGGTCCCCGCTGCGATCAGTGCACCGAAGGATTCTACAATTTCCCGCGTTGCGAAGGCTGCAACTGCGATCCGGCTGGGGTCGTCGAGTCCTTCACCGGTTGCGGCTCTTTGCCAGCCGGGGAGCTCTGCCAGTGTAAGGATCGGGTCGAGGGTCGCATCTGCAACGAGTGCAAACCGCTCTACTGGAACCTTTTGCCCTCGAATCCGGATGGTTGCGAAAGCTGCCGTTGTCACGTTCCCGGTGTAGTCGGCAGCATTGGCGAGTGCGATCCGAAGAACGGACAATGCATCTGCAAGCCCGGGGTGACGAGCCGCGATTGCTCCACGTGCGTCGACGGCACGTACAACCTCCGCGAGTTCAACCTGTTCGGCTGCGAGGATTGCGGCTGCGACATCGGCGGCTCGGTCAGTAGAATCTGCGACAAGGACAGCGGACAGTGCGTCTGCCAACCGAGGGTCACCGGGGCCGATTGCAAGCAACCTCTGCAGGCTCATTATTTCCCGACTCTTCATCAGTTCCAATACGAGGTCGAGGACGGCGACACCCCTGCCAATAGCAAAGTCCGCTACGACTACGACGAACGTCTCTTTCCTAATTACAGCTGGAAGGGTTACGCCGTGTTCGACATCCTGCAGGATGAGATCATTCAAAAGATCTTCGTTCAACAGTCGTCGGTTTACCGCATGGTATTGAGATTCGTCAATCGCAACAGCGAACCGGTTGTGGGTAAGATCGTCATCCTACCGGACAACCCGTCGGAGATTGAACAGGAATTCAAGGTCCAATTCAAGCCGAGCATCGAACCGGCCTTTGTAACGGTAGCTGGTCTCCATGGGAATTTGCCGTCGCCCTTTGTGATGAATCCCGGCTGGTGGTCCATCAGCATCGCGACCCAAAAAAGTCTGTTCCTCGATTACTTCGTTCTTTTACCCTCGGAGTACTACGAAGCCACTCTTCTGACGCAGGACGTTAATTTGCCGTGTCAGATCGGGTACAAGGGGCTTTGCCGCCATTTTGGCTACCCCAGTCTCGATGTCTTTGATTCCGTGCGAGGTACCGGCGGTTTTATCGATGAAAATGGCGTTAGAATACCCTTCACCGAGTATTTCACTGATCGGGCTGTCTTGGCGGAAGTCGGCGTCGACGAGATACCGCTGATCAACGCGGCGCAGGACGAGCTGCACTTTGAGCTGAGGATTTCAAAGCCGGGACTGCACGTTCTCGTTGTGACGTACGTGACGTCCAAGAACGAGGATAAGACATCGAGCCTCCTTATCGAAGTCAATACATCCGACAAGGGTAAAGTGACGCTTTATCCTTGCAAGTACACCAGCATCTGCAGACAAGTTATAACCGACCGTTACGGCAAAATTGCCGTGCTGAATTTCCCATCGAATTACGGTAGCATCGTGTTAACCGGCGAACCGAATTCGAACGTCGCCATTGATTCCATCGTCGCTATACCCTACGACCATTGGTCGCTAGATTACATCCAGCCGAAATCCGTTTGCGTAAGGCAAAACGGTAAATGCGTTCAGGGGGTCTTCCCCGGTGCCGCCGACGCGAAAAAGGTCGAATTCGAGACTGACAACGAGATTCTGGAGACGGGCAGTCGCCCCGTTGGAATCTACGACAATGCAACCAGGCTGATAGATTTGAAAAATGACGACGCGGTTGTCGATATCAGGACCAAAGTTCCACACCCTGGTGATTACGTGTTCGTCGTTCTTTACTATCAACCGGATCATCCGGGCTTTGAACTCGATGTCCTGGTGCAAAATGGCAAGTTCTACGAGGCTAAATTGCCGTTGAGCCATTGTCCGAGCAACAGCGGGTGTCGAGGTATCGTGACACAGGCTGATGGCAATGAGAGATTTCAACTGATCGAAAACGTCGTACTGAGCTTCAAGGCCAGCAGCGGTATGAGCGTATGGCTGGATTACATTCTCATTATACCGGCCGATCAGTACAACGAAAAGGTGCTGAAGAAGATACAATTCGATCAGACGAAAGATTTTATAAAACGTTGCGGAAACAATCATTTCCATTTGAACGTGACCGACGAGGGTTTCTGCAGAGATTCGGTATTTTCCCTAACTACGAATTACAACAACGGTGCTCTGCCGTGTCATTGCATACGGGAGGGCACAAAGAGCTTCGAATGCGCCAAATTCGGCGGACAATGCCCCTGCAAGGACAACATAATTGGCCGCAGATGCGACTCGTGCAAGACCGGGTTTTACGGGTACCCCGATTGCAAACCTTGCAACTGCCCGAGCACGGCACTTTGCGAGCCGGAAACCGGCGAGTGCCTCTGCCCGTCGAGGGTCGTTGGTGAGCTTTGCGATCAGTGTGACACCGGTACGTACGGTTTTCATCCCATCGTCGGCTGCGAGGAATGCAATTGTTCGCCTCTCGGTGTACTCGATGGTAATTTACAGTGCGATTTGCTCGCCGGTAATTGCACCTGCAAGAGAAACGTCGTGGGACGCAAGTGCGACAAGTGTCAGGCCGGGTATTCCCAATTTCCATATTGCGAAAAATGCGACTGCGACTCCCGCGGCACAACCGACGATATCTGCGATCAGTACACAGCCGAGTGTTATTGCAAAACTAACGTTCAAGGTTTAGCCTGCGACGTTTGCAAGGAAGGAACGTTCAACATACAATCCGACAATCCCGAGGGTTGCTCCAAATGCTTCTGCTTCGGTAAAACAACGCGTTGCACTTCGGCCAATCTTTACAAGACGAGAACCATGAATATGATCGACTGGGACATTGTCCTCGTTGATGAGAAGACTCCCGGCAACGTGACGGTACTCGAGATGGGGCCTCAGGAACTTAACGACACGACGATCGTCGTTGGTCTAACGGGAATCGAGACTTTCTCCAATATCGTTTATTTCTCAGCATCGGGAAATTATCTCGGGAAAAAGTTGACGTCCTACGGGGGTTGGTTGAATTACACGATCCATTACAGCACGGGACCCTTCGGCGAGGCTGTGTCCGGTCCTGACGTTGTGCTCTACGGCGCCGGCAGTTTTTTGCTTTATTATTCCGACGAGCAGCCACCCTCCTTTACCAATTTTCATGGTTCTCTGAAGCTCGTCGAGAGTAATCTTATGACACCGGCTAATTTACCGGTAACGCGTGAACAATTGCTCACCGTACTGGAGGATCTTCGCGGTATATACATCAGAGCCACTTACTGGAAGCCAAGTATACAAGCATTGCTGTCTGACGTTACTCTCGACGAAGCTGCGGAAACATACACGTACAACAGCCTCCTCGCTAGCAGCGTCGAACAGTGTCAGTGTCCGCCGAATTATCAGGGCTTGTCGTGCGAGGAATGCGCACCTGGTTATTATCGCGTCGATTCTGGACCCTCGGGTGGGTACTGCGTCAAGTGTCAGTGCAACGGCCATGCCGAAACTTGCGACGTCAAAACCGGAGTCTGTCACGTAAGCAAAACAAATTGTTATTATTTTTCAATCGTTCTATTCGTTGAATTCTTTTCTCGGTTTTAGCGTTGCTTTTTCTCTCTGTTCTAAACGAAAACCGGTCGAGTAAAATCGTTTTACGTGTTATTATATACATGCCAAATAGAAGCAAAATGGCGGCCAAATCAGGCTGCGTTTCGTATAAGAAAAAATGTAAATCTTAAGGTTTTTTTTCCATCTCCTCGCTACAGGACTGCCAGAACGGAACGATCGGCGACCATTGCGAGTTCTGCGAGCAAGGTTATTACGGCAACGCGACCGGTGGAACACCCTCGGATTGCTTGATATGCGCTTGTCCATTGCCAGTAGCGTCGAACAATTTTGCAACCAGCTGCGAGGTCAATGACGACGGTGACAAGATAAGCTGTCAGTGCAAGCCCGGTTATTACGGCGCCCGTTGCGAGTCCTGCGCGGCCGGGTATTACGGCAAACCCGAGACCGAGGGTGCGTACTGCCGATCCTGCGAGTGTTCCGGCAACATCGACACCAACGAGATCGGCGCGTGCGATTCCATCACCGGCGAGTGCCTCCGCTGTCTCAACAATACCTACGGCGAAGCTTGCAACTTGTGCGCTCCTGGGTTCTTCGGTGATGCCGTAGGCCGTAAAAATTGTCAAAGTTGCCTGTGCGACTCTTGCGGCATGGACAAGTGTGACAGCTACAACGGCATCTGTCAGTGTAAGAAAAACGTTATTGGCGACAAATGCGACAAGTGCGAAACTCATCATTACGGATTTTCGGCTTGCAACGGTTGCGAGTATTGCGATTGCGATCTAGCTTCCGAGAGCCCGCAGTGCGACGAGACTACCGGGCAATGCAAATGCAAACCAGGTGTAACGGGACGAAGATGCGATCGGTGCATAGCCGGCTTCTGGAACTACGGTCCCGAAGGCTGCATATCATGCGGTTGCAATACCGGATATTCCATCGGAGCGTCGTGCAACACGACAACCGGCCAATGTTCCTGTTTGCCCGGTGTCATTGGCGAAAAGTGCGATCACTGTCCTTATCGTTACGTTCTCAAGGAAGGCGATGGTTGTTACGAGTGTGACTCCTGCATACACGATTTGCTCGACGTTACCGATGACCTTGCCGGCCTGCTAGGACCAGTGGCTCATGAATTCGAGAGCGTCGCCGAGAGCTACTTCACCAACCAACGTTTGAAATTCATCAACGACACCATCAACAAGTTGGAGCCCGAGGTGCGGGCTCTCGACCCGACTCTCATCGATTTTGTGCCCTTGCAAAAGGACATCGCGCGTTTGGAGCAAGATATTTCCAACCAACGTAGGCAAATGGAATACATGGCCGAGGACAGTATAACGTGGAAGAACGGTGCTGAGAAAACACTGAGAGACATGAACGAGTTGGAGTCGGACGTTGTCAGGGAGATCAGACTCGTTGGTAAAATCGTCGAGGAGGTACAGTCGTTGGCTTTTAACATCGAGAGTGGCACGGGTGGGAAAATTGAAATGGCGCTGAAGGAAGCTGAGGCTATATTGAAACAGATACAGGACATGTCATTCACGAAATTCCGCGACGCTGCGAACGATCAATCGGGACAGGCGAATATTCTCGTCTCGGAGATGATCGAGTACAATTTTCCCGTCAGTAATTTGAGCTCCTTGATGGAAAATCTTGCCGGTAAGGTGAACAATTTCACCGGTAAGATCGATGATCTTTACGTCAACGCGGATAAGGCTGATAAATTGGCTGCCATGGCGAATGATCTCATTAACGAGAACAAGAGGGCGATGGAAATCGGTAATTTCGATATAGTGAAGAATTTTACGGGTGAGGCGCGCGAAGACATCTCCGCCGGTTCGGAATTGAACAGCAACGCGACGATACACCACGAGGAATCTTCGCTGAAAATCGATGACCTTCGGCACAACGAGATCGACACCGCTATGGAAAAACTGCGGGGTACGATCGAGCGCAACGACCAGCAACTCTTCGACATGGATGTGATCGTCGAGCGCGCCCAGGATCACGCGAAAAGTCTTTTCGCCCAGTCGCTCGACCTTGACAACGTCCTCACGGACACCCGCAACACCAGCGCCGTTCGTGCGGTTTCCGCGTATCGGGACATCGAAGAGACAATCAGCGAAGCCAAAGAGGACGCCTCGGAGGCCCTTCAAGCTGCCAACAACGCGACGACCATGTCCCAGGGTGTTGGAAAAAGAACGAACGATGCTCATGAAAAATCGACGAATCTCTTCAAAGAGGCGATCGCCGCTCTGTCAAAAACGAATGGCAAGCTCAAGCAAGATCTGCACGATGCTCAGTACGATGCATCCGAGATAGCCAAAATCAACAAAAGGAACGAAGATTCGCTGGCAAACATAGATCAAAAAATGAAGACTCTCCAAGTGCCCGAGTCATCGCCGATCGCTGAATTCACGAGAGAAGCCGCCGGTTTGAAAAACTCTATAGACGACGAATTGAAAAAAATGAATGGCATTGTCGACAAGATACCGGACGATCTGAAAACGACGAAGCAATTGTCGAAGGACACCGCCGATTCCATCAGGGACTTGTCACAGGGTAAGAAGCAGTTGGATTCGGTGAACAAAGTTGTGCCCAACATCGAGGAACTGTTGGGCAAATTGGACGACAAGCTGAGGACCGTGGACAACAGGGGTAGCGATTTGTTGAAAAAGATCGACGCTCTGAAAACAAAGGTCGCCAATGCGCGGGAGTTGGCAAACAGGGTGAAGGCGGGACTGAAATTCTATCGTAATACGACGCTCGAGCTGAAGAACCCCGAGAGCCTTCCGTTATTGGCGACATCGACGAAGTTGTCCTTGTACTTCCGAACGAACAAGACAAACGGTTTTCTTCTCTATCTCGGCAACGAGAACAATTCCAAGCTTCCACGTTCGAAAACTCACGACTACATGGCTCTGATGATCGAGAGCGGATATCCGGTGCTGATAATGGACCTCGGTTCCGGCCCGGAAAAAGTAATCAATCACAAATTCGTATCGGACGACGTATGGCGACAAGTGATCATAGATCGTACGGGAAAAAACGTAAAATTGATAGTGCGGGAAGACATTGGCGAGGGTAAGGACGAGCTGTACGTCAAGGAACAGGTGATACCCGGCACATACGCCATCTTCAATCTCGATAAGGACCAGTCGAAGCTCTTCGTCGGTGGTTATCCGTCCTCCTTCCAGATACAGGAAGCCGTGACAACCTCGTCGTTCGAGGGTGAAATGGAGGACCTCGTTGTTGGTGACATCCCCGTATCGTTCTGGAACTTTGTTAACGCTGAGAACAATCGAGTTTCGGTGAGAGAGCGAGACAAGCTCGTTGACTTTGCACCGACCACCGGTTACCGTTTCGACAGAAACGGCTACGCGATTATGAGCATGAAATCGGCAAAGGTCCAATGGGACACGATGAAATTCCGCATAACGCTGAAGTTCAAGACATTCGCCGAGGACGGTTTGATTTATCTGATGAAACGGAAGAATCAATTTTTGTCGTTGGAGATGCGCAACGGCAGAATCGTTTATCAATTCGACCTTGGCGAGGGTGAGGTCGTGTTGAGGTCGGAAGAGAAGTTTAACAACGGCGAATGGCATACGCTGGAGGCGAGGAGACTGAAAACCGTCGGGGTACTCGAGATAGACGGCCAACTCGTTGCAAAGGCTGGCGGCAGCGGTACAACGGAGTCTCATCGAGTCATCGACGCGTTTTACATCGGCGGACACCCTCCGAACGATCACCCACCAAACGCCGTAATAACGTCAGGCTTCGACGGTTGCATCGATGGAATCGTAATGCTCGACACGCCGATAGACCTCAGTAGGAACGTACATGCCCTCGGTGTTATACCAGGGTGTCCCGTCAAATTTGCCAGCCTCGTCTCCTTTGAGATCGACAAACCCGGCTACGTTAAATGGAACAACATAAGCGCTGAAAATACGTTACAGATAAACTTGAAATTCCGTACAAAGGCTACCAACGGTCTTATATTCTATGCCACGAATCCCGACCAAACGGTAAACAGTTATCTGTCGTTGGTCGATGGACATCTCGTATTCAGAAGCCAGGGCGAGGAATTGCGGACTAGCCTGGCGCGGGTCTTCAACGACAACGAATGGCACGTCGTGACTGCGACCCACGATCATCAAACGCTCAGGCTTGACATAGACGACACGGATAATTACATGACGGACTTTGCGCCATCTCCGTTGAGCATCGCCGATGGTATATTGTACGTCGGCGGATTACCAAATACCTTCGGCGCTGGAGCTAACGTCTCCAAACTGACGATGCCATTCGTTGGTTGCATCGGCGACACGACGTTCAACGGCGCGATTATCAATTACGCCAGTACCAAGGAGAAGCCAAATGCGTTTTTGGGCAAATGTATGGGCGGGGACCAGTCGCCATTGCCAGCTCCCGTCGACGCGGGACTCAACAACTGGCCACCTCCACCGGTTACCGAAGATTACGAATCCATCACTGTGGCATCGACGCAGAGTAACATCGTTGAAGTTGACTTCGATAAGGACGAGGGTAATACCATAGACACCGAAGACATACCGCCCGAAGGAATAAGGCCAACAGCGCGTTCAAAACCGATTCCGGCACCAACGACTCCGAGAATCTTCGAAGAAGAAACAACCACTACCGAATTGCCGGTAACGACACCGCAAAACGTCGATCAGTGTCGGTTGCCTTATACCCCAGCGGTAGATACCGATACGGAGAACGCGTGGAGGTTCGGCACGGTCAGACACAGCAGACTGGAATACCGAACGCTGCGGGGACGTTACAAACACGATTACGATTTTCAAATTGACTTTAAAACATTGGCCGACGATGGTATCATCTTTTATAGCGGTGATCTCACCAAACCGGATTTGATAGCGATTTACCTTCAGGACGGCAGGATCAATTATAAATTCGATTGCGGCAGCGGGCCCGCTGTATTAACGGGTGAAAATAAGATCAACGACAATCAATGGCACACGGTTGTTTTCAAGAGGAAAGATAATTATGGGGAATTGTTGATCGATGATGAGCAATTGATCACGGGCTACTCACTCGGTGATACCAAAACGATAAACGTAAATCCACCGTTTTACGTTGGTGGCATTTTGGCCGAGATCTCCACTAACGTGGTCGCAAATATCGGTCTCAACAAGTCGTTCACTGGTTGCCTCGGCAATTTCATGATGAACGGACAGCTCGTCGGCGAACCCGAGGAGAAAGTCGGTGTTGTACCTTGTTCGAAGAACGTCGAACCCGGACTGTTCTTCTACCACGGCGACGGTGGGAACATGTTCAAAGCCGTTGATCGTTTCAGCGTTGGTCGTAGCGTCGATATACAGATGGACATAAAGCCACGTTCGACATCCGGTCATCTCTTGTCGATACACGGCAGACGGGACTTTTTGCTCCTTGAGATGGTCAATGGAACGATAAAATTCCTCGTTAAAGCTGCTAAAGGACACATCGAAACTTCGTTCGAACCAACCTCCCAGCATTCATTGTGCGATGGAAACTGGCACAATATAAGAGGTGAATATTTTTCATTATTGCGATTTCATTATTATTATTCATCCTTTGGATCTTCTTCTAGTGGTTATTAGAAATCATTAATGCATCTTGATTTTACGCTGCATATATTCTCAAATGTTAATTTTCGTACTTTCGTTGCAGCCATCAAACAAAAGAATGCCGTTTTATTATCGGTCGATCACAATGCCGCAGCACCTGGTATCGGTGCTAAAAATCCAGCTGGTGTCCTTACCAAACATCCTGTTTTCGTTGGAGGACACCCATTGCTCAAGAAGAAATTACGCGGGAGCACCTCACACGCTCAATACGTTGGGTGCATAAAGAATATCGTGATAAACCGGCAACGGATTAATTTGGATCCCGAGAGGGCTTACGGAAAAGTCTCAACCGGAGTCTGCCCGACGATTTAAAAAAAAAGATTATGAAACGTCAAATTAACGACTTTACCTCATTACAGATGTATCCAATGTTGTGAAACATTTTCATTTTTTTAATTGTGCATGAAGGTTTATACGCGAAAATAAATTACCGATTTATAAAAAGGCTTTCTTTCAACCGCGATTTTGCACCTCCAAATTGTCCTTTATCGATCCACTTTTCATTTTGACTTTCGATACTTTAGGTTATAAACTTGGTGATAATTTCGTGTCATTTTAACACTAGGTTTACGGACGTTTTTTATATACCTATCTCTACGGCACTACGGTTGACATAGGTATAACATACATGAATTTCAAAAAGTAAAAGGCTTAGGGAAAAAAGCGGTTTTCGAGATATTTCATTGCAAAGTTTCAATTCCGTCAAATTGACGGGTTATACGAGATTATAATTGAAAATTCTACATACCGAAACTGATCGAAATGTCTTTGCGCCTCGAAGGCCGAAAATTTGTAGAAAAGTTGTGATAAAATGTTGAATTTCGTTTTCGAAAGAATATGTTCGAAATATCTCAAGATTATTTCGGGCACAACATGTATATTCAACATAATTTCGAGTAATCCGATTTTGTAATACAGCCAAAAATATCAACATTCGTGCAAAGTTTCATATTCACAATTTTCTTTTTTTTGCTCAGATAAAATCTTGGCGAAGTTCAAAACCCGTGAATTTTATTCAAGTTGAATTTCTAATTGAAATATTACAATTTACTTTCAAAGTTTACGTACGATTAACTTTTCTTCTCGATGATTCAGGAGCTATGATATTCATGGAATGAAAATCTCACCTCAAGGGAACATTGACATTCGTCGTTTTATTGTAAATTAAAAAAAAAAAAGATCGTTCGAGGATCGTCGCGGATTTCAAAATAGGACATCAATGTTTTGGGTCAATTCAATCGTTATAATTCCCAGTAATCCGATTTTGTAATACAGCCAAAAATATCATCATTCGTGCAAAGTTTCATATTCACAATTTTCTTTTTTTTGCTCAGATAGAATCTTGGCGAAGTTCAAAACCCGTGAATTTTATTCAAGTTGAATTTCTAATTGAAATATTATAATTTACTTTCAAAGTTTACGTACGATTAACTTTTCTTCTCGATGATTCAGGAGCTATGATATTCGTGGAATGAAAACCTCACCTCAAGAGAACATTGACATTCGTCGTTTTATTGTACATTAAAAAAAAGAAGAAAGATCGTTCCGTTACATTCAAGCTTTTCGCCACTGTGTAACCGTAAGTATCTCCTCGTTGCTTGGAACGAACGAAAGTCTGCCAAAGTGAAATGAATTCATCGGCACGAGAGGAGAAAGAAACAAATAATAATCGTACGAGCGAGTAAAGTATGAAAAAAAATATTGCTCCAACGACGAAAAAACAAGTCGGAAGAAAAAAGTTCACGACAGTAACGACTAAAGTTTTAAACAAACGAGAAAGAAAAATGAAAACTACCGGTGAGGAAAAACAATTAAAGAGTACTCGAGGGATTTACAGAGTTTTTGTCTTTCAAATACATCTATATAAGTTCCGAAGCGCAAAATCAAACCAAGTTTTATTTCGGGCATAAATGTATGTCTGCACAAAGATTGTATTCGCGTTCCCAATAATTCGAGTAAATTAGCCTGTTATTAATTATTTTAAATCGGTATTATGGAAACCGTTTTTTTTTTATCATAATGCGGGGGGTATCACAGTCTCTTAGCTAACAATAAATCATACGAGTTTCACGGTCGAAACGAATTTGGAATTAACGCGGTTTCCATTATTTTTCTCGCACACTCTTACTTTTATTCCTATTAAAAAAATATTTGTTCATGTGTATGTAAGTGCTTACAAAGTTTCCCGGGAGCGTTCATTCATCGCACCGTTCGAATTTCCACGACAGCAAAAATTTCGAAATTTGAGCGACGACATGTCAACGCGTTCGTTTCGCTTCATTAATTATTATTATTATTATGATTCTTAAAGCATAACACATCACATTTATGCCTCCAGCAATGCTTGTTCCGCGGTGAACGACGATCGCTCGAATACTCGCAAATTCTTTACGCGCGTTTTAAGGGACTCTCGCCGCTTCGACGGCGTTTTTTGTTTTTGCTTTCGTCAAACCGCACATTTTCGTTGGATTATTTGTTACTCCATTGACGAATAAAACGAGAGAAAAACGATGAAAAAGAAGGTTCGTTTTTTCGTTAATCAACAGCGATCTTTATCGTTCATTGCACGTCTCGCTACACCACGACCTTTTTGCGCGTATTGTATTTTGAATATTGCATTTACGATGACGATTCACAGCTGTAATCGCTTAAAATAATGACTCTTACACAGCAGCTGTGACGACGAACGCTTATAAAAAAAATAACGCTGCGAATGATCGGTTATCGTTAGTGCTGTCTTTTTTTTTTTGCGTTTTACTTTTTTTCGTTTCTTGTTTGCCTTTTATCAATTTCTTTCTCGTTATTCAATGCCGTGAGCGAATATCATAACTAAACCGGGCTCGACCATCATGTCCTCGGGCATGTGCGAATTGTCGCAGTATAACACTAGTACAGCCTGTTTTCCAGGCACGCGTTTGCAAATATAATTCTCATACTGCCGTCGCAAATTTTGTCGCTTTTCCAACGAGCTCAGTCCCGGTGGCCATTTCCGCTCATGGCAGTTTTCCATTAATTCGTCGATCACATGTAACGGACAATTGTGCTCGGATAGCGTTCTCTTGATCATCGTCTGTGGATGAAATGAAAATTTTCGATTATAAGATGGAAAATTTCCATGTGGAAATACGAATATCGGGCATTTTCGAGAATCGTCATTTTGCTTTTCTCTCGTACCGAACGCAAAACTTTTGTGCAATGAAGGCTGAGACTAACGATAGATGCAGAGAAACGCGGCTTTTTCGAAACGTGAATTGTCACCTATTTTTCGGAGTATCACGTTTTTTCAATTTAGCGGACGGAAAGACTCGGAGTTTTTGCGAAAATGGCGATTAATATTTTTGTAACGATTCCATCAACCAGCAGGCATTCCCGAAGGGGATAAACAGTCGGGGGAGGATACGATTTCAGTACGGAAATTGGTTTTTCCATGGAAAAAAACGTAAACGCATGACTTCCAACTAATTTTGGAAAATTTTTGAGGGATTACAAATTTGTAATCCGTCAAACCTTTTTGGAGGTGAGTCTCAATACACATTCACCAAATTTCATTTTAATGTCAGTGTTGAATTTTTTCAAAGAATTTCATATTCAGCTCTAAATTCGTTTTTTTTTTCATCATCAGAAATCTGACTCAATGAAAAAGTAGAGAGAGATTCAAAAGAGAGAAATGTAGGATAGTACCTGCTTTTCTCTCGTACCGAACGCAAAACTTTTGTGCAATGAAGGCTGAGACTAACGATAGGTGCAGAGAAATGCGGCTTTCTCGAAACGTGACACGAATTGTCACCTATTTTTCGGAGTATCACGTTTTTTCAATTTAGCGGACGGAAAGACTCGGAGTTTTTGCGAAAATGGCGATTAATATTTTTGTAACGATTCCATCAACCAGCAGGCATTCCCGAAGGGGATAAACAGTCGGGGGAGGATACGATTTCAGTACGGAAATTGGTTTTTCCATGGAAAAAAACGTAAACGCATGACTTCCAACTAATTTTGGAAAATTTTTGAGGGATTACAAATTTGTAATCCGTCAAACCTTTTTGGAGGTGAGTCTCAATACACATTCACCAAATTTCATTTTAATGTCAGTGTTGAATTTTTTCAAAGAATTTCATATTCAGCTCTAAATTCGTTTTTTTTTTCATCGTCAGAAATCTGACTCAATGAAAAAATAGAGAGAGATTCAAACGAGAGAAATGTAGGATGGTACCTGCAAGAGTTCATCCGGTGTGGAGATCATTCCGCCCCATCTCGTGACTCTCGCTCTGGGCAACGTCGCCGACCATCTCACAACCTCGTCTCTCTCCATTTGATCAGCGATGGCTCTCATAGCGGGATTTGAGATACCCATGGCTCTCATAAATTCTTTCAGCAAATTAATTTCCCTTCTCTGCTCGTTGATCTGAAATTGCTGTTCACCGAGATCCCGCCTCATGTCGCTGAGCTTTTGATGCTGAGACTGTATGAGGTTCCTCAATTCTCTGATGCAATTGTGATCTTTTAGTTCGTCCTTGGGTATAATAAGACTGCAGCCTTGTTCGCACGGCATCGGCCTTTTTGGGTTGTACTCGCATTCTTCCAGGTGTGACGCCAAACTGTCCAATTTAACGACGCTTTGACAGCCGTACATGACATTGTCGCAATTGATGCAAAGACGGGCTAGAAGGTTCCTCAATATTCTCGGCACTGGTCTGAGCTGAGCCGATGTGATTGGTGTGCGATCCAGCGGACACGTCGGTTGCCGATTGATCCATTCGTTGATGCAAACCCGACAGAAAGCATGTTCGCAGGCAGGAGCCTGTAACACATCGCTCACCTACCAGTCCTCAAAAACTGCATCCAATTCTAACATCACGGGATTAATATGGCGACTTTATCTCGATAAAAAACATTTCCTCTGGCTTGGGATTGTTCATGGACAATTTCAAAATTAATGCTTCTGTTCTTCAACAATTCCTTTATGAACTAATTATTGCTTCTCTACCTCTATCGTAACAAAATTTGCCTCGCGTATCCGCAAAATGCGTAGTGTTTGTAAGAGTTTTTAACCGTTTTTTCTATGTTTAAGATTTCCCAGCGCGATTTCAAACCGGGGCAATAAATCGACACTTTGAACGAAATATAGAGGAGGATTATTGAGCGGCGTTTAAAATCCCGATTCGAAAAGTTTGTTTTTCAGTGGAGTCAACCTTGCAAAACCCTGAATGGTCGAAACGCAAGAATAGCAAAACTTTGTATCGGTTATTTTTCAATGTTAACGGCGCAAGCTGAACATCCTGCCAAGTTGGACACTTGAATTGCAAATGCTGAGTCTTCAGAGGTCACTTTGGGTCTTGCAAAAGTTACACAGGCGCTGGAATACAAGGGTCCCTTTTTCGCAGTACGCACAATGATTTTGAAGTTTGCATCGTCGGAACTCAACCAAATGTACGAGAAACGTTTTTTTCATTGTCGATATTCTGCGGTTCGCCAAGTGTTTTTGGTCAACTTTTCGAAATTATGACACGCGAGAAAAGAAGACTGCGAATATGTAATTACAAAATTTATGAAAGTGAAAGCTGCCATTTTTTAATACAAACGAGGTAAACCGAGGGAACCAATAGTATGATAAATAATAGTTGAAGAAAATATTTTATTATCTCACACTGCAAAATGTGGCGTTGCGAGAAATCAATATGGGTTCATGGGAGCAGTAAATTTCAACAAAATTTTGAATCTTGTGGAAAAAAAAGGATAAATACGCTAAGCAAAGACATTTTAGTCAAATTCCATGTTGGTAAGTGCAATTAGAATCAACCTTTGTTGTAAATGTTGCGTCATTAAAGAACATATCAAGTTCTTTAAAAGTTTCACAGGCTTCGAGCGCAGGTGTTATTCTTGATCGTACGAGTCGCATGCGTACAAAATAAAAAATGACAAATGTTTGCAAATTTTCGATATAAAAAATTACACACAAGAGATTAAGCGTTTTTTTTCATTAAAACCTCTGCAACGAATAATAACAAAAGAAAATACTTTGTCTCCTGCGCCTCGTGATCTTGCGAGGTATTAAGCATTCAAAGTGCGCGAGCAACATTTTTCAAGAGACAGACGTGTGACGATGAGCAATTTTATTATCAGAAATATTGGAAAATTTGCAATTTTGTTCGTCGACCCATGATGGGAGACTCGGAGGCTCAACGCTCGCTATTATTTACAGAAAAAATCTTTGAGCCGCAATCCGTAATTGCACAAATATTTAGCGTGTTGTAAGAATTGGTGGTAAGAAATAGTAAAAAAAAAAGGGAGAGCCAATGCGAATGAAAAATGGAATATTATTCTTGATCGTACGCGTCACACACGTACAAAATTAAAAGTGGCAAATTTTTTATATAAAAATTACACGCAAGAGAACAAGCGTTTTTTTTTTAATCAAAAGCTCTGCAACGAATAATGACGAAAGAAAATACTGTGTCTCCTACGCCTCGTGATCTTGCGAGGTATTAAGCATTCAAAGTGCGTAAGCAATTTTTTTATCAGAAATATTGGAAAATTTGGAATTTTGTCCGTCGACTCATAATGGGAGACTCGGAGGGTCAACGCTCGTTATTATTTACTGAAAAAATCTTTGAGCCACGATCCGTAATTGCACAAATATTTAGCCTGTTGTAAGAATTGGTGGTAACAAATAGTAAAAAAAAAGGGGAGAGCAAATGCGAATGAAAAATAGAATATTACCTGTACCGGATCCTCTAAAACTCCGGAGCATATAGGGCAGATGAGTTCCTCGTCAACTTCACCCTGGAACCGATTAACGTCGAAGCCCATAGCGCTCACCTCGTTTTAGTGTGCGTGTATCGGCGAGTTTTGCCGAGCAAAAAAATAAAATAAAAACGAAAACGTTCAGCGAGCGTAGATCGCGTCGAATTGCGACGAGAGGCGAAATTGCTGGGAGGATATTCCTCGTTGTTCATTCGAGACATCCAAGGAAAATTCAAGCCACTTTCGCGTCTTCGAGCTCGAGAAATTTCGTTGGTTTATTTTTTTTCACAGAAAAATCAGGTCTCTTAATGCGCTGTCTTACTTGTGCGATAAAACAAAAAATCTAGATATCGGCCAATTGATTCTCGACGAAGCTCGTTTTGTTTAGCCAAGAGAAAAAAAAGATTCGTTGACAGTCGGGACGATTTCTCACGGATTTCTCTCGTCGGCGAAGGACACCTATATCGACAAAGAGTTTTTTGTCTTTTTTTTTTTTGTCAAAACGCGAATGAAACGACACGCAGGAAGTTCGCGGCTTTAACCTCTCATTTCAAACGTACTTCGCGCAAAAGCTCGCAACCTTTTTTCCGACGGTATACGAATTCATCGCGTCTCTCGTACGAGCAATCCATTATTATTTCTCCAACGACGATATAGAAAAACTTTGTATATCTATATATCCAGGATACACAACGAGCGAGGGAGAATCGAGAATACTACACGGGAACACGAAAAATAAAAAGGTGAAAATAAAAGGTTGAAAAGATGATAAGCGCGCGCGGTTTGTCCGCGAGAGGACGCGATCAGCACACACGAGAGACGACACGGAATATACACGAGAAATAAACGAGGATGAATGTGTCCCGGCTGAACAGGAGCGGGTCTCCGCGGATTGATTTTTTTTTAATTCATTTTTCCAGGTGATCCTTTTCGTGTTTCGTTCATCGTCCTCTTTTTCTCGATGCGATGTACGAAAAACCCGATAACAAAAAACACTTGGCGGCTCGACCGTTTGAACCCGTATGTTTTCCTATTCAATTCATATGTTATTGCGTTCTTCAATTACGAGTGTCATTATTTGTCAATGTGATACTACGAATTGTGACAAAATTTGCGTCTGTAGTGAAAATTATAGGTAGTTTAAAGGTAAATTTCGTTCCTAAAATTGTAAATTGAGATGAGAATCTGAATTGATTGATAGAGCGTATGTGGGTCGCCGATCATCCCCTGAATTGTTGTTAATTTTTAAAGGCGAGCCAATGAAAAGTGCCTGATGAGCGGCCGTACGTCGGTGAGGGAAAGCGGCGTGTGGGATCGTATTCACGCGCGCCTTCGCTCACCGACAAACTCCGGCTCATCGGGCGCCTCTGATTGGCCCTCGTATAAAAATCGAAAATAATTCAGCCGGTGCTACATACACGTCAGAATTTCACCCCCAATTTACTATATTACAAGGACTAAGTACATTCTCTCTCTGAAACCATATTTTCCAGCGATTTAAATTAAAACCACCTTCAGCACTCCATTCTATGTTTATTCCGATTGTTATATATTCGTTGCATTTATTCTATCAATTTGTAGAAGAGTCTAGTAACAAAACACGCATTATTCAGTACAAATTTCGAATTTTATTAAACAATACGAATCTGTATGCCGACTTACGCAATTATTTTTGTCCGATACATAATTGTTTCTGGTCCCACCTGTAATATATACCTGCAGGTGTAATACTGCGTGTAAATTCAACTTTGCATTTTTTTCGGCAGGATACGACGCGTTATCCAAGATCAATATTTCTCATAATTGCAACAGAGTTCTGCGAGAGATTCTCCTTTTGTGGATTGAGAAGTAAGATTTTTCATCAAACCAAATAGAGCTATAAGCATAAACGATAACTTTACTGCACTATACTATCCTAAACTGACCATAAAAACCTATTATATTATATAGTATATTATATAATAGTATTATGAAATTACATTATCACATTATTATTTCTCTAATTAAGTGGTCAAAATTGTAGACATTTCCAAAAACTCTCTGATATATTCATTCATAATTGAGAGCTGTCAGAAAATCATCTTTTGAAACAATGCACAATAATCGCGCAAAAAATGTTCAATTTCCCATCGCTCTACTTGAGGAACTCATAACTCGTGCAATATGTGTGACAAAATATATTTCTAAAGCTGAGGGGTCCATCGTATCAAAACTTGGCGAGTTTTCATGCATTATCGTCTTGAACCAGCTCTCAATATTTTATACAATTTCCGAGCAAGTACTTTCGGTGAGACGACGACCTTTTTTTTAGCCATCTGAAAACAACACTGAGTACGAAACGCTTGTTGCGTGAGTACAATTTGCACATGGCGGAATTTCGTGAACAAGTGAACTATGTATGTAGGTATTTTTTACAATTTCTGAGCAAGTACTTTCGGTGAGACAACGACCATTTTTTTAGCCATCTGAAAACAACAAATAGTACGAAACGCTTGTTGCGTGAGTACAGTTTGCACATGGCGGAATTTCGTGAACAAGTGAACTATGTATGTAGGTATTTTTTACAATTTCTGAGCAAGTACTTTCGGTGAGACAACGACCATTTTTTTAGCCATCTGAAAACAACAAATAGTACGAAACGCTTGTTGCGCGAGTACAATTTGCACATGGCGGAATTTCGTGAACAAGTGAACTATGTATGTAGGTATTTTTTACAATTTCTGAGCAAGTACTTTCGGTGAGACGACGACCTTTTTTTTAGCCATCTGAAAACAACACTGAGTACGAAACGCTTATTGCGCGAGTACAGTTTGCACATGGCGGAATTTCGTGAACAAGTGAACTATGTATGCAGGTATGTGCGCGTGTTTTCATACTGTATTAATCTTGAATTTTTTCTGTACGTTGCAGCGATTTTATCTCTCTATCTACGCAACGTTTTGCTTCTCCAGGAAAATGGGGCTACGGTTATATATCACGTATTTATAATGCTGTGCTACTTCGTGCCCGTTGCAGGTGCGATATTGGCCGATAGTTATCTCGGTCGTTTCAGGTAAGACGTGACCACTGGAAATTTAAAAAACCCAAACGTTGAACCTTGGTACGCGCATCAAGGGACTATTTTGACTTCAACATTTTTGCGCCAACTTTAAGCTCAAATGGTTAAAAAAAAGATTTTTTCGGAAATCGAACTTTAGGCGGGTTCAAAGTTTGATCAAATTGACCCCGTGTGGAGGTTACATGAATAATCAATCATTTGCACTGAATTCTGAATTTCAGAACGATATTGTATTTTTCGGTGATATACGCGGTTGGGAATTTCCTTATGTGCTTTGCAGCAACTCCTCCCATTGCTCTATGGCCTGTGTGAGTTCGAATATACATATTTATTCTTTTTTTAATGTTGTCTCGGGACTAAAATCGAAAAAAAAAAAGAATGAACCGTTCAAGAATTTGCCAGTGTCAAAAAATCGTGGCCATTCTTTCGTCGGATGGGAAAATTTTTAGTTGAAATATATGGAACTCTTGTTCGTCAGCAATTACGAAGTAATTTGGGTAAATAACGAAACAACGAGAAAACAAAAGAAATTCATGCGTTTATTGGCCAAATTGGTCCAACATGTTTTATATAAAAAAAAAAACGGTGTCTAAATATTAATCTATAATCTTTTTTTATTTTTAACAATATCTTCGTAACTTTTCGATATTTTTATCATATAAAATTTCATACCAAGGATTCCTTGGTGACTTCTGTGGCAACTTCCATGCGGAATATATTATAATTGGCGTGAGATAAAAAATTAAACGTCAAACTCAAACTACAAAGTTTGAATTTTATTAAATTTTTTTGAAAAACGTCACATCAAAAATTCTTTCGAGTCCAGCTTCGTGTACCAGAATATTATCGGAATATTGCAATTTCCCGAAAATTACTAACAAATTTTTCAAAATTTACAAAAAATGAGAAAACGATGGAAAATTTCGGACAAAAAATCTCTGTGGATTTATATACTTTACTGTATGGCATACTGTACGCTTAATGGTCCACGTAGTGTGTAGCAGGAAACTGTACTGGCAGACTTTTTTCCGGCATGGTGGATCATTATCAGCACTGGTTTATTCTTTGTGTCACTTAACGTAACAAAATGTATACTAAAACCTTGCCAGAGAACGTATCCATGAGTTAAAAAAAGAATTGCGTGATTCAGATAAATTGTTGTCGAGTTGTAAGCTCGCGAATGCAAACACAGCAGACAGAGAGACGTTGCGTTACATATGCGCTCATATATTAGTCAAATAACGATGCCTGAACTGTAGAGTCCTGAAAAAATATCCCAAAAAAAAAACCCTCGGAAAATAATGTTTAAGAGAAAATTATCCGTTAAAACAAATTCTTGAAAAAGCATATACTCGAAATAAATCATTTTATCGTATCCCTCCAATTGTCTCGTGTCCCTGCACTTCTAACTCTTCCTTCAGTTATTAATATTGTCATGCCTTTTTGTTTGTTTTTTCCTCTGTTCGATTTTGTCGTCTGTCTTTTGTGTGAGCTTAATCGAATTTGTTTTTTTTTGTGTTCTTTGTGTCACTTAACGTAACAAAATGTATACTAAAACCTTGCCAGAGATTGTATCCACGAGTTAAAAAAAGAATTGCGTGATTCAGATAAATTGTTGTCGAGTTGTAAGCTCGCGAATGCAAACACAGCAGACAGAGAGACGTTGCGTTACATATGCGCTCATATATTAGTCAAATAACGATGTCTGAACTGTAGAGTCCTGAAGAAATATCCCAAAAAAAAAACCCTCGGAAAATAATGTTTAAGAGAAAATAATCCGTTAAAACAAATTCTTGAAAAAGCATATACTCGAAATAAATCATTTTATCGTATCCCTCCAATTGTCTCGTGTCCCTGCACTTCTAACTCTTCCTCCAGTTATTAATATTGTCATGCCTTTTTGTTTGTTTTTTCCTCTGTTCGATTTTGTCGTCTGTCTTTTGTGTGAGCTTAATCGAATTTGTTTTTTTTTGTGTTCTTTGTGTCACTTAACGTAACAAAATGTATACTAAAACCTTGCCAGAGAACGTATCCATGAGTTAAAAAAAGAATTGCGTGATTCAGATAAATTGTTGTCGAGTTGTAAGCTCGCGAATGCAAACACAGCAGACAGAGAGACGTTGCGTTACATATGCGCTCATATATTAGTCAAATAACGATGTCTGAACTGTAGAGTCCTGAAAAAATATCCCAAAAAAAAACCCTCGGAAAATAATGTTTAAGAGAAAATAATCCGTTAAAACAAATTCTTGAAAAAGCATATACTCGAAATAAATCATTTTATCGTATCCCTCCAATTGTCTCGTGTCCCTGCACTTCTAACTCTTCCTTCAGTTATTAATATTGTCATGCCTTTTTGTTTGTTTTTTCCTCTGTTCGATTTTGTCGTCTGTCTTTTGTGTGAGCTTAATCGAATTTGTTTTTTTTTGTGTTCTTTGTGTCACTTAACGTAACAAAATGTATACTAAAACCTTGCCAGAGAACGTATCCATGAGTTAAAAAAAGAATTGCGTGATTCAGATAAATTGTTGTCGAGTTGTAAGCTCGCGAATGCAAACACAGCAGACAGAGAGACGTTGCGTTACATATGCGCTCATATATTAGTCAAATAACGATGTCTGAACTGTAGAGTCCTGAAGAAATATCCCAAAAAAAAACCCTCGGAAAATAATGTTTAAGAGAAAATAATTCGTTAAAACAAATTCTTGAAAAAGCATATACTCGAAATAAATCATTTTATCGTATCCCTCCAATTGTCTCGTGTCCCTGCACTTCTAACTCTTCCTCCAGTTATTAATATTGTCATGCCTTTTTGTTTGTTTTTTCCTCTGTTCGATTTTGTCGTCTGTCTTTTGTGTGAGCTTAATCGAATTTGTTTTTTTTTTTCGGATTTCTCGTTGTCTCGAAAATTGATTGATAACGTTTTGTAGTTCTATCGTCAGCTCGTTGTATCGTGGTTGAGGTATTTCCGGAAATGTTAATTTGACGAAAGATATTATTTTGTATTTATTATTTTCGCTGGATTTCTAATTTGACGGTTCATTTTGTGAAGAATGTTTTCTTCCAGGGACGCTTTTTCGCCTTTATTTTTTTCGGGGATCTGTGGTCCTGCAGCCATTAATGAACTTTATAATGAACAATTATTGTCCAAACAGCGGATTGACGTACGTAGGATTATTTTTGATAGCGTGGGGTACAGGTGGTATAAAACCCTGCGTCGCAGCCTTTGGCGGCGATCAATTCCATTTACCACAGCAGCAGCAACGTTTGCAAGAATTTTTTTCCATTTTTTACTTCACTATTAATTTCGGTGGTTTCATGGGCATGATAATAACGCCAATATTGCGCAAAGCCTTCACCTGCTTCGGCGACGATACTTGTTACGCTTTGGGATTCGGATTTCCGGCAGCACTTATGGTTACAGCTCTACGTAAGTGTGACCAGACTCGTTTCACGTCAGCTTCTTTTTTATGTACACATTAGGGTGGTTCGATGAAATTTTTTTCACTCAGAATGTTGGATTTACCCACCAAAACATCCTCTAAAAGCGTTTTGCTGTACCTTTGACCTGGAACTGGCGCATTGAAGACCAGTTTTTTAGAGAATTTGACACCCCACGCGATACGATCGTTGAAAAAAAAAACGGAGCCGTGATAAACGGTTAAACGCGATTTTGACTAAAAATCGGACTTTGGGCCGTTGTAATCAGCGAACGGTTGAACTTACAGATTCGACTCTAGCGAGGTCTTTTTATGAAGAATTTATGCCCTGTACGATAGAATCGTTGAAAAAAAAAAAACAATAAAATGATATACAAAAAACCACTAAAATATCCTACATGACATTTTTCCCGTGTCAATCAAATAAGCAAATTCGCTTTTTTCAAGGTCAAATGCTGCAAGCTTCTGAGGTGAGAAATTCAAAAAAAGAATTTCGACTTTTTTTGAACCACCCTAATGCACATGTCTCGATATATCAAGGGTTTGTTCGAATGGATTAATTGCAATTATTGCCATGTTGAAACGCGATAAAGTACGCGATATTGCATTCTAATATTTTGCAAAACATTGCTTGTAATGAACTCAAAAAAATGTACGCATGCACCAGATCGTGAAATTCAATTTACTTTCCAGTCCAGTTGTATGCGTTTTCGGAATAATTATGAACAATTTTCAATTCGAATTGCAGTTCTCTTTTCGCTTGGGAAACCCCTGTATCGTCTCAAACAACCCAAGGAAAACATAACGTTGAATTTTATAAGCTGTATAGCCGTGAGTTTGACGAGAAAAAAAATGTATACAACATTTGTGATTTGTTCAAAATTTCTAATGACTCAAAACGCGAAATATACAGTACGCGATGAGACGAAAATTCAGTTTCCGGAACTCGCCGGAAATCGGATATAAACATTGGCTGGACTATGCATCTGATCGGTTTTCTGCTAAATTAATTGGTGAAATAAAAGTCGTACTGGCCGTTTTTTTTCTCTACATCCCGTTGCCCCTCTTTTGGAGTCTCTTCGATCAACAGGTGAGCTTTATCCAATGTATTTTTTTTTAAAAGAATCGATGCTAAGAAGTTTACAAAAAAAGCTCATACCATTGTGTCTCGAATTGTCTGGTCCTTGATGAAATATATATTTAAAAAAGGGCTCCAGATGGACGTTTCAGGCCTCGAGAATGAATGGTGAATTTCTGGGAACCCAGATGCTACCGGATCAAATGCAGGTTGTTTTATAACACGTCAAGGATTTTAACTTTCTTTTAAAACATAAAACTGTAGCTCTAAGCACGAAAAAAATTCATTTCGAAATTGAGGGAATTCACAGAGTCTTCACTCGACCATATGCTGATGTTTCAAATTGACGTTCAGTGATAAAATTTTTTTTTGCATAAGCGTCATCGAGGGGTTGTTTTCCCTAAAGAGTTCTCAGCTGTCATTGAGTGACAAGTTTTCCAGTATCGACATTTTTATTCTCGTGAAAGTAATCTTGAACATACAAGAATTGGATTCTGAAGAACGTATTTTCAGTTTCGAATACTTGAGGAAAAGTGTGGGGGAAGGAAATCGCAAAATACAAAACGCAATGGAATTATATACTTTGCAGTCTACGAAAAAATATGAATAACAGTTGTGAATTTTTCAAACAATATTCGCAGTAATCCCATCGACTTTCTCATCATAGGTTATTAATCCAGCGATCGTACTGATCCTCATACCACTCTTTGACAAGAGTATATATCCCTGGTTTTCAGGAACACTTTACTCGCCACTACAGCGAATGATAATCGGTGGAATTTTCGCTGGACTTGCTTTCATCGCCAGTGGACTTCTCGAACTAAAGTTGGAAGTACGTTAAACGAATTAAAAAGTTGCTCGAAAACAGTATTATATGGAATTAAAAAATGAATATGTCGTGACATGAAAATACTTAAAAAACTCATCGCTAAGATGGCGAGCATGTTTTAAGAACGCCTTGGAGGGATATATCTAATTATTGAACGATACATATACCAGCTTTTTATTAAGTATACCTGTTTATTAGGGTGGTCGTTAAAAATTAAATTCTTTCAGACACCCAAAAAAATCCTTCCTTTTGACGAAAAACTACGGGAAAAATTTTGCTTTTTGATTTTTAACAAAAATAACACGTGCCGGCGGCCAATTTAAGTTCATTTTTCGATAAAATTATAGTTTTTTGGAATATTTGTTACATTATTTAAATTTTGATAGAAAATCATGTCATCAATTACATATATAATATATATGTAATTCAAGATATTTTAATAGAAGTGTTCATATTTCAAGAAAAATAAAGTTTTTAGTGCTAAAATAAATGATTTAATAAAGTTAATAAGTTTACCAATGAGATTATCTCGATGGATATGAACTTCATCTAAAAACAAAAGAAACTCTTTTGTAGAGAATTTGATTTCCTATAAGCATATTTTCATGATTTTTTATCAAAATTAAAATAATGTAACAAATATTCCAAAAAACTATAATTTTATCGAAAAATGAACTTAAATTGGCCGCCGGCACGTGTTATTTTTGTTAAAAATCAGAAAGCAAAATTTTTCCCGTAGTTTTTCGTCAAAAGGAAGGATTTTTTTGGGCGTCTGAAAGAATTTAATTTTTAACGACCACCCTACTGTTTATGCAATAGGAAATTGAATTGAAATTGCACGACCAGCCAAAATGACTGGTCTGGTTAATCCAGTGGCAAATATCTCACTTCCTTTTTCATCGAAAAGGCATTTCAAGCCTTCTTAAGACGGAAATTACAGAATTAAAAATCAGACAATCAACAATGACAAAGTTCTTTTGCTGTGACGATGAAAATCCTCAATTTTGATGGGAATTTTGAATTTGTTTTTTTTTTTAGGAAACGTATCCGGTTCTTCCGAACCGAGGACTATCCACCATTAATTTAATAAACACGCTGGGCTGCGATATTGGCATTTTGGCGTCCTTTGATTCCGATCTAACTTTAAACGCCGGCGAAAAACATGTTTTCAACGTATCCGCGCACGATAATAGAACAACTTACGATCTTTATCTGGTATCACCGTCTCTATGCTGGGACGTGGAGCTCGACGAATCGACCTTGATCACAAAGTTACGACCCATTGAATATCAAGTTGAGACGATCATTGTCGGCCTTGTCGGCAAATACCTTCGTCTATTTGTCACAGAGCCGGATGATTACGCGAAAAGCTTGAGCGGTCGTCCAAAACTTCGGTACATGTCCTTTTATCATCGATAATACTGATTTTCGTTATCCGTTATAACGATAATAAGGGTACTAATCGAATTGAAACATCTTTTCAACACGGGGCTTGTTATATTTTTTGGTTGATTTTTTTTGCACACGAGGATTAAAAAAATAGCGCGAAAAACACGTGAAATGAAGACAACAAAACGAATTTATGGACTTTTGTTGTTCTCGACACACTTCTCTCGCTTATTCTTAACAATAAGGATGTCCGTAGCTTAGACAAAACCGAAATATATAGGATACCAAGCACGGTGATTTTTAGTGATAACAATATTGAAAAATTGTGAAGAAATATTTAAAAACAAAATTCTGAAAGTAAACTGTGAACTCGTCTTCTTTTCGTAGTACATTAATTCGTTCATTTTTTGCAAATTATTCATGATTTCTCGTACATGAAGGTTTCTCATCCCTTGTGGGAAACTTGCGATCCATTTAAGGCCATGGGGAATACCCCTTCCGCCATCGAAATTTAGAAAAATCCTCAGGCAAAATCTATAAATCGGATCGATTTGAAAGTTTTTGTGAGTATTTAGTGACACAGCATGGAGGGACTGACGATTTTGCAATTTCGAAATTTCGCAAACAAATTTTTTTGTGGAGTGAAAAAATTTTCAAAATTTCAAAATTCTAAAATCGTCAATCCCTCCGGGCTACATCACTAAATACTCACAATAAATTTCAAACCGATCCGATTTATAGATTTTGCCGGAGAATTTTTCTAAGCTTCGATTTACGGATGTAACACATCGCCTTAACGAATGGTTTAGTTTGTAAAGTTTTGAACAAAATTGGAAAAAAGGAATTTCAAAATACCGATAAAATTATAAAAAAATCTCAAGTGCATTCGAAAAAAATGAGCAAATTAATTTAGTACGAAAAGATTCACTGTTTATTTTCAGTGATTTTTTTTAACGATTTGTTAATGACTTATCGATATTGTTATTATTGAATACTACTGTGCTCGGCATGTTACATACGAGTGATTTTTTTCGGATTTTTATAGTATTGCCAAGTACACGAAATTCGCATTCTACTTTGGTTTTGTTGAAACTATGGGTGTCGTACATCCTTGAACAAGTTTGAAGCCGGAAATGTATTATTACCGTTTTACCTCGCAGAGTGATATTCCTCCGAGAGTCACGAGGTTTCACCAACGTTACGGTCACTTTGGAAAGTCAAAGTGGCCTGGAGGATCAGTACTTTGTACCGGATAAGGACCCCATGTCTCAATCAACGTACATGGAACTCGAGCCAGGATTGTAAAAACCCTTTCAGTCTGTTTATTCACTTTAATTGTCAAAGCTCGTCAGTCTAATTTTAATTAAATATACACATGTATAAAGTTCTACCAAAGAAAGTTGCTTTTCTTCCAAACGGATTCAAAGGTCCGGCTGCGTCAAGAAAAATGCCAATCAAAATTTTAGCTCCTCACCTCACCGCACTCTTCTATTTGCCATAAGAATAGCGTAGGAAAAGCTCGACACGTAATTGTGTAAGGAATAAACCTCTCTGCAAGAGATCCTTTTTTATCTCGTAATAGCGTGAAATTAATCGTTATGGAGTTAAAATTGGTCAAAGTTCAGTTCGTATGAAAATTCACCTGTTTTTTTTTAAATTACAGCCAAACAATCACTCTTGTCAGAAAACTTTATAAAACCTCTTTGCGAGGCCTCAATTTTAATATCGAGCAAGCCCGGATTCCGAATAATCACCTCTATCTTCACGTAGACGAAACTCTTTAACTTGATTGGAAGAAAAATAAAAAAACAAACTCTCCGATTTTTAAAAGACGACGTTTTGTACTTTCACGATTTACAGTATTTTTTGAAATCTCGTTGCAGATTTCAATACGTAATACGAAATGGTTATGAGCCGGAAGTGAATCATAAAGCTATGGTGTCCCTTGAATTAGGAGCAGTATATGTATTGATTTTGCGAGAACACTGCGGCAAAATAATGGTATTTTTTAATTTCCAATATTCTGTCGTAATCGATTATGTATTAATCCCGAACTATATTGAGTAGGGACAACTTATTTCAATCGCCGATTTTTTAATCCAAACCCACTATTTCAATAATCGTAATTATTACTGTGCCTTGACAGAAATAGCCTAAAGGTATAAATTTCATTCTGCATTTTTTCATTTCAAAGTTTATAGACATCCTTAATAGTAAGTTTACCCCAGAAGTAAAGAATCGTTCGATAAATGGAATACATTGTGCATATTTAATATATGTTTTATACAATATCTCATTTTTTTTTGCATCTTTCATATTCCGTACTGTAAATGGAATTTTTCTGAGAAACTGTGCGACTTAAAAAATAGACGAACACAGACGTTAACTCAAAAGTTAAACTTTGAATGTAAGAGTTTGAAAAATGATCGTCCCCCCACGTTATCTCGAGTATCGATCGTAAGCCTCTGAAATGAGTCACGAACATTGAGGATAAAGTGTAGATTGAACGAAAATGATCAGTTAAACATTTTTGTAGGAATTTTGGAAAAAAAAACATTTAAAAAGAATGCGGTCCTCTCACCTTATCTCGGAAAGTATCAGTGATAAAGATCTGAAATGCATCACGAGCATTGAGAATAAAATGTAGATTGAAGAAAAATTATCAGGATTGCATCAATTTGGCTATTTTTTAAATATCTTTACGTTGTTTCGTTAGATTTAGAAAAATGCTTTTGTCGAAGGACAGGAAAATCTGAAATCAAACAACATTGAGAATCAATAAGGTGCAGATGGAACGAGGATGATCAGGATGGCATTTTCTTTACACTTTTTTTAAAAAAAGCTTAGAAATTGCTGTTCTGCTGGCCCCCTTCATTAATTCCAAAAGTATCGCTCAAAAAATTCTGAAAAAAATCACGGTCATGGAAAATGCAGTTTAATATACCGAAAATACAATTACGTAATTTTTCCAAACGTTTTCTCTTACTTGTGCGAAAATTCCAAATGGCACGGAGCACTAATTGCGCAAAAGTGCGAGTTACATTTTTTATTTCAACATTAATAATCGAAATTCGTCATAATTTTCGAAATTACCGCGTTGAATTTCCACCAGTTTCACAGGCTCTACACGATGACTCCGCCAAACAAGATCCACATGCTTTGGTTGATTCCTCAGTATCTGCTGATTTCGATAGCCGAAGTTATGTTCGCTATATCCGGCCTTGAGTTCTCATTCACTCAGGTAATCCTGAAAATCACAAAAAACACTAAATTACAATGCCCTCTGATGTGCATTTTTGTAAACATTTCAATTGATGGAAATATTGTGAAAATCAAGGCGCCAAACAGCATGAAAACCGTGACGATAGCGGCTTGGTACGTCAGCGTGGCTCTGGGGAATTTAATGATCATCATTATAACGCAGGCTCGATTCTTCAAAAGCCAAGTAACGTACATTACATTTTGATTTATGTTGCTCCGAGGAAAAATTCCGTCATCACTTTCCGATGTTTTATGAGAAATTTACGTTGAAAAAGAACATGAGAGTTTTAATCTTTATGGTGCCGGAAAGCCGGTATGACTCGGGCAAATTTTATTAGTTTTCGTTCATAATACACGAGGGTTTTCAGAGTCGCTGATGATGAAGCAGTTATTAAATTTTCATTTTGAAAATTATATTATCGTGGTAATCTGCTTTTGCGATCGCCATCTTGAAATCGTTTCTTTGAATTGAATGAAAATCCAAAAAGTGATTCCGAATCAGCGACCTATGCAAAACCTACTTGGACACATTTTCCCAAATTCTTTTTAGTGATTTCCAAGCCGATTGAAAAATTATTTTCTCGAAATTCAAAAACCTCTCGTGGCATTCTTTTGCTTCTAGATTGAGCTAGAAGTTATGGCGTCTAATTCGTGATATAATACTTTTTTTTACGAATTGCCTCACGTTAATGACGTACACGAAACGTCGGTACTCTGAAGTTCAATCAGTTTAATTAAGTCCATTTTCCGCGGAAGAGAATCTTACCGTACATTGCCTAGCTAAGAATAAAAGAACACGAGATCAGACGAGTATGAATTCAAACTCCTCGAGCTGAAATGCCGAGAAGCTATTTCAGGCATTTTACGATTTCTAAAATCGTGTTTTTCTGTTTCATATCCTCTCTGTTAAAATTGAGAATTTCAGACCGGTAGCGTAGCAAAAAATCGGATTATTCGACATTTCGAATGGCACGAATATTCCGAGGTTTGCGACAAACATGAGCTATGCCGGCAGAGATGAAACTAAAAGTTTTCGCATCGGCCTGGAATTCGCGTAATTCGGCTGGCTAAGCAGACATTGAAATTCGCCATTTCAATGCAAAAAGGTTTTCACAAGTTTGTGAAATTCCGGAAATTCTCCAAAGTTTCACGCAAATTAGCGCTCGGCTCTTCGCGATTTGAATCAATATACGAAATTCCAAAAGGCGCGAGCGAACAATTTACTTGAATTACATTTTTTAAAATAAATAAAAGTACAGGGATTTTCGTGATTTCCTCGTTTTTCACAGGCTCACGAATTCTTCTTATTTGCCGCCTTGATTCTGATGAACATGCTGATATTCGCGTTGATGGTAGCTCGCTATAGTTTTGTCGTGCTTGAGGCAGACTCGAGCAACGAAGTTAATGAAGATAAGCAAGAAAAAGAGAGGCAACCGTTGCTTTCGTAGCGTCGAAGAACGCTCGACATTACAATTTCCGTTAAAGTATGATGCTTTGAAGGAAGATAGACGCAAGTTGCGCGAATAAAACAGCTCGCGACTGATAATACAAAAAATTATTAACTCTCCATTTTCTCACACAAATTAAACGAAGAAAATTTGCAACGAATATCGTGCCCGAGACATTTTTCATAAATATCCTCGAATATTCAGTGTTAAGGTAGTTCTATCGTTAGATTCAAATCGAGAAATTGTTTTGCAGTTTTTCTCACATACAAAATGGTTCGCGGGCTTCAGTTAAATAAGAAAAGTTGTTGCAAATCGACTAAAGAACAGCATACTCCAAATTCACGGGCATCCCAGGTGATATGTGCTTGCTCTATAATTACAAAAATTGCGAAAAAAATTTTCTTAAGATTTTTTTGGAAAACTCAAGAAATCTTCTTTGATGTTGCATAAAAATGTATGCAAAGTTTTAGAAGGCTTCACCACGTAGAAGCCAAGATATTCATTGATGAAAATGCAACTTTTAACACGCGCTCTTACGAGAGACTACCGAAAATTGTGATTTTTACCAATAAATATCTCAACTTCCACGTGGTAAAACCTTCCAAAATTTATTACACACGCATATATGACATCAAAGAATACGTATTCAAATTTTCAACAAAATCTTAAGAAAACGATAAAACGATAGAACTACCTTAACGTTAATGAAAATTTCCAAAGCCGATAAGAATTCATGAAAGACATGGATTTAGAAGGAAAATCGGATCAGCCGTGAAAAAAAGTCCGCGCAAAGTCGCGCGAAACGTCACGTGCTTTGAACGTCAATTTGGAAAAAAGCGATAGGAACTGAGACACAATCTACCACTCGCGCACTTACGAATTTTCCATCGCCTGAATCGCGCGAAGCAGAGGCATCGATTTTTTTTATAATATCGAATTTTTTATACACAATGATGCGTGGATGCGCGATGACGATTACGAGATAACTGCGATTTCGAGCGATCGTAAACCGACTGCGATAAAATATGTGCGGGGAACAATCGTTCGGCTATCGATAACCGCTACAATTTAGTGAGGGAAGAAAAAAACATTTTTCGATAAGATTGGATGTTACTGGTAGACATTATTTTTTTTTCATTTGCATTAAACGTTCGACCGTCGTGGTGAGCTGACTTTCTCGCCTCCGAGTACGTTCGTTTTTCGAAGGAAAATCAAAATCGCAGTTTTTTTCGAGTGAATTTCTCTTTTTTTTCGTCTCAATAAAATTGATGAGACAATAAAATGGTGCTTGATAAAAAATCATCCGTGAGCGATAACCGAGGTAAATATTGGAAATCTCTTCTTCTTATCAATCTTGCATGATGGATTATGCGACTTTTGTAGCTCGACGTGACGCGATGTTCCCCGACTATTTGTGTTTCTTGTCATTCGCATAAGTCGGTCGCATTATTATGCGTTGTTTCGTCGTTTTTAATTGTTATTCGCTGATTTTCAAACACCTTTCGACGATTACGAATACATCGATAATTCTGGTACACAAAGGTTCCTCGATCCACAGAAAAAATGGGGGCCCTTTATCCAGCTCGACGCGACTCGATGTTTCCTGATTTTTTGGAATGTGAAATATTTCTCGCTATTGGTAAATCCAGTCACAGTTTTTATAGCAACATCATTTTTGGGACATGAAGTTGTGTCGAATTAAGGATGATCCGGAAGTGGAATTCCAAAGAAAAACTGAAATACAATGCGAATTTCGAGCACTCAGCGATCGTGCTGAAAATTTCAGACATTTTTTTTGAAATCTCAGTGTGACTTTCAAAAATTCCACGTCGTGCAGACATTTTTTTTTAGTACTCTGTAGTTATTGAGGAACCTCTGGAATTGTACTTTCTCCTTAATTTTAAATGCTGGTGTCCGGTGTCGCATTGCACGTAAGAGCCTATCCAACCACTCGTCAATCAAGTGGCAGCGATTGTACGATCTGAAAGAAATTTGAAAAATCGAATTTTCGAAACAATCACAACATTCTGGAAAAAATCTTGTGTATTTTGGAATAAATTTTTGAGTCCATCTTACATTAGCTTTTTTTCCGTATCACAGGAAATCGTTTTTTTTTTCATTCGAATTCTAATTATTTATAAATTTCTAAAAATAATTAAATACATCGAAATTGCGCCTACGAATTTTTTCATGATTCGAATTTCCAGAAAATGATCAGGCACACGTTGGAAGTAGATAAAAAAGCAACAAAAATTGATTATTCGTTTAGAGGAATCCAAAATTTAATGAAAACAGGATTGTTGAGATACTGAATATTCCGTACGAATTATTACTTTTGAAAAATTGACGAGGAGGCTGTAAATGACACAAAAGACATTTCGCTAGGTTATTTATTTTCAAAAATTCATTTAAAAAACTTTTCGTCCGTAATTTTCGTAACGCTTCGATTGCAAATGTCTCCTCGATGACACTCGTCGGAAAGATGAAAAGGAATGTTGCACGAGTGAATGTGCAATTTTTATTTGAATATTGGCGAGAGAAAAAATCGTTATTGCACATAAGTACACTGAAAAATTGAATATTACACGTGAAACGAAGACAAACATATTTCTATCAATTTTATAGAAGCCGAGAGTGACAACGGGACTGAGGCCTGCGAAGAGGTAAGCAATTTTGCAATTAATAACCAAGCACGTTATATAGGAAATATATTTCAAGGACATCAACATTTTTCGCGATAGTTTGTACAATTTTTTCTGCGTAATTCTCATCAAGGCTGAGCATTTTTGCAGTGAATTTTTTTTTTGTTATTGAAACAAAATAATCCACTTTTATTTCACAAAAAAATCTATATGCAATGAAAGATGGAAAAGCAAAAATGTACAGCTTCGCGACGATTGTTTTGACTTTCGTGACGGACTGGATCAAAGAAAACTCGTAATTTTGAATGAATGATGATACGTTCGTTAAACGAACTTCAATTGCTCGTTTAACACGCCCGTATGTGTGCCGCAGTGAAAATCCTATCCATGTCAAGTAAAAAGAACCGCGCAAGTTGGAAACTTGCATTTCAATTGCTCATTGTTTTGCTACATACGTTTAGTTCTTTCGATCGGTAATTCTTTCAATTTTTGCTTTGTTATACGATCAATTTTGCAAGTCCGAGTGTTTAACTGATTTTAAAATTTGAAAAAATTCAATACTGCATCGGTGTATGCACATTACACTCATTCATTATCTTTCTGCATTCTCATCTCCAACGATTTGAATTGGGATTTCTATAAAAATTTGTATCAAAGTCCGAGTGTTTAACTGATTATAAAATTTAAAAAAATTCAATATTGCATCGGTGTATGCACATTACACTCATTCATTATCTTTCTGCATTCTCATCTCCAACGGTTCGAATTGGGATTTCTATAAAAATTTGTATCAAAGTCCGAGTGTTTAACTGATTTTAAAATTTGAAAAAATTTAATTCTGCATCGGTGTATGCACATTGCACTCATTCATTATCTTTCTGAATTCTCATCTCCAACGGTTCGAATTGGGATTTCTATAAAAATTTGTATCAAAGTCCGAGTGTTTAACTGATTTTAAAATTTGAAAAAATTTAATTCTGCGTCGGTGTATGCACATTACACTTATCCATTATCTTTCTGCATTCTCATCTCCAACGGTTCGAATTGGCATTTCTATAAAAATTTGTATCAAAGTCCGAGTGTTTAACTGATTTTAAAATTTGAAAAAATTTAATTCTGCATCGGTGTATGCACATTGCACTCATTCATTATCTTTCTGAATTCTCATCTCCAACGGTTCGAATTGGGATTTCTATAAAAATTTGTATCAAAGTCCGAGTGTTTAACTGATTTTAAAATTTGAAAAAATTTAATTCTGCGTCGGTGTATGCACATTACACTTATCCATTATCTTTCTGCATTCTCATCTCCAACGGTTCGAATTGGGATTTCTATAAAAATTTGTATCAAAGTCCGAGTGTTTAACTGATTTTAAAATTTGAAAAAATTTAATTCTGCATCGGTGTATGCACATTGCACTCATTCATTATCTTTCTGAATTCTCATCTCCAACGGTTCGAATTGGGATTTCTATAAAAATTTGTATCAAAGTCCGAGTGTTTAACTGATTTTAAAATTTGAAAAAATTTAATTCTGCGTCGGTGTATGCACATTACACTTATCCATTATCTTTCTGCATTCTCATCTCCAACGGTTCGAATTGGCATTTCTATAAAAATTTGTATCAAAGTCCGAGTGTTTAACTGATTTTAAAATTTGAAAAAATTTAATTCTGCATCGGTGTATGCACATTGCACTCATTCATTATCTTTCTGAATTCTCATCTCCAACGGTTCGAATTGGGATTTCTATAAAAATTTGTATCAAAGTCCGAGTGTTTAACTGATTTTAAAATTTGAAAAAATTTAATTCTGCGTCGGTGTATGCACATTACACTTATCCATTATCTTTCTGCATTCTCATCTCCAACGGTTCGAATTGGCATTTCTATAAAAATTTGTATCAAAGTCCGAGTGTTTAACTGATTTTAAAATTTGAAAAAATTTAATTCTGCGTCGGTGTATGCACATTACACTTATCCATTATCTTTCTGCATTCTCATCTCCAACGGTTCGAATTGGCATTTCTATAAAAATTTGTATCAAAGTCCGAGTGTTGAACTGATTTTAAAATTTGAAAAAATGCAATATTGCATCGATGTGTCGGTTCATTATCTTCGTGACGAAATACCTGTTGGCGTAATACGGTTAAAATTGAACTTATCTCATGAAAAAAACGCAGTTGCGACGTTCGAAGCGGACGAATACAAACTCTTGACAGTATGTATTATTGACGTATGCACTGGTGGGACTCCTGATAAGACAGGAATGACAGATAAAGAAAAGTGTCGCTGCAAAATTTTAAAATAATTTTTCAGTCTGTAACCGCCATATTAAGAAAAGTAAAAACCAAAGTCTGCTCGACAGAGTCTGCATATTAAACGCGTATATATTTTGTTTGTTATTTTCACTCGGACAATATTTACACGAAAATATCAGCAACAATAAAACGAATGCGACGGTACAATTTTTATCACGTATATTCGATTAAGGAGAATTATCCTTGATTCGAAAGATACGATTGTCTGCGATATGAGGACACAAGTCGATAAACAGGAAATGGACCCGTTTCATTTCATCAATTCAACATTCTTCCTTCATCACTTCCGGTTTTGATTATAAATTATCATGATTTTCGTCCAACATCTCGGCCGAATCACACGATCAACATTGCTGATGTAATTCGTTAACAATTGGCATTATATTATTTTATCGAGCTGTTTTTCAATTTGGAGTAATCACAGACTTGACGTTTCCATCCCTGAAGTGCAACGGGCGTACGGTAATTTTTTTTTATCGCCAGTATCGTGCAATACTGTAGCAAACATTTTCAGAACTCACGACGTTCATAAAGATGAGAAAAAACATTATGGTAATGAAGAAAAATTAAGAAGACAACTGGAAATTTGCCTATTTCCGTTAAGTTCCAAAATAATTCATAATTTCGATAAAAACTCTCCGCGGTGCAGATGTGATTTCAACAAAATTAGTTCGACTGTGATACACTTTTATTGCCTTGAGTGATTCATTTTCACAGTTTTTTCGGTTACAATTTTGATAAAATTTGCGTGTTCTTGATTTATCTTCATTTTTAACGCAAAGGAAATAACCGGTTGAAACTAGACGCAAATATAATTAAAACAATAAAAGACTTATCGAAATGTAATCCTACGTAGCTTGAAAAGGGATAAAATGACTTAAAGAAAACTTGAACTCTCCGATAAAGTTTATGTGACCTTGTAACGCTCGGAATTAAATAGCCCACGTACAACCACACGTATGATCGTTGATCGTTACGTAACAACGCATTTACAACCGAATTAACGATTCATCGGAACACGCTGATGTAATTTGGCTTCGAACAATTTGGAACGTGCGAAAAATGGCGGATTCTTGAGGGAATTTTTTCAACGTGATTAACGACGAAATAAACAATAGCAACGCGGCTGAATATAATGATCGCACAAAGCATCGTCGGAACAAAGACTTTCATAAGACTGTGATATTCTCTGGCATGTTAAAAAAAAGTCTATACACATTTTAATGTATAAATAAAAAAAAAAACGATGCATCAAAATGTATCGTTAAATCTTGTTTTTTTCGGCGTCTGACATGAGGACTTTTTCCTTCACGGTAAATCATTTTACGCGCATTATTTCACAGTAATAATGCCAGGAATTAGAGAAATAAAGAAAGACCAACATTACATCCGTAAAATTATTGCAAAGGAAAAAATGAACGAAGAAATTCTGATGTGAGGCTTCATAATACTTTGTGACATACTTGCATATTGTGAAGAATTAAATATTGATTAAAAAAACAACATTCAGTTTGCGGATGAGATATTTTTAGATAAACAAATCGAACTACGACATTCCCACACTGTAAAATACTCCGAAAATTTCTTCGCAAATTCCGAAGGTAGGCAAGATTGTTTTTCCGGTATTTTTTTTTTTACCAACATACATAGTTACATATTTAGTTTGATCAAGGATAGACTTGCTTCGATATTAACAGGGTATTTCAAAAAAGCTTTCCCTCCGAAACGAACGAATCGCTTCGTGCAAAATTGAGAAAAAGCAATGGCCCGATATTGCTTTTTTTTCTCTGCCTATTTTTTTTTGTAAAAGTTATTCGTTTTCGTTAAAAATTTCACACGTTCGAAATTCATTTCTCGATCTCTCTTACATCTCGAACATATAATTGGTGTAAATTATTCAAACGTCATAGATGCTGGCGCTTTTAAAATATTCTGCCACGAAACCGACAGGCGCGGACTGACATGGCAATTTTGTTCAAGTTACTCCGATCGCCGGAGGCTCGAATGATGGTTTCTCCCTCGCCGAAGGAGTCCGGTATTACCTATAGTATATGAAGTATCGTATCGCGAGCTCAATAAGTAGACAGTACAATACTGACAGCGGCAGTGAGCATACCCAACGAGCTCCGATAAAGAATCGGGAGAAACAAAGTAGAAAAAAGTGTCACGCGCTCGTAAATACGTTCGCAGCCTCACTTTCTCGTATCTCTGCCACGCTCTCGGTCCATTTGTCACAGATTTATTTTTAACGTTAGGACGACTCGGTTACGAGGCATTGTACACTTTGAACACAAATTGTCCATGCATATATCCATCGTAACTTCTCACAGTGCGTTCTTCCATTTGCCACATTGTTCTACGTTGACAAACACGAAAAATTGGCGCTTGAAAAAAAAATTCAATTCCATCGTCATAGAGATCCAGTGATTAGTGCCGAAACATACAAAAAATCTAATCTCGGTATCAGTCAAAGCTCGCGCACCCGTGACAATCTTTGAATTAAAGAGACAGACAAGGATAGTGAGAGCATAGAATCAACGATGTTTCAAAAGTGACTGTTGAAGTGAATTGAAAGACCGAAATAATGTCTGTCAGTGTGATTGTATTTAAGTAGGATTCGATTAACGTGATTGAATATTTTTCCGATAATCGTCGATTTTTCATCAAATTCGGTGTATCGAATAATCTACACCATGACCGTCATTGATACCCCCGTGAAACAGGTAAATTATCAAAATCTGTCGTAGATATATGTATAGTTATTATCCGCGGCCGAATTGAAAAATTCAAACAATTTTCTTTTTAATTACTTGGTGTCGAGACGCTGCCGCGTTTATATATATAACTATATATATATGTATATATAAATAAAGTTAAGTATAAATAAATATAAAGTGTATATATATACACATATATATATATATATATATACTGTTCTAACATATGCAGGGATATTAGAATCGGGAATAACTGTGTCGCGTGTGGCAACGTTATTACTAATTCTACGCGTGTTTATATACAATCGAACAGTAGTTGAAAGAGAATATAATCGCGTCTTGCAATCGTACGAGTGATAGTATGGAGAATTATGATTATTATCGTTTCCATTCACTATCATACTCACGCATCTGCGACGCAAGTGCATCGGACTTGAGCAGAGGATTAGGTCAATGACACAATAAAAATAACTTCGGGTGATGTATGTTTTTGTTTTTGTTTTTTTTTTTTTTCATTCGACAACAATCATTTATCTCACCGCAAAAAAAATTGCGTAAATTTGAATAACGTTCCAACGACGTGCTTTTCGCTGAAACTTTTATAAATTTTGTCGCCGGACGTTGGGCCAATCGTCCTCGATATCGGATTTTAAGACGACGAAAAGAAATATTGAGAAATTTAAGATGATCAGATTTTGAAAACTGTAAACACTCGCATTACTGTTTGTTCTTCACGCTTTCCTTTTCGTTACTCTGTGAATTTTTGCAACAAAGTTCACGGTCACTGTAAGCACTTATTGTGAAAAGAAGCACGTTGCGATAAGCACGTACGACGGTAAACTCGAGTGCCACGAAGGTGCGTTTCTCTTTTGAAAAATATTTTAACAGCGTCAAGTTCAACGAGGAAAGAGTTGCGAGCGTATTTGAGGCGACATTTGTATGCTCGGCAAGAGTCCTCACTCGTCGCCTCGTTTTCCACCGCTGTCCTCGTGAGTTATTGTGCTCTTACTCAGACTCGTGAAATCGCGAAATTACGGGACGATTTGACCTCGAGAACGCCTAACATTATAGCGAAAAATAAAAATAACGAAAGATCTTGAAATAATACGGATGACTCATCGAGTTCTCAATTACCGCATTACGCAGAACTGGACCATGAACATTATCCACATGATCGGAATAATCGATCTTTTTTCGCTAGTTATACAAGACCGGAAAACTTTCGCCACATTTCGCACAGCCGTTCTCCGCAGTGCGTAATTATTTCAAACATTTTTTAGCGTCCCGAAGTACGGTGACACTTACGCCATCACCTCGGTATGCTTTTCTCTGTCACGGATGTTTTTCTCAGGAATTATCCGATTTGAACAACTAGATTTTTCAATAATTGCAGTCAGCAGTCGTGGCCTGAATTACGAAGTTCGACGATCTTGTAACAATTTTGAAAAAATGATTTGAGGAATTACAGCCTCCTCGCTGTAACCCGAAAAGTATGGACCACAAACAACTTGAAATAGACCGTGATCGTTGTTTAGGTTTTTTATAGGCATTCAAAAGAATCGTTTAGGACATTTTTCTTCTTTTTTGAATTTCAAGTCCATGAGTTATGAAGTTTTGAAGTTTGGGGAAAAAAAGAGCGAAAATAGTGCAGTTATAGCACCCGCCCTCCTACTACCGTTGACGGTTTATCAAAATACACGACTTCCATGGAGGGATACACGTCGAGGGAGGTCCGATCGAACGTCCCACGATATGGTCGTCATGAATATCACATGGATGGATATATTGCAGAATTTTTCTTCAAGCGCCAATATCCAGACCATCGTGATCGATTTCACGCGATTTTCAAAGTCATTGGAGCCATTAATGCAACCATGAACCATGAACATCTTTCGACACTTTTCACTTAATTAATTGAAGGTAATTTGAAGCTACTTTGTCCCTTTTTCCGCAAACTCCGAAAGCCCAAAGCTTATCAAATTGATGGGAAATATCAGCCTCCCCCGACGAAATATCGTTAGTTGTGACCAATTAAAGCAATTTATGGAGAAAAAAAAATTCTTCCGCCGTGCGGACTTAGTAGTCTCTCGTCTGATCGAACGTGCATTTGCGCGGCATATCACGAATGTTTTTTTAGAAATTTTATAAAATTTGGAAAACAGATTTAGGTCGTTATTACATGATTGCTCGCAAAGTTTCAACAGGATTTACCGTTTAGATTAAGAAATATCTTTTATCGAATATATTGTACTTTTTACTTAGCCTTTTGTGCGGAAGGATATAAAATTGAATATTTTTGCGATAATTTTGCAACTATTCTTAAAATTGTTCCCTACCAGCTCGGAATTGTCAATGAAAATTTCACGAAGTTTCTGAAAAAATCTCTGTAATTTTGTCCACTTTTAGTTTTAGATATTTAATAATCACATAAAATCGCATATACGTGTATACATAATATAGAATACATATAAATATCCTGCCGGTTATACAAGTTTTCGCAGATTGGCTGGTAAAATAACGTTTTGGTGTGGCTGTCGCGGAACAACTGCCATAAGGCGGTATCATGGCATGTATAGTCTGAACAAAACTAAAGTCTAGGATGAGAATTTCCTGTACTTGGCGATACTATAAAAATTTGAAAAAAAATTAATCGTATGTAATCTACCGAGCACAGTAATTTTTAATAATAACAATATTAAACAGTTATTAACAAATTTAAAAAAAAAACATTCCGAAAGTGAACTGTGAACTTTTTTTCTCTTGATACTAAATTCATTCGTTATTTTTTTTAATGCGCTTGAATTTTTCCGAAATTTAGTCGGTGTTTTGAAATGTTTTTCTAAATAAAAAAAATATATTAAAAAATTGGAAATAATCTATCATTTCTCGTATATAAAGGTTTTTCATTACTTGTGAGACATTTTCGATCCATTTCCCGAGCCGTTTAGTTTATACGGTCTTAAACAAAATTAAAAGAAAGAATTACAAAACACCGACTAAATTTTGAAAAAATTCAAGTGCAGTCAAAAAAATGAACGTATTAACTTAGTATGAAACGAAAGAAAGTTCACAGTTCACTTTCAGATTTTTTTTTTTATTTCTTAATAACTTTTTAATATTACTTGGGATTAGAGACGCGCGCTCACGCGCGCGATCGGCTGCATTTTCGCGCTGCAGCGCTGCATTTTGAATTAAGTATAGACCCCTACAGAACACATTATAATTCGGCATAAGTAGCAAATGGTGAAAAGCAGGAAATTTTTAGATTCACAAATGAAGTACAAACAATAATGATTAATAAATCATTAATAATCTTCATAGATTTTCATGGAGTTGTCGATCGTTCCTCTCATCCGCCGATCGAACGCTGGACCGGAAGTTGTGCTAAAAAATCTGAAACTAAATTTCCGAAAACCGGAAATGAAGCAAATTGCTCAGAGTCGCTTCCTCTGCGCGTGGTTAAATTTTCATCGAGTTGTCGATCGTTCCTCTCGTTCGCCTATCTCACGCTGGACCGGAAGCTGCGCCACGAAAATTCTGAAACTAATTTTCCGAAAACCGGAATAGATGCAAATTGCTCAGAGTCGCTTCCTCTGCGCGTGGTTAAATTTTCATCGAGTTGTCGACCGTTCCTCTCGTTCGCCTATCTCACGCTGGACCGGAAGCTGCGCCACGAAAATTCTGAAACTAATTTTCCGAAAACCGGAATAGATGCAAATTGCTCAGAGTCGCTTCCTCTGCGCGTGGTTAAATTTTCATCGAGTTGTCGATCGTTCCTCTCGTTCGCCTATCCCACGCTGGACCGGAAGCTGCGCCACGAAAATTCTGAAACTAATTTTCCGAAAACCGGAATAGATGCAAATTGCTCAGAGTCGCTTCCTCTGCGCGTGGTTAAATTTTCATCGAGTTGTCGACCGTTCCTCTCGTTCGCCTATCTCACGCTGGACCGGAAGCTGCGCCACGAAAATTCTGAAACTAATTTTCCGAAAACCGGAATAGATGCAAATTGCTCAGAGTCGCTTCCTCTGCGCGTGGTTAAATTTTCATCGAGTTGTCGATCGTTCCTCTCGTTCGCCTATCTCACGCTGGACCGGAAGCTGCGCCACGAAAATTCTGAAACTAATTTTCCGAAAACCGGAATAGATGCAAATTGCTCAGAGTCGCTTCCTCTGCGCGTGGTTAAATTTTCATCGAGTTGTCGATCGTTCCTCTCGTTCGCCGATCGAACGCTGGACCGGAAGTTGTGCTGAAAAAACTGAAACTAAATTTCTGAAAACCGGAAATGAAGCAAATTGCTCAAAGTCGCTTCCTCTGCGCGTGGTTTAATTTTCATGGAGTTGTCGATCGTTCCTCTCGTTCGCCTATCTCACGCTGGACCGGAAGCTGCGCTAACAAAATTCTGAAACTAAATTTCCGAAAACCGGAATAGAAGCAAATTGCTCAGAGTCGCTTCCTCTGCACGTGGTTTAATTTTCATGGAGTTGTCGATCGTTCCTCTCGTTCGCCGATCTCACGCTGGACCGGAAGCTGCGCTAACAAAATTCTGAAACTAAATTTTCGAAAACCGGAATAGAAGCAAATTGCTCAGAGTCGTTTCCTCTGCGCCTTGTTTAATTTTCATGGAGTTGTCGATCGTTCCTCTCATCCGCCGATCGAACGCTGGACCAGAATCTGTGCAAAAATCTGAAACAAAATTTCCGAAAACCGGAAATGAAGCAACTTGCTTATAGTCGCTTCCTCTGCGCGTGGTTAAATTTTGATGGAGTTGTCGATCGTTCTTTTCATCTGCCACTACTTCGAAGGAAAGCGCTTCTCGCGAGATCGTCCGATCGAAGAGTCATTTCTTGTAAATTTTATATAACATTAATGTGCAAGAGAGAAAAATTTTCGCTTGAAAAAATGGAAAAAATGTGCAAGAAATGCTAGTTTAGTTAATTCACTTTCATTCTCCCGGACTATCTCTCATTTTCTCTCAGTACAATATAAATTCAACTGTGAAATATAGCACTCCTACTTACTCGATATTCATGATTTCTTTTTCACGGAATGAATTATCGTAGAACTATAACCTTTGCTAACCGCGATTAATGTCACAAGTGGACAACTGTCAAAAAGAGCATGAAAAACAGCGCGAAGACAGTCTCGCATGAATTTCGCGGTTACGTTCATCACCGACCAATCAGGAAACGAATAAAACGACAACAAAGCATGCGATATTTCGATATTTCGATACTTTCGATCTATATCTCCTCATCAACTTTTTATTAGAAGGACTTTTTATTAGAAGGATTATTAGAAGGATTATTATTCAAAATTACTGTGCTTGGTATATTACATACGGGTGAAATTGTTCAGACTTTTGTGGCATTGCCAAGTACACGAAATTCTCATCCTACTTAGGTTTTTTTCAGACTACACGTACCATACATTCTTAATTCTTCAAAACGAAATTTTTACGAAAAGAATCTGCTAACCTAATGGCAAAAAAACAAAATAACGGTTTGTCGTAGACGCGTGTATTAATGTTGAAAAATCGTATCCATGGATGTAGTGAGAAGTTTTCATAAATCGACCTTTCTTAATACGCAAGCAAAATTTCATTAACATCCGTTGAGCGATTCAGGTATAATATCGGTATGCATGATTAGATTGAGATATTTTACTATACTTTTGGACTCTGCCAGTAGGAAAAGACAAACGTTAATCGAGACTCGTTATACAGATGACGCACGGGAAACTTACCTGTGACGTTTTATAATTCGAGGTCAATTCTTTGGAGTTTCTCATCTCCGATCGAGGGCGAGAGATCGTTTCTAATCCGTCATCACTCAGGTGTTTCTCCTCGCTCATACCAGAGTGTAACGTCAATCTCTCTCTCTCTCTCTTAATTCTCCTCCCTCTCGCTCCTTTTGGTTACAACACGTCACTTATCGTACGGTCACCAACGGCCATTGACTTGAACCATAAATACGCTTTTAGCGAGATAGAAACTTGTAATAATAATCTGTATATTGTCACTTTACTCTCCACTATGTGCTACTTCTGAGCGTTTTTAACGAAAGACTGCAGACAGCAGATTACTTCGAGGCAGCGTTTTTTTTCGAAACCGTTCATAGAATACGCAAATATATTTTAGAATTGTTTTTAAGGCGATGTGTTATACCCACCATCTCGAAAACGAAAAAGACTCTCACTTATGGTACGGTCACCAACGGCCATTGACTTGAAACACAATTACGCTTTTAGCGAGATAGAAAGTTGTAAAAATAATCTGCATATTGTCACTTTACTCTCTACTACTTCGAGGCAGCGTTGTTTTTTCGAAACCGTTCATAGAACACGCTGGTATATTTTAGAATTGTTTTTAAGGCGATGTGTTATATCCACCATCTCGAAAACGAAAAAGACCCTCACTTATGGTACGGTCACCAACGGCCATTGACTTGAAACACAATTACGCTTTTAGCGAGATAGAAAGTTGTAAAAATAATCTGGATATTGTCACTTTACTCTCCACTATGCGCTACTTCTGAGCGTTTTTAACGAAAGACCGCAGACAGTAGATTACTTCGAGGCAGCGTTTTTTTTTCGATACCGTTCAAAGAATCCGCAGATATATTTTACAATTGTTTTGATTGTTTTGACTCAAACCGATCGGTTTGAGTGAGTATTGAGAGATATAAAACGGAGAGACTGACGATCTTAGAATTTCGAAATACTGCAAACAAATTTTTTTGTAAAGTCAAACAGCATTTCAAAATTTCAAAATTCTAAGACCGTCAGACCCTCCGCGCTGTTTCAGTACTGTTAAAACTTGCATGAAAAATGTTCATCGAGGCAAGAAGACATCAAAACCAAGCTGAGAATCTAAAAGCCAGAGATATTTAGAATCAAAATGCTGTTTTTTAATTTTTATCCTACAATTAAGGGTATCCAGTTGGCGCTGCAAATGCTTCGCCGAGACGCAGGATTTGAAAAAAAACTTACTGAAAAATTCGTGATCACTTAATTTTTTTGCGCGCAGTGTAGTTCTTGCTACACTATACGAATAAATTCATATTTTCAAAGAACAAATCGTTTGCCAAAACCCACAACCATTGCAGTAATATCTTCTCTTCTTTTGTCTTGTTTTTTTTTTTTATAGAAATTGAAATATCCAAGATCGGTTTTCTTCATCATATCCAATGAATTTTGCGAAAGATTCAGCTTCTATGGCATGCGAAGTGAGTATCGTCGAAAAGCTAAAATCCCTCGATACGGTGTTATTATTGTTTTTTGAATCAATTGATGTTTTGACGAGAAAATTTACGTGTTCCAGCGATTCTACCCTTGTATCTGAAATTTAAGCTGCAATATGACGTTGACCAGGCAACAGTCATCTATCACGTTTTTACAATGTTGGTTTATTTCTTTCCACTTATCGGCGCGATGCTCGCCGACTCTTTTTTTGGCAAATTTCGCACAATTTTCTATCTCAGCATCGTTTACGCCATTGGCCAGATACTTTTGTCAGCAACGGCTGCACCCATCTTTGGAATTCCAATGAGGTAAGAATTTCAATTAAATTTAAAAAAAAGCAAATTATCAAATCATCGTCCCACAGGGCCATCGTATTTACATATTTTGTGAAATTTCTCCCTACCTTCTTAACGCTCCATTATTCCAGACATCATGAACCACTTCACCTACAATGGGACGTTAAAAAAAAAAAAAATAAGTACAAGTTTAAGATCGCATCGTTTCGACAATAAAGCTGCGTTCGTTACGACCACCGTCGCATACGAATGAGATATAAGACTGCACGCACCATTCAAGTTGCATACCACATTTATTGATTGCGAAATCAAGTGAAAGTGAAAAAAAGCCTTGATACGACTCCCGCAATAAAAAAATCGTATCATTTTCAGTACTGACGTGACGAAATTCATTTTCCACTTTCCACAACCTTCGCCAGTTACTGCATGCTCATTTTGTCGAATCAATACGCTCATATGTCACACGCTTTTTTTAAAAATATTTTTTTAATATTAAAATATGTTTTTCTTTAAATTTCTCTTATTGTTCTCTTATTCGACAGAGAATTTTCCATATTGGGAATGCTTTTGATAGCAATGGGTACAGGTGGAATCAAGCCATGTGTGGCAGCATTTGGTGGCGACCAATTCGTCCTCCCGCAGCAGGAACGTTATCTGGTCACGTTCTTTTCCATATTTTACTTCACCATAAATTCGGGATCCCTCATATCAACGTTTCTTACACCGGCATTAAGGACCGGGGTCGCCTGTTTCGGTGACAAGGATTGTTACTCTCTGGCATTTTTCGTACCCGCTCTACTCATGATCGTGTCAATCGGTAATTACATTTTTTTTTTATTTTGTAAACTGGAATGTTTATGAGAAAAAGGAGTGTCGTTTAAAATGTTTGTTTGTCACTCACAAGTGATTTTCGTGGCTGGCAGACCCTTGTACAAGGTAAAGCAGCCGGAAGGAAATGTCGTATTGAACGTTGGCAAATGCATAGCCGTGAGTATGAATATCCTTATCTTTGGTAAATTATAACAATTGCAACGAAAAAACGAAATGGTATTTCTCCTTTTCTTTCCCCTCTCATCCCGCGCTCTTCATTCGACTTTTTGCAAAGATAATGCAAAGTTTGAGACGTACTTCTTCGATGGTTATTTTTTTGATCTCTTGAAGAAAAAAAATCGCCGGCAAAAAAACGGTATATTTTTCAAAAATTGGTGAAAAATATAGATGGAATTTTGATTTCATTTTGTGCAAAGGTGTCGTTGACTGGACCTGGAATAGACAACTGAGCAATTAATTTTTAAAGCTTCCATCATAATCTGCTTGTAATCTTCTGTTCTCGCAGCAGCCTCGGTTACTTTTAGTTTTATAATCGTTAACGCAAGGTACCGAGAAGGTACCTTACATCAACACTGTTGCCAGCAAACATAAGATATGGGGAGAGACTCTGCTCGTTTGTTCGATTTTATTATCTCGGTCACTTAAATATGTTCCAGAGATACGATCTCGCGATAAGACGGAATCGAAATGAATTCGAAAACTTGACGATAATCGAGAGTACACTCGAGACAAGTACCGTTTTCGAACTATCGATTTAAGTTGAACGTCATTTTTCTAATTTGATTTCTCATAAAGCTCGGCAATTTTTTTACAAACATTTGCTTCGATCGAAAGGAGCAAAAAAATCTCCATTGATTTGGCGATATGTAACTCGAAAGATTTTTATTTGACAACTTTTTGTGGATGGGTTAGGTCGTAAAAATCTACTTGTCTCTCGTTTTTTCGCACCATTTTTGGTAATATTTTTCAATATTTATTCGAAACTGGGAAAATTCAGTCATGTAGAAAATGTCAGCATATGGATGGAACATGCTTTCAGGGTGCATGCTGTTCATATTTCGGTTATAATATCTCGACAAAAATTCTTCAGTAAAAATATCTCACGCGACAATCTCCTAATAGATAAGGACCACAAACACTATAAAAAATTTGAATTTAGCAAGCTCACGGCCACAGAACTTACAGGGGTACTTCCCTTCAACTCCGAATATTCTACTTAAAAATGAAAAAAAAAATCGCCGGCAAAGCGGGCCTACACCTCCAACGGTCTTTCCGAATGAAAAATCTAACATTTTCGATGGTGAAAGAAATTTCGACTTTTTTTAATCACCCTAATGTACACATGCTTTTTTCATAATTGAAGCGCGCGATTTACAATAAATCGTCGAGAAAGGACAAACGGGATCACTGGCTGGACCACGCTGACGACAAATACGACAAAAAGGTCATCGAAGATATCAAATCGGCACTTGGAGTACTGACCCTATTCGTTCCATTGCCGATATTCTGGGCACTGTTCGATCAGCAAAGCTCACGATGGACCTTCCAAGCGACGCAAATGGACTTAAAAATCGGCAGTTATCAGATAATACCCGATCAGGTTCAAATTATTAATCCCCTATTCATCATTATCTTTATACCGCTCTTCGAGACCTGCATTTATCCGATAATGGCCAAAATCAAACTTATCAATACACCGTTGAAAAAACTCACCACTGGCGGATTACTGGCGGCGTGTGCCTTCGTCATTTCGGCAATTGTCGAGTTGGAAATCCAGGTAAGTCCATGAAGCGACCGGAAGAAGAAAGATTCATCAAACATCATATATACTGTACAGTTGTTTTGGGCGTTGCTTTTTCGTCCATAGAAAACTCATCCAATACTCCCTTCCGCGGGTGTGGGACAAGTGAGAATTTTTAATCCTCAAAACTGCGTGATAAACGGCCGGGTTGGAAACGAGAGCATATCTATAGAGCCTTTTGAAATGTGGGTCAAAACAGACATCGAAGTGAAAAATTCAACCGAGATCGATTACACGATGCGCTTTGATAAATGTAATGGTACAGCGAAGATTCAAAATGGTAAGTATTCTTTTTACGACTGTTTTAGAGAACTGGTCAAATGCAAAATTATTTTGATTTAACCAAGTGCGAAATTACTCGGGAAAATTAAATAAAAATCTTTATAGAATATACCAAGACCAATTTAAACAACGTATGAGATTACGAAAAAAATTTGTAAACGCGATATATTATTGGTAAATGTTGAGAAAATTTGTTTGATCTAAAGATGCATTTGTTCATTGTTTTGGAATATGCGTGCATGTTTATTTATTCTCAATCATCCGACAATGTTGGAGTTCAGTTTTTTCACGAAACTTTTGTACACGAGACCATCTGTGATCTTTTGTAAATTTTTCGAAATATGCAACAGAGATTCCAATGAGATAGGTGCGAAAAGAATTGTAAATAATGTAATCGCACGAAATTTCGTGCGAAAATTGACCGTCAAAAAGATCAATCACACGGGATTATCCGTGTGATTGATCTTTTTACCATGACAAGTACATGAATTTCTAATTCGATCGTATTTCTGCTAAGAATGGTCAACCATGGAATTCTCAAGTCTCAAAACTTCACAAAAATTCGGAAAAAATGCGGCTCTCGTGAACCAAAACCGTGATGTTACATTACATTTTGAAAGTAATTTAATCAATGATGAAAATAACTTGCGGCATTCTTATGTTCATCATTTGGTAATTAAATTGTTCGAAATAATGGTCACAAATATTATTCCTCATAAGTAAACATTTATTTTTCAAAGAATCAATGATCTCTAATCCTCCATGATAATCTGTGTGCCGTTTGAGAGTTGATTTCCATTAATTATACATGCTCGTTAACCGGAGACTTGACAGTGTCTCGTTGCCAAGTAATTAAAAAAAAAGTTTTCTTACTACTTGACATCAGAGACCCACCACGGATACCATACAGGAAAATGGGCTTCCAGCTGTAAAAAAAAATGTTTTGTTGCAGGGAAGATTTATGCCACGGAAGCTCGAGCAATTTCTTACGCTTTTCTTTACAACAAACTTTTACCATACGATTATGAAGATTCAGTGACTAAGAGCGATGATGCTGATCCTAGGGTTCGAGCTCTTGTACATAATGAAAATTTCAATGGGAGTAATCCTACTCTTGTATTCAAAGGGAACAAATTCAGAACAGATTTTCACGTAAATGGAACGATATCCGCAACAAATTTGGAGGATCTTGCACCGACCCTGTACGATATAGAGTTGGACGGTGATATCGTGGCGACGTATGACTTTAAACTTGGCGCTGTTTATACTGTTTTGATACACATTAAAGGCGACAATGTGGAAGTTCGTCCAATAATCGTTACTCAGCCAAATACCCTGCACGTACTTTGGCAAATACCGCAATACTTGATTCTTACAATGGGAGAAGTTATGTTCTCGGTGACGGGCTTAGAATTTGCGTTCACCCAAGCACCTGTGAGCATGAAGTCTCTATTACAGGCAGGATGGCTTCTGACCGTGGCATTCGGCAATCTGATTGTCGTTATTATTGCGGAAATCAAGTTTTTCGATAAACAGGTACACGCTTTAACGATACATTAGTTTTCAAACTTTCAGAATCATCCTTTGGTTCTCCGTACGATGATTCGTTCGCCATCAATTATCAAAGTAAAAAGATCGCCTTTGATTGACGATAACTCAGAAACGAATCATTCTTTCCGTACGTGGAGCTCCTAAAGCAGAGGAAATATTATTTTGCTGCTTTCCTTACGATTTTTGAACAAGTCAATTCCGACTTTTGAACAACTCTGATGTCCCAAATTTGAGACTTCAAGCTTCAAAGTATTCGTTTGTTGACTGTTTTATGAGTTGCGCAGCTTGTTTTTTAAATCACGGGGAAATGTCAAAAATTCCACGTGATCCTGTTCCCTTCTCATTGCATCCTTTCATTTTCCGCTTTCTTTATCATTTTTTCCATTTGTATAATATAATCGCACAGGTAAATTACCGGCTGCTCTCCTCTCAGTGCCTTGTTTATCTTTCTTTCACGCTTTAACGATACATTAGTTTTAAAACTTTCATAATCATCCTTTAGTTCTCCGTACGATGATTCCTTCGCCATCAATTATCAAGGTAAAAAGATCGCCTTTGATGGACGATAACTCAGAAACGAATCATTCTTTCCGTACGTGGAGCTCCTAAAGCAGAAGAAATATTATTTTGCTGCTTTCCTTACGATTTTTGAACAAGTCAATTCCGACTTTTGAACAACTCTGATGTCCCAAATTTGAGACTTCAAGCTTCAAAGTATTCGTTTGTTGACTGTTTTATGAGTTGCGCAGCTTGTTTTTTAAATCACGGGGAAATGTCAAAAATTCCACGTGATCCTGTTCCCTTCTCATTGCATCCTTTCATTTTCCGCTTTCTTTATCATTTTTTCCATTTGTATAATATAATCGCACAGGTAAATTACCGGCTGCTCTCCTCTCAGTGCCTTGTTTATCTTTCTTTCACGCTTTAACGATACATTAGTTTTAAAACTTTCATAATCATCCTTTAGTTCTCCGTACGATGATTCCTTCGCCATCAATTATCAAGGTAAAAAGATCGCCTTTGATGGACGATAACTCAGAAACGAATCATTCTTTCCGTACGTGGAGCTCCTAAAGCAGAGGAAATATTATTTTGCTGCTTTCCTTACGATTTTTGAACAAGTCAATTCCGACTTTTGAACAACTCTGATGTCCCAAATTTGAGACTTCAAGCTTCAAAGTATTCGTTTGTTGACTGTTTTATGAGTTGCGCAGCTTGTTTTTTAAATCACGGGGAAATGTCAAAAATTCCACGTGATCCTGTTCCCTTCTCATTGCATCCTTTCATTTTCCGCTTTCTTTATCATTTTTTCCATTTGTATAATATAATCGCACAGGTAAATTACCGGCTGCTCTCCTCTCAGTGCCTTGTTTATCTTTCTTTCACGCTTTAACGATACATTAGTTTTAAAACTTTCATAATCATCCTTTAGTTCTCCGTACGATGATTCCTTCGCCATCAATTATCAAGGTAAAAAGATCGCCTTTGATGGACGATAACTCAGAAACGAATCATTCTTTCCGTACGTGGAGCTCCTAAAGCAGAGGAAATATTATTTTGCTGCTTTCCTTACGATTTTTGAACAAGTCAATTCCGACTTTTGAACAACTCTGATGTCCCAAATTTGAGACTTCAAGCTTCAAAGTATTCGTTTGTTGACTGTTTTATGAGTTGCGCAGCTTGTTTTTTAAATCACGGGGAAATGTCAAAAATTCCACGTGATCCTGTTCCCTTCTCATTGCATCCTTTCATTTTCCGCTTTCTTTATCATTTTTTCCATTTGTATAATATAATCGCACAGGTAAATTACCGGCTGCTCTCCTCTCAGTGCCTTGTTTATCTTTCTTTCACGCTTTAACGATACATTAGTTTTAAAACTTTCATAATCATCCTTTAGTTCTCCGTACGATGATTCCTTCGCCATCAATTATCAAGGTAAAAAGATCGCCTTTGATGGACGATAACTCAGAAACGAATCATTCTTTCCGTACGTGGAGCTCCTAAAGCAGAGGAAATATTATTTTGCTGCTTTTCTTACGATTTTTGAACAAGTCAATTCCGACTTTTGAACAACTCTGATGTCCCAAATTTGAGACTTCAAGCTTCAAAGTATTCGTTTGTTGACTGTTTTATGAGTTGCGCAGCTTGTTTTTTAAATCACGGGGAAATGTCAAAAATTCCACGTGATCCTCTTCCCTTCTCATTGCATCCTTTCATTTTCCGCTTTCTTTGTAATTTTTTCCATTTCTATAATGTAATCGCACAGGTAAATTACCGGCTGCTCTCCTCTCAGCGCCTTGTTTATCTTTCTTTCTAACCCGTCACCTGTACCATCACCTCTCCATTCCTTCACATCCTCTTCCACCCTTCCCCTAGCTCTGCTCCTTCCTACTTCGCACGTTACAATGTTCTCCACCGTTTCGTCTTGAAGCCCGCAAAGTCTGCACCTCATGTCTTTGAAGCCTCTATTCCTGTCTTTTCCAACACGCCCACATCGCAGCCTTGCCCATACTTCCTTCCTCTCTCCACTTATCTGACTGTTATCCCAGTATTTTTCCATTTCTATATCAGCCTTTCTATATTTGTATTCCGCGCGGTACTTTGATGCGTTGATAATCTGACCACCATTTTTTGATGTTATTCAAGAACGGTAGTTTTGTAAATTCCGGACGAGTCAAAGACAACTCTCGTATCCCTCGCTACGAATGAAACTTTGGAGGCCTGAAAAAATCAGGAGAAAGCACTGCCGCGTTTAATCTACATAATTCTTCGCGGTTTCAATAATTTCGCATGAAATAACAATGTTCTTCGTGTGTTTTGCAGTCGAACGAATTCTTCCTCTTTGCCGGTTTAATGACCGTCGATATGATCATATTTGCCGCAATGGCGATACTCTACAAGTACAAGGAAATCCCTGAAACGGAATCCATGGAAACGGAACTTCCGCTAGAGGAAAATGGCGGCAACGTTAATCCTTCCTTCCGTGCGTTTGACGAAAAACTCTAGTCGCTCATTGGTATGGAGTAGTCCACAGCTGGAATTTTTACGAAAATGTATCAACAATCGCGATAAATCGGAAAAAAGATCGTCTGGCATTATCGATAAAAGATTGCAGCCACGCGACGTTACGATGATTATTTTTTGTACGAAATCGCTAGTCTCGTTATAAAGATGAAAAGGAAGTATACCGAAATGGGCGAAATCGGATCGCACAAATTCGAAAAATCAAGTATTTGATTTGTTCAGGAAACTGAAGAATATTGTAAAGTATGCTTGTACAGAGTTTTTACATCCGTTTTCGGTGACAAATCATTTTTAAGTGTTTGTCATTTTGAAACGTTCGTTATCTTTGTTAATGGTCCGTTAATTTAGGATGTACAGAAAATGAAATTACATGTGATTAAGATTGTGAAAAATAAAAGACATTCCGCGTGTATGCTTGTTGGATACATAGGTTTTTGAAGTTTCTAAACGCTGGTTGTCATTATTGCAAGGAAAATTCATGCAGACCATTAATTAATTAAGAATATTCCCAAGGGAAAATTCTCACAAAACCGTAATAGAACGGCACTTTAGGGTACTTGACGATGTTCCAAAAGCCGAAAGTCATAGATTTCAAAAAAAATAATGCCGAAAAGTTATTAACAAAGTGTTCGAAAGCAAAAATGTATGAAATTTAGTTAGTTATAATATAATAAGTTCATAAGGTAGCTTCTTATCGAATAAAATAAATTCATTCATTTTGCTGAATGTACATCAATTTTTTGCAATTTTTTTCATCGTTTTGAAGTTTCGTTTATTTGAACTTTCTCGTAATTGTGTGAACAAACGCGTTTGTTCAATGAATACATGATTTTTTATTTATTCTACGTAATAAGGAATTTTTTCGCACATGAGAAATCGCTTCAGTGGCAAGGAAAAATGTTGTTATCAGCAGCGCATGATACCGCAGAATTTTTTGGTCGTTGATTACGAATCTGAGGCTTAATCCGGATCATAAGACACGTTACGAATTTGTGCCCTGCGTGTTGAATTTATACGTCGTGTTCAAATTCGTAATCGGCGCGGGAACGAATTCCATCGAATTCTCATCGATCTTTGCCTTTCGTCCGCATTCTTAATCTCCGAATTTTACGGGCAGATTTGTAATCAGTTGTCTCGAAAAACCCCGGGTACCAAATTTCGCCAAAGTCGTTTTAGCCAATCACAAAATAATCGATGTGGGCCGTACGACGTCAATGCCTCTCCAGGCACCACTGAAATGTGCGCCATATGTTTATAGTATCACTAACTAACACAAGCTCGTATTCTATTTCCGTTTAATCGGGATTGTATTTCCGCAGCGCCCTAAACACTGAATCAACCGGAACCGCCAAAATGGGCCGAAATTATGGCCTGATTAAGAGATACACACAAATTTGGTATAGAAAACCAAATGGTAATTCTTTTATAAACTAATTCCAATAAAATAAAACATCGAAAGATTGAGAAGAAGCTATATAGCAGTGAACAAACCTGCTTTTTTGCCTGTTTATTACATCGCTTTCTACGGATCTCACAACATGCACCCCTTTTATTTTTATCTTTGCACCATTATAACACGTCAAACCCTTAATCTCTACACAAAGTCACATATATTATCCAATCATAAGTATCCTAATACAATCTTATTCAATTTTTCACATTTCCTTCTCGATCGATTTGCGATTATTGAGACAATTGAAACAAAAGGGTACCACCCCTTGTTTCCATCTTTTTTCACAACAATAACAGAGAAACCCCTACCTCTGCTTAATCTCCCGTGTACTGTACAATCATAAGTGTCTTGATACAGTGCTATTCGGTTCTCTTACATTTTATTCTCGATTGGACTGCGAGAATTGTTAAATAGCCTTTATGCATCATAATTTCGAAAAAAAAAAGATTCTTTCATGCAGAATGATCAAACGTCTACGTACAACATCGGAATAACAATACGATTCAGCGTCGCTATCGCACAGATTCGGATTATTCAGAGATCCCGGAGCAAGCGGAAGTGTTGTTTTACGTAAGTTTACCTTTTTGTTGTCTAATTCGTGACACATGGTTCAGCACATTTATCTATGGATATTATCCAGCAGCGTCGAAGTTTCTGACTTGTTTCTAGCGTTAAACACGGATAACGTGAAATTGAGAGAGGAAATATGATGTTTAGTTGCTCAAACGTCACTAAAAGCGTATCGCCGTCCGAATTTTGAGTTCTCACCGCGTGTTCTCTGAAACACATGCAAGATCAATTGTACATAATGTGGTTTTTCAAAAGCTGCATTCATGTTATGTACAAAGTAGAATGTTTGCGTGTTTGTTACTAAAAGCTTTTGAAAGTTTGGGGTCACCTTGGATTATTGTGTCTGCGTAATTCAGACAAACGTGACAATCTTCAACTGGCTACTTCCTTTCTGAATTACGGGCTGTGACTAGTTTTGCCGAGAGCTCTTGGGGGTCTTGGTGTGAGGGCGAAATTTGCAAAGGCAGAAAAACAAACAAACAAAGTGTCGTATTAGGCGAAATTTTGAAACAACATGGCGGCGCGGTTCTCGTAAAATAATTTGCGGATAAGTAAATTCACGATATCGATCTTTTTTCAAGTTTCGTCTTTTCTTGCAACCGTCAGCGGACTACTCGAGGGGAAAAGAGTCGAAAAAGAATTGCCGGCCAAGACGAGCCTAGCTGACGAATAAATGTTATAAATTCACGATTGGCATCAGAATAAATAATCAGAAAAATGTTCTTTGTTTTGGTTAATTTTTTAAATGGTGCCTTTTTCTAAAAATAGTCGGTAAGTTTTTGTAACCTTTCTATCAATTAGCTGGCATCACCAATAGTTTTAATCACTCGGCGGAGCCTTAGACTTTCTATTGAAAAGTTTCTTATCGGCAAGAAACGCCTTTAAACGGCCGCGTTTCTATTTTCTACAATTTTGTCCGGAAAACCTCTTCAATTTTGTGCGTGTGTGTGTGAGTGTAATTTTTGTTAGAAATATTTTAGCCTCCTCCGATAAAGTATCATTAATTGTGACTTATATTCAGTCTACGTCAATAGAATATGACTCGTTATGACGAAAAATAGTAAAAAAAAGGCAACAAAAAATCAGAGTCGTTTGTCGTATAAAATATAGTAAGTTTCGATGTTGCTGTGTTTATTAAAAAAAATTGTTTCGTGAAAAATGTCAGCATCCCCCGACGGAATATTATTTAAGCCGGTAAGGTGAAGTAAAATTAAGTAGCGAATGGCAAAGATTGCGAATATGGCGATGAAACACCGAAAGAGCGAAATTCAATCTTTTCCGGCACTTTCCTGTTGATGACAAAAAAAATTGTAATGGAAAGTTTCAACCTCACCCCACTGAATATTATTATTATTGCGAATGCCAACAAATTGATAAAACTACGAAAAAACTTATCAGTGTTTTTTGGAAAAGTCAGTCTTGCGAATATATTTGACCTTTGTCTTTGAATACTTAATCGTTTTTGCAAATTCATGATAATTACCGTTTGATTCGTGACGATCTTGTCGTATACACGACGTGCCGTCGTGTAAGCTCTCGTTGCAACGTGAACAGCATTGGTAACTATGGTCTCCGGTAATATGTGCATTGGATCAACAGAATTGAAAACAATGTCATCGATTATCGTGCCCTGTGTTGTCGACCAATCGCGGAATATCCTCGCTTCATCTTCGGGATGTAAATTTCGGTCCTCCCTCATTAAAAAATCGTTATTCGGTTGTTTTCTCGGTTCTTTTGGTCTTTCGAATGAGAATTCATCATGATCCTTGGGTTGAAACTCTTCCTTCCTCGGCCGCGATTTTTTCGTATCACCGAGGCCTTTGCTCGCGTTGCGATCCACGAAAATGTGTGACTGCGATGTTTTCGGTGGTGTTTTATTCGGATCGTTCGTGGCCGTGTATCCTTCAAAATTATGGCATTCGTTCTCCACTTTCGGCGCGGTGTGCGAATTGAAGCTCTGAGTAGATTCGTGAAAAGCTTTGCGGGAATTTCCTCCGGGTGATTTATCACCGGGATTCGTTTCGTTGGGACAATGCGTCGCGGTATTGCCATCGTCCGCAAAATCACCGTCAACGTCGATTGTCTCCTCGGTCGATATATTCGATTTTTCTTTGGCAGAGCCTGACAAATTATCAAAAACGAACGAATAATTACCATCCGTACGCTTCTGGAAAATACTTTCATTGAAAACATCGTCCGTGTTTATCATATCGATTGAATATATTCTACCTTCTACATCGATAACCAACGTTCGCGATATCATTCTGTATTGATTATCACGTTTTTCCTCGTTCGTATCGGCATTCGAATTACAAGTTTTCGTTTCGTTTTCATTCGGTGAAAAATGATCCTCCTGCATGTGAATCGAGACCGAGGGTGATCCCGAGTCGGACAAAAGCTCGAAACTCGAAGAGTCAAAATTTTCATCATCATCTCGGTTAATATCGGGTAACTCTTGGTTGTTTTCTTTGTATTCTGAGGTTACAGAATATTTACGATGGTCAGTTTCCTCTAGTTTTGTCGGTGATCCTCTGTCTATCATTTCGAAACCGTTGCTTATTTTTTCTACGTCGGAATTGCGACTATTATCAGAAATAATACTAATATTGTCGCTGTCGGGTGGAGCAGAATGTTTGGGTACTCTGTCGTTCGTTGGCTCGAAGATATCTTTGCCTGTTACGGAACAACCCAAGCGTATTACCTCATTAACTGGTTCCTCCGCTGAGTCAGGTTCGTCGTCATTGTTAGAATCAACCAGACGAAATTTAAAAATCGGCGGTTCCGGTATGTCTACCGAATTTACCGGCCCAAGAGTCATTTGTCTTATACCCGATTGCACCATTTTTCGATAAGGCGTGTCGAATTCGCACGTCTCGCTATCATCTGGATTTTGCGACTCGTCGTCTTCCTCCGCGAGCTCTAAATTCCCTGTAACTGATTGGGTCATTGCGCCTCGAGCATTTTCATTGTCCGATTTTTCAATAAATTTTTCGCCACGATGGCGACTCATTGGCGAAGGATCGTGGGAAGTCGAATCGCCATTATGGCCCAACGGGTTCTCGAAATTGTTCGGGGCTTGTGAAATGTTTTTCTTGTATTTCTTGCGTTGCTTCTCCGGATTGCGATTACGACGACGCGGATTATTGTCAAAATGGTGCGTAAACGTGCGTGCTGATGAGTCGTTAGCTTGCCCCTCATCGGACTTGTCGTGCACTGAATTTTTTTCCGTGGAATCGTCCGAATCGGAATCTAGAATATATTGCGAATTGAAAAGGAAACGGGGATTGATATACATCAGTTCCGTTTCATTTTTACGATTTTTCCGCAATGCTTCCTTCACTGTTTTCGTCACTTTTTCCGATATCTCGGCTACGATCTCCTCTTTCATCTGTAATAAAAGTTGACGTTGTACTTTTGTTTAAAACTGATTGGATTAATGATTATTAACCAAGATAATTCGTTGCATCGTAAATGGATTCAACTTTAATGAAAATTTAACGTTCAACTCGTTTCACTATGAATCGTCAAGCGTTTTTTATTTCTATCATTTAGTGTTCACTGGGAAAAAATCACCGAATTCCAGAGAAACGATTTCTGAGGTATTCTCTTCTAATTTTTCGAATTTCAGCGTCATTGACGTTACGGCGATGTGTTATACCCTCGAAACCTCGAAAACGAAAAAGACTCTCACCATCAATCCATCAATAGCAAAAACGATCAATCCGATCGGTTTGAAATTTTTTAGAGTGAAAAAAAATTTCAAAATTTCAAAATTCTAAAATGGTTAGTCCCTCTATGCCATGTGTGAGAATTTTTTTTCAATTTCTGCAAAATAACTGCCGCGATTTTACAAGTATGGCGACTTGTGTACAAAAACATCGTACATTTGATAATTTTTAAAATATTAGAAAAAAATACGGTTGAAAAAGTTTTTCCAGAACGAATCGGTGACATTTTTCCACCGGACATACTGGATAAAATAAAGGAAAAATGCAGGGCATTTCAGGGTGAAACTTTTTGGAGATACAATGGAAACAAAATCGAAACAGAATACGAACATCAATTACTTAACGATGCTAAGAGAATGTGAAACAATTAGTCATATCAAATCCCCTCAGCATGTTAATTTTGAATAATGAAAATGTCATAAAGTTATGAAGCAATCGTAAAAAAAAGAGAAAGTTGACAAAATGACGCAGGACTAAACGGTCAACCATCCGAGTACTGTTTGTATGTAATACGGCTGAATTTGGATGACCACCCGAACTGTACGTCGTAGACGCGTTTACGGTCAATTCATTAAAGTTGTTGTGGGATCTAGCGGTCGGGGGTGAAGAATGAGGGGAGGGGGGTGCCACATGCTTACGCACGGAACCGATGGATTATTACCAACTGTAGGTCGTCAAATTATCGTCGTATTTAATGTCATTTTTCGAGGAAAAATCCACATTAATTTAAAAGAATATGCATTTTTGACAAAGTGATGGTTACAGGAATTATTCCTATTCATTTATGGCATTATTTTCGATAATTCGTTGAAAATCAATTACTCCAAGTCAAACTGGCACCAACGTAAATTATGAACCACGATAATATGCTTGCATTGGCAGCAGTGTCGCACAGCTGTCACGTACGCGCCCCATTCTTAATCTCAAAATCGAGCGCTTGAGCCGTCTACGGTGTTGCCATGTTTCCGAAGCCTTAAATTTTGTGTGCTCAGTTTTTGGAAAAATGCGCGATTATAATCTTTAATAACTGTGAATCGTACTGTAAATTATTGTTCTCAAGGTACGTATCTGTATCTGTTTTTTCAACTCCGTGGCATCGTTATCTCGGCAGATATATACAGGGTGGTCCACGCAACGTGTGCACCTCTTTCACGGTCGAAATATGCGTTGCACGAAAAAATGTTGTATACAAAAGTTACATGGTTTATGAGGCTTCATCATGTGGTGCATTTATTTTTATTCTAGGTGGAGGCGCTTCGGAGATTTCAAGGTCAACTTTGTTTTTTTAAAGGGAATGCTATATTTTTTATAGCGTAAGATGATAGAGTATCGAATTTTGAGTAAAAAAGTATAGACCCTTATTAGCCCTAAAATTAATAGTTAACGAGTATTTTCACTTTATTACTTTGAGTACATTCAGTGACTCGTGGCTTATCACAATTAACGTAAGTGTTCAAATTGATGTCCATTGGCATCAATACAGTGACGAAATCTATTAACTAATGAAGAAACTGCATTCTGAATTATGTCCGGACTAAGTGTCATGCATTCTAAACAAATACGATGTTTCATATCCTCCGGAGTTGTTGGTATTTCACGATACACTCTGTCTTTTAATGTGCCCCACAGAAAAAAGTCTAGAGGAGTAAGATCTGGTGAGCGTGGAGGCCACATGAATTGTCCACCACGACCAATCCATCGATTGGGAAAATTTCTATCCAGTAGTTCCCTCACAATACGTGCGTAATGTGCTGGACAACCATCATGCCGATACCACATACGTGCACGGATATTCAACGGCACGTCCTCTAGTAAAGGTGGTAAATTATTATTCAAAAAGTTCGCGTATTTTTGCCCTGTTAATCGATTATCAATGAAATATGAACCAATCAATTGGTTGCCCAGTATTCCACACCATACATTAACGCTCCATGGGTGTTGGTGGTCGACTTCTCTCATCCAGTGAGGATTGTCAGCTGCCCAGTAATGCGTATTTTTCAAATTGATCTGTCCACGGTTTGTAAACGTTGCTTCATCAGTGAACAACACACTTTGTAGAAAATAATCATGCTGATTTATTTGATGTAGGAACCACTGACAGAACAAAACGCGGTTTTCAAAATCCGTTCCATGTAGTTTCTGATGAAGTGCAAGGTGATAGGGGTGATATTTATTTTTATGCAGAATTCGTAGAATACTGCTTTTGCTTATTCCCGAACCTCGTGAAATCTGTCGCGTACTAATATGAGGATTTTCTATTACGGCTGCTAAGACCGCAATAGCATTCTCTTCAGAAGTGGCAGTTTGTCTTACGGTACGTTTATTAAGATTGAAATGTCCATTTTCTCGAAGCGATTTACAGATTCTCTCAAATATGGTTCGAGATGGTTGAATCCGTTCAGGATATCTTTCGGCATACATAGCTTTAGCTCTTACTGCATTTCTATGACACTCTCCGTACACTAAAAGCATATCAACTTTGTCACTATTACAAAAATTCATTTTCACTTTTATCTTTCTGATAATCACGCACGATCACTGAAGGAAACTTTAATACTGGATTACAAATATTGAGAGGATTGCGAATCATGATAAGAGCGTGTGATGTGGTGAATGTGTTCATATTGATAAACACTGTCATGTAAACAATGCTATCCTTCAGATATTTGTAGTAGATTTGAATCTCCAACTGGATATTACGCAATAGAAATTTTAAGGTAATAAAGTGAAAATACTCGTTAACTATTAATTTTAGGGCTAATAAGGGTCTATACTTTTTTACTCAAAATTCGATACTCTATCATCTTACGCTATAAAAAATATAGCATTCCCTTTAAAAAAACAAAGTTGACCTTGAAATCTCCGAAGCGCCTCCACCTAGAATAAAAATAAATGCACCACATGATGAAGCCTTATAAACCATGTAACTTTTGTATACAACATTTTTTCGTGCAACGCATATTTTGACCGTGAAAGAGGTGCACACGTTGCGTGGACCACCCTGTATAATATACTGAAAAATGTTCGAAACATTCCCATAAACATAATGTGATGAGCACACAAAATACTCCAACTTTGCGATTTTTTTTCTCAATAACTATACTGTGGATTGTTTTGAAATTTGACAGGTTGATTAGTAAAGCGATCATGAACGTTCACAAAAAACTTCATCTCAATGACATCATTTCGTCCTGACCCCACAACAGCCTTAATAACTCTTCGATATTTTCATTATCTTAAGGCCGTCGTCTTGCACAACATGATATAAGATGAATCTTCTAGGTCCAAATATGCTTTACAGAAAACACTCAAGTTTTCGATGGAATCGAGATAAATATAGGTTACTCTTTTTACCGTGTCCTATGGGAAACGACATTCCGACAGAACTTACGGGAACGTATATTTACTACGCGTCGATGTTGCGACGTGTTTTTGGGAATATGTAGAACAGAGTTTAACAAACAACTAGACATTCATTATTTGTAAGAAAATGAGCTGATGGCGTAAGCTGTGGAATAATACTCTAATTATCCATGCAGAATCATAATTTTGAACATAACCTAAGTCTCGAGATGCTAATTTACGTTAAATTATTATCAGCGGTTCAATTGCCTCGGCGCTAACAAGACGACCTCCTTAAATGAACGTGCTTCATACTTTCTATGACTGATTTTTATTTCAAATTTTTATACCATCTCTGAGTGCTTGAAATTCGCATTTTACTCATGTTTTGTTAGGTTTTTATCTGCAGAAGCAATTCATTGTTAACGATTTTTGCCATTAGAGCAGCAAAGATGCCCACTGTCAATCTTCAACAATTACACATCAGTAATTCCGATAACCCGCCTGTGCAGAAGTTTTTATGGTAAAAGTCATGTCCATGTACAATAATGTTTTTAAGATTATGTTGAAAACGACTCAACTTGTTTTCTATGATTTTGATTGAAAATTTAGATTGAGATCCTATAGTCCGAATTTTCAAATTCAAAATGGTGGATACAGTATGGCGACACTAGTCACTTTATTTTTCGCTGTGGCATCCGCCATCTTGAATTTTAAGCTTCTGATATCAGATCCCAGATCACCGGGCTTGAAAACGCCCAAAAACAACTTTTTTTCAATATTCATTCACCATAAACGCTGTTTACAGATCAAATTCATTTTCTATACCAATGGATAAAATGTTATTATTTATGAATAATTACACAGTACTTCAGGAAAGTCGTGATGAAAAAAGTATTTTCCAAATCATCGAATACCATTCTGTATATCTTCAGTTTTCATACTAAATTTGTTTCATGTGATTTGTCGCAGTAGATTGGAAAATATGATGAAAAATGAGTGTTCGAGACAAATCGTGCCTCTGCATCTAAGCATGTTGAAGTTTGAGCGAGTTAACGCGGTTACATGCATGCACAGGAGGGTTGCCAGAATAGAAACAGTTGTCGTACATTTATATTATGAAAAAAAGTTCTCACCGTTTTCATGTAATCAGTAAACCATTTTGGCGCTGTATCTTCCGAAGATTCTTGAGACTTGTTACCACCCTGGTTTGCGTTAGTTGACAATTTGGCCAATGATACGCGAGGAATACGAACATGTTCCATGTTCTCGTTTGCACTTGAATTGAATCCTCGATCGACAACAAGATGCAAGTCATCGGCGTCCGGCTCTCTTGCTCTTCTCGTGGCGATTCTCAGAGCTTCGTCCAGTTCGCACTGACATTCGATGGGAATTAAATCATCTTCGCTATCGAGGTAGGCCACAAGATCGTTGATAGTATATGCCGATGAAGAAAACTGGAGAAAGAATTGTTTCATTTGGCTTAAAATATATTTCACTCATTCGTATCAGAGATTTATTATTTCTCGATCTTGAAATCCAGTGATGGATGTTTCGGACCACACTTGCTTTATAAAAAGCTGAATGTTTGAACGGACCTTATATCGGCTAAAGTGCACCCGATTTACATTTAGTATGAGATTTATGTCCCGTTTAAGGACGTTCTGTATGTACGAGTTTGAGCTAAAAGCTTCAACGGCTGCGTCTTTTCGATTTTTGCCCTACGTACAAGGATCCACTACAAACAAACCAATTTTTAATAGCAATTATGTGACAAGCTAAATGGTGAATTAATTTGAAGTTTTGGAAATCAATCCATAAAGATTTATGTCCCTTTTAAGGACGTTCTGTATGTACAAGTATGAGCTAAAAGTTTCAACGGCTGCGTCTTTTCGATTTTTGCCCTCTGTGCAAGGATCCACTACAAACAAACCAATTTTTAATTGCAATTATGTGACAAGCTAAATGGTGAATTAATTTGAAGTTTTCGAAATTAATCTATAAAGCTCATGTCTAGATTGTACTGAAATTTGAGGCTACTCTTGAGATTCGAACAAAACTACAAGACATCCCAATCCCGACAAAACTACACGACTCCGATGTACACATAATTCTGTAGACTATATTTTTTAGTATTTACATTTTTTCCGTATATTCCAGTAATTGATCATTCCAGGAAAATGCATTCAGAAATGGATCCCTTGATGTAATGCTTGAAAAAGGTTCCATGTGTAATGAATATTAATGCAATTTCTAAGTACGTTTTGAGTTCAGTGGTTTGTTTTTCATTAATCAAAAAGTGGGTATATTCGATACGGGAATAGAATATACTCCGAGCGGTATAAATGTGAGTTTGCGGAAATCTGTGTGTGCATCAGTGCGCATTTGTGTTTTGAGTGCATATTGTGTTTGTTTGAGGGCAAAGTTTTGTCTTTGAGAAAGTAGCATCGTATATACAGTTTTGCATTCTCTTTTTCAAGGTCATAAATGTAAGAAACATGAGATGAGTTTCAAAAATCACACACTCATTTGGAAAAGTTAATGTAGATATTTACTTTCAAGGAAAACAAAAAGTTAATCCCATCTTAAGCACACAAAATTTGTATGCCTGATACCATGATTTTCTGTGAAGTTGGTACTGGGGGATCACAACGTATCGTAGATAAGGTTTTTTTTTTTATTATATGAGAAATATAATTTTAATAAAAAAACGGTTGACGAATGCCAGTCGCGGGTAAACCTGGATGCACGCTCGTTGTTGCAGGTTGTATATTCATAACCATTCGCGTTCAAGGTCAATTGCCTTCAATCTCCAAAATATTATAAGAGTCTAATCTAAAAATAGTATACGTGTACACGTATATGCGTCGCGTGGATGCGACCGTAATCGAGGAAATTGAAGAAAAGTTTACAAAATAAAACTCACCAAATCGCGCTTAAAAGCATCCCATTCGCGAACGTTCGGCGTCGAAATTACGGAAATACCACGAATTCCAAGTTCAGATTCGTCGGCTCCGAAGTTTGTCCATACTACGGGGAGCTGCAGCTGAAGAGTTTCTGGCGTCGCATCATCAACGTAACCGTGCGTCACGGCGCAGCTCGCTTGTCCTACCGACATTATACACCGCGCGACTTATATGTGTATAACAAATCTATTAATAACGAAAACGTAATGCAAAGAGAGATTCTTTGAGGATCAATCAAGTATTGATAACGTTACTTTCTTTTCTGGTTAGCTCTGTTTCGATACTAACGGATCATAAATGACCGAAATATCGAAAAAGTTTTCAACGGAGAGAAAGAAAAATGTAAACAATAATGTTTTCATGCCTCAGCGTCGATGCTGACTGACTGAACTACGCAGAAACGCGTGCATCTGCGTGCATCTGCTTGTATCCATCTATCGGAGAGGTCGAGAAATAAAAAAACCTGGTTGGATGTACACACGCATGCACGTACACACACACTCGTGTATATGTGCGATATACCTACATTGCCCCTCTACCGACGTATCTCATGTACTTATTTTTATGAAAGCGAGTTACACGTTAAAAATCTTGTTTTCAAAACGTACATCATTGTACACGGTTGTTGAAATATGCATTAAATTAATAGCGAACGCAACTTCTACCATGAGTGACAGCGTGCCGTATGCGCGAGGTGCATACTGGTGCATACCAGTGCATACCGGTGCATACCAGCTGCCAGCTGTCGAAAATGAAAGCGCGCACGCGCGTCGGATGGAAATCGAGCGAGGTGAATTGCGCGAAGCAAGCATTTTCCGGGGTGGACCCAGGTGGACCTCTCCCGAAATCGTTACCAAGTCTAAACAAACTTTAAAAAAAACTCTGTACCGCTACGAAAATGGGTATCAGGATACACTTCTCGGGGCAATTTTTTTGAAAGTAATCAATCATAGAAAAATACAGAAGTATAGGATTACTGATACATAAATGCTTATATTCCAGAGCAGGATGACGACGCATTTTTCGTCGGTCATGGCAATTTTTTTAGAGGACCTTCGTACTCTACACATTTGCCACGTTCTTCCGGACCATGTATACCATGTAGGACTACTTCAAAAGAAATATACCCAATTTATTCCGTTACAAAATAGGAGAAAAATCCATCCAGAAAACTTTGAGATGGCAAACGAGTCACAACCGCCATTTTTATTCACACAGTGTCGTTTTTAACGCATGCAATATAAATTGAACCGTCGAATTACAAATACGGTGTAGACTGAAAGATGCCGCGTCGATTGAAAAAAAAAAAATACCTCACCGTATATTTATTAAATAAATTAATGTTTTCTGTCCCATTAAACCGCATGTTATACCAACCGGAAGTAGTCTAATTTGAAGGAAAATACGAAAATGAAGCCCCTTGTATGTAAGTATACAAATTAAAAAATATATCATTAGAAACTTTATTATTTTTACTATTTAAAGAAAAAAGAAACCCGGATGTCACCGTCGTGTTTGTTCAAAAATCTCAAGAAAAAGCAGAGTCGTGAGTGTCATGTGTGAAACGGCTGCTATAGCCGCCATGTTAAATGTACGAAACGTGGAAATACATGGCAACGTTGCACGCGTGGGTAGTTCGAACTGTGTGCACAGTGGTATAGAGAGAGAAAATTCAAACAAGCGTGGTTGCTCCTGAATTTTCTCGATGTATAAACGGGATTTTTTGATTGGTCGATAGAACGGACATGAGCCCCAGCAAAAAAATAGTCAAATGAAAAGCTAATTATTCTTAAAGTCAACAACTGTAACTTTCGTCGGGTTAATTTGTAGTGTGAAATTAACATTAATTCATAAAAAATCTATTTATGATTGATATCTTACATAATAATCGGTTTGAAAAAACAAATAGATGTTCGCGCGCACCGACCGTAAACAAAGCAGACTCTCTGGCGAAAGACATTCGAATCTTTACGCTTCAAATCTGGTGGTCACAAGACTCGAATGAAATGCCCTTCTCGGGATGTAATAGAACTATGAAACTTTTACAAAATACTACTCTTTTATTTTCCTGTAATTACGCTTAATTTTTTTCAATTTTCTCGATTTGCCGCAACGTTGTGAAAAGAAAATTGAAACCGTTTTTTGAATTCTTTTTCCACTATTTTCACTCTTCTCGCATGCATTTTATGCGTCAAATTACATTATCGACTATTTCTAAATTGCTTGAATACCGGGTCGATAAAAAAGTTTATAAAATTCAAACAAGTTTCATCAGTCAACAAGACTCGAAATTCAGATAAATCGGAAATCTATGAATCTATTAAAAATAGAGTTTCCGATTGGGTGAGAAATTCCAATCGTATTATTATCAATTCACTACTGCAAGTATCTGATCTTATAATTCGCTCGAAATCATTTTTATATCGAATATTTTCATACTTGTTTTGGCACTCTTGCACGTGCTCCACCGTCGCAGCGCCCTCTCGAGAGTTTATCTCGACCGTTATTACCTGCTGAATCTTCAGCCTTTCTATGGTTATTATAAGCTAGTTCATAAAAGCAGCCTTTGACCAAACACCATTTTTTTATCGTTGTTACACGTCAAATCGTTTATATTCGATTCTGAATTGTTTGGAATATTTAGTCCATTTGTTGCGTGGACTAAAAATGCCGGGAAGAAAATAAACAACATATTATGCAACAGTAAACGCGATTAATTGCAATTTAATACAAATCCAGAAGCATTTTTTATTTTATTTTTTTAGTGTGGTCATATTTATTCACTCTGCTGGTAACCTGTTTTTCCTTGTTTGGTGCTCGTATATTTTACCAAAAAGTAAATAAAATCCTGTGATAAAAACATCCCCGATCGGTACGATTATCGACACGGTAAGTCACTCTGTATATATACATGTAGAAAAAATACCGATAATGAAACAATCTATGTTTTTCGAACCACATGAACATAGCGAATCGAGTAAAAATGTCGGAAGAAAATGTCAAAATTTTTGTGCATCCCTCGCGTCAGAACTAACTCCATGAGCGACGATGAGATAATATCGCGCATACGTATTATAAGCAACGCATACTCGAAAAATGTTTCAACCGAGATGGAATATCATGCCAATCATGACAAGGCACTCCGTGGCTTAATCGACATACTGCGGAATAGTAAGCGCGACCAATTGCACTTCATAGGCCCGAATGATGTTACTTTCTTTTCGATCAAGATTTTATCCCATTACGCGGACGTTCTGAACAGAACGGACATGATGCTCTGTGACACGAAACGTCGAAAAGATTACAAAATCGCTCTCATCTGTTATTACGATCTTTTGAAGTCCTTCGTACCAGAAAAATCGCGAGAATTTGTTCGCTCATTCGTCGACGTGATGCATAAAGAGAAACTCTGGCAGTGGGAACGTTTGTGCCAGACACTGGCCAGTGGTTTATTGGAGCATGGTGTAGAGGGCAGTATTGTCGTCAATGAGCTCTTGGATCGAGTTGAGAACGTCGATATAGACTTTAACGACGCTCAAGCCATCGTGCGGACACTTTACGAACTACTCGACGAGTACACGTGGCCGGAAAATCATGATACCGTTGTGACCATCGAAAGACTGTTGAATCTTTATTACGCAAGTTTGAGCGACGCTGAAGCCGAAAATTTGCCGTTATACACGTCGCTCAAACGAGGCCTCGAAGTTTGCATTCGCCATGCGATAAAGAATCTCATCAATCAGCATCTTCTCGTTGTTATTTATAACATGTGTACTTGGGCTATCCGCGATAACACGAGCGACACGACGATATTGAACTTTGGCGGTATTCTCGAGTACGCAGCTCATACACACGACACACGTCTTTACAAGGACACCTTGACGAGAGAATTGTTTCCAATTTTGATGGAAATGATACGCTCGTCCAGTCGTCTCGTCAGTTTGCTCGGTAATCGCGTTATGCATCATTTGCTCGATCGTAGCGGAAATCGATCGCAATTTACAACACCAAAAATATTTTTCGAGAACATGAGCTTCGACATAAAGATAAATCGTTACGACAAAGAGGACAAGCATTTCCTTCAGGCGAATCGTGAAATACTTCACGATAGTCTTGTCCACGGTTTGATGAGACACTCGTCGGCGCGGCTGAATCTCGAATCTTTTTATTCCACCGTATGTCTTATAGCCGTCGAGGTACCTTGCGGCTTCACCGCGGCTGCTCTCGTCTGTTTCATTATGAACATTCAAGATTTGACTCTAGAACAGAAGAACATGTCTCGCGATACTACCTTTCACATTCATGCGACTGTCATGTCCATTATGAGCCTCCTATGTTGGATACACGAGGCCAAAGTTTTTTACACTTACGTTAATAAAGTCATGACGCAGAGGGCGCAGTGGGCGCCACATTTGAATCCGCCGTTTAAATCGCACTACAGCTTCGCTGTACATCATGCACTTTGGAACAAACCTGAATTGTTTTTCGTCGATTGGGAGGCTCGTTATGGTCTTTGGAAATGTTTTCGACTACGGGACAAACAACGAAGGAGCACCGACGATGATAATTCCAAGAGAGATCGTTGACATTTTTCAGCCAGTTTTTGTTGCAGTGGCGTACCGTCCAAGTCGTCGCCGAGTCTCCGGCGACCCGGATGAAGATCAGAAGGCTAATTATATTCGAATATTCAAATTCGAAATTTTTCGAATTACACCCAATTTCTAATTTCTTTCAAATAACAGAAAATCATACAGAAGTTGCAATTTTTTGATACATTGTCAAGCACGAATAAGCACTTGGCCAAAAACAATTGTGGTAAAAGGAAAATAAATCATAATAATTCCAGAATGAATAAAAAGTATTTTTTTTAATCCGAAACGATAGAATGACAATTTGCGACTGTCGGTTCTCAAACAGCGCGTATACTCGATTTTGTTTATCTCTGAGCTCCAATCAATAAACAACGTGCGAAAAGGTCGAAAAAATGTGTAATAACTTTTTCAATTATAGACGATCAACGCTGGCAACGCTAGTTTAATATTTACATTCCAGATGTTCATGCCCCACAATTCAACCTACATACATGTATAATCTTGCAATGATCTTTCCGCTTCTTCGTTTGTTTTTTTTTTCAATTTTTTAAAATTTATGTAACGATAATTGTATCACATTTCTTTTTCGTTTGTTTTTCCTACCCATGATAAACGTCGACCGTTTTATTTCAATGATTTAAATAATTCAACGATTTACTCCTATTTACAGCGTTTCTATTACGGGAAAGGCACTTGGATGATCATCAGCTCATTGAATTTCAACCAAGTTTTCCATTGGTAAGTTTTTGTAAGAAAAATATTGAAAAATGTACTGTACAATAATAATTGATGGAGCTCAGAACCACAGATCTCCACCAACGTCCTCTTCAGGCTGAGTAGTTTGTTGTGTTTCCTGATGGGTTTGTTCGATACTGGCAACATTTTCATTTTCCTCGTCGCTCTCGGACACTGCTAAATCTTCCTGTATCTTATTCATGTCCTTTTCATCTCTGTTTGCTAAATCCGCTAAGAGTAAATCCGACGGATCGTAATTCGGATCGACATCCATACTTTCATCTGAAAAGAAAAGAATTTTTTAGTCGACGATTTTATTAACAGCGAGCCATCGTTCTTGTTTACCAGCAATCGATAAACTAGAAATTTCGATTATCGATGCGGAAAATTCGGCAACTTTACGGTAACTGTGGCGTCGCGATCAAACCATGGATCTCACAGAAATCGACGAAAGAAATTGAAAATGAAAAATAATATTTTTCCACGTCTCGCTTAGTCATCGAGATCTCGTAATTCAGGAAATACATTTTTTTGCGGTTAAAAATCGTTAATTTCAATTTCGTGTGAATCTAACAAGAATAATTAATCCAAACAGAGTTTAAAAAACCAAGCAAAGTAACCGTTTTTTGGAAGGCCACTCAAAAAAAACATAACATTTACGTAAAACCGCGAGAAAATTGAAAAGATTCAAAATTGATCTGTTGTTTGATTTGAAATTGATTCCTATTCAACTTGATATTTATATTGATCATATATTCTTTTCATATTCGAAGAAAAATGCATCAAAATGCCCATTTGAAAAAGCACTTATTTTCAAACTTTGAAATTCGGTGTGTCAAAGATTAAGCGACATATTGAAGAATACTGGTCTCCATTTTCGATTCTGTGATCAAAATATATGTGAATCCACGATCATGTCGGTTACCGTGAAATTTTGACAGGATTCTTTATCGACAGAGCACTTTGTTACCTTGTTGAAGCAATTGTTGTTCACCGACGTAGAAACCAACGTTTCCGAGTTGTACCATTGCTTCTGCTGCTTGCTGGCTGTCATCGTCAGCGGGAACTTCATTGGAATCCCGAATTTCTCCCAACTCCAGGGTTTCGAGTTCATTCTGCTCCTCCCCCCCAAATGGTACATCGTCAAACTCATCCTCGCTCGAAAATTGAAGATCTAAAACGAAGAACGTGAGTTTATAATCATCGTAGCACGGTCATGGCATAACTCGTGTTAAAAAAAGGGGGAGAAAAACGAATCGAAACAAAACGCCATAACGATATTTCACCTTCTTCGAGAACATCTTTCTTCTTCGAGTGTTGAATACGGCCACCAGCTTCACCCTCCGCGTCACCCTCAACGTCGACGAAGTCAAAGTCGTCCATGCCATTTTTTCCAAACGCATTATCCGGCGGGCTTGTTTGACTCTGAAGTACAAATATTGTCGTAAAATGGAGGTATTCTTCGGCAGAATTCGTACCTTTTTTTTTTTAATAAATCGCATGTATTTACCCCTCGAAATTCCGGCTCGGTAATGGTATAATTTTCCTCTTCCGGTCCCATCCAGGAAGTATCCATGTCGGCTTGCTCCATCGCTCGTTGTTGCACCAATGCTATATTATTTTCCAGTTGCGTCATGTGTTCATCGTACTGAAACGAATGCGTTCGATGAGCTAACGTAAGAAAACAGAAGGAATAACGCTTTGCGGAGTAAGGAAACGTTGTAATCACCTCATCCAGGGATTCCCGACAGATTTTCACCAATTGTTCGGCTTTGTTGGTAAACGGTGAATCCTTGCCATTGTACAAGGTACAATTCTCGAGAATCTGTTCCACATCCCGCATTAAATCGTGCCGACTGTGATACTTGTGAGCGGCTATTTTCTTCGATATCGTCTCGAGATCCATCGGCCTTTTAATAACGTTGTAATAATCCTTGACCAACTTTTTGCTAACCGGCTTCAAGAAGGGCCAAGCTTCGGCGAGAGATTTTAATTTAGTATTGATTACGTTATCGAGGATAAACGTTAACGCGACTTGATCGTTATCATCGAGCAAAGGATTGATAGCTTTTTCGAGTCTCATGAGACGTTCTTCTTTTTCACCGAGTCTCTCGACGCAAGTCTCGAGCATACGTTTAGCGGCTACCGTCAACGAACTCTTCGGGCCATTGTAGAGGGTCGAGTTTTCAACGATTTGATTAACATCAGCGAGGAATTCTTCTCTATTCTGGTACTTTTTCTGTCGCAAGTTTTCGCGTATCATTTGAAGTTCGACGGGTCGTTGAATGATCCTATAGTAGTCTGGGACGGCCTGCGTGGAAGAATTTTGTATTTATTGCAAGGATGCTGTGTTCACCAGTCATCAAATCTAAAAGCCAATTTTAATATATGCTTTAAGGCCATGGGGGATACCCCCTCCCCCACCGAAATTTAGAAAAATTCTCAGGCAAAATGTATAAGTCGGATCGATTTGAAATTTTTTGTGAGTATTTAGTGACACAACACCGAGGGAATGACGATTTCGCAATTTCGAAATTTTGCAAAAAAATTTTTTTGTAGAGTGAACAAATTTTCAAAATTTCGAAATTCTAAAATCGTTAGTCCCTCCGGGCTATATCACTAAACACTTGCAACAAGTTTCAAACCGATCCGTTTTGTAGATTTTGCCGGAGAATTTTTCTAAGCTTCGATTTACGGATGTAACACATCGCCTTAACGAGCGAATATGAGAATTTACGAGTGAAAATCGTTTGCTATGAGAATTTTGGCAATGCTGCATAATTACGGTTGTGAGAATTATATATGTGTATGTGTACAGTCATAAAAAGACTTGGAAATCATAAGACGATTGTCAGATTTATTCGAGACATGAGCGAAATGATTTTCGTCGACCGAGAATCGTGTCTCAAACTCACCTTGGCATTAACCGGAAACAAGAATGGTTGAACGTCCGGTAAATCGCGCATTTCGTTCAATATACTTTCGAGCATTGTCGACATAACGACCAATGGATCAGTTCTGCGTCTGTTCGCCGGTCTTTGCTGTCTTTTGAGATAATCGCAATGGTCGTCACCCGTGGCTCTTCGGCGTTTCTTCGAATTGGCCGTTTCTTTTGGTACTTTTAACAAAAGTGTGCGCCGCTTCATTTCCTCGGCGTGTTGCGAAACGCGTTCGCTATCAATAAGCTTCGCAAAAGAAGAATCAAAATTATTATTGCATGTATAAGTCAATTTTCATCGGAATCATTGCAACTTGAAAAATATAAATTAAGAAATTAATTTCCGGATGAGTTCTTTCTCGCCTTATATTAATAAAACAAAAATCAGGCATTCTGCTCCAATGGTGCGGGATCGTTAAGCGCAAAATCATTTTCGTATTATTTGCATTATTCGTTAAAAAAATCACATCATAAAGAGTGATTTAATTTGCAATGTATCGAACTGAAGATGAAATGATTTATTCAATGGTCCATTGCCGAATATCTTTGGCAAAGGGAAATTCATAATTGGGTCTGAAACTGCCGTTCCAAACTTTTTTTCTCATGAAATAAACCTTATTTTATCGCAAGCAGTTTCCGAACAACTTTGAGCATTCTTTCGTCATGTTTTTGCAGCACAGGTGACACGATTTTAATCCACTTTTTCTGCAAAATGTCCGAAAGATGCTTCGTTGGTAAAAGAAATTTTGGATAAATTAGAAAGTACCGATCTCGAGCATACGCGACAAGCTCATCCCCGAGAGCATTGAAATAACAATTGTTCCTTTGCCAAAAGTGCCGACGAGAGGAGGGAAGCCAGGTTTGACAAAAAATGTGCAAAAACGTCGTGAAGGTATTTGGCAAAAATCGTACCAAACAAAAGAACGCTTTCTCACCGCTAATTGTAGCGTATACACTGCCTCCTAAAATTTTCCGTTATATTGATAACGAAAAATTTTAGGGGGCAGTGTATACGAGCGATAATAAAACGGCGCCATTTGGCAATAAATTACCTTTATGAGTTTCGATGATAGTTTAACTTTCGTTCCATCGACGTTGACAAGATCCTGATCGTCGGTGGTGAGGTTTTCTTTCTCGACCTCCTCCTCCTGTTCCTCAATCATCGACGTACTTACCGGCGCCGCGGTCATGCCACTTTGATACAAGGGACAAGCTTTGTTCGTTCTCATGTGGCCGACGTTGCCGCAAGCGCCGCATTTCAATTTAAGATCTGGCTTGAGTTTAGGTTTTTTACGTTTCGACGGGGATATTTCGGTTTTAATATGCTTAGGAGTTAGAGAGGAAGATTGGAAATTACCGAACGGAAGGATACTGGTTGCGGATGTCGTTGTTGGGGTATTGGTGTTGCTACGATCGAACGAATTGACCGTTGAATTGAGATTACCACTGGACAGACCGCCATGCGTTCTCTCACGTTCCTGATTGCGTTTTATTCTACGCAATTGTTCTTGTATTCGTCGTTTTTCCCTCTTCATTTCTTCCTTTTGCGCCTCATCGAGCGTCGCGAATTGCTTTATGAACGTTTCGTCCTTGGAATTTCGTATTTTTATGTACGTATCGATGACCGCGGGTTTCCTCACGAGCTCGACCCTCGTGTATTCCTTGCCCTCTGGATTTCGGTACGTGCGATAAATCTTCAAGACCCGACCGGTCTGCGAGGCGTAATTATTTACCGGACTGTCCTCATCGTCCTCCTTCTTCTTGTCCTTGACCTTTTTGTCCTGCTCCTGTGCCTCGCCCATTAACATTTTTCTCAATTCGTGACGCTGCTGCTCCTCTCGCTCCAGCGACAGTTGCGTGCTCGTTTTTTTGTTCGACAGCATATTCTCGATGTTCTTTCCCATTTCTTCAATGTCGGAGCTGTCTTCTTCCGAGCTCTCGCCCTCGTCGGTACTCAACACTTCGTGGGACGATAACACGCGATTTTGAAGGTCGAATATCCTCTGACACTCTTCTTTGTATCTTTCCTGATGCTCGGCGATCGAGAATCTGTTGCCCCGTGAAAATTTCGTCATACCTTCCTCGCCGGCTTTGGCCTTTTCCGTCGAGAGAGTACGAACGACGTCGATCACTTCCCATCGTGATAATTTCTTTATTTCTTCCTCGGGTACGCCGAATTTTCGCAATAACGCTTTCGCGTTGTTCAATGACAATCTTCGAAGATCGGCGTCGGTACCGGTCACCGTCCGCTTCGGCTGTGCCTCTTGTTCCTCCTTGCTTATCGTCGGTTTGTTCGGTACTCGGACGTACGAGAAGCCCTCGCCGCAACCGGTCGGATCTGCCGGACCCGCGAGTTGCAGCAGACACTTTCCTTTCATCGCTTGTATGTAAGCGCGCGTCGTGTTCCACGGTGCTACTTTCACCTCGTCGTCCATTTTCAATTGCATCTCCTCGTCGTCGTCGTCCTGCGGGGTAAATAAAAATTTTTCACCGTAACCGGCGTCCTTCAAGCGCTGCTCAGCCGCGACCATACTGAAGTACGCGCAGCATTGCTCCGGGGACACCATCGCTCTTATTTCTTCCTCACTCGGCAATCTAAAGTCCGGTTTAATGACCCACCAGTTCGAATCCATTCCTGCCGGATCATGATGAATCAGCCATTATAAAATATTTCATAGTACGCCAAAAAAAATTTATTGTGTTCGACAAAAAAAGCATAAAGGTATGCCGAATCTGACTCCACGGCGTTTTCCATCGAAACTTTGGAGATCGTTTCGATACCGAATGAAAATCCAATTTTTTCTTAAATAAGTAAAACTGAAATCATTTTTTAACCGTGTTTTTTCGGACATGTCACCGTCAGGAGTTATCGGACATCATCTGTATTTACTTTATGCTCGGGCATTTTTTCATTTTTTTCGACTCGGTGGAACAGCGTAAAAGAAATTAAAAACTTTTTCTAAAAATAATTTTGAATCTGCAGAATTAGTTTGTAGTATTTGATACAAAAATACTGAAAAGAACATAATTAATGTCTTGGGTGGAATTGGAACGATACCGTAGTGGTCTGTCGTGAGATTTCACGGCGGAAGCCATTTATCGGTAGTAAAAAAAAAATTAACAATATTGAAATATATTATAAAAATATGAAGTATGATTAGAGAGGCAGTGGCCTAGTGGTAACGCGCCCGGCTCACACCCGGTGGGTCCGGGTTCGCATCCCGCCGCCGACACCAATGGATTTTTTCTAAGTGTCTTAAACTGTTCTCTCGTGGTTCGGAACCCACGTAAAAAAGTAGGTCTATTGGAGAAAATCCACCCACCCAGAAAAACGGAGGAAGGTACGAGGAAATGATACAGAATGGGTAGTAGTTGGGTGGGTGGCTTGTAAAAACCCGTAAAGGGTGTGCAAGTAAAACTCCCCAATTATTATTATTATGAAGCATGATTCAAAAACTTTTCGAAATTTTATGCACTAGTCATTTGTGAATCTAAAATGTGTGAAATAAATGAGAATGTATCACAAGATGAATAGTGAAATGCAGAAAAAATAATGAGCTGAATAATATTATTCAAGTAAAAAAGTTTTAAATGCAAACGACAATTTAGAAATACGTAGAATAATAGTAACGACATTTCATTGTGCTTTCTCTTTTCTGTTAAAGTTGAGGTTACATTAAAAAATGGCCTTTTTCAAACAAATTTCCTTCTCGTCTCTTGACAGGGCGCGTTTATCATTAAAACTGCGATTGAATGATGCAACGAACCGCTACCCGATAGTTCGAATGCTACCCAAGATAATGCTTGTGTTTTATTCACTATTTTAAAATACAGCTATCTGAAAAAAAGTATTCAATTTTTTGGACAACATTGCTACAAATCAAAAAAATCCCTGAGTGTTAAGTACCAAGACGTCTTCTGTGTTGAAAAACACCATTTTTAACATTGAATAACATCTACAGTTAAAAATTGATTGCGCTTTCACTTTTTTTTTAAATTAGCTTTATATTCCGAAAAAACAAAGAAAATATTTTTTCACATCTTTCGCCTCCAAGTATTTAGGAAAAAATCGTTTCTTTATTCTTATTTTTACGGTTAGAAAAAGGAATGAAAATGGTATACGAGATTTTTATGAAACGTCAAAACTTAAAAAAATCGAGAACCGTAATTTAGTGTGAACTATTTGGTACCAAAGTGTCGATAGAAATCGCTGTAGGGCCGGATTCTTCACGCTTATCCCGGGTGTGTCCTTTTCAAAATTGTGAAATGTCATTCGCAAAGTACAGTACTACTACTCCATATCCTCTCGAACATCTCCGAAATTTTTTTTTTCGAAATTCGACGCAGCAATGTCTTACCGGTTCTCTTGAAATCCGCGCATAATTTCAAACGTTTCCTTATGCTGCTCTCACTGTGTGAAGGAAATGCTTTTTTTATGTCGTCCATCTTGATTCTGCGCGGCAAATCACGAGATTTCCAGAATAAACGATATATGAAGACTTGAAGGAAATCACGAACGAAATTGTTGGCTCTTTTGGAGTTTGGACCTGGTACTTCGTAAAGAGGACACTCCTGGCCGGCCACGAAAATAGCATCGACTTCACGTATGAAATATTGCTGCCTGAAAACGGGAATACACAATTTTACGATAATCATCGAAAACGGAAATACAAATTTTGCTTATAAGCCGAAAAAGGTAAACTATGAAACACCGTTACCTCGTTCTTATTATGAGGAAATCCGTTTCCGGTATCTTGTGCTCGTATATAGGCGCTCTGTACATATTATTTTCGACAGCCTGGATGCTTTGACCGGGCGTGAGAATCCCCAGAAAAGGACTCGTGTGAGCATACGCTGTTTCACCGTATCTGTATTTCTGAGGTCCCTGATCCTTGCCGGCTTTTCTCTTGTAATAATTCTTCACCTTCGAGCACATGCCGACTTGATTCATCAACGGCGGATGCTCCTCGGAAAATTCAACGAGAACAAGCTCGCCGTCACGTCCAGTGAGATCCTCGGCGGTGCGCATAAAGAAAACATCGCCGCCACCAGATGCGATTCGCTCTTGTTCGCGTTGCTGGACAAAATTAAAAAAAAATAATACTATTGCGCTTACGTACGTTATTATATTACAGATCTTTTGTTGTCATTTGTTGCTCTATTTTATCACGACGACTGAGATTTCAACGAGGAGTTCTTAAATTTTTCATCTGAAAAATTTGTATGATCAAAGTATAGTGAGCAAAATATAGCAAAGTATAGCAAACGCAAAGTATAACTCGTAAATAAATTACGGATTTTCGGATAACATTACGAAAAATCGCAATTCCGCTGTTTCGGGCTGTTTTTCGATTATAAAAAAATGTTAAATGGAACGTTTCAACCCCTCTCGACGGAACATCATTATGCGCGATGCCTACTAGTTGATAGGAAATTCAAGGGCGTTGCATAGTTTTGTACAGATCCTAAGAATTGCCTCAAATTTTAACCCGACGCGTGTACACTATATTTTTCGGTGCACGGTGTGTATACCGGATACTTTAGGGAACAGTCGAGTTTACAAGGTTTTGTAGGCTTCCAAAAAATCTGAAAAAATTCTGGGTTACTTATTGAAGTGTCTACTACATGGCCCAGCGGCTACCTAACTCAAACCGTTGTTAATAAAAATAAAACAATCGTCTATAAAGTGGGAAAAACGGAAGAATTTTGAGTTCGAAATTTCGACTGTTCCTTTAAAGTCCCAGTACACACACGCCGGGTTAATATGATGTAGACACGACCTTGACGGATTGATTGCCAAAATTTTTAATCGATGCACCATTTAGTTTATAGTGGAAGTAAAGAAAAGCAGGAATTTTTGCCAATGTAGCTTCGAAAATATCGACTTATCAAAAGGATTAATTTTATGCGACGCAGAACTCGAACACCCCCGGATTTTAAAGATCGTAAATATGTATGTTATGTACCTTTGCTTTTTTCTTGATTTGCTTCAATAGCGGCAGAACAGAATGAGGAACAGGTTGAGAAAGCGGTCCGTGGCTGAAACGCCTCAACGGCGGTCTGTGGAAATTTCTCAGCCTCATTGGACCCATATGGGTTTGCACAAACGGAGCGCGTAACTCGACAACGGGCGTACTATGTTGAATCAGATTCCCACCTCCAACCTTAAGACGCAGAGTCGTCTCGGACGATCGTGGCATGTAATATCTTGAGTGAAAAAAAAATGTAAAAGAACAAAAAATCAAATTCATAACATTGAAAATTATCTTGACAACTGTAGCGAAAAAGGGCGTTTACGAATTACAAAAGGGCGAATAACGCGTTTCATGCTAATTATACAGTGAAGATCCTGTCAAGTCTATCTCTCATAATTGTCTGAATATGAAAAATAGAATTTCGTCGAACGCGGTCGCGTCGAATTTAATCGCCGATGATAAAATGTTGGTACTTTATAACTTCGCTTTGACGGATTCTAAAATCGATATTGAATGTAGAAAAAGCTTGTAAACACATGAAAATCGATTGAACATTATTTACGTGTCGTTGGAAATGTTGAACGGATCTCGGTCCGGCGATTTCGGCGGTGGAGGTGGCGTGTCTTCTTCGAGAACGTTTATAACTCCGGCCTTGCCAAGAAGTAATTTGCTCTTTTTCACATGAGGATGGGGAATCTTGACCTTAGGCTGCGGACCGTTTTCTTTGTGCAGAAGCGCCGGATCTATGTCATCCGGTATACCGAGAACTATGTTCTCGTCGTTTGGGTCGAGCGTTAGAATCTTTGGTTTTGGGATTTTTTTCATATTCTCAGCATCCCAGATGACCTCTTCTTCCCAAAGGCCGTAAACTAGTTCCTCGTTCTCAACGGGAAATATCGAGTACCATGTATCGTCGTAATTGTCCTCTCGTTGTTGTTGCTGATTGCCTCTTCCGGCCCTAAAAGGCAAAACGTATCATGTCGCCGCGAATTTATCTTCTATTCATTGTTTTATTAATTTCTCGAGTAGCGCGACGTACAAATTTTATAAAAAATTATAATACAAGGAAGCATCGAATGTTGTACGATATAAATGTGATAAACGATTCGAAATATTGAAGTCAGATGCGGAGGTGACAAAATTAAAAGAAAACGCGGGCGTTTAAGGGCTTTTAAGGGCGTTGCAACTCTCGTGGAATTTTTTATGCAAACCGTCGGAAAACTGAAAAACAATTTTCTCTTTTATCGAGATCATTTCCAAATTAGAACATTGTACGTCATCGTAATCCGTTTAATTTGAATAAAATTTGTTAACGCTACTGTCGGCGATGGAAATGGCTTGATCGAAAATCATTTTGAACAAAAAAATGTTTCATACAATTTTTTTTTGACGTAGGTACATCTTTTAAGAAATCATTAAAAAGTTTGGAATATTTTTCAACTCCTTCAATTGTTCCCATGAGTATAATAACAGCAATTAACGTTGATGAACGAGAATATACGCGACAGTTGGCTCAAAAATGCACGTTCGTTTCGAAGAATTTTCCGATTGTCGATGAAGTTTGTTCGAGAGTAGAAAACTGAAGAATTTTCATAGCATACATAATTTGCTAAACTTACATTTTATTCTTCTGCGATTGCATGTGGAGAGGCGTTGAAATTTGAGACGTGGCTAATCTCACATTCGGCGCAACGGGAACAGGCGCTCCTTTTCCCGGTTGGCTGAACGCTTGGGCCGTTCTATTACCGCTCGATGGAACCCAACCCGCAGCGTTATTCTTGCTATTCAATTTTTGCATTACCTTGAAACAACGCGAAGAAAATGAATGTATCGACAACAAGTAGTTTCTCCATTCTACATCAATCGTTTACTGACCTTACAGGTAGAATTAAAAAGCAGATTGTTGAAAAAACTGTTTTCACAATTCTTGACAAAAAAAAAGAAAGAAACTGCGTTAATTTATTTCGCTCGTTGTATCAAAATTGAGCGAAAATAAGATTCACAACCGAGTAGATTGCAATTTATTTGTAGCGGTTAGTCCATCTCCTCTCAGACTATAATGGTGAGGCGAAATTTTTGAAAATTGCCAATGTTTTTCACGCGCATTCGGCAAACTCGCAAATGTCTTACTTTGTGTTTAATCTCGTCACCGTTCCAAACAACGTCATCTTCCCAATGTAACTGAGAAACCATGAGAAATGCGTCGTCCGCGAACTCTTCGGGATTCGTCGTTCTGCTCTCCTTATCTTCCTTCTGTTGAAAACGAATTTTTGAATTTCCTCACGATTAAACGGTTCAAATATGCATGAGAATGTAAGAAAATGTAATCCTACCTTTTCGGCGATCTTGAAGCCGTAATTAAATCCGTCGCCGGTTTCCGGAACTTCCAGCATATCGTACCAGATTTGCGCCGGACCGAAGCGCCAATCGGCAACTTTTGGTCCCATGTCGCCGTTCTCGCCGGTTTCTCCACTCTTGCCGGACTGCTCCTTATCCTCCATCGGCATGAGAAGCTTCGCCTCATCGTCCGAGGTGCACTGTTCCGGTGTCGGTTCTGGTCCATATTGCATCACCCAGCCCTCGAAGGATGAGAAATATTTTACAAATTTATACATTACAAAAAAAAAACAAATCAATATAACGAAAAAAAGGCACCGGGCAGGAGTTTACTTTGAATTTAGGCTTCCGGTCATCTTGATCCGAACCAGAGTCGGAATCTCGTGTTTCGTGATGACGTTTCTTCTTACGACGGCGCTTTACTCCTCTCCAGATTTCCGGTAAGCTGCTGGGCTTGCCGGGACCGAATAAACGAGAGAATCTGAGGACTTTGTTGGGTCGAAAATCGGGGAACAACTCGGTAACGTTGATATTCGCATATTTCGAAGGTAGCATAGACGCGAGAGGCGTTTCTAATTTTCTCTGACGGGCTGCTTCCGCCTCTTCTGGTGTTATAGTTTCCTTTTCTTCGGGAACCGGAGGAGGCGGCATGAGCTGGGTGTCCGATTTATTTATAACTTCCTCGTCGTCAGCATCGTAACCGGTACTTTCTTTTTCGCTCTTTTTTGTAATATCCTCTTTTCCTGGAACATATCATTGTTCTTTGATCGATTGTACATTGAAATAACATCGATTGCGGTATTTCGCGCCTTAATGAAGCGTGGAGAAAATAACAGAAGTCATCTGCTGGGAACAAAAGTATATTTAACGTTGAGGTCGGACATATTTTGATCGAATTATTGTCATTTCAAACATTTAAGAAAATCCCACTAGGTTTTTCAGTCAGTAATTTCGTTTATCGTCGTTGATTTAAAAAAATAATAATAAATGCCCTTCCGAACGACCCAATGCCTTCGCACTATGTTTAAATTTCACGTTTCAAGATTTACTTGTACAAACTTTTTAAAAGTAAAATTGTATGAATATATAACTATTGTCATGGCCGCGCTCAAAATTTTGGATCTATTATGGTCCTTTCTTGCACAGTCGATCTAATCAAACCGGTTGAACTAGAGGCTATGCTTTGATATTTTGAATAACACGGAGAAATACATTTTTTATTGCCCGATAAATTGCACTGTACATTAAGAAAATATGTCAGAAACATCGTATTATTTTCATACGCCTATTTCATATGGATAAATCGACCATTACTTGTGATTTGATTAGCATAGTGATGCCACCGATTGGACATTCATGTATATTTGAAACAACAATTTTTGCACGTCCTTATTACATTTTGAAAAAATTATATACGGTGCTTTCATATTTTACACATTTACAAGCTGTGGCATACTTTAAACCGTCGTAAAACTCGCTATAAATATCTTCTGTTTCAAAGGAGAACAAGACTGTTTTTGTTTTATCTCAAGAAGTACTTTATCATTTTCCACTCATATCTCCTGAAATACTTATTTTAAAGAAAATTTGTATACAAGAAAAATGAAGCTCCTGACGTTAAACAAAGATTACATCCTTACATATCCCGTAAGTATTATATTTTCACAGGTATTTTGAAAAATCAGTCCACTTGCGTGTCGCGAGTGGTCTACAAAAAATATTGTACATGTATTAATTTGACGTAAACGTACAGAGACCTGCGGACCCTCGAAAGAACGAGAAAAAAATCAACAAAGGACCAACAAGTTCTGAAAAGCTGCCGTATGTTTGCCAAAACCCTCTGTAGCTGCAGAATTCTCAAAGCATTGTTATACATGTGCAGTGTGTGCATTATTCTCATAGCACGTGTTGCAAACGATTAATTGCTCGCAGGAATTTTCTTTGTGGGCTATCTATCAAGCTTCATGTGTATTTGAAAAAAAAAATATCTACATAGAATATTTCATGACACGTCAATGAATAAACTTTTTTTTCTTCAAAGGCTGCAATCTATCTACGCAAATAACTCCAAAAATATTATACGAATGTGACTCGTGTAAAAAGCTCTTCTTATGGAGAATATTGGGAGTTTTATTTTCGTCCACGGCAAATCTTCGCTAAAAAGAATATTTCTGGAGATACGGTGAAAAAAGAAAACGAAATTATGAAAAATGGGTATCGCAGAAACACATGCTTGCTGGTAAAGTCGCTTGGCAAATTATATACGCTTAATCTTCCGACAGTCGGCCGTTTTCTTTAGGAAAATGCACCTTTATCGAAAAATTTGCGTACAAAGGCGTTTGAACTAGCAATAGACTCCGTACGGCGTGATATCAGCTGTCGGAAGGTTAAAAAGAAGTTGAGTGGAAAATTTTGAAAGTATGCCTGAAATGTTTCAGGTATATTGAAATTTTCAGGGCATAACCTAGAAACCTACGACTAAATGAGTCGAATGCTCAAGCGCTTGGGCTGATAAATTAATAATAGTAAATCTGTTTGCGTGAAAAAATAAACTGAATGTATTACCATCTTCTTCGTTGATGTCTTCCGCCAGCTCATTAATATCAGAAAAATCAAGCGCCGTAGGAGATTTTTCTTGGTAGTCGACATTGTCCCTTTCATTGTAGGTTGAACCCTTTTCTTCATCACGTTTTTCATCACTTTCGATCTTTTCGTTGCTTTCACTAATCATGTCCTGGAGGAGATTAGCAAATCCGAGCCTACCGATGCTAAGCGAAGCTAAATGTTGCTTAGCATCATCGTCTAGGATGTCATCCTCCAGCTGACCGTTTTCATCGATGTTCCCAAAGAGAAAACCGGTCATATTTATGCCAGATTCGTATTCTTTATCATTCTCGTCATCGGAATCGCCCATTTTTTACGAAATCGTAGCAAATTTCGCGTTATAAAACTGAGGGAACTATTAGTAACAGCGAGAATAGCTGATTCGATAAGTGAGGTTATACACGAATGTTATGATGACACCATTTATGCTGTTTACGGTATCATTCACAGGGAGTCACAATGGGAAAGTAACGTTTGATAACGTATTGAGGCGGGTATTATTCATTTCAACGTATTTTAATACCACGTTCATTTCCGATTAACGAAAATCATCACGCAAAAGAAAGAAATACAAAATTCTACGTATAAACGAATGCTTGCGAACGCAAAGCTGCGCGACTCTGTGACTGAAGCACTGCTGTGAAATTATGGAGCTCATGGAGCATGGTGGGAGGTTATAAGGAGAGGGGGTCGTCGAGCGCTCGTATCTGACAACAACAAAATCGCTTGGTTTGATGAGGGCGCAGCGATCGCGTCGGTACGATGGAGTTAGTTGTTTGTGCGAGAGATGGAGTGAGTGAATCGTCTGAGAAAAAAAAACGGAAAACCACGAGTTCTTTATAAATCAAAAACAAATCTGCGAGAAAATAAAAAAAACATGAAAAAGTTGAAAAAATAATTTACATGCAAAAAAATAATGAATTTTATTTCGAAGGATAACAAATAATTCCATCCGACGACTCGTTACTCACGAACGGTTTACTTAAGCATCTATTAATAAAATGTTTCAAGTTTGAAAGTTTGAATTCTTAATAATAATAATGACGTTTTTTATATTGTACTCATCGGTTTTTCGTTATACCGTAAAGAATTTTAATTATCAAGGGAAGACATTTTTTACTGTGATCTTACCGGCGATACATCCTAATGTCCAGAAAAGTACGACTCAGATATTCGCACCGTGAACAGATTACGAGACGCCGGTTATACTTTTATCAGGAATGCAGGATTTGCAATATTAATTGTGCGTGTGCGTGATTTGTATATTAATTATATCTGTAGTGTAAGACTTAATTTACACTGGACGCACCTGCTTTTTCCCATCCTTTTACTTTGCAAAAGGATGGGAAGAAAAGAAGGTTGCTACCTCGTCGATAATATGGTGTTTCTTTCTTATCGACGAATAGTAAAGTTGCTGAACATTTGATCGCTCGTTTCATTTTCACGATTCATGAATTATTTTTGAACTGAGTTGAAAACTATAAGCCCTCATCGATTGTACCCGTATGAATACGGAGATCTTTATTATATAATTTCAACTTTTAACCGTGTAATCGCTGAAACCATTTAAGTATCCCGGCGAAAACTAAGACCCACGTCATCGGTATCGCCAGTTCAATGTTCCAGTGACTTGAATTTCTTTTACGTAAATGTTAATATCATTAGCTTTAGCAGAACGCTCTCCTGACCTTTCTAACTCTCGTTCACTTTTGTACCGCTCGTGTACTGGTGTTGTCAAGTTGAAATTTTTGAGGTATTCTCAGCCATGAAGTATATCGATATTCCATGCGTTGGTACTTTAAATAATGTGTATAATGCGAATATAAAATTCACCCTTGTAACATCCTGTTTCTCAATCGATGTTAAAATTGCCGACAAACTGTCATGAAATGTTAAATTTCTGTTTTCAAATATCATTTTGACCCAATTTTTTTCGTAAACTTTCTCGTCACAACGCTGCGATCCTTTCAACGCGGCGATACTCATGCGGTGCTTTGACGTGGGTAGAAGTACCCATTAACGCCCGGATGACGTAATTTTTTACGCTCATTTTGACTCTTCACAGCAATTTCAAAAATATATATTTAGGCTAGAAACCTTCGGTACTTTATGCCTTCGAGACCGCTCTGTCGAATGGCGATGGCAAATTTGTTGAAGATCTACGAATAGCATGGTTCCTTCAATAAAATAGGAAAAAAGCCGACTTTTAGAATTTTTTATTCTTTATCTGCACTTTACAGCGGGAAAAAAGTGTCTATCCCGACGAAAACAATTTTGAAAGTGATCACGATGTCAAAGAAATAAGGTCGTATACGGAAAAATGCATTTTTCTTCAAGATAGTGGTGCCAAAATGGCGGCCGAAGACTTAATTATTTTTTCGTACCACCCGCATTGGAACTGCCACTTTAATGCCTTTTTAGCCAGCCGAATCGAGCGAATTTCAAACCGATGCGAAGTGGGGCAGAAAATATTCAGTTTCTGACTTCATTTTATTCAGGCCTGAATTGCATTTGTTTATTATAAGGCTCGCAATGTTCGTGCCATTCAAAACGTAGACTAATCTTGTCTCGTTTCGACTGGCTCCAGACTTTATTGAACCTCTCAGTTTTAATACAGATGATATGAAAAACATAGTGTGTGGCACGGAACGAAACACGATTTCAGACTCGTGTGATGGACGAGACCTTCGCCCTCGACTGAAATCGTCTTGTTTCGTCCCTAACTGCACAATATGCAATTTTTTTTACGAATTTTGACTTTTCGAACGATTCGGAGTCGATTAGAAAAAAAAAATATTATGCTCTTTTGGAAATAGGAACGCGATTTATATACGGAAAGAAACCACCTACATGAGAGTTTTTAGAACCGCTGATGACGATTCTCACGTCGCAATTGCAAAATAAAAAATGGCGAAGTCACGTTGGATAAAGGAAGAAAAATGTGAAGGATCGATCTTTTCATATTTTCTTGAGAAAAACAATGTTGTTTATAGTTTTTTATAAAATTTGTCATGGCCATTCGACGGAGCTGCCTCTAAAATATGAAATATTGAAAGTTTCTAGCCCAAATAAATCGATTTTGGAAATTGCAGTTAAGGATCAAAGTCAACGTACAAAATCAGGTCATATGGGCGTTAAAGGATCAAGCAATCTCACAAGTGATCATTATTTCATGCAAAACCGATTGTTTTTGTTGGAATTACGTGCAGCTAACACCTGCGACTTATTTTTTGAGACGTAAATATACACGTACTCAAAAGCGAAATATCAGAAGTCCACGGTATGAAAAATAATTTTTTTTAGTTTCCTCCGACCATTTTACCTTCGACAATAATATATTTTCTAATAAACTTTGACTATCGATGAATAACTAATGCATAAATGAAAACTTTTTTCTCTTCAACGAATGCACTTGAGGTAGCGGAAATTCCGTTTCCAACAGAGAAGGTTCGATAAATATGCACGCACGACTCTGGCAAAAGTGACTATTTTTTAATACCTTGTTGCATGCTTAAAAAAAGCAAAAACAAATGTTGCTTCAATAGAGATAGTTCGGTGCTTCCAAGAGAGCCTAACCGATTACATAAATATATAATACTACGGGACATAAAAATTTTACAAATGTTTTGCAATTTATTGCTCACGAGGGGATAAGAAAAACCTTGGGAAAATGATTCCAGCAAATTCTTGTCATTGCTCCAGTTATTTCGTTCCTTGAAGCACGAGTGATTGTCGAAAAAGACTGTAGATAGAGGGTATATAGGTATATAGCACATAGAAGCGTTCATTCGTGTGAATTTTTTTGCGCATTAGGGCGCCCCAGGGCATAGGTGCCGGCGTATGCAGGGGAGAGGTTCGACGATGTATCGGAGTAACTCTTTTTACTTTTACCCATGTAAAACGAGTCGCTTACCCACACATGAGCGAAATATGAGAGGTGAGGTGGGTCACCTCCTTATACTGAATACTAGCCGCACTTGACCTACATCTTATTATGCCCGCAGCGTCCGGATGCACGGCACGAAACGTTGTTCATGCGATGACAACGACAATGACAAGTTATCGACAGTCTCGTATACCGTCGTATTGGTTATCAAGGTACCATTCATGTACGAGTGTAGACCCGCGACTACATAAATTTTCCTGAAGGTCATGCACGTCGTTCACAAATTCGTTCATATGAGATGCCGTGAGAAAGGGATGCCTAAATGTTAAGATCGCTCGTTTCACCAGAAGACGGTACACACTGTATAAGAAGTCTTCTCGTCTCGGTGTATCGCACGATACGCTGCTGTTATTTTGAATCGCACCTATGGCTTCGACAGGTTGCTGATACCACAGTCGTCTATGACCTAACTATTTAAAAACCTTTTTTTTAGACTTTGCGTCATAGTTCTGTCGCTGAATTATTCTTTGTTTGAATTATTTGGCGCTCAGCGATATAATTCGTTGTCTTAATTTAAGCGATTTCATTGACCATTATACGCCATTCGATTTTTGTGAATTTGAACAACTCTTTTCACATCCATACCTATAAGGAAAAAGGCTCCAGTGCTTTTTCCGCCATTATAATTAGGGCTTTATATAGCTTTGAAAATATGCATATGCAATTGTTTTTCGATAACAGAAGTTTTAGCTAAAAATAAAAGTTTTTCCTATAGCTATTTTATTCTATGTGTATGTCTACGTAACGTGGATAAATATAATTGTTAATTTCTTTGCTCGGGACACTGAAATATCGATTGGTTGAATCTTAAGAACTACCGCTTGAATCATGGGCTGTAATTGATGTTAAAATTGCTATTTGCGACAAACTTCGTCCCTTCTTCAATGCATTGACCCTGCAACTGAACCATCTCCGTCCCTTCTCCAGTATTTTTATTTTTGAACGGTACTAACATCCCAATTGCGTGGACCACGTAGGTAGGATAGTGGTATCTGAAATCTCGTCTACGATGATCACAACGTGGCGAAGGGACTCGGCCATCTCTGTGGCGTCTGAGTCTTCTTTCTTTTCCTTTCCTTCTTCTTGTTTCTGGTTTTCTTTTTGTTGTTCCACCTTACCCGTCGTATATCTCTACCGTGAATCTAATTTCACGGTAAATCATAATTTTCTATATGTGTACAAAAATATCTACGCTCGAATGTAAAAATAAATGATGTACAAAATATTTCATAGTGACAATAATAGCAATCGATAATTAAGAAATAACAATGAAAAATTTTGCCTCGAAATACCGAAACTTCATTCTCGTCATCAACGTGTCGTTCTGGGACAACGCTGTTAGCTGAAATAGGTCCACTGACTTCGTTGGCTTGATCCCTGCCAGTACCCTTTATTTTTCGCCAGAAATGGAATAAACTGAGATATGTCAGATAGCCATGCCATTCTGCTCCCTCTTTGACGTCTCTGAACATCTCCAGCACTTCGGTTTCTCCGTTACTCCCAACATATTCCGCAATGTCTTTGTGCCGAGGTCCTTTGGTTTGAGTGACCGGAGGGATTTTTTTGGGGCTGTCGCCGTTCTTGAAAAATTTCCGATCGTCAGTTCCATCCGCTGAAAAAGGGTTCTTCAGTATGCTTTTTGCGTTGAGAGCCTCGATAGCTTTTTGAAGAAGCGGTTTTCGCTTTAAACGTTGACCGTTGTTTTTTAGTCGCCAATGACGAACTGCATTCCCCCATACACCCTTGAGAGGATGAAAAAATGCAACGTCCAGCGGCTGAGCTGGATGCCCTTTTCCCGACAAAAATTGCTCATCGCCATGGTCAAATGCGAAGTATGCTCGTCTACAAACAGAATGACTGGTAACACGACTTTATTCTTCAGCAACCATCGGTAAAAAAACGCTCGCAACGTACTCAAAAAACGTTTTTTAGTCATTCCCTGTCCGAGTGACCAATGCCCGAGTCTCTTGGCATTCGTGCAGCGACATGTTTGATAATTCGTTTGTAAGAAAAAAGTATCATCGGTGGCGCGAGTTTACCACTCGCACTTCCACAGATAAGCGTAGTCAAGCACTGTCTTTCATCATTACTGATAAAATTGTATACCGTTTTGTCACTTTTTTTGGCCAATACCGAGCCCCCCTTTGGATTCAGAAAAAAAGCCGACTCGACGCAATTAAATACGCGAGAAGCGTCAATATCCAGGAGTGACTTAGGCTGAAAATACTTCTGTACCTCGCTGAACCACCCTCGAAGCTTTTTCTCGCTTAAATCAGCTCGATTACGCGTCAAATTTTGTGACGTTTTTAATTAATTCGAAATTTTGTGAGTCTCGATCTTTAGATGCTTCAGAAGCAATTGAATACCGTCCAATAATCAGAGTCGAGTTGGAGGGAAGCCTTCGACTCGAGTCTTGTATTATATTCTTCAACATTTTTCGATGTACTTATATCCTAAACCGATGAGTTGCGATTTATTTTTATCTGTAACCAAAAATCAAAAAGACCCTCATCCGTTATTTGTCCATCCCATCCGTCGTTTTCATTCTCTATATGTTTGATAGCGTTTTTATTTGTTATTCTTTCTGCATGTTAATTTATATTTAATTATCATTGATGGCAATATTCATTGAATGCTGTTTTCTGATCTCGTTGAGTTTGGCTCGTAGACTGGCTTTTACCGTCCGACCATCGCACACCGGCCAGTTACGCCCGGTACCGTAATGGCGGACATACTCTATGGAAATTCGAAAACTTTTCTTCCAAATGCAAGCACACGAAGACTCTGTCAATAGTTATGTAATACCGCTGTCGCTATCGATAAGTCCGGAACAGGTGGAGACTGAGAGCTAAAAATTTAGCTGGAGGCTTCTTTCTACGTGTATGACAACGTAAAAAAAAAAAATTTTATCGAAGAGGGTCATCGTCGCAACGTCGTTGAATCGACATGGAATGATCCATATATACACAAAATCGTCTATAACTCCGCCAGTTTTACAAAATACGAATTAGAACTCATAAATATTTCTAAGACTTTAAAGAATGAAAAAAATCGGTTTTTAAAAATCAATAATAAAAAATGCACGCCCTATAAAGAAGATCATCCCCTAAGCGGGTTACTCCATTTTTTAAAAGTAAACATTGTTTTTCAGATACAGATATCGACCTTTTGTAAATATTTTCAGAAGATCGTCTACGATAAGAACTATAAACAATACCGTTTTTGCTTAAAAATTTCAAATCAACTTACCGTTACAAAACTGAAAAAAATTGCCGCAAAAACGCTCTTTTGTAAGGTTTACAATTTCTATACCCCCTTAATGGAACAACCGTGATGATTCTGGGAGAGTGGGTCCATTCGCGTTACTGACAAATAGTATGAATTGAGATATCGGCACAAGCCTGCACCCGCACTTGATAAAAGCGATTTTCAATCATACACCTAAATTATTTTAGTCTTGTAATGTTGGGCATACTGCTCAATCATAACAAAGTCTTCCATACAAAGAAGTTAGATTTCTCATAAGTGGTACATTAAACATCGAGCTGTCGACAGTTTTAATAGTACTGATATTATCGTGATCTTCTATTTATCTGGCGACAATTGTATTTATTATTACATTTTAGCACACGTACGTTACAGTTTTCAGAATTTTATTATTAAATATATTTACTGTTTCCGAGCGATGTAGATCGCCACCAAATTATGCTAGACTGGGATGTTATAAGACTTGAATTCAATATGTATACTACGGGTATTGAAGAAAATAAAATATCGAGCCCAGAAATCAGAACGAGTCCATGATCTCAATGAGTCAAGGCTCAGTTACTTAAAGTCTCGAAGTCTCAACCACCGCGTCATCGTCTCGAAAGATTCATGATGGAACTCAGTGATTTTACATCCTACTTTTCTTGGTACAGTTTGTGCTATACTTTCACACACGCCATGATTGAGTACTTCATATTCCCACCACATAAACAACTACATAGAATCTCCCAAGAGGCCGTTTAAAAACATTATCGATCGGAAAATACTTGAATTTTTTATGGCGCTAGAATCGATAGCTTGATACAGAAATACAGCAAGGTTGTACAGCGAATACACCAGGCATACAGCTGCTGGTCGAAAACACAGGAATCCCCGGCCGACTGTTGCCGATTTTTATTCCACTCGTGTCAGGATTCATTTTTGACCATTTTTCCACAACAATAAATTATTTTTCCGCGGTATTAATATTTAGGTTTCAAGACACTCATGTTTCCGAATATCTACGCATTAATGGTCCTTACGCGCAGCGTTTAAAACAGCAACGAGTGTATTCTTCGCCTTCGAATCTGTGAAATTTTATCTGGAAACTGTAGATCACGGACACGAAAAAAATTCATCTATTCTTTATCGAAAATAAGAATTTTTCTTATCACCTAGGTACCCAACGTTTTTTATATCACCCTACGGGCAGAAAAGAACATTGAGTTTTTGAATTAATTTTCTCCTTTCAAGAATCGCATTGGTTAATTTTGAGGCTCGGAAAATTCATACTATTCATTCGTCATCGGGCTAAAATGGTTTCGTTTTGACGATGAACGGCGATGTAGCGAAGAACAGACTTGCAGGATGTGCAAGCCTTGATCATAAAAGGTAAAAATCACTGAATCGTTTTGAAACACATAACTCTCGTCTTTTGCCCGGAGGGCAGTCGGGAGCTAAAAATAGATCATTAGAACGCGACTAATTGTGAGTACCCACTCGCGTAAGTACCCACCCGCTCGCGAGAAGGTGTCATTACCTTTAAACTATAGCATTGGATTTGCAAAAAGGATTAAGGACATTTAAAAGACGACATTGAAGGTCTGTAAACACTGAAGAGAATTGTATACACTATATGGCAGATGAATGTCGCACGATACTAAATTGAAAAAAAAGTGTTTTGTGTATCAAATGTTGTAACGATGTAGGTCGGGTTGTTGAAAATTACACAAGAGGACTTTGAGAAAATGTAACTCAATGTGAATTTCCAATAGCCAGCCAGAAGTAATGCTCGACATATAGTATGTTCTCTGAGTCTTAGGTCCGTATTTACAGTCAGTACTTATTGTTTAAGATCATCTTATTTGTTGTCACGTAGTCCACGTAAGAGTAGACTTGAGCAATTGCTTATCAGACTATGAATACGGGCCGTAGTGAATATTTTAAAAAATTGTCTACAGTTCAACTGTTTTTCGGGTCTGTTCGGAATGTGCACAGATTGAGTGCGGGTTGGCCGAACCAAGTCCTCAATGAATTTAGTAAGTTACTGAGATAATCTATCTAAGAAGTTTTCCACCAGGATACTTTTCTTAGTTTATTCTTTATTCGGTATCATCCATACAAAATAGTAATTATAATAAAGACAATTAATACGAACAAGGGTAAACAGGGATAATTTGATCACCTCTTCATTCGTGTAAAATAAAAAAAAAGTAACAAATGTACACCAAGTAATAAAAGTAGTAGTTCTCGTCGAAAAGTATTTTTTTCAAATAGTGTGAAAAATAAAAATAACATTTTCCAGAAAAAAAATGAAACTTGGCGTGCATGGTTAAGAAAAAGAGGTTCCATATTTTTCACACCAAGTTCCCATTAGTTTGTAAAATGTAAAAATTACAAAATGATTAAAAATTATTTAGATGCTACCAGTGCCCAGCACTCTTTACGAGGAGACAAAATAAGACTTCCAAGAGCATTCTCACACTATCTCGAATTGGTAGTATAATCTCGATACAGTACAAAAACTGCAACGCAACGCGAATCTTCTGGAGCACGTTCGAGCAAAATCTTCAGTCAAGTTGCATCACTCCAAACGAAATTCCCTTTGTGCAATGAGAAAAATGAACGAAAATATTCAAACTACATTCGCGAGAAAATGGAAGAATGGAAGATCGATGCCGGAGAACTCGTTGAAGGAAAATAAAGACACGAATATGTTTGAGGCGATGATGCAGTTTTATTCACTCTGTTAGAATAGCTTTCACATAGTTCATGCGTTATTTATTTCGTATCACAATTTCATTGGTAAACGTTATTTCGATATGTCAATTCACAACGACATCCCTCCCGTTCCAGCTGTGCCGCTTGATTCGTTTTTTCACGTTTTATCTTTTATTTCATTCTGTAGCGTTCATTTTTCTCGATTTTTTGTTGGATATGCTTTCGCTGATTCCGGATTTTTTCATCTCTTATCAGCATTCGTGATGGAGCTCATGTTATTCTCTCCTCGTCATCCGTCTTGCCGCTGCTTATTCCGGGTTTTCCAATTTTAATATTTTTTTACGCTCTCTGTAGCGTTTACTCGCTTCTCTCTCATTCGCCCGTCTCTCCGCTGCTTTTTCCGGGTTTTCCGATTCTAACATTCTTCGGCGCTCATTGAAGCGTTTATCCACTTCTCTCTTCTTCGCCCGTCTCTCCGCTGCTTTTTCCGGGTTTTCCGATTCTAACATTCTTCGGCGCTCCTTGAAGCGTTTATTCATTTCTCTCTTCTTCGCCCGTCTCTCCGCTGCTTTTTCCGGGTTTTCCGATTCTAACATTTTGCGGCGCTCGCTGCGGCCCTTATATGATTCTCTGTTCTTCGCCTGTCTCTCCGCTGCTTTTTCCAGGTTTTCCGATTCTAACATTCTTCTGCGCTCCTTGAAGCGTTTATTCACTTCTCTGTTCTTCGCCCGTCTCTCCGCTGCTTTTTCCGGGTTTTCCGATTCTAACATTCTTCGGCGCTCATTGAAGCGTTCATTCACTTCTCTGTTCTTCGCCCGTCTCTTCGCTGCTTTTTCCGGGTTTTCCGATTCTAACATTCTTCGGCGCTCATTGAAGCGTTTATCCGCTTCTCTCTTCTTCGCCCGTCTCTCCGCTGCTTTTTCCGGGTTTTCCGATTCTAACATTTTGCGGCGCTCGCTGCAGCCCTTATATGATTCTCTGTTCTTCGCCTGTCTCTCCGCTGCTTTTTCCGGGTTTTCCGATTCTAACATTCTTCGGCGCTCATTGAAGCGTTTATTCATTTCTCTCTTCTTCGCCCGTCTCTCCGCTGCTTTTTCCGGGTTTTCCGATTCTAACATTCTTCGGCGCTCCCTGAAGCGTTTATCCGCTTCTCTCTTCTTCGCCCGTCTCTCCGCTGCTTTTATCAGGTTTTCCGATTCTAACATTTTTTGGCGCTTTGTCTTGCGCTTATATATCTCTTTCGACTTCGCCCGTCTCTCCGTTAATTTGCTCGGGGTTCCTGTTTCCAACTGTTTGTGGCGCTTTGCCGTTTTTTTTTCTACAATAAACACAACACTTTCCATCGAGCCATCTTCTTCCTTTATCGCTCTGTGGACTTCCGTAGATAAATATGACATCTGATTGTATTGTCGACTTCCGGGTGGGTTGGTCGACTCTTCGGCCATGATAAAGATAACACCCTCCATCGTGGGGGTTTCTTCTTTTACCAGCCTCAAGAACTCTCCGGGGAAAAACGGCATCGCTTCATCCCGTTGATCGTCCGATGTCTCATTCGGCTCTTCCTTCACAATGGCGAGGAGACTCTCCGATGTTTCCTCTTCTGCCACCCCTGTAAGTTCCATCCTCGAAGCATCGGTATCACCCGTTGACGAGGATTCTCGAAATGGCTCGTTACATGTCCTAACCTGCCTTGAAACCCGACGCTTGAACGGTCCCTCAGCATCCTGATAATAGGCCAGAACCGATATTTACATGAGCATTGATCATGATTAGGAGTTACCCTTTCGTCACAAACAACATTTGAATTTTCATTTTTTAAATATTTACCTGTTGGATTGAAAGGCGCTTTTCCCGGCGGAACTCTTGACTGGTTCCCGAGAATTCCTGCTGCTTTGGACAAACTGTCACAATACCGAGGACGATTAAATAAATCACAACGACAAAATGGTACCTCGACATATCTACAATCAAATATGAGAATAATTTTCAACTGTTTTCGGCTGAGACTCGCGTAAGACTTTATTTCAATATCTCCACGAAATATCGAAGAAGGAAAATGAGCCAAGTGGCGATAAAGACGAAAAGATCGCTTTCAACTGCGTAGATGTCGTCCATCAGACTTGACTATTTATATCTTTATATTTTTGAATGTTCGATTGTAAAATGTTATCTCAACATGTGTGGCAATGAGATAAGCAAATTTATATAATAAAAGTATTCATTTGCGCGATATGTTATTTTATGTTTCTACGTGATCGATAAATTTCGACGATATTTGACGATTTTCGAGTGTACTATGAAACATCATATATTACACGACAAAAATATGGATTTTTTGAAGAAGCATATTTACTTTTCACTCGCTGTGTTTTTCACTGACCCAGTTCTTTGCACGTGTCGACGTTACGCAACGACTAGTGGTACTTTTATAATATTTCTACCGATGCTAATGAGTAAAGCTGAACAAATAGTCGATATTTCATGAAGAAAACAGTTTGCGCGTAAAAGAACGATAAGAACATACGTGATCGATCTATAGCGTTGAAGAATAATGAAAAATTGATACACTTGTGGCGTACGAAATGAATTTTAAAAAACACGTCGTAAAGAATAACAACTATCTGAAAGTTCGAGCGGGCCTTATTTTTCTCGATTACGTTGGACAACTTTTATGTATGCCACCGTCTATAACAGCACCCTTGACATTCCAAAATTTTTTAAAATAGATGTCTTTTTAAACCTCTCTTATATTATTAATATATATATTAAAAAGTAAAAAATGTACACCATGTAATAAAAATAGTATTTTTCGTCGAAAAGTATTTTTTTCAAATAGTGTGAAAAATAAAAATAACATTTTCATAAAAAAGAAAAATCAAACTTGGCGTGCATGGAACCTCTTTTTCGCAACCATGCACGCCGAGTTAGATTTTTTTTTTTGGACAATGTTATTTTTATTTTTCACACTATTTGAAAAAAATACTTTTCGACGAGAACTACTATTTTTATTACTTGGTGTACATTTTTTACTTTTTTTTTATTTTACACGAATGAAGAGGTGATCAAATTATCCCTGTTTACCCTTGATCGTATTAAATGTCTTTATTATAATTACTATTTTGTATGGATGATACTGAATAAAGAATAAACTAAGAAAAGTATCCTGGTGGAAAACTTCTTAGATAGATTAGATTAGAACCTCTTTTTCTTAACCATGCACGCCAAGTTTGATTTTTTTTTTTGGAAAATGTTATTTTGACTTTTCACATTATTTGAAAAAAATACTTTTCGACGAAAACTACTATTTTTGTTACTTGTTGTACATTTTTTACTTTTTAAAGTTTTAAATATAGATTGCACTTCTTTTCGTAGGAAACCACCGAATTTACTGATGTAAGTAAAAAAAAACAACAACAAAATTCTTCAAGCGTTAAGACTTTGTCATCGGAAAAGGTTAAAATACTTTGACATTCAGCACTGACGCTTTAATTTTTCGGTGTTTTGCCTACTTCGTGACATGATGAATGTGATATAGTATATATTATTTTGAAATTTAGTAGAGAAAAAATTAGCTCGAAATGACGAGTTTGCACATATCCACTGACCAAAACGTGCTTCAACTAGGCTCAATGGAAAGAAAAAAAATGATATTCAATCGGTGAAATGTTCGATCAGGGGAACGGTGTCGGAAATATAAGTGATTGAAATTCTTGGTTGACAGCTGCAAGCCCATTTTCCTGGATAATATCCGTGGCAGGTCTCTGACGTCAGGTCACAACATTTTTTTTTATTACTTGGTGTCGAAACGCTGCCGCGTGTCTTGATACTCAAATGTAAAATTTTCGTCGACTGAGTGAGATACTTAGTTTGCTAAAGACCTAATTCGGCCAGACACGCTTTTCTGAGTTTCCCATAATAGCTGGCATTTTTACCGTTAAAACATTAGTTTCAGTTGACATCACTGCTGTTTTTTTTTTGTAAAAATAAATGACGATTATCGAAATAACTTTCCAAACAACCTTATGAAATCTGTGGTTGACAATGAGCTACGTACGACTACTGGCATATTTCGACTTATTGTTGGTACTATTCTCCGGCCAAAATAGGTACTTAAGGGGTAAGGCCACTGTAATGGTCCAAAAAAAAGGTATTTTCACAAATTTTTTGCTTCCGAAATTGAAGGTAATTGAAAAAAAACTTTTAAGGGTTTTATCGGGCATACATTAAACTTTATTATCAAATTTTTTTACAGCGAAAAAAAACAAAATAGTGGTTCCACAGCTATCTTCCCGGGGCATGTTTTGCCCCGGGGCACGCAGCACCACTGGTGCACTTTTGAATCTAGAACAAAAAAAAAAAAACATGCCCCGGGAAGATAGCTGTGGAACCGCCATTTTGTTTTTTTTTCGCTGTAAAAAAATTTGATAATAAAGTTTAATGTATGCCCGATAAAACCCTTAAAAGTTTTTTTTCAATTACCTTCAATTTCGGAAGCAAAAAATTCGTGAAAATACCTTTTTTTTTTGGACCGTTACAGTGGCCTTACCCCTTAAGAAGGTTCACCCGTTTAGAAAACGAGTTGAAAGATATCGCAAACAGAGCAAGGCTATTTACTTTTTCACATCCCTTCGCACTGAACTGCGAGTTCTATAACCGCAGTGGAAGAGTATCTCGTTAGACCCTGCTTAACACAGTGTGGAACTTTTATCCAAACATTGCAGCTAAGCAATCGCTTTTTGCAAAACTTTATAAAACTTTTTTTTGCGGGACTTATTTTCCGCGAAAAATAGCTCAAGAAAATTGTATGTGAAATGTAAAAGTGTACGGAAAAGTCAATTTGTAGAATGTCATTTTATAATAATTCCTCATCTAAAATAATGTTAGGCATTATTTTAAAGTAGAATCGATACTCTACAAAACAAGTCCCGAAGTTGTTTAACGAAAGTAATAGATTCGCTGTAGTGTCTTGAAAAAAAGACGATTCTTATATAAATTAAACTTTGACAAACTGTAACCCCTTAAAGGTTAGCTTTTTATGACTAAGGACCTTTCTCGTAGAGCACTTAATTTACGAAAAACCTCGCTCAGATTGCTCTTCCGATGTTATTCTTAACGAAAAATCGAAAAGTGCGATGAGGCACTCCTCAATATTAAAAATAAGAGCGAGCAATTTAACTGGTATCTTTTTACATCTAACTGAAGCTTTCAAAGCTGCTTGAAACAGAAAAAATGAACACCAACATGTATGTACATAACACAGATGTTCCTTCAAGTAACCTTGTGGGGTTTTACGAGCCTTCCTTTCCCTGCACTAAACTTTCACTTTTTCACTAATCTCGTCTGTGTGGGAGGCTCCTTTCTAATGTGCTTTTACAGCTGTCAAACGATCTACTACTGTATTGCAATCGCATGCGGGATCGCAAAAACTGCGGGAAACCTGTGCCGAAAAACTCGGTGTTGTGAAAAAATCGCTGAGATCCCACAGGAAATAATTAAATACGAAACAACGACCGCCCTCTGATAATACGATGCCGTGGACGAATGACGGGTGCGATCGCTGCGATGACTAAAATCGTATGCTCTTCGCATATCCCTTGTGACGGGTATTTCCTTTTAATTAATACTTCACCAGGATAAATTCAAATAGAACGATGGATCGTATGGTCGCGCAATGGTCCAAACATAAATGTAAATTTTTATTCTCGATTATTTCATTTTTTCAAGCTGGTCCATTCATAGGACGAAATAACACGCTCCTCGTTGTACCGATAGCGATGGGTGCGCGGTAGACGTGCGTATTGGGAGGTCACGAAAGTTAAGCAATATTGTGCGTGGTCGATTCTGGGATGGGTGACCGCTTGGTCATCCGTCGGCTGGCGCATCGAATCGCTGAGCGGGGAGATAATTTTTCCGGAGTCTGGTGAATCTCTACGGGGATCCAGGCTCTGTTGAAACAGCCGATTGTGTCGGCACGGATTTTCTGCAGTTTCCCCGTGCCCTCGTGCTAAAAGGAGAGTCGGCGAGACAGCTGCGGAGGCACATTAGAGGGGAAGAAATTAAAAAACGTGGCAAAGGGTAACGAAATCGGATTAGTGTCTGAAGAAACCCGAACAAGTCTGTATGTGTATGTAAGAGTTACCGTCCTCCCTCTTCTTGGGGCGTGTTCAACTTAACGCCCGCAATGATCACGGCGACCGCGATTGTATACGACCCCTATGCTGAGATCGCAACCGTGGCCGCAGTGGATGTTAAGTGGAATACACCCTTGGTAGATTTCAATATGAATATAAGCAGTTTTACCATCAGAGATACCAGACACTCGTTTGTTCAGACTAGCGTATGTACCGTGTCAAGTTCCAAGTCAAGTTAGTGTGTTCAATTCCAATTCGATTGCATGTTTATTAGAACAGATATTTACCTTGCGTGAATTATTTGTGTGGTTTATCATTAAATCATATCACTATTATCATAAAATTTGACAATGTGATATCAACGGAAAGATCATCAATGAATTAGTTCAATTAACGAGGAAACTATTTTTCCCAATTCGAGGGGAATTTTACTACACAAAACTGGGTCGGACAAATGCTATACAAACACCGATGGATAAAAAAGTCTCAATTGTTCCAGAATCTTTATCACATCCATCATTAATATTCTCTGTATAGTATATGAAAAGCCTTATTGAGTTTGATAAACCCATAGAATTTTCTCGAATATTTTATCATAACCCGCGGGAGATTTATAAACAAAATCGTAATGTACTCCATCCGCATTTGTCTATAAATTACAATGCATTGCAGGGAAGTGGTGCAAGTGGGAAATTAATTCTTACATAAGTACATTTCGTGTCCAAGTTGTGTAAAACATGTGCTCATTATAAAACACTGCAATGCCTGTTTTGATCTTTCGTGAGGATTCTAAAATCGTTCAGGTGTATTTTTTTTATGAAAAAAAGAAAATACAGTTTCATCTTCAAGAATAATTTAAATCGTTAAAATGGCCCATAAGTTTTCGAAGTAGGTGATCATTGAGTGTTCGTATTCTTTTTTCGGAACCTCTGTTCTTAAGAATTTAAAGTATATGAATAAGAACAATGTCATTAAAGTAAAAAGAGAGAAAAATACATTTTCAGAAAAATGTCGACTTTTGGAACTGCTGATGAACGACCGTCATGTAATACATAGCTTTCGGTAATTTTCTTTATGTTATCATATTTACAAACTATAGAACGATGACGATAAACTTTTGTTGAGTCAAGATAAAGGTAAAGAAAATTAAATGGAACTGTCATAGCAGCACCGAAAAGGGGAAAACCCTTTTTTAGTGTATTTTTTTATTGTAATTATCGAGAGGATCTAAATGACTTTTTTCCACGAATGTGTTTTCCTAATTGTTCCTTCACACAGAACAAAATACATGCACAATACTATTATGATAGTTGGGGTGCGAAATAATAATTGACTTTCGAAGGTGGTCAAAGAATTCGTCTTGAAATGTACTACATACCTCCATACAATCAACCGTCTGCAATTTATATTAAATGAAAACAAAGGTCATCGTTAAATATTATACGCACCACCACCTCAACAACAACTTGTACGTAATAAAGTGCTCGCTGTGTACACTGCTGCTTAAAAGTACAGGAAAATAAAATTATAAGGGAACAGAAAAATTACCGAAATTTTTAGGTCAATATCAAATTGCACTCTCTTCGCGAAAGTCATTTCAAAAAAACCTTGAAAAAAGCATTTTGAGGCTTAACATCGCCTATTTCTGACCGTGTTCTTCGATTTTTTTGACCCTCTGTTACCGATGAATTTAATAACATGAAATTTAAAACAAGTTTAAGGTAGTTCTATCGTTAGATTCAAATCGAGAAATTGTTTTGCAGTTTTTCTCACATACAAAATGGTTCGCGGGCTTCAGTTAAATAAGAAAAGTTGTTGCAAATCGACTAAAGAACAGCATACTCCAAATTCACGGTCATCCCAGGTGATATGTGCTTGCTCTATAATTACAAAAATTGCGAAAAAAAATTTCTTAAGATTTTTTTGGAAAACTCAAGAAATCTTCTTTGATGTTGCATAAAAATGTATGCAAAGTTTTAGAAGGCTTCACCACGTAGAAGCCAAGATATTCATTGATGAAAATGCAACTTTTAACACGCGCTCTTACGAGAGACTACCGAAAATTGTGATTTTTACCAATAAATATCTCAACTTCCACGTGGTAAAACCTTCCAAAATTTATTACACACGTATATATGACATCAAAGAATACGTATTCAAATTTTCAACAAAATCTTAAGAAAACGATAAAACGATAGAACTACCTTAATACGCTTTAAAAATGAAGAAAATTTGGAAAAAACGTATCTTAGCGAATTTTCTTTTGACTCACTGGTAACAAAGAGCTCGAAGTACGTATTCGCGGAACGAGCAAATCGTATAGGTCAAAATGCTATAATTTGAAAAAATTTTTTCTGCCTCGATCTTTCGCGGAGCCAGAACAATTTGAAAATGATCCAAAAATGTTGGAAATTTTTGCGTTCCCTCAATCATGTGCAGCAGTATACCGAAGATGCGATGATAATCCACAGTTCGCGCAAGAGTTACGTGAAAACCTAACGTATAATTGTTAGAAATGTAATACAAATACAATAATCTGAAGAAGCGGCGAACGATTCACGCGAGAATGTATTGAATCGACGGAGAGAAGCGAAAAACGGGGATAAGTCAGCGCTTGGAGTCTTGGCCAGTATTTTGGAAGGTCACAACCTCCAGCGAGGTTGTAGTCTGGTTCGAGGGACGTCCTCGGGGCGATCTCTCGTTGGCATTCGCGAAATGAACGAGACATCGTCGCGTTATGTGTGCCAAATGCCGACTACAGCGGTTATATAGCCGCCACAGCGAGAGAACAAATGCCCCCAAGGCGTCTTTCGATATACTCTTGGTGCGCGAATATATCGGCGTTTGGTTACAACTACTTGGGTCGTATATTGCGCAAGCGCAAATTATTCCAGCCTTGCTCTGAACCTGATGGGGCGAAAGTATTTAAAGAAGTCCGGATCTTAGAGACGGGAGGCCATTGTCTGTCGGATTCGCACGACACGCGCTACATATTCATTCCCTTCTATGTTGGCTTCCTCCGCTTGGCCATTCTTCATATTATATCAATCTTATGAGCAACAGAACTATTTATTTTCTACGATATCACGACACAAGGCGATCGCGAAGCTATAAGTTTTATTGTCCGGTTGATTCGGTTTCTTCGTCCGGTTCTGTCAGAAGTCAAATCGAGCCGACAATCGTGATCTCCTTACGAAATAACATTACATCAAATTTGTTTTGACTCGATAGTTCCTTCCGGCGTTAGACCGTTTTGGTAGTTAAGGGATAAAAAGTAAGCCCATAAAAGCAACACTGTAGAGCAAGTGCAACGTGACGGAAGATATATCGTCGATCGCCAAAAAGACGATCGTTAGACTGTACATGGCACGACGAAACGGAGCTTTTTGAATCAATGGCAAACTCACAACAAGTGAGCGCAATGGACGACAACGAAGTGCAGGAAAGTGAACTCATGGACGAGGTTGGCAGTTTAAAGTTTTTACCACCGCCGATGAAGAAATCCGACACGCGAGACAGCATATCGTCGATAGACAGCGACGTCAGTCTTTCCTTCGATCGGCGGAGTTCAAAAGGTGAAGACGCCGATGCTGACTTTTCGGACAGTGGCTCGGAATTGGAGACTACTGACCCGACCCAAACAGAATTTATAAACAGACTAAGTTCAGAGATAAAACTTGAGCCTCAGTCCCGGCCAGTGAAAAACAATGATTCTGATGGGGAAAAAAAAATCAAACTCGCACCCGCATTGGCGAGCACCATCGAGATTCAAAATAGTGGTAAAACATATTTCGAAGATAAAACCGAGACGCGCGATAAGAATTTCATGGTAGCGATAAATAATGCATCGAATCGAGAAACTACCGATGAACAAGACGAGGATGAGATACCGCAGTGCAGTGATGAGATGGCTGAAAAAATAGCGACTCAAGTTGAATTTTACTTTAGTGACGAAAATATTGTGAAAGATGCTTTTCTCCTGAAACATGTAAAAAGAAATAAACAGGGGTACGTCCAGTGATGCTCTGTATGCCGATTACGGATCGAATATCTATTCAGCTAAAATTTTGGTCCATGTCTCTTGAACCAAAACTTACTTGGCTGAAGAACTCGATGCTATATTTTATATTCGTGATTTAGTCGCTTGGTGACGGAAGAAATTGACCGTTAAATGTTACACGTTCAACTCAGCATCCAATGATTTTATCACCGAATATCCATACTTGGAGCGAAGTGAAGCTCGTATTTTGCTCGCGTGCTCACATGAAATCTTTGATTCAGCTATTTGTTCGAGCACGTAGTTTTTCTGTAAAGATGCATCTTGCTGATCCGATGAATGGAGAGCATTCAACTTTTTTTTACGAAAAAGAAAATCAACGTGCTTTCGCACACAGTTGGATCAAAAATTCGAACGAGGGTACGTTTATTACGGGAACGGTACTTTCTAACAATAACAAAAGTTCAGCACGCGAGCGTTTCGGTTTCACCTCATGTTGAGCAGGCCTTTTCATTTCGAACAGTCTACTTTGATCGAATTGCAACTCCCTTGAAGAATTCCTAGATGATACGTCGTACGATTACAATTTCAAAGTTATTTTTGTGGAATTTGATTATACAACAACCCTTAGTGAGAGCCTGCTTCTTCCGGAACACTAAATTACAACTAAATTTACCAAGCTTTTTTACACTACTAGATATGTGTCGCTCAAGCTCATCTCGAGCTTCAAGAGGGTGAAACATCTCAGCCGAGACTGGAGAATAGTGGGTGCTGCTCTTAGGGCCAAGTCGACCAAGCTCGAAGTGAACGAACAAGGCACTAAATTGAGACGACTTAACCCACTGCCGCCTTTCGATCAGACAGTGCCATCCAGGACGATACTCGCTGCGAGACTGCCACTCAACAAATTGTCGATTGAATCAGTAGCCGAGTTATTTGCCGAATGCGGCGAGATAGTGCTCATTAGAGTTCTTAGGCCTGGAAATCCCACGCCGCCTCAGGTAACACATTACTTTTTCCTTAGAATTTGCGATAAAAAGCTGTCGCTTTGCATATTCGCAACAATCGGATATTCGAAAATTCTCGTGCACCATCTAATTCCGTCAGAATCGCGAATGTGACACAAATTTCACAACTGCCGTGGCCTTTGAAATTATCCTCATCGCGTATAGAACCCAGAAACTGCAGATGCAAGGTCATATTCGGAGCAAAATTAATTAACCGTTAAATAGTTCTTAAATAAGAAGTTACAGACTTTAAACATTTCGGGCCAATCAGAAACCATAATTCAGCCATGTTGGAGCATCTCTGGGATCGTAGCTTAAAGAAACAAAACAATGCAAAGGTGACCCAGTTTAAACGCGTTTTACCGAGGATATCATCCAGAATCCGTGATCTCTCAGTCCGATGTTTGATGTGTCAAATTCCTTACAAGGCTATTGATCTTCTCAAGAATCTTTTTTGAAGAACCGGTTATCGAACGTTGACGATACATATAAAACCAAGGCGTTTAGGGTGGTTTGTTCCATTGTCTGATCATTCACAGATGCACTTTTCGTTCGAAAATTATTTATTGTAAAACAGTGTGCTTACTGTTCAGAGGAGCTGCATGCGCAGTTCCATAAACAATGTACAGCAGTTTTCCTTCGCCTCAACTTCGAAAAAACTTTCCTTGATGGTAGGCACCGAATTACGAAGGGTACTTTAGAGACGGGTAGATGAGCGAACCATCTTAGGTGCAAGTGCACAATTCAATCTCAAGCTAAAGCGGTATTGACATCAATAATCTTCCGAGAGTTTCAATTTTGGAGTTGGTACCAATCGCATTAAAAAAACAACATTCCAAAATCACCGATTCTATTAATAAAAACTTCCATCTACATTTTATGGAACGCGTTTTTCATTTGATAAATGAAAGTGAATGGTACCGAGTCAGAGTACATACTAAGTGGTTAGGGTACATTTATTTGTAGTTTTAAAAACAACTTTTAATATACGATTCATATGAACTACGGAGAAAATCGTTGGAATCGATTTTCAGTCTTAGGGCAGAAACTGAATATTTTCCGCCCTACTCCGCATCGAACTGAAATTAGTTCGTTTCGGCTGGATAAACAGTCATTGAAACTAGCAGTTTCAATGCAGCTGATATGAAATATATAATTTCTACGCAGTCGATATCAAAAGGTATTTTCGCATATAAATTCATCTTCATCTCTAACATAGTCGTTTTATCGAATTTTTCCAGAAACATAAGGATTTCTCTTAATTAAAAATGACACTTTGACCTTTAAATCATCTTGGAATTTGATGTCAAAGCAAAAATTACAACCGCTCCATACCATTCTTCGGTATAGACTATAATGAGAAATAAAAATGTACGCCATTTGGCGTTATCTCGACGGTCTAAGAATTAAAAGTAACCTAGCTCAACTTACAACGAACAGTCCAGGGGTAGACTGTGATGTTTGTGAGAAGCATTTTATACCTGTAAATAAGTATACCAAATTGATCGGCTCGTTCATGTGGGGCTTCCTTTGTAGCGAGAAGGGATAAGCCCAGGAGCCGTCGTCACCAACTGCTAGCAGAAGTCACGCCATTTACTCCGTTAGCACCGAAGGAAACTCCGAATACGTATTTTTGTAGCGGGTTTCTCTAACGCTTTAACGGCGTCGTTACCAATGTTAAATGTCTTGTTAACGATACCGGTAATCGTCGTTAACGCGTTAGACAATCCCGCTGCTGATATTCATGAAGGTGTTTTAGCAGAATTTTGAGCTGACTTTTCAAACAATGTGGTCTGCAGCTCAGCTAATGAAACACCAAAATCATGTGGGTTATGTACACCCAATTTGATAATTAGACATTTAACAGTGAGACTGTCCACGACAACAAAAATTATAACAGTTTTTCCCACGTACAGTATATTATGTGTGAATCTTGAGGTTTAAAAAGTTGCCTCATTGACGATAGTCAGGATAGCCTTGTGTTAGCCTGCCATGTTCCGGTACGAAGGGAGATGGGCTCGTTTCCGCATTATCGCCAAAACGTCAAAATCATAAGTTGTGATTATTACGTAATTAAAAAGGTTTTTAATCGAATTTTTTATTAATTGATCAGCGTATGATCAGGCACACCTGATTATGGTCTTCTGTGAGTAGTTGTCATACTTCGTATCATGGCATTATCAGTAGACCGGAAGAGTGCCGGGTAGGGGTGGTTAGCACCCTCAGCGCCCCCTGACAATGACCTTATCAAGATTTCTATGTGAAACGAGCGCAAATTAACTTTCGCCTCACCATAAAAACATTCAAGCGTCCAAGTTTAATGGTTCCAGGACATTTTAGAATCGTACATAAAGAGAAAGAACTGTTGATTGTATACTGAAAGGTATCTCAAAATAGGTGAATGCGCTTGAGCACATTTCTGTAGCTGCGTTTGACGGAGTTTGATAAAAAAAAACAACGAGAAAATGTTGTTATTACATGAAATCACACTATTGTTTGACACATAAAGGAATGCCATGTATATTTAAATTACCGGAGGCTGCGCGTGGCTAAGAATGCATTATTCATTAAAATGACGGTGCGAATTAACAATACGAATTATTCCGTGATCGATCAGATGCGCGATATATCCGAAAAAAATCGTTTTTTTGTAACCTTTAACTTGTCGTAATATCAGACCAACTGGGTTGATACTACGGGCTGATACTTAACGGGCTCAAAGGTTTTTTTTATCACACTTTTTCATTTCCACACTCTATTAAATGCCGCAGCAATTTCTGGCAAAGTTTGTTCTTCGCATACTATTATTCGAAAGCATGTTAACTTTGCCGTGAATATATACTTATACACTGAATTATCCTTATGAAGATTCACGAAATGGAAACAAGAAATTCAGTAAAAACTGGAGAAAATGCACGTGTTAATTCAGGGACTTGATTATACGTCTCGTTTTCTTCGATCGATCAACGTGATTGGCAATTCTATTTTTATACATGAAAGAGAGTGTTGCTATTACGAATGCACGATGAGTCTCGTGCGTGGCACTTTCCGACGCTGACATAAGTTCTTAATAACAAAGATTCAACCGTCGCAGAGGGCCCACGAGGAAATTCAACCGAAAATGCCAACGATAGCGATATTTCGATTTTCTCTGTTCTCTTTTGTCCACAGACTTCTTTAATCACTACGATTACACTGACTTTTGACATTTATTTTCATCCTATACGCAGTCTTTTATGTTTTGAAAAGTACTGAAACGAAATTGCGATAAGGGCGAGTTATATTTCTGGCAGGGTCTCTAGAAAAATCATGGTATAATGTGAGCTGTCGCAAAAAGATTTTATCGATTAATTACTACTACCCATGATTTTTTTAATTTTATGACGGCTGATGGTCAACAGCGTCAAAATTATTTTATTATTCGTCGGAAATGTTTGAGCACCGAAAATATCCAAGTCAATAAACTTGTTGTGAATGGTATCGTGAAATTCGAAAAAAAATAAAACCTCGTTAACAATTGCGCAGTTTGTTGTGTTAGAATAACATAAAATTGCGAGACACATCGAACGATATCTCGAACGGCAGATACAATCAGCCTTTTAGACCGCAGGAGGGAATTAATATTACGCTCACGTACATATCTGTACAAATTAGCGTGTGTAAAAAAATCGATTACTTTTTCCCACTGGATACAGTGAAAAATTGATTGCTCGATACTTCCAAAAACACCAAATGTGAGCCCTTTGTATGGACGTTAAGAGGCCTCTCATCCGAGTGTGTATTTCCCATTTAATTAGGATGTAAATTGTTTTCTTTTAAACTTGCAATTTTATGAGCCACCAACCACAGCGCTTAGGAAAAATTATATAAAATATTTTTAATAGAACTTTAATGTAAGTGTAAATTCTTTGTGACTTCTTTGAAGAGAATGAAACATGAAAATTAAACACAATATGCATTTTTATGCGAGGTACATAATTGTACTCGCAACAAAAGTATTTGATCAATCAGAAGTTTCAAAAAACAAATAATCACGATATTTAATCGCAAAAAATGTATTTATTACGTAATGAATAAGCTTGGTTCTAATCAAAACGAACATGAGCGTTTCATTACTGTGGCCGCGTGGCATTACTGTATTTGTATGAAAATCTCTAGAACGCACCAACCCACACTTGGGAGATTGTCACGTGAGTCGGTGCAAAGTATTTGATCAACCAGAAGTTTCAAAAAACAAATAATCACGATATTTAATCTCAAAAAACGTACTTATTGCGTACTGAATAAGTTTGTTTCCATTCAAAACAAACATGAGTGTTTGCTTATTCTATATGCCCAATGGCGACACTTGAGCACTTCTACATGCTGACTAGGTTTACATGTATTTTTATATCTATTTGTATTCAGTCTGCATTTTGTCTCCTTTTACAGGGATATGAAAAATAACAAATTACAGAGGCGGACAGCAGCGAGACTAATGAACCCGTTTATACATGACATTTTCTGCGTAAGAATATACACTCGAATTTCGCAAGATTTTTTGGCAGGGTCTCAACTCACGTTTGTCCACCTCTACTTTATACCAACTCACATGAGAATCTCTGAAACGCAACAACCCAAACTTGGAAGATTGTCACGTGAGTTGGTGCAAAGTAGACTCGAACAAATGTGAGTCCGGACCTTGTTAATTGTTTTCTATCTCAAAGTTTGAATGGGACAATTGGTTTCATATTTTTCATTTATGTCTCACTTGACAATACAATTAAAACAATTAGAGACGTTGGAGCCTTCACATAAAAAAATAATCATATTTTTGACTCACTTTTGTTACTTAGCAGCATGGTACTAGAACATTTTTATTTTGCATCGGTTGAACGTACGAACAATCAAGAAGACAGTCGAGAAACAAAATCTGCCAAGGTGCAACAATTTGAATCTTCCTGTCTATTTGTCATTGAAAACCCTGTTTGATTTCCCACCAATTTTTCTCGATCTATTTTCTACATGCCGAAATCCCATTTTTGTTTGCTGATCAGGTGCGTCAAGCAATTGCTAAACGGTTGGACCTTGGGAGCAACGAAGAATGCGCTCTTATAGAATTCAAGGATTCCTCAGCGGCCCGCGCTGCAATGCGGATGTCGCTTGGTGACGCGAGAATCTATGAATTACAGCAGCCGACCGGCAGTGAGAAAAAACGAAAACAAGTTAATTTAAAGCAGCAGACGCAACAACAGTCTGTAACGGCATCGAGAAAAAATGCTCAGATAAGACTCGCCAGAGTCAATGTTTACAACTCCTCGAGCTGCGCGAGTGGTTCTGAAGCAGAGGATCCTCGAACCCAAAGAAACGGAAAGCATCCACGATCTCACCCTACTTGCCACCACATAGCAGCGTGTGGAGCAGCCGCGGGCCACACTCCCCGAGGTATTACGAGCAAACCGATTCTAGATTATACCAGTTGCAAAATCGTATGAAAAAAAAAAAAAAAAAAAACTCAGCTGCATCCCCAAAACAATAATTTGTCGAACGTTCAAATTGTAATTGAAATAGCTGCCGAATAATCCTATAACAATTATGGTTAAGGCCATGGGGGATACCCCCTCCCCTATCGAAATTTAGAAAGATTCTCAGGCAATATCTATCAATCGGATCGATTTGAAATTTTTGGTGAGTATTTAGTGACACAACACGAAGGGAATGACGATTTCACAATTTCGAAATTTTGCAAAAAAATTTTTTTGTAGAGTGAAATCATTATCAAAATTTCGAAATTCTGAAATCGTCAGTCTCTCCGGGCTATATCACTGAATACTCACAACAAAATTTAAACCGATCCGATTTATAGATTTTGCCTGAGAATCTTTCTAAGCTTCGATTTACAGATGTAACACATCGCCTTAATGTACATATGCATGATCGGTTTTGAACCGAATCCGAAAAGTTGCCACATTCCCTCAGCATCCTCAGAAGATATAGTTTTTTTTTATTCATCGTAAGGACAAACTTTATTTGTAATCAATTTTTATACAAATAAATTCTCAGGTCCGCTGCTTGCGGAGGCATGGTTGACACGCCGACTTTCGCACTGTTCGATAACGGATGCGAACAACGCCAATAATGAAATAAATCTGAGGCGACTGTCGTCGTGTTCTGGATCCGGCTCGAGTTCCGACAACGGCAATTATTCAGCCCGGCGCTTCTCGTCATGTTCCTCCGGCATTGAGATCGATTGCGTCCCTTCGGGGATATACGATCATCGCGTCTATCCCAATGATTCTCGAAATCCTCCCCAATTGTATCCAACGATAGGATATTACACCCAAGGACGACGATTTTCATATTGCTCTCCATCGGAATCCATTCCTGGATCACCGACAATAGCGTATGGTTTCGGTTATGAATTGACGAACGCCAAGAATGTCCCTACGCAAACGGGGCGTCGGGGTTCCGCGGATTGCGGTCCGTTTCTTCGCCGGCTATCTTCATGCAGCAGGGAGTCTAGTGTTTTTGACACAGACAGTCGAAGGTTGTCATCCTGTTCGTCGAGCTCCGAACTCGAGTGTCGAGATTCCTGCTCGAAACAATTCCGGCCTCGGAGCAACAGCAATTTCGTCTTGATGGCACATCTACCTGAGAATGTTACTAGAATGCCTTCGGGACCGGATGGCACACGTGGTTTTGGACGTCTTATCCCAAACGCCAGAAATGGCCATTATAGAGCAACAAAACCCAACACTGGCATTTTGACACCATGACAGTAGGCTCAGTTGACGTTTTCTGATAAACATAACGTCGGTTTATCAAACATATCCATCGACAATAATGATTATAATATACGCATTAAACTCCCGCTATCCGTCCTGCTACGTTCAAGTCCAATAGGCAGCGTGAAGTTAGGCGTTGGTCAAAAGCTGCGTGTCCCTATATTCGATGTAAATACTCGTTGGGTCAGACATAAGTTGACATGGAATTTTATAACCGGATGAGTGATTTTTTCGTGTATTTTTCATGTGATTCAACGACGTTTCCTGTTTCGACGCGGCTTTCGTCGAAATATATGATTTCAATGTAACGCGTACGCCATATTTTTCCTATACTGTATACAATAAGTACCACTTACTGAAGATGCAAAGTTTTTATGATTACACGTTCCGCTGTTTGAGAATGTTACAAAATTCTGAGGCAATATAAGTCTGTAATCGGTGTAACATGAGAAATTGTGAGACAGAACGAAGATGTAAATCTGCATAAAATTATTTCGAAGCAAAGTGTCGGTGAAGCGGTGGTGTCCATACATCCCAGGACTGGTTATATCTCTGTCATTTTTTTCACTTTTTTTAAGCATGAAAAATCCTTTAGAAAACTAGAATTATGTAATAAAAGGACCTATGACCCTGAAAAGATGCATTTAAAAAACCATGAAAACCGACTTGCAATTCCACAGGGAGTTTCTCCTCAAATGTCTAGATATAAAAGTCTAACGGAAAAATTTAGTCCGCGCGGAAGTAGTACAATTTTTATATGATCAGACCTGCGTTTGTGCGTCGTATCGAGGATGGCAAATTTATTCATACGAAAATACATTATTGCAAGTTTATATAACAGAAAATGATTGCGAACACCAAATAACGGTTTGCTACAAAATTGCGTATTCGTTTTCAAAGATCGGAAAAAATATCTATACAGAAACGAATTTAGGTACGTAAGGTGAAGCTTACGTCTTTCGTTGAGATCCGCGCCATCCCCCGGCCAAGTTTCATCAATATCCTTTTAAATAACATGCAGAGTTACTTTCATATTTATTATATCAGTATGAATTACGGAGAGAAGCTATATAGCTTAATTCAATAAATGTTCGTTAATGAAGCGAAAATTATAGATTCGATGGATCACCTCTTCATGGCGATTTCCAATTAATTTCAAGATCATATATCTAAAATACGTATTGTTTTTACTGAAACTCGAATGCAAATGAGGGCAATATAATTCATGGCAAAGTTTTTGAATTGAGAAATCATTTTTCTTCGAAACAATATCTTCGACACGATTTCTATCTTTTCAGAAATCTGGAAATAAATAGCGTTTTATTTCATATACATGTAGCTGTTACTTTATTATTACTCATTATTTATCATTACTAGGATCAACGTTCTATTATAAATCCTGTTTTCTCGTGTGCGATTTACCCCCTTCTTGCGTTCTGCCGCTATTGATGGGGTTGGTTATTGGTATCGAATGACCCTACGTTTTAATCGGTGAAACGTTCTCTTTAATATTCTTCATATCTCGATTACGACAAGAAAGGCTTCCGACATGAAATTTGTTTCGTAAATCTAATATCCCAAATTTGGTCACACAAAACCGTTAGAACGATTCTCGTTTTATCTAAATCGGTCATATAATGGTCAGAGCAATAAAGAGCATTCAGTTATTTCAACTCTGTTAATCGTTTCAATTTGACCATATGTCGATTCCACTTAATCCTTATTCATCCAGTAATCAACCGTGATGATGTTTTGTTACAATAAAAATCGATATATTATTATGTTGTTACGTTAGCAATACTTATATGACAAGAAGTCTTTAACCAGACGTCTTTAAGACGTGTTTATTAAAATAACTTGAAATACAGCTTAAAAAATACGGAACATTATCACCGAAATTCATTGATCGTTGAGCTATTTTTGAGAGCTACTCGAATCGGGGAACTTCGGAAGATCAATGTGGAAGAAAGTGGAATTAATAAAAAATGCAACGCAGATAATACGATATACTTGCTACACGATAATATAATCGTGATGTCTTCGATATTTTTCCAACCACTTCACGTCAACGCTCCACTGTATCTTTAAATAAAAATTATAGTATAAAAATAACGATATAATGGCTAACAGAACACATTATATACAAGTTTATAGGAAACCGTAAATAATGAATGGACATGCTTGCGGCTACGTTCATTGGATATATGATAACCAAGTTGACGGCTAAACATAGTAAAATTGCTCTTCACTTCATGAAAGCCAAATTAGCATTAGATAAATTAAATGGTATTGCGTGCACTGCACTTTATATGGGAGTGCTGCGTACTTTGCAAGATCACCGATAAAATTCCCGTTCACTTGGTGGATTCCTAGTTATAAAAACATCTATTGTAGAATACAGGTGATGTTACATCACCAGGATGCAGTCTCGCATAATTGCCTCTGATTTATTAGCTTCGAAATGAATACACCCTATGTCTGTTGTGTTACATCCTGCAGATACGTCTCAATGGAGCTCTTTTTCGTATCGTGCAAATGGACCCAAGGTGCATCGTAAGGAAAATGTACTGTTTACAATTGACCAGTTAGTAACGCTGTTACTTAACTCGATGAACGAACTTCAAATTTATTTCACTATCAAAAAACCGCTAAATGAGGAGTCTCGACTTGATGGTAAAATACATATGCGGTATTTCCTCGTGAAAAATTAAAAAACAATACAATACGAAAAACCAAGAAAATAAAGACGACATAAAACGAAAAAATCCTAAACAATCAAATTTATTACAGCAAATCGAAATATGTTTGTTCATTTTCCCCAAAAATCTTTGGGGGCTATGCGGAAGTGCAGTCCTTCCCGTGTTTAAAAGTCGAAAAACGCGTAAAAGTTAGTGGTTGTGAGAACCGGAAAGAGAAAGCTGAAATAAATAACCTATGAATGAATTTTAGTGTATAACAGACATTTTACTTTTAAGATTTTATCGTAGCTCATATGCGAACGAAAATGCTTCACTCTATAAACGTCAAATTGTGTGAATAACGTTTGTTCTAATTTTGCCTTAAAGACTTTCTGTAGTATTAGGCGTCAGTTTAGCTAGATCAGCTAAAACGCTCATTATCCATTAATCGTTTTCATAAAAGTAGTTCAAAGAGATAAAAAATAATTGAATTTATAAATTCTCGTTGTCTTGAGTTTTCTGGAAAAATAAACGAATAATTTAATCACTAATTATTTACGTACCATATACTATTTCTTTCACATCAAATTTTTCCCAATTCACGATTAAAAAACCTATGAAATAACATGTCAATTATTATTGGCATTGAATACCATTTTACATATAATTATTTGTTAAAAATTTCTTTTTTGCGTCTTTTGATCTTCAAAAATGAAAATTTGATCTTTAAAAATCAATAACAATTCAGGGTGGTATGATATCAAAAAATGGTAAAGGACTTTTTTACTCGAAATTACGTCACTAATCTTCCCTCACGGTATCGCAGATCATTCGTGGGACACGCTGTATGTTCCCTCTTTTTTAAAATTACTCGTTAGAAAAAGGACCATTTAAAATTCTGAAAATTGTTTATTTTCAATAGTAAAACAAATAACTTTTTCCTGATTCCCTACATCTTTTTACATCTCTGACGTGATCAGCCACGATCTGTTGTCCTCCTTCGATCATTATTTACGGTTGAATAATATATATTGTAGACTATCGTTTCAAATCCGGTTCGAAAAATTATATTCATATTTTTCACGCTCGACGTTATCGCACTGGCTTCTCCTTCGCGCTTCCGGCGTGACGCTTTAAAAAATGAATAAGAATGTAGGCGTTGATTTGAGACCCAAACATGCTTGACTCAGAATTTCGTTCCCAAACCTCAGTTTTAGTGACTACATTCAGTTCTGAAACACCCTGCATACATTTACAAAGTGTAACTATTATTCTATAACCAATCAACGATTGCGATTTCAGTGGTTAACCTTTAGAGGACGGGAAATTTTCAGTTCAAATCGTGTAATTCATATATAAATCGAATGTATACCTCCGGACAAGTCTCCGACCAAGCAGGTGGTCCCTAAAGGGACCAGTCCCATCCGCAAGAAAAAGGTCAATGCAAAAAATTTGATGCAATGTTTTTTTGCACTGAATACGAAAAAAATAGTTTAAAAAATCCTGGATGCGTCCTCGACCTTGGAAAGGGTCATTTCAAGGTCAATTTTTTTTTTAATTTTCCATTTGGAGCTCAATCCTCGTATACCTACGTTTTCCGATGTGCTGAGTACGAAAAAAATTGTTTAAAAAATCTAGGAAAATACTTGACTATTCACTACTTAACTGTTTTCCCCGTGTTAAGCTCATCAAATCATTCCTGAAAAACATTTAAAACGTTGTTTCCCTGGGTGGTCCCTTTTTGGACCAGTCCCGTCCTCCAAAGGTTAAGGAACCCATGAATTATGTTTGCTTGGGTCTTTTAATTCGGTTTACACAATATGTACATCTATAACAAGTAGCGGTCTAAAAAAATGGAATCAAGTTCGCTGACCTAAAGATCGTATTTGCCTTTGTAGTATGTAACATTAGAAAAATAAATAATCTGACATTTGTTTCTTCAGAGCCATTCTGAAACGGCCTTAGCGTTCTCCTTGCTCTTGGCGATTCGCGAGCCAAATTGAAGCGCTCGTTTTGGAAAGTTTGCAGTCCGATGAAGTCCAATATGATGCGCGACTAAGCGCAATAACAGCTTATCGCCCAAGCCCGCCGACATCTTTTCCGTGGGGTTGCATCTGCGATAATCAATTAACAAATGATGACAGTAATGAGAATTCACAATAGTCATAAAATGGAAATGCCAACAAAAATATATTAGTATAATGGAAACAATTACAATGAAATGATAACTGAGATAACTGAGATATGCGGCAAAAGATAAATATTGAATGACTACTTATCGCATTGGGTACATTTTTTTTTGAATTTTTTACTACAAGTTGTTATTGTCAATGATTATTTTTGTTAGGATGATTATTTCCGGGTTATTCTTGACGACGTTACTTTTGCCCGAGTTGTGATGGTCGGTCACGCAAGAACGGATCTCTATTCTGAGATAGTACCACCGCAAACCGATTTGTAACAATTCGACAAAATGTATCGATATTTTTAACCCACCTGGCATAGGCAACCTCTGTACGTAATCGTATATCCGAGTATAAAAGAAAATTTTACACGAAAAACATGAATTACAAAGTATAGGAAGATAAACGAGTAATTTATCTGCAATGATACATAAAGATTTAATTTTCGACATTAACTTTCTAAGGTAGGAACGTCGAAATTCTTCAAAAAAGTACAGCGCGGCTGTATCACCGACTTCTTCGATTTTGTTATCCTTTGGACGTAATAATAACGAGATGCGCTAAACACCTTCGAAAACAAAATTTAACATTCTAACAGCTTTCGTCACCGATTTTTAGACTCCAAAGTCTGAAAATACTTTTAATTAATTTTGAACAGGGCTGTCGTGGTAGTAATACGTTAATGATTCTGTAATTGAGTCACCTTTCCCAAGGGTTTAGGCTGCTGGCGTATTCGACAAAATCTTCGTCGAGGTACGGGAACCGTGCTTGTCTTCCATGATCGGATATGACCCTGTCGTCTCTGCCTAAATTCCGTTCAGAAATTCTCGCTAATTCCGCGTCCAGTTCTTCTTTCACCGCAGACCATCCGCCGCGTTTCAAAGTCAGCCGGTGTCGCATATAACCGCCGAAGAGCTCGTCTGCTCCCATTCCCACCAAAAGAACTCTACAGGGCGAAATATACATTTTTCCAGTCGATATATTCACCCCGGAAGCTCGGCTTGCGAACCAAAGTGCGCAACCTAAGCTGTCATCTAGAATTGTCGACAGTGGGTATACCAGGTTACGAATCGTTGAAGACCGATGTTTCTGTAATTCATCCTCAGTTACGTCGCACTACAACATGGAATATAATTACACTACTAATGAGATTGCCGAATCATTAATTTCGAGTGAAAATACATTTTTTATTCGAGTGAAGGATAACTACTACTGCTGCGTCTCTAAATGTATACAGAGTATTCGGAAAATATGGGACTCACTTGTTTGGAAAAGAATGCAATTTTAAGAAAAAATCCGTAAAATTTGTAGGATAAAATCCGATTTTCGAATGGCAACCTCAGTTTTTTATTTCAAATTAGATGAGTGCAGAAAAATCTACTTTTGGATGTTTTATTGTCTAAGACATCACAGTGACCTACGCGGACTATTTGAGTGTCATGTTTGACAGCTACAAAATATGACACTGAAGGTGCTATCGTTCACACTGGCACGAGTAAAAAACGTGAGGGTCGCACAGTGTTATCTCCTAGTGACGAATTTCTCGAACACCCTGTATAGCTATGTGAGTCGATAAGTAGAAACAATCATAGTCATTTCCATATAAAATATAAAATCAAAAACTCACACCTCAACAAAGTTCCACGTCCTGCGAGGGCGCAACTTTTGCAACTCGATGAGCGCTTGTCTGCCAGTTTTCCGGTCCGGAACGTCGAAATTTTCACCAACCGTACCGATTTCTTGGATATTTTTACCAGCGTGGGTGTGAAGTAATTTCTTACCTCTGTCAAATGCTACATTGATAAGATCGATGCTTTCATCGTCGGGAACGATTTCATCAGCCAATGCGGCTAACAGTGTTGAATCCAAACCCCCAGAGAATAAAATTCCCAATTTCGAGTGGTGGCAGCTTACCGTTTCTCCGCGGACAATCGAACGGATGCAATTTTGGCAATAACTCGGTTTTCTTTTTACTCTAAGTTTTATCGAACTTCTGAGTAATTCCAAAACACGATCGACCCTCGTACGGATCTCACGTACGCTCAAAAATTTCTTCATGTACTCGTGAAGAATTTCTGGGCGCATTGCGTCTTCATCCCTGTTTATCGCGTTCATATTTTCTCCACTCGTCAACATCGAACGATGAATTTCCTCGATGAAATTGACATTCCAGGGTTTCGATTCGAAAAGTGAAAACTTTTCTTTTTCATCGCAGAGCGCGTCGAGTACGGATATTTCGATACCAAGTCGCGCTTCAACGCATTCGATTATATTTTCTACGCGGGTATTTTTGGGACTGAACCAAGGATGTATTCTCAACTTGGAGCTTTCGATGACGAATGAAAACACTCCAATTGCTGGTAATTCGAAATATTCATTCAGAGATCCAGTCACCGATGACAACGTTATTCTACCGCAATTTGGAGTCGCTTTCAACAACATACTGTGCCGGCCAATCGGATCCCGAGCGAAATAAAGCGTCTTCTGAGTCGCTTGATAGTATATGACACTGTACGGTCCTTTTACAGTCTTCAATACTTCTGGAACGTTTTCGTCCGTTTGCAGCCTTTTTTGTAACGCTTCGGTGTCCGACACATTTTCATCGGCCTTGAAAATGAAAACAAAAAATTCTTAACATGGAGCAGGATCATTGCACAGAAATTTGAATGAATTTTTTTTTGGTTTTAAATAGAAAGAAGGAAGCACGGTAGTTTCTTTGTTTAAAAACGTACATTTATATGTTTCTGAAATAATCGATTTCATAAACTAAGAAGCACGTTTGGACGTGTTTCATACTTGATAGTATGTTTGCGTTTATGCGTTTGACATCTGGATAAAAAAAGAGAACGGCTGCAAAAAACCATTGTCTTTGTCAAAGATAATGGTTTGTCTTTGACGATTGATGACAATCTGCAGAGAGAATGCTTACCAGTTGCCCTGAAAATATATCGCCATTCCATAGCAAAATGTTCCCGTACTCATCGATACAAGGCTGCGTAACTAGCTTTGGACCCTGCATCCATAAAATGCTTGCCGCAAAGAAGCCTTTCCAGTTTCCAGAGAGATCCTCTAAGCATTCTGCGTAATGATCGGGCCCTCGCCTCTGTATCATATTTTTGCAACTGGCAAACTGTTGGAAATTGAAATAAATTGAGTTAATCTGTGACCGGGAATTAAGCTGGAATAAATGCCAAAATTATGCTATGGCAAAATTTTGATCCAAATCAAGTTGATTTTTGCAATATGTTCTTCTAATGATGGAATGGAAAAAACAATGACGGTTAATGACAAAAACGTTTTGACGGAGCAAAATTCATCCAAGTTTCTTTGAAGAATATTTTTCATCAATTTAGTTATTTGATAAAATGTGTGCCTAATGCATTTTGTGCTGCCCAATACAGATATGCAAAAAGCATATATCCCTCACACTGAAGTTTACGTTTAAATCATCTGAAATGTCCACCGCAAAATAAAGTTTTTTACAATTTATCGTGAAAACTCGATAATGCAAATATCAAGAGAGCATTTTTATGTAGGTAAATAGTTAACATTTTTTGTCGGAAACATTTATATTGTCAGTCGATGACGCTTTCTAGAAATTAATGAAAGAATTTGCACTGTTTCCATTCAACGGGATCGGCATAATAAAGTTAGAATGAAAGTGTAAGGTTTAGAAAAAATAATAACTCATTTCGAAAATATGTCGATTGTAGTTTAAAAAGCAATTAAAGAGTTAACTCACGTCTGCCATGTTATCGCCATTTTCACTATTTTCGTTCTGCCAAATTGAGCAAAATATTCCGCACATGTTCCCAGCATTGGAAAATTTCGTCTCGCTTTATTCGCAAAATTTTTTGTTACACGGCTAATCGCAACCGATTTGTTGGTTAACTGGCTTCGAGACACATTATAGGTTATGTAGGCCTTAACCTTAACTTTATGCCTTTTTATGCTGAACACCGGTGCAGCACCGGCGCCAAACTCACGCACGGGCACACGGACAGTCGGTACTTTGGTACCGACGAGGACACGCATATATACGTGTGCTGCTCAGAGAAAACGTACGTTTGCTGTGTTGATGGAACGCCGGAACGCCGTTCGACAAAAATTGAACATTTTTCCGACCAGGGATACTTTCTTTTTGGCTTTCTAACATTAAAACGGATGGACCGTCAATCATTCACTAATAACCAATTAAGCAAAGAAAAAAACGAAAAACTTTGAATAGATGAGTAAAAAAATTGAGGCAGCTGTCAACGGGCGACTAGTGAAGTTCGACCTTTGTACCGTTACGTCGTAATTTCAAAGTTCATAGTGGAATACATATAATCGCGACTCGTATGGTACTGTTAGCTCGAAGAAAACGAAAAGAAAAAAACATTAATTGTAAATTCGAACAAACTGCCAACTAATTTCGTCTTTTTTTCTTCTTCACGTTGGTTTTTCTCTTTCCCGGTGAACGTTATCGGATTTTCGTAAATCAACATGATTAATACAGGGTAAGTGTTTTTGTTAAATTGCATTTTATCCAGGGCAACTCAAACGATTTATTCTAACTCGAAGAAACAGTTATTATTTTTTCATGCAAAAAGTACATCGCTCGGGCGTTGGGTCAGCGAACTTAGTAAGTCGAACATCAGCACTCGATATTGCGATCGTGTCACAGCTTTGTTGTCATACTTTTAGCCGCTACTTTATTTGAGTGAATAAGAATATGCTTATTTTTGTACAATGTCAAAGATCCTGGGTCCATTCGTGATTTTACAGAATGTACACTTTGTTGTTATATGATAATTGAATTAAATAAAGACATTAATTTTATTGTTCTACCACTGACCCTCTGCAATGGCAACACTTGAAGTGTAACATCATGAATTGCATGTATTTTTCAAATGATTATTATAAACCAAAAGTTTTTTTGATGGAATACAGGTCGAGTTACTTGTTTACAATGCTACGACACAGGTCTTGTATTAGCAGTTATCTTACGGAAGGTAAATCAGCCCGTATTCATAGCCGGTACAAATTGTACAAGACCGTCTTATGAATACGAACAATAAAACTATGGAAGCACAGGCTTCCGATTGTGACTTTTCTTCCATTTTAGATATTGCCTTTTATTTTCAATAAACGAGCGTTCGTATTCTATAGTATTCATTGGAAATAATGAAAATGTTTGTTCCAGAAAACTCGCCGGCCGCACCATTTTTATCACTGGAGGTTCAAGGGGAATCGGTAAAACTATCGCGTTAAAAGCTGCTAAAGATGGAGCGAACATTATTATTGCTGCAAAAACTGCAGAAGCACATGCAAAACTTCCCGGCACCATTTATACGGCGGCACAGGAGGGTGTGTATCTTTATGATTTGAGAAATAAAAGCCGTCTATTTTGAAAATTTCCCCTTCTAGACCATCTATCCGGGGCTGTAATTCAAGAAATAACATCGAGTAGTTATTTTTCGTATCTAAATTGACACAGTTTACATAACAATTTACAATTAGACAAGGCAGTATTTTATGTGCATTAACTTGAAAAGTGGCGGGTTATGATGGAGGAAAATTTTATAGTTATTTTATTTAGGAATATTTTATATTGAATCACAAATGGACCTATTTTTGAAAAATTCACATTGTGAACGTGCTCCAAGTGTTACGAATTGATCGTTTTCCAGTCGAAGCAGCTGGAGGGAAAGCCCTCCCGTGCATTGTGGATGTACGAAATGAGGCTGACGTACACACGGCTGTGGAAAGTGCTGTGAAAAAATTCGGTGGGATTGATATATTGATCAACAACGCTAGCGCTATATCGTTGACGGATACTCTATCGACGGAAATGAAAAGATACGATCTGATGAATCATATAAACACCAGGGGGACATTTCTTGTGTGAGAATTATTTATTTATCTGTTCGATGCTGAGATTCTTCGAAACTTTGACATAAACTTCGAAGTTACGTTCGAGTTTTCCCATTCTATACGTGAAACTGTCGATATTACAACTTACAACATTACCAAATGAAACTGTTATACGTGAGTGCCGTATTAGCTAGGCGGATTCCGATATTCTTCATAAGAAAATTGTTAAATTATGCATTTTCTGGCGATGCGATTTATAGAACGCATTAATTTAGCTAACGTAGAGTTAACGTTATGATTCATTTATTTCCTGCCGATTGATACGATATGTCTTCGCACTTAATTTAGTAGGAATATATGAATTGCCACCGTAAAATTTTGATTTACTTAAAGTTACACAATGTTGAATATTTCATTAATAAATATATAAGACGCTGCCGGGCACTATATATAGTCCAACTTTCCTTTATACCAAGAATAGAGAGCTGTAAGATTTTGAGTGACTTGTGAGTTTTTTGTGAAATTGTGCTCGTATTTGTTTTAGATCCAAGATGTGCGTGCCGTATTTGAAGAAAAGCTCGAATCCACATATCGTAAATATCAGCCCACCATTAAATATGAATCCGAAATGGTTTGCAAATCATGTTGCGTACACTATCGCCAAGTATGGAATGTCCATGTGTGCTCTAGGAATGGCAGAGGAATTTAGGTCAGACAATATCGCTGTCAACGCTGTGTGGCCGAGAACAGGTTCGTATCTAGCCATTTTTCTTTTTTCAAACGATAGTCCATCTCGTTCTGTCCTGATTGAAATTAACCCTTGGCGTCAGCGATCGCCGCGTACATTTTTCAACGAATGAAAACGGTTTAACAATTTTTAAAAATCTTACAATTTACATAAGTCACAAAAAAAACTTGATGACCAGACAAATACCCGCGCCTTTCTCTCCGACTCCAAATAATAGAGTTGTTCAACGGTAAAACTATTAGTTATTCGACAGTCCCAAAACGACAAAGCGCGACAATTATCGACTTAAGAGCGCCAGCTTCCCCAGCATCCGAAATAAAAATTCGCTTTCGTAATTATCAAATGACGATGTTTTTACAGCCATTCATACCGCTGCCATCGAGATGTTGTCTGGCCCGGATAGTAAGAATGTCAGCAGAAAACCGGAAATTATGGCTGATGCTGTATATTCGCTGATTTGCAAGGACAGCAAGTCTGTTACGGGACAATTTTTAATAGACGAAGATATTCTCCGGAACGAAGGGATAACCGACTTCAAACAATACGCATGTAATCCGGGTGAGTAAATCAAAGAACTAGAAACTTCGTTTTTTTAATCAATTTTAAATTGTCTTTTTGTCCAATTTCTAATTATATACAGAGAAATTGGAAACGCCATTTAACTAAAAAAAACTTCAAACATTTGAAAAAAATCAATCACAGTTATCAACAGATCGACAAACAAATATTCTAAAAATATTCTTAAAACCATTTGCTTCCATGTCGAATTATCTCATTTCACAGGAATTAAAAAAAAAATGTCAGCGTTTTGAATTTTTACTTCATTTTAAAAACAAAAAATATAAAATTGTCCATGCTTCCTCCTAGAACACGTACGTCTGTATTTTTTAGAAGATTTCAATTCATTTCACGAGCGGTTTTACATATTGAGTCTTGCAAAAATATGAAAAAATTCTCTTTCAAAATACCGAAAATATCTTCAGATTTTTTGTAAATTAACAACTTGTTAGTACTTTTTACATCGTTGTTATATGAAATTACTCTGTTCAATGTCGGACGTGTAATTGTTTTCGTTTCAAAAGTTTATAGTGTCCTTAAGAACTCGCGATTCTCATTCTATCTCGGTTTTGCTGAGATATCACGTGCCATACATCCTAAAAAGGCAGGCTCTATCGAAACCCAAAATAATATCGGTTAAAAACTGAGAAAAGAATGTTTTTTTTTATTTCTCCAAAAGTATTTCGACCAAACTTAATTTTTAGATAGTTTTGCCGTTAATGTGAAGAAACTTGATAAAAAAACTATAACAAAAATTCTAAAATTAACCAAAAGCATATTTCAGACGAATAAACAATCCTCTAATTGTTGTAAAATGTCGGCTCGATTACTCGGAACCCTGAGAAATCAAAATCGCATGGATATCAAAATTGTCCAGCTAAGAAAACATACTTGTAATATGTTTCCTGTAGAGTTTTAGAGTTTCGGCTTTGACTGATACATTCTGCATTATAAATTGCGCCATTTTCGTTTGATTAGAGAACACAGATAACCTGATGCCCGACTTCTTCTTGGATTCGGACTCGGAAGCTATCGGAGTCCAAACGATAAAGGCATCAACCACTCCTTCTTCCAACGAACACACCAAAACACTAGAAAGTTTTGGATCGGGTCCAGTGGCTACAATATTTACTGCGATAAACCAGAACATAACGCCAGATCTCGTGAAAAGAACCGGAGCCATATTTCAATTTAATGTTAAAGGTATAGTGATAAGCATATACCTTCAAATGCGTACAGATATGTTTTTCTCCATTTTTCACAACATTCCAAACACAACCCAAGCGTTTGACACTTGCGAAGCAACAATAACGTCGTATACCGTCATTGATCGCGTTGTGATTAGCTCGAAAAATATCTGCGAAATTTGGTAGTCTGGCGATTTCGCCGCCGCAGATTACTAATTTGCAACTAAAAATTTGAACATTTATTTCAATCGACCAAGTCCGGTACTTCGAGACTTTTGAGGCCGCTGAGTTCGAATCCAAGCTCACGGCGCACAATTAAAAATAGGCACACCTGAATCGCCGGTTTATAACGTAAAATTATTGGGGTGAAATCTGATTGTCGGAAGTTTTGTGCGTTCCATAATCCATACTCTACGTCAAAATCAAGAAACTCAATCCACGCAGCTCAGCGTATAAATCAGGAAAGTTTATCACGATTAATTATAACGCCATTCGAAAGTTCGAGGACATACTCAGGTGTATCGCACCCTAAAAATCTAAGAAATCTGCCACTAAAAATAAAACGAATTATTTACTAGCATGTTGCAATATCTCCTCGGCAAACGAATATTCATAATTAAGACTGAAACTTCCGCTCGGTTCTCGAAAGTTTTTGTCACAAGTACCGTCTTTTATTGCAAACAATTAACGGACAGCTTATGCCGCTCTGAAGAATGCCCCAAAGACATGCTCTGTTGAAAGAGGCTCCCTAAATATATTTAATCCTTCGAGTGCATATGGTGTCATTATGACACACAGCATTTTCGATTTTAGCATTATATCGTAGAACGAGGGCTCCACTTTGAACAAATATTTTGGCATTTACTTTTCGTTTTCGTCAAAAAAAAAGTTCAGGGCATTTAAATAGGGATATTTTACCGCAAAAAAGTCTGTGGAGACAAAAACAAAAATCGAATATTTACCGAGGTACAGCGACTCGAAAAACGCCTTGTGTCAAAATGACCCAGTATGCACTTATTGATCGGTGGCGCAAGTATGCACTCGAAGGGTTAAAGCTACTAATCTCATCCATACGCGACAAGTGCGTCTAGGCGAACACTGGAATAACGAATAGAACGTTTCCACCGTACCCAATGATGACCTAGCATGACTAGCATGGTTGACTCAAATTACATTTTCATGGCAATCGCTGGGAGTCACACTTGCAACCAGTGTTAATCTCCACGAAGAAGTATGCGATCTGGTGGCACAAATTCAGATGATGAACGATTATTCACGCTGTCATCGTGTCTTCTTCGCAGGTGCGGAAGAGGGTATTTGGTACTTGGATCTTAAAAATGGCAACGGAACAACGGGAAAAGGAAAATCGATGAATGCTCCGGATGCGACGCTTACCATGGATTCTAAACATTTCTTTGAAATGTTTTCAGGTAATTATCACTTGTTTTCTAGTATTTTCAGTCGCGTATATTATTGCAAATGATGTTCCTAGGAAACGTGAAACCCGCCGCGGCTTTCATGACTGGGAAACTGAAGATCGATGGAAGCCTGCAGAAAGCTATGAAGTTAGAAAAACTCATGGGCAGTTTGAAATCTAAACTTTAGCAATGTTTATTCATTATTGTGCCGCCGATGCGACGCGCAACGTGCGACGTCAAGTTTCTGTCCGAAACATGCTGTTAAAATTCTATGATGGTGTTCACATGTTCGTTCATGTTCGTGCAATAAAAAAGGTTTTTTACATCCAACACCTGACCCTGTCGGCCAATTGGTCTGTAATAGCTGACTCAGTCTTCACTTTACAATTTTATACAAGCAAAGTGCGTCTTGTGACGTGATATTGATTGACGTGATGATTCTACGACTTTCATTCGCGACTTTACGACATTTACTTCTAGCAAAAGGATTCGATGAATCTGATTTCCATTTGAATGTACTTGAATCTACCCTTGAGCCTCATTTTGGAGGTCTCTAGGAGGCAGCAGTAAAGTCGCGCGCCGCATCATCACAAACGCGTCATGGGCGAAATTTTGTTTCCATACGAGGAGCTCCACACTCGAGCGGTGGAGATCGAAGCAATGTTAAACCTGCGCCTATTATGTCCTATTTCCACAGATCCAAACGATCCAATCGCTGCCGGACAATGAATTTAGGCATGTTCCTGATAACCAAAATGCGACGAGAATTTTGACGTAAACGGCAACTCGATTATTTGATCAAGTTGCAAGAGAGACAAAAATGGATTAATCCTAGTGCAAACATCCAGAAAGATGTTACAGAAATTTTCATTGACGAAAATCGACCGTTTATGCGATGGAGACTCTAGGGTGCGTGAACGAGTTGCATCTTGGAGGCAGCGGCGTAGTCAGAGTAGTCACCGACAAAATGACACAGGGATTATGCGAAAGAAATACGGAACATAATGATTCCGATGATAATTGACACTTCATACCATTACAATCACTCAACTCAACAGCGGAGATGTGATAGGCCGCCATAAAATGCGCGATAGACTGCACTTTCTTGTTGACTTCCAAGCTATTTTAGATTCGCGTTCACTCCATATCTTTGGCAATTCAAATAACAACGTTGTGTTTATTCCCGTGTGGCGAATGCTCTTCGTGGCAGCATATCTGGAAGCTGCATTACGATTTCTGGGAAAGATGATACAAGAACTGTTTAATTGAACTGAATATAGACAGAACTCTTCACGGGACAAGGCGTACTTTTTTTTTGATAATTCGTAAAAATATGCCCATTTGGTGCAACGGATTTTTCCCACTTGCATAAATATCAGTTTTTATACGAACACCTTGCATCGTGTCTCGTTCCTCAAGACTTTCAGCATATCTACATCAGGTAAATACCGCTTTTTTGATTCCTTAACTGAATTATGGTTCTCTCAAGTGGGTCTGTCGTAGTTAAGGTCATATGTCTTTCGAATGCCTCGAAAAATGCATTAATAATGAACCCATAGAAGTGAATGATAACTTCATTCATTTTTCATAGTGGTGTAGTTCTGACCAAATCAAAAAGACTCATAAAGTGTTGAATGTGGTTTGTTTACTAAATTTTTTGTTTATACGATAAAGATGATTTGTGTCACTAAAAGATGTAAGATTCCAATCACGACTTTTCTTTTTAAAATCAATCATCCAAACATGATTAACGATAAATGGTATTTATAGATTCTGAGATAATGGGATACATCAATCAACTATATTTTCTATGGCCTAGAAAAAGTGAGACGCGATTTTGGTGATCTTGCAGATTACGTAAATTTATACGGATCGGCGGTTGTACTAGAGCACGGCTGCACATCATCGGGTGCTTCCCATTGCCCAGGCCAGGTTGGAGCATTAACAATTGGTATCTCTGGTGATTCTCGACTCTCGATCATTGGTGCATCAGCTGTTCCCCATGGTACCCCATTGGCGGTTTTAAGATTCTCACGTCGTAAGATCGATCGGGATGTACCAACACGTTTGACGGCGTTCTCCCAATACATCTGCAAATCTTCACTTTTTCTCGTTTGCAAAAGCGCATTTTTCGTGGTGCTTTTTGAGGTACTGCCTCTCCTCTTGGTGCTCGGGATAAATCCGTCTTTGTCTTGGATTTCTAGTGGTGTTTCGATAGCTCGAAATGGCAATGTTCTTGGCACTCGCCGTATTTTATTATCACCTTCGCCTCCATTGCTCCTCGTTGGTTTGGAATTGTCAATATCGTTATCGACGCTTGAATCATTGCCACCGTCACGCCGTCTCCTTCCGCGCACCTGGTCAAAATCACCGCCTCCATCCCGCTTCACTGACAAATTCACAATCCCGTTGTCATTACTGTCGTGTGGGAGAAAGTGCTGTCGCGTTGACGCCCAATGATCTTTAGGCTTTTCATTAACGGTATTTGGTTCCTTGGTACTGTTAATGTCTGTATCCAAATGTTTTTTAGAGCGTTGATTTCGAACTGCCCATGACAACAACTGCTTCTGGCTCCTTTCTTTCAATGTTACCTGCGCGATAAAAATCAATAATTAATCACGTTACAAGGTCAAGTCCACGGTTTTAAAATGATCAGTTTTGCAAGGCTTGATGAAGTACGCTTACATTACTGATATAAGCTCGAATTTTAATAAAGGGAAGAATGAAAAATATTGGATTATCATTATAGTACAATTATCTGGCATTTCGATTCACGCCGATATGTATCGTGAGGTCTGTCGGAACTTTATTTCATCTGAAACATATTTAACTATGTATGGCAGGTACAACCTCAACGAAACAGCAATACACTCAGCGCAACAATTACAAGATCATTTTTGAACAGCTATGTTTCCGTAAACAAAATCGTAGATTGGAAATAAAAAAAGTGTTTTGAAGCGCAAATTATGCTTTCTAAGATATCAGGTAGAAAGGCTCATCAAAAAAAGTATATGCGTCTTTTTACAAATTTCTTAAAATTTGTATCAAAACCGGATAACTATACAGTAACTGTGAGAATTTCTTCCACCTTGTTTCCTGATTTGGACAGACCATATCGGAACGACACAGCTGATATCTCATACATCTTACACAGGGTGAGGCACTCAATTCAAGCCAAAAGATTAAGTTTGTTTAATCAGCACAATATCAGAATACAATATAATAAAATTGTGCAACATCAGCGAGGAATGTACCATTATAGCAACACAGAAAAAAGCTTAATCAACGTGAGTCAAATCTTCATTCACTATCATATCTTCGCATTTCCTCAATGACTTGCGGCTATCAACTAAACGGCTCGAGATGATCGCTCATTTTAATGGCGCTGGCGAGACTTTCGTCGCTGGGTAAAGGACTTGATTGCCTTGCCTCATATTGCGTCCTCCCCTATACTCTCGTCTGACTTCCAAGGACATAACAAACTTATGGGCTACGATCCCGGAAATCTTGCTACACCGCCGTTCAAGGCCGTCTTTCTTCATCTAGTGCTGCTTCCAACAACCTGCTGGGCGAGCGGCTCCCAAAATTGTCGTCGTATTCAGACATCGTCAACGCAAACTTAGAAGGAATCCCAAATACTCTAAACGATGTTATGCACAATATAGCGGATATATCCGTTGCACGTATCCACCGTAATATCTGCGGAGATTTCAACTGCGATTTATTACAATCTAACTTCCGACCCTATCACCTTCGGGACTTTGCTCCTGATAATCTTCCCCACATCGTCGAGACGGGGCCTACCTTTCACACGTCAGCGTCAGACACCCATCTGGATGTATTTCTGGTTGGCGACCTAGAGAAGGCTTCTATCTTTGGCAAAACCGATGTACCGTTTATTGCTGGGCATGATCTTGATTGGCTAAACTCTACGGTCAGTGTGCCACCTCCTGTCCCCCCAGACAGTCGCTCTTCTGTCGCTCTTAGTGTATGCATGCTTGGCGTCTCGTCTATCACCGAGTTGGAGTCTCTGGTCCTGGATCTTGCAGACGTACTTCATGAGGCTTTGCATCGTGCCGCTCCTGAAAGCACGAATGATCATCAAGGGATCATTCGCGCCTTGGTTTTCTCGTTTTCTGCACGAACGCGTAAAACACGCGGACAAGCTATAGAAAAAGGCGAAGCGGTCGGGGAGCGCTGTGATGTGAACCATTTTCAGGCAGTAAAAAAATGATCTCTGTAAAGCCATTCAGGATGTGAAGACACTTTCTATCTACGGCGTTTTGAGTTAATGACCAAGCCTGCAGGGATCTGGAAGGAACTGCCTGCGATGGGTCCCTTAAGCAGTTTGAAAGCGTGAAACCAATCCTCAAAATTGAGGGTTTCAGAGAGTCGTTTCGCTGTAAAAGGGTAGGTTCAGTCCTTTGCAATGGGGGTCAAGAAAACTACAAACATGGAATTTTTGTGATTGAATATGAGAAATAATTCGGAATTGTTTTCATGTCGATCGGTGCATTGCTTGCATTGTGAATCTGCGAAACAACCCCCTGAAACCCTCAATTTTTAGGGTGATGTCACTCCTTAAATCGGCTCATGGGCCGATGAAAAATCTCTGTCTCTTATTTTATCGAGGACTACAACATACTCAAAATCGGAGGGAGACACGTCGCTTTATGTTTTTAATGGATTTTGGTTTGAAAAAATGTCCAACTCTTTTTATAACATTTTTTTCGAACCTTGAACCACAAGAGGCCGAGATTGAAAAAAATGTCACAACTTTGATGAGTTGCATAGGGAAGAGAAATGTTTTTTTTTTCGAAAATTTAAGTCGGAGTCAGCAAAAATTGCACATTTCGACTTTGAACAGTCTATCTCGGAGCGTTGAAAGGGTGGCGCTTCCGTCTACAAAATAGTTATTAAATTTTCAAAAAGCTTTTGCGATTTATTGTTTTTTTTTTCAAGTTTCGCTAATTCACCGAAATTTTACCGCAAATGGCTAGAATATTGAAACTTGCACAGTAATTTCAGTCCCGAAAAATACCCAAAAAAAGCGTGAAAAAACGTGAGACACGTTATATCTCTTTCACACGTAAAAGAGCCTACGAAGATTGTAAGGCTTCGCACAGTACTGACGTTTACCATATCGATGTTTGAGACGATCCGACCGAGAATTTAATCGCGATTGCTAAATATTTAGTGGTAAGGAATAATTTGCGTAAGAAACACTTCGGTTAAAAATTTTGCAATTTTGAGTCAAAAAGATCTGTGCTATTTTCTGATATTTTGAACTCCTGAATTGTCATTAATTTGTAAAGATAGACAATCAGAGAAGCCCAACATGCGAGGCGTACGTCAGTGAGCGATACACGCTAGTGGTAAAGACTCGAGACACTGTTTTATATCTCTTTTTCACCGGAAAACAATATTGACGTCGAAATTAGGTTTATAGGGTGTCCCACGAATCAATACCGTACCGTGTCAATACCGTAAAGGCAATTTGAGTCGAAAAGTCCTTTATCATTTATTGCTATTTTGAACCGCGAAATAATTTATGTTTTTTAAAGTTATTTTAATTATGAAGATGGTCAATCAGAGGGGCGCTATGTATGTCCGGGTCCTCATAATCGTTGATGTTCGAAAAACATTTCTCTTCACTGTGCAACTTCTCAAAGATGTGAAACTTTTTTCAATTCTACTTTTTGTAGTTCAACAGGTGAAAAAAATATTTTAAAAACGCTTGAATTTTTGTAAACCAATACTCTTACAGTGCATTTTCGATACTCCAAAATGTTTTTTTTATTTTCTTTCTACCAATTTTTTCTACTGAGATATAGCTGTTCAAAAATGCTTAAAATTTCTGCGCAAAATTGGTGGCCCTTTAATCGTTGCGCTTAGTGGGTATATCTATAATTCGCGCACGCATTGATGCCGGAGCACATGTTTCTAAGCTCACCGCGACCGTACATTGACGCAGAACAAATGCTAAACGGGAAAGAGGACCTCAGTATGAGCGCGAACGGATGAATAAACATAACAAATTTCTCTCTAATAAATCATTCTGGTCAATGCACTTTCGAGAAAAGTGTTTCAACAGTGGTATATCGTGAAAATCCGAGATAAGTTGATTTCTAATTTCGTTTTTATTTTTGAAACTTGCCGATTTTCACCCAAATGCAATCTTTCGGCAGCTTTTTCTCGCGTGATATTAAAGATACGAAGATGAAAATACAATACTTTGGCGTTGTCACGAATTGCCTCAATAGATAAAATTATTATTTTTAATAAAAAAATGTCCGATTATGAAAAATAACAATCATTATATTGGTATAATTGGTATTATATTCTAAAGAATACTCTTAAAAATTTGTTTACGAAAGATTGTAACGATTTAAGGTAACTTTACGAAAAAAAAATTTAGCCAGTTGTAGTCGTACTCCTGCAGATATACAATCTGTAGATCTTGCGATCAAATAAGTAGTACCGAAACGCCATAAAAGAACTTAATATCTGCATTTATTTTTAATAAAAAAAAGTAGGACATAGTAATCATCAAAAGTTTATTCATCGGTCATAACATTTGGAAAATACGGCTAAAGTTTGAATATAAAAATAAGTGGCTACCGAGTTACCGGCCCTAAAGGCCCTCAACGAACTGTCTATTCAGTCGGTGTCAGGAAACTGTCCGAACTGACTTTTATTTTATTTACAAAATCGCAGAAATGAATGTAAAATGAATTTAAGAACATCTTCATAGAGAGAGATAATGCAAGATGCTACTGAACGTTACTTCAATTTGTTTTCACAATAATATTATATAACATCATCTTTCAACTAGTCGTAACGAAAGCGAGTCTCATGAGATTTAAGTTCACCGGTTAACCTATGAGCACCAAGAGTCACGGCAGCGACTCGAGACAAGTATTTTTGACCGGGTACCTTTTATATCTTTTATACTGACCGAGCTTCTCGAGCGTACCGCGACTTCCTATACGCCGACAAACTCTTCGTTCGGTAGTTTAAAAACTTTCTTTCACAATATTTCATTATAAATATATCTTTGTAAAATACTGAATGCGCAGATATTTATTTATTTATTTTTTCAATCGATTGGAAAAAAACAGAAATCTCGTAGCTGTGGGCATAGTGCGGCAAAAAGTGATTTGCAACAGGCACGAGCACGTACGCCTTGCTCAGTCGTTTTCAGTCATGTCATTTTGCAATCGCACACCTCTGTGATCATCAGATGTTGGATAGATACACATATATATATATATATATATATATATATAACCAGAGGCGATATGGGTGACATGTTAAGGGTGGCCACCCCCTTTTATTTCGCCCCCCGTAAAGATAATCGGACGGGTCGCGGGTGATTTTTAAAGGAAATTTTCTGAACTTTTCGATAACAAATACGGCGTTCATCGGAAAATGATAGGTTTTGCAGGACAAAAGTGGCCACGACGAAAATAATGTGAAAACATATTTTTTTCTGATAGGAATAAAGTAAACTTTATTCCGAATACGGGACACACGCGAACATTTTTTTTTGAGTATCGCATCATTAAGAAAAGTTATGTCAAAATTAGGTGTTATAATACCAATTTAAACTTATCTGAACGAAACGATGGAATCGAGCGAACAGGGCTGTAGTGTTTTGTCTCAAAGTCGGTTTGTCTTTTGCGCTCAAGTTCACTCTCCCAATGTTAATTTTGTATTTGTCAGTGTGAAATGCCAAAAAGGTTATTTAAGAAATGTCAGGTTATTGAAAAATATGCCGTCAACGAGCAGACGACGCAGCAAATCACTCTCGTACCGCTCGTTCAATTCCGTTGTTTTGTTCAGTCAAATTCAAATTTATTCGATAACGCGCATTTTTGATATAACTTTTCTCAATGATGCAATACTCAAAAAAAATGTTCGCGTGTGTCCCGTATTCGGAATAAAGTTTACTTTATTCCTATCAGAAAAAAATATGTTTAAACATCATTTTCGTAGTGGCCACTTTTGTGCTGCAAAACCTATCATTTTCCAATGAACGCCGTATTTTTTATCGGAAAGTTCAGAAAATTTCCTTCAAAAATCACCCGCGACCCATCCGATTATCTTTACGGGGGGCGAAATAAAAGAGGGTGGCCACCCTTAACATGTCACCCTGTATATGCTGCAGTATTCGGAACTTTCATATGAGGTTATACTGACATACAATACATATGTTTTCTATGTGAAGTAGGTGAGTTCTCCATCGTGCATCAATATAGAATAAACATTTGAACAAGTTTATAATACATTTTCGGAAAATCTCTAAATCATATTATTAATCTTTGCAAAAAGTTGTCAAATAACCGCAAAAACGCCAAAAGTGGTGTGCGAAGATTCCAGATGAGTACATTCGCATGCAACGTATTCCCAAATATTGTCCATCTCCGAAAAAAGTCGCGAAATAATCGCATATCTTGTATTACGAGCCAAGAACACAGAAACAGGGGATTAATTCAATATCTAGATGAAGACTCGACGTCACGGTACAAGCGTTAATACACCGGTGTACTTGTCCGGCCGGAATAATTACTTTTCACTCACTGTTGTTGGATCGTTATTATACCTGATTGCAAAATTTGAATGTAAAGTGATAGCCTGGACAACTACACCGGTGTATTAACGCTTGTATCGCGACGTTGAGTCTTCATCTAGATATTGAATTAATCGCCTGTTTCTGTGATCATTTGATTTCACTTTGATGGGCAAATTTATGGAGTCTATGTTTTTAACTCATAATAAAAGATATGCGATTATTTCGCGACTTTTTTTGGAGATGGACAATATTTGGGAATACGTTGCATGTGAATGTACTTGTCTGGAATTTTTGTACACCATTTGAGGTGTTTTATACAATTTTTGAAATCGTCAAGTATCACAAAAAAGGAAGCTGCATGATCGATTCTCGCTTATCGTGATACCAAAAATCCTTGATGTTCCTTCTACGTGTATAGAAATAGATTGTTTGACTGCTGAAAAGTAACGCATTATAATCAGACACTGGGCGGCAAATTTAAAATTTCGTCAAGTCTGAGCAGATACAAAAACTGATATGTAATAATAATTGACAATTGTACGTAATGTTGAGTCATATACGAATAAACCGGACGCCACAGCTGCGTAATAGTCGCCACATTTTTACGTGACATTCGCTCAATTTTACGAACACATAAATATTTTGATTTTTCAGTGTACAACTGTGCTGACATTGTCAAACAAACAACTAGCCGTAATTCTCGCGTACATTAAACAAATTTTTTAAAGACACAACAATACGCACATTTGATCAGACATGTGATAGTTTTAATGATGTCCTATATCTGAAATGTCAAACACTAGAGCGTGAAAAAGTCGAATGATATTTTGCCAGAAGAAATAAAACAGTTCCGACGTTATGATATAATTCACACATATTCCCACATTCTACCTTGCGTTAAACACAAGTCCAGTGATATGCTAATAATCGGGTGAAGTCTGGAAGCTGCACTAATGATTGTATTGCATAAAAACACAAGACATAAAACAAAAACTGATTCGCGTCGAGTGGAAAGAAAAATACGTACCTTCGTGGATGGTGAATTGGTTACGGGCTTGTAAAATTGATTTGCTGTATGATCATAATTGGCTGAATTCTTGTAGATGATGTTGCGACGGATGTGGATCCACGTTAGTAGAAAAGCAAGCAGCGCGCACGAAATTCCTAACCCCGCAGCTGCCGTCAGCTGAGATCGAGTCCGTCGAGGAACCCATCCACTCGCATAGTATTCCCATATTGAAAAAATAAGAAGGGCACTTGCGGTCGCATAAGACAATCCAATACAACTAAAAATCCATACGTTCTGAAACATAACAAATTCAGAAAAGTGCATGATGGCAATGTATATTGCGCAAATAAGGGAGAAATATCGATGCCCAATTAACTGCGCATCCAACATTAGGGGTCAGTAAGATGGCAGCCGATAGCGTGGCATGGATGTGTCGAATTCTTACACCAAGGAGGAAATTGCAGGGTTAAAACAAAATGTCATTGGCGTTCACATTCCTGTTCCTGAGTTTGGAAATTATACGTTGAAGAAAACGTATGAAACCATTTGAATGAGAAAACTGTACGATTAAGTTGCCGTGAGTTCGGGAAAGTAATCAGTTGCCGAAGAACAAAGGAGTATTTCCACCGTTGGAAAGCAACGAAATGTGCGGATGCAACATGGCGAATGCAAACACACCAAGGAGGGTGATTTTTTAGGCCGCTGAATTCCAATCTGATCTGATACCGGATTTTTTCAAATTTCAAAAGAATGAATTCAACACGTCCAAAGCTAATGCGAAAGGGAATATAACATCGATGGATTCAGCGACCTTAAAAACCGTCAAGTAACTCACTTCCATAAGAATAGCTCGAATATTCTGAGGTTTACAATAAGGCTATGCGATTCTGGCAGGGATGAAAGAAAGTCTTACATTGCTTTCAGGCGCAAAGAACACCGTTTTTTCCCGCTAGGTCGGAAAACTGTAATTTTCTAACTTCCCTTCATTTTGGCCAGAAACAAATTTGTTTACTGTAAAACATGTTTTGTAGCGTTGATATCGCTTATTTTCTGCCGCGGTTTGTTTCGACAAACTGCGTTGATTTTAAGGGTAGGGAGTATCCAGGGACGCGGTAGCGTCTCGACGCCAAGTAACTTAAAAATAACATTTTTAGAATATACATAACCGATCGGACATGAAAATAACTAAGAATCCTAAAATAAACTAACGATTATTACCATTTGTTAAAGAATAAAGTAAAGATTTGTGCAAGAAATATTCGGTTCTTTGTGTTTCTTACCAGTTTAATCCAGTTGAACGGGAACATGTAGATAACGTGAGAAATGTCGAGGAAAAGGAGAAGCGCGGTTATAAGAAGACATAATACAGCAACGAAAATCATGAACCGCAAACGACCGACGAGGGGCAGCATGAATAGGCTGACTTTGGCAGTGCCAGAACTGCACAAGGTGACCAAACATGCTACAGATGCTATCTGTAAGTAAATATATCAAGAATCTTTATACTCCCTGTAGTGATAATGCCTGATAAACCAGGAACGGAACATAACGTTTCAAAGTGATTTATAAAGGCAAGAATATTGCAAAAAACTTTTCAATCGAATTCTATACATAACAACGTTCTCGAAGTCTTTAGATTGCTAATTCATCGACGAAGCAGAGTTCAGTAAATCATAATCTTACAATTACAGTTACAGCACATAAACCATGCCGGATCCTCTCCACAAAAACTAAATTTCGAAAAATAAGCTACTTCGATATATGACTTATTATTTACGTAAGTTGGAACAAGTATAAACAATAAGGTGATTCAAAAAGAACCTTTTTTTCTTCAACCCTCAGAATGTTAGGTTCCCACCCACCAAAAATGTCCTCTCAAAAGCATTTTGCAGTTCCTGCATCCTGAAACTAGCGCATTGAAGGTCAATTTTCCCACCTGATTAACATGAGACAAATATGAAGGACATTTTGGTGGTTTTTTGTGTGTAAACGTTTTTTTCAACAATTCTATCGTGTAAAGCATTCTCCGAAAAAGATCTCCCTGGAGCCAAATCTGTAAGTTCAACTATTCGCTGGTTACAAAGTCAGATTTTTTTTTCAAAATTACGTTTAATCGTTTGCGGAATGCCTAGATCGTATGGGTGACATTTTTTTTTTATTTCACCCTGAATACGAAGATTTTAATGCCGTGTTTGTAAATAAAGATTTTTGAAAGCTCAACACGGCAGTTTGAGCGCCCTACATAATAAAATCGTTAAAAAAAATATTGCCATGCAGAAAGTCACCAAAATATCCTTCAAGACCTTTTTTCCATGTTAATCAAATGGGAAACATGACCTTCGATGCGCTAATTTTAGGATGCATGTACAGGAGAGCGCTTTTGTGAAGATTTTTTCAAGGTTAAACACTACAACTTTTTGGGGTAGAAGGTTACAAAAAAACGATGTCTTTTCATGATTTTCCGAAACATAACGATAGACTTTTCGATACCGATAATACTAACTAGAAGCAAAAGTCTCAAGAAGCCTGGCGTTGTCCTGAGGTGACCTTGAACGTCACAATAAAGAACGAGATGGGATCCTCCGGGCCACGGCAGTGCGTTAGCAGAAGACCCATGCCTTCGATCACCGTGGCCGCAGTGACCGTGGTAATTGGCATGTGAATCCCATGAGTGGACCGTCGAATGAACACCTGGCGAATCCAGCTCTGATGACTGAGAGCTGATATGCCCTCCTGTCCTGCTACCTGCTATTTTCAATATCAAACATTCACGCATAATGTCAGTTGGTGAAGTGAAGTGGAGTAGTTTTAGAGCAAAATATGGAATTGTAGAATTCCACAGGATTCGCGGGTTAAAATAGTTTCGAAAAAAAGTACTCTCGGAATTGATCATTATTCGTGAAGATCCTGCTCCACTCCTACACGCCATCGGTTTTAAGGTTTTTGAGATCGCGGATTCTGAATTTGGCATCAGATTTTCGATATACAAATAGCGAGTCTCATATGGCCGATCAAAATTTTATAAAATTTTCCGATTCGTGCGAAAATTGTTAGTCCACAATATTAGAAGTTGCTATATCCGAATATGACATCGAAATGTCGGAATTAAAAATGGAGCACCTAATGAGAACGAACGACATTTTGAAATGTTTTTGGATTCTTGAAAAAATTAATACCCAGACATTTTTGGGGTTTTCGTTGTTGTGGTTGATCAGGTTTCCGAAATTCGGAATAACAAATCCAATCCAATATAGAATCACGTTGTTGATGGAATATTTTTTATTAGTCATATTAAAAAACTAATTTCAAATTTCGCATGTTATAGCCATTTAGGACTTATAAGAAATTTCCAAAATTGTATATTTCATTGAGTTTTAGATACCTCACGAACTCGACATTCATTGATGAACAAATAGTTTTCCCAGTTTGAAATTTAAAACCAGCTGAAATTCAAAAAATTCCAAAATGCCTCGATTTATAAGATTAAGTGAAATATAAAATTGTGCCAGATGCTCAATCGAAATTGTACAATGATAAGTTATGGCTAATATACAGAATGTATCGATTGACGAATCGATTAATGCCGAGAACGTTGCGATTGATATCTCTTTTATTGAAATAGATAAATAATTTCGAAATAGTTACAGTCGTAATGAAATTCAGTCAAACATGATTCAAAAATAAGTATGTTTGAACGCGAACTTGACAAAGTTTATATCTCTAATTGCAAGGTTTAGAATTTTAGGAATTCTAGGAGTTGAATTATAGTTCTCATAATATGTAATTAGAGGAAACAAAACTGAGACGAGTTTTGGTTCTCATAATATGTAAATCTGTGGACAATGTTTTATTTTCTTCGTTTTTATGGAAATTGTATTTATCTCCTGTTATGCGAAATTACTTTTGATTGGCATTAATGGGTGAAAGAAAACAAATTAATAGTTGTTATACAATGCATTGAAAAACCAAAAGTAGATTGCGGTCAATGTTTTATTTTCTTCGTTTTTATGGAAACTGTATTTATCTCCTGTTATGCGAAATTACTTTTGATTGGCATTAATGGGTGAAAGAAAACAAATTAATAGTTGTCATACAATGCATTGAAAAACCAAAAGTAGATTATGGTCAATGTTTTATTTTCTTCACTTTTATGGAAATTGTATTTATCTCCTGTTATGCGAAATTACTTTTGATTGGCATTAATGGGTGAAAGAAAACAAATTAATAGTTGTTATACAATGCATTGAAAAACCAAAAGTAGATTGCGGTCAATGTTTTATTTTCTTCACTTTTATGGAAATTGTATTTATCTCCTGTTATGCGAAATTACTTTTGATTGGCATTAATGGGTGAAAGAAAACAAATTAATAGTTGTTATATAATGCATTGAAAAACCAAAAGTAGATTATAGTCAATGTTTTATTTTCTTCACTTTTATGGAAATTGTATTTATCTCCTGTTATGCGAAATTACTTTTGATTGGCATTAATGGGTGAAAGAAAACAAATTAATAGTTGTTATACAATGCATTGAAAAACCAAAAGTAGATTGCGGTCAATGTTTTGTTTTCTTCGTTTTTATGGAAACTGTATTTATCTCTCCTGTTATCCGAAATTACTTTTGATTGGCATTAATGGGTGAAAGAAAACAAATTAATAGTTGTCATACAATGCATCGAAACACCAAAAGTAGATAAATTTTATCTGAAATACATACTTTCTGCGGTAACGATCAACGCAATAACGACGGACAGATAATATGATGAGAAAAAGCTTCTCCAAGAAACTTTGCTGATGTTTTTATTAACATTAATGAAACAAGATTTCAAAATGTGCGATAGACGGATATATCGATGCGTAGCTAGTCGCAAATTTTAGACCATACCGATTTCAAAATCCTGAATATCTTCGGGTTTCGAGTATGCAGAAGGACGTGGTTCCAAGTCTCGAATCTCCTCCAGCAACAACACTTCTATTTCATCGGATGCATATAAATCGGAGACCGAACGAAGCTGATGCCGAGTTTCGCTCATCACTTCAAACGAGCTCCTTCCACTTTGCCGCCGTTGTCAATGCAGTGGCAGTGTCTGTCGTCCGCTTCCCTTCTTGTCTATTCCAATTTATCCAAGTCATTCGGCATATCAATTTATTCCCATTGTACTGACCATCTGCGGCCGTAACTTTTTCTGCCCCCTGCTGCTGCCATCTCCAGTCCTAATGAAGATGATTGATATTATTTTCGACTTCTTCTTTATCCCTCTTCATTTTACACGAAATAGTCTTGTATTCAGTTTTGAATTATTTCATTGATTGCGTTATGTTAGTATTGCTACTAATATTGCATACCGTTTGAGGCCTAAGACAATACACGGCATTTTGAAGAGGCAAATAAAACTACAGCTTATTTTAAGGGAGTTTGGATTTGAAAGCTACATTGGAATAATGATTTTTTTTTAATGCATAATGCACATAACTTACCTCGACAAATTTTGGGTACACGGCAAGTACAAATTATTACATTGTCTCTGAGTTTCCCAGAACGATTGTCAATATCAACTCCGAGGTATACCGTCATTGCCCCATTACTGCGATTTTTTTCATCGTTCACGCGTGCGTGAACGCAACTTTTACCCTCTTTTACCAAAGTGGTACGAAGTTTGACGAGAGAATTGGAAAGCACACCCTACACCCTACAGGGTTCGGTCGCAGCGGTCGCGCTGGTCGCCGCTTTCTTCACACACTCGAACGTGTTTTTTTCTCACATCCCCCTTCAAAAAAATGTCGCGATACCGACGGTAGGTAAACGGTAGGTTGCACGGATATCTTCCACACTACCCCCCAAATAATCGATTCTTCGTTCAACGACATCGGCTCCCGCTATCATCCACCATATAATATTAAACACAGAGTGTCAGCGTCGGCACCGAAACTCAAATTTGTTTTCTCGTTGAAGAACTGTTGAGCATATGCTCGAAGGTACCAAATCTTCGGAGGCTTTTTCGCGCGATCTTTGTTTCCTTTTGCCAAAAATATCCATAGGAGAGATTTCAAAACACCAAGTACCATTCACTGCTGCAAGGTAATTATCCTCAGTGAATATTACAGCGTTTCTTTAGATTCGATTCGCATTTTGAATTCTCTAACGTGGGGTGAGAATATAAATAAATGACACGAGTTTAAGGTATTTTTAATAAGTGAGTATTAATCGTGATAATACAAAAAATTCGTTAAAGATTAATTACATTTTGCGACAAACATCGCGAGAAAATTAGTGCCGTTGTAATTGATGTTTCTTCATTGAGGCGCACTGTGCATAATCGTATTTGGCAATAAGAAAAACTGGCGTAGCGATGTAATTTTGACGTCCACACGTGAATTTAATGTTATTGGAACTTTTGATTTTCTCTTGATTATTATTACATATTTATATATAGCAGGAAGAAAATAAAACAGTCAAAAAATGTACCTCCAACAGTATAATTAGATAAGATTATGACAATAAAAGAAAAACATGTAAAAATTTGAAAAATATTTGAACTTTATGCAATTTCGGATTAATATTTATATGTTATATGACTAGAATGAAAAAGAATGTCACTCAGTACATGGGGTGATGCTGCTTCCTCGGACACCCTCTATAGTCTTATGAAAATGTATGTATAACATATGAATAGCATTCCATAAAAATCTGAGGTAATAACTTTTCGGAAGGTTATCCGTTATTTTACGATATTAAAAAAGGTGATAGAAATATTCAGGGCAAATTAATTGACGAATCTGTTTGTTACGTACAAAGCCGAAAAACAGAGTGAATTCGTAAATTCATTTTTCCCAAGGTTCAACGGCGTTGCCATCGCTTTTTCGCGCTCAGCCCAACCAGGCGATGACAGCGCTTCACTTCGTGAGAGTGTGAAGCCTTGGAGGGACAGCAGCAGCACAGAGAATGGTCAAATATTTTTCGACATTGGGGCCGGTTGTCTCGCATTCTCTCTCCTCCCGCGATTCACGTAATCGGTTTTTTTGTAAACGAACGTACATGTTTAACTGGCAAGCAGCAATCGAAAAAATATAATCCTTATTGAACACATACACTTATTTAGTCGTATTCATCCGGCTGTGATAAGATAACACTCTGTTGTTGGTTATCTGCTTTCCTCTTGCTTTGTGCATTTTCGGAACAACAGACAGCAATGTGGCTTGAAATCGTTACAAACGACTAGCGCTATCGATTGCTCGTCCGATTGGTTAAGCCAGTATTTCGACTAACTATGGCTGCTCTGCCGTCACCCACGCAGGTATATAGCTGATTTCTACTTTTTTTCCATGATTTATTTCAAAAAACGAACACCACCCATTTTTCACTGTGATATTAATTTATCTCTGCATCCGAAAGCGTCATTGAGACGTCACATACTTCATACTTTGTTCAATATTATTCGATCTTATCCCCAAGGTGATTACAAATTTTCATTGATAATCTGACAGGCACATCGTCGGGTGAATTTTCCATCTTGACGCAGCCTTGTTTTTATGACACAATGCTCTTTATTTTTTCGTTCTTTCAATTTCGTTTTTTTTTTTCGCCAACGCACAAGTTTCGATAAAATATATCCACCACTCTGTCGAGCGTTGATGGGCGAAACAAGGCGTGTGATCCAATTTTATTTGCATCAACAGACTGTTTCGGATTACGAATTAATTTGTATATCCCGATCGTTGTTTTCATTCGTAAAAGTAATACAATTTTCCTTCGAATATGACGTGAAAAATTAGTGATTTTTCTAGAGTCACGATTAATCCCAGATTGAGCAAATATGCAAAAGTCGGGAGCGCCTTATTTATACGATTATTCCGTTGCCTTTTGTTAAAACCGAGATAAATTGTGGTAAAATCTTAGTACCAGTGCCTTTAGAATCAACAAGGATGCATTCTACATTCCCGAGCCAAGTAGAGTTATTTGAAAAATTATAAAAGCATATTATTCTACCAAACACTTTCGTGATTGTGAATAACCTTTTTTTTTTATTTTATTATAACTGATATAATTCCTCATCGTAATTATGGTGTCTCGATTGAGGAATATCAGTATGCATAGGATGGTTCTATGATGCTATGAAAAACTGACAAAAAGCTACAGGATGGATTTTTCTCAGAGCAAGGCAAAATCAATATGGCTAACCTCTTCCGTGCACGAAATTTTTTATCCCATTATTTTCGAAAAAGTGTACATTTTTTACAATAAAAGAAGTTGCCCTCTAGTCATTATACCCAAAGGGTGTGCCATTTTGAAAAAAAGTCTGTGTTTTTGAAAGTAATGCGATTAAAGATTTCACGTCATTCTCCAAGGGCAATTTGAGTGGCGCCTCATCTTGAGTCGCTTCTAATGTTGCGACTTAACTTTCCAAGTTTTCTCCTTCCAGTTGTCTTCTTAGGAGCCACGCTTGTCTGTTACAAGATGATTGTGAAGTTTGCAACATTGGAACTCAATGAGAATGTGAATCTTGTTGATTTTTTATATAATTAATATGATTTTTGAACAAAAGAGTCAGAATTTCGAAAATTTGCATTGAGGATTCAGCAAATCATAGAATATCGACGATAAAACAGAAGCTTAAGCATATTAGTCTGTTGGATGCCAACGACGCAAATTTCGACATCACATGGTAATAGCTGTGTTTCCAAAGTCCAATTCACGGCTGATATTTTGGCAAACGTCGCTTGAAGCGGTTGTCCTGGAAAAGTTTGTCGTACGATGAAAAACATTTAGTCCTTAAAATTGTATTTTCCATGAACAATCAGGCAATCTGGACAAGAACTTTGAAATCCTGGAAATCGAATCTTTTAAAATTCGAAAATGAAAAACTTTAAAATCGGAAATCTTCTTCACCGATAATTTGGTACAGAAAACCGACGTAAAAAATCACGATTCTCATTTAATACGCCTAACAAGAATTGGCACTTTGCGTTGAATTTGTGGATGAATCGATTTGTAGCAAAGATTACATGAAACAAAACTATTCGTGGATATTACGAGCCGTTGCGGACTCGAAATTCTACGAAAAATGTGGAGTCACCGCTCATTTTCCGGGTTTATTGATATAGCCCAGTAAAACTAGCAGTTTTTCTGAACAAATTCTGGGCGTCGACTTTACAATTTTTTTTTATATAACGATATAAAAACCGATCTTCATCTTATCCCTGCAGAGTTAAAATATCGATTAATCGAGCAAGAAATAGATGTTCTTTTATAGAAACAGTGGCATTACAGTGGCATAAAGCCTTGGTACCGTCGGGTACAAAGCTATACGAACAGCACGGATTGTCCATAGCGATAAAAAATTTGATTCCCCAAAAAACACCATCTTTTATTTACAAAGATCCGTGATGTCGATGAATTACAGGATCGTTCACTTCAATGACATTTTTGCCAAAGTGATAATTCAATATTTTCAAAATGTTAGATTTCATCGCATTTTCACTTAAAAACAGACCCATCTGTGTATCTTATCTCCAGCAACGTAGATTTTAAACATCTTTTCGTGCAAACAAAAAGTTGCTTCTTTTGAGGCAGTAATGATTGTTATTCTGTGATTTATGGTTACAGGTAGCCGGAAGCCATGTTGCTATTTACGAGGCTTATTATAATCAGGTACGTTCTGCGTATTACGTACATTCAAGCTTCACATAAGAACTATTGATATGAAAAATGCGCGTAAGTAACTGTACTATTGGCAATCGGCAGGTGGACCCTCAAGGATATGGGCGCGTTGAGGCACTTGAAGCGGCCCGATTTCTCAAAAAATCTCAACTGAGCGATGTTATCCTCAGCAAAATATGGGACATGGCGGATCCGCAGTCCCGCGGATTCCTTGACAAATCCGGCATGTTCGTAGCCCTCAAATTGTGTGCCTTCGCGCAATCCGGGCGCGAATTGAACATCGCGAACCTCAGTCAGGAAATACCACCTCCGAAAATGGTAAATAGTACATTTGATGAAGAGAAAGGGTTGAGACATCTTTATTGCTGCTTAGAGATCTCTGTAATTGTCCAAATTAAAAAATTTGTTTTCCGAGTTCCGGAGTATTGTCATCTGACGGAGTATTATCAGACAGTATTATCAAAAAAGAGAACACTTGCGAAAAAAATTGGATAAAAAATGTCGAGTGAGCGCAAGCGCCGCTTGGGTTTGATCCCTTTTAAATGGGAAAAACTGACATTTTCCCGAATAGCTTTGAATAAAAATTGCTTGTTTTATTTCAAGCTTATTTTCAGCTCATACATTATGTTCTAAAAATGCACTTGGCTATCTTTTACATTATAATTTCTTCTTTTATTTCTTACTGATCTTTTACTGGAGAGTTTGTATCTCTCTTCGGAAATTGAAACCAAATCCACCCGAAGCACTTGCTTCGGGATAAAAAAGAACGACGAGAGGTTAGCGCGCGTGCTTAAGGGTTAAATAAAAATACCACCTGTATGATGAGCTAACGAAGATTCCTTTTCTGTTCAAAAGGGGGAATTGCCGAAAGTGCCGCGCGGACCACCTGCGGCACAGCCACGCATCATAACCTCCGTGAGCAACGGTGATTGGTCAATAAAACCAAACGAAAGAGTGAAGTACGATCAGCTCTTTGACAGCCTCCAACCGTCAAACGGTTATATTCCAGGAAATAAGGTTAAGGGCGTCCTGATGGACAGTAAGTTACCTGTTGATACTCTTGGCAAAATTTGGGACCTCGCCGATATGGACAAGGACGGAATGCTCGATCGACACGAGTTTGTTGTGGTGAGCACAGTTTTTTGTCCCTCTATTGTTTGTAGAATAGTTTCCAAGCCCAAAAGTGTCGATTTTTCGATAGGACACTGTTGTGTGATAAATCTTACGTAGTCAAGTACAATTATTGTCTTTTTTATATCGATTCTCGATTAAAAGCAAGATAGGATTCTAGTTATGTACATTGGAGTGTCCGTCATTTCCCAAGTCGACTTGTTTTATTTGAGTACGCTCCGAATCATTAGTTTAAGGTAATCCAATCGCTTCACATTAGTCATACCACTGATTATACATGAGACTTGTGCAATTTATATTTTTAGCATATGCAAAAAACATAATTTGAGATAACTAAAATCTTCCATGTGTGAGCCTTTTACTGAGCATTCACATTGAATTTGAAAATTTTGAAAATAGTTATTTCAACGGCTCACGTAGTATTCCTAGGTTTGATACTCGAGAACATTGCTTCTACCTTCATCGTTTTCTACTCAACAGGCCAACGTATCTCTCGAAGTTTGAGGAATAAAATATATGAATGTTTAACTCGCATCATTTTCATTTAATATTAACAATAAACAAAAAACTACCATTGAAATGCAACCAGTAGACCGTCTAAAAGTGGGGTCAAAAATAAAATACGTGTAGACGTGTAGACCTTCGAATCCGTACGATGAAGTTAGGACTGCAATTAGCTGTTGCCTTGTAGTCACGTCTCTTTTTCGTAGCGAGTGGTAATAAATCCTATCCCGGAAGTTCAAATGAAACTCGATATTACATAAAAATCAGGTCGATAGGCGTAATTTTTTCTGAGCGCATAGAATTAGTACAAGTGTTGAGTACGCAAATCTTTTTATTTTTTAGAATCTGACGGATTTCCACTATTTAAACTCTTTTTTTGTGCATAATGAGGAACGTTTGTATCCAGAATTTTCAACTATTCGTTATATTACTTGTAGATTTTGAATAAATAAACCAAAAAATTGGAGACGATGGAAAACTACTGAAAAAGTTATATGTATTCGGAGAAAAGAACGAATTCATTTGGAACGAAAAAAAAAATTCGCATTTTTTCCTAATTCTATATTTCACGGTTTAGGCAGCGTTAATGGATTTTGTAGAGCAATATCAGCCCAAGTGAAATGCACGTCGTTTACTTTTGACACAACACAAGAACGAAAATCGAAGTGGTACATGCGCCCTCTATAATTACAACCAATTCGATTGGTTAGAAATGATTTCTTTGACGAAATGGGGATTGTTTCAAGTGCCTACCTCGCCATCGATAATGATGTTGGAATTCAATAACGATTTATTTAGAAGATAATGAACATATTTGCTACGGTGAGCTGGAAGCGGAACGTTATTCAAAAATATTTCTCGTTTTGAGATATATTGTTGCAAATACATGGTATATAAGAAATAACGTAGAAAGAGAAAAACCAAAACTTCCGAGTTCAGCCCAAGACGGAAGACGTCGTTATTTGATCGAAAAAAAGTTTGATTTGTAATAGAAAATGGGAAAAAATAGGAAATAAACAAAGGTTAGAATTATCCCGTAAATCGACCCCACCCCTAAAACTCGAATATCGATTCGAATTGCAGGGGTTTGTTCTATCGATCAATACCCGTAACCCCAATTTTGTAATAAAGCTGAACGGAACAGACAGCAATAGAATTTCGCCCCCTTCGTTACTAATATCAACCTTCGGACTTCCGGAAAATCGAAATATAGGCGCTGTGGAGGAATCCATCAAAATATTCCCAAATAAATTGAAACATATAAAAATACACGAAAAAGGATGTTTTCGGAAAATGTAGTACGAATATACCTTTTCCGAGCCAGGACGATGTCTGATTACATTTTATCTCTTTAAAATTTTTAATTCGGAATTCAATTTTATAAAAGAGCCACGAGAGCAAAGTACCTGTATAATTCGATAGCCATCCTTCAAGTATTGGATCAATAACAAAATCCTCCGCCCCCCCCCCCCCCCCCCCCCGATTCGTCTGAATCAGTGGATGACGACCGTAGTTGTAATCGATTGTCAAAATTTGGGGTGGTCCGCAAAGTCTTGAAATGTGGAAAAATGATCATGTTTTCATCAATATGCCTGCAACAACAGGCTTTTTCGAAATCAAAAGGGGATGAAACTAAGTATAGTATAGCGTTGGTAGGCCTCGTTTTCCCCGTCGCTTCCGCGGGTCTTGATTAAGGAAAGTCACTCCAGGAAATTTTAGAGGAATCGAAACTAATAAAATCTCGGCAGTCTACAGATTAATTATAGTTGTGGTCGAAGGTGGTAGAGAAAACCTCTCAATGGTTAATTACCAAAGTCAAAAGTACAGTATGTACTTCACTGAGATTTTCAGGCTACTACGGCATTCAAAATCTTGTTTCCCCGCAAAAAGCTACGTAACGCTTTTGTTCTCAGGCTATGCACCTCGTCTACAAAGCTCTGGAAAAATATGCCATACCGAGTGTTCTTCCTCCGGAGTTGATATCGCCGGGGAAAAGGAAAGCAGCGCCGTCGACCGGAGGAACACCGCCGGCTGTCCAGGTTCCTCCGACGATGGCATCGTCACCACTTCCACCGCCGACAAATACAACGAGTGCCGTTAACAGTCTCGTAGGTCTCGAAACAGTAAAGGTAAGGAATACTCAAAAATGTCTTCAACTTAACATGACATATCGCATATATTGAATAATCAGGAACTCGCTTTTTCATGCGCGCATGCGGTTCGTTTTCGCTTGAACCTGATAGTCACTAGCTTTCGACAGATCACCCGTTATAATTTGCAAAAAAAAATTAACGAAATGCAACAATCGTGCAGCCGTTCGCGTGCGTAAGCACGAGTTTTCGATTTTTAGTACAGTATAAAGCATTTGTGAAACATACAGATGGAATGAAGTAATGACACTCAGAAGTACGAATTTAAGTAGACTATTGAAGGGATAATGCGGCAGAGGGATCGCAAATGCGGCGACAGACTCGGATTACAAGAAAATATTTGTCCCAAATCTTAGGCGAATGATTTCTAATGATTGCCTTGTTTCGAAATTTTGTGGGTGAAATTACATTCCACCGATTTATGAATAGGCATTTTAACAGCGACAATGCACACTAGTCTATGAAAAAAAGATGATGAGACAGCTATAAGCTAAAGCTACGGAAATATAAATGAGGAATTTACACTGCCGATAAAGAGAGGGTTTCACCATTAACTTTCTTAGATTTGGACGTCGGTAGTCCGAAAATCGTGGCGTGCTTCGTGCTTTTTTCTTTTTCTCATTGGTACGATTCAGTTAGCGCTACAAATGCTTCGATGGGATCGAATTTGTATGGTAAAGCATGAAAAGTATTTGCAGCGATAAGTGGATTGCACTTTTTGTCATGTTTTGGCCATAATAATCCTAAAATATTGGGAATATTGAATAATTTGAAAAACGAAATGAAACATTTTATCACAATTTATTGTCAATTTTTCGGCCGCAAAGTCTGAAAATAGTCTGAAACGATGAACGAAACGATACGGCAGTGGGATCGCATTGCGGCGACAGACTCGGATTACAAGAAAATACTTGTCTCAAATCTTTGGCGAATGATTTCTAATGATTGCCTCGTTTCGAAGTTTTGTGGGTGAAATTACATTCCACCGATTTATGAATAGCCATTTTAACAGCGACAATGCACACTAGTCTATGAAAAAAAGATGATGAGACAGCTATAAGCTAAAAGCTACGGAAATATAAATGAGGAATTTACACTGCCGATAAAGAGAGGGTTTCACCATTAACTTTCTTAGATTTGGACGTCGGTAGTCCGAAAATCGTGGCGTGCTTCGTGCTTTTTTCTTTTTCTCATTGGTACGATTCAGTTAGCGCCACAAATGCTTCGATGGGATCGAATTTGTATGGTAATGCATAAGAAAATGAAGCATGAAAAGTATTTGCAGCGATAAGTGGATTGCACTTTTCGTTATGTTTTGGCCATAATAATCCTAAAATATTGGGAATATTGGATATTATGAAAAACGAAATTAAACATTTTATCGCAATTTATTGTCAATTTTTCGGCCGCAAAGTCTGAAAATAGTCTGAAACGATGAAATCGAACCACCGGGACTGTCTTCTCCGCTCAAGTTCACCTTTGCCAATGTTAACCTTGTATCTATCAATGGAGAATGCTAAAAGGGTTATTCGTGAATCATCAGACCTTCGAAAAACATGTACGTCAAAAATCAAACGGAGCGACGAAGCTCCATTTCTAGTCCCGTTCGTTCGATTGCATCGCGTATATCCAGGTATGTAAAGCGTACCTGTATTTTAAACGCGTTTCTCTCAAATTATATGTTTTAAATTGCCGAATTCCAGGCAGTCCCAGTCACTCCCAAGTGGGTTGTCACCCCCGAGGATCAGGCAGCCGCTGACAAACTGTTCCTTCAAGCTGATATGGATATGGATGGTTTCGTCTCTGGTTCTGAGATTAAGGACGTATTTTTGCAAAGTCGACTTCCACAAAGCGTTCTTGCCGATATTTGGTACTTTCGACTTTTTCACATTTCTCGCGTATCGTTTTAATCGAAAATTCAGATCAGGCCTAACGTCCAATTTGCATTTATAGGAGCCTGTGTGATATATGCCAGAGTGGAAAGTTGAATAAAGAACAATTTGCTCTGTCAATGTGGCTGATCAAGCAAAAGATGAAAGGCATCGATCCACCGATGAGCCTGACTCAGGATATGATTCCACCATCACTGAGAAAAATTTCGGATGCCGTTGTGGTGAGATTTTTTAAAATAATTTTATATTTAGTCAATTTATGAGAGGAAATCACGATGTAAACAATGTTTACACGTAATTTCCGGTATTCGCGAAAAGAATCGCTACATCTCTCCGAACTCAGCTTTGAAAAAGGAGTTTGTTTTTATTTCTGAGTTTAACCCAAGACGGTCACATGGGGTGTGACTCACCCCAGGCCATTCACGAGCTGGAATCGGAAACCCGCATGTTCATAGTGCGGAATAAATATACTTTTTAAAAAACCCACAAAAACTATTATACTCACCAGAAAGAGAATGCTTTCACAAATCAGACCCTGCTTGAATTTTGTTGATGTGTCAAAAAACAAAAAAAATACATCATTTTTTGTAAAAAAAAGCGCTTATTCGTGAATTTTTTTTTCAAGAATTTTTTAAACATACTTCAAACTAAAATTTTCGTTCCATTCTTGGATAGGATAAAAGAGAAACGTTTGAAATATGTTCTCAATTTTTGTTAAGCCCCCAAAATAATTCTACAAAATGCTACAGCGCTCTAAAGTGCTTGTGGGGTGTGACACACCCCATGTGACCACCACGGGATTCTCATGAGGTGTGACCGTCTTGGGTTAACATGAGACTTAAGAGGAAATTATTCCTATTTGTTCTGTGAAAGACGATAAATAGACTGTTGAAACTTCGACAATCATTTTCAGCATACGTTTTTTAGTGTAACCCATATCAAACTGTTTTTTTAAGTGATGGTACAATGCGCTCACTGCGAAGTGAGATTTGAGCATCGAGGCTTGCAGCTTAATTTCAAATGCACAGATACTTTTTTTGCTATCAAATTCTTGTATTTTTTGCACAATTCTTCTATTATTCCTGGTAAAAAATCTTTATTTCATAAATCTTCATTTATCTCTGTACCTGGTGGACTTACTAAACAAAGCAGGTTTTATTCGTGGACGGCTCATGCCTATAAAATTTTTGCAAAAAACCAGGCGTATGAATACTTTTTTGGCCCAATGTATGTACATGCACATTGTTATTACGTCCCGGGTATATTCAATGCATGAGCAAGCTAGGGATAAGAGCGATGTTTGATAGATGATTCGTAGGTTTGAGCGTGGGACATTACTGAACAATCGAACACTTCAGGTTCGATTTCAACAAATGAGACTAGTTATATTTCATTCGCGAAGAATCACTTCATATTTATCGCTCAGTTGTTATTTAAAGAATAATTCATTATTCTATGGCGCGTCTATTCACAATTTCTCAATTTATTTAAGAGCTGTTTGTTTAACCAACGCCCAAATGATCTGATTTTTGACGTTGGCTGTAATTCTTCACTGCAATTCCAAAAATGGATATTCGGGCCAGAAACTTTCTATACTTCGTTTTCGCGGCCATTCCGTCGTATGCCGATGACAAATTTTATGAAAAACCACAAATAATTTCATCTCTTCAAGGAAATATTTAAAAAATACCGATTTATGACATCTTTTTTTCTTTATTTGCATTTTTCAACGCGAAAATAATTATATCTTCAGAAAAACTGTTTCAAAAGTGATTCCGATGTTCAAGAAATAATATCATGCTCGGAAATTTTTTTTTTCAAGATGGCGTTGCCAAAATGGCGGCTAAAGACATAAGTTTTCTTACATTTTGAGAATACTTGTGTGCCATCTTTCGTTTCTTGCCCGAGTACTCCTTATTGTACGCTTGAAATCCTTCCGGTTCGTTCACGTCGTCTAAATATTCGCGCAGTTCATCGGGTGTACTTTTGCGTTGACTGGCACTGGCGTTACTTCGGTGGATTTACTGATTGCATTATTCGGCGCAACCTCTAAATCGAGTAGAATTTTGTACCAATACATGTATTGAATATCGTCCTATAATTTTGAAAACGAAATCTGGAAGTTGGGCTGGGTGAGTCAACCCACGGCAGGCGGACATGCCGAGTGCACACAGGCACACAAAGCACACTTCACTAATGGGTGGTTTATTCACGTTTTCTTTCACACTAACTTCAAACATACTTGGCAACGCAGTTTTTATCTCGTTGAGACATGCAGTTAGTAGAGAGAATACGTATTTTATTTTGAAATGTTCTACATGTTTTTAGAGTCAGTGAATAGTGAATCTTTTCCGTCCTCTGAAAGCCCGGAAGAACACCATTAACATAACGCTTACAATTACAATAGCGCCGATCATGAAAACTCGATGATCTATCTGTAATTCTGTCGCAGAAGAAACTTGTAATCTTATTGTACCTGCCAGTTCACCCCTCTGCCAGCAGCTATATATATTCGAATCCGCAAAACGCAATTTTTTTATCAAAATTTGTTGACGCGAATCTAAGGAAATCCTCTCACTATCTTCTCCCTTCGTCGAAGGTACGAAAACTTTCGTTCCAATTTGCCAAATCACGGGAACATCGGTTTTTAAATTTCTGAAACGTCCATTGCCGTTATTGTTCTGATATCTTGAATTCAAAAAGAGGTATCGCGAGATGCATTTTTTTTACCCCGGACATCGGAGCTTGGCTGGTTTTCCGTGTCCACGGTACATTGTGGTACGTTGAACAGATGGACCTGATTCGGGTATACCTTGGGCCAATGAATAAAATCCGGCGCTGTTGTTGGCACTTTCCAAAACGTTTCCTGCTTCATCCCGAACTTGGAATATCACCTCTTTGTGGCACTTAATCTGTAGGCAATCTGATCTCTGTTAACGCGAATCGTGGAATTCTCATAATAAAAATTAAAACGCTGACATTAACAGCTCATATCCGCTTAACTTTCGCCGATTGCATGTGCGGTTTCTTTCTGTCTTTTTGTAAAAAAGTACAAAAATGTACGCCAAAAAATTAAAATAGCAGCTTCGTTTGAAAAGTATCTTTATCATATAGTGTGAAAAAGAAAGTCAAACTTGGCTTGCAGGGTTAAGAAAGAGAATGTACGCCAAGTATGATTTTCTTGTTTTTGGAGAATGTTACTTTTATTTTTCACACTATTTGATAAAAATACTTTTCAAAGGAAACTACTATTTCAATTACATGGCATACATTTTTTTACTTTTTTAAGGTTTCAAAGTTTTTTAAATGTGGATTTTCTTTCTTTTTGTAGAAAACCCCCAAATTTTATCATATGAGACAAATAAAAAATAAAACTTTTAAAAAATTTCTTCAAAACTTATGACGATGGAACTTTTATCACGAAATCTTGTTGGTAGAGTGTTTGTTTCTACTTCTGTCAAAAGAATTTTTATGAGAAAATCTCATCGATAGAGATTTTTTTTCACTTTTTCACTGCACATCGGAAAACATTAAGACTTTGACATCGGAAAAACATCAGATTTGACATCGTTTTAAAGTTTCAAATCATTGTCATTCGCGAAAAACTGCTGTCAGTCAAACCTTACAAAGTCCACTCATGATTTCTGTTTTTCTTTCCCTGATTTCGTCAATTTCTCTTATGTCCTTCGGTGTTTGAGGCGATCTGCACGGAAGTCGATTACGAAATATCGGCAATACACTCAGAGCCAGATTCTTCAGTTCTTCTGGTGATTTGTGTTTCTTTTTTTCATTCGTATCATCTTTAACATCAGCAATTTCAGTTTCTGTATGTCTCTCCGTATATGCATAAAAGTCGAAAAGTGCATAATCATTTTGTACGAAGGAATATGACTATTATGAAATCCCGGGCGCGCCGGAGCTGCTTTTTATTTATTTTCCGAGTATAATTAGCATGGACCGTAATATTTTGACGCGACGTCCACACGTTAGACAAGTAATTTGGCATTACACACAGGCAGATGGAAATTTAATGATAGCCGTTGTTAAGGCGAGGCAAAATTGCTCACGCGAGTGCATTCGACGCCTGTTAGTGATGCGAAATCGCTGGAATAAAGTAGTTTCACCTCCGCTCACCACGTTTGAAGGGTTTGCAACGTCTTTCGAAAAAAAATCAATTTACCATCGAAAGGGACTGGCCGAAAGCTGTCGAGTTTGCGTACGCAATTTTAGTTTCGTTCAAGCTTTAATAGAAACGCAGAAACAAGGAGAAGATGTTAGGAGCACTTCAGCCCAAACCGACCATTTCTTTCAAATCCTTTGGGTATTCAGGATACAAGCACCTTCATAAAATCTCGAGATTCGATAAAATCAAAATGTACTTTAGGCGTGTAATTTATACAAAGTACATCCCCTCACGACTCAACATAACCATGGAAGACAAGAGACGACGTGACAAACATACAGTCCGTTAAACTTCATTGTTTATTTACCTCCGTTCGGAGGTGAAAAAACTTTTTAGATTCAGTAGTCTTTTAGATTCATAGTCTTATTCAAAAGTTCTTTTGAATGTTATGAAAAATATGATGTGGATATACCTTTATCACTGCTGACGACGTGGCAAACACTACAGTCCGTTAGACTTCATTGTTTATTTACTTCCGTTCGGAGGTGAAAAAACTTTTTGGATTCAGAATAGTCTTATTCAAAAGTCCTTTTGAATGTTATGAAAAATATGATGTGGATATACCTTTATCACTGCTGACGACGTGGCAAACACTACAGTCCGTTAGACTTCATTGTTTATTTACCTCCGTTCGGAGGTGAAAAAACTTTTTGGATTCAGAATAGTCTTATTCAAAAGTTCTTTTGAATGTTATGAAAAATATGATGTGGATATACCTTTATCACTGCTGACGACGTGGCAAACACTACAGTCCGTTAGACTTCATTGTTTATTTACTTCCGTTCGGAGGTGTCAAAACTTTTTGGATTCAGAATAGTCTTATTCAAAAGTCCTTTTGAATGTTATGAAAAATATGATGTGGATATACCTTTATCACTGCTGACGACGTGGCAAACACTACAGTCCGTTAGACTTCATTGTTTATTTACCTCCGTTCGGAGGTGAAAAAACTTTTTGGATTCAGAATAGTCTTATTCAAAAGTTCTTTTGAATGTTATGAAAAATATGATGTGGATATACCTTTATCACTGCTGTACACGTTTGCAGCATTTTCCGTTAACGAAATAGTGCAGTAGCCATATCTTATTCTTTGCCCAACCTTGTCGCAAGTTGAGCAATATGACCACGGAGTCCACAGGGAGAAAACTCTTAGACCATACTTATCAAGGTTTTCCGGTGGTAACGGATAATTTTCCGACCTAGTACTAGTTTCCGGGCGTACCGGGCGCGTCGGTTCAGTTTCTTCGTTGGCTACGTGTAGGTAATACGGCGCTGAAGCCATGTCTTTCAACTGGCACCAGTAGAATCCTGCTTCGGATAGCTGGAAAAATATTTTTGCCCTTAGATATACCGATATACAGGATGATTCACGTGAAATGTCGAACCGAGAAACTGCAAGTTCGTGGTGATACTGTGACGAAAACTACTTGACCTTCTTTTCGAAAAAAAAAATTTTCGAAAGATTTTCCGATATTTTAGAATCACCTGAATATTGCTCAGATGTAAATCTCCGTCATCCGACGTAAGAAGAATGTACTCTGATGTTTCGATCGGTGCTCTAGTGATACTGGAATTGCTGGTACTGTTATGTAGCCACTCAATAAACGTGCTGATGTGTGATTCCGCAGGTGACACACATAATTTACATTTCAATCTGAATACATGATTATTGACAGTTGAATATTCAGAGTGATTTACCGCAGCTCGCGCATCCAACAACTATCAATTCCGGATGATATTATATGAAACAAAGATACTTGGCCGTTTTTTTTAATTCTCAATCGATTTTAAATGCTATTCAATAGAATTTTCGAATTGTAGACTAATCAGAGTCGTTTTTTTTGTACGTGATGGAAGACGCCTCAGGGCCGGGTTTTCAGAGTTCTGATTCTAACGATTTTAAAAAGTAGCAGAATTCGAACGAATCTTCGATTCACGGGAACGAGTATTCTTTAGAGCCAACGGTAGTTTTGTCGATTTTATGTATTATTGTTAACGGATCATACAAGCCCACTAACGAATATATAAAACCCACATATTGGTAACGTTGGCGAACGAAACGAAACGAACCGATCCCAGGGGGGGATGACAACAAAGTGCACATGCCAGTAAAATTATTAAAAGGTGAAGATTCGGATGAAGAAAAAATGTCTGATGAGGACTCGGGGAAGAAAATAGGAGGCAGGTAGAGTGATATGACAGCAAATCTGAGAATTGCAAGAAATTGAAAATCGAATGCAGAAACAGGAAGGCCAGCGATCGGAGAAAGCGTCTCTTCGTCATGTACGATGATTAATTCTGGTACGTAAGATATAAAGGGCTCGTATTTGAATTGGTATTCCTTAAGGTGCCTAGTAATCAATTTTTCAGTATTTTGAAAAGAGAAAATAGTCTCTTTTCCCACCCTAATATGTACACCACTAGGATAGGTCAAATAATTTCTTGGAGCATGAATAGGAAAATGATCTTTCGATACGAGTCAAGATACGAATGTTATTCGTCGATTAGCGATTTGCGTCTGGCCTTACGTGACGGAGGTTCCTTCTAGTGCCAAAAGTATGGCCGGATAAGTTGTTTTTTCGACCCCAGCGTCTTCGAGACGATTTTTCAAACAATCGTAATACTCATTCCACTGTTCTTCGTATACTTTCCGTATAGTTGCATTTGCTTTCGGATATTCGGGGTCAACGTTATCCAGAAATATATGGTTGTCTTTGGAAAGAAATCGATTATAGATCTTGAATGTTTATTCACATTATTTTTGAATACGTTTGTAATTCCATCGACAAACCTCCGTCCGAGTTCACTAGCTTGCTTAGCTTATTTTTAAGCGAGTGGATTCGGTTCTTAATTCTTCCGAGAAACCCGAAGGACGCTATGGCTTCCGTGAAGAAGAGAACGCAAAAAAATCCTTTTAATAGCATAACGCACTTTTTTTCCGGATCTTTGCGGATGAGTGGGGTACGGTGTAATAAATATTTTTTATGTTTGAGTTCTACGTGCCGTTCCGCGTAAGTTGAACCAAAGTAGTCGGGTGATGCCTCCAACAATCTTTCAATCGAAGTTGAACGTTGCCAGTTTTTTTTATATTTACGCCATCATCAGCTGGAACGCAATAACAAATTTTGCGAATTTTTGCTCTCTCATAGCTATGTTTCTTTCAGTCTTTGTATCAAATATTCCCAATGAATTTTTTATGTTGATGTCAGTCTCATGTCATTTCATTTTACGTGTAAGTAATGTAAAATATTTAAATATATTTGTTTATAATATGAATATCCAAATTTCCTTGATTCTCTCTTCGTAGAGAGACTATTTTTTCAAATATTGTGGACAGATTTCAGGATTTACTAATTTTTCACTCGAACCAGGCTTACCAAAAAATGAAAGACTCTTGAATTTCTGGATGTGGCAATAGCTTTTGGTTCTTCAACTGTCGGCGGTTTGCGTCGTATCGTCAATGGAATATGCCACATTAAAACGAGACTGCAAAAGTGCAAACATTTATCCTAACGTGAAAAACATGAATTATTTTTTAAATGCAACAATCTATTAATTATACGATCAATTGATTGATGCGTCAAGTGACAAATGTTTCAGTGACAGCGATTTGTATGCAATATAAGCTGTGAATAAGAAAATCGCAGTTTTCTGACTTCATTTCATCCGAGCGTGAATTGCATTTGTTTATTATAAAGCTCGCAATATTCGTGCCATTCAAAACATTGATTAATCTGAATTTTCGTTGCGCTATCGAAATCGTCTCGTTACGACTGGCTTCAGACATTGAAACTCTCAGTTTTGATACAGATGATATGAAAAATATAATGTGTGGCACGGGACGTCCCTAGCCACACAAAATACTAGTCATAAAATTTACATTTATAAAGAGAATGAATTTTTTTCACCAGTTTCGTATTTACACCTACCTCACTAACTGATTTCGAATGCATTGTTTGTTAGCTTAAAAAATTCGTTCAGAGCAGTTCATGCTCACGTTCGAAGGGTGGCATAGCATTTTTCATGCCAAAAATCTTACAATTAGGCAAGCGTTGCAGATGTTATTTTTAACTTGAAGCCTCTGAAATTGGAACGGAGAATACTATAAAATTAATTATCAAGTTAAAAATGGTTTATTCATTTCAAACTATCTGTCTCCCGCGACATCGTTTACGGGGAATTAATACCTTCTTTCATCTGAGCACACTTGATCTGTGATCTCATACGCGAATCGAATCGATAATTTTTCAATTTGATCGTGAGGGACGTAGCACCCGCATTTGATAGTCAATTTAAAAAGTGATTAAAAATCAGGGGTCCATCGCAGACCCATGCATCTATCAATCGACTCAGAATTTCATTCTTGATCAGCCATTGCGAGCCGACATACCTTTTTGGGACTGATTGTGTATGATATACACCACGGAACTTCGGGGATATGTTATATGTCATATAATAACAATAATAACCCAGTGGCCGAATCGGCCACTTTTGAACCTAACCTTTCTTCATTTTGCTGAAATTTTGGAAGTTATACTGCCTCACTAAGAATATTCCGACGAAGCTTTCCAAACTTTCTTACTTCATCGAAAAAAAGTTTATTTACATTTATTTTATTATAAAAACAGAGTTAGATTGCGAAAAACAAAAAAAGATGCGTTTGATTAAAAAGAACGGCCACTGTAGGATCTGCAGCGTTAAACTCGGAACCAATTACAGTTAAGACAAAAAAATAAAAATAACAATGGCAAACTTTATCTAATAGATTTTTCTGAAAAACTGAAAAGCTCCGTAAAATATTACTCCAAATATTTTCTTTGTATTTTTTTCTGAAAAGTTCTTGTAAAAACGAATAATTTCAAATGAAAAACATTTCAATTGACTAGTTTTTGGATAACTGTTTCAGAAAAAACATCATTTTCGAAACTCAACTTTTTTCTCTCCAACACCGTTTCAACGCAATACAAATCGAATATCATTGTCACGAGGCTTTTGTAATTTTTTTTCAGGAGAATAATAATGTAACGGGATTCTCTAATCCCGAGCTGGACATGATAAGTAAGGACATTGCAGAATTAGCACACGAGAGACGAGTGATGGAAAAGGACATAGCCCAAAAGGAGGCAGACATCAAAATAAAAAACGGGGAAATTAAAAGCCTCCAGAGTGAGCTCGACACGCTTGCTGCGACTTTAAAACAGCTAGAAAATCAACGTGGTGAGGCACAAAAAAGACTCAACGATCTCAAAGCTCAGGTAACCGATAATAAACACGAAACTGTTTTTTTTTCGGTCAGAGAACTAATAATCCATGTCGCTTCATTTATATTCCGTCAAAAGTCGAAATTTTCAATACGTGATGGTCCTATCAATTTTCTATTTCTGCGATTCTGCTCAATCCCAAAATGCCTCAGGACAATGACGTCAAGACTGTCGAATTATAAAGCAATATAATTAAGTTTTATGAGCAACTCGATGTCAATTATTTTCTTCTGCTTTCATGTGTACAACATTTTGAATTACATTAATTTCTACAAGGCAATGTTTCATTGATCGATTACCATTCGTCCATTGATTTATTCGTTTATCTAAATGTTCTTGATTGTTGTTCATGCTTCATAGGTAGATAAGCTGCGCCAACAGGCTGAAGAGCAAGAATCCGTGTTACGCGTTCAAGAGGATGAACTCAACTCAAAAAGACAGCAGTTGGAAGGCCTTCGTCAGGAGGAACAACGACTGGAACAGCAACAAACCAAGAACAGAGAACAGCTCGATGAATTGACGAAAAATCTGCAAAATACTCAGCTTCAGATTAGTCAGGCGAAGGCAAAAATAACCCATCTTGAGGAGCAGCAGCGGCAAATGATCGACACTATCGCTATATATGATTCGGCATTGGCAGCTGGCGATCTCAGTCTCGTACCGGACACGAGTCTCAAATTCAATCCAGAAATCGAGGACATTGAGTGAGTTTTTCACAGTTTCCCTTTTTACACACTTGAGCATCTTCTTCACGTATGAGCTCAAAGTTTCAACCGTGGCATACAGTAAAATCCTATGCCTATACGACGCTTCCGGTTACAAAATTCGCCGGAGCTTGTACACTCATTATGCCCTGCAAAATTACATGTTATACGCGCACCGAAAGTCGCGCTATAATCGCGGCAGCAGCGCAACAATTTTTGTATCAGTTACCTTTCCAACAAAACCCATGTGGGCAAAATCGAACTTGCGATATAATTATCGTTTTCGATTTATTCATTTTGTGATTGTGTACTTTTTAGAGAAAAATAATAGAGCGAAATAATAATAATAAAATAAACCACGCCGAGTGCCTCCACGTGGTTAATAATGCGGGGTGTTTGAAATGATTTTAGATGTGGGGAGGAAAAAAATTCAACGACCATCGGTAGTGTTGCCAATGAAGATGACGGATTTTCCAACGGCATATCCACGAATCAACCTTTCGCTGCGGGAGATGATCCTTTTGCATCGAGCAAAGCTAAAAAAGCGTTTGGCGCATCGAACAATGAAGATCCATTCGCCAGTGCTTTCGATTCTCAGTCTTCGATCGATGTGAGTTCGGTAAATGAAATGTCATCAAAGTTCTCTATCGTAGTTCGTAGCGCTTAGCAAATCTCGTTTCATGCGATCATTGTACTCGTCAACAACGAACCCTCGACTTGGCAGCATACCATGGCGGTCTCCGAAGGGTTTGCGAGTGATCCATTTGCAGCGACCAAACAAGATCCATTCGATCCGTTCGGTGATAGCAAACGAAAGGAAGAACCTTCGACGCTGGCTGCAACACCGGTTTGTATATCCATCCACGAAATTCTTCACCTTTTACCACGAACAACGATTGCCTTATCATTTCCAGCAGCCCAAGAATAACTTTCACATATTATATCGAAATTTTCATCCCTCCCATATTCGATTTCGCAGTAAAGTATAGCTTATTTGTTGCAAGCATATTCCGTTTTGACATTTGAGGCATACGATTTTAAACTGTCGTTCGTTGCTCGTCTTTTTGCGTTTTTCAGATTAGCGTTGAAACGTAAGTTATTCTCTTATGCTTTGCGTACATGTAAAACTTTTTTTTGGCGATCGACGTTTCAATATTTATGCGAAAATTATGATGCGCGACTGCTTGAAACAAATAGCGCAGAGAATAGTGCTTGCCAGTCGTATCTTTTGTAAAGTAATTTTGTCGTTGGATTCCGCAACTCGGAATTTACGTCCAATGAGTCGAATTCATTCTTAGAGCATGATGAATACCAAATTTGTTAGTCTCCAAAAAATGGTGAAAACACTTCACGGTATAATGATGTTGTAAACACCCGCAAAGATTTTTAATCGAGGATATTGAAATTTCTTCCGAGCATCTATTTGATTTTAATCCGTATATTCGGGCGGACACAAAAAAGGCTATATTTTTCCTCTCGATATACCGGAAAACTGATTAATCAGCGTCTCAAGAAATACCAATCTCTGTAACCGAAAATTCTAACATCGTGGCTTGGAATTTTACTCTATTACAGAATTACATGTCATACAACTCCTCGCGGAATTATTCACGGAACCGTTGGAAAGCTAATAAATCCTGCTAAATATAAATTTATATCGACTTCAGCGATTTTTCAAATATTGCGCTGAAAAATCTGATTGTATTTAAAAACTTTTTTATTCAAACTATATTCATCGATCAATGTGATAAGAATCAGCCCTGCCTTCACCTCTGTTCGGCAATTCTCGATACCCTTTCAAAATCAAATTATACTAATATTTATCCCCTTAAAGCACCAACATTTCTTCAAACCGTTAATAAATCCGGAGCTGATTATTAATACATTGATTTGATACAAATAATTCAACACTTGCAAGAATCAATTAAAATTTTTTAGCTTAAACTTTTTAAGGTTATAATGTGAGGAATATGTAAATCGATATAAATGAAGCGTTAGCACCGATTCTGTCTTCAACGGTTACTTTTATTGATTAAACTGAGAGCCTCTTGTGTTATAAAATTTTTCCTAAACTAACTTGGAGTTGAAAAAATTTCCCATGTTATTTAGAAGGGAAATGAAAAATTGCGATGAGCAACTAATGATTCTCGGCATAACGGTCACTGAAACAATAACTAATCTACATCAAAGTCGATACCAAAACTTATTAAAGCCGAGCAAGGAACATCCTCTCAGTTACCGATGAGTTTGTTGAGACAATTGCACCTGCACATTTTTTCTGCCTCGATTAGGTGACACAAGACCCCTTCGGCGAAGATCCATTCGCTAATCTGCATGCGCCGACTCGCGCTGAAAGTCCGAGTCCGGCCTTGCCGCCGAAAAAAGCCAAACAGCCACCACCGCGGCCTGCGCCACCGAGACCGAGCGGTGCGCCTGGACCGTTACGAGCAGCACCAGCGCCACCTCCGCCGGCAGTCACGCCAGATCCCTTTGGAAATGCCAACTGTGATCCTTTCGCTGCCCAAACACCACTGATAGACAGTACCAATGGAAATACCTTTATGACCAGTAGCACTACGGGATTCGCTGATTTCGCCAACTTTGAATCGAAGGTACCAACATTTATAAAATCCTTAATCCGTCTTGATTTATTTCGATAATATTTTTTTGTTACTCTTGTTTTCATGTTATGATTTGTTCATTTTATTTTACATTCACAAGCGTTATTTATTTTTATTATGATTATGATTCGTATCCTGGTCCTGAGATCGTAGCGCCCCGATGATTCGCACGTTGAAAACACAGCCGAAAAAACTTGACAGTATCGACCTAAATCGCCGGTACTCTTCAGTTTCGTTCCATTTCCATCGTCAATCGCCATCTAACCAATCGTTCGTAGTTTCTTCGTATTACACTCGACCCCCTTTAGTGATTCTATCCTACGGCGCAGCTTTCAATTTCGCATATGCGCCACACGGATCACTTTTGTTTCGAAAAATTGAGGCCATCGGAGGGACGAAAGAATAAAGACAAAATTTGCATTTTTCTTGGCAATTACCGAATTTTCTTATCAACGGAGCTAAGGACACTGCGGCTTTTCAATGTGATTCAATATTTCCTAGTGCAATACAAGTTTTTTGGTATCACAAATCTTGTTGCAATTTTTTATTTACGCAAAACCATAATGCTCGCCACTTTTTGCAAAAAATATCCATTCTTCGAGGCCGCTTCCACTTGGCCGGCGGTATTCTCATATTCTGCTCGGTCAGGATCTTCCGTAGTACATCGTGCAAATGTTCCTCGTCACTGAACGCGTTTTTACTCGCGTATTGTCTCGTAGCGTGCGCCACGGTGATTGGCAGGAGAGGCTCATCTTAACGCAATGAATCATGCGAATCTCTCGAACGCGTCAGGTCGACTCGCGGCAGCACGTGGGAATAATGCAATTTTTCTTCCTTCTTCATCGTTAATAAATTACACTTCGAGTACAAAAATCCCTCTGAATGCTTAATTTAACTAATATCAACAAGACCAAGCGAACAGTGTCCCTCAAAATCGAGCGATTTTGATGTCGTACATCCGCGAAATCCGATAAAATATTAAATTACGGCCAAACATAATTTAAAAAAAAGGAGGAAAAAAGTATGTGGCATGGCCGCACGGTCTTTTTTTTGACAATTTCTGGGCTGTCAGCGTTTACATCTCAGAAAATGGATGTTCTTCTTGTTTTATCATCATTGTATGATAAATTCCTCGTTCGTCTTTCCATAGGTTTTTCTCATCATTTTTTTATCCACAGACATGTGATTGCATATAGTACTTGCCTAGGCAATGCGTGTTGTAAATGCCAATTCCAATCACCAATATCTTGATCAGGGAGTGGTCCATACATTTTTCGTTCTACCAGCATAAACAGGTACTCGTACGTAACGTGTCTTCAGAATTATAAAACTTCCTGTCTCAAATCGGTTCCCGGTGGTACTACACTAACGTCATTGCCTTGACTGGTGCCTTCGGCAGTCGCTTGAAAACCGCAACTTCTCGATCAACGCTGAGGCAATGGCCCCAAACTTTATGCGTAAAAAATAAATTAAATTCATTAAAAAATTCGCGTTACTGCGGAATCGAACTCTGTGATCCTCTTCATCCTTAGTTCTCATTTTCCGGGAGTAAGTGTAGGTTGCTTTGATCATAGGATTATCGTATTGGGTTTGACAAACTGTTAGCTGGCAGTGCAGACCGTGCAGATGAATACTGCCGACTTTGCCCGAAAATGACATCGAACAATCCAGGCTTTTCTTTTTTTCAATTTTCAAATTTTAACGGGAATGAAATTTTATACAGAGATTGAAGAAATCGATGGGAAACGGATCGTTCTATGTCATTTTATAACCTTTCTACTCTAGCCCAATCATCTCCATCCGATGATAACTAATCGGAGAGTATTCCGTTTTTATCAACGATACGACAGAAATAAACGTTTATTCAAAATGAAAAAAAGAAACAAATCTCGATCTAAATCGGAAACCATCGAGATGTCATGTTACCCCTTCGCCGCAATGCGCCAGCTGGCAGGTTCATGCCGAATGCGATAAGACGGCTATTTTCGAGAATATTCCGATAAATAGTCTGTAATTTCGGACGTCATAGTCGGCCCAACAATTCCCCATCGTTGACTGATTCTCCGTTTCAAATGTCAAAAAATGAAACAATAGTCGAAAGTCCAAAATTAACCCTGATCGGTCAACGTGATATGGCAGTATTATTTTTTAATTTCATGTCATTAATTTATCTTTTTATTTGATCACTCTATATTTAGGTGGAATATTTTTCAGTTGATGCACCGTATCCCAAGAATTCCTGGAGAATAAGGCCGCCCAGCGTGCTCAGATTTCTTTCGCATTGACAGATTTGACCAAACGTTTATTTTCGTTTCACCGTTTTTGTTTTTATACTCTTGTTTTTATTTTCGTAACTCAGTAGGAAATGAACAGAATATGCAGATCGGAGATTATCGATGGAGAGCAGACGATAACGTAGCGCAATCCGCGCGTACCTATCTTCTTGAATTTTCAGTAAAAAACGCGCATCGAAAAAAAATGATGACTGACAAAAAAACAAAAACAAACAAACAAAAAATCCAAAAAACCCAATGCTTCAGCCGGGACTCTTACCAAGCCGTTCGTCGTCGGTGCCGAGAAGATCGGGAACGAGTGGACTTCGAGAAGCAGTTCCATCGACACCAACGCCAATGGCCAAAATACCGGACTTCACGGAGGACCCCTTCAGGGATTATCGTTACGAGGATCCCTTCGACATTATCGACCCCTTTGCGGAGCACGGAGCCACGATAGACGATGCGAGAAACGCAAATACGAATGAAAACAGCATCAGACGGCTCGATCCTTTTGGAATGGAAAAAACGAATACTCCGGAGGACGATAATAAATCCTTTACCCGCAATGAATTTGGATCAGACTTTGGAACCGGTGGGATTTCAAATAACCGTAAGATACATTCGAGCGAAATCACCAATGCCCGTAGCGATGCGAATAGCAACGTAAAATACGCCCAGGATTTCCCCGATACGTTCAGCGCTCAAACATGCACGCGAACCATCAATTTCGACGAGGCATTCTCGATAAAAACCGAGAAACCGCATAAAAAAGCGAGTCTCGATTTCGCTCAAGTGTTAAAGGACAAATTGAGTTTCGGAGAGCGAAAGGTCAAGACGAACGCTTGGAAAAACAATAACAGCGGGGATGCCGGGGCGAGTTTATCGGAAATCGAGGAGCAGCAGCTCGCTTGGGCGGCGAAACAGAGTCTCAAAGCCGAGGAAGAGCGTCGCAGAATAAAGGAACAGGAGGAAGCTGATCTCGCGTTGGCACTCGAACTCAGTAAGCGCGATAAGGATGGTAAGTTTTGAGAGGATAAACACGGCAAAACGCGAAACGGGAACTAAAAGTTTTCTCAATAAAAAACGGAACATCGACGAAAAAAAAATATTACCGATTATTGATATTTGTCTTTACATTAATTGCCCGCATTTTCATTACATTGAATAATCGAAAAATCGATAAATTTCCAATTCAGGCAAATTTGGAATTGATGTAATCGTTGAAAATCAGTCATTTGGCTAGCCGGTAGGTAATTGTTAGCTTGCTGCCTCTTGATATATAGTTTAACGCTGTATAAATCACTCGACCGGTCAACTAGTTACTGGCTCAACTCGCGATCACGAGTCTCTACCGATTCATTTACGATAAAGTTATTACTCAAGTGGTCGAAAATATACATATATTATTTATTCTTCGACCGGGTGGCTAATCGATTAATCGACTAATCGAGATGTCACTAAACACCGAGTCGAGTGTTTAGTGATGGACGCGATGTCGATGTATCCAGCTGACCACCCACCCATGTGTGTTAAGTCGTTCTTTATTGAACTAAATATTAAGCACGACTGATTAGTTGGAAACGAGCATATATCGGAGGAGCAAAGTTACCAATTACATGATCGAATTATTAGTCGTTCATTCTCAAGCGAGTATTTCGATCTACAGTTCTTTTATTAGGATGATTCTTTTCTACGATGATGTTCCGCGAATTCATCTTATCAGTAGGCTCTCGTTCATCGATCAGATGCCCAGCCTACTGCTCGTTAAAACATCGACCGAGTCCGATGGCCCATTAATAATACATCGATCAAACGCAAAAAAAAACAACCGCGCGGGCGAAGTTACGTTTGACATAATTGCGTCTGTAACCAAAGCGCATGCATAATTGTCATTATCATTATTAATATTATTATTTCATTTCATAACATTACACGTGTAACGACGATAGTTGAAATCGACGAGTGACACTAACAGCCAACCATTCCCTTGACTCGAATAGCGAATATTGAACAAATTATAAATATTGTAGCCTCTTATGCCTTTCTAAAGCTAAATTCACATCGAGACTATACGGTAATATAACAGTAAGAAAGGAAAGCAAACTTAGCATTTTCGTTGAAGAAACGCTTAACAAGATTTACGGAAAGAAAGTGGAAGAAAAGGAAATGAAAAGAAGCGAAACGCGAAGGATTCGGAAATAGTCTAAATGATCGTTAAATACTTGCATAAATGCTATTGCAACGATGAGTATTCTTTACGGTGTCATTATATTATGTACGAATGATAAATGTGAGCGTCGTATTGCAAGTGTTGCGTGCGCGAGTAAAGATAAACTTAGTATTTTAATTAATCCATGAATATTTGAGGTATTAGCTGATTACAAGTATTTAAGAAGCGAGTCGAGCGCGGAAGGACTGAAGAAAAAACGATTACATAGATTATGTGAACTTTTGTCGTTCCCGAACGTGTTACACAATTTTTCCAAAGAATTATATGTTTATATTTATCGCGTTTTATTTTTTACCTCAAGTCACTTCTCTCTCATCGGCAATCTCAGTCTCTAGTGTACATTGTTTGTGTCCATTTAGTACACATATCATTGCCCTACGTTCGTTCTACGTTCTCCTGACTCCATTTTTTTTTTGTTTTGATAATTTTTTATCGCCGTCTTCATTCTGTTGACAAATTGTTTTTGGGTTGTAATGTTATACCGAGATGGCGATGAGGAAAAGCAGCCTTACATACGCTATTAAAAAAAAAAATAATAGAATTGCGTAGATTATGAAGAATCTTGAGTTTCCTGGCCAAGACGAGCAGGAAATTTGTAAGCTCGCTTCGTAATGTTCTGACATGACGTTTGTTATTTTCGAAACAATATAATGGTCGATGATTGGATCACAACGAGTTGATCCAATTACTCCGTGTTTGTTACCAAAAAGCTATCGCATACCAAAATCATAAATAATACGACGGTTTACGACGAACTTCAATTTTTTAATAATACATTCTTCCTGAACAATCGTGTAATTTTTCACTTGTGAAAAGGTCTAGCACAATAAATGAGATGGATGCGATGTTCTTGTTTTGTTTGTTCCAAGCGAGGGTACGGTAACATTTGAAAATTGTCTTTTAGGTGCTTCTTTGTATGCCGCCAAAGAAAAATTCACGCGAAACTGAAACTAATTGCGTTTGGGTGGTCGTTGTTTCGATTATTATTTACCCTTTTTATTATGCTGCAACATTTTGCGGAGGTCTCACCGAATAACTTTATATACAGGATGACTCGCAGCAATTTGTACAACCGGTAAATACAGATTCTCAGCGATATATAAGCATTTTTGTCTAATTTAATTCTAATTTTTTAAGTAGTTTTTAAATGAGACGTGACAAGTCTTGGAACTTGCACCAATCACAGCTGCTATTTTCTCCAATTTCGACAATTCTACGAGGCCGGTAATCAGGACTCCGATAAAAAACATTTGAAAAAGTTGCCCAGTTCAGTCGGGATGAGCGCAATTTTTTTTCGTTTTGAGCGAAACATGCCGTCACTAGCAAATTATGTATCAGTCGATCATAGGTCCGTCAGGATGACCGGACAATTTTGACGTTTTCAATTTTTTTTTTACCAATCTATTGTTGGCTTATTCGCATCGTTTGTTGAATAATATTTTCTCTTAGAAACGAGAAACACAATTTTGTGTCAAATTAGCCGGAGCTATATTCATTTTTTGACTGGAAAATGGTCTCGATCCGTGAGAAATTGGATGCTGGACACGAATGGACCAATTAAAACGATTGTTGGCTTCTTAATTACCGGAAAAAGGATAAATTTGAATTCATAAATCTGCGACCAAAAACAGCAAGGAGACTAGATAAAGGAGTCTTAACTTTGTATTCGCAAAGTGGCCGCAAAATCGAAGAACCGAAGAGCTCCACAACCACCACTCCGAATGTCGAAAGGTGTATAGAGCAGGCAAGTTCACTTACAAGACACTCTTTACGAAATTGAGTTGAGGATGAGGCTTTGCATGGTAATAATACTCCTCGAAACTTATACCTTAGTAAAGCCGTAAGTCCCATGTTTGAATGCCACCTCCAGGCCTTTCTTTTTCTTCAACCAAATAGGTATTTCTATTATCGCAATATTCGTTTTAAAATAATAAACATAATTCTAATGAAAATGACATAAAATTTAATTATATAAAATAATAAAATTAAATAAAGGGTTCAGCTAACTGCCATAAGAGAATAACATACTTTTTGTACACTGTACCGTTTCAAAGTAGTTCATAAACTATTACTAAGCTACAAATATTGTACCCGTTCTTTTTCAATAGTTATATCTTGATAATGAGGCCTTGATTATCTGGAGTGTCTTCATTTACGTTTATCAATAGGTAAAGAACCGAAAAAAGGATGATTTTGAAGTTTGCATCGTTTGAATCCACCGAAATGTACTATAAATTTCTTTTTTTTTCCATATCCTGTGATCTGCCAAATATTTTTGATGAATATTTCGAAATTATGATATTCGTGAAAACAAATAAAATCTAATGAAACTTCAGGAAATTTCAATGCGAACAATCGAACAAATTTAGCTTTTTGTAAAATTTCACTCCTCTTATCGAAAAAAAAGAAATCACTTCTCGAAAAGATTGCATTAAAATTCTAACAGTGTCCAATCAACCGTCATCTCTAATCTTTAAGGAGTATGCCCAATCCGATCCGCAGTATATCTATTCATTTTTTCAAACTGTCTATTACTCAAGGTATAGACGTTAACATTTTTTTTTATCAATTGTAACTAATTATACGTAACAAATCTACCCGATGAGCGCTACGGTTATTGACTTTAAAAATAATTAGTTGCCACGTTCTCACATTTCGTACATACAACATGGCGGCTGCAGTTGCAGTTTTTCGCACATGAGTGAAACGACACCACGTATTATTAGAATATCTCGACAAATAGCACGGGAACATTCGTTTTTTTTGTTCCTTCGATTAGTAAAAATGATAAATTTTTCATTAACATTTTTTTTTATTTTTCAATTCGTTTAAAACATGCTTTATTTTTCCATTTTCTCTCAGATTGGAGTACTTCCGGTACAAATAACACGCGTTTCAATGAGACAAATAAAATTGATTTACTTAACAAATATACGGTGATGTGTACTTTTTTCTTCAATCGACGTGTTCACTTTGACAGATATTTCAAATTCAACAGGGTCCATTTGGGTATTCGAATGCCTGGTTCGCTACAATGTTAGCGGGTAACAGAAATGTTTTCAGAAATCTTAATGAAATGTGCTTTTCCCTCGATCGCCTGAAAAATCGTTACCAACGACTAAATGGCTTTGCTTACTATACCGATTACTATGCATGGGTAAATGCATTGGAAAACTGTCCTTACGGAGTTACAGAATTCGGGGGCTGATGGAAGTATGGCTGTGAAGTAATGATAAGCTAGGGCGCTGTGCAATCTGAGGAGCGCGCGCGACATCTACATGATACCGACGGTGTCACACATCGAAATGGAGTAAGTATCAGTACGCAGGGTGAGAACCGCTGTCGAGACACTCGGTGCGAAATAGAGATGGGGCGAAGTAGACTTGACACACCAGTAGAGTTGACATAAAATACAGTTGGTCAAAGTAGAGCTGGTCCCCTCCCCCTCCATCGTCCTTTGTGAAATGTATTTCACGAAACACCTAATTCCGAATTATATTGAAATTACACGAGCCTTGATAGATAAACGATGAAGGTTCTCTCAAAGCCGAAAGAACAATCGTAATTCCAAATCATATAAACGAGTTCGTATTCAAAAAACCATAGTGTGACGTGAGTATGTAGTAGTGCAAGTAAGTTGCCGCTACTGCTTTTGTTACTTGATGAATGTAATATGGAATAAAAAGTCCACAGTCTTCAAAAAATTTGCTAGTTTAGGGCGAACCACTCAGTGGGTTCAACAAACGTTGTATGTCGATATCTGCGTCCGACAAACGACTATGCGTCGAAAAAAATAGAATTATTCAAAACTAAAAAAGTTTTGCCAATTTCACATAGTTATATTTTTGATTTTTCTCATATGATCAATATTTTACAAATCTTTCGCGTTTTTGAAGCATGCGAAAATCGTAGATGGAGCGCTAAGTTCACATAAGTGTGGAAGATTGGCGAAACTTGACGGCACCCGGGCAGAGCCACCAACCCCACAGTGGGTGGTTAGTTTCAGTGTAGCACCGGCTCTCCATCGCTTCGGAGTCTTCATGAGTGAAAAAAACGTGATCGATTTTCATCATACGGTTAATAAAACAATTCTAAACGTTTTCAATAATAAAAAAGCTATTGTAACGGGAAACGAATAAAATCTCATCCCTTTATACGTATTTTGTACGATTCGTAGACGATTATACACACTAGTTTGTCAGCGTTTTCATACATTCCGTACATTTTATTGCATAACACACAGTAATATCAATAAATTGTAATATAACCCAATTTAAAATGACGGAAAATTGTAGTAAAGCCTATAACGTTAGCAACCATGTGAAAGTGAGAGAAATTCTGAATTCAATTTCTCGTTGTTTCATGCCTGGTGCATCGATTTCTTGCTACGTGCTACAAAATTGAGCTGAGAAATTAGAAGAAAAATTCGCCCTTTTAGATTAACGAAGGTTTTTCTGCATTTTATTGACAAAAATCAGAAATAGGCGTGCATCAAATAGTATTGTGAAAATATCAGAACTACTGACTCGTCAACTAAAATTGAGATGCATTGCACGATAGATTTATTTATATTTCTTTCCAAACCTGTTTTAACTTTTGTATTTCGGTCAATTATAATGTCTCTGGAATAAATTATAAGTAAGGTGATGAGGTGGGGTGTATTTTAATAGTGTGGAATTCTTGTGAATTTCCGTGTTCCGTATTTAGTATGACGGACACTAGAGCACCTGTTTGACGTTTATAATAATTAACACGAGAAGGATCGAAAAAAAAAATCTCAAAACACTTTGTTAATATGAAAGTATTTTCACTTTTTTACAGTATACTTCAAGTATGCCTAAAAATTCGACAAAATTGCTTTTGAGAAATCTGTGTTCTGCAACAAAGGAAGCTAGTGAAAACAAAAATCAACTGTTTGTAAGTAACATAACCATAATAACTTTGCGAACACGGTAAACAAACGGAAGCTCCGTGACAGCTTTAATCTGTCTCATGCACACGTGCTACGTAGCCAACCACACGTAATTGGGCGATGCGTGATTGAAAACTATATAACTTCACAATACACTATTTTCATTTTGGATTTACACTGTGTATTTTTTTTTCATTTACAAATGTATACCTGTGGGGAAAAAAAAATGGGAATCATATGTGATCATATACAAATCATATATGATTATATATCATTCATGTCTGTGGATATATGCTCCTTACGTATCGTTTTTTGATGCTTTAAGGCGACATACATCAACACGTATGCTCATATGCGTTGTATGTATGGACATATATGCTCATATCCAAAGCGTATATGATGATATTCGCCCTGTTCGTGACTTACATGGAGGAATCCTTGGATTATATGAGATTTTATTTATTTATACAGGGTGTCCCAGAAATAAATGTAGTTCCAGCCATGGGGGTTGGGGATGAAATTCTAAGACGATTGATATCGGCATGATGGGTCTCGGCTCAACCGCTAAATTGTTATTAATTTTTTAAAGTGACCAATCAGATGCGCGCGCTAGGTCCGTGAGCAACGCGCGATAGTAGTAGTGCCTTGAGGAGCGCGTCCCCCACCATGCGTAGGCCCGCGTCCGTCGGTGCGCCTGCATGTGGTGGTGTGTGCCTCGGTGTGCATTTGCCGTCGTATGGGTGCGCCTCAGCGGTGCTCAAACGTGTGAGCACTTGACTGAGTAGTGCTACCTATTCAAGTGCACGCGTCCTATGAGTGCAACGAAGAAGCCACAATCGGTGCGAGCGCTCTAATGTAGTAGTGCGATTCGTCGTACGTAATTAATAATAAAATCGCAAAGAAATCGATTTTTTTGAATGTTGAAAAAGGAATTGTCGTTAAAACGCTAACATAACAACTAACTAACGTAACAAGGAATAGTCGCAGTACTACAATGAATGAGAAATTATTTTAAAGGTTGAAGTGTCTAATTTTGTATACCAGAATTACCCGCATCAACATTTTTCGATCCCATTTTCTAATCTTATTCTCTTACAGTGATTAGTTTTGAAAACGTGATTATTAAACAGTGAAAAATGTACATCAAGTAATCAAAAAAAGTCAGTGAAATAGTATAGTGGGTGTTTAGGGACAAAAAAAAATTATTTGAGATGAGCGCACAGTTGCATGCCGAAACGAAGGTAAGAGCTGTATCACACAAGTCTGAAATCGTGTATTGTCACATACCGCACGCTCTATGTTTCGTACAACTAGAATCGAACCTAAGAGATTTAATACAGATTATATGAATTTGAAACTACTCAACATAAGTCGTTTCCGAACTGAAATTGGGCAGAGTTGAGTCTGAGTTGGAAAGTGCTAGTGCGCTCCTCCACGTAAACATTATTCCCATTTTTTTGCATCATAAAATGAAAGTGGACAAGTTTTCGAATTGGTTTTTTCGAAATTAGATTAGTAAAAAATGGTAACGGGAGATAAAATAATTCGTAACTACGGAAAAGAAAAGAGGCACGGAATTTATTTCATGTAAAAGAAGGACCCTCGTTCTAAGGTTTCTCGACCATTTTGAAAAATTTCTATCACATTTATTAATTTAGAGATTTTTACAATTAAATTCGATATAACGCCTTCTTCTTCGCACTGATGCCAAAAAAATGCGTTCACGATGCTTTTATTATTTATCTTTTGATTTTAAACTCTTAAAAAAATTAAGTGTATAATCAAATACATTTTTATGCTTTGAAAAATGTAAAAAATTTCGATCGACGTATTGTTTGTTTATCTTTGAATACTCTGAAATTATTTTAATACCAAACATTTTCATATTTTGAAAATTTTAGGTTTTCATAATTTCTGGAAATTAAAAAAATGTTTAGCTTGGTATTTTTTTAGAATTTCAATTGCATTATTTTTCAATGCAATTTTTCTAGAACTGAATTTTTTTATCATGTTTGAATGGAAAAATGATCGAATTGATATTTAAAAATTTCGACGAATTGATAATTTTTCAAATTTTCACAAACCATGAAAACCAAGGTATATTTATGTGAGTAAAAGTTATGACTTTATACATTTTTAAGTAATTTTTATTTTAGAAAATTCGGAATTATCTGTATCAACTTATTTTTCAAAAAAGGCTGCTTTATTCTATCGAAAATAGGTGGAGAATACCCTAGAATAAAAAATGCGATCAAAAACGTATGTAATGAAAAAACGTTATAGTAGTCAACAGTTTTGAATACAATTTATTTTTGAAAACTTTGAGATTTCAGAGAACTTGAATTTTTAGTTCAAAATGATTCATTTAACATCATTTAATGGGATTAATAAAGAATGGAAAAGAATAAAAGACGATAAGTGTTAGACAGAATAAGGGAACATTGGCGAAGTTAAAAAATGAAGGAAGAAAGAATTAGAGAGAAAAAGATTCATTAGAAAGAACTATGAAAAAGTCAGAGCGAGATAAACAGTATTGAAGAGAATGAGAGAGAAAAAATGAGAATCATACCAAGGAGAGTTAGATTTTAATAATGAATGTCGTTAATAATAAAGGTAGATGTGTGTATTGTATGTATTTTTCAATCTCGCTCAAACATATTCTTCTCAGTGTTTCTCATAATTTTCTGTTAGTTTATTCTTATTTTTCATTCTCCCTTATTCAAAGATATATTTTTATAAATTCTTATATATCCCTCAAATTTGCGAGTCACAGGGAACAATATTCTTAAAGTTATGTTAATGTCAACGTCATAGAAATTTGAACCGAAAAACCTGAGTACAATACATAATCAATGAATACTACACTTTCTATTTCTTTATTCATCACTTATTACTCTATTCGCTCCGTAATGAATGATGAATTACATAATTTTTTCATTAAAACTCTAATGGTCAATCTATTCGTTTTTTTGTTCACATCGCAGTTTCTGTAGAGACAATATATCCATTGTGATAAAATTTACCATCTGAGAAATTTTATTTTGTGAATTTATTTTCAACATTACACTCATACCCTGACATATCCCACGAATCTCTATTAAACACGCGTGAAAATGACAGCTGTCATCTCTTTTCTCGAACAATGTACGTTCAAAATGTTTCATTCAAATATGACACACTCGATCGACGTGCTTCTTTACCGCGACCGTCATACTACTGCCAGCACGTGCGCAATCAGCTGTCGCAGAGAGGCGCTAGACACGCGTTCGTCGACTCGGTGCGGTCGGTCCGACCAAGCCAGGCAGCGTGGTGGGAGAAATGTCCGCAGTGGACATTTTCCCCACCATTGCGCCTCAACGAAATTTTTACGAACAAAAATTCACCTCATATTTCCATATCTCACAATTGGCCCGATGGATTTACATCGAACTTGGCTTAATCGAAAGAAAAAAATAACATTTCATTGGTAAACTGTCATAACATTTTCGATAGGGCTTCGCGTTTCGGATGCGCAGCAGGTTATAGTTCAAAAATGGCCAGTAAATCTCTATTTTACTGTACTAGGGTCAAGAGACGCGCGCTCACGCGCGCGACCGGCTGCGTTTTCGCGCTACGGCGCTCCGTCTTAAATTAAGTATAGACCCCTAGAGAACACATTGTAATTCGGCATAAGTAGCAAATTGTGGAAAGCAAGGAATTTTTAAAAAACTGAAACTAAATTTCCGACAACCGGACATGAAGCATCTTGTTCAGAGTCGTTTCCTCTATGCGTGGTTAAATTTTGATCGAGTTGTCGATCGTTCTTTCCGTCTGCCGCTACCCTTAAGGGGAAAAACTGAAACTAAATAACCGACAACCGGACATGAAGCATCTTGTTCGGGGTCGTTTCCCCTATGCGTGGTTAAATTTTGATCGAGTTGTCGATCGTTCTTTCCGTCTGCCGCTACCCTTAAGGGGAAAAACTGAAACTAAATAACCGACAACCGGACATGAAGCATCTTGTTCGGGGTCGTTTCCCCTATGCGTGGTTAAATTTTGATCGAGTTGTCGATCGTTCTTTCCGTCTGCCGCTACCCTTAAGGGGAAAAACTGAAACTAAATAACCGACAACCGGACATAAAGCATCTTGTTCGGGGTCGTTTCCCCTATTCGTGGTTAAATTTGGATGGAGTTGTCGATCGTTCTTTCCGTCTGCCGCTACCCTTAAGGGGAAAAACTGAAACTAAATAACCGACAACCGGACATGAAGCATCTTGTTCGGGGTCGTTTTCCCTATGCGTGGTTAAATTTTGATCGAGTTGTCGATCGTTCTTTCCGTCTGCCGCTACCCTTAAGGGGAAAAACTGAAACTAAATAACCGACAACCGGACATGAAGCATCTTGTTCGGGGTCGTTTCCCCTATTCGTGGTTAAATTTGGATGGAGTTGTCGATCGTTCTTTCCGTCTGCCGCTACCCTTAAGGGGAAAAACTGAAACTAAATAACCGACAACCGGACATGAAGCATCTTGTTCGGGGTTGTTTCCCCTATGCGTGGTTAAATTTTGATCGAGTTGTCGATCGTTCTTTCCGTCTGCCGCTACCCTTAAGGGGAAAAACTGAAACTAAATAACCGACAACCGGACATGAAGCATCTTGTTCGGGGTCGTTTCCCCTATGCGTGGTTAAATTTTGATCGAGTTGTCGATCGTTCTTTCCGTCTGCCGCTACCCTTAAGGGGAAAAACTGAAACTAAATAACCGACAACCGGACATGAAGCATCTTGTTCGGGGTCGTTTCCCCTATGCGTGGTTAAATTTTGATCGAGTTGTTGATCGTTCTTTCCGTCTGCCGCTACCCTTAAGGGGAAAAACTGAAACTAAATAACCGACAACCGGAGATGAAGCATCTAGTTCAGAGTCGTTTCCTCTATGCGTGGTTCAATTTTGATCGAGTTGTCGATCGTTCTTTCCGTCTGCCGCTACCCTTAAGGGGAAAAACTGAAACTAAATAACCGACAACCGGATATGAAGCATCTTGTTCAGAGTCGTTTCCTCTATGCGTGGTTGAATTTTGATCGAGTTGTCGATCGTTCTTTTCATCTGCTACTACTGTCGAGTACTACAGCGTCGAGCGGTAGTACTGCGCCTGCGAGACTGCTTACCCGCTCGACATTGCTGTAGAGCGGAAAGATAGCCTCTCCGGGCCAGCGTCGAGCAGTAACACTGCGCCTGCGAGACTGCTACTCGCCCGACATTGCTGTAGAGCGGAAAGATAGCCTCTCCGGGCCAGCGTCGAGCGGTAGTACTGCGCCTGCGAGACTGTTTACCCGCCTGACATTGCTGTAGAGCGGAAAGATAGCCTCTCCGGGCCAGCGTCGAGCGGTAGTATTGCGCCTGCGATACTGTTTACCCGCCCGACATTGCTGTAGAACAAAAATTTCCGGAAACCGGACATGAAGCATCTTGTTTAGAGTTGTTTCCTCTATGCGTGGTTAAATTTTGATGGAGTTGTCGATCGTTCTTTTTATCTGCCACTACTTTGAAGGAAAACGCTTCTCGCGAGATCGTCTGATCCAAGAATCATTTCTTGTAAATTTTATAAAACATTAATGTGCAAGGGAGAAAGAAGGGAGAAAAATTTTCGCTTGAAAAAATGTGCAAGAGAAGCTAGTTTAGTTGATTCACTCTCCTTCTCCCGGACTATCTCTCATTTTCTCTCCGTACAATATAAATTCAATTGTGAAATATAGTACTCTTACTTACTCGATATGGATGATTTCTTTTTCACAGAATAAATTATCGTAGAACTATAACCTTTGCTAACCGCGATTAATGTCACGAGTCGACAACTGGCCAAAACAGCATAAAAAACCGCGCGAATACAGTCTCGCATGAATTTCGCGGCTGCGCTCATCACAGACCAATCACGAAACGAATAAAACGACAACAAAGCATGCGATATTTCGATATTTCGATAATTTCGATCTATATCTCCTCATCAACTTTTTATAAGAAAGACTAGGGATAAGAGACGCGCGCTCACGCGCGCGACCGGCTGCATTTTCGCGCTGCAGCGCTCCATCTTGAATTAAGTATAGACCCCTACAGAACACATTATAATTCGGCATAAGTAGCAAATGGTGAAAAGCGAGAAATTTTTAGATTCAAAATTGAAGTACAAACAATAATCATTAATAAATCATAAATAATCTTCATAAAATGCATTGCCCAAAATACTCAAAATTTTGTTTCAATAAGCCATCTTTGTATGACAAATATGTAGTTAAATAAACAATTGCAATTTTACATACAAAAATGTTTTACATAAAAAATTTACTTTGATGGAAAACGCTTATCGCGAGATCGTCTCATCGAAGAGTCATTTCTTATAAATTTTATAAAACATTTTGAAAAAATTTTCCGAAAACAAACCATGAAGCAACTTGTTTAGAGTTGTTTTCTCTATTCGTGGTTTATTTTTAATGCAGTTGTGGGTTGTTCTTTTCATCTAGCACCACATTAAAGTAAAACTCTTTCCGCGAGATTGTATGATCGAAGAGTCATTACTTGTAAATTCTATACAAAAAACTGAGCAAAAATTTCCGAAAACCGGGAATGAAGCAATTTGCTTAGAGTTGCTTCCTCTGCGCGTGGTTAAATTTTCATGCAGTTGTCGATCGTTTCTCTCATCCGCCGATCGAACGCGGGACCGGAAGCTGTGCTAAAAAATCTGAAACTAAATTTCCGAAAACCGGAAATGAAGCAACTTGCTTAGAGTCGCTTCCTCTGCGCGTGGTTAAATTTTCCTGCAGTTGTCGATCGTTTCTCTCATCCGCCGATTGAACGCTGGACCGGAAGCTGTGCTAAAAAATCTGAAACTAAATTTCCGAAAACCGGAAATGAAGCAACTTGCTTAGAGTCGCTTCCCCTGCGCGTGGTTAAATTTTCATGGAGTTGTCGATCGTTCCTCTCATCCGCCGATCGAACGCTGGGCGGAAGCTGTGCTAAAAAATCTGAAACTAAATTTCCGAAAACCGGAAATGAAGCAACTTGCTCAGAGTCGCTTCCTCCGCGCGTGGTTAAATTTTCATGCAGTTGTCGATCGTCGTTCCTCTCGTGCGTCGAACGAACGCTGGACCGGAAGTTGCCTCTGAAAAGTCTGAAACTAAATTTCCGAAAACCGGAAATGAAGCAACTTGCTTAGAGTCGCTTCCTCTGCGCGTGGTTAAATTTTCATAGAGTTGTCGATCGTTCCTCTCATCCGCCGATCAAACGCTGGGCCGGAAGCTGCGCTAAAAAATCTGAAATAAAATTTCCGAAAACCGGAAATGAAGCAACTTGCTTAGAGTCGCTTCCTCTGCGCGTGGTTAAATTTTCATAAAGTTGTCGATCGTTCCTCTCATCCGCCGATCGAACGCTGGACCAGAATCTGGGAAAATCTGAAACTAAATTTCCGAGAACCGGACATGAAGGAACTTATTTAGAGTCGTTTTCTCTATGCGTGATTAAATTTTGGTGGAGTTGTCGATCGTTCTTTTGATCTGCCACTACTTTGAACGGAAGCGCTTCTCGCGAGATCGTCCGATCGAAGAGTAATTTCTTGTAAATTTTATGAAACATTAATGTGCAAGGGAGAAAGGGATAAAAATTTTCGCTTGAAAAAATGTGCAAGAAATGCTAGTTTAGTTTATTCACTGTCATTTTCCCGGATTATCTCTCATTTTTTCTCAGTACAATATAAATTCAACTGTGAAATATAGCACTCTTGCTTACTTGATATGGATGATTTCTTTTTCACGGAATGAATTATCGTAGAACGATAACCTTTGCTAACCGCGATTAATGTCACAAGTCGACAACTGCCCAAAACAGCATAAAAAACCGCGCGAATACAGTCTCGCAAGAATTTCGCGGCTACGCTCATCACCGACCAATCACGAAACGAATAAAACGACAACAAAGCATGCGAAATTTCGAAATTTCGATAATTTCGATCTATATCTCCTCATCAACTTTTTTTTATAAGAAAGATAGTTATTATATACATATCCGCGATCGAATTGAAAATTCAAACAATTTTCTTTTAAATTACGCTGCCCCGTCTCTAGGTTACTCGCATAATAACCGAAATACGGGTAAACTAGAATAATGAGCTAGAAGGGGCACAGGCAAAATAGCCCATTGCTGCAATGTGGTACCCCGAAGTGTTGCAACGACTAGCATCAGCAACTCCGATTTAAGGCTGATGCCTCGAGTTGCTCAATTCACGGGTGAACGGACGAAATAGTATTTCCCGTTTACAACAAATGAATATTCAACTATTGAAAAAGCCGTTATATGATATATTTAATGTCTAAAGAACTTGCCGTACAGTGCACGAATAAATATACGTTGTATCGTTTAAGTTTTTAGGTCTTTTTTTCGAAGTTTCTAAGTAATCAATACATACTCATATTTTTGTCCATAAAATTTCTGCAGAAACAGCGCTTCTAAAAATTTCTACCGAAACAAAATTTATAAAGAAATTCTACAGATAATACATTTCTAAAGAAATTTTTAAAGCCCAATTTTTCGTATGCAAAATGAAAAACATTTTCTACAATAATGGTAGAGTTCTTCTGCTGCGTTTTTACGTGCTGCATACCGAATTCTTGTAGAGTTCATAAAATCACAATGGATATGAAGTTATTATTATTATTTATTATTATTACATTTATCGTTATATCATAATATTAGTATACTATATTATATAATAATTAATAATTATAATCAATTATAATTATATATAAAAATTTTATTTATTATATAATTTATGGTACTTGTACTGACCCATGAGTGTAGAGAAAGCAGTTTTGCTGATCGCTATCAGAATCCGATGAAATTCTGAGGCGAGGTGCAAAGTCGGGAAGTACTTTGTTTTTTTCGGATAACTTAGATACTGTTGCTCTGTTCAATTTATCCTTTCGCCGGAAACCTGGTTTCCATTTTTTTATTTTACACATTTCTGTTATCGTTCCGTTGGATCCCGTTGAACACGTGGGAGTTTTATCAAGAAAAACTCGTGAGAACCTTGCATAAAAATGTTCTGATGTATGAAAAAGTACTGGGTAATCCCGTGGCGTCATTTCATAAATTTTCTGAAAGGGTGTAGGACATCGCAATATAATTATTATAGCACCAGTTTGAGTGTGTCTTCTGAGTTAGGGATAACAGAAATCAAATGCGTATGCTAGAAAAAAGTTTAGATTGAAAATCTACTGATGATCTCGATATAAACAGTCCTGCAATGTCGAGTACGTGATTAACGTCCTTATATTTTTTTTTTGGTTGCAGATTCCCACTGGTCCGTACAAACGACAATTTTTTTCCACGAGGCAAACGAATCTTCCTATCGACGCGAGTCGAAAATTAATGTTCCTGGCACTAATATGACGCGGCGCGTATAGGTTACTCGTGTCAAGGTAAATAAGAAGTAATATGATTACTAAAAACCGCCTGATTAATCCTTTGAGCGGCGAGAGAAATTTCATGCCGAGTAGCTCAAACGCGGATAAAAAAAGTATTTGGATTTTCATGAAATTTGGTATCCCTGGGTTTTCGAGGTCACTGATTACGAATCTGCCCTAAAAATGCATAATTACAAAATGGCTGCCCACGTTTTCTGCCCGTGGGCTGAAAAACGCTGTTTTCTGCCCTAGGATAGAAAATGTTTAGTTTCGAAATTCTAAAATCGTCAGTCCCTCCGGGCTATATCACTAAATACCCACAATAAATTTCAAACCGATCCGATTTATAGATTTTGCCGGAGAATTTTTCTAAGCTTCGATTTACGGATGTAACACATCGCCTTAATGCAAATGCTGTGAAAAATATACCGTGTGGCACAGGACGAAACACGATTTCATTCGTTTTGTTTCGTCCCTGGTCACACAATATACTATTAAAAACACAAAAAATCATTTTACAAAAACAAAAGATTATAAACAAAAGCTGATGGAGTGTAGGGTCCTACGAATGCAGCTACCTCGTGGCACACTCTGGGAATGTGGATCTAAGTTCACCAGCTGACGCATAGGGCAATTTTTACTAATATTTATACTAAATACTAAATAAAAATGTGAAGAATGAAAAGAATTCATTCCAAACATTTTGTTTTCAATTCGCGTGCACCACATACAGGACCCACTATTTTGGATTTTTGTATTTTCAGAGCAAATTCGTAATCAGCGACTTAGAAAAGCCCCGAGTACTAAGTTTCATCCGATTCGTATCAATTTTTCCATTTTGACCCGCTATTTTTAATTCCTGCATTTTGCGAGTAGAATCATAATCAGCAACGTCGAAAACTCCGGGGTACCAATTTTCGTGAAAATCGATCGACCCAATGACGAAATAATCGGTGTGCGCCATATATCGTCAATGCCGCTCAAGGGGTTAAGACATTTATTCAGACATAATGTGTGAATCAAACGATTAAAAAAGTGTACATGATTATGATCACTGTTGCACATAATCAAGGTAATTGGACGGCAAAGGTGACGTGAAAGTGAAGATATTGTAAAATGGCAACACCGCCGGATTCGTCAACTGGAGAAGATGCACTCTTCGAATTCGAGAATTACCGCACAAAACAACAGTCGATGCGACCGGTGGCCATCGAAGAACTTTTGCGGCAAACGAAATTTTCCAGACAGGAAATACGAGTCATGTATCGAGGGTTTAAACAGGTACGAGTGAACGAAATATTTATTTTAAATCACATTTTGTTGGGTCGTATTACTGGTAATAGAAGGGTAGAACTTACAAAGACTTTTTAGGAAAATATTGAAATTTGCAATGTGTACATTTATTATGAGCAATATAAAGAAAGAAGTTGGAAATTAGGTATACAAGAACAGGACGGATTTCCCCTCCGTGTTCGATTACCTTGAGGCTTGTACAAAAAATTCAAAGATCACGTTTTATAAGGACTAGGGATCGATACTCGCGTTTACACCAGCGATCGCACGATTGCGCTGCATCGTCTTCATTTTTTATTCAATTTAATGTGTCAAAATCCAGTAACCATCGAATTCAAACAAAAAAAACATACGACCTCATCAGAAAGCAGGCGGAATCTTGCTGCGAAATCCATTCTTTCTTCACCGACCAATCAGGGGATGAACAAAACGACAACAATCGCGCGATATTTTTCGATTAAGGATCAACTTCCGGATCCCTTCAACTTTTTATTAGAAGAATTGTTTATGAAATGGGTCTATACATTCCTATTAAAATTTTATAAATTAGCAGATGATAAATTGGAAACGAATTGGCAAAACGATTTGTTTATGTTTAAATTCTTCATAAACAATTTAACAAGATTTCACTCTAATCCGTGAAAGTCTTATACCTTTTTAGACCCTTAAGAGTCTAAAAAGTAATTGCACGTATGAACGTACTGCAAATTACACCGAAAGTACAGAAAAACTAAAAATAAAATGGTGTTACATAGACGTACCACTGCCTCTCAGAGAGTTAACTCTTTCAAGAATGAAGCGGAAAAAATGTTTTATATCCATTCCCCGTTCGTATGTTGTGTATTTGAGTTGTGATGTTTCTTTGAAATTATTTACTCGGAAAAAAAAACTGCAGATAGACGTCACACATATGAATCATGAACTCTAAGACATGTTGAAATGTTTTGCTCAAATCATTCTTCAATATATTGCAATAAAAATGTATTTATATAAATTTGTGCGTAGGAATGTCCTGAAGGTATCGTGCATGAGGATTCATTCAAGGATATTTACGCAAAGTTCTTTCCACACGGGAGTAAGTAAACATTTATTACACTGCTAGACCAGTCAAATTAGCCGAAAAACTCAACCAGTATTAGATTGCACAAGTCACCATAATTTGTAACATATCAGAAGAAAAATAGAAAATTCACCTTGATTTGCAACCCCGCACGAGTTTCAAAACGACAATCATAATGTTATAAACGGTATTTGGCAAAATTTAAGATAGTTCATTAAAGTTAAATGCTTTTCAACGTATCTGGAAGATTCGTTTTTGCTCGAATTTGACAGTTGCTGACTTTTGACATATTAAATGAAATATAAAATTTAGGCGCTGTAACGCATTTATGCAGCTGATCACGCGCGTGAGCGCGAGTGCGACAACCCGGATATAACGATAATACATAATGTGCCCAGAAGAATATCGAGAGGGGTTTTATAGTGAATTCTCCCTTCTAAATAATACGAGCTAAATGAAACAAACGAGCCTAAACATAAAAATATCGCGAACTCCGAAAAACTGTGATCCAATTGATTTACCTACTTGTGAATTTCAATGTACCATTATGACAAACATCATACGGTCGTAGTTTGAGGGCCGCCAATCATCTAAAGACTCTTTACGTCTCGATCGCTCCAGCGGCCCAGCGCCACGTTTTCAATTGCACTCATCCCACCGGACATTCCTATTTTATGTTTACACCATACAACAAATATTTTTTCAATGTTACTAAGCCTACCTCGTATGTACTAAATTTTCTGGATACATATTACATGTACTTTCATAATAATCCATATAATATAAGAGCTTGGGGATCAGCACAGTTCATATATGAGGCATATAAATACTTTTTTACTTTTTTTTTGAAATTTTCGCTACGTTGGCATTACAAATATTGACATATTTGGGTACCGTACGGAGTTGCAAATCAGCATAGAGTTGCGTTATAAAATAACATTGTTGAATATTTTTCATATAATTCATATTCATTCGTCTCATTTTCCAATGTATTTCAAAATGAACGGTTGTGGTTACGTTTACTCCAATGACATTGGTGGGTTTTTGCATTTTGAAACCCTTCCCGGATCTCTAAAATTTCTGAAAATACGCATTATAATGATTTCAGGATGCAAATGTATAAACGGCGTTTTAAGATTTTGGCAATTTTGGTTCTGATTTTCGCTAAATTTACTGATCTACGTAAAATGCAGGCTCTACTAATACAACTAATAATTATAGATTCAAGCTACTATGCCCGCCGTGTATTCAAGGCCTTTGATGTTAATTGCAATGGAGCAATCAGCTTCAGGGTATTTATTAACCACTATTTATTAATTCACAGTGAGTCTGGTCATATTACAATCCGACTAGTAATTGTGTATCTTAATTTATCTACTGTGCGTACTGTGTTAGGCAGAGGTTCATTCTTTTATTTGTAAATGTTTTCAATTTAATAGATGCGAATGCGACGCTTCCGCTATGGTATTTTAATCGAACCTCGATATAGCGAGCGATATGTAGCATATAGCGATAGATAACGCTATAAACATTATCCCAACCCCTTAAGGATGTTCTTGCGATATAGTTCTAAAAGAGGAAAAACGATAAAAATTTGACAGATTGTTCATTTTACCCGTGTGAATGCATGTGCAAAATTTGCAGCCGATTGGCTTCTCGGTTTAAAAATGTTACATTAAAAATGGTAAGTAGATTCCAAATAGTGTAGAGAATGCATAAATTATAACTATTTTTCGAAATATCTTATAATCTAACAGTATTGGGACATAAATGTGGTAGTACTTTTATATCCGAAATTCAGTACAATGTACTTTTTATTTTCGATGCACTATCAACAATGTATGCAAACCCGGAGGTTTTCACACCTGCTACCGACCTTCCTGAATTCCCTCTTTTTTTAATTGTACCGTTGGCCTCAAACTGGCGTTACACCGACTCGGGTAGGATATACCCTTGCTTTTGACTATTTTTCCTTACACTTTGCCGTGAACACATCGGAATGCTGAGTACTTGTTTTGTCTGTGGCGAAAGTTCAAGTGACGGAAACATTGTAGAAGTGGAAAAATAGAATAACGAACACTTTTAAGGTCGAGTGTGACGAGAGGTGATCGAGAACACGAGCTTCTTCTTCGATATTTCGAGCGTATAAGGCACGATACATTTTTTTCATATAGTCATTGGTCTAATTAATTTCTTAAATTGCATGAAAATCAATGACAGAATTTCTACCTAGTATACGCGGCTCGTGTTATCGAAATTATGCCGGACAACGGAGAGCCGCTGTCGCTGCACGTAGCAAAGGAGCTTTTTCGGAAATTTCGACCCCTCCTGCTGTTTTTCCTCCTGTTTTATGTGCGGTACGATTGTTTTTTTGTCCCTTCTTAATAGGGGTGGATGCGTTTATAAAAAAAAATTCAGGTCAAAAAATGTAATTGATATTTTGTCAGCGTTTCGTCTCCGACGCAGACCTATGATTTTGCATCAAAGTACTTCATTTGCGAGAACAATAGTTCTGAGAATCTTGCAAAGTAGCATATAAAAATGTGGAAAAGAACGTCGCGCGATGGTACTCATGGTGAAAAAGTTGAGTGTTCTGAGGAAAATGATTTTGAAGTACACCAAGAATCGTGAAAACTACAGGGGGCATCAGGTTAGCGCACGCATCAAGAATATATTCAACGTTGATGCCGATGCAAAATATTACTAAAAGTGCATGCCCGTGGCACCGGGGGGAAAAAAAGAAAAGTCGTGTGAAAATGTTGATGGAGCGACGGAATTTATAACTGGTACATGATGGAGTCTACAAGGTATCAATTCACGATCTCGCAATTCGCGCATCAAATTCCTGCTGGGGAATACTGTGTGGATTGCCGCACAGTAAAATTTCGGTTGCAAAAAAAAAATTGACGAATGTGTACTCTTTTTCGATCGACTAAGTTACGATGCCAGCATTTGTGTTCGGAGTGACGGATACAAAAGTGAACTTCACAACTTCATGGCATGAACGTAGAAGTCCGAGTAAGGAGGAAGAAGACTGTGCGTTTTCCATGAGTCAGCGGCTGGTATTTCAGAAGATATCAGATCACACGTGTACGATACCGAGACGTACCTCGCTACTGATGAGTTCGTGAGAAATACGAATACCATAACACTACAGTCGAAGTTTCATGTCATGCAGTTGTTTAGCGCATTATTAGAGTCATGCAAGTGTAATCGTGATGTAAATGTTATAACTAATGTTTTTATTGGACCTTTTTATTGGATTCACACATTGAAGAAATAACTTGGTTAGAAAAAAAATGTTATTCTATGCGACAAAATAGTTTAGTCCCATATGTACGACTAAATATTTCCAATGTAGAACGGAATTAGTTGCCAATACTTTAACCAAAGTATTATTCTAATCATCAAAATGAAATGTCCTGTTAAATACATATTCAGTAGATACAAGAAAACATTTCGTTAGTTTGAGAATACAATTTTATGATTTGCAGTTAATTTTTGCCAAGTCGAATAAGCTGCAATTTGAACTATCGAAACGAGCTTATTTTTCATCAGGCATTTGCTCTTATAAAGTCTACACTGAAGTCACGCTCTTGTGAAGTTGTTTCCACTGTTTATTGGGTGATATACATTGAATACCAGTTAAAGTGATCAATAGCGAGTTCGACGGATTCCACGGATGTTTCGTGAACGGAGGTTACAACGAGTACCACATAATATAGGGTAAAGTACCCAGTATTCGGCCCTGAACCACTAGTCGGCCTTTTTAGAATTTGCGATGCGTGCAAAGAGTGTTGACACTAGTGTTTATACTCTTTGCACGCATTGCAAATTCTAAAAAGGCCGACTAGTAGTTCAGGGCCGAATACTGGGCACTTTACCCTATGTATAGTGAAAATAATGAAACATCGAGTCATCGCGAATTGAAACTCTGTTAAATTGTACGAATATCTTGTTTATAAATATGCCAAATGAGTTGAACCGAGAGTATCGATGTTAAGAGCAGATGTTGCTTAGTCATACAAATAAATGAGAAAATCAAGCAATCAAATATCCCGTAACATTACATTTTAGTTACGAGCCCTATACTTTCAGAGCCAACAGCAGAATATCATGTAAAACTGATCGAATTTGGAAAATATAAATAAAATACGTTATCAAAAAAAATGGAATATAAGGTTAATGGAACCATATAATATGTTGGGTCATAGAATACTTAATTGTGTTCATTTTATAAAGTTTTAAAACAGTTGTACCCAATAGACTGTTTATAAATGAAAACATTTTGTCGCTAAATTTTATGTATATCCATAAAATTTCTTGGTATCGAGACGCTTTCACGTCTATAGAGGCATGTTCATATATATCAATATATGTATAGTAACGTCTCCACGAGCAAGACCAACCTAGCCACCTTCCGAGTGCAACGCCGGTCGGTTTTAAGAGCCAGCTTTAAACAAAATATTGTAAAAATTATCCTCAATTTAAGGACGAAATAATTATCGTCGCTATGCTTCCATATATCTTCTTCGTGGCTCGTGGTCGTTTCTGAGTGAGAGTTTGGCGGTGCGCCACGCCGCGGCGTACATATGAACATCTCGCTGCTAAATCAGTTTATGATTCAATCAACTAATTTCGAAGAGTATATTTAAACATATATTGAGAAAGCTCGGCGCAAAATTTGGTAGGACTCACGATGCGATGTTCCGTATTCAATCATTGTCTTTAACCAAATATTTCAAGTTGAAACAATCTTCATATGTAGGTGATAATTGAAAGTCACGGCAGCGACTTGAGACAAATATATTTACCGCCCTACTATATCGCTCGTTCCGGTCCATCAAGTTCAAATTTATTCGAGAATACGCCCTTTTGATATCATTTTTCTCTAGGTTGCGATGCTCTAGAAAAAATTTGGTGGATTTTTCATATTCGGAATAAGGTCTACTTTATTCCTATAAGAAAAAAAAATCGTTTTCATATATTTTTCGCAGTAGCCACTTGTTTGCTGCAAAACCTATTATTTCCCTATGAACGTCGTATTTTTCATCGAAGAGTTCAGAAAATTTCGTTTAAACATTATCGGCCACACATCCGTTTATCCTTGCGGGGGCGAAATAAAAGGCCGCGACCACCCTTAACATTTCACCCTGTATTTGTACAATAGCGTTTATTCAACAGTACATCAGTTACAAACAAATGCATAATTTGTCAAATAAATTATCACATTAACTAAAATATTGTTGGATTAACGTTCACCGTATTTGATCGCACGTTTTTTTGCACCAACACATTTTTTTCTCAGTATTGAAAAAACGATTCGAGCATGCTAGAAATTTTATTGTTCGATAACAAGTCTCCGAAGAAAACACAAAACATATTTTGATATGAAATTGACCGCTCTTTAAAAATTGCTTATTGAAAATTAATCATGTTGCAACATCCAATTGAGCCACAATTTTTCAACCATTTGCCATGAATTTTTCAATTTTTTCGGAATAAACCATGGATATTTCAAAATTGGCAATTTTTCATTTTCCATTTTTTCTAAAGAAGCGTTATTTTATTCTGCGTTGAATGCTGCAAATCCCATAATGGGCCAACTTCTTCCTATTTTTTTCTATTAAAAACATTTTTTAAGTGAATTTTATTATAATATATTTTATTCAGTCAATTTCATCATTTGAAATATGACTAGCTCACTGGATATTACTAGCGACACCGTTAGAATCTATCGATCTAATTAATCGCATTTATGCAGGATCTTCTCATCACATTATCAACATTACTGAGAGGTAGTATCTACGAAAAACTAAGATGGGTCTTTCAACTTTACGACATTAACGGTGATGGGTGCATAACTAGAGAAGAACTGGGAGAAGTTGTTATGGCTATTCACGAATTGATGGGGCGCAGTCTTCCTTTCGATGAAGAGAGGAAGGCCAAAGAGCAACAAGTTAGAGTTTTTGAGAGGCTCGATCTGAACCACGATGGAGTGATAACAATAGAAGAATTTATCGAAAGCTGTCTCAAAGTGAGTATGCTATGTTGTTGTATGTCCTTGATACACATCATACTAATTGCAACATTTTTAAGTTCAGGGCGCAGCTTTCTCAATGCTACGATTATGTGAAAAATGTAAATATATTAGCTGGCAAACTTGCCGCAGATTGCGCTATATTCATCGATGAATTTTTCATCTTTCATCACGAGTGCTGGCGATACTCTAGATTCTGAGTTGGTCACGTGAGCTCGATGACCCTTCAAAAAAGTGGGAAAAAATTATACCAAAAAGATCGCGTTTTAGAGAGTTGCGTTTTCTCATAGACAGGTACATCGCATAAAAAACGACTTTTCTTTTTTAATTCGATGAAAATTTTGTAGTTTCACATACTTACAGTTTGAAGAAGAGACGGAATACTTGACGAATTTTAGAAGAAAGGAATTTATTCCATTCTATTTCTTTTTCAACGTTAAATGATTTTGTCTTTGTCGATTTGTTCCTTTTATACATAATTTTTCGAGATTTTCTAATTTTGTAATTCGTAAAATTAAGAATGCGGAAAATTTATACAAACGATTTTTATTGATGTTAAGCAAACACATTCTATAAAAAATTTTGAGACTAAAGTGTCAAACTTTGTAATTTTCATTTGTTCGTGTCGAAAAGTTCGAAAAATCTTTGCAACTCGTAATTTTTACAATTTGCGACTTTAACAATTTTCCAACAAAAACGCTGAAAAGCTCGAAACTTGGCATATGCACGAAATATAAAACGTTTTGTTAAAAAAATGAAAAGCAAAAAGGAATTTATCAAATCCACAATTTTATTTGTTCATTTACTCGAACTGACAACGATGTGAACAAGTCAATAATTACGCGTCATATGAAAATATTGGTGTGCAATATTTGGAGGCCTTTTAATAAAAAATGGAAAAAAGTCATCGGGGAAAAAGCGCGGCTTACATTTTTGGATGCGTTTCACTTTTAGTTTAAATAAATACATAAGCAAAAAGTTGATTTTTTCACTAGAGGTTATTGTTTTTCATTGAAGATCTACAATTGCACGTCAATACATTTCACTAATTTGTTCCTTCCTTATCCATTAAAACTGAAATTTAGGTAAAACATAAGAATTATTAATTCAAAAAATTGATAGCTCATTATTATAAATTCTAAAATCTTCCGAAAATAAACTGAAAAGTATTTCATCTTACAGCGCGGCTGGTTTTTGTTCCTTCTCTTTCTTTTTAAATTGTATTCACCAATACAGTTAACGAACGCCTGCTGCCCAGTCTCGTCGCTCACACCCATACACACGCACTGCACATGCACCACGCTCTCCGTTCGACCACCTCCCGGCATAGCTAGGTACGTTGGCTTACGCCCCCACTGCTCACCGCGTAAATCGTTCATTCGACGCATCCTATTGGCTGCACTTAATTTATTAATAATAAATTCGGCGTAAATCGGATCGAAAAACCGCTGAAGACTTTTCGATTCAGAACTTCGAGATCTACATCCCCCTCAGAAGGTGGGCAACCTTTTTGGGACACCCTGTATACCCGAGACAATACATCTCATGCACGGATCGGTCCCCTTTACACGTAGAGCCGGTAGACAGAGTCGACGCACTACAATTACGGCAACTCCGAAACAATTTACTAAAAAAAAATCAGATTACGGACAAAAAAATGTTTACCACGTGGACAATTGTATCCGACATGTTTAGATGAACCAAAAAAATCAGCGCTTTAACCCCTCTACACACTTACTGTCACGCGCTCACTTGGTTTTAGTTACGTTTGCGAATATTTTCCACCTACTTCGAAGTACTTTAGGTAACATTAGAATGGACGTTCCATAGTATAATACATCGATTTTCAGTCTATAAATTACAATCGAAATGAATACATCCGATCTGCTTTTTTGATTCCAGGATGATATGATTACTCGGTCATTGATGATGTTCAACTGTGAGCCTTGATGTCAATGGAACGAAAAGCCACCGAACCATGGAGAGTTTCAATATAGCGAACAAATGACGGACCTACTGAGATAATAATTACGCCGTTTTCAATCTAGCAACATATTTTCCCGTGTATTGATCTGTTCAACATCATCTCCCTTACGATCTACAACGGATGATATTTTTCTTTATTATTTGGTTGATTATCATATGAATATTTTCTCCAACATCGAAATAATATTCTACCACAATTACATATTCTCTCATCATGGAATTTCTTCTTACAATACTACATTGATCCTCACATTAATCCTTATAATAATCCTAATCCTGAACCCCACATTAGAATTTATATATTACATTGGTTATAGAAGTACAAGTAGTGGAATATAAATATTCGGAATGGAGGAATATGCGGATGGGAATACACTCGAGGATGTAGATGTTTCTTTTGCAAAGGAAATGCATGCTAATCAAGCTAAGTGCACTTCTTCGAGATGAAACATAAAATATTCAATTCCTCTGCAAACGCAACAGTACTCCTCCTGAGAAAACCGAATTTAATGATAGAGGAGCGAGTGACTATCTGAGTTAATTACGTTCGGACTGCCAAAAAAATTGATAAATAAGATGTTCATGATTTCAAAAAAATGAAAACTACCCCCTCCCCTCAGATTACCCCAACTCTGAAACAAACGGTATGATGGGTGCAACCACGATATAAATATATGTATATACAAGGTGTCCCAGAACATTTGCTTCATGGGTTAAGTTCAAAGAGCCTTGTTTTCTTTAATTACTGCGCAACGAGATTTTGGACAAGGGACCGAGGGTCTTCGTATTAACACTCCGTTAATACGAGTATTAGATTTCATATCTAATACACAAAGTGATAGAATCGCATATTATAATATATATTCACTGTTTTCTATATCTAAATCAATAAACTGTAATCCAAATAAAGTTAAAGGTAGATTGTAAATTGTAAGTTGATATACATTTGCAAGTATCTTATCGAAAAAAATATGACATGCGTCGATTATTTGATTTTCCTTTTATAAATTTTTCATTGAATATTAAGCGGAGCACAAGTGAAATGGAAAGTATGCACGAATGAGAAAATATGATTAATTAATATAAGTATCTCATTATACGTATTCCTATTCACGTAGGCACATGGGTACACAATGAGTCCCCATGCATAAGGCGAAAGCTATCTGTCACGGGGATAAAACAATCTATTTATTACTATCTGTTACCCCTTCAGCCTCTGCCCACTTCGCTCTTTATGGATTTGTCGTCAAGATAATGCTTGAAGGGTACTGAAGTACTGATTTACTGAATCCAGTTTCATGGGATCTATTGCAAAAAAATGTATCCCTATCCCTAAATTTGTATGAGCTGAAACCACTAAATTACTCGTCGAATGAAAAATCATTCGTTTTAGGGAACAGCGCATCAGGTTTCAATGTAAGTGTGTAAAAATGTCCTCAATTTGAAGACAGAATGGGTATAGTTGCTATGCTGTTATATACTCTCTATGGCTCGTAATCGTCAATGAGCGAGATAGTGATCGTGCGCCCCGCAGCGGCGACTCAACCTACTAATTTCGAAGGGAACTAATTTCAATACTCTTAACAAATATTGAGATAAGATCGGCGCATAATTTGTTTGCACTAACGATGAGATGTTGACATTTGCCACAAATCTCACTAATACTTCAGATTTTTTTTCGCTGGGTAAGATTATAATTGACGGAATAAAAACTATACCGCTTAGATCATTACATTAAAAAATTCTGAACAAATGTACTATCTTGCTGATTGAATTCCATACAAAATCTAATTAATGATATCGGTTTCATCAAACAGCTGACAGCAATTCTTTTTACATCACTTTTAAATTTGAAAGAATCATTCATTTGCTTGTTTTTCAATCACATTTTTACTGAATCAGATGGAAATTTCTTGAAAATTGATTATTTTCATCACTTGAAAAGATTACAATTAGCGAAAGTAACTGTTTAATTTTGTAAACGTTTTGTTGTGTTTTATCCACTTATGTAGTTAGATGTTATATAAAGGGATAAAATTCTGAATTCTGAATTTCTACACGGGATAAAAGGGGCACATACCAGGACATGGCTTTTTCTCGATTTAATATTCTGTCCAGACGTCGAGAAGGGCCCGATCATTTCCTGATCATTATAAATGCCTCATTTTAAATGCCTGACTCTGAATTTTGTTTATACGAGTTTTATTGAACTTCGTTACTGCGTTTATGTATTTCACTGTGTGCACTCCAGACGGTATTCCCATCATTGTTGATACTTTTTCAATGTAGGATTGGTCCAGGTTTTTATTCGCACTGACTGCGACAAATCTGTAGTCACTGGAATAAGCACTCGTACTGTAACATCGTCTTTTCGATGCTTTGCTGGCCATCATAGCGTTCAAACTTGCGTGTAGATTGCTCGATGCACCGTGTGCAAATTAATCTAAATTGTTGGCCAATTTACTGAAAATTTCAATAAGATTTTTCTGAAGCTTTGCGTCACTTAAATCACCGGGAATCGTTTTATGATTGTAATTTTTCCTTGTCCCGTATCCAACCACACTACTCTCCGTAATTCTCGTGTTTATTGAACGCATACTGCGGGATTTGTCGGATCGCAGCAGCCAGAACCACACTGTCGCCTTTATTTTGCGCCATCGCGTAAGAAAAGCACCGGTGCAAATACGTGATTGCATCGCCCGTCAATTCTTTGTGTTCTTTTTTGATGTTGCATAATTTTATTGTGACTCCTTTCGATGTATGGTTCGTATCGGGTAATTTCACGATCGTATCGTTGCTTGAGCTACGTACTCGTGCAATAGTCGCACTATCATCGTCACCGATGAAAACGCCAATTTTGTAGTTGTTTCTTTTCAAAACCGAACTATGATTGACGAGTTCATTCGCCAAATCATTCTCCATATTCTTCGGGCTGCCAGCGTATTCAACCTACAGTTATGATCGTCCAGAGCATGACCTTTATCACACGATCGATACTTTCGATTCCTCGTTCCGTAATCCAACATTCTTTTCGTATTGTAGCCAATCAGAGCTCCATATCCGTTGTGACTGTCATAGTATCGGCCAGGCCCTCCGTACTCAAGCCCATGTTGTACGACGCAATCAACCGAATCGAATTTTCTGAACTTGTTGACGATTTATCAGTTACGATGAAATCAGTTTGCAGTTCGTGTGACCTATGGAAAATGAAAAGAAAATATACGAAGGGTTTTTATAACTATGAGTCAGAAATATATATATTTATGCCATATATAAAATATAAGTATGTATTGTTCATATACTTTTTGGTATATGAGCAAAAAATGTGTTCTCTATTTTTCGGTAGAAAGGATTTTTTTATTGTAAATATAATATTACTTTAAAAAGTACAAAATGTACACCAAGTAATTAAAATAGTAGTTTTTTTCAAATAGTGTGAAAAATAAAAGTAACATTTTCCAAAAAAAAAATAAAATAAAACTTGGCGTGCATGGAAACTCTTATTCTTAACCATGCACGCCAAGTTTGATTATATTTTTTTTTTGGAAAATGTTACTTTAATTTTTCACACTATTTGAAAAAAATACTTTTCGAAAAAAACTACTATTTTAATTACTTGATGTACATTTTGTACTTTTTAAAGTAATATATACATAATATAACATAATATTTACATTGATAATATTGGATTGAGGTTTAAAAAGACAATTATTTTTGAAAATTTTGGGACTTCACAGATGCTGTTATATTTCTATCGACGATGGGTCGATAATTGCCCTAAAATGTAAGATTTGTTCAACATCTACCATGACGGAGAAAAATTAGGACCGCTCGAATTTTTAGAAAAATGTTATTTTTGACTATGTGCTCTTTTAAATTAATTTCGTACGCGACGAGTGGGTCGATTTTTCATTATTCTTCAACGTCATCGATCACACATGTTCTTATCGTACTTTTGTATAGAAACTTTTTTCCTTATGAAAAATTGACTATTGGTAATACCACCAGACGTTGCGTAACGGCGACACGTGCAAAGAACTCGGTGAGTAAGACAACCAATGAGCAGAAAATATGCTTCTACAAAAAATTCATATTTCTGTCGTGTGACTACATCGATACAGTATTCTATAAAATAGAACACTCGAAAATTGTCAAATGTTGTCGAAATTTATCGACCACATAGAAACATAAAATTATATCTTGTCCGAAATGAATACTTTTGTTATATATATTCCGTATCTCGTTGCCACATGTGTTGAGAATATATTTTTAAATCCAACAGTCAAAAAGATAAAGGTATGAATATCAAAGCCTGGAGTACATCTACCCAGTTGAAAGTCATCTTTTCGTCTTGAGCTACACTTGGCTCATTTTCCTTATTCGATATTTCGTGGAGATATTAAAATAAAGTCTTACGCGTGTTTCGGCTGGAAAAAGTTAAAAACTACTTCGATTCTGATGCTTGATCGTAGATATGATGCGGTACCATTCTGTCGTGGTCATTTATTTAATCGTCCTCGGTATTATGTCAGTTTGTTCGGCAGAGCATGAATTCACGCGGAACAGCCAAGAATGTCGGGGAGGGTGCGTTTCAGTACAGAAGGTAAATGTTATCAAAATTAAAATCCAAACGTTGTTTATGGCGAGAGGGTAACTCGTAATGATTATCAATGTAAATATCGACCCAGGCTTATCATCAAGAAGCTGAAAGACCGTTAAGGCGTCGGGTTTCAAGGCAGGTTAAGACCTCCAACGATCCATTTCGAGAATCTTCATTGGCGAATGATATCGATGCATGGTGGACAGAACTTATAGAGAAGAATTTCCCCACCAATATAGACAACGGAGTGAACGAGACATCCGACATCGAATGGGACGAAGCGATGCCGTTGTTAGTCGGAGACTCTGTAACAGGATGGAACTCAACAGTAGAGACTTTACTTGGCCTTGAATTCAAAGGGGTGGACGAAACATCGGACAATCAATGGGACGAAGCCAGAGAGTCCCTCAGGCCGGTAAAGAAAGAACACTCCACCATGCACCAAGCAGAGGAGAGATGGGCGAAGCGGAGAGAAATAGATAAGCGCGAGAGAGACCGCCAAAAAAAGTTGGAATCAGAAAACCCAGAAAAAGCAGAGGAGAGACGGGCGAAGCAGAGAGAAAGAGATAAGCGCAGGAGAGACCGCCAAAAAAAGTTAGTATCAGAAAATCCGGAAAAAGCAGAGGAGAGACGGGCGAAGTGGAGAGAAAGACATAAGCGCGAGAGAGACCGCCAAAAAACGTTGGCATCGGAAAACCCAGAAAAAGCAGAGGAGAGACGGGCGAAGCAGAGAGAAAGAGATAAGCGCAAGAGAGTCCGCCAAAAAAAATTGGAATCAGAAAACCCAGAAAAAGCAAAGGAGAGACGGGCGAAGCGGAGAGAAAGAGATAAGCGCAGGAGAGACCGCCAAAAAAAGTTGGAATCGGAAAACCCAGAAAAAGCAGAGGAGAGACGGGCAAAGAACATAGAACGCTGTAAGCGCTGAAGAGACCGCCAAAAAAGTTAATGGTTAAGAAAAAGAGGTTCCATGCACGCCAAGTTTGATTTGTTTTTTTGGAAAATGTTATTTTTATATTTCACACTATTTGAATAAAATATTTTTCGACGAAAACTGCTATTATTATTACTTGGTGTACATTTTTGGGAAACCACCGAATTCAATCATGTAAGACAAAAAGAAAACAAAAAAAAATTCTTCAAGCGTTAAGACTTTGACATCGGAAAAGGTTAAAAAACTTTGACATTCAGCACTAACGCTTTGATTGAATAACAAAATGCGTGGTATTTCACAAGTATATTGAAAGATATTCTTCATTATTTGAAACAATACTTATATACCAAGAAGCATCCCAATCGATAAAACGAAGCAGCAAAACCACTAATTTTTTCATAATGGAACTGTGAAAATTACACGTGTCCCGAATATTCATGAGCTCAAATGTAAATCAGCTTTCAAAAATGCACATTGCCGCGCTGAGAGTCGCTCTTTATCGTCACTGCTACCACTGTGACAATCGTTCGAACTACGCTTGAGAACTATTATTATTATTTTTACTATTATACTAACTATTATACAGGGTGTTTCATGTCGTCCTCGTAATGGTAGATCGGGGGTGAAATTCTGAGACGATTAATATAAACATGTATGGGTCCCCGATGCCCCGCGCTACGTCCGTGAACACCGCGCTCACGGACGTAGCGCGCGCATCTGATTGGTCAACTTAAAAAATTAATATTAAATCGGGGGTGCATCGGGCACCCATACATGTTTATATCAATCGTCTCCGAATTTCACCCCCGATCTACCATTACAAGAACGACATACCCTTCTGAAACACCCTATATATGTAAAAGTGCTGGTGGGTTGAAGTTGGAACCCTGCGTCTTGCGCACGAGTGAGTGCGCAATCGGCAAACCAGATCGTTCGGTGTGTTATATAGCATAGAATCTCGATTCTCGTGTCTCTTTAAGTTAGTACAAACAAGCCAAGAGTAGTGTATGCACTTTTTGTGATATAGAAAATAACGATCGTCCCAATCGGCTCGATACCCATTTTCTAATCGTGAATACGAAGACGTTACAAGTTATGTGCTGTGCGTCTTCTCGCGAGAGGTGCCGCTATTGAGAGACAAGATCTGGCGAGGGCAAACATCTGAAAAACGGATATATACACGTACAATAAAAAGAAAATAAACAACGTTCGTTCTCTTTTTTGTGCTATTGGAAATACAGCAGACGCGATCGGTTGGTCCCGAAGTATGCATTGTGTCTGCTCGAATTCACCAATAGTTATTATTTCATCAACGACTCTACGATTTTGTTAACAATTTTTTGTCACTTCCGACGTAATTTTCTCGTCGAACGCATCGCACAATCGCAGACGATTTCGTAAAAGCCTTAGAGACAAGAGAATCAAGAGACTATCGATGAAAGAAAAAACACAAGAGTAAAGAAGGCTCAATATTGCGGCGTTATGTCAGGCCCCCCCACCCCTTAGTTGCCTTTAACCAACATAACCTCAAATCGTAATTATCTGCGGAACTATTTATCTCCATATTCTTCTCTCCCTCTCTTTGTTGTCCATATTTAGCTATGTTTAATCGTCGCTTGTGTACGAAGAGAGTTACACTTGCATCTCCACGTCGGTTAAATAAATATTTCCATCCCAGTGTACTTCAAAGATAGCTCTCATTTGTGTGTATGCTCTTGGGTGTTTCCCCCAAGAACTAAGGAACTGACAAACGTTGCGTTACGCTCGACGTTCTCTGGTGTTCTGGATAAAAAAACTGAGGCGGAAGATCGTTATGCTGGAAAAATGTCTGTTAAAACCGAGAATGGTATTTACGACTCCGAGGAGCCAGGACCGACGAACGACGGATTGTGTCTCGAGGTGTACGAAGCCTCAGGCCGTTTCATATACGTGCCAAAGATTGAGAGCGGCGAACCCGACTGTGCCACGGTAATGTCGTAAGAGACGAGCATTCCGTAGACTCGTAAGCCCGGTGTGCTAATTTGTGTATTCTTTTTGAATAGCTAGACGTCTTTGACGATACCTGGGAACACAAAGAAAACGACCCAGCGGAAGACGACTCGCTTGGACTATACGAAAGTGGACCTTTCTGCTATCGAGAGGAACGCGATGCTCGCTTTTCGTTTTCCGGCTCGACGGTGGAGGAAGACTCTATGGAGGATGAAAAAGAGGAAGAAGAAACTACCATGTACAAAAACTCGACGATGGTAAGCAAATGCTATTCAATTTGCCACAATTGCTCGCGTAGTTTGCCGAAGAAACCTTTTCAAAGTTCGATCGTTCCACAGGAAGTTGCTCACTCGGAGGAGTTCTGTTGCGAAAACTACAAAAATGCTGATGAAGCGGAAGATGCCGACGACTCGGACGAGGAGACAATCGCAACGTTCCTCACGGCTACTGGCCAAAGATTGGCTCTCTACGCCGTTGAAGATTCCGACCAAGTTTTCGCGGTGGCCGTTTATGACGAATCGGGCGAACCACCGACAAATTTTCAATTTCTCATAAAGTACAATTCATTTTCCTTGAGCTTTCAGAGTAAAAAATTCCGACGACGGGTCGGTAAACACACCTACCTACACGCTTAATTTGCCTTTTTTGTTTCGTAAAAAAATTTAGATCCGACGTCGAGAGATTGATCGGCGAAGGTGCCGTAAGGACCGTGAAGAAACCCATGCGAATGAAGGATCACCTGTTGCCCAATGAACCAGCGGCGTATCGCGTACCCTACGACACAGAGCCGTCCGTTAAACAAGAACCTCAATGGCTCGACGACGATCTCCACAAGGATAACCATGATGAAGCCGAATACAAATACGAACAAGTGGACAACGTTGCCGAGGACTCGATGAGGGATTCGTTAATGTTCGAACGAGTGGAGAAGTCGTCCAGCCCAATTCCGGATAGCCAAGACGGTTCAGGCCTGCTGCTCTCGACGACCGGTTATAACCTTACGCACACCGATACATCTCCATCCCCTCACCATTATCACGGTATATGTCGTTTTTTGTTGTCACGCGAGTTCATTACTTTAGAGTTTAGGCCGTAAGAAACAACCGCGACCATTGCTACCCCGCAATAATCGTTGTACGTTGTTTCGCGACAGATGATCCCGGGGAAGAGGAAAAAGAGGCTCGTAGAGCCCAAGATCCGGCGGAATTCGAAGAGTTGATCCAAAGATCGACGGTCGACAGCCTGTTAATGGACAGCGAGAGATCCGACGACGAGCTCACGTTCGCCGATGTCGAAGCGACTGTTGAGAACTTTCGTTCGCGCGAGAGGCACTCCACCGAGTCATCCGAGTGTGTGGACGAGTCGTCAATATCCCCGGAGAACGATGAAACGTCGAAGACAGTTGGCGTCGTTCACGCGACTGTTACGAATAACGCCGAAGTGAAGAAAGAGCTCTCGGATTCGACGGTGAAAGAGCCATGTCCCGACACGGGGAGAAAGACGAATATCGTTCGAAAAAGCCACGTGTCGAGTTCGCTCATTCGTCGAGGAGACTCCAGCACCAAGCGGCAAAGAGGAGGACCAACGACGACGACGACGATGACAACGTCCTTGCTAATAGGAAATAACGGGCAAATCACGACCACTACAGACGTCGAGACTAATCACACGCTAGAAGCAACCGCGACAAGTCCAAAAGCAAAGAGGCCGCGGAAGCAACAATTGACGTCGGTGAATCGCGGTGATTCCGAAATTATAATACAACCCGCTACTTTTCCACCGAGCCAGGAAGAGGAAACTAAGAGAAAGAGAAGGACGCGTCGAACGAGGAGAAGGACGGGTAGCCGTGCAAGCGTTCGATACAAAATGAGGTCCTCGGTCGGTAAGAGATTGCTGGGAGAAAGACGAGGAAGAAGATCGAACGCGGTAGAACCGAGACAACGGTACGAGATTATCGAGATCGACGTTGACGAGGAAGATCGTGCAAGTTCGGCTGATGCACGAAGGAGAAGCATCGTCGAGATAACGATCGAGGAAACGGGCAAGGACAAAGGCTCGAGCGACAAAGAGAACGAAGTCATAATGGTGGGAGATTCGGACGACGAGGTGGAACCTGCTGCTTCAAAAGGCGGTGAGAGCTCAGCCGTTCTATCTTTTAGATGCGAGTATTGCCCGCGGACCTTCCGACGTAAGAGGGCTGTTCACATGCATTCGCGGGTTTGCCCGCAATCACCGGGCCATATTGCGCGACTCCAGTCGGAGCGAACCGCAACGACGGAAGATTCACCCGCACCGAAGAAACAATTTGCCTGCAAGATATGTCAGGAGAAATTTGACGTTGCCGTTGTTCTCGCGAGACACGTAAGATCGATGCACTCCCTGCGGAAAAGACCAAATCCACGTAGCGAAGTGGCCGACGGGGAAACAGCGACGACGAGGGCGTCGACCGTAAGGAGGCGCAAGGAGCGAGGTAAAAGCAGCGAAGACGCGGATAACGTAAAGGAGACATTGACGGTGAGGGAAACTCCAATCGCCGCGGAGCTCGTTGCGAATACATCGACGACGACCCCCGCGGGACCAACCAGAGGGCGTAGAAGAAGAAGACGGAAAAGAGGACTGAGAAGTACAACGGAGACGAGAAGCGGCAGTGCCAGTCGTCCTGGCTGGAAGGGAGAAAAGTTGCACTGTTCCGAGTGCGTAAAATGGTTCTCCAGCGCCGCTTCTCTGGCTGCACACTCCCTGCGGCACGCTACAAAGAAAACCGGTAAGTTAAGAGTGAGGTAACTTTCCGATCGTCTCTGTCGAAACGACATTATTGCATAATGGATTTGTGGATACTATAATTATTATTTCATCAAGATTGTTGAAATTCATATGAACAATGTCACATTTTTTTATCATAATAACTCGTGAAAATGCCTACCGCTGTTGGTGATGGTATTCTTCTTGTCATTTGCAGAAAAACAGATACGCCGATGTGAAACGTGCGATAAAAGCTTTAATTCGAGATTGCTGTACATTCGCCACACGAGAATGCACGATAGGGTTGAGACGTTACAAAAAAAATTACACCACACCCGACAAGCCGCTACAATTAAACTTGCAACACTGAGAAAACGCGCAAGGCCACCAAAGCTCTGATAATTCGTTACAACGTCTCTCGATCCATCGTGGATTGATTTTTTCCCCTCTTGTATCCGTCATTCGAGATCTTTGACATATTTTCCTCACGTTTCCTCGATCCCACCATTCGCCGCCCGCCCGATCCGCGATCGGAACAAACGAAAGACGGATCTAGCGTATTTCATCCCTCGTCCGACTCGTTTCCCATGATCTCCGATGGATAACTCGAACGTGCTTGTAAAATACGCTCACGGCCTTTATACGCGCAAAAACGGAAGCAAGGGAGAGAAAAGGTGGTCACGCGATCACGTGACTCTCCGATTGATAGCTGAATTTCACATCGCTATGATATTGGCGATATCAATCCCGAACGAATTGATGAAAAATTTATGAAAAAGAAAACGAAGTAATTAATAATAATAAAAGTTTTAAAAACAGGAAAGATTCTGAACGTTCATCGACGACATTGATAATACCAAATGAAAGGCTAAGTGGATCATCATACGCGATGTCCATTATATTTTAATTATCGCGCAAAAACCGCGCAGTTACATCGTAGGCGAAAAAACCGTTAAGGTCATAACAAGTGAAGTCATTATTTGATCGTTTTAAATAATCTTGGAAATAAAGCGGGCATCAAAGTTCTTATTCTCGTTGATCGAAATGTGAAGTCTGCATGATGTTAATTCTTATAAAACCCGAATTTGTTTTCAGGAGAGTTCGAATACATCGCTGGGGGTGGCTCGATTATATCATAGAACCAATCAGTGCGCGTTTTTGTCACGATAAAAAAAGAATTTGAATTTTTGTTCAATAGAATTTCATATCGATCATGTAATCTAACATGATCGAATACCTTCATTATTGTACGATATTATTTTCAGGTTGTTGGTCACTGAGTGTGCATTCGTCTTTTTCTTTGTATATCGGTAATCGTAATGGAAATACTTGGGCAAGAATCGATTTGTCGTATCGCGGTTAACATTATTTTAAATTTTGAAATCGAATTTTATCGACACGGAAAATCCACGCCGAGGTGTATCAATTTACTATTGTAGTCAAAATGATACAAGTAATTTTTTTCGAATATTCACCCTTTAAGAGGTAGAGGTAGCGGAAAAAAAAAGTCAGCGGAGATACTTGCTTATGACGTGCCTTGCGTATCATACGGTTTATCAATATAGAAATTTCGAACGGTGTTTCAACAGGTGCATGACGAATAGGGATAAAACTTGGTAAAAAAATCAGAATAGCGGTGAAAATTTCATAAGGTCTACATTTTTTGAGACAAGATAAATCGTGTTGCACCGATTTATTTCCAGCCCACTCGCTTACTCGGAAACTCATTTTCTGGAGCAAAATGCACATGCTTATTTTGAAATGCATAAGTTGATTGTAACGTCGCTTTGTAATCCGCATTTACGGTATGAGCGATGATTCGGTGACGGTATAATTGACTAGTATTAATTTTCATTACTTTGATTGAATTTTCTCACAGTATATTTGCAACGCAGTCACATAGGTTTTCGTTTTTGAAATGGTCGGAATTTTCAAATATCACTGCAAAATTGAGGTAAGCAAACAAGTTTATGCTTCTTTGTAAAAGAAACTTTTTCATGACTTTGAAGCTTGCGTCGTTGGATATTTTAAGACGCGCTGAACATTTGGAAGAAATTTTTCGAAATTACGACTCTTTTGACAAAAAGGAAAGAAATATAACGGAAATTCAGAAAAATTCAATATTAAAATTCGGATTCTCGTCGAGGTCCAACGATGCAAACTTCAAGATCGTACTTTTTTGTCCAATTGGCTTTTTTTGAAAAGTTTAACAAAGAGATGTGTTTTATTAATTTCTCAAATATTTTAATTATTTTGACAAACCGACTCAATAATAATGTGTATTGGTGTTGCAAAGTATTATTTTCTGTTCTATTGCTATTAATAATTGTGAATAAACACATCGGGCTGTGCTTGATTGAGTTTTTTTTCAAAGTAGAAGCATTTTTATCATTCGGTTGAGAAGAAATTACGTGCAGTGAAAAGGTGTACGAATAATAAAAATATTCAAAAATTTCTTATAAACTTGCAAAGTGTTTTGTCAACGTATATCCATTAAAGCGAGTTTTTACACTATATTCAAAGTCACTTTGTTAAACTAACGTGAATAACAACCAACTAACAAAATAATAAAGCCACCAAACGATGAGCAATGGAGTAAGTATAGTAAAGTTAAAAATTACAGGCGAGCCAAGTTTACGTATGCAAGCACACTTTTTAAACTTTAGTGTTGCACGAACGGGACGAGACTTCTCGCCCCATCTTTCGGGGCATTGGCAAAGTTCTCGAGATCCCGCATCGTAACAACATCAATGCGCCATTTCACTTTATTTCATCTCTCACTTTCAAAATAAACACAGCTCGAGAACGAATAAAAAAATATTTTCATGTTTATGCTAACAATATACACTCGATGAACTATTACTGATAAATACATTATTGCTTCCCAAAACCAATGATTTTTCAATGTAGCCTTCCAGACGGTTTCCAGACGGTTAAAAAAATTGGTGGTTAATCGTTAAGCCACGCTCTATCCTCCCAGCCCCTTCGTTTGACATTAACCCTTTGAGCGCTAAGGACGCACATGCGTCCGGCGAGGGCTATCCAAAACCGCGAGTAATCATCACTCGAAGGGTCAAAAACAAACTTTAAAGCATAATCACCGCTAACGTTTACCATATTTATTGCTGTCGCAATGATGCGGGGCAAGAATAATTGAAGGTGCATCAGATACCGATAACGATTCGTTTAACCCACGCGGTCCTTGACCTTTTATTGGCACGCGAAAGCCTCTTTCCTTTTCGTTTGAGAATAAAAAAAGTTGTTCCAAACATTTGTTTCGTTCTTAGAAGCACTAGAACATTTCTAGCACCCTTTTTTAGACCATTTTCATTTTTAGATATCACCGAAAATGTCAAAAGTTTTCCGAGCGTGATAAAGTTGTTGACGAGTGAGTTCAGTTGTCCTCGCATAAAAAGCAATGTTTATCGTTACGAAAGAAATAGATGGTGAAAATATAACGAAACTCTGCCGAACATGCTTGCGCGAAGGCGGCGAAAAAATGGTGTGTCTTTTTTCTGGCCCGGCAGGGTCGTCTCTAGCTGCCAAACTACGAACGCTTTCTTGTCTCGAGGTACTGGTTTATTGCACACTTTATCAAAGGAGCTGTCGATTTTTATTTCAAAAAATGTTTCAATAATGAGAAAAATTTATAGGTCTGGCAAGGTGACGGTTTGCCAGAAAAATTATGCGACCGCTGTGTGACGAGAGCAGAGTCTGCTCTACTTTACAGAGAACAGTGCAGAGCCGCGGATCTCGCGCTCAGACAAGCAGCTTCGAAGGTATCGCAAACGTGTAAAAAAGCTTATGGGCATCAATAGACCATAAATGGACTCAACTTTGTCAAATATTGACTATTTTTCAATCAATAGGATTGTATTATTGTTTTGCAAATTTTCTATACAGATATGAATATTTGCAAAAAAATTCCATATGGCTGAAACTCTTGATCCCTAGTTTATGCAGTAAAATGTTCAATTTCACCGCAGCTTTTGAATTTGTATATCGAATCTTCAAAATCTTCATGATCAATTTTAAGTTATATTTGGATAAAAGTTATATACAATATACAGTAGGTACTTTTTATTCCGAAATCAATTACTAGAGATAATGGTAAGCAATAATTGCCAAAATTTTGAACGTTTAATCAAAAAAACATTATCGGTCAACGAAAGACACAAAATAATTGAGGATGCGAAAGTGTCTTTCCAGTAAAATGTTAATATTAGTTTAAATCATTTATATTTGTATTCATATTTTTATCACCGATGAATGTGTATCTTTGAAATCCAACAAAACTGCTGTGCAAATTTCTTTGTTACCGTTTTTATACATATATTTGCAATTACAGAAATTATCCCAGAAGAAAAGTACGAGTAAGCGGATGACAGAAAAAATTAGAAAAATTCCTATTCTCCCTACGCTCTAGTCAAAGTTCAACGTCATTATCGATTACAGATTTTTTAATTCAATCTCCGAACTCACAGGTTTCCAGAACTGCCTTGCACTCAACGATACCGGCCTCGAAGCTCTATACCCAACAAAAACACGGCTTTGCGTCTGTACCAAACTCTCACGGATCCTTGAAATGCACGGAATGCGGAGCGCTCTTTTCGAGCTATCAGGAACTCGGCATCCACGCGAGAGTACATTTGCCTTTTGTTCAAGAGGAACGGCCCGTTCAGCACATGAATATCGTCGAATCGCAAAGCACAATGGAATACATGAGTACGGCGGAAGGTGAAATCGACAAAACTTCGAGGGTTTTACAGAGTAATTTTCGAACAAACAACGTACCGGAAACAAGAGAAAAAAACGATCGCGCATCTTGCGCTCTTCAATGTTCGCTCTGCAATCATACGTTCACCAACAGACCGCAATTGATGAATCATCAAGTACCGACGCATTGTCACGATGACGTTGAAAATTCCTGCGACGATGGCAGTTCGATTATAACGGAAGACTCGAAAATGCACAATCTCGAAAACCGTAACTTTTCACGATCGATCGATCATCGTTCGGACGTTATTGAAAATTTGTCATATTCGCGTCCCGGCGAAACTACCATCGGAGCGATAAATTATTCATCGCACATGGCTTTGGAAACGACGGGAATCGTGAGAAACGAAGAAACAAGACCGGATGCAAATTCACACGATCGAATATCGAGCGATTTATCGAGTGAATCATGCAACGATCACATACCAAGATTTCCAAATTTCGACGAGGTCGAGATTCATCAGAGTGTCAACGAAATGTTCAAAAATCCATTAATCAACGAAATTAGTGAATCCTCGAGGAAAATTCACAGATGCAACGTGTGCGAAAAATCGTTTGCTCAAAGATCGAAGCTCTTGACACATTCGCTTCGGCATTCGGGCGAAAAACCATTTGCTTGCCTGATATGCGACAAAGCTTATACATCAAAAAGTAAATTGAACGCTCATAGTCGTTTGCACACGCAAACGAACGTACATCGTTGTAACGTTTGCGACAAAGCGTTCTCTTATCCCTCGTATCTCGTGGAGCACTCGAAGATTCATGATACCGCGAAAGATCGAAATCTCACGAAAGATTACGAGTGTACGTTTTGCAACAAGCAATTTCGTTTGTTGAAAAACTTGAAAATACATCTGAAATTACACACCGGCAAGGGTCTCGTACGCTGTGAAATATGTCACAAAGTATTTGGACAAAAATACAATCTCAAAGTTCACCTCAGGACTCACGGCGTAATTGGCAAATGTTTGAAATGCAATTATTGCGGCAAAACTTTCTCGTCGAAGGGCAATTACGTTGAACATTTGAGAATTCATACGAGAGTAAAACCGTTTAAATGCCGAATTTGTAACAAAAGCTTTTCCCAATCTAGCCATCTGAAGACTCATGAAATGTCTCACAATTCGTCGAGGCCTCATCAGTGTCGTTTATGCGGTAAACGTTACAAACTCGCTGCTCACCTGCGAAGGCACGCCAGCACGCACACCAGCGTTAAAACCCACAAATGTGACCAGTGTGATCAATTATTCTCGCAGGCTTTTAGCCTTAAAAGACACTTGAAACGACACAGCGAGATTCAAATTTGAGAGCGAACACTTTTCCACACGAAAAATAGTCTCGAGGATCAACGGGGTATGTGATAATTATGAAATTTCATATTCAAAGTTCGAGAAAACTTTCTGCTTTTCATTGGCAAATCTTTTGCCGCTCTTCTTCGCGAAGAATATAGACAAAGTCTAGAATATAAAAAGCAGCAAAACGGAGCAATTTTTTGAAAATTGTTTGTCAAGATTAGTAGGCCAATCTGTTTGACAGTTTTTGTATAAACGTAGGCTAGCGACGATATATTTATTTTTTGGTGCGTACATAATTTTTGCAGAAAAACGAGAGATTTTGAAGAGGACAAAAGTATTCCGATATCCCCACCAAGTCCTAGAATTAAAGTAATTGAAAGTCCATTTTTTTACCGGGCTCGTACGTTTTTCCCTTCGAAAATCGAAAAAGTGTTCAATTCCAAGCATAAAATTATGCATTCGGAATTTCACGTATTTAGCGATGGTGTGAAAGTCCGAAAAAAAACAGTCATAAAAAATACGAAACACGTTGATTTCGGATAATAACGATATCGAAAAAAAAAGTCGGAAAAACATTCGAGAACTTTTTTCGTTTTCACGTCAAATAAATTAATCTACTTTGCCAAATGCATCGAAACTGTGAAAAATTATACTTATCTGAATTCTTCAAAAGACTGTGCAGACGAAAACGTTCGAAAATTTCTTCTGGGGAATAAGAAACCTTTGCCTCCGAGAATTATTCATAATTCGTACTTTTTTATAAACTAGTCAAAATATACGAAAAAAAAAAAATGTTAAACAACGAAAAAGAGTCCTCTACATTTTGTTCAAACTTTCTTTTACTATTTCTTAATAACTTTTCGTTATTTTTAGGTGATTTATATTTTTGCTCCGGCATTGATCGTAACGCAGAGAACGCATATCACTTTTCTCACCTCAAGTTTTAACGCGTAAATGATCCACGTTTCTAAAACAATTTTTTGTTTTATTATCATAATATAAAAGAAACAATATTCGAGTGATGATCTTAAAATGGTAAACAATTAATTTGGCATTGTTTATTGAATGATTTCTAATTGTTGCGTAAAGTTTTCGTTATGATATTCAGTCCTTCTCTCAATTGGTGCTCATTGATGGTGAGTGGTGGAGAAATACGAAGAATCTGCCCATGAGCTGGCCTGGTCAAGAGACCAGCATCGCGCAGCTTTAAGCATACGTTCCAACCCTCGTCGTAATCTGTTTATCAAAATTCTCCGTTAAATGTAGTGTCAAAAAAAAATTTGGATATTTTAAGAATAATCGATGGAAGACAAGTTTCCCAATCGATTACATTCCATACCCTTATTGATAACGAGACCAGCCAGCAAGCCCCGGCCTCGAAACTCTGTCGCTATATTCTTCGGCACTTTCTCCAATTCTTCTTTCACGATTTTTCCAAGTCGCAGAGCATTTTCTGCAAGTTTCTCCTCTTCAACTATCTTCACTGCTTCCAAGGCTATTCGACACGCCATTGGACTACCACCAAACGTACTTCCATGGGTTCCCGTCTCCAAGCATTTTACTACCTGGAAAATTGTTTTACATGTTGAAAAAACATCAATTTGTGTCGTCAGTTTCTTTAGGCGAAAAAAAATAATGATACCGATGTTTATGAAACGCTTTTTGGGTAATCAACCTCGAGCGTACGTAATTCGCACTCGTTGTTCGAAAGTCTACTCTTTTTTACGGTGTTATTTATGCTTTTGTCACATTATCGATTTCTTTTTGCGATAATTGACAAGGAAACTTTTTCAATGAGATCGCTTTTAAGCTCTACGCCATACTGGGCTTTGTTGGAATTTTTAGATGAAAAAAAGAATGACAAAGATACGGGTAATTCGCTCTTTAGTTAATTAACTTTACCGTCGTTCTCTCTCATTTGTTCAACAATATTATACTTTCTTGCAATGTCGTTGACTCTTGTTCAACATATCTTTGCTACTCTGTATTCTTTTGTTATAATAATGTGTTTTCAAAGAAACGCCATTGTTTTACGAACCCGCACTTTTAGGTTTGAAGCTTCACTTAGAAGTTCATTAGCGACATAAATCCCGTTTTACACAATTTTGATAGTGATATCGTTTACAATATCAATTAATTTGATAACGATGTTTGGAAACCGCGAATTCAATATCTCGACCCCTTATAGGACGTGCTCTAGTATCATTCGATATTCACTGCTTTTCTTAAAGTCATTATTCATTCATTTTAATAAATTACCTTACCTGATCGTCACCCAATACGCCGGAAACGGGGTACATGCCACCGGAAAGAGCTTTGCCAAGAATAACAATGTCCGGTCTTTCTCTTTCGTAATCGACCGCGAGTCTCGTGCCTGTTCTGCCAAGACCGGTCTGTACTTCATCCGATATCCACAAAACGTTGTACTTTGTACATAAATTCCTAACGCCTTTTAAATAGCCATCCTGGATAATATAATATCGAATAAAAATGAAGAATATAGTAATTAATTTATTAGTTACATTTTTCGCTATTATTGAAAATTACGTTTTTAAATCACTGTGCGAAAAGTCAAAATGAAATTACCTTTGGAATTACCACGCCAGCTTCGCCTTGAATCGGTTCAACCATGAAAGCGCATATGTTGGGGTTTTCCTTTAATTTTTCTTCAAGAGCTTCGAGATCGTTGTAAGGAATTTTCTCAAAGTTTGGCACAAATGGCCCAAAGTCCGTATACGTCGTAGGTTCCGTCGATGCGGAAACTGCCGCGATTGACCGACCCCAAAAGTTACTCTTGGCAAAGATCACCGTTGCTTCATTGCTCTGGACCTTCTTCACTCTGTAGCCCCATCTTCTTGCCATTTTCAACGCGGTGTCGCCGCCTTCCACTCCTAAAGCATATGTATGCGTTTATGTTTTTGGAGTAAAAGCCATGGGCCGTGATAAAAATTTGATTTAACGAAAATCCACGAAGAACTTTGAATTTTGTTCATACAAAAGTTTCCTCAAACTGTTCGTTCAATTGGTCCGAGACTTATTGAATTTGACATGAAATCTTACCACGAAAACATCCGAAATTCAATCCCTTTCATAACGAAGCAAAGTTGAAAAACGAAATTCGTTTGAAAATCATATTTATTTCGAATAAAAAAAAATACAAGTATCAAAACGTACGCAAACAAGTAATTTCGACTTCGTTTAATATTTTTTGCAACCGTTTGACGAATTTTACAACATTATTCATGGAGAGCAAAGCAAGCGTGTGAAAAATGAACAGGACAGTTGCAATAAATTAAATATCAAAGATCTCAAATAATCTCGTTAAAATAATTTATAAAAATGAGTAACACTAATGTAAAAAAGTAATCTAATAAAATTAAAAATCTCAGCTTTTTTACCGCGAATTTATCGCCAATTTATTCTCGGCTGAAGATTTCAATTTGCTTACATTAATTCAAGCTCTTTCAAAATAATCTTTGTTTCGTAAAAATTATTGTTTTTTCATCGTCATCATCAGCATGCGCAATATGTAAGCGCGAATTTTTTTTTTGCTTACCCGTGTTCATGGGTATGAACCTATCATATCCGAATAATTTTGTGAGATATTCCGCCAATTCGCCATGTAAATCATTGTAAAAAGCTCTCGAAGTGTGACAAAGCTTTCCAGCCTGATCTCTCATTGCAGCAACGAGACGAGGATGACAATGTCCTTGATTAACAGTCGAAAAACCAGCGAGAAAATCGAGATAACGTTTTCCATTCAAATCCCACAAATATACACCCTCGCCACGCTGGAGGACAACAGGCAACGGTTTGAAATGTATGCCACCAAATTTTTCATCCCTCTTTATAACATCCTGAGAGCTTAAAAACCTTTGAAACTCGCTACGTCTCGAGGTAGCTAAGATAGTTCGCGTCGTCCTTTGCATTATTATTTCTTTTCTAGGTTTATGTATCAATCATAAAATAGAACCGCTTCTATCGCAGACTGTTTATAAATGAAGAACGTCGTCACTGGAGTTTTATCGAGTATATGGCATTCTTTTTGAAGTTTTCATTTATTTATAATCAAGTATCCATTCCATGACGAGGGGAAACGATGATTACATTATTTACACAAATTGTTTTTGTACACAAATTCTGTGTTTTGCTGATAGGGAATTGCACGATAAGGATTTTTGTGTACCGGGATAATTTTATCTGATAATGAGTCAACGACGAGTTTTATATAGTTAGAAATCGCGACAGGCGCCACGGGACAAACAAAAATTAAACAAACACCTCACTGGAAAAGACTTTCTTAAAATATTTCTCTCAACTCCACTGCAAATCCTTATCGCTATCGCTAAACGACCAGACAGAGAATTTCAAGATATCCCTTCTTCGCATCATCACTGATGACGAATATCATGTGTAAAATTTTAATATTGACAACAATGGATAATTTAAGATTGTTCCAATTAAATGGAATGAAAAAAAGAATGCTCCGTGTACTTTACAGTCAAAGGGAAGAACAGTTAAGCATAGTACTTTCAAAATAACAAAATAACTTATTTCATGGAAAAAAAATCGACAAAAATGCAGCAGACTCTTCCGACTTGAGAAAGACGACGGTATAATGAAGGAAGAAAATGTTGGAGGGCTTCGCAACCTCGAGGCACGAGTTTTGCAGGGCGGTTTAGCAAGAATACTAAAAACGTTGAGTGTACTTGAGACACTATGCATGTTCCAATTGTACACTGGTTGCAAAAACAATTTTTGGAAAAAAAAACTACATTTAGACACTTACAAAGTTTTTTTTTGTAAAAATACAAAGTTTCTTAAGGCCTTAGGCCACCCTAGAGGCTGAAAAAAATAGGCTTTTTGGGGATTTTTTTTCAGAAAAACTACAAAATAAATCGAGATAACAGAAACGTGATTTTATTATCTATATCAGTGACTGCTTACAATAATTTTTTTGAAGCGATTTATTACAAAATGGCGGCTGTGCAGCGTTTTTGCGACGTCGTCTTTTTTTTTTCGGGGTCCACGGCCAGACTAACAGCTCCTGTCATTTTTAAAATAATAATGAGCAAATGAATTTCCCGATTATATATAGTACTTGTTATAGAAGTCCGCAGGATTTTTGCGACATATTGATTTTTGGCCAAATGGCGCCCTTCTAAAGTGAAAAGTGAAAAACTACGCAATATAAAAAAAAAATCCAACGTACTTCCATAGATAATGTATATTTCAAGATATTTTCAAAATTTCAAGTTAATCGGTTGAAAATTGCTTGAGTTACGAGTCCGGCTAACTTGAAAAATACAGTATTGGGATAAACGCGTTTCAAGTTTTGAGTAGTAGAAAATCATGAATAATTTCACAATACCTTTAATCTGCGATGCCTGCACCATACAATTGGCCTTCCAGATTATCTTTGTGCTGCTGTTTGTCGATCTCCAGGCACATTTCGTAGCTGTTCGGGCCGATTTCCAAGTTCATTGCTTTGATTATGTGCAAAATTGAAACAAACCCGTCATTGAACACACAAACTGCAATATCCGTGGCTACATCCAAGATTGTTTTACCACTCGAAATGGATTTCGGGGCCAATGCCCACACAGTGGAATTGAAGCTTTCATTATTGTTTTGTGTGTAACCACCGATGCACCGGGTTAGAAGATCTTCACTGGTCAGTTCTTCATAGATTGGTTTGATAGCTTCATAGACTTCAATTGCAAGAGCTGGCTTATGTTCGTACTCAGCCAAAGTATTTGTAGCTTTAGCGCGTTGCCATGAGCACCATGAATCCTCTGCAATAGGACATTTGTCGTGCTGCGGTTTATCATCAGTAGATAATTTGTGATCCAGTGTAGCCCATATACTGCGTCTCATGTTCTTAACTGAATCATTGTTTCTGCAATTATGATTCTACGGTTGATTTCGTAGCCTTTCTCAACAAGTGGACAACTCGGTATCTCAGTCTTTTCACAATTCTCACAGGACACTACTAGTTTGAATCCCAAACCACTTGACGGAACAAGGATGTTTTTTGCAGACTACCGCTGAAATAATGTCACCCTATGAGTAAAATCGTCTGTTCTTTCGATGTAGCTCTTTCGAGCTGCAACGTTTCCTGAGAAATAAAAAGGGGTGTTTCATCTTGAGAATTGAGACAAAACTAAATGTTGTATTTTTACCTATTTTCACTTACTTATTTACAAGAAATTTAATCGCTTTCCAGAGGTGTAACAGAAGTGAATTTTCTGAAAAACCCAAGAATTATAATTATGTTCTTTTCACCCTGAGAAAAACTGTAATTTTTTGGGATTTCGCTGTTCGAGTCAAATTCGTAAATTATATATTCAAGTGTGTAAAAAGACAGCGTTTTTCACCGATCAAAAATATGCTCTTATACGTTCGTCCACGAATATTTTTTTATTTTACCCTGATTTTAAAGATAAAACCCAGTTTTCACCCTTTAGGAAAGGACGAGGATAATCCCATAAATCGAAAAGTTTTCGTTTTATGCTCCAAAATCCCGAGGTTCCACCAAACAAATTACTAACGACTCTCAAGCCGTCTTTATCATGAAATTTCCATTTTTAATATTGTATAAGGCTTCTGCTTCAAAAATGTACATTAAGCATCCCGATCGCAATCTGATTTTCATTCATTTCCTTGTAGCTTGAACGTGATATTTTAAGTAGTACTATTTGCGAATGTAAAAAAATAATCAGAGTGTATTTGAGAAGTTTTTATCGAGTTTTTATCGTAATTGTGATTGCATGAAAGAGCATATTGATAATTCAGAATATTTCTCCTACACGAATGAATGCAATTTGTATATACACTACGCAGAACAATTAAAGGGTCGAGAAATTTTTCGATATTTTCTAGTGATTTTCAGCAAGCTACAACCCCGCGAAAAATAATCGTAGAAGTATCCAGTTTAAGATACGAGAATTCGAAAATTTTTACATTCCCAGTGTATTTTCGTATAAAGTACCTCAGTAAACAGAATCTTTCTGTTACAGATTACAAATTCATGTCAGATATTTTTGCTCGTCCTTGAATTTTTTAAATAAAACTGCTCTTAAAGGAGAACGAAAAGGGACAAGTATTCTCGAAAATCGATCATTGTTCCAAAATATTCGTGTATTAAAACAAATACATGTTCATTATTTCACACCGATTACTTAAATACTAATTCCGCATTGAGAAAATCTCATTTTCGTGCATACTTTCAACAATTGCTTCCAAAAACAATGTTAACACTTTCCTTCGACAACATCATACCTCTTTAAGGTGCCCAAACCTGCGTCACTCGAGATAACGAAAAATCCCGTAATCTTCAACGAGTACGTACCACGCGTGTCTCGTTGAAAAACAAACCACGATTCGCATACTCGTCAGACGTGAACAAGAAGCGTATTTTCGCCGAGATAAAAGAACCTTTTACATCAAACCGCTCAAAGTTCAAAATTGTTTGCGCAAAGTATCGACTGGGAGGACTATAGAAGATTCCACATAACTTTAGTAAATGATATATAAATCCTCGTTCGACTTTCTAAGATAAAAAAAACGGGGGAGGGGAAACGACATTATAAAATCGAAATATAGCCGCGAAACGAAATGAAAATCAAATTCCATGATTGAGAATGACTTTGGAAATAATATCGGCACATTCGCGAATCTGAGAGTCCGTGATGACCAAAGGCGGTGCCAGTCTTATTATATGACCGTGTGTTGGTTTCGCCAACAGACCCTTGTCCCTCATTTCGAGACATATTTTCATAGCGTCGAACTTTTCGTTGATTACAACCGCATTTAAAAGACCTTTGCCTCGAACGAGAGTAACAACGTCCCGTGGCAATTTTCTTAATTCATCGCGCAGCAATTGTCCCATTTTTGCCGCGTTGTCAGCGAGCTTTTCTTCTTCGAGTACTTTCATTGCTTCGAGAGCAATTCGACAACCCAGAGGATTACCACCGTAGGTAGAGCCATGTTCACCGGGTTTTATGCTCAGCATTACCGCATCATTTGCTAAAACTCCAGAAACTGGATAAAAACCACCCGATAATGCTTTTCCAAGGATGAGAATATCAGGCTTGACATTTTCATAATCAACCGCCAAACGTTTTCCAGTTCTTCCCAAACCGGTCTGTACTTCATCCGCTACCCACAAAACATTGTGTTCGGTGCACAAATCCCTTACGCTTTTTAAATAACCATCCTGAAATAAAAAGTAGGAAAAATTGGATTTATTTTCATTTCTATTTCCATCGTTTTTGGTATCAGTCTCGTGTTTGTCTAGATAATGATATGGAATATTTGCGTGATAAAATTGCCTTATCGTTTTATCGCACTCTCTTATCTTTCGTGACTCTGTTCCATTTCAGCATTTTTTGATCGTCAATCATTTCTTGGACTGAACATTTTCAAGGCGTACAATCTTGGCAAAATCTCTTACACCTCGACGTTAACTTGTGCTGAACTTTTGTTCAATAATCATTAAATGAAGTAATAATCGTTGAGTCATTAAATCAAATCAGCGGAACCAACATAGTTGTTATTGTGAAGAATTGCATCGAATAAAAATAATGGAAAATAGAGTTATGAGAATTATTCATCTCGTAATTTGTCGAAGGCACAGTGCTTTTCGAATAACGAAATAAATTATTATTTTATATAAAAAATATTGGCGTTTCGACGAGTTAGAAGATTAATAAACCATATTATAAATCAAAAAGATCCATCACGCGATAATTTGTCAAATTTTATTTTGGTGTACGTAAAAATGTGGAAAAATTTCCATCATCACATTTAAAAAATAAACCATCTAAAGAGTATTTGAATATCTTACCTTAGGCACTACTACACCAGCTTCACCCTGTATCGGTTCAACCATGAAAGCACAGACGTTGGGATCAGCCAGAGATTTTTTCAACGCTGCTAGATCGTCGTAGGGTATAACTTCAAATCCAGGCATAAAAGGTCCAAAACCGGCGTAACTGCTTGGATCGGTACTCGATGAAACGGCGCTCATTGTCCTTCCCCAAAAATTACCCTCGACAAATACGATTTTTGCCTTGTTCTCCGGTATACCTTTTCGAAGGTATCCCCATTTCCTTGCCAATTTACAGGCTGTCTCTCCACCCTCGACGCCGGTATTCATTGGCAACCATTTGTCGTATCTATAAAAAAAATATCATTACGATCGGCTCAAATGTCATCGAAATTGTTATAAATTCAGTTATAAATTGCCGTTGTAATTTTCATTTAGAGTACCAAATACTATGACTTCAATGACAAAATCTTGGTCGTGTTATGAAGATATGACGAAAATTAATTATGTAAAAGATACCAAGCACATTAATTTTCGACGGCAACATCAAGAAGCTATCGGTAAACGCATGTTCGATCGTTGTTTGAAAAACTTGTTCTCTTCTCTTCTTAAAAGAGAACGTTAATTTCCTCAAAATATGAGTTTATTTATAGAATCATCTCATGATTAAATAAGATTTGATTACGTTTTATAATTATCGAAGCGAATGATGTTGCAATTTGCGTTGCTTTTTACACCAAAAACGCGAAAATTGAAAAAAAGAACAAAAATACAGAAATCTGGAAAAACTCGTATTTCCATTGGTGCTCGGCTATTTCAAATTCAACAGAATTACAGAAAAGTTCACATATATATTTTTTCAAACAACCCTCATTGTGATATGCAAATGTGTAATATATTTTTTAAATCAATCAATCAATTTTGAATAATCAAACTTGCCCAAAGAGTTTCGTAATGTATTCCTCGAATTCGCCGAGTACATCGGAATAAAAAGCTCTCGACGTAAGTGTAAGATGTTTCGCTTGTTCGACCATTGCTTTATAAATCCTTTCATGACAGTGACCTTGATTAACCGCAGAATATGCACTGAGAAAATCGTAATATCTCTTTCCCTCGACATCCCACATGAAAACACCTTTGGCACGATTGATGGCAACCGGAAGTGGATGATAATTATGAGCACCGTATTTTTCTTCACGAGCGAAAACTTCTTGAGAGCTGAGCTCTCTGCGACTTAAAATTCCTACGGTTCGATTTATCAATCCTTGAGACGATCTAATACGGTTCCCCAAAGACTTTACTGCAGCTCTTGCAAGAGGCTCCATGTTTGGCTTCTACTCGAAAGTTTACTGTAAACCAAACTGTTTTCAAGTTATAAATCAATAACAATGTAAAGTTTACAGATATCAACGGATGTAAAAATGCAATTTCAATGAGATGTAACAGGAGATACGAGAATTTGATAAAAAGGCAGGCCGTACGAAGACCTGAAAGGGGAAAGGATGAAAGAATATTCCAAAATTGGCAAAGAAGGGAAAAAGCTACACTAAAAGAAGAAAATAACAGAATATTTTTTGGATGCTGGAATCGAATGACCTTTCATTCGATTCCAGCAGGCCTATGTGATGTGTAATTTTTTCCCGATGATAAAAAAACTTTCGTTATTTTGCGATTTGTCGTGGAAAGCTATAAGGGTTTTGCAGATCAAATTTATTGCTATAAAAATGCAATGAAAAACTTTCGCACCAATGACAATTAATTGTTTTTATGATTTTACCAAGAGATTACACGGTCATATTACTTAAACGATTCTCACAAGCTATTTGATTATTTTCATTTTAACAGTATTATGTTTATTATTTATCCTCGATAATACCTGACGATTCCAATCGATCAAGTTCGGGCGATTGCGATGAACTGGACGTTGCCGGCGAAAGTCGATGTACACTTTCACCCGACGCAGAAATGAAAGGTCAATCTCGCCTTTTGCGAGTCTCCCGGCGCTTTTATCACAATTTTAAGTGCCTTTTCGACTAAATAATTGTCGCGAAAAAAGATTGTACGACTCTAAGAACATTTACTGATTGACGATGAAACGATGGATATTTTTAAACTTACAATATTGCGATTGAATTAATTGTTGTTGTGGATGTGTGACGGTTATGGAGAACAAAATTTGGAAACGTAACTCGGTATGCGGTCTGAAGAAAACTGTCGCGCGAATCCGTAGGATTTTCCGTTTTGTTCGGTATCTTTCACAAATATTATTTTTCTTCCTAATGTTCGCCCCTGGATTTGGCTAAACACAGTTCATCATATCGCGCTATCCACTGCCTAGTCTGTAAATGAATCATCACTTTCATATCTTACGGAAGAGATAAGATTTAAGTGAAGACAAAGTGGGGGGAGAGAAACTGTGATCATTCTTAACGAGAGGTGGTACGATTTTACTCTGTTACACAAATTTCCTACGCTAAACCAATCCGCTAATGAGAGTCAGGATGCAATTCGCACTCGTGCGTCTGTACTTGAGTACCTAAGTATGCATGTACTCTTTATCAGATGAATTCGCAATATAAATTATCCAATTATCTTTGACGATAATCTTGCCTAACAATCGTAGGGAAAACAGCGTAAGAATGTTTTGAAAATACAATACCAAAAAAACCGAAACAGAATGTATATTTAAAGCCCTTAGCGAGGGTATGGAAGTGTGTAAGAAATCAGTCGTATTAAGATACCCAAACACGTTAATTTCAAATAATAACAAATATCTTAAAGTTACTAACTGATTGTTGAAAAAAAAATTCGAGAAAAATGTGCAGTACTTTTTTACTTTTACTTTTTTACTAATGAGAGTCGGGATGCAATTCGCACTCGTGCTTCTGTACTTGAGTACCTAAGTACGCATATACTCTGTATCAGATCAATTTGCAACAATCTATAAATTATCCAATTATCTTTGACGATAATCTTGCCTAACAATCGTAGGGAAAACAGCATAAGAATGTTCGGAAAATACAATACCAAAAAAACCGAAACAGAATGTATATTTAAAGCCCTTAGCGAGGGTATGGAAGTGTGTAAGAAATCAGTCGTATTAAGATACCCAAACACGTTAATTTCAAATAATAACAAATATCTTAAAGTTACTAACTGATTGTTGAAAAAAAAATTCGAGAAAAATGTGCAGTACTTTTTTACTTTTACTTTTTTACTAATGAGAGTCGGGATGCAATTCGCACTCGTGCGTCTGTACTTGAGTACCCAAGTACGCATATACTCTTTATCAGATGAATTCGCAATAATCTATAAATTATTCAATTATCTTTGACGATAATCTTGCCTAACAATCGTAGGGAAAACAGCTTAAGAATGTTTTGAAAATATAATACCAAAAAAACCGAAACAGAATGTATATTTAAAGCCCTTAGCGAGGGTATGGAAGTGTGTAAGAAATCAGTCGTATTAAGATACCCAAACACGTTAATTTCAAATAATAACAAATATCTTAAAGTTACTAACTGATGTTGAAAAAAAAATTCGAGAAAAATGTGCAGTACTTTTTTACTTTTACTTTTTTACTAATGAGAGTCGGGATGCAATTCGCACTCGTGCTTCTGTACTTGAGTACCTAAGTACGCATATACTCTGTATCAGATCCATTTGCAACAATCTATAAATTATCCAATTATCTTTGACGATAATCTTGCCTAACAATCGTAGGGAAAACAGCGTAAGAATGTTTGGAAAATATAATACCAAAAAAACCGCAACAGAATGTATATTTAAAGCTCCAAACACCCAAACACGTTAATTTCAAATAATAACAAATATCTTAAAGTTACTAACCGATTGTTGAAAAAAAAATTCAAGAAAAATGTGCAGTACTTTTTTCAGATTTATTCATCGTTTTTAAAAATATTGTGTAACTTTCAAAAAATATATTAAACATTACAAGTTATTAACAATTCTCATGTACAAAAGTTCTCCATTAGTGATAAACAATTTCCGACCCATCGAACAAACGCTTTCGTTTACACAATCTTTCGCAAATTTTTAAACAAGCATAATTTGAAAACGATGAAAGTCTCCAGAAGAAATTCTTGTCAAATAAATTTAAAAATAAAAGCAAAAGTTTCATATCATATCAAAGAAATTAACGCATTTTTGCATTCGAAAAATGCATAAACCTATTTGATGTGTGAACATGATATGATTAATAATAATGTTATTAACAAGTTGTTCAAAAAAAGGAACCCATTCGGACAACTTTTTTTGCTTTTATATCAATACGATTTTTTCAAATTTTACAGACATGGAGAAAACAACAAAATAATATCGCAATGTGCTGTAAAGGGAGAGTTTAGAGTTTTAATCCTTTTTATCGAATACTGGGTAGAAAAAAGTTGAGCATTTAGCCAATCAACGTCTGTTATATCCCATCCGGCCTGTTGCGACTCACAAAGTCCTTGGCGCTCGGTGTGGCGCCTTTCGTACACCACGGTGACATAAATTGACCCACGGATGCTCGTGGAGTATTACGTATTAACATCTCGTGCGAATTACGTATTAATCGAACATTGAGGTTCAAGCGATAAACGAGATAACAAAATGAATTTACTAAGCTACATCGCCATTTACTTCAACGCCACGATGGCATAACAACGAGGAGATATTACAGGATCGAAGAGTTTTATCAATGCGATTTTAGAACAGTGATTGCTCGCCTGTATGTATATAACTCGATCGAGTATCAAAGCAGCCTCGACAACTGATCCAAGATGAATTCTGATCAATTGAAATACATTGAGTTTCCACTTGAAACTCAAATAGCTCGTATGCAGCTGACACAAATCTTCGGTCGATGGTATCTGAAATAAGGATCGATATTGCATGAGAAAACATTGCTTAATCGACAGAAAGGGAATTTATTATCTGTCGTAAAAAGTTTTACTTTTTCTTGATCAACTCCAATTTTCATCAAAGCCCAGTTGGCGTAAGTTGGAAAATCTTTGGCCTGCACTCCTCGACCAACTTTCGCAGCAGGTATACCTTCGTCATTCGGAACGGACAGAGTATACAGTGCGGGAAAATAATGTGAAAAAACGACATATGAATTTATGAAATTTTCTGTACAGTTCTTTAACGAGCGAGTTACGCTAATTGATTCTTTGATTTTTTGGTTTGTGCAAATACCTTTGCAACTATCCGCGGATGCTAGATTTTCAGTGGACATTTTTTTTCTAGATTTTTCGATAAATCTACTAATGTAGAATTCGAGTGTTTATTCCGATACATTAACAACTAGCCTTCCCCATGTATCTATTATTACCCGTATTTATTGATCTTTTCATTCAATTATTTCATGCAGAGTTGAAGTTTGTATCGTTTGAGCATAATAACGGTATCAATTATTAAAATTTTGGATTTCTTTCGTTGCACAAATAATTGTACGCTTCATTGTGGCGGGCAAGCGATTAAAAAAATTGCGCATTTGCTTTTTAGTATTTTTCATTAACATATCACATACATAAAAACATATTTACGAATAATTGTGAGCTCACCAAGTGACTGAAGAATTATTTGCAACAAAGCTCGATAGAATAAGGAAGAAGATGTTGAAACATCAATTTCCCTTGATGCATTTCTCTCAACCGACTGTTGGGCAACCATACGAGCATTTTTCGTGAAATTGCACTTGCCACTGAGAGATTCTTCTGTCAAATGATAACAGCACGGTACAATGCAGAGAGCCTTGAGGTAATGACTCCTCAAGAAATGCCTTATTGCGGAATGTGCGAGTTGACCACACGTGTGTAAACCGGTCAGAAGACAATTATTGCCAATATCCCAATTATCAAATTGTGTTTGAATAATTTTTTGGTAATCTGTCTTGTCATCGATGTACTGCACGGAAAAACGGACCTGAAACAATGAGCATTGTTTAACCGATTGACTGGTATTTTCGAGTTTTCGTGACAAAAGTTGTAGAAGCATATTCTTTACTAAAATACACGAAAATCTGTTTTAGGGGGTGATTTTTGGCTATGCCGGTTCATTTCAAATTCGATTGACATTTGAGAAAGTTCTCCAAGTTTGTACGATGCAATACCAGGATTGGCCTAGTTTTTTTGTATATTTATCATACAATACCAGTCAAATCGTGTAGAATCGTTGAATAAAATTCGAAATAAAAAATGTTAATATCATAGTCTTATAAAATATCAGCGACAGAGAATTTACTTCCTAAAAACTAATTTGTGACAAAATGAGTTGGGACAAAGTTTTCACGTATTTGGCAATACTATAAATATGCACACAAAGGAATCCCAGAAGGTAAAGTTAGAATTCTCGAGAGATCGGAGGGATAAGGAAGTTTCTTGAAGGATGAAGCCGAGATTCCCAGGGAGTTATTTACAAATGTAATCCAAATTAAGCTAGTTCAGCAATGGGTAAAAGCTGATATTTCAAAAATGCTAGAGACCTCATTTTCCAGAGTTATCGTATTTCGAAAAACAAACTATTGCCATATGTAAATAAAATCAAGACTTGAAGAACTGCAACTGCAACTCTTATTGAGTAACTTTATTAATCAACATTCACATGCAAATAAAATTACCTTTAATTCGAATCAAGGAAACTGCATGATAAATGATTATTATGAAGGTAAAATGCTTTTGAAATCGAAATTAATATGGGAATCATTGTCATCATCGAATACCTTAATCGAATTCCCTCTGTATTTTTATATCAATGATTTATTAGCATGATTGATCGCTTCGAAGTAAAATTAAATTTCTATTCACCATTAAGAGAATCGTATGTACGAACATTCAGTGTATTTGGTATGCAATTTACAAATCGCAATTTTCCGTTAGTAAATGCGTTTGATTGTTTTTCGAAGACTGAACTCTAAGATTTTTTTTGTATTCATAGGATAAATATCGTATTCTTAATTTTTCAAGAGCAACAGTTTTGATAATCAGCTGGAGTACATTTTCATCTTCTTTACGGTATTTTCCTCGATACTCACCGAGTCGTGTTTCATTCTTTTCTTTTTCAGAATCTTTTGTCTACGATCAATAGCTCCTTTTACATTAGCCTCTGAAGAATCAATAGCCAATACCGGAATTCCATAATTCTGCGAGATATTCGTCGATAAATATCCCTTTCCAGCGCCTGCATCGATTACTAAACTTGTTTCATTCTTTTCAGCCAAATGTCCAACAAGCTGGGCCAAAGCATCGATCTCGTGCTGCTTCTTGTCGCTCATAAAACTCATCAATTTTTCGTTACTTATTGTTTCACGTTCAATTTTCATCAACGATACAAAATCATTCAACATCGTTATCGATTCATTATCCTTCAAAGATAAACAGTCGGTGCATTTTAAAAAAGTCTGCAATTCCGGACTCGCACTTGTTAACGCTTTGATATCGCAGGGTTTTCCGCACGAATTAGAGTTTTCGCAACATTCTAGCTCAACCCTCAGAGAGTCGGGCAAACATTTGTGCCACAAATTTTTTGTGATAAAATCAACAAGATGGCAGTCTACCAAACTTTGGTATTGCTCGATAAACGCAAGAGCTCTTTCAAAGTGTTCGTTCCAGTTGATCATCTCGAAAATCTCGCTTTTAATTTTTGCGATAATTAATAGTCAAGTTTTTCTATTTCTGGATAAGACGAGTCAATTTTCGCTAACGAGCATAGCTTGTTATACTTGAATTTAATGTCTTCGACAGTTTTCAATATGTCTATTGAATCGTCATTGCAGCGAGGAAAATTTTCCAATTCTTTCTGCAATTTTTTAGCTTGATTAACGACTTTTTCACCGAATAAATCGTCGTTCAGGCAATATTGAAGTATCCCGTAATAGTAACCCAAACGAGCGGCTAAAAGCGATGATCTGTGGTAACCCAAATGATATCCTTTGATAATTTGATTAGTTCCGGCTTGATAGCCTTCCCCGTAACCAACTTCCTCAGCAATTTCTTCGGCGAATAATAATTTCTCAAAAGCTTCGTTTATATCATCGCCGTTTATTTCCTTCTGCGAGGCTGTTGTAAGTTCAGGTCCCTTAAACTTTCCTGAATGCTTGAACGTGCGATTATAAATAAAGAAAATTGTCCATTAAATTTTCAACGATTCAAAATTTCAATAATACATCCGTATTGCATGATTTTTTCTAAACCAATCACAATATCTTTATTTTTTATCTATGTTTCTTGTTTTCGTATTTATCGGAGTCATGGACATTGCGATTCTACAATTAGGAAGCCATCGTGCGATATTTGTAATTAAAAAAAAAATAGATACGGGAACACAAATATTTATTAAAAACTTGGCTAGTAGAATCTTTTTTCCAATGTTGATATTTTTTGATGACGCGAGCCTTCCAATTGCAAAAACATGAGCAAAAACATTGTGCAATATTTATTCAGATACACAAGTTATAATTACATTCTTATTCGTATACCCGCAATGCACACTTCAGCATTATTTTAGTTTGTTTCTTTTTTTTCGTTAAAACCGTTTTATATGTCAATAGAAAATGAATGGCTGTTTTTCTATAAAACATGAAATTTGAAAGCATACGATACTCATATTTTCTAATGTTTAATATAAATCATGTATACATCAATGTGTTGATACACGCAAATGGAATGTAAGTGAAACTTAAAAATCACGTTACGAGAATGAATAATACATACGTCGTCGTTATCAACATTCATGATGAAATCGTTAAAGACAAGTAATACAATAATTTCTAACAACAAATTGATCGGCAAGATACAAAGTGCAAAAGGTACGTGGAAAAAACGATCACATAACTGACATAGATGAAAACATAACCTCAAATTCTACTCCAAATTGTCTGCGTTCACGGAGCATGTGATTCGGAGCGGATTCAGCCTAAATTATTAATTAAACATCTTTTATGTGGGTTTAATATTGTTTAAAATCACATTATCGAGTCTTTATGTTTTGTTAAAAAAATGAATATTTTCAAATAATCGAGTTTTTTCTGGCTAATCTGTTTTTAAAAGTTGGCGCTTCTGAACAGAGATGTGATAGATAGAGCCACCGCATGTTGGTACGCTTGCACCAAGCTCGATCAACTTCACGATTCCTGTCATGTTTGCCGAGAATCGGAGCGGCGTTGTTTGCGTGGTAAATCGACGATTTTTCTCAATTGAAACAAATTCTGTGAAAAAATGTTAGCCCTTGGACCCAAAAAGGATGGCGGTCCGAATACAAAGTTCTTCGAATCTACCGACGTTCTTACACAATTGGATGGGGTCAAGCAGTGGCTTCTAAAAAATTGCAAAAAAGTGAGTTTTTGTCAAAGCCCGCCTATCCACCCCGGCGTCCAAGAACCATTTACGGCCCAAGCTCAACCACATTTAACGTTTCCTATTCATTACACCGCTTTTGTATATACTCTTATCAATTTCCATTCCGTCTACATTCACTGAGCAATTTTTTGACACGCCTGTGACCATTTTATAACATTTGTATTTCTCCCGAATTACTGGCGTTTTGTCCCTGAACAAAACGATACTCACCCATACATAGATATATATACATTCATGTGTAGCCGAATATATGTATATATTCGAATGCAATATTGGATTTTCCAGCCGTGAAAAGATTAACGAGAAAGAAAATCGATAGATAAAAATGAAATTCCATTCGATGGATATTTCACTCGGAAATTCTCGAAATTATACAACACCTCTATGTTGTTTTCTCGAAACTACATTCAGCAAACCGACCTTCGTATCCCGCAGACTACCGAAATGATTCTAATGAAACTCGGTTCGATTGTTTCTCACGCAGTTATGTATTTTGAATCGTGCAAGTTTCAACCGAAGAGCTTATCTCAATTTCAACATTCTCACATCAAAACTGAGAAAATATCTCCGAACGATTGCATATAAATATTCAATACCTCGCAACTTTTATAAAAGAAAAATTCTTAATCAAAAAAGATGGGGACTAGTTTTTCTCTCGGTTCTGCAAGACTTTGTGTCGACTTGGAGTTATCTCGATAACTTACCACGAATATCTTGCGCAAAAACACTTTTGTCGCAACGGCTGTAGCATAGGAATAAACAATGATATTGCAGCAATTAGCAAGCGATCAACCAGCGGGCGTAAGGTGAATGTTCCAAAAGCCCAAAAATCAGCCACACGAGTTTGTTATTCACGTTATGAAAGTTTGAACGATCACAGGATGAGCTATGATTTTTAAAACCTTGATTACATGAACGAAAAACTCAAGTGGCCGTCTTTTGGGACATCCGGCTGAGTACCCTAAGCTAAAAATTTCCAGATAAACATTAGAGAGAGCAAGTACGCAACGATATTTTTTCTTAATAAGAAAAATAATGAATGATGGTTCAAAATTGAAATTGATTTCCACGGTAACTTTATTATTCTTGTTGAATTTGCTAATACGATTATTAATAGAAGCATAACGATATATTTTTTTATTCACCAAATAAATAAATACCAACAATCCGTCTCTCACTCTGGATATTCCTCTGAAAATTCGGAATTTTTCAGTATTGCTAACTTTGTTAATTAACTGCAGTTTAAATCTCGTATCAAAACCATACGTTCAACTCGTTGTATGCAATACCATTATGAAATTCGATCATTGTTTCCAAGTGTATTGATGACGACAATTCCTGGAATATTAATAACACCAAAAATTTTGTTCTTAGTATATACAAACAGATCCGCCGACGAACAAAAGTTTATCGGCTTTGGTGATACAGCTGATTCAGTTTCAAGAGGACAATCTTGGCAAAAATGTATCCAAGCCGCCGCTGACCAGGCTTCCTGTAAGAATTCGATCGAATTTGTACTCAATGAGGTGTTGAAAATTGCAACGCACGAATTTAACGCACAATACGAATTGTTCACAATTTCTTCAATGTTTTAAGCCTTTGATTGCATAATTCCAAAAATATGCTTTCACACTTTTGTCAAGTTCTAACGATGCAATCTTCAACATTTTCGTCTGATCTTTACATCCGCAATGTTTATCCCTGAGATCATTTTACTCTGAAATAAAAATTTCAGATGAAATGCTTCCTCGACTTCAAACCCGGGGGAGGTTTATGCCACATACTCGCAACAGCTTATAAGTTCAAACAGGAACAGGGATGGAGGCGATTCGATTTTCCCGTAGGCAAGGTAATGTTGACATTAATTATTTGTAAAACTTTATAACAACTTTTAATGGCAATTTTGCCTTTGAAAAGTTATACCTGTTCAATACCCATTTGAAAGTGAATTTAACATGCAACAATTTCGATCAAAATCATAATTGCACGATCTTAATTCTCGGAGCACAATAAAAAAACGGCCGAATCTTCTATATTATCAACACTCGATAATCGTGCGCATTTTTTTCGTTCCATGACGCTCAAAAATACGAAAGCTGAAATGAAAATTACAATAAAGGAATTTCCAAATTTCATGTTATGCTCCAACAATGGATTCACGAGATACTATAAAGTATCGTAGTCATCACGCAAACGTTTCTTCTTCGTTTTTTACAAGAAATTCTCCCTTTTTCGTAAATATCGGAGATGTGCATTCCGACAGATTTTAAATATAGTTTTGTCACTACCACCAATAACCCTTTAGCGCGCTTTAAATATAAATTAATTTGTTGTGATTTTTTTTTTTCAATTCTCTCCGGTTGTACAGTCGGGATCGCGTATGGATCGAGTGGTTGAGATGCTCGTTGCGGCTGAACGAGTTTTGATACAAAATCGCTGTATGACGCAGCCGAGTATATTTGTAAAGCCAGAAGTAGACAAAGCGACGGCCGCAAAGGTCAAAGACGCGGTTAGACGGCATCAAGGTACCATTGCTGAGAATGAAACTGAAGCAACCCACATAGTATATCCTCAGGTTGATCCGATAGAAGAAGAATACGCGAGGCCTTGTATGCGTCGTGAACGTTCAGTATTACTTCACTGGTACTACTTTCCCGATAGTTACGACTCTTGGGCGACTCTCGATCTCCCGATTGAATATCCTGAAGGAAACTCTCTGAGCTCGAGTTCGAGGTGAATTTACAAACACTTCATAAAAGGAATATCCTTTTTTTCCAATCCTGAAATAACCACAGAATGCACACTAAAAAAGAAACTGAATAAATAGTTCAAACTGCAAAAAAAATATTAAAAAATGTAATTCTATTTTTTTATTGATAGAACGCCTTATAAAGTGTGCGCCACATGGGCTCTTGATCTGGATCAATATAACGAATGGATGAATGAGGAGGATTACGAGGTGGATGACGCCGGGCAGAAAAAAGTACACAAATACAGATTATCTGTGGAAGATCTCATGGCCCAACCGACGAGTCATCCTCCGGCTTCCGCCAAGAAACAAAAGAGAAAACGTTCGCCATCCCCGCCACCGAAAATTGGCAAGCGTAAAAGGTAAAAAAATATCATTGAATACATTGTTTCTCTTTTGTTTTATCTCGAGGATGTATGCCACCTTAAATTGGCGACTAAATAGTCATTCTTTGAGATTAATCTTGGCTGAATTTTGTTACACCTGTAATTATCTCGGAATTGTTCATCATCAAACCGATATTGATCTTGGCTATATTGTCCTTTTAATGAAATGATGTATTTTGAGCATGTTGATGACTCTGCTTTGCTACGTCAGACCCAACGTTTCGTTGTTAAAATTTGTCTTCTTTTCCATCGCGTTTTCGTCAACGTTAGACTTTTGGTGGATACACTCTCGGCATTACAACTATTTACAAGTAGTTGCTCCAATAAGTAGAGAATCTACATTTCATTAACAACATCGCGTATTCACAATGCAAACAAATTACCCATACGTCTTTGGTTTTTACTAAACATCCTATTGGTTAATAAATATTCGTGTTCCTATTCGGTAAATATTTAACCATGATTTTGACAAGTGAAATGAAAATGTGTGTACTATATTGAAAATTGTGCATCCGAGTTAAAGAAATTGGTTAAGAAACTTTCAAATAAAGTAAAATATGAGAAAATCGAATTGACTCATATTCAAAGGTTTTATGTGATTAATGAATTCTTTTTTTCAACACGTGTGTTATCTTCCGACAGATATATGCCACAGCGACGAGAGCTTCATCAGAACATTTGCATAAATTGAAAGACGAACGAATAAAAAATTCTTTAATATTACAGTGGACGTGGTCCTTCGGGAATTCAAGGAACAGCTACACCCTCTTCTTCGTCATCATCCTCGTCAGTCGCAGCCGCTACAGCGGTAGTGACACCAAAAAAGACGCGCGGCGGTGGGGAAGAAGAGGAAGATCTGACTCAGGGGATGGAGGATCCACCCGCGGAACCTCGAATCGTCGAAGTGGTTGCAAATCCGACAAATCCGCCAATCGCGAGTCAAACGGGAGCCGCAAGTGGTCCCGGGAATCTCCCGATAACCGGAAATAAAAAACAAGATAGCGAGCTTCAACCACTGAAATCCGGAAACATGGCCGATCTTGATGAACCGATGGAAGGTAAAAAAGATTGTAGTGTTGGAATTGATGACAATATTATTATTATTATCATTAATCAAATAAATAAAGAAGATAAATCTCAGTCGTAGAGTCCAATAAAATAGTGTACAATAAAATAAAAAAATAAAAAATAAATAAAATAAAAAATAATAAATAAAATAAAATAAAATATTAAGGTTAACCCTTACACGAAACGTATATAATACTGTGAAAAAAATCGATTTTCAACTCTATAATCTTAAGTCAGATTCTAAAGTTCTTGGCATGAAACTCGAAACGATTGAAAATTTTGAAACATTCCTCGCAACACAAGTGACGCGTAATGAAAGCACAATCTAAATTCCTCCATTTTACAGCATGATCTCGTGCGTTTCGAATGCTCCGCGATATCGTAACGTGTACGCTTTCTTGTTTGTTCAATACAGGAGAGATCAGTAAAATCACCATCGTCGCCGTATTTTACGATATAAGGAAATCATTTCCAATTGTCATGAATTATTTTGTTTCCGCAGGTGACAAGAGCAGTTCTCAGGGACCTCAAGATCGCGAGGAAAGAGACGCTAGCAAAGAACGCGCGGAGGGTGCGAGCAAGGGTGACGAGCCCGAAGATAACGTAACGGAACAAACTCATCATATCGTCGTGCCCAGCTATTCCGCCTGGTTCGATTACAATTCGATTCACACAATCGAGAAACGTGCCCTCTCGGAATTTTTCAACGGAAAGAACAAATCCAAGACACCAGAAATTTATCTGGCGTACAGAAATTTTATGATCGATACTTATCGCCTCAACCCAACCGAGTACATAACTTCAACGGCCTGCAGGTATATTTTTCACTCCGTTAAATTGCGCTGCGTGGTATTCTGATGAAAATCATAGAAACCCAAACGATAGCCATTTTTGTTTCGCTTCAAAGTATCGTTCAATGATGATTTTTTTTAACCCTTCGAGTGCACATGGTGTCATTATGACACATAGCATTTTCGATTTTAGCATTATATCGTAGAACGAGGGCTCCACTTTGAACAAATATTTTGGCATTTACTTTTCGTTTTCGTCAAAAAAAAAGTTCAGGGCCTTTAAACAGGGATATTTTACCGCAAAAAAGTCTTTGGAGACAAAAACAAAAATCGAATATTTACCGAGGTACAGCGACTCGAAAAACACCTTGTGTCAAAATGACCCAGTATGCACTTATTGATCGGCGGCGCGAGTGTGCACTCGAAAGGTTAAACTTCGTCGATCTTTTATCCAACAATTTAAAAGAATTTAACGAAATGCTGAATCAAACGTTGCGAATAAACGGATGAAATACGTATTTTCCTCACAGACGCAACTTGGCCGGTGATGTTTGCGCGATAATGCGAGTTCACGCGTTTCTCGAGCAATGGGGATTAGTGAATTATCAAGTGGACGCGGAATCGCGGCCAACGCCGATGGGACCACCGCCAACCTCGCATTTCCACGTTCTATCGGATACACCGTCGGGACTCGCGCCGGTGAATCCAAATCCACCGAAAACTGCACAGCCGTCAGCGGCAAAGACTCTGCTGGATTTGGAAAAGAAGCCGATCGTGCCTGGAATTGTCGGCGGTCCCGAGGAAAAACCGGCAATCGGCGCAATGGCGAATTTCGGTCTGAAAATCGATCAGTACTCTCGAAAGCCCGCGGTATTGAAGAACAAACAAGCCGCAGGCGCAACGAGAGATTGGACGGAGCAAGAGACTCTCTTGTTGCTCGAAGGATTGGAACTTCACAAGGATGATTGGAACAAGGTTTGCGAGCACGTTGGCTCGAGAACGCAGGACGAATGTATATTACATTTTCTACGATTACCGATCGAGGATCCTTATCTCGAAGAGGGTGGACCCGAAGGCTTGGGTCCGCTCGCTTATCAGCCGGTTCCGTTTTCAAAGGCTGGCAATCCGGTTATGAGCACCGTCGCTTTCTTGGCATCGGTCGTAGATCCGAGAGTCGCTGCAAGCGCTGCAAAAGCAGCCATGGAAGAATTCGCGGCGATAAAGGACCAAGTACCCGCGGCTTTGCTCGACCAGCATTTGAGAAACGTTCAAGCCAGCGCCAATGCCGATGGTAAATTCTTTTTCAGCCATTATCCTCCACCCGGACGCTTTCCCTCGCAAATCGATTTATACCGATCCGCCGATATTTTTTCGATTCTCGCAGGAAAATTCGATCCAGCGGCGGGTCTCGCGCAATCGGGTATCGCAGGCACCGGACCTCCGGAACCTCCGGAGGACGGTTCAGCAGCGTCGACACCAGCCCAGAGTGCCGCGCCGAGCGTAGCGACCTCTCCTCATTCCGCTACGACCACCGAACCACCGAAGAAGGAGGATCACTCCGAAAAGCCGAAAGATAGCCCCGAGGGTACGCCCTCGTCTCTTCAAATACCGAAAAAGGAAGAAACGGGAGAAATCGCAACCGCCGAGAGGGATCAACCGGAGAAAATGGAAGTTGACGTTGCGAAGGAAGCGGAGAGCGATGTTAAATCGAAACTCGAAAGTCCCGAAGAGGCAGAGGCTAGAGAGAAGAAGGACAAGGTGAGTCAAAGATATCGTAACGAATTAACGAGTCCGATAACGTTTATGACGCAAAAGCTGCGAAGTTTACGCGGAAACGTCCACTTTTCCGTGTAATCCGCTGGAGCTAAAGCTTCTCGCGGTAATTCAGTCACCGACGATCGAACTTTCGCGGCACAGTTCGCAAGACGACGAATAATCCTCACGACTTCATCGACGAAACTGTTTTCTTTTTCTTCAGGTTGTACGAGATGCGCAATTGCAGTCGGCGGCAGCGGCGGCTTTAGCGGCGGCCGCGGTAAAAGCGAAACACCTGGCAGCCGTCGAGGAGCGAAAGATCAAGTCGCTGGTTGCCCTCCTCGTCGAGACGCAGATGAAAAAGCTCGAGATAAAACTCCGCCACTTCGAAGAGCTCGAGACGACGATGGAGCGTGAGAGAGAGGGCCTGGAGTATCAAAGGCAGCAACTGATCACGGAACGCCAACAATTTCATCTTGAACAGTTGAAAGCCGCGGAGTTCCGAGCGCGCCAGCAGGCTCATCAGAGACTCGCGCAGGAGCAGCAACAGCAGCAGCAACAGAGTCAGCAGGCTCAAACGTGGCAGGGGGCGTCGCAGCAGCCGCCGCAGCAACAACAGGCGCAACTGCCGCAGCAGCAACCGCAACAGCAGCCGCAACAGCCGCCGGCGCAGCAGCAGCAAGCACCGTCGCAGCCGCAGCAGCAACAACAACCGCAGCAACCGCCGAGTCCGCAGGCTCAACCTCAGCAAACACCGTCGCAACCGACAACGCCACCTCAGACTACATCGCCACCTGCAACGGCGACGGCAACGACCACGACGGTGGCGCCACAGCCGCCTCAAGCCCAGCAACCGCCGCAGCAACAGCAGCAGCAACAACCGCCGCAACAACAACAACAACAACCGGTTCCATCACCGGCCTCTCAGCAACCCCCGCAAACCGTAAGTGCTCCAGCTGCGACGCCGACGACTCAAACACCGACGACTCAACCACCGCCGCAAACGCCTCAGCCGCAACCGACGGCTCACACGCCACCGCAACAATCGTAACTCTTTTCCAGACGCCAATCACATTGGCAATATTTTCGACATACAAAATGACTATCGTTGCTATTCCACGATTTGATTGGAGATGAATGAAAAGGAACAAGAAACAAGGACCGACCGGAAGCCAGAGCAAAGCTGAGAGACTCTCGCGTTGCTTTTCGGCATTTCTAGTATTTTTTACGCTTCTCTTTTTTTCCTCACAGTCACCGGTCGTTATCATTCGAACGAGAAACGATTTAAGAAAAAAAAAACCGTTTTTTTCCCCCTCTAGGATTAGGGATAACCGTCTGAACGAAGGGATTGATGATCATTGTGAATGGATGATTGATACAAATTATTCTTTATGTCAATATCGAGTGCGACGTGTTTTAAAAAAAAAATGTTTTCACGATGAGTATCAATAATTATTTTATCATAAAAATTACATTAGGATTGTTTTTCAGTCGAACGATAACTGATGCTCGGAACGGGAGAGTTTCTTCCCTTTTTTTTTTATCACTTCACACCGAGCTGTGCAACGATAAAACACGGGCGATATCGAATAATGGGAGGAAAAATGTTACAAAAAAAGATACAAAAGTTTTACGGACTGTAGAATGGATGGACTTTGTGCTTCGGCATTTTTTTTAACTCTTAATTGGTGTAATCGAATTCTTTTTTTTTGTGTAAAATACACTAGCATTACGTACATGGAGACAGAGTCTCGCGAGGCAACTGATGAGTATTATTGGGTTTACTAGTTATCGAGTAAAATTATTATTGGTACATTTTATACGTAGATAACATTTCATTTCGACGTTGAGAGAGAAGGAGGAAGACGGAGAACGTAAGTTTCGGTCTACAAAGCACCATTTTCTATGAGCTCGAGCACAAGATCCGTCATTAATCGAGCACATGCTGCACCGCCGCGGGGCGGAGCTCGCGGATTCCGCGGTTTCTCTCCAAGACCGTCCACCAATACATCCTCATAAAGGTCCGGGGCCTCGTCACTCGCGCACGTACTTATAGGCAACATGTCCACAGCGAGACCTGCTCCGAAACGGCCGCATCTTCTCATCTCATCGTTCAATCTGAAAAACACGTGAGTTTTCGTTATTAACATTCACGAGTCGCACACCCCCTTCGTACACTTATTTTCAAGCAATTTAAAACTTTGGGATCACGAATTTTTGAAGATAACGCAAGATTACTACCGTTACTTGATACTGTTTGTAGGACGAATATTAGATACGGTCGTTGCCGAAAAAACTCATTGGATGTGCAATTTTTTTTCGGAATATCACGAGGCCTGCGTATTAAATGCATTTTGTTGCAGTATCGGGGACTTTTTTTGTGACGCACCCCCTTCGTACACTCATTTTCAAGCAATTTAAAACTTTGGGATCACGAATTTTTTAAGATAACGCAAGCTTACTACCGTTACTTGATACTGTTTGTAGGACGAATATTAGATACGGTCGTTGCCGAAAAAACTCATTGGATGTGCAATTTTTTTTCGGAATATCACGAGGCCTGCGTATTAAATGCATTTTGTTACAGTATCGGGGACTTTTTTTGTGTCGCGCGTGACTTACGATTTAAGATTCAAATTAGATTTGACGAGAGGAGCATCGGAATGAAAATCAACGTACAGCGTAAGAACTCTTGGAGAAACGATTTTTTTTTCTCTGCCAAGGACGTTGTTTTAATCCGACATAACATCCATCGGTGTTATTTGAATTTATGAAACCGCGCTTACGTTACATTTTGACATTACAGTAATTTGATTATTTTCGTATTAGACCTACAATTGCCACATGTGCGCTGGATCTCTGGTGGGCTGATGACTCGGTCTGAGAGTTTCTAAAGCATCCATGAGATGACTATGATAATGACCAAGTAATTCCGTCATATGCGCTTGTCTTATTTCACCGGTGGTACAACAATACAGGAGGTTTGATAAATCAAGGGCCAAGGAACCGACTCGGGTCAGTTGAAAATCGACGAGACAAACAGGCTGTTGAGAGAAAAAACAGCAAAATTTAGAATGTATTTCGCAATCGTCTTGGAAGTTGAGGCGATAATATCAAATCTGAAAAGAATTAATCACACAGAAGTCATCATCAATAATAATGCCCAAACTTAGCAACAACACGTTTAATAAACACCGTTTTGTATAATACGTTTTAAAAAAAACAAAAATTGAGGAAACTCTTACGATATGAAATGTCTTACAAAAAGAATGAGCAAATGTTTTGTTCGCTTTTAAATTACGAACAAAAAACACTGACGATTTGTTGCGCAAATATATGTATGCAGGGGGATTCTCATAAGAATTGTACATTCTAATAACTCCAAATTCTGGTTCATGTTTCGAACAAAACTTTTCTGCTGCATCTCGAAACGAATCTGCCGACTCCGAAAATGACGCTCGGAATTTCAGATGCATGCGCAAAAACCATCTTCGTAAATCGCCTATCGATTGATGGTCGATTTTTTCGACGTTCGAACCTGTTTTTCCTCGATATTTAAGCTCTAACTAAAATGCTTCAATCGTAACGTTCATAAGTCGTAAAACAAAGGCAAATAATAATTTCAAATCCAAAAAATCAATTTTTTGTCTCGCAAATCAACAAATTCATGTGTAATTTCCGATAAAACGCGATCTTGCTTGATACTTTACGCACTGTGGCAGTTGTTTTCAGTTTACGGTTAATCGCAAGTCGGAAATTTCTTATTAACGAACACCATTTTCGTGTCCAAGTGCTATAATTAAGATCGCCATTTTGGGTACGCACTGAGATGAATACCTTGATGCAGGCGTCCACAAATGTACTTAAATTCGGGTCTCGGAGTTGCTGAGAATTTCGAAATTCCAGTGCTTCGCGTGAAAAAACTATTCGGTACAATAAAAAAAATACCAAGTTGTTTTCATTAAAATACCGCCGAGACTTGGGAGTTACCGGAATTCACAAACACTATGAATCACCTTGTCGATACTTTGATGTTCACAAGATATTTTATTTTCATTTACGTTATTGACGTATCGCAAAGTATCGCAATTCTCATTCCACCACATTTTTTCGCACGTTTGCATCAAAAAATCACCCGCGACCTCGAGAGACATTGGAGCAAATCATTTTTATATCAAGTCTGAAGAAATAGCGTCAAAATAATTTATGAAAACCATAAATCCAGTGGAAAAGTTCTGTGAGATTTTCAAAAAAAACTCTTGACAGTAGCTTCATTTCTTTGAATGTGGCAGTTTTTGCGAAATTTGACATACAGTACAATCCCAGCGCATCACTCGAATTTTTTTCGGTTACGGAATATTTATAACCGTATAATAGTGTTTTAAAGCGATGGTATCAAAATCTGGTAAAGAATCCATCACATACGTCGTATAGAAGGACACATTCATTTCAAATAATGACAATATCCAACCTTGTCAAAAAATTCTTATAGAAGAAATTGCAGAAAAAATTGAAAGAACATTGTCTTCACAGTCTTTGAAAAGTTTGAATAAACAGAATTCTCAAACAATAAAAATATTCTTAAAAAATTTATGTGAAAAAGGGAAAAAATTCTTACGATTTGTTAACAATTTTCCGATACAATGATCTAAAATGTGCTGAAGACCTTCTGTATAACCGGTTTTTTGTTCAACTTTTTATACCATCGCTAATAGCTTGATGTTCGCTTTCTATTTTGAGCTTGTTGGGATTGTACCTCCAGGACATCTTTAAATGAAGTTCGAAAAGACATACAAGTTTACATAGTCGCGCGTAGAAACTTGTATTACTTTCCAGGGAACAATGGTACAAAGTCGGTGCTTTTTTACATTGCAGGGCTTGAAAACATTTTCCTACGTTAATCGCCATTGCAAGATCACCATCGGCGATTTTTTATAGATAGAAATAACTCCATTCTTATCCAATTTGTTCATTTGAATTTCGATTGAAATTTAAAAACTGTAGTCGAAACAATAATGACGACTTCTTGTTTATTATTATTATGATAAACTTACCTCGACGTTCGACACAGTTTTATCAGCAAAAAGTATGTTATTCGTCCAGCAGTCACCATGACAAAACACCGTTAATTCGCCCTTTGTCGACGTCACTTCGCACATTGTACGAAAAAAAACATCCTCGTCGAGAAAGTTTCGCAACTTTTCCATTACCTCGTCACGTTTGTGCTCATAACTGCCGGGTAATGCTTCGGAAACCATGGATATTGCATTTTTCGCAGCAACGCGATAATACTGTCTGTACCAGTCTTCATTCTCGGTACGAAACAAAGCCTCGCATACGCTCTTCTCATTCTGCTCATCCGACAGTTGATTGAATAAATCCGGCCTTAAGAATTATCAACATATACACCGTTATCACGAAGTTACATTGAATTTAAAAAAAACAATCATTCCCGATTTTTTGCGAATTTTAATAAGTTTGCTCGACAATAAACTTGCAAAACTTTCCAAGCACCGAGTGACCAGTATCGCAAATACAATATTGTCCATCGCAGGACGATAAAAACTGCAATCGGATCATTAAGATTTTTTCTCAAAGAATTTGTTGATGTTATTTTTTGAGCTTGCCATCTCCCAGATAATCGGTTTACTTTTTGTACGAAGGCAGGGTACTTGACATTCTTACTCCATCGCGTTAATTACAGGTCTATAAAAAACCTAATTGAATTTCTTCCATGACTTGATTTTTCATTTACATCCGTATTTTTTTCTCCCTTTCTACTTTTCTCTATTGTAATTTATAAAAATAGATTTTAGAATTCCGCTCTTCGATCGGAATTTGAAAAAAAACTAACATAAACATTCGTTGATGTCTTTTAAATACCGTTATTATCCAAAATGAATAAAAATCGTATCTTTCTTACGTTTGATTTGTTCAGATTTTTACTGCATCGACGGTTAGTTGAAATTTTCATTAATATTTCGCTCCGATTAATCGAAAATGTCATTTTGTACCTAAAATATCACGCATTCGTGCGATAAAGTTTGATTTACCTTGTACTTCTCAATGTCAAACTTAGTGCATGAAAACCTGCGAGGGCTTCAAGCACAAGTTTAAGATGGTGAACTTGCAGGCCTTTCAGCCTGTCGCCCATAATATATCCTTTCTCTCTAAGATCCTCCATAGCTATAAGATCAGATCTCGCGATGTAAATCTTAGCGACTCCGGCAAATACTTTATTCGCGTTACCCTGAAGTTCATTGAGCGCTGGCCAAACATTAGTGTAAAAAGCGACCTCGTTGCGAAACAGTATCTCACTCTTAAAAGCTTCCCGACGTGCTCGGGATAACGGTAAAACTTTGTAAATAATAGCACATTCCCAGGCTTTAGTTTCACCGGAATCGAGATTTTTTGTACCTTTGGCGCGAATACGATAAAGCATCGAAGTGTAATTGTCACCTCGTCCCGAACCCGGCTCTTCCTCGAGGCTCTCTATGACAACATTCTCTTCATCTTTAGCTACAATTTCACGAACCGTTTCAAGGGTCAGTCGGTTCGAACCCGTCACGATTGGCCTCGATGATTGATCCATACCAGTCATCAAATTATTACGGTTGTATTCGATTTTTTTTTTATCAATATGCGAGTCTTTTTTCCAAAATAAACGAGCTTTTGGGGAATTTTCAAGTTTCGGCACCGAACAATTTCCGATGAGACACAAACGAGATTTACCGCGCGATTCCACCGTTCACAAAGACAGAGGATACTTTTCCTATTGACGGTGGCGGAGAGAAAACTCTCCTCCAGTCAAGGCTCAAGAACGAGCTCTGAATGCCGTAATTCCAGTCGATGAGCCGATGACGTTGAATAGATCGTGTGATGCAGGAAATGAGCATTTGAACGACGAAAGGGGGTCTGTCTCTCGCTGTATATCGTCGCCCACACAAATGCAGCTATCCCCCTCAGTTTCGACTTAATTCATCAATCGTTTGAGTGCTAATTTAAGGGACAAGGACATTGATACATTGCCAATTATAGATTATTCTTAGTTTACGTTTATTTTCCCGTTCGTATGCATAAAAATCTTACTTCAATTCTACTTTTCAACCATTTTTACGTATTTACAGATGTTAAAAAAAATTTTACTCGATCATATCGATGTTTCGCAAATTTATTGCATAATTTCTTGGTTGCCGGTGAGCGGTTCGTTCGGTTGCACCGATGCGATCAGATTATCAACTTCTGAAGTCTGTTCAGCTGTTAGAGGAATATGGCTCTTGATTCTTTCTCCCATTGCATATGATTCCTCGAAGCCCGCTTCGATGCTGTATTTCAAAATATCCTGTAAATTCAAGACACGTTAACTGAGCGTCATTTTCGAAATCGACTCTGACGAAGAAGATCTTTTTTCACAACCTTCGTATTTTTTCTTCAATTCTTTTTCTCACGCTTCTTTTTTACAAGTTGTTTTCCGTACTCGCCGAACTATATGAATTTACGTGAATATGATTTTGAATTAAAAAAAAAAAACGTGAAAAAAATTCCATACACATTTTTACACGTTTTTTTTCCAACAATGCGAAAACGGCAACTCGCGTCTGTAGAAATTTGCTACGCGTAATTTCTTAAATCGAGCTGACGAGATTTTCGAGATTTCGTAACGTTGAGATTGAGAAGAGACTCTTTATTTCACGAAATCATCATTTTTCCTTTATTTCCGTTTCCTCAAAATCGTTATCGATAAAATACTCACGATAACCGCTGCTGGATGATCAAGCTCGAAGCAAGCTTCAAAAATAATATTCAGCTGTTCAGGGTCCATCGTGCCAATTATCGTATTTTGCTTGTTAACCACCAGATGCAGAATTTCGAAAAATCGATCGAATTGACCTGCCCTCAGTAAAAGTATGGCCATGTCGGCCAGTACCTTGCCGGTCCACGATGTCCGGTTCAAGCGTTGTTCGCTTTGTTCCTGATTCAATCAAAAAGCATTAATCCAAACGGGATTTTACAAACTCCGCAAATGCCATTATTAAATTACTCTTTTCTCGAACAAGGTAATTATTTACACGTTTTTTTTTCCTTTACACAAAAGTTTATGCCAATCGAGGTAAAAGTGGGCTGAAAAGTCGGTTAAAATTACCTGAACATGAGTCCAATAAGTCCACGCAGCTTCGGCATATTGGTTATTTATCGGTGAATCTTTTGGCGGAGAACAGGTGGTTCTCATTATGTGCAATACTTTACTCATCAAATTGCTACGATCAAGGTGCTCGAACATGACCATGTGAGACCATAAACGCGACAAAACGTCTTGAGCCAGTGTAGGCTCGACCGTTTCTAACGTACTAATAATTTCTTCCATGACACTCGGTTCCGGGATGTAACCATTCGGCACCATCAGGTCGTACCATTCCATAAATTTTTCGAAAGGGACATTCTTCAAAATGAGAGTCGTGTAGTGACGATAGTAAATGTTTTCCTGCAATCCGAAAAAAAGACAAATTCATCATTGTACTTTGAAATGAATTGAGTCGTTGGAATGTGTGATTATTAATACTAACGTAGCCTGTACATTGTTATTTGGTAGTGTACAATCGTGTACGTAATAATTCCCGGCTGAGATTTTGTTTATAGAAGCTCTTTTTTTATCCTGACATCACTCGTCATAATCGAATTATTAAAAACATTCTCAAGATCCCAGCAAATCCGAAATTGAATGCGAGTTTTAAAAAAATCAGGGACATAAAAATAAAAAATAGAAAGCACATTGACGTCGCACAATAACAATATGGAAAAGTTATTAAGAAGTTGTTTAAAAAAATTTAAAAGAGCTCAAACCAAGTGAATTCCATTATTTTTCCGAATACACTTGAATTTTTCCTGAATCCTTTCATCGCTTTGAAATAGCGTTTGCTTCAATTTTTCAGACTGTGCAAAACGTGGCGTTGGTTCGATCAGAAATAATACGAAATTTTTCATAAATATTTCGACATTTGCAAAGAGAATTTGCAAAAAAAATTGCATTCTTTTTCAACTGTGTGTGAATTAAATCTCCAAAACGTCCGTAAATTATTCGTGTAATGTGCAGCTCGATTGGTAAAAAGCTCCTCTTGATTACTTGGTGTTAAGGCCATGGGGGATACCCCCTCCTCCATCGAAATTTAGAAAAATTCTCAGGCAAAATCTATAAATCGGATCGATTTGAAATTTTTTGTGAGTATTTAGTGACATCATGGAGAGACTGACCACTTCGCAATTTCGAAATTTTGCAGAAACATTTTTTTGTAGAGTGAAAAATTTTTCAAAATTTCGAAATTCTAAAATCGTCAGTCTCTCCGGACTGTATCACTCAATACCCACAGCAAATTTCAAACCGATCCGATTTATAGATTTAGCCAGAGAATTTTTCTAAGCTCCGATTTACGGATGTAACACATCGCCTTGGAGAGCTGCATCGCACCGGAATAATTGACGTTTTCAACAAACCTTGAAACCCTCTCCAATAAATTTGTAGTTATCACCGGTGAGTAACAATTTGTTTATTTTTTCAGCCAGTGGATAATCATTGAGATGATTTCTTGCCACGTCCATCGCAGTGACGAAGAAAAAAGTGTCGCTATGATCCTGCATGGTAAACGTCTTGTCCGCCAATTCGTTGATAATTTCACGAAGAATTCCGCTTCGCGGTCCACCTTGAAATCGCATCGGAAATATTTTTCAAACGGGTTTTAACGATCGCGTGCGAATTAAGACTGAAAGCGGGGCACTTTGGAAGCTATATGGGTTTTTTCCCCTAGAAAGTATCGTATTTGAATAAAGTAATTTCCTATGAATGATTAATTTCACACCGGCGTTATGTAGACAGTTTTCAGGGGCACTTAAGTGGATCCGACACGAAAGAAACAAAAAATGTAGTTAACGTAGACGAAACGAAAAAAAGATTAGGATACCAAGATCATGAATCTTTTAATACCCTGGGACAATTTTCTACCATCCAGTTTCAAATCCAGATGCAGCAAAATTCATTTCGAAAAATTCGCCATTATCGTAACACAAACCGAGCGGTGTGTTTATTTCTCAAAAGTGCCTTAATTTCTTACAGTTGCATCGAGAAAAAATGCGCGTATCATTTCAGGATTCCTAACTTTGCTGAAAAAACAAGAGAAATCGGAAATCTGATGAAACATAACGGTAGACTCACGCTCATTGCAGAATATAATGAGAGCAAAGTAGTAGGAGGCGAGACAAGGTTCCACGCCAATTTTCTTGAACTCGGTAAAAAGCGATCTTGCGAAATCCTTGGCAAAATGCTGTGCGTTGAACGCCGAAGCGACTCTGAGAGCAGCATTGAGCGTGCCAACATTCGGCGAAAGACCATCTTTCTGAATTTGCTGGAATAATTCGAACATCAAAGATTTTCTCTCCGAGGTACCATCTCGCAGTACGGAAACCAGTTGAATCAGATGATTGTAGGTCGTTATAGTCAGAGGGAGGTTCTTCTCCTTACATTGTTCGAACAACAGCCAGGCTCTATCGACCTGCAAAAGATTATGACAACTGTAAGTTTGTTTCTTCGGAAATTCTGTGCATCGAAAACACCCTAGGAAACATTATCAAGTTTGCGTGACACGAAAGAACTTGCAGTTTTTTTTAAATTTCTTACTACTTCATTTTCGATCTCGACATTTTTTAGTCTCACAGGATTCTCCAAAATCGCTTTTTGAAAACTTTTTCGAGAACATGGGAAACTTGTAAAATTTGTTCTACTCCAAAAAGCGAAAATTCGATCAATTTTAACAATTTTGTGTGACATTCAAGAAAATATTTGGATGCAGCCGGTGAATTTTCATGATTCATCATTGGCCGAATTGTGATTATAAAAATTATTGTTGTAAAATTTCAATCACATCCATTGATGAACTTTGGTGATTATCATAATCGATAATAATTATCCTTCGTGTTTTCTGTACACGTGGCGTTACTTGGATTTTTTAATTATTACCAAGTAGTAAAACTATCGTTAAGACATATCGTTGACTATAATTGTGCAAGCAGATAATTTTGTAGAAAATTCAATACACACTTTCATGTATTTCGCTGTTCCACAAATCATAGTATTATACGCTCGAGCCGCAATGGGTTTATCCTGTCCCTTCAGGAATTCGAATAATTGCTCCAATTCTGAGCAGCTCCTGTAAATCAACATTTTTGACAATATATTTACCAATATTTCGAATATTTATTAACCAAGTTTCGAATTATAAAAGAAAATGACTTCTACAACAATTCAAGTTGAGTGTTTTCAAAAATTAATGAATCTTACTTCCAAATTTGTCTCTGACGAGTGACAGCTTTCCGGTACCATCTCTCCTCTACGAGATCATCTGCTAATTGTTCCTCACAGTTGTGATAACAAAGTAATTCCAATAACGCTTGTTTGGAATCTGTCGAAACTTCTTTCCCAATCAAATTATAAATTGTCAACGCGTCTGTGACTGATCCCTCCCGAATAACCCTCAACAATAATTCCTCAGAAACGTCTTCCTTGTTCTCGTACTTTGCTTTGGGCAGAAAAGCCTGCAAAAAAAGGTTTCACATAATCGCCAAATACCTTTCGAATCTAGCGCAATTCTTTTTCAAAGTTATGCGTTAATTAGCCCTGCGCTAATGCGCTGTAATTCCGTTGCTTCCACGGCCGCCCAGAAATGGTAACGTCCACATGGAATTTTCAACGCGGTAGATTGTTTAAAAAAGTTTTTGAAACTTCATGAATGCTCTTGAATACTACTCGAATATGAATCCGCGATTATCTCTATACAAAAGTTATTATATTTTGTACTTTGGACTAGCGTCTGAGCAAAAAACGAAGTGAAATTCTGCCGGGTGAAATTTTGCTTAGGACAAAATCGTCTCAGTGCGTCGGGGCGGGATTCATTGATTCGTTTTGCTGAAAACGGTAAAATACTTCAATTTCCGGTTCGGCGAGTCTTTGAGTAAAAAGTTCGGCGTGTTCAGCAAGAATCCATTTTCCTGCTTTTCTTCCAGCTTCCCTGGCGAGAGCATAAACTCGTTTTCCTCTGTTCGATATTGGGCTCATGTAAGGATCATCCATGTATTTGTAATGAGGTGCCGTAGGATCTCGTGAAATTGTTTTCTCCAGTGCCTATGAACATGAAAGAATTGCATTCAATCGGAAAATTGTATAAATAGATAGCTTCGAGATAATTACGAATCTCTCTGTTACGACAATGTCGTCGTTCTCATTGAAGTAGCAGAAAAGTATGATTTAGATTTTACCAGTATCGCTATCACGCGATAAAGTATTGGTTGCATTAGAATAAGAATAAGTTATACCAGATGATGTAAACCCGATAGTTGCGCTAATAAAATTTAAAACATCATTTTTCAACCATTTTTTTAGATTCTTACAAAAAGTATATCGGTCGGGCTGCGTTCTTTTCTATATGGAATATGAATTTCCTCTTCATTGCCGGGAGAGTGTAAAACATTGCTTGCGGCTGTGGAGTTGTTGCGGAGGTTTAATAACTTCAATCGTTGGATGAAATGTTGAGCAAGTGATCTAAAATGAAAATTTTGTACACTGATTATGAAAAAATGTAACTCGAATTAACCGAGCAGTTAAGTGTGTAGTTGAAAAATATCTCGGGCAAATTTCGACAGACGCGAGTTGCCGTTTTCGCATTGTTGGAAAAAAAACGATGAGTAACAAAATGAAGCAGATGAAATTCTAAATCATCAAGTTTAATTATTAGTTGATAATTGCTTTATTGTAATCGGGAGGAAATCTGTACCAAATTTTTTCGTTTTGCTCAGACGAGATTCGATCCGAAAACTTCGGCTAACCAACAATTACAAGTTTACGGAAGGAACAAAGTGTCGATACATGTCGTTTCATGATTTCAATATGAATTTATGTATTAATTACCTGTTGGAAAAACTACCACGAAAAGAATTCATTTTTTTAATGTTTAACTTTGATATAAAACAACACGATTGATAAACTTTGAAAGACAGAATTAGGTTAAGAAAGATCAATGGAAGAATTGTAGATGTTTCGTGCTGCCATCTATGACGAACCGGCATGCGGCGTAAACATGCGCCACTTTCCGTCGTACGGACTACGCACGCGCAATTGAATGATGAAGAAACTTGCTTGTATGCGAGGAAAAAAAGGATAAAATCGAGATGTTGGGTGTATGTTCATTTGAAAACAAATTGTTCATTTGAATATTGAAGTTTACGAAGTTATAATATTTGCATATAATTTAAACATAAGGATCGACAGCGTTTATCAAGTTGTTCTCTGCTGAGATAGTCTATGTGAGGGACAGAACTTTATAGCTGTTTATCTAACTAAAATTTTGTTCAAATTGGAAAGCCTTAAATTGAACAAATTGCCTATCCAATTGAAGGCTTTTGCTGTACCAAATTTTTTTTTGACAACTGACAATAATTTTTCGATATAGTTATTGTTTGGAATTATTTAAAACTTTACACGCACGTATTGATTCTGATTTTTTTTTAACAACATCTGTAAATTTCCCGAAAGATCAACAGCATTTCAGACTTGAAATAATTATTACCTAAATAAACTTTTTTCGCATATCTCATCACCTATGCCAAATGCATTTCAATGAGTAGTGCATATGTTTGCAGTTGTTAGGTTTACTCATTTAAAAAATCACCATTGAAAGTTGATTTTCCCATTTAGTTAACATGGGAAAAATATCACGAAGGATATTTTGGTGATTTTCTGTACGAACATTTATTTTTACAACGATACCATTGTATGGAGCTGATAAAACCTCCCTAAAGGCAAGTATGTTAATTCAACTGGTAGCTGGTTAAAACGTTCGAACGTCCGATTTTTTTGTCAAAATAACTCTTAATCATTTGGCAGTGGGATAACCAAACCTTCGTACCCTAGTACGAAGATTTTGATGCACTGTTCGGAATGAAAATTCCTTGAAAGCTTAAACTTGACTGAATGAAGAGTTTTTTAAGAAAATTTGATGCTCTACACGATAGAATCGTTGGAAAAAAAATTGCCCCGCGTAACATTTTTCCCATGTTCATCAAATGGTAAAATTAACCTCCAATGCCCTAGTGCCAGAACGCATCTACCGCACATGGGGTTTTCACGGATTTTTTTCAAGGTAAAAAAGACTTTCCACTTTCTTGGAACCACCCATACAGGTTAAGCCCTAGATAATTACAAATTTCAATGGCACGTTACAACAATGTTGAAATTCCCATTGAAGTAACGCAAGAGTTTGATTTACGTTCCACCAGTATCACTACCACGTGAAGAAGACGAAAGTGGGGTTTGAAGAAGAAAACATAATTGCCCAGAAAATAAAACGCATTTTATTCTTATTCATTTCTCTGACTCGAAATCGGTAAATGGAAATCACAATCGTGTAATTATCTCAACAGAGCAATAAACGGCATAGTATCACAGTGGCTGCTATGCGAATATCGCGAGGTCCCTATTGTTTACTTCAGAGTGCACAGCGGTCAAAAGATCAAAGGAACCCGACGAACCATTCGATGAGGAAGCTTAATGCGGACATTTTATTAAATTTTTACAACTATGACCGTCCAGTTTTCCAGATTCTGGCGTTCAGGTACACTTTAACTCGTCAGAGACTTTTCTTCCTTTGTCTTCCCACGTGCCCCTCCCCCAAGTACTGCCAATTCCAGGCAGCCAATTTGTCACGAACCCTGAAGTATCGGCAAAAATTCTAGCGCAGAGTTTTGTCCCAAACGGTTGATATTCCGGACAAAAGTAATGACCGCTGCTGCCCTTTTATACAAAGGAGAACAGCGTGAGTCTCCTTTTTTCCGAAAAGTTCTTAATCCATAACACGACATGCGTTAAAAGCTGATCCCACGGAAATTCAGAGGCAATAATTTCTTCCTTTATTCATCTAAAATTTCTTACACCGAACAACGAAATCCGGTTTTACATTACCGAATTCTGCATTGTTTTTCGAGTCGTTTAATGAACAATGGACATTTCTCAGGAACGGCCAATGAGAAAAACGCTTCTATTGAAACGGAAAAACCTTTAATAATGACATTTTTGGGAATGAATTAACGAGATCCTCGTAACAAGCAATTTTGTTATGCAGCAGAAATTGGGTGTATCAAGGACATTGACTTTCGATAATAACACTATTGGAAAAGTCAACTAAATATTTCGATAAAAAAAAATTTGCTTATTTCGTCGAAACTGTTTATGCAGCTTTTTAATATTCTTTTTCATACAAACATTCCATAATGGATATCAGAGATATGCCAGCCGTTGAACGCACGTTTTGCATAATCTGAAAGAAACACTCGAAAAAAACAAGATTTTCAAAATAATTTTATGATTATGAAAAATAAATCATCCATTCAAGGAAACATGATAAAACTCATGATATACAAAACGAAAAATGTTTTATTGATATACCTACCGAAGAATATTTCTTCAATCGATCAAACATCAGGAGGCGCTGTATGTAAGGGTAGCGTTGCGGAAGGAAACTTGCAAAATGGCGGATATCCGTAATTGTTCAAGATACATCCGGTAGCATTAAAATTAATTTGATTCCTGTACCGTTAAAACGGTACACGAATCGAGTCGAGTATCAAATAACGCGTTGAAAACTTTGATCGAATTATCTTGAAAACCAGTTCGACCAAAGATTTGAAATAACACGCAAGCGCAATTTGAGTCTCGCGCAATTTTCATAAAGGAGCGAGATTAAATTTCATTGAATTTCAATTGAATTTAGATTAAATTTCAAGATCAAGATTAAATTTCACAACGCCCTGGATAAAGTGGATAATTTTTTTCATGTTTTCGGAATTTACATAGATCGTAGAGAAAAACAAAATGGATTCGCAACTTATATTCCCTTCGCGAGAAGAATGCCCCGAAAAAAAAGTTTGGATTTACTGTCCGCCCCGTTGTCGCCGTTGACAAAAGATACTCTTTCCACCAAACCTTACGTACAAACCGGAAGTTCGGTTCTTCGGTGTCACCTACCTGCCGATACAACAATTACCAAGTATAGACTCGAAATGTCGAAAGGAGGTTATGTTTGCGAATCAAATCGAATCCCATGAGTTTTTATTTTCATTCAACACCGTGTTATACATATAACGCAAGGGCTGAGAGGGCAGCTGGTGGAATGTGAGATAAAATTCGTTTCGCGTATATATACACGTATACGTATACGCGCGAGAATTTATTGTTTAGCATGTGAATGGTCGCGGACGGTACACGAGCAGTGAACCCTTTTCCATGTTATATAGAATTGAATAAAGTTTATAAGGAAGCCAAAACCAGTCCATTCGAGTTTTCATGTGAGTTTGTCAAAGGAGAGGGGGACTGAGAGAAACCCTCGGGTAGTTTTGTACAGTTTTGTCCTAATGTCCATGTGTGTGTGCATGTTCGTGTGGGAGAGAGAGAGAGAGGGTAAGAAGAGCCAGGTGTGTTTCATCCCAAACCGTGGGACTCTGGGGGATGCTCGATGTAGACCACCGATACGTAAACTTGCCATCCACCGATTTCGTATACATACGATCATATACCTGCATTAGTATTTTGGTATATATATATATATATATATATGTATGTATGTATACATGTATATATGTATTACCTACATCATATTACTCGGCAGCTTGGACACGTCTTCTGCGTGAATGGGAGACAGGGTTTACTCTCCGCAGGACCCACGTTTCTTTTTTTCTTTTTCATTTATTCAGAGCTGTTATTACGTTCACCCACACCGCATTTTTACACGGAATGCATTTCGTACCACATCTGAAATACCTTCGTGGGTTAAATGATTTCATCAAACGCGGGTTGTTCATTGTCGAGCGATGTTTCTCTACAGCTCTTACCAAAATCGCTCAACATTTTTGAAAATTTATTTTGCAAAGTCATTGACTTTTTTGTCCAGTTGTATCAAAGTTTACCATCAATGTTGTGGCAGTAATTGAATATTTTGTCAAGTTTAATCGTAGGAACGGTATTTAAATTCGTATTTCCGAGGGTTGCAAAAATTCCCAGAGTGGCAACTGGGAGTTGCTCGCAAAAGTCGGATCATAGCCAATAATCCCTAAAAAAAACTTTACCATAAAAAGGTGACAATTTTTATGTACAGTTTAGAACGCACGAGTATGTGTTAGATCGACACGTTGGTTACGGCCGTCTTGATTTTTATTACGAGCCGCGCGAGTTATCCTTCGGAGAAAAGTTATACATTTGTGTTACATTGTCGTTACGATTGATTCAATTTTTTTCTTTCTTTGAAGCACGAGGGGCTTTGTCAACGTGAATCACATAAATCCGTGGGAGAATTACGGTTGAATGCATTTTTTTTTTCCCTCGAGGCACCCCTAACTACGCAACAGAATGTGCTGCGCAACAGAATACAACAAAGAGCGCAGTTGTTTGGTCGGTGCTGGGGAGAAATATCGATCGTTGAACACGTGGCCAAAAACTTTGAGGGTGCATCGTGTTTCCTAATGTGCATTTCTTTGTCAAATAAATTCGAAAAATCAATACGGAATAAACAAGTAAATAATGACTCGGATATATACGCGGCGGCGCGTTACATCAAAAATGAAATAATGAAAAAGGCTGTTATTTCGTGAATTCGGAACGCACCGGACAAAGCAAGAAATGTCTCGCTCAACTACTCCCGAACGGGCCACCGAACAAATTTCTCCCCTGCAACGATTGCAAACAAAGACCCACCCCCTGCCGTATTCTCTCGCTCTTTTCCGTACTACGTCGCAGCATATGTACTTACATGTTGCATTACATGTGCGCACTGCATCTTTGTTTCGATTTGTGGTATATTTTCTAGGTTAGGATGTCTCACGAATGAAGATAGGGAGGTTATGTTGTCGAAGATATTTCGTTATCGATGAAAATTCAATAAATTGAATATTTTACGACCGCGTATCGAAAAAGCGTCCATTCGTTTGAATATTTCATCGATGCTTGGAATTTGACTCGCATGTGTAATTTGTGCGATGAAAAAACATGAAAAAATTTGACGTCGATGTAACAGTAACAAGGATTATTCGTTGTATTATGATTATGGAATAATAATAATAATAATAGTGATGGGTAAGATAATTGCAATAATAATAATAATAAACATTAGAGTTGCTATTGTTTTTATTATTAAAACGATTGCCGCTGTTGGAAATGTCGAGTTTGTTTATTTATAGAACGTTGATATAATACGTAATTATATTACCATTTGACGATGAATCGATCCGTACGGATGATGATATTTCGAGAGAAAAAATTCAGCAGGCCGGGACGAGTGCAATTTGATTTCGAAAAAGATCCACAAATTATGCCCACATCCCCGCCTGTTGAATTCTCGACAAATGTTCGTACCGCCATTTCTTCCGCGCGTGCGACTTTTCTTCCAGCATGAAAAACATGGTCGTTACCGCTGCACTTCGATAGGCCGGGACAAGTGCAATATTGAACGATTATATACACGAAACATTGTCACAAATCTCGACCTGTCTTTGATGCAATTATTGGCAGTTTCCGTATAATCCACTTTTCTTTCGTCTTTCGCTACGTAAGAAACCATTTACGTCTCGATACGAAAGACCCGAATTATCAGGCATCCTGTTGCACGCCCAGACAGAGATTTTTAATGTCAAGACGACGGACTATCATAAAAAAAGGCTGGCATGCAACGAAAAACGCAAACAAAATGCCCTACCCTCCGATGTGGCCTCGATGGTTAATCTCCAAATCGAAGAGCGTTAATTATATCGTAAATACTTAATAACTATCAATCTCAGTGCGAATAAATCAAAATTCATCCGAAATTTCGAATGTCATTAAACTTTTTCATCGAAATAATAAAGATTCGAGCTACTTTTATTTGCGACACTTTTCATAAAGGCATTCACGAGCGTCTGAAACAAAGAAAAAGTGTTCCTCGTGTTTATGCCAATATGAAAAGCGGCATTGAAGCATCGCGCGGTCAGAAAACGACAAATCGATACGCTATGTGTATTTAATTTTTTTTTTCAATTTTTTCATTTGGTTTTTTTGGATGTCCTTGAAATCAATCATCGCAAAAGCATCGTGCTGTATACCGTGTATCAAGAAATTCAAATGTTATTCCCGCAGCACTCTACAACCCAAACTTCGACTCGACAATGAAAAGAATTTTTCTTTGTCATTTTCCACGTGCTATCGAAACATAACGTTTTTATGAAAAAAATTCAATACGATTGACAATCGTGCTTTTTTCATCAATTTTACGACTAACATTTATCACTCAGTCTCACGGAAATACTACTATACCCCGAGAGTTATTGATGTAAATACGATATTCTCGTGATTGAAAAAAAACCGTCGAGTCACTAAAAAAAACAAACAAACACAACACTTTTTGATCTTGGAAATATCGATTACTTGATAAATCTTTGAAAATTTTTCATTTCTTTTCTTTTTTCGACACTTTGAATGAACTTGCGCAGTTTTTCGTCCTGGAGGTTCTTCTTTATCTTCGCTGGCGAATTTCGCTGTTTCTTTTTACTTTCCTCCCTGGGAAAAAGAATGTTTCGTACGAGAGACGATTGTAAGGACGAAAATCCATGGAAAGAAAGAAGATCTCACCGAAAACGAGGTGACTTCTTTTCGGTTGATGATGCCTCGTGGATGTAAAACGAAAGAATATAAAGAAAAGATCGTTATTAGCTCTGGTCGCGAAAGATCGTACGGATGATTTCGTGGCGCGTTCTCGAAGCAAACTGCAATCCTCGGCCAGGTGTCCCGCCTCTTTATTCCTTTTTGGGACCCCTCGGCCAAACTTTAGCCACGCGAGAGCGGAGCGCCCTCTCTCTTACGGTTCTCCCTTCTATACCTACCTCGTAGCGTATCTTCGTGTGTACTACACACTACACACGCAGGAAGAAAGACCGAACCCCGCTTCCGTCTCGTGCAGCGGCGATCGCGCTACTCGGCGAGAGGGAAAGGGGCGAAAAGGAGAGAATCTTATTCTTATTTAACAGCAAACACAAAACGAGGTCTGCGTAAACCGCCCTTTCTTCTTCATCTTTCTCATTCTTTTTCTCTCTTTAAGGCTTTTTTTTGTCTCTGCGAGCGTTCTTTCTAGCTCGTTTCTCTGTTTCACTCGTGTGGGATAAAAAAGTTCGAGATTCTTCTTTGTCGATGTATATATATGTATGTTATAAGTAGGTATGATGATGACGCTTCCGTAGCCCGCCAAAAAATTGTATCAGCTGTCCTGAGCTTTCGTCCCTTTCCATATCGTCACCCTGCCGCACCATGTTGTTCGCTCTCGAGCGGTGCATGAGGCATTCCACGCTAACTTGACTTTACCTGTTATTATACATGGGAATCCTACTCGTGAATTTCAACGCTGCAAGGTTTCCGAATGTGAATAAATATTTACGAAACTAATCGACATTCAAGTGTTTGATTCGAGTAGAGGAACGGTTTTTTTTTAAATTTCTTTATTCTCTTATCGATTCTTTATCCGTGGTCTTCTATGTTGAGACGATAGTCATTTTTTTTATGGAGCTATCAATTTATTAAGAAATAAATTGTCATTTTCGAAATTGTTAAAAAGCAACATTTCTCAATACAATCAATCAATAAAAAGTCATAAAAATCAATAAACATTACTTCTTCAAGCGTCGTTTTTTGTGTAATTTTAAATTTACTTTCGTTACTTTTTCACGATGTAATTATCTTCAATTGTTTGAGTACGTATGGAATTACAAAACATTTAATGGACTGCGATACTTTTATGAATAATAACCGTTGCACCTGATAATCGAAGAAAGTATCTTGCAAAAAAAAAATCTCGTTCTCCGTAATGTTCGAAATGAAAACGTGGGCAATAGAATGATGGCTGACATGTACAATTGAAGGACAAGGAACCTCTTTTTCAACATTGAAATTATTATATCATTTTTGTTTAAACAAAAATCGTAAAGTCTAAGATTCTGCGAAAAGTATATCGCGTCTCGCGTGACAATCTCAAAATTTGACATTTTTTTTTAATTCCTCACTGCTTTTCATTCAATTTTCAAACAATAAAAGAATCGGTAAATCATGCTCGAGCTGAAGAGCGTTGGAATTGGTCGCGAGTCGAATTGACGTTGAACGCCCCATACGCAGGTAAATTCGACGAGCACGTGTTTTTTTTTCTTTTTTTTCATTGTCGGTATTGGGACGAACGTTGTGAGATTCAAGATCGCGAGGTGCCGAGATCTCGTTTCTTTCTACTTTTCAGTTATCTTCCTCTCTCGCATTCTCTATCGCATGCAGGTACGCGCAATATAAAAGAGAAAAAGAGAAGAAGAAAGGGAAAAAAACTCATGTGACCGTTGCGTTTTCCAACGATTATATCCACCCTACTTATACTTGTTACACAATGGCCATATACTTTATATACGCGCTATCAAAATGATTCTCTTTTTTTTTTGGTGTCCACGTGGTAGGGATACGAGCCACACGTGTAAAATGTCTTTCAAAGGACGAGAATATAACCTTGAAACCTATTACAATGTACCTTCAGCGCAATGCCGAATCATTATTATTATCATTTATTTCCGTTTTTTTTATCGACCATAACCTCGTTAAAGCGAGCTCTACCGATAACTTTTTCCGTATTTCTATCTAAAAGTTTATTATTATTATAGATATTTCCGTTGTTACCGACCATTTTGTCAACGGGATTGAACGATTTTCTCATCGAGGATTTTCCAAGGACAAAAGGACGCAGTTAACGGAGAAAGAACGTTTGTGTTGTCCCCCCCCCCCCTCCCTGTCCTGCTCCTGCTGTTCCTTCTTCCTTGTTCAATCCCCTTGATATATGAAAACGGCATGGTATCGAACTCACTGTGAAACGCGCGTACGCACACGTGTCGTCGAAAATCTCTCTACAGATGTAATTATTGCGAGGGATTGAGTTTTAAACACATCTTATTGGGTACTTCCAAATTATAGGTGTAGATATTTCTTATTGAAATGTTTGTGTTCCGTGTGATGTATTGATCACGGTTTGTTGAAAAATGGCCCACAATTAACGATTTATCGTGTGTGAATTTGTTAAAATGACTGATTTCATTTTTGATTATCTGATGTTCATTGTGTGTAGTGCATGTTAAGAGGGCCAGAATGTCGCGAAATTGAAAGAGAAAACTTGAAGAATTTCGGTGCGATATCAACGTCGATTACACATACGACACTTTTTAATCAAAATTTGATTTTTGTTTTTGATTTGCACATTTTTTAAAATGATCATACTCGAATGCGACAACATGGTATTTTTCTAACCTATCAACGAGTTTAACTCTACTCGAAAAATGTTGCGACACTTGAAATTAAAAAATTCAACGATTTGATGAATATTTCGGTGCAAAACGTGAGAATCAGATCTCCAAGGTCATCGATCGTAACCGTTTTCAAATTTCGAACCGTATTTCGTGCTGCACGATACGATTAACTTAGCCAACTTTATGCTTTACTGCTTTTACTATTTTTGGACTGTTTTTACTTTGCTGCAATCGAGACTGTTTTGATGAAAACACGAATCGCGCCCTCACTTTCTCACATGAAATTTTCGCGTGCAAGTCGCCCTTAAAAACTACAAACATTTGAGAATAATCGTAACAAAAATACATTGGAGTTAAAATTCGTTTCGATTATATCATTAATATTATGAATAAGAATTCATTTTAAATAATAACAAACGTTTTATACGATTCTTCGGCACAAATCAAGAACTTTCGCTGCAAAAAATTTTGAAAATTCCTAAGAAGTTCAAAATAGGCATTTTTCCAGTATTTTTGGATCGAAAATTCAGCCTTGAGCCCTAAACATATCTTCGACTCTCTACATGCAGTGCGAAAGTATCGGGAATTCCGTGATAAACATACACTTTTTCTGATACACATGAATATACAGGATGTTACATGTCTGTTACAGTCCACACAAAAATTGATACACAAGTAATTGGTAACCCTGACAAAAATCTTCATAACCAAAGAAAACCATGCTCCGGTGCTATTCAGGGAATGATTCCCGAGAGAGATTGACGTAAATTGGAAAATCACTACATTTTTAGAAAAACACGTCGAAAAGCTGAAACGTCGTTTCTACGTTTTAATTACTCTAACATCATGTTGCTTAAAGAAAAATTTATTTCCCAAAGAAAAGAAACGACCCTTGGTCGATAATCTTGTGCCCACTGCACGAACACGAATCTTCGGATAAAGCTATAAGAAACACGAGTCGCAGAATCGCGCGGGAAACAATTGGAGGAGATTGAATTGATGAAAAGAAAAAAAAAACAAATAACAATTCGATTTGCGGCTTGTATTCTCTTTAAAAAAGTATAAAATATCACGAGTAACAACGACATCGTCAGTCACATGAATCCTTTGGGAAAAATCCGATGATTGAGAACCACTTGTAGGAGGACAGCTGCGTTCAGAGCGCATCTGCTGTCGGTTGCGCGGGCACGCGCTTATACTTGTACTTATGATCGGAAGGTAACAGCGTACACACACACACACACATACATATAAATAATATACAACGCCTAGTACTTCACGGCATCTCTCGATCTTTCTTGCCTCTCCGGATCACAGTTTTCATCCTTCTCCTCGAAATAATTCTAGCCGGTGAATATATACACTCGTGCACTCCACGAGTAAAGCACGGAGGAAGAATCCCCTTTTAGAAGGAGAAAGAAAGAAAGAAAAGGGACAACCCTCATATTCTCATTCGTTTTCGCCCGCCCGTTTCGTTCGGAACGTGTACCCTCTTTTCGGATTCCCTTGTTGGAATATTAGGTCCCGGCCATCAAGCTTCTTCCTCTTCTGCTTCGTCTTCCTCCTTCCTCCTTCCTTTTCCCTCAAAAATCGCACCCTTACGGACCCTCGGTTGGGAAAAACGAGGCGACTCTACCCCCGGGGCCTTGAAAAACATCCGAGTACGGTGATGTGTTCACCTCGATACGAGACTGGATGATACATCTTAGCTGGTGGCTTTAGGGCGCGAATCGTTGCGCCCAAAAGCCGAACTTGCTATGCAGCGGGGTTGTATATGAGTTTATGTATACATAAGTTTTATCCGTGTATAAGTAAGGTGCATGTACCAGTAAGGGCTGTAAAATTAAAATACAACGACTCTCTGACCATTATTATGTGTTAGTAGAGAGGTTAGGTGCGCTGGTATGCGTATATGCATTAAGGGTGAGTAGCGGGCACACGAAGGTAGAAATATACATTGGTAGACTGTAAGGAAAGAGAGAAAACGAGAGTACCGGACTATACTGTATGTATACCGGGTATATACACCGAAAGCATGCACAGCCGGTCGTGTGGACGAGTAAGCGTCGAAAATTCACCTCTCTTTGTCCCATTGTTCGGGGATTTTCTTTTTTGCCTTCACTCCACTGCTCCTGCTTGTTTATTACCCACACGACTGTGCTCTTGCGAATTTACAAATTTTTCGCTCGACATTCCGCGCAGTCTTTTTCACCTTCTTCACTTTGAGAAATTTATTATTTTTTAATTCCTTGTTTAGTTACTGGTTTGTAAATAACGGAAAAAGCATTCTCGATAGAAAGGAAAAGAAAATCGTGACGAAACTTTTACCCGAAGGACTTTTACCCGACTCTTGCGAATGTACATTGCACGGCGTTTTTTGTTTCGAGTTGTACTTCGTGTTGAAGAAATGTTGTTCTTTTTAATTCGGTGTTTGGTTATCGCTTTGTAAACAACGGTGAGAGAATTCGCGATCGACAGGGAACAAAAATTGTGACATAAAGCACGTTCGTAGTGTCACAAGAAATTCCGAGGGTATAAATTTTGAATACTCTCAAAAAATGTTTGATAAATCTTTTCAAGTCTATATTCTTCAAAATGTCTATTTAAAATGTTTTCATCCACAATGAATTTCACCATTTTTTCGATTATGCACAAGGATGTTTCGAGGATTCTATCATTGTTTCGAAATGCCATTTTTTCAAAGATCCTGGATTGTACAAACAAAGCTTTTCGTTGAACTTTTCGAATTTTTGAAACGCAGTGGAATCATTACAAAAATCTTTGTGTAACTGGAATCGTATTATATATGAAAAATGTTATTATTGAAATTTTAATTTTGCAAACATTTCCCAAATTTGCCACGTGATTTAAAAAAATAACAGAAAATACCTCAAAAGCTACCGTGCGTTCGAAAACGTCGATGAAATCATTCCGAATGACGAAAAAAATCCGACGACTTGTTGTAGGAATCTCACAAGTTTTCTTCCATGTTTTCCTACGTTCGCAGATATCGTTGATTTATTCCAAGATGTATGAGACGCATATTTCAGCGACAATAGGATGGAATGAACGTTTTAATCGTTTAGCGATACTAGCTGTACTGGGCACAGTTATTTTTAATAACAATAATAATAATAATACAAAGTCATTATCAAATTGTGAAAAGAATTCAGAAAATAATTGGACTTTAGATTTTTTATAAAAAGATTTTATATAGATTTAGATTTAGAAAATATTTTTAATCTTTCTCGTATAAAAAGTTTTCTCATTTTTGTCAGAAACTACCTGAAAACAAACATTGAAAACAATTTATCCAATGTGGAGAGAAAAAGGCGTTTTCTCAATATTTCCCGAGTTTTTGTGTTTACAAATTTTTCAATAGCTTTTCAATATTGTTATTAATTAGAATTACTCAGCTCAGTGTCTTTCATATCGTGAGCTCACTACGTATTTTCTACATCGCGATTTTTTTTTTCATATTTTGATGTCAGTATCGAGTACTTGAAATTCTCATTCTCTTCCATTGTCGCTGGAATAATGGCTCTGATACATCCTTAATTAAGGATGTTCTGGCCGTCCATGCTCGTCGAAATCGAAATGGAATGCAAATTTCAAATACCTCGCGATGCTGCAAAAACCGGAGAAAAGATTCGTCGTATCCAAGGTAAGCATGCGCATGTTGAATTCTGACGATAATTCAATGAACAAATGAGCAGCGAATAAAAAAATAATAATAAAAACAATAAATATTAATAATGTAATATAAAAACAAAAAATCCGTTTTGAAAAATCAGTTTATCCGAGTTCTTTACAGTCCAAAAAGTGTGATAAAAATTAACACAGGATTCACAGCTGCTGTGCAACCCTCGATACTCTTTGAAAATAATATCTGTCTTCAAATATTTACTCTTTTCTGATACTGAATTTTTTTCGATTGCCAGTTAATCCAGAGCTAATTTTTAACACTAACGCATTGTTTTGAGCGAGTGAGTTTTTATAAAACGACTAAATTTTTTAGAGTTACAATTGAAACAATATCAAAATCGATGTACGTGAAGCTTCAGCGTTGATTATTTATCGAGCTGTCACTCGTATCGATTACGCACAAGAGACCTTTTTTCCAGAGCATCAAATACCTATGAAAACATGTTATAGAACTTTTCCAAAGTACCTGTATAAGTACAAACTCAAAAAACAGATTTTCCCATGTTATTTTAATGTGAAATAAAAATTTGCGATGCGAGGCCTATTGCTGTTTAAATATGTCGACGACACATATTTATATTGCTGTTTCTTCAGGTGCCAATCGATAAATTTTACAGCATATCGAGAGGAAAACAATAGTCGGGTTTTTCGAGTCCCTCTGGATGTACCTACTTTTTTCAAAATACTCAAAATTTCGAACAAAGTGCAAATTCCCGGCTGAACAGAAGTGCCTCTCTTGCTATCACGCCCAACGCATTAGCGAGGTGTGTTACGTCACCTGTTGATAAATTTATTAAAGTTCGTTGACGACACATGTAAATAAATACGCTGGTGCAATTTCGAGAATCACGATGACGTTGAATATCGCCGGAGTATGTCGGTTAGTCGCCGCGATAAAAGAAAAAAAACCGAGATCGGCGTCATTGTCATCACTCTCGTTTCTACACATGCCCTTATTCCTCACACACAACACCTAAAGTCCCAGATGGCAAGCGCGTGTGTTGTTCGCTTCCTTCCTCAAATTTTAAACCACGCGATGCTGTTGCTCCGCTCTGGCTCTCTTCCCTGATGGTATTGGGGCCCCTCTATCGCATTGCCACCTGCTCTCTTTCACGAACATTTCCTTCGAATTCTACGGCCCGAAAATCGACGACTTTACTCGTCTTGCCATTATTTCTTTCAAAATGCAGGAGATGCTCATTGAGCGTATAATAAATCTCGTCGTTACAACGATAAATAATCGTAAGATGTTTGGAGATTTCCATGATTTTCCTTAATTCTTCCTCATGTATAAAAAAAATTATCGTCCCCTTAAATAGTCATTTGAAAAACCATTTCTGAGCTCGTCCCTCGCTCGTGTCGAAAACTAGAGTTTGACGATTCAACGAGGGGTAGGAAAGCATCGACGAAATTTTATTCGTTACATGGTACGGTACATACGCAGGTTCGAGATGAGTGTTTCGGAAGATCATTGTCCATGAAGAGAAGGTGTGGAGTACGCTTTACAAATTTTTGCTTTCGCGTACTTGAATATCTCACAGCTCGGTACAAAATCAAGTATATTTTATACCGATGTACGTAAACGCATGTGCAGACCAATTTTTCCGCGATGAATATACCATCATTTAGTGATTATTAGTTAAAAGTATTTATTGAAAACGATATTGAATGATACAACGTTTTTGTAATAATAATCCCGAGTAATGAAGTAGTAATAGTCATTAAAAATTATCGGTTAAGCGAAAAGTCGTTGATTTACATTTCTTCTCTCCGAGCTGCAGAGGTTCCAAAGGTTTGGCTAGAATTTGAAAGAAGATAACAATTTTTCAGTGGTCTTTGGGTTATCTACAGACAAACATATATACCACTGAATCATTTCAATTTTATTGTACATGTATGTATGTATACAATATGCCTCCATCAAGGCTTGCTACATATTCGTGCATGTACATATAGCAGGCATTGGTGTACAGCAGTGTACATCTGAAACGTGCTTTATGCTTGCTTTGCGCTTCGTCGGTGCCTCTACGCCTCTACCAAGCACCTCGTGGCCTCTGCTGCTGCTCAACGCACCGCTATTGCCGGATGTTCGAATACACGTAATGCTCGAGGGTGCGGCACGCTCTTTGGATACGAGCTATTTTTCGCTTCACTGACAAATAAAAATGATGATACAGTGGCATAAACATTGAGGCGAGCTTGAATCATGTATAGCACAAAAATGCTTTGCAAATATTCACTGCAAGTTGACGAATTGGTCATGTAGATTGAAGCTGTGTGAAGCGAACGATCATAAGCGAGCGATATAAATGTACGATGGGATTCGTAATAATCTCTCTTGCAGGCGGCTATCAAATGCGCTTTTTCACTTTGTCTTGTTCTCTTACTCTGAATTTGGCACAACTTTGATTGCCGAACTTCGACAATGTTGCACGAATTAATCGTGTTTATTGCTTCACTGTACGAAATAATGGAGAAACGAGACAATTGTACGTGCGACATCTGGCGGCGATGTCACGAAATAAAAGTAACCGTTTTTCGTCGCTCGACGATTCAAACTAATAACTATGAAGTTCCCGGTTCTTCTGATTCTTTCCTTCATCAGGGTTACAGATTTTGATAACTCGATGATTCATGTCCAACGATATATAAATAAATTCAACAAGATATATAAATATATACGCGACCTCGTAGGGCAGGCTCGTAAACTTTACCTGATGTTTGGGCGGGTTTCCAGTGTGGATTTAAAAAGCAGCAGGGGATGAGCCGAAGAAGATGATACATAGATTTTAATGACTAAAAGGCAGGTGGCTCGTGGTGAACCGCCGTATTTTTTTGCACCGGTAATAGAAAGTATGATGGCTACAAAACGGGTAGTAAAGGCTTTTTCCCACAGACAACCACGGTTTATTATCATCTAAATCAATTAAGACTATTTCCAAGTATGAAGATATCACTTGCTGGATAACCGAGGCGCCATATGATTTCAAAGTAAATCAACTTTAAAGTGCAACGAACCTTCGTAAACAGCACAATTCAATACACTGCAGGAGTTGCGCAAACCGAAAGGTCTTACGTGGCGAAAATTTGCCAAATCTTCGATATGAGAAGATGAGAATGGGAAAATGAATGCTCTTGAAAAATAAGGTGAACAATTCGATGTACAGTATTCATAAATGTTGCTTGTCATTATCGTTCTCGATTTTTATTCTGCGTTTGCGTCGTAAATAAAATTATCATGCGTTTTTTTTGTCTCAACACATGTACACATTTACAAATACAAGCTTTGGTTCTCTGCAACAATCATTCTCCACATCTAATTTATAAAACACAGCCTTTTTCATCGCAGATTCTCACTGTGGAATTATTCGAGTCAAAGTTGCACTCGCAAGGCAATTGTTACCATCGATACTTTTGAAGTTTAATTCCATCCTGTAATTACGATTATATTTCAATTTTATCTTTCATTGCACGAAGGCATTTTCATTATGCCGTCAGATTTCAGATTCGCGAAACGTTTAAAATTTATCAGTCACTTTTTAAACGAATAATTAGACGAGAAGCATTGCATTTACGAAAGTGTATATATCGGTCGTTTTGATGTTTTTTTTTAGAAATCTTCAATGCGAAATGACATAAATTGTATAAAAATGTAAGCAAGTTTCCGGTTGGAAATCCCAAATCGAAGCAGGTTCATAATGCATTTCTACAATTGCCACACATTTTTGTTTCTCATTCATTATGACGAAAAATTCGTATATGCGCGCCGTCTACATGATGAATAAAGAGTCGGTAATGACGAATTTTACATTATCGACGACGAAGGCGAGTTCGGAGTCGTGAATTCTGTGGAAATGTATAAATTCCCAAATCGGCTTCGAAAATTATATCGCTTATGGCCCGTTTTACGTGAACGAGCGTACGTGCATCATATTTCCGTAATTCCTGCGCGATGTATTGGCCAAATAAAAAATATGAATCGCTCGAGTTTTGATTGAGATGATTGTTCAACAATTTCAATGCCTCTTGAAACATTTCGTTGTCCGGGTCATCTCGTTTGTTCAACCGTCGCCTCTTACGAAGCAACGGTTTCGCTTTCTTCGCTTCTTCGATAGATTCCGCAGCTGCTAACGATTCCACCAGCAGAGTACTGTTCGAATTGCTGTCTTTTATCTGAAATAAAAACAAACGGGCCGTTAACTCTACATTTGTGTGCAATCGAACAAAAATAATTGCATCCCCAAGAATTATGATTATTTCCAATTGTAATTCGGACAGTCGACAACCAACTTTCGTTATCTTCAGAACGTGATCTAAGAAAAAGTTCGATAAAGAATTTATTACAATTTTATTACAAGTTACAAAAATCTATTGATTTTTCATATTTTCGAAAGATCCTACTAGCATGGGTTACATGGCAAAGCCTCGAGGCACAGTTTGATACCCGAAAATCTATCATAAGTGCGTGGAAGATGGCTGAGAAACTTGAACGCCAGAAACTTAAACTATCATCGTCTTTTTGCCACTTTCTACGCCAATTGCCAATTCCTTATAAAATTGAAAGCAAGAAGATTAATCAAAATTCAAATTCACTTCCATTTGCGTACTCTTCTTTGTGTCGTCCTGACTCGCAACGCTCATTAAACTCTGTATCGGCAGATTCTGGACGTTATTCCCAGAAGGACTTTTTTAAATTAAATTATTCCGACAATGAGATAACAAGACAATTTTTGAAAATCAATTTATTCTCAACTGTCCGTAAATCCCAGGTTTATTGTAATTTCATAAACAGAAAAAATAAAATTCACCTCTTCGATTAAATCTACCGGTGATCTATGATTGTCTTTTCCATTTAAAAATTTGAACCATTCATAGGCAAACCACTTAGACTTGTATACGGCTGATGGGTCTGAAAAAGACAGAAATTTCAATTGATGATAAATGGATATAATTGATGTATCTTTTATCGAAATATCAAAGATCGTATAATTCATATGCTTTCATTGTATATTGATATTTTATTTCAAAGTCAAATCCGGTGTAACTTTATTTATAACGCGAGGCATGGGAGGAAAAGGATATTGCACTTCTCGAATATATCTAGTTTGTTTGAATAACGTCCACTTTGAAGCAAGGAAATATAAATAACATACCCGAGTTCATCAAGGATCTTTTCTCTCGTGATTTTTCACGCCTGAACGAACCCATTAAGTTAGTAATTTTCTTTTTCAATTCCGCTATCGGCCTGTTTAATCGTTCGCTAATATTTTTCCACGCACATTCCCGAACATGTTTATCATAATATTTTTCGTGCTTTGGGTCCCATAATATCGGGTGTTTTTCATAGTGAGTTACTAAATCGCGAAGTTCTTTGTCATTCATTATGAAAACGGTAAAGCCCGTGAAAAAAATAACAAGCGAGCATATGCGCGAGGCAATGTAAAAAAAACTCCTGCGGCGCGATTATTTTTTAGTGAACGCTCGCGCTGAGCACAACGAAACTCGCTTTGTTTTGCTAACAATGGGTAAGCAGCCTGCCATGTAACAATCAAAAAATATTTTGAAAACTCGTAAGGTTGGATTGAGCATAAAAAAATTATGTTATTTCTTAGCACGAAAGCTGCATATAACAGTGGATCGGGCCGAGTGCGAATCGCGCGAGCCGTGTGCCCTCTGCCTCGCGAGGCGAGCACTACATCCTACATCGCGAGTCGCGAGGCACGGTAAAACGCCGTGACTTTCAACGATCAGCTGGTACCGGCTTTTTTGTGCATGAGCGCATGCGCCCTACCTTATTTATAAAATCATCACAATAATAATTGCTAACGGTGCCGTATAAAAAATTGAAAATATTCGAATTCGGGGAAAAAAGCCTGTCTCACACGCCGCTTTCCGTATGTACATAATCACTCTAAGATTTTCACCCAAAATACTTCCGATTCGAATGACCGAACCGAACAACGCGATGGATTGAAAACCCTATGGTGTGTGTTCATACGATAATGGAAAGCGTTCGAGATCAGACGGTTGCAGTTACACGTACAGTTACAAGTTTGACGCCTTTCACTTCTGAGAATCTCGCTGGAAGTTGTGGGAAGACGTGGAATAGCTCACTATTCTCAGGATAATGACAATGACACAGTCTCGGTCGTGCGCTTGGACGAGAAAGTGGCCTTATTTTATAAAAATAAAGTATAAGCTCGAAACTATCAATGTGTAAAAAAAATAATATCACACGTGCGATTATGATAACTTGACGTTTTTTAAACGGCAGCGTTATATACTTTCCGTTGTGTTTATTTGTCTTATTGTATAAATAAAACGATAGATCTTATAATTCCCGAATTTTTACGCAACTTAATACCACCGAGTTTCTAAAATTACGATACCCGCGAGAGAGACCAAGCGTTTGATGGCTTTATGGGTCCGCACGTGCTGAACCGCACGTTTCTCTATTTTTTCTGCAACTGCTACGTTTCAGATAAGAAACAAAACACGCGGCATTGCGATAATATCGTCGAGCGCGATAAGAGCTGAGAAACACTATGCAAAACCGGGTTTTCCCACTTTTTTACGAATTCTTGTCGCGTCGAGTCTAGAAAAAAATGTCAAAAACCTGCGAATAAAATATCTGCAGCGGAAAGTACTCGAAACATGCAAAAAGGGCATTGAAATAGAATTGATTTTTGTAACTCGATAATAATTTCATCGAATCTGCAATGGATTTTAAGCGGCGGGTGAACGATACAATTTTGGAAGAGCGGTGCGGCGACAAAATATTGGAAAAAGGAAGAGATAAAAAAACTAATATGGTGTCAGTCATCTTCTATTCGTTGATATTGGATTTGCTGGCCTTTACCATGATACTGCCGTTATTGCCCGCGCTTCTCGAAAATTATAAAAAATTGGACGAAGAACACGGCCTCTACAACTGGATATTGAATAGAATACAAAATATTCAAATTTTTATCGATGCTCCGGAAAGATTCAGTTCTGTACTTTTTGGTGGTAGGTTTTTTGCGATATTCCGACGTCTTGAGGATAAAACCTTTCAGAGGAAACTTTGCTCAATTATGTATCTAAAATTGATGATAAACCTTCTGTATATTTATCTTGGTTTCGAAAACGAAAATGATTTATTTTAAAGTAATCTTTCAGATTGCTCGACCTGTGAAGAAGTGAAGAAATATTCGAGCGGGATAATTGTCCAGTAAATGATTAATGTTAATGATGTTTTCAGTTTTCTCCATTACTATACAATTTATTTGTAATGCTGAGTGAATTGAATCTCAAAGTTGAATGAAATTTGAAACGTTTGCTGATATTCGTGCTTTACAAAAGTTCTTCACTCCTCCATGGTGCAGTAGGAGAAAAAAAGACACCTCTTTGAACATTCATTTGGGTCTCTAAGAGCGAAGAAATATTCCAGAGACAAATTTTTCCAGGAAAAAATGAATGTCAATCATTTTTAGTTTTGTTTGTTACGATTAAACTTGCACTAATATCAAGAGATTCGAAACTCAAAGTTGAATAAGCTGTGACGGGTATTTGAAGAGTACAGTTGGCGCAGGAAGTACACATCAAATTACGTTGCTGGCAGTATTACGCAGTTTTATTTTGTTAATGCAGAATCCATGACACCCTAAAGTATAACAGGAGAAAACAGCAATGAAAGTTGAAAAACAAATTCGAGTGAAGAAAATTGTGAACATTTGTATTTTTGTAGTGTACTGAAAATGGATTGTTGAATATATTATATAATCTAAATTTCAAAGTATAATCGATTGAAACGGATAAACAATGTTCGTTCGTTGTACAATCATTTGAGCATTTTATTTTATTTCATGTTTCACGGCGAAATCGCGATGCACAAAATATCGCGATATTTATCGCGATGTTATCTCTAACATGTTACTCCATCGGTATATCTTTCTTATTCAAAACAAAACAGCTTGTCACTTTTATTTTTAGCTCACAAAGCAATCAAGTTGCTCCTTTTCGCATTGAAGAAGGATCATATTCCGCCCTAGTAACATTTCAGAACTTATTGTATCTTTGTGCAGCTCACAGAAATATTCTGCACTTGAGATATCTTAGAATAGAGATATTTCAGATAAAAATTTCGATTGAGATTAATATAATTGAGTTTAAGCATGAGACAGTAAAAAACAGAATGACAATAAGAATATGCAAAGAATTTGACAATTTATTAAATATTCTATTACAATTAATTGCAGGTTTCTTAGGATCGATGTACAGTTTTCTACAGTTTTTAGGGATGCCCATAGTCGGGGCTCTGTCCGACGTTTATGGAAGAAAGCCTTTGATGCTTTTGTGCCTTACGGGCATTGCCCTATCATACTTGCTTTGGGCATTTTCCCACAATTTTGCGATATTCGTATTGGCTCGATTCGTGGGTGGTATAAGCAAAGGTAACATAAGTCTGTCTATGGCTGTTATAAGTGACGTCACTTCTGAAAAGACCAGAGGAAAATCTATGGTAAAGGCTGTGATCTCAAAGAAAAAATACAAAAAATATGTTCGATATTGTAAACAATTATTTGAATTTGATGTAATGCTTTCAGGCTCTTGTGGGTATTGCATTTTCCATTGGATTCGTTGTGGGACCAATGATTGGAGTTTTATTTTCACGATTTTCTGCGAGTCATGGGACTGAAAATTGGCACATTTATCCAGCCCTGTTTGCTTTTTTCCTCGCCCTGAGCGATCTTGCTTACGTCGCTTGTTGCCTCGAAGAAACTTTGCCCGTGGAAAGAAGAGCCGCGTCCCTGAGAAGCGGTGTATCCGGAGCAATGACTTACATCAATCCATTCGATTTATTTCAATTCAATGGAGTTTCCGGTCTAGATCGAAGAGGTATAAAAAGAGCACTGCGATTTATATTGAAATTGCTGCAACCCGATCATTTGATTTTTCCATTGAATTCGTTTTTTTTAAGAAAAGTTATTATATTTTACCTGTCATGAAGGTCATCAGAGATTTATCCATGATTTTTTAGCAGAATGAACAATTTTCGAAACAATATTAAACAATGAAAAACGTTTCCAGCATTTCCAAAATTCGACGAAACTTTGTTGATGCAAAGTCATCGCTAATCGACATTTTTCGTATATTCCGCCATTGATCGAGCAATTTTTACATCGAACGACGGCCGAAATAATGGAAATTTACAGAGTTACAGAGTCTAAGAACCCTCGGCCGATCATATTTCCTGTATCTGTTCATCTACAGTGGACTGGAATTTACGTTGACATTTTTGACACACCACGTATTTGAATTTACAAGCATGCAGCAGGGTTGGATGTTTCTGGGAATTGGTTTGACAATGGCGATACTACAGGGCCATTTTGTGAGACGAATACCAGCGGAAAAAACGAAATTTTCCGCTGAACTGGTACGTTGCTTCTCATTCCCTCACACCCCGGACATAACCTTTTTCTCCCATCGCACAATTTTCAACTTTGGTAATTTTCACTTACTGTTTATAGTCGGTTATAGTCTGATTATAGTAGGCATCTCCAATAACGATAATCAAGTCGTGAGAGCGCGGAATTTATCATTGTGAAACTTATTCATCAACCGAAAACCATAAAAAATAGCTAGATGCCGATTTTTTAAACATTTCTCGTGAAAAAAAATGTTTCCGTAGGAAAATTTCAGGCTCCCCCGATTGATTATCTCTTACGTGATAGAAGAGTTAAAAAAATTACATCGACATTTTTCGGAAAAGTCGCTAAAGTAAAGAATTGTCCCAATTTTTTTTATAGGCAAACGTACACACTAAAGAAAATTTGTTTCGCAGGGCTTGTGGCTTGTTATACCAGCATTCGTGTTTATCGGAGCGGCATCTGCTTTATGGTCTTTACTCTTTGGCGTCTTCATGTTCTCAGTTTGTGAGTGAAAAAACGCTGGAAACTAATTCTTCACCGTAGAACGAAAAGGCAAATTGATGTATCTTCGAATTTTGCAGCCACAGCGTTAGCGGTGACTTGCATGATGACTTTGGTAACGAGAGTCGGCCCTAAAAATCAAAAAGGCACAATAACCGGAATTTTCCGGTCCCTTGGAGCCTTGGCTCGTGCCTGCGGTCCAATCGTGGCTTCGATCGGTGAATATCGTGGCATCAACTTCAAATTCACTCGGAAGAATTTGAATATAATTTTGTTTTTTTTTTTTTTTTGGAAATGTTGCAGCATTCTGGAGCATCGGCAGTTCCACGACTTACCTCATTGGTGCTCTCGTTCTTGTCTTTCCACCTGTTATACTTCGTACTACGCAGATGTAGCGATGTACTTTGAAGTGCAAACCATTGAATGACTTCGTGACTTTGTCGAGATTCAAGTATTATTATTATTATTTCAACGCGAGTACACTGGATGCGTGGTGTACCAATCTTATCCTGGATTCTGAGTACTATACTTTCACGTATTACATAGTTCAATTCGCTCTTGCTGGTACAAAGCTAAATAATGCGAAAGATTGCGCAGTTGGGTGACAACGAATATACGAATTCCTATTTCGAAAACGGGATTTATACCTTTTGTAGTTAATTTTTTTTCTAACGTTCATTTCACTCTTTTCATATTTTTGGGCGCGAATTTATTCATTACTTCTTATTTTTATGCATATGCTTGTCGTTATGGAATTCATCACTCCAAAAAATGTGAAAAGAGAAAAACGAAATTTGGAAAAAAAATGTTGATGAAAATGTCGTATTTTTGTTGTTTCCTCGTGTTTAGACGGGAGACAATCTCTATACCGAGGCTAATGGTATTAAAAAGTTGTCAGCTTTGAGCTTGCTTTATGTTCGATTTAGTTTATATAAATATGTCTATGAGATTGATACTATTTTATGGTTTAACTTTGTTCGAAATACTGCTTTAAAGCGCGAAATACTGTTTTATTATACATTATTTATATTTTTTTAATTGCTTTTTTTCCGTCGCGTACTTTTTGCGGAAGTCGAGAACATTGCAGAGGATTTTTATGACAATGAAGTATGTATTACATTGTGGCTCAAGGATGTTTTCCGAAGCTAAAATCTTACAAAAACTGAAAGAGAATATGCAAATTTTGTGTGCCTAGCGATATTATAAAAGTCGGATGTGCAAAAAGTAGCACGGTGATTTGGATGTTTTTCGATCCATTTCCAAAAATTTACAGTGGACATTTCACAATGAAAAAAAGATCGAAAAAAATCGTGTGTATTCCGGAAAATGAATGCATTCATTCAATGTGAGGAGAAAATAAGTTTTTTAAATTTTATACGCTTTTTTTTAAACGGCCTATTAGTACCCCGTTAATATTCGAAATTGATGTATTTTGGGCAGTCTTCAGCACTGACTGTTTAGATTTTTATGCCATTGCTTGATACTCGATTTCCATTTTGGTTTTCTTGAGAATATACCTCTGAATCTCCTCTATAATTACAATAGACGTATTGTCTTCGATGTGCACTTGGTAGCTTCAAAAAAGATCGTTCGCAAATAATCCTCGTGCGAGTCGTAGATTTTCTTGCAGTTTACTGACAATAAGTATTATTTAGTGAAACTACTGACATGAGAACAGTATTGCTAGGAACATCATAACGAGTACAAATATTCATGTATTGTGTGTTCAAAAAAACCGCATCGCAAGAGTTTCGAATCTCCGTACTTTTCGTTTGTTTATAATTGACGGCATAATCATGACGATCTTTTATTATGTCGTGCGATGAAAAAAAAAGAGAAACAAAACAGAGTGTACTAACGACGTCGAGAATATTACGTAGCAATAATGTTGAAAACGTATAAATACATATGAGGATAAAATATTTAGGTGATAAATCGTCAAAGACAATAAATCTTTTTTATTTTTAATCGAAATATTGATTTTTACATGCAGATGAGTTTTGAAGTGTATTACCGATTCAGTGTACAAATTCTGTTGCAAATTCCGAATGATGTATGAAAAAATAAAATTTTGTACTGTTTTTTCGTATAAACCTTTTTCCACATACCACGGAAAAAGTTCCCAGGTTATTGCACAAATGGCTTTGTATCGGACCAACAATGATCTCGATTTGAGATGAAAAAAATTTCTAAATAATGAGATAATACTAAAACAATTCATGTTTATTCCGTCAACGCACTTCTATTTCTAAATCATTTTTTGATGGACATTTGACCGTATTATCATTTAAAATCAAAAGCTTGGTATTTCGGCCATACGATTTAAAAAAAAATTATAGAATTACCAGAAACCATTAATCTAGTTTATTTTCACTACGACTGTACATCTAAATCGTCCCAAAAAATTCTTTTTCCATCTTCTTCCCTACAATGCCAAAATAGAAGTAACGAAACGAAAGAATTCAGATAGTTTGTTTCATTTTTTTTTTCATTTGTCAATCCTGAAACGTTACTCGCATTATCAGTATTTGAATTTTTTTTCGGGAAAAAAGTTTTGCAATCTCACAGTGAATTAGTCTTACTTTTTTTTATTCACTTTTATATAAACCGTTCAACGCTCCAAACGCTCCGATTGTCACCCAACTACCTTTCTTTTCATACCATCAATTATAGGTTTTGAATGCACTACAGCGGGAACTCTCTCCAGTCTTTTCCAAATCTCGTTCTAATGTTTTCCTATCCTCCGCGTACGAAATTTGAAATTGGCGCTTAATCACACGTGCTGCCATCTGTTGACAAATGTTTATTGATAACAGCGAATAAGGGCGCGCCAAGCGGTAAATGATGACACTGCCCGATAACGAATTGGGTTGAATTGCGGATTTTACCGTTCCCTTTCAACACGCATATGCTATATATACCCACGTTCACACGAATGCTCTTCCGAGCAAATTATGGCATTGTTTCTTATCAGAATCAAAAGTGTACGGTTCGGATTTTCTCAGTTACGTTTCTACGCCAACAGCCTGAACATGAAGGTAAATTTGCTCTCATAGTCTTAGAAATTTACCAATATTCTTTCGACCAGATTATTATTTTACGATTAAACATAAGTGTACGCATGCCTTTTCTTTTTTTGCAAAATTTACTTTCGATAGTTCAGCATGCACTAATTTCGAATCTACTGGAATCTACATTATCGCATGTTCGCGATCTGATTGATCGTGCGAAAGAACCTCGACGACGAGCACAATTTTTTCATACATGTCGCTGTAATTACGGAAATACGTCCGTAAAACGAAAGATTTGAATTAAATTATCACGAGGGTTCAATCCGATTTTTTTTTCGTATTCTTTCGACATGTTAACCGAACCTCAAAATTTTTACCCCAAACGTTTCGATAACAATTTCTCCCACATTTCTTACAATGTTTACCATGGTATTTCGAGTACACTTGTTATGTTTACAAGAAATACGAACAATTTTTTTTCTCTCGTTTGCTTTTATATCGGGTAACGTATTTCAGTAGTCCTTGAATTATAAACACAAAGCCTCGCGATCGGATTTGGCGAAATGTGATTTGCAAATTTTTGCGAATTAAAAATTCGAATGAGATCGAATTGATATTCAGTTGCAACTACCGCCTTGACGGTTCTCTCGTCTAATCTTTTTGAAAATCCATGACATTTTCTATTAGCAAAATCGTTTTTATCCATTCGAATTTTTGTCGCTGAAAACGGTCCAAAGTGATCGATATTTCTGAATGATTTTTGACTTTTAAGAATTTTAATCGCGATCGATTACTTACAACGCACGTATCCTTTTTTCCCGCAGAAAGGATTAGTTCTCGGAGTTTACGAGTCGGAGGGTAAAAGCGCTATTGCCCTTACACCTGCAGCAACAAAATACAACGAGCAAGTTAATGGAAAACTGCTGACGAACATTTCTCTGTAAGTCGTGATAGAACACCGGCATTGGTCCGTTAAACCGTCGCAGAGTTAATATTTTTTCAATCAGCTCATTCGCTGGAAAAAAATAACATGAAAAACAAATTCATCTTGTTTTTTTCAACCCGATTTTCTACGATCCCCAGTGCAATGAAGAAATCTAAAAAATTATTTAACGACAATTCTCTTGTCGATCCTGTTACGGCGTAGCCAAATGTATGTTTTTCTTCCACCTCGTTAGAGCAATCCCTATAAAGAGCAGTAATACCTTATTTGTCGCACTCGGCTCTTACCGTCCGAGCTCGAATCGGAGATCGACGCAATATTTCGAAATTCGAACGTCTCTGAGCCTCTGAAAGTCGAGCCGCTGAGTCATTTGGCACAGAAACTGCGGGCAATTTGTTTTTTTAGAATCGGAAAAATCATTAGCTGATTAACTCGAGGGAAAAAGTTGGATTTTTCGTGCCAAAACAATGAACTTGGACGATCTCCGAATATCTTGAGGGTAATTTGGAGAGAATCGATGCAATCGCGGAAAAGAAATTTTTGTCTCGGTATCAATGCCGAGACAGACGACTCGAGTCTGAAAAAGATATCAAGACTATTTGAGACATTGAGAACATTAATTTTTAATGAAACTAATGCTGGAATATTATCAGTAAATGAAATATTTGTTAACAAAATTGTTGGCGAAAATTATTGTTAGTCATTCGAAACGAAATGGTCCATTCTTTTGAAACTGTCTGGGATCTGTGTATTTTGGGATTAAAAAAATGTAATCAAATTTGTGGACAGTTTGGGAGTCTAAAAAAAATGGTAGAAAGCTGAATTACGTGGAATGTTATAACAATTAATCGATCTTGCAAGATATATCAGCGAAGAATAATCTTAAACATGATTAAAAATGCTGAAATCGTTTCAAATCTGTGGAAAGATTTTTGCTCGGAAAAACAATTATTTCGACAAGTATCTCAGTGTCGAAAAACCTAGCCGGAGGCTTTTCCTTTTGTCAAAGGGCTAAAAATCGCGGAAATTTCAAAATCTTACCCCGCAACTTGGAAAATTTGGCTGTAAATTTTGGAAAATAGATGTAAAGCTGCATTTCTTTCGCACTAGTACGTAAAAAATTTGACATCGTTCGTAAGAAATTATCGAGTTGTTGAACGTGCGATGTTGCGCGTACAATTTTGAAGAAATTCGAAAAGACAGATCGAAATTTCAAAGTATTTGAAAAATATTTTGAAAATCGAACACATCCATTTTACACGGAAAATGAATGAACTCTATTGAATCATTGTCGAACGACATTTTTTCAAAGCAATCTGCAACTTTTCGTTTCATTGTCATTTGAAATTAAATTCCGATTCACAAATACACAAATTTCTCATTTCATCTTATTCTCGATACATTTACTTGGGTGGAAAACCCTTAAGGATGAATTGACAGTATAATTACAGCATAAAATTCGTTACATCAACAATTTTGGTACTTCTTGGCGACAAAATCGAGTCTATTAGAAATATTAAACTAATAAAAAGATTTAACGATAAATCATTGAAACAAAAGAAGTTCGTTGTTCGATATGGGTATTCGAATTCTGTCGAATGTGTATTTTTTCATGTTTTTTTCCATGTTAATACGACGAAAGGTGTAGTCTTTCCAATTTCTTGACAAAAAAAAAGTTTTGTGTTATTTTCATTATTCCCTCAACGACGTATGCTATGCCAGTTGGCGTCTGAATATTCGTATTTTTTAGACAATTTTTAACTAAATTTCGTTGAAGCTATAATCATTGTCAAATTAATTATAATCGAAGCAATATTGTGGCTTTTTTCAAACAAATTATCTACGTTAATTGCAAGTATTCTCATGAATCCTCTTTGTTGCACCGGAAGTGGCAATCCGAAAGGATCTTTGCTAGCTCTCGCTTTCTCGTATTCTATGGCGTTTCCGTCAATAAGCTGTCAAAGAATACCGCAAATCAGCCGTGACTCTATATTTTTTTTGCAATCTCATTTCCGCATCATCTTGTAGTTGTAATTTACAATTTCATTTCTCATTATGTTTACGGTAAATCGATGCATTTTCAAATACAGAAATGCAAGACGTCACTTTCTCATATACACATTGACAAAAATCACGATTTTTCATTTTGGTTTTTCCACCAAATTATCGTTATCGGATCCGGATCGGACCGAGAAAAATTACCCATTCATTTTTTAGCGAAAGTTTTCAGTGTACATCCATTAAAATACGGATTTAATGTGCATAAGGGTGGCGGAAAAAAAACGATGCTTTTTAATGTACCACTGTCTCGCAACGTGAGCTCTTTATCGCTGCGGAACGAAAAGATACGCGTGTTTGATTGAAATCAAAACCTTTTTCTCAAACGTTTTCCGAATATTCCGCTGAAAACCAACGATATCCGGTTAAACATTTTAATGGATCATTTGGAAGAAGTTGAAAACGACAAATGAGCTTTTAACCGTTTTCTCCTTGCCTGTCTTCGTTTTATACAAGTTAAATTCTGGCTTTGACGAAAGAAAAACGCGTGTCTTTAAAAGATATTCAAACGATATCAAGACCCGCCGTGAAAATAGTTTTTCAATTCCAAGTTTTGAAAAATAAAGTGAAAGTCGATCTCTGACCGAAACGAACGTCACAGAGGCGGTAAAAGTTCGTTACGTTCCGTGCATTCAAAAATTTTTTTTTTTGCAAAGCAAACACGCGCAAAGCGATAAGGAGCTTAAAGCGTAAGGACAAAGTATTCGCTGATTAATCCACGTTTGTGAATATTTCAAGAATTATATCAAGAGCATTCTTTTTATTTCCAGCCTGAAACAATTTTCATAATGCTGCCTGAGCTTGAATTTCAACACACGAATAGATGATCTCACATAAATATACTCTTTTATTTTTTTTCTCCTCTTATCGTACATCCATAATTGTACGTAATTATCTCAAATATCGTCAATACTCTCTTCACCTATCGAGAAAAAAGAAGAAAAAAAAAGACAAAACGACAAGGTCCCTCTCTTATCGCGATTTTTTCTCGCACTTAAATCTCCTTCTCGAGAGAGCTCACTAGCATTATTTTGATTGTTTCAGGAGAGGCTAACAGAATCTCGGGCTATACAGATCGCGATAGGAAAACACATAGGTCCAACCTCTTGTTCCCCGAAAACCAAAAATCCTCCCCCTTGTTCCTTGGCCCGCCCGTCGTTTATCAAAACCGAAGATTTATATTCGCTCAACGAAAACGAAGATTCCAACGAAAGTTTCGCACTTGCTTTCCGCTATATCCGAGTGGCGGAAAATTGAAAGAGAAAAAATATTATTAAAAAAAAACTAGAAAAAGAAGAAGCCACTCGCGCGAGTGATTTGCATCGATAACACGTAATCGAAAGACGTACATTCTATATTGAGCTCCGATAACGAGCGAGTCGAGCGAGCGATAAGAAGATAAGTCAAAAAGAAGGTCTCTCCTCGAATTTCGCGTATAAGTAGTAGAATAAATTTCAAAGGAAGAAAACAGCGGCTGCGAGGAGGAAAGAAAATAGATCGAAGAGAAGGATGACGGCGGTTGGGGGAGGAGGAGGAGGTGGTGGCCCGAGCAGCAGGCCGGGTAGCAGCGGCGGAGGAACACCAACGGGGAAACGCCATCTACCTTCGACGAGCGTTTTGCACGGAATCAGCGGTACCCTCGAAGATAAAAACAATGATTATTTATGCCCGATATGTTTCGAGCTGATAGACGAGGCTCACATAACGCGTTGCGGTCATACATTTTGCTATCGATGCATAACAAAATCGCTGCAAACGAACGGCCGTTGTCCGAAATGCAGCTTCACCCTGAGCCAGCAGGACATATTCCCAAATTTTTTGCTCAACGAGCTCGTCTCCAAATACAAAACGCGCGTAAAAGGCTTGGCGGACTTGTCGAATCAGCACATCGGCGATTGCACGACGAACATGAGCGGAGAAGCGATCGATCATCACAGTTTGCCACAGTCGGATGGATTGAGAAATTTGTTGACGGCGGAGAGCGCCTATCTGACGCTGCCCGACGTCAACGTAATGCTCGAGGTGTTGACGCAAAGAAAATTGCTCCTCGAGGCGGAAACGTGCGCGGCGCAGAACAAACTTTTGCACGAGTTTCTCAAGCATCTGTTGCTGCAGAAGGAAGAACAGAGAAATCAGTTGCAGAAAGAAGTTTCGTTGATAAAACGTGACATGGGGGAGGTTGAGAAAATCCTGCTCGATGTGCAGAGTAAATGCCCGAGAATCGAGGATCTCCGCGGCACGAGCGAAAACGAAACGTCACAGATGTCGGCCATAAGACGGGAAATGATGGATCTCATTGATATCATAGATTCGAACATGGTCAAGGACGAGGCGGATATCGATGGCGGCGGCGGCGGCGGCGGCGGTGGCAGCGGTAATCAAACGGCAGCGGGAAATCTGTCGAAAGAAGCTTTCGCCAATACATCGCAGAGACAATCGAGATATTCCATTGTTTCGACGTTGGCTGTACGTAGGAAGAGAATGTACGCGCATTTTGAGGATTTTGTACAGTGTTACTTCGATTCAAGGGCGAAGGATTTATTGTTCGGTAATGAAAAGTCGCAGACGCAGGTCGACACGGTTCACGGTGGTAACACGGGCTTGGACTTTTTCCGGCAGAATCTTGTGAAATTTTCGCGTTACAACTCGCTGAGACCAATGGCGACGCTCAATTATTCATCCGACATATTCAACAATTCGACAATCGTATCGAGCATCGAATTCGACAAGGACAATGAATTTTTCGCCATTGCCGGTGTGACAAAACGCATCAAAGTTTTCGATTACGGTGCGGTCATACGAGACACCGTCGACATACATTATCCCTGCGTCGAAATGATATCGAGCTCCAAGATTTCTTGCGTCTCGTGGAATTCTTATCACAAAGGTATGCTCGCGTCGTCCGATTACGAAGGAACGGTTACAGTCTGGGACGCGACTACCGGACAACGTACAAAAGCGTTTCAGGAACACGAGAAAAGATGCTGGTCGGTCGATTTCAACGACGTTGACACGCGATTAATAGCATCCGGTTCCGACGACGCTAGAGTCAAATTATGGTCGTTGAATATCGATCACTCGGTCGCTTCCCTCGAAGCTAAAGCCAATGTTTGCTGCGTTAAATTCAATCCGCGCAGCTCTTGCCATTTGGCTTTCGGCTCGGCTGATCATTGCGTGCATTATTACGATTTGCGAAATATGAAGGAAGCGCTTTGCGTCTTCAAGGGACATCGCAAAGCCGTTTCCTACGTTAAATTTATAAATAAGGAAGAAATCGTATCGGCCAGCACGGATTCCCAATTGAAAATGTGGAATATCAATAATCCGCACTGTCTGAGGTCATTCGTTGGTCACGTAAACGATAAAAACTTCGTCGGTCTCGCCACCGACGGTGATTACGTCGCGTGCGGCTCTGAAAATAATGCACTTTACGTTTATTACAAAGGACTGACCAAACAGTTGTTTACATACAAATTTGACGCTGTCAGAAGCGTTCTCGAGTTACAGGAGAGACGAGAAGAAGATCTCAATGAATTTGTGTCGGCGGTCTGTTGGAGACAAATGTCGAATGTCGTTGTCGCTGCTAATTCCCAGGGTATCATTAAGATACTCGAACTCGTTTGAATATATTTTGAAAAATTACCTTTTTCGTTTTAAATTTTGTTCATAGTGTGATGAAAAAATAAATGCAAGATAGTGAAAAACAAAGTAGTTTCTGGAATGCTGCAGTGATGAATTTTGCATCGTTGAATCAACGAAAATACGAATTTTCATCATTTGTCTATTTTTTTTCTATTTTCGCCTTCTGTTTAATTGATAATTTTGACATTTTACAATCTCGACAATATCGCGATTGTCGGGCAATACTAATTTAAAAAAAAAACGTATCTTCGTTTCATTTTAACAATGCAAGCTTCAGTATCTTATGCTGGATTGTCCTTCGAGAGTGTGATTGAATACGAGGAGTTCAAACTCTTCAGTCGATCGAGAAAAAGATTATTCTTCCGAAAGATTTTTTTCTTGAGAACGTTGGCATTGAAGTTATTTATGAAGATTTTAATTTACGAACGTATGAACAATTTTAGTACACTGATAATATTATCGAGTTGGTGTTTTTTTAATTAATGTTTTTAATTTAATGTTTTACTAATTAAATCATTCGGCAATGAAAATGATGAAAAATTGGAAATTTCGCAACAAATTGCTTCGGAAAAGTTGTATCATTCGAGTTTATACAATTTTTTGTTATTAAACAATTGATAGAAGATGGTTACAATATAATTGAAGTTTGTGTGCTCGTTATTTTTTCTGTTTGTTTTTATCGCACGAGGATTTAATATATTACGCTGTAATTATCTCTTTTCGATTGGAATACAAGTGCAATATGTTTCTCAACATTTAAATGGCCACCCGCTAAGCGTCGATAAAGAAATTATTCCGAACAAACTTGATATTTGTTAAAGGTCGACAACTGCGTATTTAAAAAATGGCACAAGATTTCTTTTTTGGCATCTGGAAATTAATCGCGGGTTGCCAATATTTTTCAATCACTGCTCAAATCGTTGTCATCGTTTCACTTTTCAGTGCAGATTGCCTCATTTTTTATTGCCTTGGATATCGATAGTCAAACGATTTGCCATTTTGAAACGTAAAACTAGTTGCGGTAAGAGGATTTTTTTTACTCGTGCATTGCTGAAGAAAATTTTGAAAACACTCGCGAAATATCGAGAATTTCTTATTTATTTCAATTTTTGTATTATTTATTTTTATTGTGGATTTTTTCAACAATTTTTATTTCGACTATTCCATGGTTATTCAGATGGTCTCAGACTTTTCGCCGACCGTGTAGTTTTTGTCATTGGCGGGTCAACAAATGCTGAATATTTGAACATTTTTTTCGTCATGTAAGTCGCTAAATTGGCAAAATCTTGAACATGTATCGCGAAATTCATCAATATCGCGTCCTGAAAAAATTTTGATGATATTTTTTTTCCCTTAATTAATTCGAGGATTACTTCATGTCACCGATCTCAGAGAATTTTTTAATTTCCATTCCATGTAATTTTTGTCGTAAAGTGGATACTCAAAAAATGGTAGTTTCAAAACATCGAACAATAAGTTTTAACGTTCTATGACTGAAATAATTCATTGTGAGGTGAAGCCATTTTCATGTCATCTTTCCCATCACTGCGCGATATGGTCTTCAAAATTCATGTTTAAATAGAAAAAAATGTTGTCCTCAAATGAAGTCCTCTTGTATGTACAGAGAAAGTCAGCTGCTAATGTATCTGTTATTTTCGTAACCTAACCATGATAAATGCTGCTGCAATTTATTCAAATATGTTCGCAAGAACAAAAGAATGTAAACAATTGTCTCTTAGTAAACCACTCGAATTCTACGCACTGATCGTTAATCAAAAAAAAAAGTCAGCTCATAACTTGTATCGTTTGCTACATGAACAAAATCCCCTCTGTGAAATACCGAATATTCTTTAAAAATATATACTTCAAACTGTTTAACAAATTGCTACGACTGCTAGAGAAATTATAAAAAGCTTCGCTATCATTTAACGTTTAATAGTATGTTTTTCGATCTTCGAGAGTAAATGCAATTTAACATGGTTTTTTATATATATCTCAAAGAGCTGAACTTGACGAGCACTCGGTAATAAAAAAAGACGTCAGAAGCATCCAACGAATTTGAAAAAGAAAACGTACGCAAATTATTTCTCCGAATCGTCATTAATCTTAAGATTGAAGGTCAATATTATTATTTTTGCACAAACGTTGAAGGGTGGAAAAAACTTGAAGAAAATAATGCATTTTTGGCAGCCCCCCCGTACGATTTATAAGTCCTAAAGATTGGTTGTGAGATAAAATGTCGCAAAGTTCACATAAATATCCGTAGGAATTCATGCAGAGCATAAATAAGATAAAACTATAGGAGGGAAGGGAGATTATGTCACGACTGAATGTACACACACACTCGACAGTATCGAGATGTAAGATACTAGAATGAAAAAAAAAGAATTTACCGAGATATTCGATGTTAAGGTTAGTATAATATTACAAGTTAGGAACATGGATCTGTGCCAATATATAACTTATGAGAGTTTCCCGAAAACTTTATTGCGATTTCGATGATGTATTAAAAATCATTGAGCAGGAAAAATGCCTCAAGTACAGTACAGTTTTCAAAACAATTTTAACATCAAACCTCTTCAATAGATCGTTTGAGAAAAACTTTGTAATGAATACTCTGCAAACTTTTTCTAGCGTTGTATGACGCAAATTCTTCTATTTTTCAGAATACTCATCATTTTTTCAAAATTGTATCCTTGTTTTCAAAATTTATTTTTCTTTTAATATCGAAGACTCCTTTCACAGAGTTGCTCCTTCAAACTGTTTGAAAATCTTTTACGCGCGGCATCGAAACATTGTATGTGAAAAAAAATTGTAATTTTGGGATATATTTTTTCAATGAACAGAAATGAAATTCCTCAAAAGGCTCGAATGTTTTTACGTCGAATCAGAAACAAAGGGACAATTTTGATTTTTACACCAACGTATTATTGATGCATCTATGGAAAACATTTGTCCCGTTATTATAATTATTATTGAAAATCACTGTCCATGATTTTTCACGTTTACTGTTATTTTTGAAATTTTTGTCGAATCGTTAATACAACAACTTTCGGGGAAACTAATTTTGTACAGTTATAGCTACGTAATACTTGAAGAAGTCATACAATTTTCAACGTGTTTTGACTTTTTGTAAAACAAACCTTTTCTCGAATCAAACGAGGAAATTCAAACGATCCGAGAAGTTTATGTTCTAATTTTTCTGTCTCCGATTCAAATCCAGAGCTCATGATTTTTCGCGGTAGATCTAGATCTTGTTTTGATAACCTGTAAAATAAATCGACTAAGATTCATTTGAAGCAATTTCGCATTGGTGTTTTGAGCAAAGAATTAACAAATTAGTAGAGTTGCACGTGTTGAATTCCGTGTCTAAAATCACCTTCGGGTTCAATCGTCCATGAAAGAGAACGAAATGTACGATTCTCCCAATAATATGTAATTGGCAGTTCGAAAAAGTTATTTCTCGCGAAATTTGTTAATTGGATAATGCAGTTGCAAAAAGAAATCGATAAGGCGCGACAGCAACGTAAGAATAGAACACGGAGAGCGGGTAAAGTGAGATTCTAAGATTAAATCTTAAGTATATTTTTAGAGTGTATTTTAAAAATATATATAAACAAAAAAAAAGCGCAAAAGATTCAACGTACTTGATGTTCAAAGAAGCCTAGAGAAATACTGTAAAGAATAAGATTACGAATCGGTGTCTAAGAAAATTAATTTCATTAAACATATTCTTCAAGCATTGATTGGCGTTCGTTTCTTCCGAATTGTTGCCCGTCTTGTTCATAATTTTTTTGTCCATTTAAATGTTTCTATACACAATGAAAATCGCACTCGCAGGGCTGGTCCGAAATTGAAGAGAGGCGAAACGCGTATTTTCTGGGGCCTCGGAGACGGAGAGCATGCTGGTGTAGCGGTAGTTGGATTGGGCAAGGCAAATGTTGGATTAAATGAACTGGAGGAGATTGACGAAAAAAAGGAAAATATTCGCGAAGCGGCCGCAGGTAAGTTTCCATTCGTAAAAGTTCTTTCGATACTTCTTCAAGTTCCGATAGCGAATGAAAGTAATTTTAAAAATATTAAACTTTGATTGACAATTACCAAAGCCGCATGTCGAGCTTTGGATGCCGTTGACATCAAGGACATAAAAGTCGAATCTTTCGGCGATGCCGAAGCCACCGCCGAAGGATCGAGTCTCGGCTCGTGGTTCTTCCAAGAATACAAAAACAAGGATAAGCAAAAGAAATTCCCGACCATTTCTTTGTACGGCCAAGATGGAGCGTAAGTAAAATTATTTTATTATATTATGTTATAACAAATATCAGTGAATTCAAATTTTTCCAGCGAACTAAGTAATAAGTCACAGGAACCTAAAGGAGCATGTGAAACTGTTAGTATTTTCAATGATAGATTAGTCACAGTGTTGGACCGTTAGAGAATAAGCGATCGTACTGCTCCAACACTAATTGTCGGGTCTTCAATTGGTCGGGTTAGGGCGCGAGTGTGCGAAGAAAAAAAATTGAACAAGCCAAAGATATTTTCAAAAACCAATTATTAAACGGCAGTATTTTACATTGGGACGGAAAAAGGTTGAAAAATATCAAGGATGAGAGTATGGAAAAGGTATCAATTGTTATAAGCTGTGGAGAAGTCGAAAAAATACAAGGAATGCCAGAATTGAAAGATGGCACAGAAAAATCACGAGCTGTCGCTATTTTTGATGGTTTGACAAAATGGCGATTATCTGACTGTATTGCAGCTGTATTTTGCGATACAACGTGTTCAAATTTACGTCAATTTGAAGGAGCTGCAACGTTGTTAGAAAAACTTCTTGAAAAAAATTGCTTTACCTTCCTTGCAGACAGCACATATTTGAATTAGAAGTTTTTCAGTTAAAATGTCCGTTAGCAACAGATCCTGATGTTCCTTTATTTAAACGTTTCCAACAAGAATGGACAAAAATTTATGAAATTCAGTGCAAAAGTGGAATTGTGGATAGTTATTTTATTTAAAAAAATGGAAACTACATCGATGACATCGACAAATTTGTTAAAAATCAACTAGAACTAACGCATCCTCAGGGAGATTGCCGTGAACTTTCACAGTTCGTTGAGATATTTATTGGTAAAAATCCTCAAGAAAATGTCAGGTTCATGAAATCCAGAGTTTTTCACCACGCGAGGTAGCATGAAAATTGTCCTATTTCGATATCACAGCCAAACAACTCTTATTAAAGAACTTTATTACTTTTTTTGTTTTACGCACTAATTGTACTATCGAATGATGCCGAATAATAATACTGATGAAAAATGGTTATAAAATTATACGTTTCAAAACGGTTTCTTCAGTGGAGAAAAGCTTCAAAATCTTTGGCCAGTTTTTGATTTCGTTCCTGACACTTCCTGTTTTCCATTAAATCAAATGCAGGGACGCCTGGAAGATTGGTAAAATCAAGGCCGATGCTCAAAACTGGGCCCGCAAGTTGTCCGACACGCCGGCCAATATAATGACACCAACCGCTTTTTGTAACGAAGTTTCATCGACTTTAACCGGTCTTGGAGTGGAGGTAAAGATCCACGACAAATCATGGGCCGAAAATAAGAAGATGGGCTCATTTTTGAGCGTTTCGCGGGGTAGTAACGAGCCGCCGAAGTTCCTGGAGATACATTACAACGGCACCGGCAATAACTCCACCGCACCCATAGCCTTCGTCGGTAAGGGAGTTACATTCGATGCTGGTGGCATAAGCATCAAGCCATCCGCGCAGATGGACGAAATGCGAGCTGATATGGGTGGAGCAGCGTGCGTCGTTGCATCGATAAAAGCTGCAGCTGAATTGAAGCTGAAAGTTCGTATAGTCGGCCTGATACCATTAACGGAAAATTTGCCATCGGGATCAGCGACAAAACCTGGAGATCTCGTTGTCGCCATGAATGGTAAAACAATCATCGTTGACAACACTGACGCCGAAGGACGTTTGATTCTTGCTGATGCACTTTGCTACGCTCAAGAGTTTAAACCCCGTTATATCCTCGACGTGGCGACTCTTACCGGCGCTATGAGAATAGCTCTTGGCTCTGCTGCAACTGGTGTGTTTTCCAATAGCACCGAAATCTGGCAAATTCTCAATCGGGCTGGGACAATAACCGGTGATCGTGTCTGGAGATTGCCACTGTGGCAATGTTTCAATGATAAAATGACGAGTAAGTTTTTGTATGACAGATGTTATTATTTCATTTATTTATAGAATTTCGTCGGACGTGGACGTTCCATTGTGCAATGGAGCCTCGAACCTTTTTTCTCGACACACAACGTTTCGAAACATTGTTCCAAATTGTTGGCGTGTATATTATAGCCTTTTTGAGAGCATGCTGTCTTACAGTGGCAAAAAGTCGATTTTTTAGATTTTGAAACTTCTATACCAACTACTAGTCGTTTTTGACTCGGAAAAGATCCTTGAGAAAGGATTTTGCTGTAATTTTATTCTGGAGCTGGTGCATTGGTGATCAATTTTCTCATTTGATTATCCCGAAAAGCATGCCTAGGATATTTTTGTATTTTTTTGCATCTAAAATTGATTTTGTAATGGACCTATCTTGTAGAGCATTGAGCCATCTACAAAATGTTTCTCACAGTCCGGAAATTTACACGATTGCGAGTAAAAAGTTTCACCAAAAGCCGAGGCGCATTCGGAAACTTTACGCGTGACGAGACAAACTTTACGCGTGATCGAGACAAACTTTTTCGCATTAGTCAAAATAGGCATCTAAAATTGAACTTTCCAGGAAGGTGTTACAAAAAAAACTGTAAAAAAACGATAATGTGTTAACCACATATTCTATGAATATATTCATCGACGTATTTTCGATATTATTGTTATTATCTATATTGAATATTTCGACAGTTCGATATAGTCGATTTTTTCCATATTTTTATTGCATCGATAGACACTAAAATTTTCATTGAAACAATATTTTAACCACGATTATACCGTGGATTCATCCTCAAGGCATTTTTTACTCTAAATACTCTAAAGCATTTGATCACTGAACTACGAATGATCCGACTTTTCTTTTGCAGCATCCAAATATCGATTTAATCTTGAAAAACCTTTTTAATAAGATGCAGATGTGGTCAAAATCATAAAAAATATCAAAAAAAAGCTGAACGCCTTTATGTCTTAGGTTTTGCGAATTTTGAATAAACCGCATAATTTATTCATCTCTCTCGTTGTTCCCAGAATCCGTGAAATCTGCCGATTTGAACAACATCAGCCGAGGCAAGGGTGGCGGTTCCTGCAACGCGGCTGGCTTCCTCAAGGAATTTGCCGGCACCGATGTACCCTGGCTTCATCTCGATATCGCCGGAGTTATGGGACCGCAAAACGACGAAACTGACGCAAATTATCTCGCTTCCGGAATGACCGGAAGACCAACCCGTACCCTCATTCAATTGTTACAGCTCCAGCAGAGCTAGATTTTGCCCCGATAATTCCGAAAAACAAAATGTGCATTTAGAGGTAAAAACGAGCGTTGGGTGGGTCGTGTTTTTAAAACATCGATCCGCTGGGCGGTTTCGGGATCTTCAAAAGTTACCCTCGCATTACCCACCACATGTATATTTACTTTCTTACCATGTATACAACGTGCTAAGGTTCCGGGCACCTTATTCCACTTTCTTTCTTCATTCTAACCTACTAAAATATTTTCTTGGTTCTTTGTATCATGCACGGGAAAAATGATGTCTTAGGTATCTACAAAATTTCTCCTCCTTGTACAGCTATGATTCTAACGAATTGGTCCTTTTTACCAAAGTTTCCTAGGAATCTTCGTAATTTTCCATCTCCGTAAACGGACGCTGCGAAAAACGAACGTTCATGAGGAAAAAACGCATTTCTATTCTAATCGATTATTTAAATATTAAAAAAAAAAACAGCTAAAAACATCTACGCAATACCGGCATTGTACAGGATGAGAGAGGAGCGAGTCATATTTATAGTATATCTGTGTAAAAACCGGTGTAACAAGGGAGAGGGGTGACGGCCGATCGAAATAATAATAATAACAACAGCAATGATTTAATCCGTTTGGCCCAAATTTAATAAATGTTTACATTTGTCATATTATCCATTTTGCAATTGCGTCGAAGGTTCAACAATTTCGACCTTAACCATGTTTTTTTTTCCATATCCGTAATACGGAATGTATTTAACGTACTTAACACTATTCGCTCGTAGGATTACGAGCTTTAAAAAGAATTACAAATATGTGGAAAATCTGTTTTTTTTTCCTCGGACAAAAGCGTTTCGGCGACGCTTCATCGATTTATGTACAAGATAATGCAGCCGCGTTTTGTATCCTCAATCGACTTTTGTTCAAGCCAGGATGAGGACAAATCGATGAGAACTAATGAATCTATAGCAAATCGTATAATTAATCAGCAAGAAAAAAATTAAATTTTCGCCTAGAAAGAGTAGTCTTAGGGTAAAAAAAATATAATACACATTAACTTATCGTTTCTCTTACGCCTGTAACGCATCGTGACGGAAAGTTTTATCTGTACTTTGAATTCCAGTACAGAATGTTAAGTGAAAAAAAGTATTTTTTCCGCTTTGGGGTGTTCACGCGGTCGAGAATCTTTCTCTTAAGTTCCAGGGGAACATGATAAGGAGAAAAAAGAAACGGTCCAAAGAACATTGATCAACGAAAACGAAAAGTCGGTGATAGAAATTGGGGAAAAAACGAACACACGCCGGATCGAAGGTGATGCAGAACATTGAAGGTCTTTCGCAAAATTGTAACAGAATTTTGCTCGGTGTTATCGATACTTTGAACGATATTTCGTTGCTATCTTTTGTATCAATCGTCGTTAAGGCAGAGTGTAATACCTGACGATCCACCGGAAGTGCCAATGAGATCGTTGCGAAAGTTTCATGCTACTTTTGCCACAATTTTCTACAAAGTGAGACCAACTTCACCACGATGTACCATTCCGGAGAAAATCGTTATCGGAGATTCTAAACGATCGACATGTATCATACATCACCTTAAAGAAAACGAGAATTACGTAGTTTTCTCGGATTGACACAGGTTTGGCTTAATCTTCTCGAAGAGAGAGCAGGGGGAAAACCGGAAAACAAAAGATGGAAGAATCGGTTTGAGCAGGAGAAAGAGAAATAAAACGGATGAAAGTAAAGAATGAACTAGACACAGATAGAGAGAGAGAGAGAGAGAGAGAGAGAGAGAGAGAGAGAGAGAGAGAGAGAGAGAGAGAGAGAGAGAGAGAGAGAGGAAATTGAAGAAAAATCAGCAGCTCCGAGATAAAATTTGATTGCGCAATTTCAACTGCAAGGTGGTTGTGGCTGCTGTTGTTGAGAGGGAAGGGGCGAGACAGCCGCAGCTGCAGCTGCTGCTGCAGCGGCGGCATAAGACGAAGGATCGGAAGGATCGAGAATAGGTGATGGTGGTGGCAAACCTCCACCGTTGCCACGACCTCTACCTCGACCTCTACCGCGACCACGTCCCCGCCCCCTCCCCCGTCCGCGTCAACTTCGCCTCTCTGGCATTCCTATATTGCTCGTTGTCTTTTCCAAAAATGCCAATGGACCCTGTAGCGACCCGCTACCGACAGCGCCGACTGGAAATCCCGTTCCTCCCCTACCACTTCCGGCAACACCAACACCACCGCTTTGTCCCATGAACATCGCCTGCTGTCCAACACCGACAGCCTGTAGATTTGACGGTTGCTGTGCACCACCAACTCCTTGTACCTGCAATGTCAAGCCGCATGACAAATCTGAGAAACTATAAATTCCGTTTTGATTCAACGCTCTCATACGATGCACTTTATAGCATCGTCCGCACGCTACTAAAGTAGGTATTTAGATTTATTTATTCCGAGCGTTACTCAACATTTTTGCAGTTGTACAAGTCAGATCGGGTTTGAACAATGAAAAATGAGGAAAATTGAGAAATTTTCGATTACTCCAATATAGTCTATATTTCGTCACCGAAATAGTATTTTTCCCGTGCTGTCTTGCTGTGAAATCGCTATATGGTCGAAAAGAATTGAACGAATCAGCTAATTATTTTTTTATATTGTTTACACATTAGCTCGAACGTTTCAAATTTATGAAAATATACATTCCTTACGAGCATGGAAGATTCTGTAGAGTAATAAAAACGTCTTGACAATGTTTTTTTTGCGTACAACGGTTGTTTATATCTCAACATACGATGGAAACCTAGAAATTCTGAACGAAAGAACTCAAAATCTTCTGTATATTCAACACATCGCGCGCACTATAAGCTCCGCATTTTTCATCTCGTATATAAATAAAAAATGGCGATTTCTCATTACCACTTTTCTCTTCAATTTGATACACCCATTCTTCTTGTAGTAGATCTTACTATGTACCACACTGAATAAAAATTAATGAATGATGTGACGACAGTATAATAGAGTTAGGAAGCATTGCAGAGAACCCTCGCAATCTCGTGTAACGACGTTTGAAAATTCCGCGCGTGTGGTTGGAGGTTATGTTTGGTTTTTCAATTATGAAATTGCGTTCTTAATTATTTGAAATCGCACAACTAAAATTTGACGAAATGATTGAATTTTCTGAAATACTTCGAACGTCATAATTGCAATTTACACCGGTATCGTGTTGCATGTATAATAAATTCGGAAAGAAGAAATAAAGCGATGTTGGGGGAAAAATATTGCAAGGGAATGCCTGGGCAAGGTGGATGAAAGAAAGCACAATGATTCACCATAAAAAAACTTTTATTCTACAGACAATCTACTCGCAAGTAAATCAAAAATTGAAAGTGCAAATAAAGTAAACGAGATAAACTTTTTCTCTCCAACTTCAATGTACGGGAACGATCGGAACGAGGGCGTAGGATCGAAGAAACATTTCACGAGGCAATCTTCGATTAATTTACAAAAGTAATTGTCGAATACGTTTTATGAAAAACCTTTTGCTTCTCGTCCCAATAGTCCGTACGTACTCAACATGCATTTTAAAAAATATTTATGTATCTACGTCATTCTACATGTGAGAACAAAAGACCTATGAATACGAACAAAAAGTATTAAAAAAATGAGCGACAAGGAAAAGAGAAAAAATACAGCAGAACTTACAACTGGTAATCGAGTGAACACGAAAAAGTATAGCCAGCGCAGCAAGGATGAGCGTCATTCGAGAAAAGCAACTGTCTTGTTGGATAATTCAATAATTTCATTACCATATTTATGTTTTATCGAAACAATAATTTCGTGTTATTCTTCCACGGCATGACAGATTTTTTTTTATTCGAATGCCACTCATCTGTTCTTCATAAGTAAAAGAAATCTCCACTTGAAAAGCCCCATAAAGCACCGTAAATTATATGAAAATGAACGAAAATAAAATTCAAAAACATTGAAAAGTATAAAATTCATGAGAATAGAATCCAAAACAGAAAACCGCAAGCCAATAGAATAATGTCCCATATGGCGATGATTATTTTATGATTTGGAAAAAGTAAAAAACAAATCAACAACGAAATTATGGTCAGGCGACAGGATAGGTATCATTGCGACTTCCCTCATCGTCGACACGTTTCAATAATCGGCCCATGTTCAATTTTCATTTTATTAATTACTATTATCAAATTCATAAATCGCTTCTTTATTCTCATAGTAGATATATATTTTTTTGGCTAGCGCGTTTGTACATATTTCCACTACTTTTGGCACCGTTTCGTTTTTTTCTTCTCGAACAATACACGGAAGATTCTAATTCTATCATTAAAAAAAAATTTAACGAGCTTTATAATTTTCTTCTCAATTACAATAGATTTTTCATTCTCTTCTCTCTTGAAATAAACAATCTATAAGGGCGAATTACTTGTCTTGAAGAAATTCACGATATCAACGAATGAAACTTTTTGGCAAGGCACTGATTTGACGCTACAGTTACGACCGTTTCATTTTTTGTTGTTGTGTTCTTTTAACAACTCGTCAGATTTCACGACGAACAATCTTTCTATGAATTCTAAATCGTATTAATATCGATTTTTCCCTGTTTTTCGTTATGTGACACCACAGGGCAGAGCCACAAATATCGTTGAGGATTTCCACGAATGTTTCGATCACAGATAATTTGCTTAATGGTAACAAATCCTTTTTCCTCTTTCTCTCTCTCTCTGGCTCTCTAAGCATGCTTTTGTCTCAGCATGCGCACATTAATATACACTCTCATATATCCACAAAGATATTCGAAGCTAAATATCGATTCTAGCTATTGAGTATTTTGCAAATTATTAGAAACGTTTTATACGGATAATATAAGTATTCATTGAAAAATCGGTGGAAGAACGATATTGAGGTATCATCGAAGCGCAAAGAAAATACGATATACATTTCTTCATCGTCGGTATTGCGCCACATTTCCGCAAATCTTTGTCTGCGTGTAGAATTCATGACGCCCCAAAATATGGAAAAAGCATTGAACAGAGAAAAAAAAGTTCAACAAAGAAATTGTAAAACTTCGTATTTTCTTTGTGCTTTAACGATGCAAATTTTAATGCTATACAGAAAATAATGATCTTTTTCGTCATGGCTGCAGAATGAGAGTTTGCGGAGAGCTCTTCTTTTTTAACGTGAGTAAATAAATTAACGCGTTTTTCTTTCAATAGGCGGAGTCTCGATGTGTCGGTTATAATTTTCCGTTCGGGGAAGCTGAGAAAAACGGTTCAACTTTTCTCAGCTTTATCTCAAACGTGATAACGTACATCTTCAATTCCAGAGTATTGCGGACGTTTCTTTTCATTTTTAACGTTTTTTTTTTCTGTTTACTTAAATACCTGTTGTTGGTGAAGTTGTTGCTGTTGCAATTGATGCTGTTGCAGGTGTTGTAACTGTTGTTGTTGCTGCTGGAGTTGCTGCTGATGCTGCAGCAGCTGTTGCTGCTGCTGTTGTTGGGTTTGAGGCTGAAGCACCGGGGTCCCCGTCCCGTTTGGTCCTGGCTGACCCTGATTACCCTGATTACCGTTTGCCAATCCTGAAAAGAAATTTTCGTTGTCGCTGAATAAGGATCACAGAAGCGAAAGCGATTTCGCGATGTGAGATATTGCAAAGGTCCTATGAGTTTTTTAAAAACTCATCGGAGAGCAGAATTTTTCAAACGCAATCGAAGAATGTAGTTTCCGGTGAGAAGAGTGTAAATCGGAATGATACACATGAGGACAATAGGATATAAAGATAATTATGTGTGAAATAACATAAAGTAAAAATAAAAAATAATATATGTTTAGACAAGAATCAGGTCGATGTTATATATCCTCGATGAACTTGGAGAGTTCATAAAAATTGATGCAATTACAAAAATAATATTTTATGATAAAATCACCCTACCTCAGAATGATAGCGAATGTTTTTAAAACGTGAATAAAGAACGATGTTCTTTAACTCGTTATAGTAATTTCAACTTACTACGCACGACACTTCTCAAGTAGGTTTGATAATTTGCAGTTTTTGCGAAATATTAAACCTGCAAATTACAATTACCATTGACCAATGGTAACATCGTGTAAAATAATAATGGTAACGGTCTTTTTTCATTTAGCTTTTTGGTTACTTTCATACTCTTGATCTGAATTGTTTTCGTTGTCGCTGAATAAGGATCACAGAAGCGAAAGCGATTTCGCGATGTGAGATATTGCAAAGGTCCCATGAATTTTTTACAAAACTCATCGGAGAGCAGTATTTTTCAAACGCAATCGAAGAATGTAGTTTCCGGTGAGAAGAGTGTAAATCGGAATGATACACATAAGGACAATAGGATATAAAGATAATTACGTATGAAATAACATAAAGTGAAAATAAAAAATAATATCTGTTTAGACAAGAATCAGGTCGATGTTATATATCCTCGATGAACTTGGAGAGTTCATAAAAATTGATGCAATTACAAAAATGATATTTTATGATATCTCAGCCTACCTCAGAATGATAGCGAATGTTTTCAAAACGTGAATAAAGAACGATGTTCTTTAACTCGTTATAGTAATTTCAATTTACTACGCACGACACTTCTCAAGTAGGTTTGATAATTTGCAGTTTTTGCGAAATATTAAACCTGCAAATTACAATTACCATTGACCAATGGTAACATCGGGTAAAATAATAATGGTAATGGTCTTTTTTCATTTAGCTTTTTGGTTACTTTCATACTCTTGATCTGAATTGTTTTCGTTGTCGCTGAATAAGGATCACAGAAGCGAAAGCGATTTCGCGATGTGAGATATTGCAAAGGTCCCATGAATTTTTTACAAAACTCATCGGAGAGCAGTATTTTTCAAACGCAATCGAAGAATGTAGTTTCCGGTGAGAAGAGTGTAAATCGGAATGATACACATAAGGACAATATGATATAAAGATAATTACGTATGAAATAACATAAAGTGAAAATAAAAAATAATATCTGTTTAGACAAGAATCAGGTCGATGTTATATATCCTCGATGAACTTGGAGAGTTCATAAAAATTGATGCAATTACAAAAATGATATTTTATGATATCTCAGCCTACCTCAGAATGATAGCGAATGTTTTCAAAACGTGAATAAAGAACGATGTTCTTTAACTCGTTATAGTAATTTCAATTTACTACGCACGACACTTCTCAAGTAGGTTTGATAATTTGCAGTTTTTGCGAAATATTAAACCTGCAAATTACAATTACCATTGACCAATGGTAACATCGGGTAAAATAATAATGGTAATGGTCTTTTTTCATTTAGCTTTTTGGTTACTTTCATACTCTTGATCTGAATTGTTTTCGTTGTCGCTGAATAAGGATCACAGAAGCGAAAGCGATTTCGCGATGTGAGATATTGCAAAGGTCCCATGAATTTTTTACAAAACTCATCGGAGAGCAGTATTTTTCAAACGCAATCGAAGAATGTAGTTTCCGGTGAGAAGAGTGTAAATCGGAATGATACACATAAGGACAATAGGATATAAAGATAATTACGTATGAAATAACATAAAGTGAAAATAAAAAATAATATCTGTTTAGACAAGAATCAGGTCGATGTTATATATCCTCGATGAACTTGGAGAGTTCATAAAAATTGATGCAATTACAAAAATGATATTTTATGATAAAATCAGCCTACCTCAGAATGATAGCGAATGTTTTCAAAACGTGAATAAAGAACGATGTTCTTTAACTCGTTATAGTAATTTCAATTTAGTACGCACGACACTTCTCAAGTAGGTTTGATAATTTGCAGTTTTTGCGAAATATTAAACCTGCAAATTACAGTTACCATTGACCAATGGTAACATCGTGTAAAATAATAATGGTGATGGTCTTTTTTCATTTAGCTTTTTGGTTACTTTCATACTCTTGATCCGAAATCTTTTTCAGCCGCATTGTGCACTTTTATGGTACAGTATAAATAAAAACTTTCTCCTACGTCAAAAATGTTAGATGTTCCCTTGAACAAAAAATTCTGGAATGGTTTTGCTGTGCCTTCATCCTGAAGCTGACGGAGGATGATTGTGATTTTCTTTTCGTTCAATTAACACGGGAAGAATTTCTTCCACGTTTTTGTATTTTTCTGTATCTGAAATTGTACATCTAAACGTTGTTTTCTGTATGTGTAAAAACTCTCCCCGGAAGTTCAACAGTTCTGAAGCTATAAACGCTGATATATGATCTTGAATATTCGATTTTAAATAGGTATTTTAATACTTTTAGTGAAATACAATGAATATATGAAATCGCAAAGAAGAGGATGTCGAGGATCGAATACTGAACAAAATTGCCATTGATGTTATTTGTAGCTCAAAAATTCGCTTGCGTGGGAAGCGAATGAAAGTGGTTTACACTAAATGCTAACGTTCGACTCTCAAATCTTCCAAACGGTATGTCCTTTAGATTTGACTGTAAGAAGAGTTTTGTGGAGGTACAACAGATTCATTAAAAAACAAAAGTACAAAAAAGAAACTCTTTTGCAACGATTCTTTCCAAGTCGGAAACAGTTTTGGAAGATGAGCTTCGAAAATGAAAAATTTGCCATAGCCTGCTGGGAAAAAAATTATGAAGCGAACCAGTCAGAGCAAAAATCTACGATTTCACCTTGTACGTTTAGTATCAATGAGTCACAGCTGCCAATTTGATTTCTCAAAGAGTAAGCTTAATTGATTGATTTCAGATTCTTGTTAACAGCAAAACGCGCCTCTACCATTAAGGTAGTACTACCGCAACAGTCCTATTCAAAAGTTAGTTCCATGTATTTTTGGACTGTTAAGTCTAAAAGTATGTAAAATATGTGATGAAATGTTGAATTTTGTTTTCCAAAGTTGATGTTTGAAATATTTCATGATTAATATCTACAAAACGTAACGAAAAAAAAAAAACTAAAAATGAATGCAACACAGCCGCACTGTCTTTGTCCGATGATTTTCGAGAATTTCGGTGGTTATATCTCAGCAAGTTTATGATGAAGTACGAACGTTTTTTTATCATTGTAAATCGGCCATTTGTCTTTTCGTAATTTTTAGTTCATATCGATCTCATCTTTTTTCTAATACGCAGATTACATACAGGGGTTTGGCTGTGCAAGATGCGTTAACAATGTTGAATTCTGTCTCCGTCGGTTAGCGGTAGTACTATCCGAACGTTGTTTTTTTAAAAAGTTAGAACATTTACAAAGAAAAGTTTACAATTCTTATTTTAGCTATTGCAGACCGACCATCGAAATCTTAAATTTTAATAAACTGAGTAGCTAAAGTTATTCGATACAAGTAATCGAATGACCATCGGTAGCTTGTAAATTTGTATTGCAATCATTGTGATGAATCATTATTTGTTGATTATGATAATGATAAATGAATATACTTCAATATAATTCATTCTTCAGTCACAAGATAATATCGCCAGCAAAGTTTCTCTGCAAGTACGAGTAAAGGCGGCGCATACTCGTTTTTTTTTTTTCATTTTACAAAGCCGTGAGACAATAAAATAAAAAAATAGTGGGGGTATAGGACAATGTACTCAAAACGTATATTGCAAAAAATACAAATTACCATTTGGTGCTGGTCCCTGAGCAGGTGATTTGGCCCATCCTTGTAGATCGGCCAATAAGTTTTGCCAGACGGCAATTTTATCGTAATGCCTTTTAATGAGATCGTCTTTGCGGGTGAGCTCTAGCTTAAGATCGTTTATGTCTTCCTTAACGACTAGTTCTGGCTTCAGCGCCGATAATAAAAATCTTTTTTGAAGAAAAAATGCTTCCGTTTGTCGGGCAAGATCGATGAACCTCAGAGTTACTTGTTCTATCTCCCCTCTGGCTTCATCTTTGTCTATCGACAAACCTCCGCCTATACTGTTGTTACCAAGGCCTTCTTCTTTCGTAAGAATATTCAGGCATTGCTATAACAAGACAAAAGGATTTTTCTTTTCAAATCCCTTGTACTCGGCATACAAATACCACATGATGGTTCGATCGTACATTCATAGAAATTCTTTGGTAATAAGGTAATTTTTGTACTTTGCGATGCAAAAAAAAACATTAACGGTATTTATTAGAAATAATTATAATGTTGCAAAGTACTTGTCAGATATGTTATTAAGTATATAGGTATAACAATTCTAAGTAAAAAATTGGTTAAACATTTTAAATGAAATTTCTACTTTTTCAAATGAAATTTTTGGTGCAAACGCGAAAAAAACATTCAATTCTCCGTTAGGAAATTCACACGCTAATTTTTGTTACAATTGCGAAAGAAATATGGAAAAAAAACTACTTGAAAAGCTTCCTCAAATTCGTCGACTAAATTTCCATTGCCGTTCGTCGGTGTTGCCATAATTAGAGATTTGCGACGAATTTTTCGAATTCTTCCGTTTAGTTTCCGACACAATAACAAGTATAATGAGAAAAATCAGGCACTTATTTGTCTCAAGTGAAAGTCTTTATATCGTGTATTCCTTCATAATGATGTTTATGAGGTTATGGTATGCGGCCACGACTTTCGCAACTAAGAAAACGTTAATACTCAAATAATTTATTCTCAACGAATTTTCATCGATACTTGCAAACGACAAAGTGTAAAAATCATGTAGTTTTTCTTTTATTTGTAACGATATTTCTTATTTTTATCATATATTGACGTTTTCTTATTTGCGGTTAGTCGTGTGCTTTTGTACGAAACTTTTCTTGTGGCTTTTGTGCGTACGACGCACACCCTGGTGGTGAAAAAGACAAACATTTTGAGGACCGCGTATCCGCGTACGCGGTGCGCTAACACATTGCAGTGCGTGTTGCAGCTTGCAACTTGCGCGCTTGCGCGTAAACCTACCTCATCTCATAGAACTCAGTTACTCAGTTCAGCGTTCAGTGCATGGTGGTAGTAATGTAGTGAAAAACTCTGTTCTGTGTCGATCGGTAAAATATTTTACAGGAAAATTGATAAACAATTGTAAAGTATTGTTATATTCTCGGACCGTGCAAGTGTTAAAAGAAACGTAACGAAAATGGGTAGACGCTCCATAAATACCACAAAAAGTGGGAAATACATGAATCCCACGGATCAAGCGCGTAAGTACCATTGTTCTCATAACCAAGAAATTTCAAGAACATCAGCTATTCGCAATACTCACATTTTCATCGTTCATTGATTAATGATTATTGATCAATGAAACAATCTTATTCTTCGTTTTTCGCAAATAGGGAAAGAAGCGCGAAAAAAGGAATTGAAGAAAAACAAAAAGCAGCGGCAACTTGTACGTGCGGCTGTTCTCAAAGGGAAGGATCCGTCACAGATCATCGAGGAAATGGAAAAGATAGATCAAATGGGTAAGAACATTTGTTACTCTACAAAACTCTGTTAGTCCGTTTCATAGCAACACGCAGAATTCAAATTCAACCATCGTTCGAATAAAAGAAATTGTTATAGGCTTTCTGCTCCAACATCGGATATCGATATTTATGTTTGTACACTACGTTATGTTACGCGATGTTAAATTTATTTATATTTTTTAAATTTTAATGAAAAGTGCGATCAAGTTAGAAAATAATTTATACAATACTTCATGTAATTTTTTAAATATAATTTCGATCATAGAACAGTAAAATGATTTTTTACCGACAATTGCAAATTCTGTTGACTATCAAAGTTTTGTTGTTAAATCTATTCGATTATGATTATTTCTCTTAACAAAAATATAATTGCAACCTGGTATTGCTCAGAATTTAAATTCTGCAGTTGGATTCCTGAATAACATTTGACTGAATGTAAATGCCTGCAAGGAAGATACTTGATGATAAACAAGTTTTGATATATAATTTACACACTAATTGTGTATCAAGTACTTTTTTATGCTTAGAATACTATGTTTTTTCCGATAAAACTAATTTACTCACAATGCGGAACGCAAAGCTTATAACGACCTAAAAATGGTCGCACTTTACATTAGAGTCATTTTTGGATGGTGGAGAAACGACACGAGTACTTCCTGCTTAACATTGAATATACATGGTTAATGATATACGAAAGGAGAACCTTTTTATCATCCGTCGGTGAAACGATGCATGATTTTTGCATCTCGAATGATTTTTCACAGAGTACAACGTCATGCAGCCTCCACCTTTGAACGAAAAAGTTCTTAAAGACAAGAGGAAAAAGCTGAAGGAAACTCTGGATCGGGTGTTGAAAATGTATGTAAGTATATCAAGGATTCAGTATATTATTGACGGGTTAACCGATCCGGTAAGATTATAGGGCATAATTATTGGCGAATATTTATGAGTGAAAAAAAAACAAATATATAATAAAATGTTGCGATGGCAGGCAAAGGACGACCAGGAGAAATGGACTGAACTGAAAGAACAGTTGATTCAATACGAACGAAGAAGAATAGATTTGGTATCATACTTTGAAGCAGTGAGACACGCTCAGCAGGTCCAAGTCGATGAAATCCCATTGCCCTCTGCTGGTAATGATATGACACGGATATTTCCTGGTAAATATTTCCCAAACAAGTTAAATATCTCTGATAACTGAATTTTTTACAGTCCAATCGTTTCAATTCATTTCTATTTTTCTGTCATTCGAGATCTTTTATTAATCTCCGTTGTAATCGTCAAAATATTCACGAAGTAATTACGAACTCAAAAGGCGTTGTCAAAGTTCTCTCTCTCGACGGTTAGTACCCCGGATTACGTTTGTTATCGTACGATCCGCGATACTAAAAAATATGTAAGAAAAAATTTCGATACCGAATTGGAAAATATTCAAAAATGTCATATTTTTGTCTGGTTCCAATGATGCAAACTTCAACATCATGATAGTTGGAATAAACATTTTAAGGCCATGGGGGATACCCCCTCCCCTATCGAAATTTAGAAAGATTCTCAGGCAAAATCTATAAATCAGATCGATTTGAAATTTTTTGTGAGTATTTAGTGACACAACACAGAGGGAATGACGATTTCGCAATTTCGAAATTTTTCAAAAAAATTTTTTTGTAGAGTGAAAAAATTTTCAAAATTTCGAAATTCTAAAATCGTCAGTCCCTCCGCGCTATATCACTAAATACCCACGACAAATTTCAAACCGATCCGATTCATAGATTTTGCGGGAGAATTTTTCTAAGCTTCGATTTACGGATGTAACACATCGCCTTAATTGCTTTTTTTCTCTTTCAGGATCGTTAACGTCACAAATCCCTCTCCCCGATATGCCCCAACCACCTGCACACATATTCCCTCCTCATCCTCATTATATAGCACAGCATCATCCCTTGATGAACATACCGATACCCCCCAGTATATTGAAGAAGACCAGTGCTTACACCGGCCCACAGAGCATCCCAACTCTTGCACCCAACAAAGAACCCCCCGGAGTTCCACCGTTTCCGCCGCCAGATCTTACGACCGAGGACGAGGATCCACAGGAGCGAGTGAGTATTTCGAAATAAGCACGATATTTTTCCGAACGATGACGAACCTTGCAGCGTCAAAACGCAACGACAGTGGCATTCAATTTTTCTCGTCGCTGCAGCGCGATATTTTCGCGCATACTTACTCAATTACAGGATACATCGAGCCTCAAATTATCAAAAAACGGAAGTTTACAGACAAAATCAAAGTAAAACAGACTAAAAAATAAAAATATCGTAAAAATCCGTATTTTAATTGTATTTCAACGATGCAAACTCATAAAGTTTCTTCCGTGCCATGCGTAAAGGGATGCGATTTATCTATGTTAACGCGTGTTAAATTTTCACAGCAGAAAGATTCGTCCGGGCATAAATCGCGAACGATTCGTTTCGCCGACGATAAGGACGATGGCAAGCACGAAGCTGATCCTAAAGAAAAATCCGAGAGGGATAAAGACAAGGAGCGGGAAATCGTCAAAGTAAAGCCGACGACTTTGCAACAAAAGATGTTGGCCATGGCTGGACAGGATATCGATCAATTTATGAGGGAAATGGAAGTTGTACACAAAAAACGGGAGACCGAGAGGGCACAAGATTTGAGCGCCAGGCTGTCGCTTCTTGACGCTGAGGCTGATGGTAAATCGGGCAAGAGCAGTTCCAAGAAAACGGATGTCGAGAACATCGAACCGCCCGGTTCTTCCGAACATTCCTCGCACGTGCAACAGCAGCATCCGCCGCAACCACCGCAACATCAGCAGCAGCAGCAGCAACAACAACAGCAGCAACAGCAACAGCAACAACACCAGCACCAGCAGCAACATCAACACTCGATGCCGCCAATGGGAATGCCACCCCCACCCCTGCTTTACAGGCCTCCGCCGCCACCGATGCATCTCAGAATGCCCCCGCCACCCCCGCCGCGTTTAGGCCTCAGACTTCCGCCTGGACCACCACCCGGTATGCCCCGATTGTTGAGGCCAGGACCACCATCGATGCCGCGAATGCCACCACCCCAGATGCAAATTCCGAATCTCGGTGTAATGTCAAACATGACGAATTCTCAGATGCAAGTGCAATCTTCCAACTCGCAGCCGAAAACGCCGAATGTACTTTCGGCAGCGCCACAGTTGATCAATCGCAAGGACAAGGACGGCAAAAGTACGACGACGATCGAGGCTAAACCGCAGATAAGAAATCTCGCCGCTGATGTTACGAGATTTTTGCCAACGTCGCTGAGGGTCAAACGCGACGATAGAAGAAAGCCCAGTACCGCACCGAGAATCGTCGAAAGGATCAACGAGACGCCGCCGATTCGAGCTAGCCAACACAAGACCAAGGACGATGCTTATATGCAATTTATGCAAGAAATGGAGGAGTTATTGTGAATTAACGCCATTTGTCTTTGTTTCTCGATTTTTATCTGTCGAAAAATCGATTATAAAGAGATATAGACTACGATTACCGGATTTGTTTTATCTGTCAAATCGAGGCATGGTTATTTCACCTCTAGGCGAGGCGAAACTTTTCACATTCTTCGACTTTATAACTCGAGTTTGTTCGACTCTAGTTTTTACCAACTCGAACAAGAATCTCTCAAACGTGAATCAAGCCACATTTGAGTACTACGGTGGGAAGTAGAGTTGGACAAAAGTGACCTGAGACACTTCCATCTTTTTGCTCCAGTTGAAAAATGAGCGACTTTCGGCATCGAAAATTCAACTTTCCAGCTGCACGTGGCAAAAAAGTCTTTCAAGTTATATTTTACAATTTTCTAACCTGCTCTATGACTCACCGTTGGATCTCGCGAGCCAACGATTTCGAATCGATACTCGCCAAGTTCTGAGTAAATATTTCAAAAAACACTCTGTTATGACATTTTTTCAACTCAATTCATTTTGCTGATCCTTCTATATAACTGATTCCCTTCAGATTTTTTCATCGCTGAGTACTTGAAATTCGCACGCTGTTACAGTTTTGTTGGGATTTTATCTCCAGAACATCCTTAACCTTTAGAGGACGGCACTGGTCCCAAAAGGGACCACCCAGGGAAACAACGTTTTAAATGTTTTTCAGGAATGATTTGATGAGCTTAGCACGGGGAAAATAGTGAAAAAAATCCCGAAGACATCCCTGGACCTTCAAACAGGTCAGCACATCGAAAAACGTAGGTATATGACGTTTGAGCTCCGAATGAAAAAAAAAAAAATTGACCTTGAAATGACCCTTTCCAAGGTCGAGGACGCATCCAGGATTTTTAAAACAATTTTTTTTGTATTCAGTGCAAGAAAACACCAAAAAAACATTGCATCAAATTTTTTGCATTGACCACCTGCTTGGTCGGAGACTTGTCCTGAGGTATACATTCGATTTATATGTGAATTACACGATTTGAAAGATATCGATTTGAACTGAAAATTTCTAAAGGTTAAAAGTGTTTCTAGAGATGAACCTTGATGCGTATTTTTTTCGCGTCTTTCGAGACATTTTTTTTTATAACACGTGGTTTTGTTTGTTTTGTATGAAAAAAGTCGTGTTCCGATATTCACTGGTTGTATCATGAGCACAATATGCAGTATAGGATTCTCCGACGAAAATGACAGACGTTTAACATCCTCCGATTGCCTCAATACTTTAAAGTATCATTTTTTCGTCACTGTAAATGGTATTAAACGTGGCATTTAAAGTTCGTATTGTGTCAAAGTTGGAGTGAGAATTTCGTGTAATTGGTAAACTGTCGTGACATTTTCGATAGGGCTTCGCGTTTCGGCGGGACAGCAGGTTAAAGTTAAAAAATGGCCAGTGAATCTCTATTTTATTGTATAATTATCCGCGACTGAATTAAAAAATTCAAACAATTTTTTAATCAAAAGAACCTTTTTTTGAATTAATTGGCGTCGAGGCGCTCATTGGTAAGTACGCGAAATCAACCTTCTATCTCGGCATTGTACCTCCAGACCTTTCTTAAGACGTGATAACTGTAGAAATTGCGAAAAAACGCATTTATTTTCTGTCTCAAAAAATTCTTTAGGGTTTCGGAAATTAAGTCAAATAAGTTTCATGGGTGGGTCAAGTTTTTTAATTCTTGTTTTCGAACGGGTCCAAACGTGTTATTTTGTTTTATAATTGTTTCGGTTTTATGCTTGTTGTATATTTTTTCTAGCTATTTGTAGTTTTATAATTGTTTCGGCTCATACCGCAGCGGAGGAAAGCGTCCGACCGCAGGATTCTACTCGGATAACGAAGGTTCGTATGTCAAGCGGCGACGCCAGCATCCCGAAAAAAATATTCTTTTATTTCTGAAAAAACAAGCACAATAAACTTTGTTAATCGGATTTTTTTTATTACATTCACCAACCTTCCCATTTTTTGGCTCTAGAGTGGCGAGCATTAGACGTTGAAGAGAATCGTTCGTTGAGGATTTTGGAGACTGTCTTTCCTCCCTGGAAAATAAATCCATTTTCTATATTTTAAATACATTTGATACGGAAAAAATTAGTTTGATTGCTTTTCACGTGCAATGCAGAATTTTCATTCCCTACAGACCGTATAAAGAGCGCGTCATTTACCAAATAAATGAGTCTTTATAAATTTGCCAAACAACTTTGAAAAATATGAGAAAATTCATACCCAAATTCATGCGATTCGGAATAATTAACAGTCACATGTTAAATGAGAAAAAATAATTTTGTCGGGTGATTTGTTGAACAAATGTTTTATAAGCACGTTTATTGATAAATTTCCAATATTATCGTCATTAGTGAACATTACAACTCTTGACATTTTCAATATATGTGACGATTTTCTAAAATTATTTCTCAATCGCGAAGGGCTGGAATTATCATTGCGACATATTTTTGCTACGATTTTAATGTGTATCCATTCTGTAGTGACAGCACATTTAAAATTCTTGATTATGCAATCGCAAGACTATTATCAGAAAACACAAATGTCGCCCTTACTTCCTGCCGGTGTGAGTGAAACAATTTCACGCAATATGTATTTTTTATTTCAACATTTAACTGACAACAATATATATGTACAATCTTCTTCCGCGTGTTATTGTGTATATATATACTGTTAATATCTGTTTTTATACGTTTCATTTTTTGTATATGTATATTATGTATATTTAATATCTTATTGTACGGTCCATAATGGTGGTGTATACAATTGTATCTTTTCGCAATTGCGCCTTTCTCGCACAACCGTTTGACAATTATCTTTTATCCTCCACCTCATTTTTTCCAAATTTCTTTTTCTCGGCGCGAATCGATTAAGTTTCGGTAAATTGTTTTCTATAAGTCTATCGTATCTATTTCATTCGATCTTATCGATTACAGTGGATGGACGCAGTTGTAATACGATAATTTTGTAAAACGAAAGAGAAATTGGAAAAAACAAGGAAAATCGAGGGCGTCCACATTTGATATGCAACAGTCACAATAGTCGGTTAATTTTTTTTTCTCTTTTTCGTTAAATGTCCTTGATATAACGTCATCATTTTTTTTCAGGACATCTACATTTCGGTACTACAAGTTAGAACAGTAATGACACTTTATTGTCTGAAAAAATTTCCATCGAGACGTTTCAATGTCGTAAAAGTGTACGAATGTATGTTTTTTAAATTTTATATATGAATTTATTTAGGATATGATTATTTCCTTAAATCTTCACAACTTAATGAGCGTTGTACATGAGTCGAAGGTCAGTTTGTATCGGAATTGTTCAATAATCATTCACCTCAAATGTGGAAACGCGGTAAACACTTGTTAATTTGTGGATGTTATCTATCTGTGCGCATAAAACTTACACAACGATTATTGTAGGTATAACTTATTCGATTAACTAAGTAACCCTCGTGGGATGACTACGAACTGCGGTAAGCAACTTGAAGTATTGAATTATTGTCACAAACGTTTTCTACGTAGGTCTCTACAACAAGATTTTCTATTTTACTAATTTTTCTCCCTTTGTTTTTCGCATATAAATTGCATTCTTGTTCTTCCACAGCACCTTTTTTCCCATAAGAACAACAATTCTGTAGTCACTGAATTTTTGTTTGCTCTCGACAAACGGCGCCTTATTATTCAATATGTAACAGGCTCAACAGGTATATAATATTTATACATATATTTATTTATGTAAGTAGTAGTAGTACCAACAAAGAAGATATGATGTGATCAACACGTACGATCTCTTTTTCGCTTCTCCTCTGCTAATTACAGTTACTGTATCCGATTGAAACGTGACATTGAAAACAGGTTAAAAGTCAAGTCTAAAATTAATTTGAACATACGTACATCGGTGAAATTTTCGAAAAATTCAAATTTTATCCATCTCCGAAAATGTTAGATTTTACCTTCAAAAACATTTTTCAGCAAGGATTTTGCTACAGCTTCATTCTGGAGCTGGCCCATTTCGGTTCAATTTTCCCATTTGGTTATCATGGGAAAAATGTCTTCCAGGATATTTTTGTTTTTTTATTTTTGATTTCAACAGCATTAAATTGTATGGAACAACACTCCGAAGTTCCAAGTCTGTAGGTTCAACTGTTTTGAAGTTATAATAAAAGACACAAAATGATCGAAAATATTCAATTCCAAACAGGTATTTGAATAATTTTCTTTCAAATTAAAGGTTTTTAAATGAAAATATAGAAAGACAAGAAAATATCCTGCAAGGCATTTTTCTCATGTTAATCAAGTGGGAAATTTGCATCTGAACGAGTGCTAGTTTTTCGCGTAGAAAAATCCTCGCAAAAGAGTTTGCTCCTGGAGATGGCGCATTAAAAAATGTTAAATTTGTTTTTTCTTTTTAACTTTCCTAATCTTTTTCTTGCGATGAATTATCGTTGTTCTTCATTCATCGATTTTTTTCTCCATTTACCAGAGGCCTCCGTGAATGTGCAAGAAACGCGTAGTGCAATATATATTACATTTTTTTATTGTCCAGTTTATGCTTCTCGTATATTCTTCGATAAAATCAATTCCCCAAATACATGTTATATTTATTGTCAAAGCTAATCAAAGTTTATTATTGTCGCTTTTTCCCGCATCATCGATTTTATTGTCTTACTCGTGTATACGTTCCCAAATGAAAAAAAAAAGATGGAAACAAGATTACGTGATAACGGGGATTCCCTCATCACGATTTCCATAAAAAAATGTAAAAAATATGAGACTTATCGTTCTTCTAATTTCTTTTTTTACCACTCTCTTTCCTCAGCTTTTTTTTTACTTATCCTCTTTCTCTCCCTCTCTCTCTAGTATTATCTTCCACGTTCATATTTATGATACTTTCACCGCGATGCGTTTTCCTATCATAAATCTAACGATCGAAAATGATTAAAAAATGGATTGCATTTCCTTCAAAAGCGTGTTGTCGATGATGTTTTGAGAATTCAACGAGAACAACGTTTGCTATTCGAGAAGTACGAGTTTTTTCCCTCTAAGCCCAGTGGACGGCTTCTACCCTAATAATTAGTTTTTATGTTTGTATTCTGCTGTTATTTTCATCGTTTCTCATTCGTAATGTCACTGATATGAAATAGCCCATATATTTTTAAGCCATTGAAGTTGATCCCGCATTCGAGTTTAATTCAAAACGCACGGACACCTTCAATATTTTGATATGCCAATTTTTTGTTGTTTTCAATTAGACCTTTGTTGTTTCGCTGAATTTTTTGTACGATAAAATAACTGCTATTCTATATGTGTATAATATATCTCGTTTCGTGTATAATATTGACGAACAATTTTCATTTTTGATGTTTATCGAACGATTCTTGAATCTGCCAAAGTGTCATGATTGTTGCATTTACATTCAGATCATACTTTTTCGCGTAGTAGGCGCACGAAGGCAGGCGTTTGCTAACATCTTCCTTGGAATAATTGACTCTGTTGATCGCACGTTTTAGTTTCTTTTTTCACCGCGTGTTATCGCATCGATTATCAAAATAAACACCGTCAAAGATGAAACAAAACTTCGAGTTTTTGACTTTACTCGTGAAATATCGAAAATAATGCAGATTTCTTGATCGATAAAATTTCCGAGAAAAAAAGCATGATTACGAGTCGATAAATAAACTCATTGGTTGACGTTGCAAAGAAAAAACCTTCGCTGGATTACAAGAATCGTGAGAAAACGGTTTTTTTTTAATTTTCCGTTGATAAACCTGATTATTCAATGTATCTCTAAGTGAGGTCGTCGTCGTCGTCACTCGGACCTCCCGTTGGACAACAGAAACCCTCGGTGCCGTCGCTTCTTATGCAAAACAAGAGTGTTTCCGCTGCTGTCACTTCATGAGGCACTATACCATGAAATTCCTTGAGATCGGTTGCTGGAAACCAGGCTTTCTCATTGTCATCGATTATTGGAATCCCGTAATATCTGTGTCACGAAAAAAAAAACGATTCATTCCCATTATTTTCGCACGTCACAATTTTGAACGTCACATTCTTCGTGTTTAATTATTCAGCTAACGATACAATTGCACTTCCGCCCACAATTATGCCACAGAATGTCAAAACGACTGAAAAATTCGAAAAAAATACACGTCTTCGGCCTTTTTTTGTCAACAATTTGTTAATAACTTTTCGATATCGTTATTATCCGAAATCAATGGTGAATTATTCGGTCCAGATTTTTATACCACCGCCGAGTACTTTGGAACTCACGAATTGTACCTCCGATACACGTTGGCGGATGTTTCTCATTCAAAAATTTGTGTTCTTTCTATTTCCAAAAGGATTTTGATAATCGGTTATCTTTCCGCATACCTGAAGATTTTGCGATACACTTGGATGTTTTTATTGAACCGAATTGATTTGATCGGTTTGCATCAAATGACTACGAGTTTACATATTTTTTAAAATAAAGTCGTTATCATTTTTATGTCTCGGATTAAACTGGATTTATCGGTTGTACGAAGAATTATTACGTACCTAAATAGGGCTACAACCGGAATCCAAAGGACCGAGGCGAGGATAAGAATGGCTATAAGTATGATGGCCCATACTGGCCACTCGTGTTTTTCAGTCACTCCTTTACTGGCGACCCAAGCCGGATATCCGCTCCCTTCGAATACAATCTCGAAGAAAGATGCAACCAGTATACTCAGCATAGCCAATGGACTGAGATACTTCCAGCAAATGAGCCAATATAAGCCAGGACGATTGCCAGTCATCAATTCTATGTCATCTGCAAATCTACGAATCGCAATTTATCAATGATTTTTCTAAATTATCCTGCAATCGAGAACATACGATTGAATCTTGTCAATTTCATGGAAATATAATAAAAATTCATCGACATCGACTCTTCATTTTTTGTCGAAAAATAAAAGTATAAAAATTTGTAATGTATAAAATAATCCCAGCATTATATTCAGTCACTGTTTTATGTTACGTACGTGAGATAAATAATCAGGGAGTTTTTCATACCTCTTCAATCCGTATACGTATGAGACGCCGATACACTCGAAAAAGGCAATTATCAAGAGTGGAAAATTGCCACTAAAATTGTCAAACAGAACGAAGACGTAACTGCCGGCTCCGTGGGCAAATGCCATCGAGATGGTGCAACACACGAGACAAATCGCTCCTGTAAAAATTACGACGTTTGCAATGAAAAAGAAAAGCATATTTAACGTACCTCTATCGTTTCATTCAAATCGAAAAATTGTTTTTCAGCTTTTCTCACATACAAAATGGTTTGCGGGCTCAATTTAAATAAGAAAAATTGTTGCTAATCGACTAAAGAACAGCATACTCCAAATTCAAGGTCATCCAAGGCAATACGTGCCTGCTGTATAATTACAAAAATTGCGAAAAAAATTTTCTCAAGATTTTTTTGAAAAACTGAAGAAAGCTTCTTTGGTGTTGCATAAAAATATAGGCAAAGTTTTAGAAGACTTCACCGCGTAGAAGCCGAGATATTTATTGATGAAAATGCAACTTTTAACCCGCGCCCTTACGAGAGACTACCGAAAATGGTGATTTTCACCAATAAATATCTCAACTTCCACGTGGTACAACCTTCCAAAATTTATTACACACGTACATATGACATCGAAGAATATGTATCCAAATTTTCAACAAGATCTTGAGAAAACGATAAAACGATACAACTACCTTAATGCGTTTTTCAGTGCCATTTTAGCGTTATTTTCAATCTTTAATCTCAATTTTACAACATCACCATATGTTATGTACAATGATGCACGATCCATTACACACGTACGGTAGGCACACGTTTCTCTCTTACCTGTTAGAATTTCTTTTCGCAAATTTGGAAAAAGTTTCATGTCGACGATGCTCGTGACGACACCCTCGAGAGTACCAAATTGCGAATCGATGCCAAGAGTAAAAAGCATGAGGAAAAACAGAACCGACCAGAACTGAGCCCCGGGAAATTGGTTAATTGCTTCGGTGAATATGATAAATGCCAAACCAGTTCCGGAAGCAGACTGTCATAAATAAATAGAAAAAATGATGTTTTTCCAACTTTTTTTTTCTCTCGATTGCAAATTGCAAAAGTTTCATGTTGGCGATCGTAAATTGCGTCAATGATGGATATTGTGATGTTCGAGAACATCATTTCGGATGGTCGTAAGTGAATTAGCATTGCAAATAACATCGATCGGTTTCACTTACGTTGTCAAGTTCTTTCTCGAGATCGCATTCCGGCATTTCCGGCATAATTAAATTATCCAAGCTGTCGTTGCTGCTGGTAAAGTTCAAAAGTGCACCCGCCGGTGGTAATTCGAGTGGGATTTTGTCCTTGTGACCGAATATCTCGAGTAAAGTAGCATTCCTATCCAGCAGACATTGTTCATAAACCATCGTTGCCTTAAAGCCTGCCCGAGAAATAAGAACAAGAAAATCAGCGAAATAAAGTACCTGCTTTCAAAGGAATTATATATTAATGTTTTTTTGGCCAAGAAAAGACATGGACAAATTGTACAATTAAGATAGCAGAGGTAAATAATATTCGGTTGTTTTCGAACATTAAACATATTTGAAAATCGTAAAAGCGGGGGCTCATCAGACGGATCATTTTTTTCAACCCTCCAAGAACACACAAATTTTCTGAATTCTGCAGGGCACTCTGGGTCAATCCGAACCTGAACATTTTTTGATCGTTTACCGATAAAAACTGGTGCATGCGATCAGCTGATTGCGAAACATTGATAAATGAGTGATGATAATTAGAAAGTGCTGCCAGAATTATCAACATTTTCAAAAAACTGTATGAACGTTGAAAAAAAAATACAATTTCCAAAATAAAATCTTTTCCAATTTTTCTATATTTCTGGCTAAAACTTTACCCATTTGTACAGAATGGAATTTGAGGTAAGGGTCAAATGACCCCGTGAGCTCTCGGTGGGTTAATTGAAAATATAAGAATAAACCAACTAAAGAAGCTGTGAAAAGAATGAAATGCATGTGAACACGCGAAAAACCTACTATTTGTCATTAATTATCGTTTTTTCATAACTAGAATGATCATATATTGCTTCTTTGCCAATAGAAAAATCTATAAAAAGGAAAAATACAGTAACAAAAATAAATATCACTTCCTTCTTTTAGAAACTCAGTAATAAACAAAATTTAAACTCGCGAAAGGCTGCGAGAAGTATCGCAAACGTCATTCTTTTTTGCGAAACAAAAATGGAATGAATAACATTGATCGGAATGTAACACTTACCGATTATAGAAAACACGACGATGCCAGCAAACATTGACGTGAAGCAATTCGTTAAACTGACCATAATCGCGTCTCTGTAACAATTATTGTTCACCGGATTGTACGATGAGAAAGCGATCAAGCCACCGAAAGCGAGACCCAAAGAGAAGAATATTTGCGTTCCCGCTTCGAGCCAAACGACAGGATCTGTTAACGTATGCCACTGAAAATGAAACATATATCAGCAGTTTGAAAAAGAGGAGCAATAATAATTATCTATCATTTTTTGTATTTTTACGATCTACTGTTGGGGTATGTTTTTTTTTAGTTAATTTACCTTTGGAGTGAACAAATGTCGCAAACCGTCGGACATTCCCGGCAGGGTTACACCGCGAAAGAAAAAAATGATCAAAACCAAGTAGGGAAATGTAGCTGTGACGTAGACGACCTGAAAATATAACGTGACGTGAAAAACATTGCCTTTTTTCAAATTTACATTAGCAACACTTTTTCGTCGTACCTTCCCGGAAGATGCTATTCCCTTTATCATGCACATGTAAACGAGGATCCAAGCTATAACCAGCGCTAAAGCTATTTTCCAATTAAACACCTCTGGTGTATTTATATCCTTCGATATCATTAACGTTGTACGATACCAAAAATATTGCGTGGGACCACTCTCCTGCAACGGAACGTCGAACGTCAAACGGTGATTTTTTTTTAAACATCTCAGAAATGATGTATGGGAGAATCGGATTTGAAGTTACATTCTTATAAGTTTTTCCATGTTTTCGTATATAGGTTGATAAATATTCGAGAAAATTTGAATTCCCGAATTTGCCGAAAATTTGTATGCGGTATGTTGAAAACCCTACCTTTTCCTAGTCATTTTGTTTAAAAAATATTTTCAAATAATTCGCATTATTTTTTCAATTAATGTGCATTTATTTGCGATTATTCGTTGATTTTTTGTTTCACGCAAATTTAATTATGTGAAATGATCTAAATTTACAAATTTAATAGTCCCACAATTTTTATATTCTTCCTATACATCAATTTATCAATACTTTGAAACAATTGTTTTACCACACACTCGGGCTCCGGTGTATAAGAGCCGTTTTGAAAATACTTGTTGGGACATTCTGCCCATGGTAACTGCGACTGGAAACTCTGCATGGTGCAAAATGGAAAAAAATCGAAAATAAATTTCATATCGATTCATATATTCGCTGGTTATACATAATTATGTATTCTTTAGTTTCATTACGGAATTTAACGAGTTCCTCGTCTACATTGAGGAATTAGCCTTATAATTATAGACAAGCCATAACAATGCCAATTTCTTGTGGTTTCCAAATGGCTTTTGTTTAACCGATATTCGCAAGTGGATCGCGAGCAAAGAATACAAAACGTAACGTGTATTGTGCAGTCAGGAACGAAACAATACGATATCGGATTCAGATATCGTGCGATATCGGAAATTATTTTCTCTCCCTTTACCACACATTATATTTTTCATAACAGCTCTATTGAAACTTGGAGTTTGAGTGTTTATGGAGCCAGTCGGAACGGAACAATTTTAGATCGAAGCTCGTCAAAAAAACAAGAGTATTATCGGTGGTTGGAATAGCGTTGATATTCCAACGCTGAAAACAAAAAAGTTAATTCAAAACAGAATGCAATTCTGACAGGGAAGAAGTGCAAAACTTTGCATTGTTTTGGAATTATCGTCTCGTTTCGGCTGACCAAACTAAAACATTCAAACTCGTAGTATCAATGCAAACGACACGAAAAATTTCTTTCGTACATACATTACTTAATCGTGTCCCTAATCGATGCTTTTTGAAAGAAGAAAGTGTCCACCGAAATGGCAGATTCTAACACTGGAAATTTCCTTGCTTTCCTTTGAGGAATTTTCCATTTGTTATGTTCGCCATTTCGCTCGTCATTTTCACGGATTAACTTTCGTTCGGGACAAGATCGAGTAATATATTAATGAATTTTTTATTTTTTCCTCATTTCACACGATCCACTTCCGATGGTTACTGCAAAGATGTCCGATAACTACGTGTGGCCTTGAAGGCTAAAAGAGCCCCTTTATGAACTCCGAATTTTGCGGACACTCGAATTTTCTTAAAAAATAGCAGAATTTGTGTGAAGGGAATTTCAACTTGCCTGAACAAAATAGAATAGGCACCAGGCGATAATGGTGTTATAATACAGTGCTACGTTGAATGACACGACTGCGCTGCTTATTCCTATACCACCTAAATAAGGCGAAACTTGATTCCAAACCCCGATTGCACCTTTTCGTAATCTTTGACCGATCGCAAGTTCCAAATAAAATATCGGTATTCCCTCGATCGCGAGCATCACAAAATACGGAATAAGAAAAGCGCCTGCGGTTGCGACGAGAAGATTGAAAGAAAAACGGGTGAACCCGGTGCATAGAGTTGGAAAAAAAGCGATTACAAAAGTTTTTTTCAATTAGTAAGACAGTTTTAACGAACTTTTTCACTTGTAACACTCGACGAAACACTGACAATATTAGGTGTCACTCACCACCTCCATTCTTCTGCGCGAGATAGGGAAATCTCCAAACGTTGCCAAGACCGACGGCATAGCCGACTGTGGCAAGTAAAAACGTTAGCTTGCTGTCCCAATTTTCACGCTCATCCTCCCCGGCCTCTGGTCGAAAAATTCCTTTGCCCTCGTTACTCCCCAATTTGCTACCCCCGCCTCCAACCCCGGTTACAGTTTTGTTCTGCAAGACCAAAAATTTCGCCCTCTTAATTATTGTAAAAACAATAACGACTTGTTCGAACAACAAGAAAGTATATAAACGTAAAAAGTACGCCAACTTTCGTATGCTTTACTCGAGGAAGGTCCAAAGATGCAAACCCAATAAAACCAAATTATAGTGTGAATTTCAAAATACTTTGCGATTATATAGAGATCTGAAGAAAATCAGTCATGTACTTGGAATAATAACATGGAAAAAGTATCAACAAATTGGTCAAGTACAGCATTAATTTTCCCAAATATACAGGTATTTTTCGTATGCTTTACTCGAGGAAGGTCCAAAGATACAAACCCAATAAAACCAAATTATAGTGTGAATTTCAAAATACTTTGCGATTATATAGAGATCTGAAGAAAATCAGTCATGTACTTGGAATAATAACATGGAAAAAGTATCAACAAATTGGTCAAGTACAGCATTAATTTTCCGTATTTTTTCGTAATTTTTTCATCGTTTCGAAATTCCGTCAAATGCGTTTGTACAACATGATTCCGAAATTCCGAGAAGTCCCTGTGCACAAAAGTTGCAAATAATTTGGAATTTTTCGTGATTTTCCAAAGCTTGCAGAAAAAAACCCTCAAAACGATGAAAAAAGGCACATTTGTTCGGAAAATCAAGTGAATTTATTCGATGTGAAAAGAAAATAAGGTTCCTCGATTCTTTCCAAACGTTTGGACCAATCCTGAGTACTTAAAGTTCGCATTCTGTCTTGTTTTTCGAGGATTGTACCTCCGGAAGTTCGGAATAGCGATAACGATAATTAATAATAAATTTTACTGAAAAATTCCATTTCAATAGAAAGCAAGTTACCCTGAACATTCTAATGGATTGATAGTACAGTTATATACATACAGCAGGAAGTGTGAAAATAAAATTATTTTATAATTATTGGTCAGTGAAAAATGCACATCTTCTATACCTTTGTATTAGGGCTGGAGTCATCGAAGCCTGCGTTCGTAGCCCCATAATTCACGGAAGATGTGTTTTTTCGATTTTCGACGACGAGTCTACCTCGCATTTCCTTCATTTCGAGTCGATCTACGCTCTTCTGTGGCTTTAAATCTCTCGAGCTCTGACGTCTCACTAGATGAGCTGTGTTCGCCATTTTGATTTTCAGCGTGAATCCTTCCTATTCTATAAATCTCTCACCTTATATTTCAATCTCGATCCCGTCTGCTGCACGTCGTGATATGAATTTGTACCATAGAACGAATTATCGGCAATTTTCTTTATCCTCAATATCGAGCTTTTCACCAACGTTGGGGAGGATCAAACTCACGGGCCACCCTCGTCTTTCGGCTTCATCCTGTCAAATTTTGTATCTTTTCATCGGCAAAAATGATGATGAAAGAAAGACTAGAGTCGATGAAGGCTTAACATTCGTTGCGATTAAAAGTTGATACATGCATTAATTATTTATTCATTTTCATTCGATATACGCATCGAACATTTTTATATTTTTGGCATTTAAAAAATTTTGTTGTCTACACTCTGGAGTGTGTTTTCGATTGCATTATGAACAATTCGTAATTCAAGCAACACGAAAATTATATTGTGGTAATAAAATACTGGAACAACTTATTTATATAATGAATTTTACTGTTGCGTGAATGGACACTCATACGACGGTGAAGAATAGAAAAGTAGACATCAAAAATAGTTTTTTTAAATTCTAAAACACGTTGCCATTATCGGCAAACTCATTTAATCTTGGAATGAAAAATAATTTTTCTTTTTAGAGAGGTGTAGAAATTCTGGCTCTTGAGATTCTTTTTCGCATTTTTTGTCTTCAAAATACCATTTCGGTCGTCAAGATACGACAAATTTGTGGTTTTTGACAAATTTTCGTACTGAGACCATCAATTTTTCACCACTGATTACGGATAACAGCATTTTTTTTTATCGAAAACTTATAATGCAACGATCGTGTGAAAAAAATAAAAAAATAAAAAAATTTTGTTTCGTATTAAATTGTTGATTTTTCGACAAGAACTCGATGTGTTCTGTAACGAGCAAACAATTTCCGACTCAATACGGGTCTTTTGACATCGCGAATTTGTATATCAGTGATAAAATAACATCAAATTATTTATTCTATTAAGGTGGTTATAGTCACAGTTTGCCTCCGCGTTTGACCCGATATTTTTCTGCATGGACCCGACGGAATATAATTAATTACCACATTTTGAAATTCTACCCAACTACCCTACAGTATACCGTGTTTTATGTTTTATATAAACGTGTACATATGTACATATAAGGTCACGGTAAAAAATTCAAGTATACTCACGAAAAATTAATAAAATTGATTGTTTTTACAAACCGGAAGGATTTCATTTTCATTTTCATATGATTTTTCAAAAAATGTTATTTTCATTTATGCCCTGGTTATTGTAAACACCTTAAATTTCCGGCCAGAAGCGTATACATTTTGTGTAATAAATGATTAATCGAAGGTTTCAAAACATCAAATGATGCATCAGTTCACCTTCGTTAAAGGAACTTTCCCGATTGTTTAACGATATCACTGTGTTCGATTTTCTTTTTCCATCTTGCGCGTGGTCGAATATCAGCTGTTTACGTCCATAATTTTGAGAGTCAATAGCCCCCGTAACGGTCATAAGCGGCAAATTAAAATTCAATTAAATAGCCTAAACCCCATCTGAGAGTTTGAGTTGTAATTAGGAAAATCATTTTTATTTGTCAAATTCATCACGAGAATCTCGATTCACAATGTTACCAATCGTAACCTGTTTTCGCGGAATATGTCACACTAATTTAATAAAATATAGTTGCATTGAAAAAAAACCCATTGGCGTAATAAATTTAAGAGGGTCCATGACGTATAAATTTCATATTATACGAACCTTCTCTACATATACATGCGCGTATGTGTTGAGAAAAAGTTCATCAGCTAACAGAGTTTGCGCTGAATCAATTCTAGAGAGGGTGGAAGCACACCTTCCGCCTTGATTGTGTACGAACCAACGCGTGTCTGATACATGACGAACTTTTACTACTTTATAGACCATATATCGCATTACTCGTAATTATCATGAGTATATTGTGGTGCTAAACTATTAAAAAACTCCTAAACAGGTAGGAGAGGAAGAGGAGAGGTCTAGAGAATTTCATTATTAACAATTTTCTTTAACCATCCGAAAGTACGAGAAAATACAAGGGATGCACGATGCTTCGACGTTTCTCGCGAGCTTGAAAACGAGATCGTTACTCGAAGGGTAATTTACAAATTTTATGAAATTCATTTAACAAATCTTCACTTTGTTGTTAATCATTTTGAATATTCGGGCGTCTAAAAAAACATGAATTTCTACAACTCTAGACAACTCTTCCAACTGTAGACAGTGCGGTGGAAGATTGACAAAAATCCTGGCAAAATCTAACAGATGTAACTTGCGGGATATTATATTGTCTACGAAACTCTCCTTACCGGCGAGACTGTGGGATTATCAGTTCAGAAAATATAAGTAGTGAAACTCAAAGTGTCGTTTAAAGCAAGTTACATGGCATAATGTGGCTAAACTTTTAGAATTACATGAATAATTTGACTGGCAATTTCATTCAGAATTTTTCCAAATTCATTTGAAAGCATTCATTTTATATAGAAGTATCTGTTTTAAAATATTCGGTTTTGTTTCGAGCTGTATTACCTCAGAACAGTTAGGCCTAGTATGAGAGTTCTTTTTTGAAAATTTAGTGCCCTACCAAATACATTCGTTGGAAAAAATGTAGAAAACCCGAAAAAAATAACACGAACGCAAACACGAAACCGAGTTACCGCAAAAAAAAGGTTCCATACGGTAGTCAGGAAACTAGCTATAGCTTTATCTGGAATTGAAAAATCAAAAAGACTTCCTTAGTACATAAGTTTATTTTGGATTTGAATGAAGGGATTAACAAAATATTCATTTTTGAATTTTTGGCGTACAGCAATGTAGAAGGTGCAACAGCAATTTATTGCAAAAATCAGTTTTTTTATTGCACCTTTACCGAAAATTTAAGAATGTATATTTTGGTAATTCCTTCGTTCAAATCCAAGATGATGTTCTGAAGAAATCTTTTTGGTTTCTCAATTTCAGATGAAGCAATCATGAATTATCCTGACTACCAAGTAGGAACGTTTTTTTTAAGGTGACTCTCGGTTCTCGATTTTTTATGAAAATTTAGCAGAATATTCTTAGAATAATGCTTAATAATGTACAAAAATGATAAAAATATTAACAAATAAGGTACTTTGAAAAAAAAATTACAAAAATATGATTTTTTTTTGTATCTCAAATACGTTTCCCCCCTTAATGTACAGCGAATTTTTTCTGGACTATTCTTTTTAAATACAAATCTAACTTTTTCGGGGGTGGAGAAAGTTTCAACTTTCTAAATCATCCTAACGTGTATCATAAGATGGACATGTGAGCACTGTCTCTGTGCAACTCTTCCTTGCCGAAGATATTAAAAAATTGAGTTAAACTGACTTTAAAAGACGAATTCGGAAGACGACTATTAACCCTTTGCGGCACACATTTTTTTCGTCAACGAATTCTCATGAAAATTAGTATACAAGGGATTTATCGAGGTCGCTGATTACGAATTTATCATCAAATTACCGAAATTCAAAATAGTGGGTCGATTTACTTTAAAAAGTACAAAATGTACACCAAGTAATTAAAATAATAGTTTTTTTCAAATAGTGTAAAAAATAAAAGTAACATTTTCCAAAAAAAAATAAAATAAAACTTGGCGTGCATGGAAACTCTTATTCTTAACCACGCACGCCGAGTTTGATTTTTTTTTTTTTTGAAAATGTTACTTTAATTTTTTACACTATTTGAAAAAACTAATATTTTAATTACTTGGTGTACATTTTGTACTTTTTAAAGCAATATTTACATTGATAATATTGGATTGAGGTATAAAAAGAGAATTATTTTTGAAAATTTTGGAACTACAGAGATGCTGTTATATCTCTATCGACGGTGGGTCGATAATTGCCCTAAAATGTAAGATTTGTTCAACATCTACCATAACGGAGAAACATTAGGACCGCTCGAACTTTTAGAAAAATGTTATTTTGGACTACGTGCTCTTTTCAATTAATTTCGTACGCGACGATTGGATCTATTTTTCATTATTCTTCAAGGTCATCGATTACACATGTTCTTATCGTTTCTGTTGTGTAGAAACTTGTTTCCTTATGAAAAATTGACTATTTGTAATACCACCAGACGGTGCGTAACGTCGACACGTGCAAAGAACTCGGTGAGTAAGACAACGAATCAACAGAAAGTATGCTTCTGCAAAAAATTCATATTTCTGTCGTGTGACTACATAGATACAGAATTCTATAAAATAGAACACTCGAAAATTGTCAAATATTGTCGAAATTTATCGATCACATAGAAACATAAAATTATATCTCGTCCGAAATGAATATTTTTCTTATATATATTCCTTATCTCGTTGCCACATGTGTTGAGAATACATTTTTAAATCGAACAGTCAAAAAGATAAAGGTATGAATAGCAAAGCCTGGAGTACATCTACGCAGTTGAAAGTCGTCTTTTCGTCTTGAGCGACACTTGGCTCATTTTCCTTATTCAATATTTCGTGGAGATATTAAAATAAAGTCTTACGCGTGTTTCGGCCGAAAACAGTTAAAAACTACTTGGATTCTGATGCTTGATCGTAGATATGACGCGGTACCATTTTTTCGTGGTCGTTTATTTAATCGTCCTCGGTATTGTGTCAGTTTGTTCGGCAGGGTATGAATTCACGCGGAACAGCCAAGAATGTCGGAGAGAGTGCGTTTCAGTACAGAAGGTAAATGTTATCAAAATTAAAATCCAAACGTCGTTTATGGCGAGAGAGTAACTCGTAATGATTATCAATGTAAATATCGACCCAGGCTTATCATCAAGAAGTTGAAAGACCGTTAAGGCGTCGCGTTTCAAGGCAGGTTAAAACCTCCAACGATCCATTCCGACAATCTTCATCGGCAAATGATATCGACGCATGGTGGACGGAACTTATAGAGAAGAATTTCCCCACCAATATAGACAACGGAGTGAACGAGACATCCGACATCGAATGGGACGAAGCGATGCCGTTGTTAGTCGGAGACTCCATAACAGGATGGAACGCAACAGCAGAGACTCTACTTGGCCTTGAATTCGAAGGGTTGGACGAAACATCGGACAATCAATGGGACGAAGCCAGAGAGTCCCTGAGGCCGGTAAAGAAAGAAAACTCCACCATGAACCAAGCAGCGGAGCGACGGGCGTGGGCGAAAGAAAATTTGAAGCGCTGGAGGCAGCGCCAAAAAAAGTTAGAGTCAGAAAACCCGGAAAAAGCAGAGGAGAAACGGGCGAAGCAGAGAGAAAGAGGTAAGCGCAGGAGAGACCGCCAAAAAAAGTTGGAATCAGAAAACCCGGAAAAAGCAGAGGAGAGACGGGCGAAGCAGACAGAAAGAGATAAGCGCAAGAGAGACCGCCAAAAAAAGGTGGAATCAGAAAACCCGGAAAAAGCAGAGGAGAAACGGGCGAAGCAGAGAGAAAGAGATAAGCGCAAGAGAGACCGCCAAAAAAAGTTGGAATCAGAAAACCCGGAAAAAGTAGAGGAGAAACGGGCGAAGCAGAGAGAAAGATATAAGCGCAAGAGAGACCGCCAAAAAAAGTTGGAATCAGAAAACCCGGAAAAAGCAGAGGAGAGACGGGCGAAGCGGAGAGAAAGCGATGAGCGCAAGAGAGACCGCCAAAAAAAGTTGGAATCAGAAAACCCGGAAAAAGCAGAGGAGAAACGGGCGAAGCAGAGAGAAAAAGATAAGCGCAAGAGAGACCGCCAAAAAAAGTTGGAATCAGAAAACCCGGAAAAAGCAGAGGAGAGACGGGCGAAGCGGAGAGAAAGCGATGAGCGCAAGAGAGACCGCCAAAAAAAGTTGGAATCAGAATACCTGGAAAAAGCAGAGGAGAGACGGGCGAAGCAGAGAGAAAAAGTTAAGCGCAAGAGAGACCGCCAAAAAAAGTTGGAATCAGAAAACCCGGAAAAAGCAGAGGAGAGACGGGCGAAGCGGAGAGAAAGCGATGAGCGCAAGAGAGACCGCCAAAAAAAGTTGGAATCGGAAAACCCGGAAAAAGCAGAGGAGAGACGCGCAAAGAACATAGAACGCTGTAAGCGCTGAAGAGACCGCCAAAAAAGTTAATGGTTAAGAAAAAGAAGTTCCATGCACGCCAAGTTTGATTTTTTTTTTTGGAAAATGTTATTTTTATTTTTCACACTATTCGAAAAAAATACTTTTCGACGAAAACTGCTATTTTTATTACTTGGTGTACATTTTTTAGTTTTTAAATGTGGATTTCACTTCTTTTTGTAAGAAACCACTGAATTTAATCATGTAAGACAAAAAAAGAAACAAAAAAAAATGCTTTAAGCGTTAAGACTTTGACATCGGAAAAGGTTAAAAAACTTTGACATTCAGCACTGACGCTTTGATTTTTCGGTGTTTTGCCTACTTCGTGACATGGCGAATATGATATATATATTATTTTGAAATTTAATAGCGAAAAAATCAGCTCATAATATGAGTTTGCACAAAATCGGTTCAACACAAATAATAACACGGCACAAATAATTCGAAAAAAAATCGAATAATTCGAAAAATTTCTAATAATTCGAATTTTTTCCGAATTATTCGCGAATTATTATAATATCCGCAAATTTTCGAGTATTTTGAATTCAGAGTTTGTTATGTTCGATAATCAAATATGAAATTATCAATTAACATACATTTTATTTAAACCATGAAATATAATTACACAAATAAAACAATTAGTATGAAAATTTTCGAGATTCGAGTTTCGAATCGAATATTAATATTCGATTCAGAACGAATAATTCGTAAGTTCGAATTATTCGCACACCCCTAGTATCTAGATTTTTTATGTTACTGACAGAAATGAACATAGTGTATTGAAATTGAGCAATTGTTTTCTCCGGGTAATTGATTTTTAATCAAAAAGTATATTATTCGTAAGTAGAATATTTTGATACACGGTGTAATGGAATTCAAATTGGAAACAATAGAAAGTCCGGTGATGATTCGAATTATTCGTCGAATTTCGAATAATTCGAAAATTCGAATTATTCGATTCGAATTTCGAATCGAATATTAATATTCGATTCGATTCGATTCGAACGATATTCGCACACTCCTAGTTGGAATATTTGTTTCTGTGTAAAAAAAAGCGGCATCGGTATAATTGCAATACTAAAATCACAGCCACCTTCGTTGATGCTTCGAACAACTTGTCCAACATCCACGTATACACTACTATACTTGTCGAGCAAGTACGTTCTAGGCGAGCCAGTTCTTTTTAGACAAGAGGAAGGGAAAACGATAGGAAGCCATTAAAAACCGAGCTGATTTATCGTCAACATGATTTCTGTTCAAAGAATAATACTGGAGGTCATATACGTTTGAATAAAAAAATTCAGTGGTATAAGGGTGGTTACTCGACATCTACATCGCTCCTTTCGTTAAACGGTGCTTTCTACCTCTCCGTCGCTTTTTCTCTCTTTTACTTTTGAAACTATTCTTTGTTAGCAGCCTTTTTACATTAAAAGATTTTTTGCCCCTATTGTATCGGGGAAAGGAACGGAAAAGGTGGTGTTCTTTGAGAACTTTTTTTTGCGCAGCCTTGACCTCGCAACATGCACGTGTATAACATCGAGAATGATTCGGGAGCCCACGGTTGAGAGAATTAACATAAATTGGTTTCACATTCTTTCGAAGGACGAATAATTTGAGCGAAGGAGATTTTCAACCACGACAGCTATAAATATAAAAAAATGTACGTAATGTTTTATTATCTTATTTTCGATGATTTCTTTCTTATCTGTATACAATATCTAAATCTTATCGATCGGAGTGAAGATGCATCGACTGCTTGATCAATCTTGGCCAATTAATAGATGAGAAATATTTTATAAATTCAGAGTGATCATAGTTAATCTATTTAATTTTTTTATTGTGTCACTAAAATCCATAACGATTAATTTAGACAAAAATCGTACAATTTTGCGTCAATGATCGATATTTTACATTTTTCGGATGTTCCTGTGTTGTGTATTTTCATTAAGAAATTTGGTTAACATGACATTAATTAATTGGTTAATTATTTTTATAATAAAAGTCCTATTTTTTAATGTAAAACACGATCATTCATTTTTTTCCCTCGAATTCTTCGATTTTTCTCTCCTTGAAATTGCCCATTTTCAGTTGACTGAATAATTACACTTTTTTCGGCAGAACGGATCGGGACTAGGTTTTTCCCAAATCTTAGGATGTCCATGACAAGAATCCGAGGTTTTTTTCCCCTATCGCACTTTTTTTTTAAACAATATTTAAGCCAAAACACATTTTTCATGCACTTTCGATCACCAGCTATTTACAGCGTAAAAATAATAACTTTTGGGCTTTGATAACTATTGGTTCTTATTGTATAAACATTGAGGAGTACTCAGGAATTTTTTTAGATTTTTTAAGGCGTTTCAACCCGTTGAAAATTGCACGTGGTCACAAACGACCCTGTGGGACCGCCGAGCCAGTCAAATTATAGTGGGACCGCGCAGGGTCCCACTATAATTATGAAAATGAGAAATCTTTGGAATCGAATAAATTTTGCCAAATTTAATGAAAAAGCAGAAAAGATGTGTAATCATCAGACGATAGTAGATTATGTCTGTATAAATGATTTGCTTTTCGCAATTTGTTTGAGAAATTTATGAATGACGTAGTACGAACATATAGTTGTGGCTGTACAATTCATTATTTTGTGATGGGAGCCCAAAATATAGCAAAAATATGGCTTCAATGGCTATTTCGAAATTCGTGACACGACAAAAAACTGAACGAAATCAAATATATTAGAGACATCACGAACATTGATCTTCAATCATAACAATGCCAAACATTAATTAAGTGGGTTAGTAAAATATTTGTACAGCGAGACATTGGAAAATTGGATTTTGTGCGAAAACGAATCGCTAATTTTTTTTCAATGAACGTGAAAGTTTCGAAAATTTATTAAATTTTTTAACAATCTCTATTGATGCTTTAACAATCGTATCGCAATTTGAAAATTCCTAAGTACTTTTTTGAATAAGTTGTTTGGGTACTTTTTGACATTATTTTTATTTGGAACTGTACGCTCGCGACGCTCCGCGGGCAAAAAGGAAAACAATGTCTGGTTCAAAGATGCTATTAATAAACCATTAATGACGACATATTTTGGTTAAGAAAGTTAGTTTAACTTTTAATTTAAATGTAGGTTTCGAGTGCATGAGTCGATTGCGGTGAAAGAATGACTAAATTTTCTTCCAAAAATAACCAAAGTACGATATTGTAAAAGCGGCATCGATATCCTGTGAGTATCATTGTTTTTACGTGTTGCGTGCCAAAACCAATAAACAAAATTCCAAAAATGGTGTTAATGCATTCTATCATCCCTTATCCTCCATTTTCCAGTTCTTTTTTTCAAATATTTTCAATGTACAGACACAGACGATTTATATAGTCAGTCATAATATATATAAATATATTAGAAAATAGTAGCCAAATAATATTTGGAATTTTCGTACTGAACGTAATTTTGAAGTAAATATTGTTATGTGATGCAGAAGGTCTCGAGTACTCGAGTATTCCATTCACACTCATTTTCTTTTCATTCATTTATAATTTCCAAATAAATAGCGTGTATATAAATTTTTTAAATAATTCATGTCGTAGTGAACGGTCATTTCCTTTATTTCAACCGCCAAAAACAAACCACAACCAGTTCGTTTTCGTCAACGATTTTTACAGTTATGACGTTTGAAAATTTGGAATTATAATCCACGAGAATATTTGCTTAAAATTTCTCAAAATTATGCCAATACTGAATTTTCCATGACTCAAAAAGAATACTGTGTTTCCATCGAAACTCCGATCGCTTCCGCTCACGTACCGAATTTATTTATTCAGACAAGTTATACCGATTGACAAAAAAAAACAATCCATCGTCAATTCTCGTGATTGAAAAAAAAATTTGCGTTTCAAGCTTGCTCCAAAATACTGCGAGTATGGATTCTGTTTCTAAACAAACATTTGCACTATACACTTCCAATTTACGAAAACATTCAGGTCTGCTGATATAATTGTATAAGAAAAATCTCATATCCCACTGATTACAAAATAATTAATTTGCCGATAAATATTTAACGATGGGGTTGACAACGTTGTAACAAGAAAAGTTAATTTTATTCCTCTCCTTATTTCCGTTAAACGGATTACCGCTTCGCTATCCTGCATAGAGTCGCCTTATGCAAATAAAAAATTAATATTTAATTATTGAATAATTGTGAGGGTTTGCAATTTTGCACGGGACTGACCTGCGGGGGCGAAGCGACGGAACACGCGAGGGACTCGTCTCCTTGGGGCACGAGAAGCAATAAGCCACTGTGACACCCTCCACCACGAGTAGTTACCTTTTTCTCGATGTCCTGTGTGCGATTTTCTTGCTTCCTCTCGCACACCCCTTTTCCGAGAGGGAGCATGGAGGGTTGGGGAATTGTGGGTAGTCGTCGCGATTTCGGATGCGCGCCTGTGGCGCTACGGAATCAATAGCAAGCGCCGGCGCCCCGTCCTGTTTCAATTTCGCACTTTTTTTTCATTCATTTTCATCCCTCACCGATAGCGCTAATATAAGAATAGATATTGAGACTCGAAATTGGTCAATGATCGGTCCAAGTTTTGTCCCTGCTGGCGCTATGCGATAATGAACGATAGAAAGCGTCAAATTCATGGTTGACGTAACAGCGTTATATGCATACGAAATTAATGAGAGTGTGGATTTTGAGTGTGAGGCGACGCTCGAAAAAATCTAGAATTTTTTATGGGTAATCCCACCGAAATTAACGTGCTTTCTGCTGATCTTAAATCAATCGATCAGCAACGAACGAAATACAATAGGTGTGTGAAATTTTTTTAAAAGTATCAATATCAACATTTTTGTGCAAAAACAGTGTAACAGTCTCTGTACTGGTATACACTTTTCTATTCCTAAATATTAAATACAAAACTTATTTCTGAATACGCATTTTTTGACCCAAGGGTTGGATATACATCCCTTAGAGTGTGTCCGATCAGTAATTTGCTGATATAATAACACTGAAATGAAAAAAAAGGTGGATTAAATTATATTATATTTATATTTATATTTTAAATAAAATTCCAAACTGTGTACAGCTGATAATACGGGTGTTTGAAAAGCCCAGATTCTTTTTTTGTGAAGGGTTATGCACGGATAATATTCAAATATTGGGGTGGGTCAAAGAAAAAGTTTTTTTTTTCTTCCGGTTATAATGAAAAATTGATTGCTTGGCACCTTAAGGAGCACCGATTCGAATATGCGCCCTCAAAATTAATATTAAGAGGTCCCCTATCGTTGTTTTTATTTCAGGAGAAATTCTATAGCATTTTTATAGGAAATTTGATGCTCTACAAAAAAGATCTCTTGTGTTTAATCGATAAAAGTAACCGTTTAAGAGATAATCTGTAATAAAGCTTATATCTGTTTGTACATTATGTATACATAAACAAAAATACGCTTTTCTCTCTGTTGCTCTCGGCCCATCGTCCACCAACACTCGAGTGCGGATTATTCGTACATACTGTGCAGATTTCGGTTTCGAAAAAAAAACGTTCAAAAAAATCGCACACGCAAAAACGACCAAAAACAAGAACAAAGCCTATACTACCCACTTTTATCCCTAAGCTAAAGTAGCGTGGTAGTACAAATTGGGGAAAACGGTCGAAAAACGAGGGGGTACAACAGTGGGGTTGTACACCGCGTACAAGAAAAATTATCAGACAGCTTCATTTCGTTCCAAGGAGAGTATAAAATTTTCTTCGGCAGCAGGTAAAAAAGGGCGTTTGGAAAATTTTGCATTTAAAAAAATGCTGTGGCACACCCTATATTTTATCGTTTCGAACGAGACACTTTTTTTTCTTAGAAGTATTCAAAATTTATTATTTTTCACTGATAAATACTGCACTTCCTTCACGATCACTTTTTTAGAGAAAACAACAAAGAACCATCATGCGGATCGTACACCAAACCCATTAATTTCTTTAAGGGTTGTCGAACAAAGCTTGCGAGATACTATACAGAGAAGATACAACGTGATTCGTCATCAGCAAAAAAAAATACATCGAATGTGATGTATTGGTTTTAAGTAACTTATTTTTTGGTATGTTTTGAAAAAAAAATTGGTTTTTCTAATATTATATGGTTATCATTTTTTTTTCTTTAACGAGCTAGAAGTTCGAGCTTGCACATACTTTTTTCAATTAACATTTGAAATTCCGTTGCATTCATCGGGATGTAATCTTGACCGATATTCCATTGATTGTGTCATTTTCCTTTTCTACTTTTTTCACAATTTTCAAGATTATTTTTGACACCGAACGTCGAAAATTTCTCAAATTTACTCAAGTCGGGATACGTTAAACGATAATTATCACCACTTGAAATTATTTACATGTAATAAAAAAAATGATTTTTCAAATATTTTCGACATTTTTTCTTTTTAACAATATGTTGATAGATGTCGTTATCGTTATTATCTAAACTCAATGTGCTCGCTGTCTTCCGTTTGACTGATTTATTTCAGATTTGTTTACCATCCCTGAGTACGTGAAATTCCCATTTTATTTTGTTTTTGTTGCGATTGTAACTTCATGACATTTCTTAATTCTGATGGAAAGCATAATTTCTCTTCAGAAACGGAAATTTGAAGCATTTGGTAGGTGGAGGGTCTGGATCGTGAGCCTATTTACTCTAAAAAATTACAGTTTTTTCTAATAATACATTTTTGTAATCGTAAACGACTGTGATTTTTTTCTTGCGGTAATATATTCTTCACACTGAATGCTTTCACAGGAATTTGATGATTTTGAAATTAGAAATTGAGAAATTTGAAATTAATAACACTTTTGCAATGTATTAAAAATTCGTAAAAATTCGTTCTGACCCGTGTCTTTTTCTAATCTAAAAGAGTCTTGAAGTTTTCAAGATACACAGAGAGAATAAGATCTTAAAAGGTCTTAAATAAGGTGTTTATTCGGAATATGGTATCATTGGCGTGGTAATGAAATAAAGTAAAGGCACTCGAACATTTCAATATTACAACGATGTATTTGTTAGAAAATTCAAGCGATTGTAAATAAACACCCGTATTGAATAATACCGTTGGGAGTAATAAATACGTCGATACATAATTGTAAAAATGTAAAAAACGATTTTTTTAAAACAAAATAAAGGCATCACTTTTGGAAGCAGAAAGTCTTGTTTTGATTATCATTTGACCGATTCTTCAGCAAGAAATTGTGTGAAACCCAAAATATCTGAAATAAAAAGGAAAATATCATTTAAAAAATATAAAAGTCACGTAATTTTGAATAATCATAATTACATTCGATTCGTTCGCGATTCCGTTGAAGTCGATTTATCGATTTTGCCCAATCTTGCACTTTTTCTATACTCTTGTAATCGAGAAATTTGAAGCTCTCGAAAATTTCGTCGTAAAGTTTGCGAAAGTAGGCGTAGGATTCGATTGACCATTCCATAAGTAAATTCAACCTCGGTATGTACGGTGTTCCCTCGACAAGTTCTTTGAAACTCGGATCGTTGAGTATTGCATCACTTCTGACATTTTCCAATCGATTAAATTTCATTTTCAGATCCTGGTAAACCATCGATATATCATTTTAAAAAACTGTAAAATCATCGTGCTTTCGTTTCTCCGAGTGATCGTTTGTAAAATACAGATTGTTCAAAAATTGCTGTTACCTCGATGTAATTTTTGAAACGACGGAATTCGCGCAGAATCAGAGATATTTCATCTTCAATTCCCGCGCTTATTTTAAATATGAGTTTATCTCGAAAACCATCGATATTGCAGATTTCAGCGTTGTCGACATCCCGGCTACGAAAAAACAGCGCTATTAGCGTGAAAACTATCAAGCTTGTGAGCCTTACGCGCCTATTCACGTCGATACAGTAGATTCCTCTTGAAAATACTCGTGTATACACATCGACGAAAAAAGAAAGAATAATGCGACGTGACTAACCTGATTACGTGACAATATTGCTCTGATTGATTTTTCAGACCAAGAATCGGACGTTTTAAATTTTTGTCTAATTCTTTCCATTTTAAATCCGTTGTTTCCAATTGAACGAAAAAGTTAATCAAAGCTAGCCTCAGTGGTACCTCCATTTCGTATATTTAGGTTATGTTACACCCGCCATCGTATCGTACGGTCGTACTCATCCCCACCTTTTCCTACGTAAGCGTAGACGTCAATGTTATCTCAATCTTAGATACTTTTGAAATAAAAAATTATCTGTCGTAGAAATCTACGGAGATCTCGAATTACCTGAAAAATAAGTGCAATTGACGAGGTTTTCATTGCACGAATTTATTATGCAACAAAAAATTATGAACTGGAATGCATGCAGTTAGAAATATATGTGCATAGTCGGTGTACATGACGAGTAATAAAAGCGAATAATGTAACTTTTTATGCGGCTTTGGGAAAATGGTATGAGTGTACTGAAAGTTTCGACAAAATCTCAATTTGTGTGTTATTCATCATCTTTTACGAAAGGTTTTCTCGGGAAAATGTCAAAGAATAACATTTGAAAATCTCAGATTCTTGCTTTGATTAAAATTCAACATACGAATCAGTAATCAAATACAGTGAGTACAAAAAGTATTCGTATACATCTCCGCAGTTCTGCCGTATTTTCGGCAGAATGCAAAACGTTTCGTATACCTATAGTTTGGGGACACACGATCTTCCCTGATTTTGACGCGCCATCATTCGATAAACTTTCTGCGATTTTTGGTAGAATCGACGTTTACCAGCTTAATTTCAGGTCTACAGATACGTTTTATTGCTATCAAATTCTTGCATTTTTTGCATCAATCTTCTATTATTCTTGGTAAATTCTTCACTCGCAGTTTATCTCTATACCTAGTGAGCTATTAGACAAAATAGGTTGTGTTTGTGTATGACTTATGCCTATGAAGTTTTTGCAGAAAAACAAAGTGAAATGAGTAAAATGAAGAAACATGCTTTTTCTCGAATATAATATGAACGTATACGACATATAGTATCTAGATAAAAGAAATGTTAAAAGCATTCGAAAACAACAGATGAATTTCTCACGATGATAGATTTTTTCCGATAAGCGATTTTTTTTCTCAAAATAATTTATAAACATGTTATTTGGAAAGCTTCAACTTTTCCAACTTTTCACGACTGTTTCAGTCTTTTTTTGTATCATGACGGAAATTGTTATTGAAAAACCTTGTTTCATTGTCAATTGTGCCCTCTTTCGAATAACGAACTTTCAAATTTCGTAGCGTCGATAGAACAAACACGCTTTCATTCGGGATAATACCTCTAAATTAACGTTTCAAGTATAATTTTTTCAAATTTCATTCGAAGCCTCAAAAAGAAAGTTTCCGGTGTGTTAGGCAAACAAAACCTTTTCAAAACGGACGACAGACGGTCCTGAAAGCCACGAAAAGAAAGGCGTTCGGTCGATGGACCAGTGACCTGGCGATGGTAGGGGTCCGGACGGTGCAACCTCTTTGGCTGCGAAGGTGAAAATATGGTTGGCTCCCCCATCCCCGTGGTAGCGAGAATCCCCGACGGGTGGGGATGACTCGAGGTACGTTCCGCGACGTACTCGTGTTACTCGCCTTCAGCTCGTTGACAAGGTATAATACGAGAGTCTGTACGTCGATGTTTCGAAAAATTCCGTCTTCGGTATTCAATGCACAGAGAAACGGATAACTCGCGATCTTAAACTCTGAAATATCCTCCGTTCTTTCACTCGCTTGCATCGGAAGAAGCAACCGAGAAACAAACGTGAGAATCAATAAAATTGCACGATACAATGCGGAAAATGTGTAATGATTTTTTTTCAACCGTGTAACGGAAAAACCGATACATAAAATCGAAAAAATAGAAAAAGAAAACATTCTGTCCCCATCCGGGGGTTCGTGACGGTGTCGCTGGACCGACGTACTGTACGTACCACTGCACGGATTACACGGAGAAAAAAATAAACAAACGATCGTCGACGCTAGCTAGATACATAAATAAGAATCGGGGTGCGAGATATTCGTTGAAATTAGCGACAACTGCGTTCGAGCAAAATCTTTATTATCGTATCTTCGGAGTGTTATGCAGCTGCGTACTACGTACGACTCGTGAAAACACTCGGTCGGTTTATCGTTTGTTTTCTCATCGTCGGCGTACAATGGCGCATACGGTGCATCGAGATTAGACGGAAAAGAAGTGACACGAAAGAAAAAAACATCGAGAAAAACGCGCGCAAGAGTGTCGAGATTCGTGGCGTGATAACAGGGTGACGGTCCTTGTGTACCCTCTTGTCTGTCTATCTGTATGTGCGTGTGTTTGCGCGAGTGTACGTGTGTATGTACGAGTGTGTCGTTATCGATTCGTCAAGCTTTTTTTGGCTCAACTTTGCGCTGGTGGGAGGAAGCAACGAAAAAGTTTCACTACCATAGAGACTAACATTCGAGTTTGAGTTTTCCGTCACCGTACTTTTAATGGAGGACATCATGATGAACGGAAAATTACAGGAGAACAAGGATGAGGCTGACACCGCCTCCATAGACTCGGACATATTAAATCCTTTCGTTCATCGACTGGAACTCGACACGACCTACGACAAGCTCAAGGTCAGATATATTTGTATACATGCGTGCATGCTACAGCCAGGATCGTACGAGTCCTGAGCGCTTCGAAAAAATCGTCGCGTTATTGATTATGGTAGTTTTTTCGCGACAAAAGTGTCTTTTTAAGAATCGGATTTTCAACAGGGCAGGTTTCCGGCGTTAATACATTACCACTCGCGAAATTTTCGTGAGATTCGCTGCTCACATTCAGAAACATCCCTCATCGGACTTGCCGCAATTTCTCGTCAATTTTGAATGCAGAGTGTCTGCTGGGGATGGAACATTGTTTGCGTTAATTGTGCAATTTTTCTTGAGATTTTTTCCTGCCAAGTCTGAATTATGAATCAATGTTCCACACGAGGAGTCTTTGGAAAAGTATCTTCAATTTTGATCGCTTGGTTTCCTGCCTCGAAAATGCGGTTTGCTTGCTGTTCGTGCACGTCGTTATACGCGGCGAAAGTCGATTGTTTGTAAGACATATATCCCTCAAAATCTACAACTTTTTGAGAAACGATTTATTGGATATCTTCGAAATTGAGAACATGATCGTTTTCACACCTTTTTCCCATCTATCCACGACAGGAAACGTGAAACAAATGCTCCTCTGTGAGAAAAGTTCCAAATTTCCCGTAAAACCCTCGCCTTTTATGGAGGGGTGCGATTTATCTTTGGAAAACGTCTTCAAAGATGGACGAGTCCGGAGACGACCGTGAAAATCAAATTTTTTTTATCCCGAAACATTGGGACCGTTTTCTCGCTGACGTAACGATCTTTTTGGATTAGGTTTGCAAGGGGATGATCGGTGAATCTTTCGAGAAAATTTTTGTGTATTACGGCGCGGTATTTTTCTTTTCTGAAGAAAAATTAGAAATATATTTACCAGAGCCGAAAAAAAAACAGGGAGAAAAAAGATTGGAGAGACATTTCTTCCGAGTAGCGAAAAACCTTCGGAAGATCGAATAGTTTTAACGGATCAAAAAATTCTGCCAATTTCTTGAAATATCCGTTCTAAATATTTGAATTTCCTTACCAAACGGTCATGTCATCGCCGAATCGACTCGAGAATTTTGTACGAGTTCAGCGGTGTCGAATGCCGTACTTTTTCGCTCGCTATCTTGCTTCGTTCTACTTCCTACAATGTATGATAAAACCACCTGGGTACATGCACCAGTGAGTACGAAAGTACACATGCAAAAACTTGCGTATAATAAGTACACGTCGGGATGCTATTACATACATACAGAATCCAGCACGCGGCTCATTATCAGTTCTGAATACATTTTTTTAAATTTCTCTCAGCATCAAGACACTGCCACGTTCTCAATAAACAGCATAAAGTGGTCTTAAAGTAGTAAAAACGGCTGTTAGATTCTTCGAGGAATTTACCAAGGGGCATACAAAAATCACGCTTTTTTCAATTATTGCTGTCCTTTCAGCAATATTCTATCGCTCGTTGAGGATATTCTGCAGGGACGATTCGAAAAAGATCGAAAAAAATGCAAATTTCGAGTACCCAGCGGTGGTTTGGAAATTGAAAACGATTTGTCGTATAAGTGACACGAAGTACATTAATTTCGAACGACAATAACGTCAAAAAGTTGTTTCTGGATTCTACAAAAATAGCTCGAGCGTTCATTTTTTTTTTCATGTCGCATGAATTGATTCGTTTGTCGATTGAATTACAATGAAATGTAAGAAGGCTTTACCGTCACACGGGTTTCCTACAATTGTGATCAAATATCGATTTACAACATCGCACATCTGCTATTACCCTCATTTGAATTTCCCCGTCAGTTCGAGGTATTACAAAACTTCCACCCAAATCCATAATTCAAGAATATTTAACCACACGGATCCATAGGATCAAATAATTTCGATACGTTACGAATGGACGTTCGATACCCGTCCGTTCACTAAAATAATTTTGTCAGAGTACATTTACTCTGAAAAGATTTCTCACGAGTCCTTGATTCAAGGTGATTCAACTTTATTCAACTTTATGATGAGTCCTTGATTCAACTTTATCTAACAATGGACAAATCCTCGCGTACATAGACTTCCGGTCGACGCGGTCTCAATATACTCCGCGATCATGACATCAATATCGATGATCGAACAAATCGTTTTACGTTTTATTTTGCGATAGCGAAAGCTTCGCGATTTCAATTCGTATTGTTCATTCATGAGAGTCCTTTTTGTCGATGTTGAACCGAATGAGGCGTGGCGCGGAAGTACCGAGCGCAGTCGAGAAGACCTTGTCCTCTTGTACCGCTTGCGTTTCGGGTATTCAAATGTGGAACGACAATGTGGGTTGCCACGAAAACGGTTTTAAAACCGTTCGTTACAAACGAAGCACGTGCGAGAATATAAAGGTTATAGGATGGTGCAAAAACAGTCGAATTTACCTTTTAAACTTGGACCCTGAAAAGTGGTAGTTGGTTGTTAAAAAAAATTGCCTGCGGAAGGATTTTGTTGTACCTTCATCCTGCAGCAGATTGGGGATTAATTTTTCAACGTGACTAACATGGGGAACATGCTTTGTAGGATATTTTCCGGTTATTCTGGATACGTAACATCGTTTTTAATGAATCTATCGTGTAAGACAGTGAACACTCTATAAAGCTGTTCTCAAAGGAAAATCTGTAGGATCAATCCGGATCAATCATTTCATTTCATTCATTTCATTTTTTGCCACTAAAGTTATTTAAATTCATTTCATTTTAATAACAGTATTGATGGTGCAAAAACAGTCGAATTTACCTTTTAAACTTCGACCCCGAAAAGTGGTAGTTGGCTGTTAAAAAAAATTCGTTTTCAATGAATCTATCGTGTAAGACAGTGAACACTCTATAAAGCTGTTCTCAAAGGAAAATCTGTAGGATCAATCCGGATCAATCATTTCATTTCATTCATTTCATTTTTTGCCACTAAAGTTATTTAAATTCATTTCATTTTAATAACAGTATTGATGGTGCAAAAACAGTCGAATTTACCTTTTAAACTTCGACCCCGAAAAGTGGTAGTTGGCTGTTAAAAAAAAATCGTTTTCAATGAATCTATCGTGTAAGACAGTGAACACTCTATAAAGCTGTTCTCAAAGGAAAATCTGTAGGATCAATCCGGATCAATCGCGCAGAAGCGCTGCAAAAGCCAACTCAAAATTTAGCGTAAATCGGGGTCACTCGTTTGACGCCGATAAACTATTTAGATTGCATAAACAACGTCAATAGCAATTTTTTTGTCCGAGATTCAACCATCCACGGGAAGCCTTCGGCTCATCATTTTTGAATATTTTTTTTGCCACTAAAGTTATTTAAATTCATTTCATTTTAACAACAGTATTGATGGTGCAAAAACAGTCGAATTTACCTTTTAAACTTCGACCCCGAAAAGTGGTAGTTGGCTGTTAAAAAAAATTGCCTGCGGAAGGCATTTGTTGTACCTTTATCCTGCAGCAGATTGGGGATTAATTTTTCAACGTGCCCAACATGGGGAACATGCTTTGTAGGATATTTTCCGGTTATTCTGGATACGTAACATCGTTTTTAATGGATCTATCGTGTAAGACAGTGAACACTCTATAAAGCTGTTCTCAAAGGAAAATCTGTAGGATCAATCCGGATCACTCGCGCAGAAGCGCTGCAAAAGCTAACTCAAAATTTAGCGTAAATCGGGGTCACTCGTTTGACGGTGATAAACTTTTTAGATTGCATAAACAACGTCAATAGCAATTTTTTTGTCCGAGATTCAACCATCCACGGGAAGCCTCCGGCTCATCATTTTCGAATATTTCTTTTTACCACTAAAGTTATTTAAATTCATTTCATTTTAATAGCAGTACTGAAATACCTATTAAAATCGAATATTCACAATCGTGTTTCGGCTTTTATAACTTCCGGTCTGTGCGACCTTCGGACTTCGCTCTGATGGAACCTTTTTTAGAGAATTCAACGGCCTCCGAGACACATTCATGCGCAAAATCTCGGTTGCGGAAAAACACGAACACATCATGGAAGACATTTTCCTCCTATTAAGGATGCTTCGTCGAAAATACCTTGGTGAATTTTGAAGATCAAATTTTGAACGCGCTAAACAGTTGGTTGTCATAATTTGCTAATACAATTACGTTTGAAGGTCGACTGCTCTCTAAAAAATAGCATACTTGAAGGTTGAATTCTCCGTTTGAAGGTTAAATTCTCCGACGAAACGTAAAAACCGTTTAGTGTGAATTTTTTACCGCAGTCCGATATGTGCTACGGCTTTGTCACATATCGAGCGTCAAATGCGTATATAAAATTAAATAGTGGGGTAACACCGACATTTTCAAAAAGATGTAACTTGAAAATGTTGATGTACTGCACACGAAAGTGTCACGGGCGCCGGAAGCGTACTGATCAAATCGCACCTAGAAGTAAAAGTGCAATTTGCGAATATAACGTGCATTTGAAAACAATTTTATCCCAATTTATTGGGCTTCAACAACTTTCTATTCCAGCTTTATCCAGAAATGTACAGAATAGCCTTTTAGACCAGTATGCACTGAAGAATCCTCCTTAATTAAATGGGAAAATTGACCATCAATGCACCCGCTTCGGAATAATAGTACAGAAAAGGTACAGTGAAATCTCTTCTGAAGGATCTTTTTGAAAAGAAATCCTACCATTTTCGGGGTCGGAAAAAGTTTCGATTACACTCAAAGAATCGTGGACAAGACTCACCATTGAGTATTTATCGATTCTATATTTTTTGATGATATAAAATTATACAAATAATAATAAGAGCAATAGCAGTATGAACAATAATTAAAATAATGGCTAGGATATTCATATTGCCAAATTGTTGTAATTTTCTTGTTTTCGTTGTTATTACACTGCCCGTATTGCAATTAGAAATCAGAAATAATGATTTTATTTGTACCAACAAGTTTGTCATGTGACTAATCACATGTTTTTGTTCCTGTATCTATATCTGAAATCTGGATTAAATTAAATCGATGAAACTTGCGAGTTGTGTTCGATTGTTCACGTAATAACGTGATTATGACTACCAAGTAATTGGCCCACCAGGGCCTCGTAAAACTGGCGCAGAATGCTTTCACTTCCGGCTTATGATCGGTAATAAACGAAAATGTTTTTGCGTGTACATTATCGTCTACGCTGGCAAACACATTCCAACAAACTGCATTGACTTGCAGTTTACTGACAGGGAAACGTTTTTAAATATCCTTCAGGAATTTTGACGTAAATATTTAACGCGAGTGTGGAAATGTTCAACAAATTAAATTCTATACAAGTTTTGTGATTTTTCACTTGAAATCAATTGCGAGAGTCAATGGAACCGATTTTACTGTATGCTCGTAATATGGTTCTAACGACAGTCGACAGTTCAGTTTCGTTAAAAATGTACTGATTGTACAGCGAGAAGAGCTAGATTACGCGACCAACGTCACGTGTATTTTTTAAACGACGAAACGAAAAACTCTTCTTTTCAATTTCCATTTCAAAGATGTTGGCAATGATTATACAAGTGTATAACTTGGCAAAATTGAAAAGGACATTTCGTTACGCAATAAATATTGAAAAAAGAACCGCAAATTTCTGCAAAAGCATTGCATTTATTTGATAATTACCGTCAACGTGAAAAGCAGATAATTAAACATTGATTTTATTAACACTAACAGAAGTCGAATACCTTCGTTCGAGTTGCTTTATTTATTTGATTATGTAAAAAACGTGTAGATTATGAATTTAGAATTGTCTTGATGATAAGGACAACAGTGTCGAAATGATTTTCTGTTTGGGTGAAGAATTATACATTGAAATATCGTTTTCTGATAATAATAATTAGAAGCGGAGTCACTATTGAACGGCAATGAAAGCAGGAAAGTTACGAGTGTGCTGTAAAATTCCAAATCGATTTTCGAAGACTCGCAATCTCGCTCGTACTATAGTCGAATGGCAAATAAGTTTACCTCGAGCTCTTTTATTAAGAAAGTGAATTATTCGTCCGCGTCGGAAGTATTCCTGAATACTTTGTTTTTGCAGAATCTACTGTTTGCAGATTTTTTTGTCATTTCGCAAAAGTACACTGGCTGGCCCAATGGGCGATGGCAACTAATCAGTTGGCTCATCAAAGCTGCAATTCTTTTAAAGCAATTCTCTATCGTTTCATTCAAATCGAAAAATTGTTTTTCAGTTTTTCTCACATACAAAATGGTTTGCGGGCTCAAGTTAAATAAGAAAACTTGTTGCAAATCGACTAAAAAACAGCATACTCCAAATTCAAGGTCATCCAAGGTAATACGTGCCTGCTGTATAATTACCAAAATTGCGAAAAAATTTTTCTGAAGATTTTTTTGAAAAACTGAAGAAAGCTTCTTTGATGTTGCATAAAAATGTATGCAAAGTTTTAGAAGACTCCATCGCGTGGAAGCCGAGATATTTATTGATGAAAATGCAACTTTTAACACGCGCTCTTACGAGAGACTACTGAAAATTGTGATTTTCACCAATAAATATCTCAACTTCCACGTGGTAAAACATTCCAAAATTTATTACACACGTACATATGACATCATAGAATATGCATCCAAATTTTCAACAACATCTTAAGAAAACGATAAAACAATATAACTACCTTAACCGCCCGAATCTTCCGCAAGAGCACTTTAATGCACAATCACCGCGGTACGTTCACGTTCAGCCACACTCTTTGGTGATTCGAGTGCGGAACTTTCTCGCTCGTTAACTCGCAGGTATTCCAATCGAGGAACAGTAAATTTACCATTTTTTACTTGGTAATAAACAACTTTACGACGTCCACGTTATAATTTTTGCCCTGCTTGTTGTTTTAAGAGTTGCACAAAGTTCAGTGGGAGAGACCAACTTTTTTGCGCACAATTTACTCGCGTTGCTTCTATGCGCTTTTATGCTAGATTCAATGTAAATCAGTTCAATACGTTTTTGTCTCGCTTTGCAAGTTGATGGCAAATTTATAGAAAATTTATGCTCACTCGGAAACTTTTGTCTTTTTGTGTCGAGCAATATCCTCCATCTTGCCGAGCACACGAAATTCCCCATAACTTTGAATTTGGTAAATTTTGAAAAACTGATGTAAAAACTCTGAATCATCGGCACTTTCGTTGTATACGAAGGTTTCGCATTATTCGGAAGAAATTTTCGACCAATTGAACAAGCAGCCTCGCTTGTCTTGCAAAGCATTTAAATAGTGACCCGAAAACAAGGAAGAAATTCTAAAAATATTCACACGTGTTCGGAAAAACGACTGGTTTTTTTTTATATACGAAAAGAAAAGGAGTTTTCCAAATTCTTTGCGTTTCTTTTTTTTTCTAACAATTCGTTAAACTTTTCGATACCGTTATTATGCAAAATCAGGGTATCCGGTACGTTTTCAGTGAGTGATTTTTGTTCAAATTTTCATGCTATTCGCGAAATCGCATTTTATTCCGATTCCAATGGAATCTTCGGAGCATCATTAAACAATTCGATTAACGCATTTACTTAAAGGAGAATCGCTCGCTCAACGTGAGAACCCTGAACAATACGAGTGGAAAATACATTTTCATTCAAACGCTCGTATATAAAATACTATTCGGAATTTGTTGCGTTTCTTGATATTCCAATCGACAAACTGAAGGAACTTTCGTCCTCGACCATGAAGCACTCGACAAACGAGATTTTCTCGATCTTTTTCTGCACACACTCGAGTATAGTGAGACTGCAATTGGCGACCGGCAAACTGCAACAACAGCAGCTATCAACCGCTACCATGAAGAGCTCAGCGGGTTTCACAGTTACGTTGAACCGATGAGAAAGCTTTCCATGTAAAAACTGGCGCGTGACGAACGATCCTGGATATACCTCGAAGTACACAATTTCGATAAATTTTTTTTTTTTTTTTCATTTATGGACAATCAAATGACTATCATTCTCAGCCATCAGCAGTTCGATGTAAAAGTGCGGGAAGGAGTAATGGTAAAAATTCATGTTTTTTTTGTATTCCAACGATGCAATTTGCAACGTCACGAAATACAGAAATGAAGAGAACTAAAAAAAGTCAACAGGAAGTCCGTGCGTTACAATCACCATGAATGAGCACGTTTCTCTCGTCATGAATATGCATTGATCGAGGATGCTGTGCGAACGCGAAAAAAGTATCACGTTAAACATCTTTTTTTTCGGGCAAGATTGAAGGTTTTGGGTCAAAGGAGAGACATTTTTTTTTTCGATTGCTTCGATGACACTTTTGCTCGATATTTTATGGATTTCTATATGTCGATGTTCGTCTTTTATTTTTTCCGACATGTTTGCTACAAATTTCGTAATAATTTATTCTTCGGCAAAGAAAAGCGAGGAGAATAAATGTTCGTTCTATTTTTCTTTCAAAACACTGTTTTTTTCATGCTATTTAACATCTGAGTGCGTCTGAGCGTCGTGTTTATACGAACCATAAGGTTCTTTGGCTTCCATTTTTGTGCGTATCATACCTCAATTCGAGACTCGTTATCTGACCTAATTTTGTGATTCGAGAATGAGCCAACAGCTGCGTTCACAATGATTGCGAACGACAGTTGTCCCGATATTAAAAAATAACTTGACGGTTTAGAAATTGAAAAATGGAATTTTCCATTTTATCATCTTCGTAATGACGTTTAAATTATTGATTATTATAAATTATTATTTGTGATTCGAGAATGAGCCAACAGCTGCGTTCACAATGATTGCGAACGATAGTTCTCTCCATATTAAAATATAACTTGACGGTTTAGAAATTGAAAAATGGAATTTTCCATTTTATCATCTTCGTAATGACGTTTAAATTATTGATTATTATAAATGATTATTTCTGATTCGAGAATGAGTCAACAGCTGCGTTCACAATGATAGTGAACGATAGTTCTCTCGATATTAAAAAATAACTTGACGGTTTAGAAACTGAAAAATGGAATTTTCCATTTTATCATCTTCGTAATGACGTTTAAATGATTGATTGTTATAAATTATTATTTGTGATTCGAGAATGAGTCAACAGCTGCGTTCACAATGATAGCGAACGATAGTTCTCTCGATATTAAAAAATAACTTGACGGTTTAGAAACTGAAAAATGGAATTTTCCATTTTATCATCTTCGTAATGACGTTTAAATGATTGATTGTTATAAATTATTATTTGTGATTCGAGAATGAGCCAACAGCTACGTTCACAATGATTGCGAACGATAGTTGTTCCGATATTAAAAAATAACTTGACGGTTTAGAAATTGAAAAATGGAATTTTCCATTTTATCATCTTCATAATGACGTTTAAATTATTGAAAATGGAAAAAGTTCCTGGCGAATCGTGATTCGAACGTAATTCACATTTAATTTATCCCGAGTAGCGTTCCAACCACTACTCTGAAGGTGAAAGCCTAAAAACTGGTTCATGCGATATTCCTGATGTTTATGAACCATCGTTAGCTCGAGGTATTCGCTTCAAAAGAGGAAAAAAAAGGAAAAATACACGCACGTGGAAGTTCATCTTCTAGCAGGATCGGCGATCGACGGTCTCGAAAGAGAAGAGGGAATTCCAAACAAATTCGACTTTCTCGAATAAATTCATCGAGGTTCTTTCATCCGTTTTTCTCATTTACTTAACACATTCTTGGAAAAAAAAGAATATCGCGTCTATATTTACATTCGTTTTTTCATCGCTATAAACTCGGGAAAAAAAATGTGAAGCCACGCGGTATTTTCCGTAAATTCGTTCTCGAGAATGGTCACACCCCGGCCATGAATATTTCGAGCCTGAGACGAGACTCGATTTATCGATACAAAGGTTAAAAAAAAGAATTTTCGAGTCCCAGATATGAAAGAAACAATCGATTCGATGTAATTCCTTAGTGTTAATTATTGACATGCAATTTATGACAGAGCAGCAGTTGCGCGCGACTTTGTCCGCGTGGAATTAGTAATTCTTGAATATGATCAGACTCGCGTTTGCGCGGCATATAAAAAAAACCGGTAGGTATTTATACGAAAAGAAATTATAGCCAGAAAACGTGTATTTTGGTTTTGAAAAATCGTACCGTAAAAATATCGATGGAGAAGAGAATTTTCGTGAGATTGTCTATTATCTTCCTTGAGATAGAAGCTATCGTCCTGGCAAATTTCATCAATATCCGTTTATAGCGATTTAATCGATTTTTTTCTTCAAATATTAAAATAGTAGTAGTAGTTTTATTTATTTAAGGCTTATAAGCCTATTATAAAGGAGATCACAGGTGCAATACGATAATTCTCATTTCTCAACGTAATAGTGTCAAACAATTTTACATTACAAATTTTTAAAGTTTAGATAATTATTTGTTTAACATATTAGTCAACTCGTAGAGAGGCTCTCAGTTTACATGCGGCTATCAGAAAAAGCCCAAGTTTTGTTGCTCCTTCTTTATCAATGTTTTCCAAATTAAGCGGAAATATTCCTGGACTCAAATAATGATGTCTGAGGGCCGCATAAATCGGGCAATTTTCAAGTATATGTTCGATGTTTTCCCATGCTTCGCGGTTGCAAAGTGTACAGATTTCAGATTCTAAAATATTTAAATATTTTGTTTTTGATAATACAGTTTTATGAACAAGTTACTGTATGCCTCCGGCTCAACAGAACATTGACGTCAAAGTAAAATGTATAATCATAAATTTAGCCGTTTTGATTGTTTTTTGTATAATTATGTGACAAAAACAAGAGGGATTACAGTGAGAAATTCCAAGTATGCGGTAATGAGATGAAAATCTGAAAAAAATCAATCAAACCGGAAGATATCAATAAGCATTCATTTGAAATAATAATAATAATATTAGGAAGTCAATAAATTGCTTTAAAAAATCATCAAGTACGTTTTCTTTTTGTCGCATGACATAAATTCTGTGTTTTTTTTTAAATACACATATGGTACTTTTTATAAAGTCATTGTTTGGGTTGTACATGACGTTTCTTCGTTCGACAGAGCGAAAGACTGTCGCATATAGCGCGGAAATAAAAAAAAAAATATTTGCGGTGCACAATTATTTGCGAATTTTCCAAATATTTGGTGAATTCGCAAAAAAAAATCAACAAATATGAGACGGTCCGACAATTTCACTTTACGTGACAAAAACTAGTTTTTTTTTCTGCCAAACAGTTACAGAAATCTGTTTCAATATTATCATTGTTATCGAAAATCAAAAAAACTTTAATATCTTTGATAGCGTTGATTTTTTTTACGTCTTTATTTTGCTGCGATAAAAGTGTGATCGAAACAATTTTCTGCCGCGATTCTACCGGTTATCGAGCGTTGAATATTACGCGATACCGAAATGTGGGATGAGAAAAAAATGCTGTGTCTCTGCCAGGTGACTTGAGATTCTGGTGAGGGAGAATATAACGGAACGAGAGAACGGTACATGTTTCCCTGCTGTAGTTCCTCGGACCCTCCCCTCCTCTTTGTTCGTAATATGTTATATGAGATTTTTATGCTGTCAGGATGTTGAGAAATTTTTTTTTTTAACTAACGATTTTTTTGGGTCATCTGTACACCCGTTCACCTCAGCCAAAATTACGGACACGTTGAAAACGATGTCCATAGATTTACAAAAGATACCATAAGAAAAGTGGATTAGAAAACACAGACACGCACATTCGTCTATGAATCCATTAGAAATTTGACGTAGGCATTTGTGAATCATCGTGCGAGTTGCTTTGCGTTTGATAGAAACATGAATAACCCCCACGTGGTATATAAATGGGTCATCGTTCATGAATTGTAATTTAAAACGAAATAAAAACAGACTTATTTCTGCCAAAGTTTAGTTAGCAGCTGGAAAACGTTTTTTTCTCACTCACAGCCAAAGGAACTGATTTATTCGCCAAATTCGTAATTGGCAGTCGCAGCTTATTGTACAACGAAGACAATTGCTTGAATCAGTTTGTAAAAATTTCTCGAAATTTTTAAATTAGAACTGTACGGGAGGAAAGAATGTTATATTGATTTAAGGATTTAAGGATAAAAGCATAAATATATAGGATTAATCTTTTGAGATGATTGAGAAAATTTGATGGATCTTGTAATTGCAATTTGATGAGAGACGTTTTTTTTTAATTTGCAGACAGCTTTTCTGACTGTGGCACTCTTGCCGTTCAGACTGGCAGCTATCACAGCTCTCGTGATAATGGCATGGCTGTTGGCGTGTTTAGGACTTCATGGGCTGTCCGAGGAAGATCTTCGGCGTGCACCTCTCACAGGCTGGAGACGGTAAGTGACGGAATAAAAATATAAAAATATCAAACTACACATGTCGCACATATTCTGTACACACGTACTGTTGTTACTTTCTCTGAATATCTCCATCTCTCTTTTTCGTTAATTTATTTACACTGATTTTCCAAACGGGTCCTCTGCTATCAAAAATTACGTATGGGAAATGCTCATTTTTCTGTCTAATATAAATGAAATTTTGCTGAAAAAATGTGATGATTAATCACTGTTATTACATGCTTATTAGGTGAAATTTATTTATTCCCGCAGAGGTGGTCAAGTCGTGAAAAGGTGCCTTCTACATTCTTCAATTAAATTGTTTTTCATCGTTCGTTTAATGTCAGAACGGAAAAAGGTCCTGTAACACTGATCTGATCGCACGAGATCATTAACATCTTTGCAACCTTACGTATTTCTCTCCAATGTCGAGAGAGAGCTCGTCCGAGAGACGTGGACTGAAGAGAAAAAGAGAAAGTCATTCAGCAATGGAATACGACCCGATGGCCATACACTTTAACGGATGTATGCAGCGTTTGGTGAAAATAAATGAATAAAATATTTTTAGAAACACTTTCACAATTTGACCATCTTTGCGGGAACAAATATGTTTGGAGGATCTTGATTTACTGTCAAGTATCTTTTTAACGGCAAACGGAATGAATCTTTGGCGCAAAGTTTTTACGTATCGATACCAGAGCTCGATGAGGAAGAGTGTCGAATAAACGAGAGAAAGAGAAAGATGTATGAAGAGAAAGTAATAAATTGCACCATTCTCGAACTGATCGATCGCTCACCAGTGATCTTGAATTCTGTACATTCTATTGTAAATAATTTCTCTCCATAAACTGCTTTTCATTAATTAATACTTAATTTGCATGAAATACGATCATCACCGCGATGCGTATTATTGCATCAAACATTTTTTTTCGTTAAATCTGATACGCATATAAAATTGCTTCGTAAAATGACGAATAATTATTTTTGGACAATTTCACGATGACCCATCGATGTTGAGGATTTCGAAGTTTGCGTCGTTAGAATCCAACGGAATGTAAGATAAACTTTTTTTTGTTAATATTCTACGAGTTGCTGAATGTTTTCCAGGAATTTTTCAAAAAATGAAATGTTAAAAATCGATTTAATTCGAATTTTCGTTGAGATCCAGCGATGCAAACTTCAAGGTCATTCGATGTTGCGAGTATTTACAATCAAAGTGTTTGATGTCCTCCTCGGGATTGCTTTATTTTCTGATTTTTTTTTTTCGTGTCTTGACGGACTTGGCGTTCTTGCTTGTATCGTTCTTTCGCAATAACATTTTTGTTAATTTCACCAGTAATGTTAAAAACATTGTGACGTTAACCCTCCGCGGTCCCACAGGGTCGTTTGTGACCACGTGCAATTTTCAACGGGTTGAAACGCCTTAAAAAATCTAAAAAAATTCCTGAGGACTCCTCAATGTTTGTACAATAAGAACTAATAGTTATCAAAGCCCAAAAGTTATTATTTTTTACGCTGTAAATAGCTATTTGAGCGAAAATGTGAGCAAGTGAAATTACGCTCTGGTCACAAACGACCCAGTGGCACCGCGCAGGGTTAATATGCATAATACCGAAATTTTATTTTTCCTCGCCTTCTTCTTCGCGTTTTTTTATTTCTAAATTCTTGGGACGTGTTCAATTTTTTTTATTCGACGATTATCCACGATCATTTTAATGGTAACACCTGATTGAATGATACGTAAAATACTTGTGAAACGTACGGAATTTCTGTGGGATTATCCAAGTTTGGAAACTTTACCAGGATATTTTTCAATATTTTCGATGTTTTTTTGCATTTTATTTTATTTTTTCGTCACTAGAGGGATATTCGAATACGTAACAGGAGAACGGAAATGCCACTCGCTTGTTTTTGGCTTCTTAGCTCGTTAGTCAGTTGTAATATGTTGACCGATAAGACCTTTAATGTTGAGTGACCTAATACCGCAAGGCCGCTGCCACGACGGCACCAAGATACATTTTTATTGCGACACGTGCTACGGACAAGAGCGTGATACTCATTTGCAGTCATAGAGACAAGCGTTTCGTGCACCACCTCGCATCTTCACTCATTTTCCGAGGGCTGAAACGACACTCGAATATCGATCACCTTTGCTTTTGTTTTTATTCGTCAGTTTTTAGTTTTCGCTTCACGACCGACTCTGTCTTAACGTAGCTGTCTCGCCAAAAGTGTTTTTTTAGTTGGAAAAAAATGATATCGAATACGAAGATTTTTCTAGATACGCAAAAATTTATATTTTAACATGTACCATCAGTATCTCAAATTGGACAAAACAAAAGAAAATGTCGCCGAAAAATAGAACACCTTAATATTTTTCGAGTACCCTTAAACAAGTTTCCGCACATTGGTTTGTAAGGTAAAATTTTACTGTGAGACAACTACCTCAAGGATTTATGGCAGGCATTATTCCAGCAACATCAAAATGAAATGAGCATTTCCACAGCAATGCAAAAAAAATCTTAAAAATTCTAAAAATCTTGTCAAATTGCACCTTTCACTTTGCATCAAATTGATTCGTAAATCTCTTGGACATGCTTGAATTATATGTCAAAATTTGCCGGGGGTTTGCACTGTTGAAAAGTTTTCCGGGCGCTTGCATAATTGTGTCACATGCACCCATATTTTACCATACATTCTATCTAATTTGATGTGGAAACAATGCTGTTTGCATAAAGTTTCTCGTAAAATTTGGATATAATTTCCCACAGGATAAAATTTAAATTTGTCGACATTCGTGACTCACTTGTAAACATAGAGAATACGGATGAGTCTGAAATGAAAAAAAAGTTTTCTGGACTTCAACACACTTTTTTTCACAAATAAAAATTCATCCGGAATTGATCCATTTTTCCGCGGCCCTTTTATGATTCATCCTCGACTAATAATTCACACGACTACGACCAAGTTCGCAGTCTTCCGCTTTTCCTGGTCATGAACTTTTCAAACCTTGAACATCAGAAGCGTGCCACCTTTTTTTTAAATCCCTGTATTATTCAGAAACTGCATTCTCAGTTGGTCGCGTATCGATCGCATTGATGCGACGATGCAAATTATTATAAATTCTTGGTTCAAAGTAATCCATGTTGGCCCCACGAAAAAAAAAAAACGGTATATCGTCTGGACGTGATGGTGTAATAAAATTGTTTTTCAATTTCGCTTTTTTTTTTACAAAAGAGGTATAAAAAACCTGCGATATTTCGAAATTTTTCGAAACATGGAATAAAAATTTTTCAACAAAAACTAACATGCATTTCGAAGCCTCGTTAGTTTCGTTATTGTTTCGTCTCAAAAGAGAAAAAAATGTTTTATCAATACAATATTTTTTGATGATTTTGCAACATTAACGCTATTGAAAAACAATCTTGTTAATTCTCAAGTATCGCGGAAATAGATTTGTATGGTTGTGCCATCGATGCATTCTTGAGTTTATAAAGGCCTGTGCTGGTGTGCACCGCGGAGTTTGCTTGTAATTATTTATGCTACGATCTTGAAGTTTGCATCGTTGGAACTCAACGAAAAATCGAGTTTTCTCAGTTTTTTACGGTTTAATTTTCCGTAATTTTCATGAAATTCTTCATCTTTCTTTCACGAGTGTCATAATTTCGAAAAATTGCACGAAAATATTTGGCGGATCGTCGAATATTGAAGATAAAAAAGAAGTTTTATTGTACATTTCGTGGGATCGCAACGATGCAAACTTCAAAATCATTTTAGGCTTACGCATCCTACCCACGCTTCCAGCAGCTTGGAACTGTTGATGCTTCGATGCACAATCATGAAACGGATTGAAAAATAAGAGTATTACGATTTTTTAAACCAATGTGCTACTTTGACGATTCGGTAATCATTGCAATTAGTGTATAGAAAAAAATAAACGGGTATGATCTCCCATGAAAAGTAGTTGGTTTAATACGGCGATTATGAGGATTAATGGCACGTACGGCCGCAGTAGAACCAAAATAAAATTAAAAAATTCGCGTACCTGGCGATACCATGAAAATCTTAAAAAGTAGATACTCTAAATATTTTCAAAATACACTTTTTTCAGACTAACGAAACCGTTCGTTAAACGGGACGGAAAATTCTCCCAGTGAGAAACCGATTTATACGGGAATATACGAGTAATTATTTATTTTTGTAATACAAAGAAAAGAAATGCTGAAAAATTATTGGAAAATCTCGAATGTATTAAAAAAAATGAATGGTTCATTTTGTATGAAAAGAAAAAGAATTTATAGCATATTTTCAGAATTTTTTTCGTACTTAATAACTTTTTGATATCGTTAGTGTCGAAAATTATCGTGCGCGGTATCTCACGATTGATATTTTTCAGATTTTTATAGCATTTCTGAGTGCCCGTATTTATTACGTTATTTCGGTTTTGTTTGCACGCTACGTGCCATACGCCCATAAGAAAGCATACCTTCTTATTTTTATATTATTCACCTGATTTCGATGAGAAGATTTATTCCTCAAAATATTTCTTTAATTCGATCGTAGAGGATGTATCAAGCTGTGAATAAATATTTGTATCGAATCGAAGTTTTCGTGCCATCTTGTGCATTTCATTTTCAAACGTTCATTCCATACTTCAGCTTGTACTGATTTTGGTTTCCTATTGTTGAATCTAAATGCCGTTTTTCTGTCAATGTTGGAAATAAAATTCGTTTATTTGAAGATTACTGCGGTATATGATCAGTACGATCAATCGATCGATTCGACAATTCGAATACTCTAGCTGGCATATTGACCCAAAGACGGCATATTGATTCTCTATGGAATTCTTGGTAAAAAAAAATAATCAAGTGCATTAAGGGGTTACATATACCTAGGACAGTAAAAAAAACAGATCAAAAGGAACGTACGAAATCATGTAACTTCAGGAATATTCGAAAAATGAGTTACAATAACTTCGTATCTTGTGTTGGGTAAACACAATCTTTACGCTCGGCAGCACCACAAATATTTCCTCCGAGTTACGACAAAAAACAAAAACACTCAGTATCCAATTAAAAAAAAAGGTGTCTGCCTTCAACGCACCCGATTTTTTCGAAATACGACTGATGGAATTTTAATCTGCAATTTCAAAGAGAAAATCATCGTTTATTCATTGACATGAGAAAGAATCTTTGAAAAACCCTTGTGACAATAAATGAGAGAAAATGGACCGTCGGTTGATTTGGAAACAGGGATTTTTTTGCGAAAACTGGGTTCAGCGTTCAAATTGACGAAAAAACGATCGTTCATTTTGTAAATTTCAACATTTTTCATCAGAGAATAGACATTGGACGAGGGTATCGTAGAACGAGATGATTGAAAGATCGATTTTTATCGATAAGCCTAGATGTATGTAACCCCTTTGGACAATTGCGGTTTGCTGAGCTTGCGTGACTTTGGCAAAAGATAACGGACCGCTTATGTGGGAAAAAAAATGGCAAAATAGGGATCTGAGAGTTTTGGTGTGCTGGGCGATGAGAGCGATGTTTATCTGCGGTGGATTTCATAATATGAAGATAAAGGGTGAACAGGCTACGACTAAGGATGCACCGGTACTCGCGTTGGCACCGCATTCCAGTTTCTTCGACGCTCTTCCGGTCGTGTACCTCGGCGGTCCCAGCATCGTCGCCAAGGCTGAGGTCTCACGGATGCCATTCTTCGGAAGTACGTTCTTGACCTCCGACATCCGCATTTCCTTTTTTTTCCCAATTTTCTCATGCAAAAAATATCCTCAAAACTTTCCGGCATGAAAACGCTTAAATTGATGGTCAAATTTCTTGCAAATTTTCTAGACAAAATTTGAGTATACCGTTAGAAACACGAAATCACTAGAAATTCTTTTGCGATGCTCCAAAGGAGGAATGAATGAAGAAAAAAAAATTGATATTGAATTCATTTGTAAATTTATACTTTCTCATTACATATTCGTTTTTAACGAATTTTTAAACTCTTCGTATTCAGATTTTTTTACTACAAAATCGCAACCGAACGTTTTTTTCTCGAAATTCACGTTTTATCAAGGAGTGTACATTGATAAACGACGACATTGAGAGGGTCAAGTCAAAGTGTCATACCCGTCCTTCGAAATTTGGAAAAATTGCCAGGCGAAATCTGTAAATCGGATCGATTTGAAATTTGCTGCGAGTATTTAGTGACATAGCCTGCCAGGGTTGACGATTTCGGAATACCGGAATTTTCTCATTTTTTTTACTCTACTAAAAGTTTTTTTTCCAATATTTCGAAATTATAATCTACAATACTCGCAACAAATTTTAAGTCGATCGGATCGGATTTTGCGTGAGAGTCTTTTTCGTTTTCGAGGTTTCGGGCATATAACACATCGCCGTAAGGCTGGAAAGTGGTCGGCGAAATTCCCTCGTGTAAATAGTACTTCCAGAAGCGAATAAAAGTCTTGACCGGAAGTAGCTCATATATAAAATCGATGCAACAATGCAACGATGTTTGACTTATGTACATATAGTATATAGGTATATATACATACATGTGCAAGCACGCTGTACATCATTATACGGTGGATGGGATTTGGTACAATTGTTGTCGTAATGGTCGTTCTTAACGCTACTAACAACTGACGAGCACATTGCGAGGCGCGAGTCTTACATCAGCTGGAGAAACACTCATACACACACGCAAAATTTTTATCGCTATATACGACATAAGAAAATGGTTGTGGGATTTTATTTTCCATTTCGCGATTTGCACTTTCACCGGTACGTTCATCATTTTTTTTTCTCACTTTTACGAGGGAAATTTTTCACATTGTTGACTAAAAACGATTCTTTACGAATTCTTTTTGTTATACAAAAAAATTTCGGAGGATCATGGTCGTTTCGAACATTTTTTTTCGGAAATCCTTCACTCCCCGGTATGTAGATCCAGGTCGTGGATATTTTCTCATCCAAGTTGACCTTGACGCGAAAAAAAAAACATTTCGAGCCGATCGAAAATTCGCTCGCAGATGAGCGGAACGACAACGACCTTGATTCAACCGAGAAAATGCTCGACGGGTAAATGACTATTGTCTCGGTATAAGATCCTTTCGATTCTGTTTATAAAATAAAAACTTATCGGATACTTGGTCGATATCTTTTTTTCGGAGGATACGAACCTCTTTGTGGGCAAAAAAAATATCGAACTCTCGAAATATTTCATCCTATTACAACGCGAAGCATCGAAAAACGTTTTTCATCGAGCACACCCGATCGTCAATGAATTCGGAATTGTTTTCGTGAAAAAAAAAAATTGAAAAAAAAATGAAATAAGTCCGTGATCGACCGAGGATCGTTTTATCGAAAAATTCCGTCGAAACGACTCATCTTTGCGTCAAACAATGTTGAAAATGCAGCCTCTATCAGAGATTGTTCATTATCGTTCGAAATATCTGCAGCAAGATAGTGCCATGGTTGTGCTTTCTCGGGCGACTGACGTATCAAGCAGGCGGCATGAAAATTGTCGTACGTGGAAAACAAGCATCGAGAACCGAAGCACCGATACTCGTTGTAGCCCCACACTCGACTTTCATCGACGGCGGAATCGTCTACGTAACGGGATTTCCCTCGATCATCGTTAGAAGAGAGTCAGGACTTAATCCGTTCATCGGAAGTACGTTAAACGATCATTACTTTTTTCGGGACGAAAGAGGAAATGACGATTAAAGAATTTTCAATTTCCGCGGAAACATCGTTGCTCGAGGACGGGAAAATTTGTTCGAGACTCGGGGAAGATACTCCATTGTTGTATTTTTTTCCAGAGCTGGACAGTTACCACTCCCATTCACCCTATAAACGTTCATTTTAATTAACGATAAACTGGCGGTAAAATCGTAACGAAACGTAATGACGATTTTTAGCAATGCGCACTAAACAAAGCCAAGTGTATCGAAGACATTGAGGGTACGTTTTTATTCAATAACAGAAACGTCAGAAAGTCAGTTTCGGACATTACTGTTCAGAAATAATGTTTAGATTTTTTGAAATCGACGAAAATTCGAATTTCTTTTGGAATATATTTAATGTTCTTTCAATTTTCCTGGGTAAAAAGGATATTGCGAATTTCCTGTATGTTTCCATTAAAAAAGGTTTCTCTTTACTCATGGGATATTTTCGAGACGTTGAACGAATATTGCTATCGAGAAAAATAGATGAATGTATTCCATAAACGATGAAAAAGGGTGTTCTAAATAATTATGGGAAAATGTATTTGTTTTTCGTATTTTTCGCTGATAATATTCCGATTTTATTATTAATTAAAGTCAGTAAAGTCATTAATTAAAGTCAGTCGGTTTATCCAACTCTCGTTACGATTGTGCAGCCAAATTATCGACAACTCATTTTTGAAGTTAGATATTGAAAAAGAAGAAAAAAACTATATACACCATGTTAGTTTTAACTTGAAACATAAAAAAAAAACTCGAAAAGTAATGAACGAAATCGATGGAACACGTGTGAAAAAATTCGTAATTCGTTTGTCATTTGATGAAGCCGAGTTGTTCTCGAGGTCAATTTTTTTCTCAGTGCAAAATTATATTTTTCATGGCAGTCATTGTGGAAAACTTTTTCAGTCGATTGAAATTTTTCAACATTTAACGAAACACTTTGAACGAATAAAAAGAAACATGAGAAAAATTCAAACCCTTTTCGACGTGTTTACAATTATAAAAAATATATATATATAATATTTCGGATCGTTCTTTTCTGCCATTTTTACTTTCGAGTTCTTTTGAAGCCTCAAGTTATGAGGGACACTTTACATGTGTTATTTTTTCGAATTGACAGTAAAAAAAATGTGGCACCCAACAAAGACTCAATAGGAAAGATTCGAGTTATTTCTACGTTTTTTCTATCGACGTGAGGATGTTCTGGAGATACAATATTCACAAAACCAAAATAGAAAGCGAAATTTCAGGTACTTTAGAGGGTAAAAACATCTAAAAACAATTGGTGATATCGAAGTTCGCACGCACATTCATTTTCATAATGATAACAATATCATAAAATGATTTAAAAACTTATAATTATTAATTACTTCTCTTATACGAAAGTTTGTCATCACTTAAAAAGAGGTTTCTGATTCGGGGTATAAATATGACGAAAAAATACGTGTCGTTTTTGCAAAAATAGATTAACGTAACACGAAGAGAAAATAAAATCTCGAAATTCATCCGAATGTGTTTTTTCAATGTCGTAATAATTTTTCGATATCGTTATCATCTGAATTCGAAGTGCCTGATACCTTCAATATGATTGTTTCCTGTTGGATTTTTATACTATCGCCGAGTATTCGAAATTCGCACTCTGCTGCGGTTTTGTTGAGATCGTATTTGCGAAAGATTCTCAATTCAATAGATAAAACAAAATTTTCAGCTAATGCGAAGCTTTGCCATGTACAGTTTGACGTTAAAGACGTTAAAATTATCATGTTTTTTTACTCCAATATAGAGCTTATAAATTATACGCAACCGGTGTACGTGTGGCGAGATGATCCAAACTCGAGACAAAATACGATTAAAGAAATAATCGAACGTGCAACTTCCAAGGAAGATTGGCCACAGGTACGAAAAAAATGTATTTTTTCTTCAACAAATCGTTAAAAATCACATACATTAAAAGTGTATTTTCTCTTCAACCAATCATTGAAAATCACATCAAATACACATAAATGCGAATGTAATTTGTTTTTCGCATTTTTTGAATGATTAGGTGATGATATTTCCGGAAGGTACCTGCACAAATCGTTCCTGCTTGATTACGTTCAAGTGCGGAGCATTTTATCCTGGGGTTCCAGTACAACCCGTCTGCATACGTTATCCGAACAAACTCGACACCGTCACGTGGACCTGGGAAGGTCCTGGAGCGTAAGAAAATTTTCCACAATTTCATCCTTGGATAAATCACAAAAAATATTAATCATTCTCGTCGAAACTCAAATATTGCAGTGCTTTTTCTCTACAAAAGTAACGGTTTTTAATCGAGTGTAATAACAATGTTTCTTGTTTAGTTTTATGACAACTTTCGCAAAATGATTTTCAATGACGAGTGTTTTACTGTGAAACGTCAATTTCGGAACGATTTCCTGTGTTACCCGAGACCGAATTTGAACGAAATGTCATCGTTGCATCATCTGTTTATTTGGATTCATCGATAGTTCGATAAAACCTTTGTTCTTTCCATAAAATCGATATGAAACTGTTTCATTGTTGCAGACTCAAATTACTGTGGTTGACACTGACGCAGTTGAACAGCAGCTGCGAAATCGAATTTCTGCCGGTTTATAGGCCGAGCGAGGCGGAAAAAATGGATCCAAAGTTGTACGCGAATAACGTGCGACGTCTGATGGCCGAGTGAGTGAAAAAAGTTTCGAAAATTTCAAAAAAATACATTCCGCTTTGGGAGGTTTACAATGTAGACGAAGAATTTTTTTCTGCAAAAAGTTCGTGCTCGCATTTCGTCGCTTCGCTATTTATGAATACATTTTTCAATGGTATTAAGGAAACTAAAAAAAAATAGGAATAGTTTTTAGCAAACTTATGTGCTTCGGTAAAAATGGAGGATTTCATTTCGAAAAACGAAAAATGATATTTTTCTACCTCTATAAAAATTTGCGATGAACATGTTTTGTTGATAACGTTTTTAGCTCTCGACAAATCTTTAATGCACTTGATTTTTTGACGTTTATGTATAAGTACTGAAATTGTCGATAGCAAATTTTTCGATCAAACGCATTAAAAATAATGTTCAATAGTCTTCTCAGTGATAATATACTGATAGAATTATCATACCCACAGTAAATTTGCATGTTTTTGTGTTTCCCAATTGTTTTACTCGCAGAACGTATTTCTTGAACGTCTACAACGAAAAGAATAATAATTTAATTTTTAGAGCACTACAAATACCAGTGTCGGATTATACTTACGATGATTGTCGAATAATCAGCAAAGCTCATACACTACATCTGCCACACGCTTCTGGCATCGTGGAAGCTCATAAACTTCGTTACAAGCTCGGGTAAAATGATCTTAAAGACAACACCTTGGTTAACAATTTTTTTTCAGAACGATTATTAAAATTTAAAATTATTTTCTCAGACTTCAGAATGTAAAAACCGAGGATGAACTTGTACAGCGAAAAATTGAAAATCTCAGCGATGCCGTCGATATTCACGAATTTGCAAGAATACTCAGGCTCGATGTCAAAGATCCATCAACATATCAACTTTTTCGAATTCACGACAGAGTACGTTCTTCAAAAAGTGATAAATCGAACGCAAGTGTTACGACACTTTTCGACGGAATTCTTATTTATATAAGATTGTTTTTTAATTCCGTATGTTTCGATTACTTTTTCAGCAAAATCACGGAAAAGTCGATCTCGAGGATTATGTATTTACGGTGCAGGCAATAGCGAACGCTGAGACGGAATTAGACCTCATTAAGGTCGCGTTCGAGGCAAGTAATCGAATCCGAATTGCCACTTTTTTTTTACATACTTGGAGTAAATTTGATTGAGTCGGCCAAAAAAAAATTATATTCGATTTGTCACCTTGCCAACCAAAGATGATAATTGGTTTCAGGTGTGCGATTCCAATGGGACAAAGTGCTTGAACGCGACTAAATTGAGAAAAGCACTGAGGCTATCGTTGCAGCTCGATACCGAAGATTCCGATCGAATTTTCCTTCAAGCCAATCGAGCAGCTGGCGGTGGCGATTCTGTCAATTTTGGTAACATTCTATCGACTTTTGATGATTTTTCATAAAAAAAGATTATATTCCATCACGGAACATTTAAAGACAATAGAAATTGGAAGAATTCAGCTTTTTTATGAGAGTGTTCCGGAGTGACAGCCCAAGAAAACCGGAATAGAATGCGAATTTAAAGCACTTTGCAATTGTATAAAAATCTGTTAAAAATCAAAGACATTGATGTTGGATAATAAACATGTCGAAAAGTTATTAACGAATAGTCGAAAAAATTGGCGGAGAAATGAGAGCTTGGCTTTTTATATCAAATATCGTCTCTTTCTTATTCGAACACGCATGAATTTTATCTGAATTTTCTTACCGTTTTGAAATTTCATTTAGTCAACTTTTTAAAGATAGTCCGATCTGAGACGTTTGTTTATTGCATGAGAGATTGCTTCAGAGAACCAACGAGGAGCCTCCGTCTATGAAAATTAATGGCAAAATCTGTATTTACGAGAAAACATTTTTATCTGGTGTGGATAAAAAGAAATTGATAAAATTATTTTTTCAAAAAAAGTTACGCCAACTTTTTAACGTTGTTATTATCCAAAATGAATGTGTCCAAGACCGATTTTCATAGAATCGTCAAGTATCTGTAATTCGCATTTTATTTCTGTTTTGTTGGGATTGTGCCTGCAGAACATTCTGTAAAAGTGATTTTTTATTCAATAAATCATTCGTCATCAGCGATTTGATGGAACCCCAGGATGAACAAAATATTTTATGAAAATTTCTCTCATCAATTTCACTAAAAACCATAGGAAAGGAAGTATTTTCGGAATTTTTTTTTTCAATCAACGATTACCTCAATGTAGCGATCCGAAAATGAGAATAGGATGCAATAGAATTTTTGAAGATAAAATGAAGTGATGAACAATATGCAAAAACGCATACGCAGGTATGGAGAGCGTTTTTAATTGTACCTCTTTTATTACAGACGATGTTATCGAGGTTTTAAGCTCGAGGCAAGAGTTTGCTCACCTTTTCAGTGGTGAGATCGCAACGGCAAGAAGAAAAAAGACCATTTGAGAGTGCCTCTTCAGCTCGTCGGAAGTTCCATTGACGCCCAGTAAAAAAAGCCGAGACTCGGACAAGCCACTTCTCAATGAAATATGCTCCAGTCCGGTTTGAGATGGGAAAAAATACGAAAAATCCTCTCCATACTCTATAGCAAAATAACGGATTTTTATTTTCCGTCCGCCGACAGAACTTCAAGCTGATAAACATACGAGACGAGCTGTAAACACCTGTTTTTTTTTTCGAATAATAGTTTAAATATTTATACAGCAGAGTCACAATGAGAGTAAAAAGCTAAAGCTTAGCGCGGTGTAGTTGCTGTCCAAGCTTCGATTCGGCAAATGGCTAATCAGAATATCGTCGAAAAAGTTAGAAATAAAAAAGTCGTCACGTTCAACGCGATATGAAATTACGATAGGGGCAGTTTTCACAGCACACGCGGTTCGTTCTTCCTCATTCCCGATGTCCTCTTGTCATTTTACGACGACAGACGTCATCGCTTGTAAATATTACCCGAATTAATCGGGACCCGTGAAACGAAAGAAGATTATTATATATTGAAACATATAAAAATCCGAGTACCCGCGAGAAAAAAAATGAGAAAATATTTTTAGGATAAACTAGATTGCTCAGGAAGATTACCTCTCATTTCTCGCAACCGGCACAGCAGAAGGATGATCTTTTAAATGATCGAGTGATTAAAAAAAATATATTTATCCCGTAAGGGATGACGAATGATTGCGGAAAAAAAGACTTCGATTCTGGCCAGCTCGTTGAACAAAAAACACTGTTAAATTCTCTATAAACACTGTAGAAAAATAAAGAAAAAGTAGGATTAGAGTCGAACTTTTTTCTAGGATAAATATATTATAAAATTTATTCATCGCTCGGTAACATTGCATTATATTGGATATATAATATTTAATATATATAATTATGTTGTATAGTCAGAAGATAAAGCAAAGAAATAATAAAGATAAGATTGTTCGCATGTTGGGACGAATTAAACACTCTGAAAGATGACTCAATTTATCCGCGTAGGAAAACATTTTTATGTTGTTTGCGTTGACGATGATCCAGATGCGATTTGAATTTTTCTTGTTTCGTTTACGAATACAAAAAAATGAGGCCTCAACAACTCTATCGATATACCCATTTGTACACGATTTCGGATCATTCTGTACACTGATCCATTACGAATGATCTATACAATGTGTGTATATATAAATGTACGCGCAAACGCAATATATTTATGTAACTGTATATAATAGATCAAATAAAATATTCTTACAAGATGCATCTGCCGGAATTCCTGAGCGACAGCAAATAGTGACTTTCGCTTTGAATTTTTTTTCTCACCATTGCGATAACAGCCCGATAAATTCCTCGTGTGACTATGATTTCGCATTTCACCGTTTATTTCTTCAACGTGTCAATTTTTAAAATAATTTTTGTAAATATGTCCGTAATTCCCGCGAATTTCCTATACAACCGAGTGATGTTTGAAAAAGTATTTTCAGGTGAAAAACATTTTGAAGAATTAGAGGTATTTTCATCGGAGATTCCAAATAAAACGGGCATAGAATCTCTTTCAACTCGAAACTCTGCGCTGAGATAAATAAAGAGATTCAATTTGAGGCGTCAGACACAATTTTCAATCTGTGCTTTCGAATAATATTCAGCAGAACGATTTTTCGTGTATCTACAATCGTGTCTTGATGAATAAAATAAACGATGCGAATTGGATGAAAAAAAATTAAACTTTCATACATATTTTTACGCACCTTCGGAAAAACAAACGTCACTATGGCTTGCTCTCGCCGACACTTTTCTTTAGCAAATAAAGACCTGCTACGAAAAAAAAAACAATTATTCAACGTACAGCTTGTGGAATATCGTATATGCGGACGGGAGTTTTCATGTTTTTCTTGCTTATACCATAAGTACGCATCCATTGAGCGTTATAACGTTTTAAAATAATCCTCTCTCACAATTTCACAAATTTAGGATTAAAAACAGCAGAAAAATTGCAAAGTTTAGGATTATTTACATATTACATGTTATATGACTAACTTTCACAACCCAATTTTCATGGTTCTCGAACGCTAAGACACTTTTTAGTCGCCAGGCGCAAGGGACTTTTATGAAAAGAAAATTTCCAGCCTGAAAATAGGTCGTATGAGAATTGTTGAATTTTCAAAACCTGTAACTCGAAATGTTTGATATATTTAACTTTGTTCAACAATTTCTACGTGAAATCAAGCGACGGTAAACAAAGACGAATCGAAAAAACTTGAAAACGAAAAAACAAAAATAGATTACCTTTCCTCGCCACCCTTTTTTATTCCGAATATAATAATTTAGTTTTTATCAAGATCTAATAGCAATATTGGTATGAGCAATTTATCACAAGACACGTTAATTCCGCGACTGTAACAAATCGAGTATTTGAAAATTCCTTCCTCTAAAATTAGCCGTTGTTTTGCATCCAGAAGCATGTTGCGGCTGTATAATCGCACTAAAAATGAAATAGAATGACAATTTTTGATACTCGGCGGAGGTGTAAAAATATGCAAAAAATTTATCACACGAACCTGCACGAAACACCAAACTCAAAAATGGTTCGAAGAAAAAAAGTGTTTGAAATGGTTAGAAATCTTTTTTTCTTCACATACGAACTGCAATGATCAGTTTTTCGAAAAGACATTATTTGTTTCCGAACGTCGGAAAAATGTACAATTTTTCGTAAATCTCTCACAATTTGTAACAAAAATGTAGCGAAACAATGAGAAGCTTTTGATTCGAAATAAAAAGCAGTCGTCTAAACAATTACCAAACAATGTTTTTGATAAAAAATTTGTCAACATTTTTTTGTGATTTTGTCATTATGTGAAACGAATGCGCTGTAAATCGTCCATGCGGTAATTTGTGTTCAGTTTTTCGTGGCTCTGCCAAGCACTTGAAATTCTCGTTTGACGTTATTTTTATTGCGATTATACAATTAAAATATTCTTAAACGCAATGCCATTTACGTAAAATCCATTGGATCACGAAACAATAACATGATATTCAATAAAAATTACGAATATTTTCGGTGGAAATATCGACTACGCATTCGATGATTGCTGAAATATCAAATCAGTCATATATCCATAATTGTCATAAAAAATATGACGTGCTGAAAATATAGATGTATACTATATATTACTTTTTCCAGCTATGTACGTTATTCTATCAGGATGTCAATGAAATTCACGAATATAAAATTTGCAATTTCTTAACCAACATTATAACGAGAATTTCGATATTTCGATGGCTCTGTCAAATCGACGATCGCCCCTGGAGCAAAAAACCACGAGAAATCATGTAAAATTTCGTAATTAAACGCTTCGAAAAGTTCAATAAAAATACTGATAGAGAACAGTTAAGTTTATCAATCGCTAGTACAAACATTACGAGTAAACGATATAACTTTGAAAAGTAAAATATAAACACAACCCTAACGCTCCGAGGTGTTACAGCTTTGAGAAACGAGGCAAAGACACGGGACGAAATTCTTCAATCACTCGGAATACAAAAAACGAAATTCCTCATCCTTCGTAAATACCAAGACAATTTTTCACAGTAATCAACAGAGGACGGGTATCTCGTCCATTGTGCGTGGTAACTATTTTTCCATTCAATTTTCTTCTTTCCGCGCAGAGTCGCAGAAAACATAAATTACTTTTTACGGAAAATACTGGACATGCTCGGCATACTGGATGAGCTTGTTTTTTGAATAAACATTTTGGACATTCTTTGTCGCATATCCTCGACCCCCTGGCCGACGTTGGACGTAGCGATCGACAATGACAGGCCGGAATTGCTCGAAGAGGATCTTTCGATCGGTTTTGGTGCATCCTGATGTGATTCGGCCTCTCTCAATAACGAACGTACCGTTTCTTTTTGTTGTGGCAATACTTGATTTACGAGATTATCCAGATGCTTCAGACCCGGTACTAGAACTGCGGTTACACATTGATTGCTCAGAGGACAATAGACCAGGATGGAGTAAGCTTCGACCAGGGCATTTGCTAAATCAATTTTGCGTGTTTGCTGAAGCGCCGAGGCTGTTATTCCTGTTAGTTGTGTTGCTATAACTGAAATTACAGAAAGAAGAATAATACAAGAATGAGAAAATATCGGAAATACCGCGAATGGATTCGTGGCGGAGAGTTTTACGATTTTGGAGAAATTTTGTCCACGGAATTGTGTCCATACTGGCAAAACGAAAAAAGTATCGACCGTTATTCAGATACTGATGTGAAATTGGCATTTTTTACAAGCCTCGCATAGGCAAGTTTTATACGTAATCACCTTACTGTCTGTATTAATTAAATTACATATCTGTGCAGAGATAAATGGGGAATTTACACTAATGATAAAACAACATTCATCGTGTTTCACTATTACTTTTCAGATATGGATGCCGAAAGTCTGAAAATCGTCGAAAAAAGACAGTGCGGCCGTGATAAATACTTTTTACGTTTTTTTTGTTTATTTTGGTCGTGGTAATCGCAACATATTTCCTAAATATACTTTAGAAAACTAAAATGAACATTTCGTCCCAATTCGTTACAGATTTTTAGGCTTCAAATTCTGAAAACTTGGAACTTGGATTTTCGAAGGGGACTGTCGCCCTTGGTACAACAACGTTGAAGATCTTCTGGAGGTAAAATCGTTAGAGAACCGAACTAGAATGTAAATTTCGAGCACTCAGTGATTGCATGAAAATCTGAAGGAAATCAATCACGTGGTAGATACCAATTGCGCTGATTTAAGATAAGAACGGTCTGAAAAAGTTCGGAAAATATTTAAAAAATCGAAATACTTGTTTTTTTTCAAAATTTTACTGAAAATCTATTTAAAAAATGGACATTTTATCAACAATTTTCGAATACCAATGTTGCTCGTTATTGAGAAGGAATTTTTGATCCGTCGACGAAATGCTCTAGTTTGCACGGCGTTAAAAAAACGGAAACTCCAAGATGATGGGAAAATTTCGAAAAATGTCATGTGTTTGGAGAAATGAATTCGGTAATCATTTTTTAATATTGTTATTATCTTGAAGTAATGTGCTTGGAACCTTCTACTTTGAGATTTTTATACCACCGCTGATTACGTGAAACTTCTATCAAATTTCGATTTTGTTCGCAATATACGTGTAGGACGTTCTCAAATATGAGCGAAATCTAAATCTTTAAAATAATATAATCAATTGATACATCCTGGGATGCGTATTTGCTGTTAAACATCCCAACGTAATTCCTTAAATTGTAATGTTAAATAAAATTCGTTATTAATATTTTTCTCAACAAAATAGAAGCTTGTGTTCGTTGTCAAATCTTTAAGGTACCGAAACGATTTTTCTTTTGATGCAGGCTTGAATCGACTTGAAATTTTCAGAGAATATTTTCCGTCGAACACGAAAAATCAATTTTTTCGAAAATTCTGTCTAGATGTAACCCCTTAAAACGAATTATCGACCAGTGTGTGAGAATGAAATATCGTCACACGGTTAACTCACCATCTTCGATGTAATGTTGCGGGCAATTTGTTGTTATCGCCGCCAAAGTAGAAACGAGAGGAACCGCAAGAGTCGGTGAAATACCATGAGGTTCTCGCGCGATTGTCTCAAGAGTCAAGCGTCCTTTGTCACGGGCTTCGCGAGCACTGCAATCCATTACCAGACGTCCGAGCGCGGGAATAGCTGCTGCTTTGACAATCCTTAAAAAAATAACATTTCGAGCAAAACGTCAAAACAATTCGTTGTTATATTGTAAAACCTTTTTTTGGATACCATTTATTATGTTTTGAACTATTATTCAATGAAGCCAAATAAAGAATAATTTTCGTTAAAGAGTTCAATGCGTAATTTGCAAATAAATTTTCGAATTTCTTACACATCCGGGTCACTGGCGAGTGTCACGATAGCTGGTGCTATTCTTGCTGTTGCTAATTTTTCATTAACGCATGGTATCGCGCAACTGAAAAGTTCGGCGGTTGTGCACTTCACGCTTGACCTCTGATGAACGACGCCTGCACAAAATTTCCAAAAAAATCTTACAATGAGAGCGATTTTTGACTATCGTTCAATCACCAAATTGGATAGTATAATGAATTGTTAATTGCGTAATTTTCCATTAACGAGTTTGTCGTGGATCTGTCAAATTTTTTTTATCTTATCCTATATTTATCATTTGTTTTACAAACCGTCCCAGAGGGCACCGAGAATGTGTTCAGCTACTTTAGTCTCCTTGCACAGTCGGGAGACTGAAATTCGCAGACACTCTATGCTGGCACCGCTCATGGAGAGAACAATGATAAATTGTTTGAGAATTTTAGCCAATTCGGTCAGATCAAGCGTCGATAAAATCGTCAAATAAGCAGGAACAAGAGCCAGGCCGTTGTTTGGTTGCTCGGAACTCAGATTTGTCAATTGTTTCTCCAATTGTTTAACTTCGATCTCGAAGTTTTTCTGAATCTGGAAGGAAAACGAATTACATTCGTTACATCACGTTTTAAGAGTTCCGTAACTCCTAACTTGTCTCGGAAATGGATGAAGGTATCGTGCTGCTAATTCTGCCAAAAAGTTGCTAATTCGCATGTATCTCTACAGCCATCAGTGAAAAAAAGAATTTTGTGAATTGTAGCCAAATTCGTGTAAATTTGATGGCAGGTTGTGTTCTTCGAGAAAAAATATACATTTTGACACCCAACGTAGCGTATAACTTCAAAGCGCTTGATTGGCGGAAGAATTTTCTGTAGCACGTTTCGTTAAGAAGTTTCAAAAATATACTTTGAGTTGCATCAAATATTTTCGGGCTCGCTCGTTTGCTCAAAATAAGAAGATGAAATTTAAAAAAAACGGGTAAGAGTTCCTCGTTTACTTTATGGGTGAATTACAGCAAGCTCACATTTTTCTGAAATAGCAAAACAACAACATTTTTTTATCATATATCGACCGTATAGAACGTCCGCGACTTTGTAAGTATAAGACAATATCTTCACGATCGCGGAATTTGTGAAATTCAATATTTTGAAAAACGTCAACAATACATGCGAATTCTTACTTTTCTCAGGCTTCAATGTTACGAAACTTGAACATCATCATTACGAAATATTATAATAGGGATTTCAGTGTATAATTATGGGTGCGATCTAGTTAGCGCTGCAAATGCTTTGGCGGGATCGAATTTGTATGGTAAAGCATAGAAAAATGAACCGTTGAAAGCATTTGCAGCGGCAAGTGGATGGCATTTTATATCTTGTATTCCAAAGATTCTGGATATTTACCTTCGAACGAGAAACATGCTGACCGAATGCAACACACAGTGATTCCACGTATGACAAAAGGGCTTTCAAAATTGTTTCCTGTGTCACATCGACGGATTTAAGGATTTCTATTAGATCGGGTATTCTAAAAGAAAAAAATTCAAGTACATTACTGCACAAAATTGAGGAAATGAAAAAACTGCATTATCGGGCCATTTTCAAATTGCTCTTTCTCTCTCTCGCTGAAAGATTAACGTAGAAAAATATGTAAAAATCATTTCAAAGTTTACAAGCTCTTGTTTTCAAAGGTTTATTTCGAATTTTTTTTACCCTCTATTACTAATGAATCAAAGGAAAAATCGCCAAGGAAACTTTTTTCTAGCAGGTGTACCGGCGAGGGAAAAAATCCGTAAATATCGAAAAGCAACATTTTTTCCACCTAAAAAATCTATGTCGATCATGGTTAGGAGCAAAAATGACGTTTGACTATATTACGAATATTCGGGCCACAAGAAAAAAAATGGGGCAACTTGAAGCTTTGCATAATTCTTCCGAAAATTGCTTTGGGATAAAAGTGGCCATGGTTATTTCCGATAATACCGTTGCTTTTTTATATTAAGAAAACGCTTCTTTTTGGCAATTTTTACATCAACATTTCAAACAAAAAAATTCTTGCTTTCCAAACTGCCGTTCGAGTTTCAGTACGATGAGCAGTTCGCGAGATATTGATTTTTAAAGTCAAATGTGTGGTCTTAAATGTCACAGCCAATGACAGAGCTTGTCAACGAATCACAGTATTAAATCCAGTATTAATAAAAAAAAAATGTCCTCTTTTGTACCATCGACTTGAACAATGGACAAAAATTTGAAAAACTTCTCGTGGCGATTTTTCTCTTCATTCATTAGTAAATGAGAACGTGTACAAAATTTCGACGTACACAAAAATGTTGGGAATTTTTCTGTTCCCTTAATTTTGGGCAGTGGTGCATTTTCCTTGAGATATTCACTCAGAAAAAGAAAATTTTCTTTTTTTTTTAACAAAACTCACAGTTTATTCGTTAACCATTCAAATTCAGGCCACGTTTCTGTCTCCCAGGAATTGTCGAAAAATGTATTCAGGAGCTTTGCGGTCGCAATCGGATCGTCGCAGAAAATTTCTGGATTTCCAATGCCCGGTCGGCAAATGCTCATAAATTCCTCAGCTGAAAAACCGTCAATGTTTACTTTAATAATTAATTTTGCGTCGCAGAAGTCTGATTATTTTCAAAACTTGTTCATATTTCGATACGTTGAGGACACTGGAAAATTTTCGCTTTATTGCTGAATATTGTTAGGATAGTTTATTTATCTAAGATTACGTGTCATTTTTTTAAATATTTAAAACACGATCTGTTACGCTATTGCTGATACTTAAAATTTTTCGATACATACTTATATGCGAATGCGCCATCCTAAAACGCTGCTATTTACTTCTTTAAAAATGAAGAATAACCAAAGGAGAATAAAAAATTACGATAAATGCCAAAAGGACAATGAGAACTTGACTATAACGGAAAAACGGCATTACTCTAAGGCATATACCACGAAAAAAGGTACCGCGCCTTGGAGGTCATTTTGAACGCAACTTTTCTCAATTTCAAAATTTTTCAATAGTAACGTCAAGTTTAAGCACGTATTTAAATGGTTGAAAAAGGTTTTTTTTAGAAATATGACCGCGTGGCCATACAGTTCGATCAATTGACTGAAAAAAGTGACTAGCTATTTTTCCGAAAAGCGCATAGTTACCGAGATAATCGAGGTAAAACATTGCCCGCTCAAATTGGCCCCATGTGCGCTATTTCGCCATAAAGAAATGTATATTCGTAATATTTCGGACATTTTTTTCAATTTTCTGATCAACCCCTCTAATGTTTTTTTCGTTTTAATCATCCCAATTATTTTTCAAAAATTATTCTAATATCTTGATTTCGAGTGCGAATCGAGCAAAAATACACGTCAACTTATTTATCCAATGATTGTTTCGTTCGTCCTAGAAATCATCTCCATCAATAAACAACTTCCGGACCAATGGGACTCGATGATCAACTTTTGAGACCGAAAAAAAGGGACGAGAACATAAACATCTTTTATCTGTAGAATTCGTCAAATTTCTCTCTGTACTCACGCAATTCCGAGGATGTTTCGTCAAGAACGAAAGAACAAACTGTAGGATTCGTGACAATGGTAACGACGCAATGAGGCAACAATATTTGAAGAATTTCAATTAGAGTCACCATCCTTTGGTTTTCTTTGTGGTCTTTGCTCGGCGAATGACTGCTCGTTGGTTTAACGAGGCTTTTGATTTTCACTGTTATTCGAGGCAAGAGATGAGACTGAAGTCTCTTCAAGGATAACGCCCATTGAGCGACGATCGGAAGAAGTACCGAGGAAGTAGCTTCGATGACGTCCGAAGAACCGTCGTCCAACGCTGTGAGAGTGAGTTCTTCGCACTGAAACGATTGACAATAATACAATTAATAAAATGACCAATAGAAATTAAAAAATTGAATACCCGACAATGAGGATTATTTGGTGTACAATAATTATAATGTTTATCTGTTTTCGCATCAGACGATAATTTTCACAGTATAATAATTAGAATGTCTAAAAATGCATCGTACTTGGAAATACTTATCAGGATCGTCCATGAGAGCTACGAGCAATCCAAGACTTCGTACCACCGTCGATCTTACGGCGCATTCTTTGTCCTCCAATAACATTTGCTGAAGCATCGGTAACATTAATGAATTTCGGAGGTCGCTCGAAGTATAAGGAGCAAGTGCTGAGCAACATTCTGCCGCGAGTAATCTTCTTTCGGTATGTTTGTGTTGACTATGTTCCCAGCAAACACCCAAAACTTCTTCCGAATCGAGAGAATTCTCTTCGAGCTTTGCCACAGCGATTAAGCCTAAAAAAATATTGACCTCATAGACTCTGCGGATTTAACGTCGTTCCAGAGATAAAATTCCAACAAAACTGGAAATGAATTTCAAGCGCTTAACGAGCGTAGAAAAAAAATATATCGATTTCAGACAGTAGCAACGTCAAATTGTTCAGAAAAACAATTGGCAAAAAATGTACATACATATATATCGAAAGTATGAAAATCGCACGACATTGTGCGACGAAAGTACTTTTCAACCGCAAACTTCGTCACAGATTTTCATCAAAAAAGATATGACAAAAATATGTTTTCGCTATTAGTAACGAGTAACAAATAAATCTAGAGCGAGCCGCGTTCGAATTGCACGAAATTTTTGTATGCAATACTCGCGAGTTAAATTCTCGTGGCAAAATGCCTCGTGTACTCGTGCGGAATAAATAATACAAACCAGCGAGAATCATCGAACGTTCCGCATCGTTTGGTCTTTTTTTCAGATTAAACAACAGCTGCAGCAATTTTTCCCGTTCGCTCGACGCCGACTGCAGACGTATAGTGCTGATTATAAGAGGTATGAGTTCTTCGCGTTTGTTGAGAATAACATTCGGCACGATTATCGGCAGTGAGCGCGCCAATATAGTCGGTAAAGTGTCCCTCGTTACGCCGGTTTTCAGAGAATCCTCGATATTTGCAGTCGAAGCACGAATTATATTTGATTGTAACAACACTTGGCTCTTAAATTTGGCTGGCAAGTGTCTCGAAGGTAGATGCGACAGAGTCGTTGTTGACGTTTCGGTAACGTCAACGCGAGGCAATTGAATTCTCGTCCAATCTTTGTCGCCAGGGTCTGTATCGACGAGACTGACAACAGCAGACGCGCTATCGTCCTCCTCGGTCTCTTGAGTCACTTGGAAATTTTCCCGCGACAGCGTATCCAAAAGTTCGAACTTATCCGGAGTCGTCGAATTCGAATTCAAAGCCTGTAGGCGATCTATCGGATTTGGCACGTCAACCGGAAGTGTTTGGGAGTTTTTGGTCGCGGTAAGTAATTGCCGAAGCTCCAATTTTTCATTCTCCAATAACGTTGTTTGAGCTCGCAACCTGTCGATTTCTCCGTTCTAAAAATTAATGGACAATTTTAGAAAAATTGCCTAGCAATGAGATTTCCTCCTGCGTAATTTTGCATAGTATTTTCATCTTTTTTTTCGCAAAATATCACAGAAGATGTAAGAAAAATGTGTCACAAATCGATAATGACCAAAGTCGCGAATTTTTCAATATTCTAGTAAGTTTCTATGTACATTTTTTCAACGATTGATCTAAAATTTTCAAAATTCACTTGATCATATTAATACTGCTGGACTCGATGATAAAACGTCATTAGTTATGACGAAAACTGTTTCATTACGAAAATATTCGTTTCGGAAAAAAATAAGCATCCAAATTTGAACCAAAATGGTGCTGCAGCCTAATGGAAATAGAAATTATTTTCAATAGCACTTTTCATATATTTTCTGTTATCATTTCATATTTTTACCCATCCCGAAACCTAGATTTTCATGAATTTGCGAGAAATAAAATGTCGGTTCTCACGGGTGGCGACCGATATTTGTAAAAAAATCTATCAAAACCTGATAACTGTCAAATTCAAGCAAAATAAAACATACGCGTGCATCAGAAAGCAAACGGAATTTTGCCACGAAATTCATTCTTTTTCGGACCCCATCAACTTTTTATTACAAGGATGTATTTGACTTGTACTTGAAGCTTATTTTGTGGCAAGTTTCCAATTAATCGTTAAACGTTGTTGACATTTTACACTTGAATGAATAAACTTATTAAGAAGATCAGATAAGTATAGTTGTACCCTAAATTTTTAACATTCATTTGCTGGGTGATTTTACATAAAAGCTTGTAGACACATCGAACGTTTAAGAATCGACGAAATTTAAATCGTACATTCATTGCCAAGACAATTATTCCTTATTCTTAAACATCTCTCTTCTTGATTAACTTAATCTCAACCAAATTTGATCTCTGCTCCAAATTACGTCAAGTGCACAACATTTCCATGCGAAAACATCTCGATTCGTGAACATGACAAATGCACCACATTTAATTTCTAAAATTCTATAACGTCGAATTATTTTCCATATTCAATAATAAAAAGGCTCAACTTGACCTTCCGTTTTGAAGAAGGAAGATATTCCGATGTGGTAATGATTGTGATCTTTACGAAAAGAGATGTTTTCTCAGAGAAGTATTGACCTTGAGATATTTTGCGATGGAGAGATTGAAAATTAAATTCGGTTAAGATTAAGATAATTGACGGGAATAACAGTAGAGTCATTGTCGCGCTCTTTTGTTGCATTGGAACAATGCAATTACCCCCTCCCCCATCGAAATTTAGAAAAATTCTCAGGCAAAATCTATAAATCGGATCGATTCGAAATTTTTTGTGAGTATTAAGTGACCCAACACGGAGGGACTGACGATTTCGCAATTTCGAAATTTTGCAAAAAAATGTTTTTGCAGGGTGAAAAAATTTTCAAAATTTCGAAATTCTAAAATCGTCAGTCCCTCCGGGCTATATCACTAATTACTCACGACAAATTTCGAACCGATCCGATTTATAGATTTTGCCGGAGATTTTTTCTAAGCTTTGATTTACGGATGTAACACATCGCCTTAACCAGGGTCTACACGATGTATACCGTGGAAGAATACTGAAAAGAAATTCGAAAATTTGAGATTAAATAACATTCGTTGACGAGAATATCAATTTCACTAGGAATGCTTTACCAAACGGTCGATTTCTTCTTTGCTCTCTTCGTTCGGCGATTCCTCAAAATCTGTTTGAACTGCTATGCTGGTGGATGGTGGCTTGTCATAACCATTGCTGCGAGAAAATTCACGATAAACCTGAAGTAAATCCGGTGGCTTCGGTATATTGAGCCCTACGTCGTCCCAATCCTCAAAATCCTGATCCTCGTTCTCGTCGCTGAATGTTATCGATGTCAACTTGTACGAACGACCGAGGAGATATTCGTATACGAGGAAATTCAACGCTCTTTGTTCGTGAGGCTTTATGGGCGACTCGTCCGACGGATTTCTGTCCGAATTCTTGTCAGGAATGGAACATTCTGATTCTACAAATAATTGGAGAACAAAGGCAAACACAAATTCATCGATGATCAAATTTGTACATCGTTGGAACGATACGATAATTCGCGTATAAACAATTCATTCAACTTTTGTGTCAATTTTTCGTTGACTACAAAAACATTCAAGAACGTGTAGGCACAAATCCGAAACAACATCAAAGTTACGTAAGTTAGGGGGGCCAGTAATTTGGATTTTTACTTTCCCTATCAAATTGATTCGTTCTTTTTTTTTTAAATCATTGAATCTATTAAAAAGCAGCAAGTTATTCATCATTTCTCGTTTGTCGTTATCGCAGAGAATTTTTTTAGAAAATGGAGTATGAAAGATCAAAAATTTCTTGGAGACCCCGAATGTAATAGAAAAAATTAACGAAAATTTTATGTGAAAAAGCAAGTTTTCTGACTTTTTTTCACAACTTTTTTACAATTTCTTCATATCTCATGTTGTTTTTATTCAAAATTACTGTGCTCAGGATCTTCCATACGATTGATTTATTTGGATTTTTATAGCATTGCCGAGTACTTGACACTCTCGGTTGATTTCAGTTTTGTTGAAATTGTACCTCCGATGCATCCTATAATCTCGCAATCGTCAACATTGTCAATACGGCCTGATGAATCATTTCAAAGTTTATATAACTCAACGAACCTGTCACGACTGTAAGATTCGCCCTCAGCGCCGATATGTTTTCCCTGGCTTTGCGTAACTCAAATTCCAGTACCGCCACTCTCTCGTCCATTCCTCCACCGTCCTCGGAATATCTCGTCATGTCGAGAGAATCCAATGTCGCTTGACTAGAAGATCTAGCTGCGGTTCGCATTGATTAAGTCGCATTAGCCTCACATTCTGATGCACGTACACAACCATGCGAAATTAATGTGCAATAAAATTGATAACTCGCAAATAAAAGACGGCTTTTACGCCTCGAGGTTGGTCAATAAATTCATTTTTCAAAAACACCCGGACTGTCATTTTACAACCCAACTGTTGCTAAAATATATAAAAAAAGAGTCGAAATTAACATCGCTCGGTGATTTTTTAGAAATTTTCATGTCTTGTAGAAAAAAAATGCATCAGCTATTTTTACAAAAATGTTGCATTGTTTTGATATCTGACGCCGATTTCTTGACGATTGTGTATATAAAACCGTTTGTTTAATAATTCGAAAATGTTTCACGCGCGATGTGTTGTCTTTGTACATGAGAGTACCGTACGGATTTGCCACGAATCCTTGTATGAAGGGTTTTTAATAACTCATGTGCCTGAAAAAATCAGCAATCCGAATTGATGTGACAAAAAATATCATTTCTCTGCCAATTTGTAGTGTAAAAATTTCAATAACATGATTATTGAAAACTCTTCAACATTATAAATGAAAATCGATATTTTCAATATCTTTGAAATATTTGATCTTTTTGGATCATCACCGAATCAGCAATTACGAGGATTGTGAAATAACATATCGGCACAAAAAGACACAATCATCGGTGGTCAATTTTACAAAACAAACGATACTTTCTTTTGAACAGAAAATGAATAATAGCGACGATTTCCACAATTTTCCTCGTGAAATCGACAATTTGGCAAATTAAAAACACGACTTGTGAAAAAAAAAATCAAAGCTATCTTCTCTTGTCTCGAATTATGCGTAAAGTCTCGATAAAACTGACGGATTATATTCAACATTTAACGAATGATGAAAACAAATCTTACGCATTGATGTATATGGCTCGGGTTTCGTATTCTGAAATTCAAAGTTTTCAGGATTGCCAAAAAAATCTCTCAGAACGGCAAGTTCCTTGCCCGCTTCGGTCAATTCGGCGTGAAGTTCCAGGGCGGTGAGCAAAAATTTTTCGCCCAACAGTTTGACGGCGATCTCTTGATAAGAGACAGATTTCGTTGATTCTCCATCACCTTAACAAGCGTAAGGTTCTTCGATACATTTTCGTTTTTGAGAATACAATTTTTACACAATTATCGCACGATATGTTATTACCCTTCGCAGAATTACGAAAAAAGAAGTGGATTAGGTTAGGAATTCGAGAACTTGTTGTTCTCTTCATTTCGGCGTTTTATAAAAGACAAAAAAGAAAATAACATCGATTGGTGAGGTTATCGTGATTAAAGGGGGACGAAGAAGTTATAATCAGCTCGTAATTACCATTATCTCGTGTGATCATTGATAACGGTTGTCTAACCTCCTGCGATGGAGTCGCCATCCCGCTTATCTTATTTCCGAAAATTGATAAAGTTTAATCCATGCTATGAGCGTAATAAAAGTGTTGGCAAACTAGTTTTATTACTCGATAAAGTTTTCACACTTTTTTCGCATTACGTTTTATTTTTATACTGTTTATTAATTGCTTAATTTCTAACGTTGGTTTCGACATCTGTGTAGAAAAACAATATTGTGTCACACGCAACAATAGGTACAAAAGTGCAGCGAGAAGTTGGCAGCTGTTTGAAATTGCCACCTCCCGCGCAAAATTATTACAGAAGAGTCCATCAGATGGCGTTTATATATTTCCTCCCGCCGGAAAATGAGTGAAATTCAAATTTGATATTCGATTGAAAAAAGACCAGCATGGTTTTTGTTTTAAACGATGGAAATTTCCACAAAGTGAAATACGTAATGCGTTTCTACTGATTGAGTTTTTTGCTTATAACAACTATCTAAATGTGATGTATAGACTTGAGCGAAAATTCTACTTGCAAAAATAAATGAATTTACCAAGCGACGCGTATTTCGTAAAATTTGCAGAAGTGTCGAAATATTGTTACCAAAACTTTGACGCTACTTTCACAATTTGCATCGTAAGATCAAGTATGACGTACCTATCGATGATGTTGTGATTCAAATAATTCGAGATCTATCTTTACTTTTCGACATAAAAATTCAATAGACATTGAAAAACATTGAAAAAACATGAATTTTGGAATACGCCACCGCGTTCTTTAGAGATATTCATCTCCCGTCACTGTGAAACGGACTTACGCGACAGTGACAACCGGAAATGTTTGTTATTCTTAAATCAAACGCGCGTATTTTAACCCCCGACGGTCGCACTGGGTCACTCGTGACCAGAGCGAAGTACTTTTTTCCGTCGTTTTCGCTCCTATTTAAAACATAAAAAATAATAACTTTTGGACTTCAATAAATATCGATTTGCATTCTACAACTTTTCGGGGCTATTTATGAATCTTTTAATATTTTTTGAACCGCTTTCATCCGTTGAAAAATGTACCGGAAAAAAGGTGACATAGAGCACGATTGAAGCGTCGCTGCAAACGCTTCAACGGGATCGAATTTTTATGGCAAAGCATAGGAAAATAACGCATTAATTAAGAGCGTTCGTAGCGGCGAGTGGATGGCCGAGCGAAATTACAGCGCGACGGCCAAGGGTTAAATATCTTCCGAAAATTCCAGGAACGGAGTATTGAAAAACGCGTGTTTCTCGGGATAAATAAAGGACAACGAAGAGAGATAACGAAGTTAGGAGGATAAGCATTAAATGAAAAAAGTTGAAAAAATCTTTGATACTTTGAATCCTTTATCAATTCTTCCGTCATACACAACATTCTCGTGGCTCGGATGTTACAAGATCATTAAAAAAAAAACATACAAACAAAATATATATATGTAATCGCTAATTACATTGGAATTAAAGGTGTAATATAAAAAATGAAGGAAAGATAAGGGTTTGACGTTCGTATGATGAGAAAAAAAGAAATTAGAACGAGATAAGAGAAAACTAAACAATTACATAACGGAAATATCCACGGTATGTAAAAATAATACGAGTTGCAGTCTCGGCAGTAAAATATATTCTTATGTACTTTTACATCTAGACAAAAACAACCGGAAACGTTAAAAGGAAAAAGATGATTGTTGTAAAAAAAAATTATGCTAGATGGTTTCCTTCTCGTTGCTCGTTACCGATGATACTTCACAACATCGTCCGCAATGTTCTCATTTTTTTGCTTCCTTTTTTTTCTCTTTTTTTTCGTTAATTTATTAGAAAGTCACATTTATTACTCGCAGCTCATCTATTTCAGTTTCATCCACAATATGAACCATGGTGTTCTATATACATCGTCCTACTCGTCCATCCTTCGAATTTCATTACTAAGAAAACAATTACAGTTCGCATACGCTCATATTTCGATCGACTTTACATATTAACCATTAACCGTTCGACCGAGAGTTCTTTTTTTTTTTTACAGAACTGTCCAAGTTTATGTTAAAAAGAATTCATCCCGCACGAACTCTTCTCAACCCTCGAAACTTTCCAACGCACTTGAATTACCTCATTGATATATTAAAACCCTTTTTATTGAGTAAATCGATTAATTGATTTCTTCATTAAGCGTGCTGAAAAATCGGTATAAATATAACCTACTTGAGGGGAGCGAGGTGGGCACGGGTGGGTTTTTTTTAAAAATTAATTACTTTAAATGGTAAATGTCGAGTTTTCGACTCCGTCTTTTACTCATGTTGCTTATTATTCTTTATTTTCTCTTAACTTTTTTTGTGGAAGACCTGTAACGCTTGTCCAGTCATAACCGCGTTTTCACTACGTATACATCGCCGGTTTTTCAATTCGTTAAATGTACGATTAATTAATCGTCGTACGCGCAGTCTCGTCGATTCGATATTACGTTTTTCATTGTAATGTTGTTGTTTTTTTTTATTCGTAACGGGAGAAAATTCCCCTACTATAGTAGCATTTGGCCAAACGAACGGGCAAATCCAGTTTGTCGCATCGTCGAAATTTTACTCCCCTCCGATGGGTTTTCACTTTTTTTGATCTTGAAACTACATTTATCTATTTATTTTCAATTCTTTATTGAACGCTGGATCGAGTTTCCGGCAAACGGCGCGGCAGATCATTTCCGTTTTTGTTCCCCCTCTACGATTAATAATTTCATCAGTTATAATTGTTCAATGCAATTTCAACTACTTATTTACGATCGATACTAATGTTCTTCGGGGCATCACGCTAAGTGCCCAAAGTTTTCTAAATCGTTAACGAATCGCTTAAAAACTAATCTAACTTCGTTGGCAATTAATTTCTCCAACTTTTATCATTTAATTTTTCATTACTTCGTCCCCTTTATGTCCATTTGCTATTTTTTCAAATTCACATTTGACTTTTTGACCCTCCTAAAGAGTTTTATTACGTTCAACAACTCTGTAGCCGCAATTTCATGGAAATTTCATTCGACGCTGTTTGAATTAAAACTAACGATCACAACTTTGTCTGCGGTGAAAACTCAAATTTTTCTACTATAATGTTCATTTCCCATTGAAAATCGTTCGACCGACGGTATTTCATACGCGGAAACTTGAAGATTACATATTTTCCGATTTGTTCGAACAATCTCGTTTTATGAGTGCAACTCAATGCGAGGTGAATGTTGATGAAATATACCCCGTGTATAAAATGTCGAGAATAAAATGTGCAAAATAAACGTCGAGAATCGAGCATTCAAGTGTCGTTGGTTTTTCCCCAAGGCGATGTGTTACATCCGTAAATCGAAGCTTAGAAAAATTCTCCGGCAAAATCTATAAATCGGATCGGTTTGTATAAATTTGTTGTGGGTATTCAGTGATATAGCCCGGAGGGACTGACGATTTCAGAATTTCGAAATTTTGAAAATTTTTTCACTCTATAAAAAATTTTTTTTGAAAAATTTCGAAATTACGAAATTGTCATTCCCTCCGTGTTGTGTCACTAAATACTCACAAAAAATTTCAAATCGACCGATTTATAGATTTTGCCTGAGAATTTTTCTAAATTTCGATAGGGGAGGGGGTATCCCCCATGGCCTTAAGAATGATGAACAATGCGTCGATCGAAGGAACAGATCTTTTTTTTGCAAATTTGCCGGACGTTCAGAAACGTCTTTGACAATTTTTTTTTTACTCAATCCTGTCAGTGATATGAAGTCCCGTTTTACCTAACTGCTGAGACTTTTTCTTTGTTAAAAAATTATTGACTTTTTTTTAATTCAGCGTTTTACTGAAAATAAATCCACATGAAAAAAATTCACGAGTTTTTTGACGAATAAACCAACCTCTTTTCAGCGTAAAAAAGGAAATTGTTATCTGAGAATTCAACGAACATTTCTATTTTTTCAATGATTCGGTGTTGATGGTGTTGATTTCTTCGTATTTCTATGACATCGACCATCGGCGGCAAATCTTATTGTATTTTTTGCTCGTAATTGAAAATTTATCGAAAATTGCCATAAAAAAATGGCACATTTTTTTTACGATTGTCAAGTTTGTTTTGCAAACGCACCCCACTTTACTCGTAATTAAAGTATCAAAATTTACATACCACTAATTAAAATTACATTACTTTAAATCTTGGATGTTTTTTTCCATTTCGGATGATTTTCGAAGCCTCCAAAAGTGCTTTATCCATAAAATTGTAGAATGTGAAGATCTTGGTACAGATGCGTTTTATACCAATGTGAAAATTGATTTATTCCAATGAAAAGCTATTTTTCATTAGATCAAAGGATTATTAATTGAATCTATTTGGAAACATCTTTCGGCTTGTTTTGTGGGCGTCGCAGAAAATTTGAACAAAGGTCCTGATTTTGTCATCGAACGTATACAACTGTCTTACTTGGATCAGGTCAATGAGGTCAAATCGCGTTGCCCCGCTCACTTGAAATCTTTAATCCAATCGCTCCCGAACACAGTTTGATCAAAACTGGGTTACTCAAAACCTAGTTTGATTACGAAACTTTACGAGTCTGAAAACCGGTTGGCGGTAAGCCAAATAAATAAAACGACCAAAAAGCAAACGCAAAATCTGAGCTAAAATGGAGAAGAAGGTATGGACAGCTGATGGGATCAAGGCCATCGCAGCCGGTTACCGCGGAAAACCCGAAAATTTCGATGCGAACAAGAGAGGAAAGAAGCCTCCGCAAATGAAGGGTACAGAGCCGAGCTCACCAGCGCTAGCACCACCGACGTGAGTTTCAGATGCGAAAAGCACACCGCAACGGAACGATTCGTGGATTTCCGAAGCAATCTTCGGGATTGACGTTTCCGTTACGGCAATCGAGCCAAGGCAGAATTTTTCTTCGAACTTTGCTCAACTAACTCCGCTTTGCGCGGAGATGTACGGATGAAAGGCAACTGGACCGTGTGTCAACTAAGGAAGAGAAAGACACGCGAAAAGCGACAATGGATGGCGGATATCTTTCGGATGCCATAACAGATCTTACGCAATCGGTTTTTGAATGTACTCGGCGAATAATCTGCGATTTCTTCGGGCTATGTCGGACTTGATTGGCAAAAGCGAAAACTTCAACGTCGAGAAACGCATCGTTAGCGACTTGACAGTGAATGGCAACGAAACAATTGTCATCAAAACGACATCGAACGAACCGGATGGAAAATAGATCTTGGATGGACGGCGATCAGCATCAACGTGCTCGACCGCTCTGATAGGTGTCAGCTACGTGTTTGGGTTCTGAACTCTACAAAGAGGATGGACCTGGAGAAACGCGTGAAGCGAGGATTGCCAATTGGAGGTGTGTCGTACCAGAACCAGGGGTGGTCGACGTCGTTTTTTTTCCGAGAAAAAAAGGAGCATGCCCTTCGCATCCGGTAAGCCGGGACAGCCATTTTTTTTTAAATCAACGTTCTTACGAAAGTAATCGGATCAAAAATTTCAAGTGAGGCTGATAATTTTAGGTACGACGGGGACATCATATCGTTGACAGGTGTTGAATTAACGAGCGCAATTCAAGTTTCGTCGCAGCTTAAGCAAGATACAGGTTTGGTCTAAAGTTGATTTTTAATGTCCGACGTAATAAACGTGGGCGTTGAGAGAAGAACCGAAGAACGTATTCCTCCTGAATTTTTCGGCGAGACGCTACAGATCTTCCACGATACGGCCTAACTTTTTATTCCGTTTTTTTTCCCACAGACTTTTTTTTTGTATCAAGGTGAATAGCCTGAAATATCAATCGATTCGAATCTTGGCGCTATCGAAGAAACCCTCAGTTCTTAACCGAATTTGCTGCGGATGAGGGCAGAAATGGTCTTTGAGAGATTCAAAACAGCAAAATGCGTCAACTTTCACGCTTCTCGCTTCATTTACTCGATATTTTGCCGAATTTGAAAAAAATTTCATTCATCTTTCGTTTTTTTTTCTTTTTTGATTGGTATCAGTCTAAAGCTAATTATTTGGACGAAGTGTGAGGATGGGTCGTGCGTGCGTTGCTTATTAATTTTTTTCGATAATTTTTTTCCTCCTCTGCTTCCTAAAAAAATCCAACGTGCTTCTTATCACTCTTCCGCACGATTGCGATTTTTTCCCTGTTCTCTTCTCGTTCTGTTTTCATCTTCGACATTGGTGTTCACTCGGTTTTTTCTTTTGTGAGTTTTTGTCTATTCGTCCCATTTGTGTACTTGTGATTGCAAGATTTGTTCGTTGATGCGAAAAAAAATACCTGAAAGCTTTTTTTTTTTGTTCTCACTAGCATAAGAGGATTATAAGAAGCAGCAGCCTCGAAATATGGAGAAATCAAAGCATGTCGAAATTAATGAAACACGAATGTGTATGTGTGTGTATATGTAAATGTATATATATATATATTTATATATATATGGGACATTCCACCCCAAATCGGCCACATTCGACCGACCCCTGTCGATCTTCTTTAAAATTTTATATACACTATGACACTGATGAAAAATGGACATTTTTTTTCAAGCGCTTATAAATTTTCGAAAACTTTTCGATCGTTGATTTTTTGAAAATTTTCGTTTTTGAACGCTCCTTCAAAAAAAAAGATTTTAATTTGAATTATCGCCTTTATTGGATAATTTTAGTTTAAAGCATAAAACGTTTTTTCGGGGTGTATGGCACGCCGTTTTGCTATTTATTGCCTTTATGAAAATGCAGTCGAATAAAAAATATACTAAACGAAAATTTCTTAACGGATTTGTTATTATGTCGAGACGCAATATTAGTTCAACTAATTTATACTCGACTACGACTGAGTGAAATATACCCACTTAATATTATGTCCAGACATAATTACAATTCCGAATTAAATATTACGTCGAGGTGATATAATTATTGAGAAAAAGAATCATGTACATAATTTATGTTTTTGAACAAAAATTATGCACGCAATTTTATTTTTAAATAAAAAAATATTAAATATTAAATTCAAATAAATATTTGAAACACTTGAAATTAATTCATTATTTTTACTCTTGACTAAATAAGAATGGTTTCAGAAACTATTAGTTTCTGTTAAAATGAGATATTGTATTTTTATTTGAGGCTCAAAATTTTCGATAATAAATAGCAAAACGGCGTGCCATAGATGCATGTCCACTTTGATTGTTTTGAAAAAGTTCTCGAAAAAACTTGGATAAACTTCTTGCATTTTTTCCATGTTACATCTTTCCGGTTTTTCCTTCCTCCCAACCCTCCTGCGGCGTGCATCAGCCGCCGTACCTCCCCTTGCCGCTTCGCATTTTCACGAGAGCACGGTAAAACTGCAGAAAACCCGTGGCGATACAGTCGGCGCTTTCTACAAAGTGGGAATACGTTAAAAAAAAAATCGTTTTTTGCTTCAAACTAAAAAAATAACACGATCCAATGGGTTAAATTTTGAAAAAAAAATCATATTTCAAGAACGCGTGGTAAAAAAAAATTGAAAAAAGATATCATGAAAATGTTTTTCATCGGTCTAAAGAACGTAAAATTTTGAAAAAAATCCACAGGGATCGAGTTACAAAGTGGCCGATTCAGCGTTGAACGCCCCATATGCGTATATATAATACTATATGCGAATGTTTGCACATGAACGATGGTATCCAAATGTGGATCAGCGTTGGTTGAGTATGTCGAAACCCTGAGAGATGTAGGCTGAGAGATAGAGAGAGAAAGATGGAAGAGAGAACGTATCCGTTTCCCGTGACTTTTCATGTTTTTTTTTTTTTTCATCTCAGTGTTTATGTCTCCACGTGTCTATTCGGTATACGTGTGTCAGGCGTTAATGCATTTAATTTTAACTTACGATTTTGCACACGCTTTTTTTTTTTTAACGTGGGCGATTACCAGGTATACGAGTTTAATATCCAGATCGCCCATTTGAATTTTTCATTCGCCCGTCTTGTCGTCCTCGAGTTTGCTCGATTTTAACGGCACTTTCACACTTTTTTTTAAATATTTAATAGCCGAGGCGAGCTGAAACACTTTTGCTCAGTCTCACGAACCTTGAGTTTTCTTTTGCTCGTTTTTCATTATTTTCTGTTCTTATTTCTTTTAATTTTATTTTCATTTTTTTAATCTATTCTCGATAAAGTTTTGTATTTAAAACCGGCCTCATGTCATGACAGCTTTGCGACGTGAATCCGGGTACGTTTGTTGCCCTTCCGGAAATAGATGACAGCCTTCGACGCTGAATATCGATACTTCTGCAAACAATAATTATGAAAGAATTATACACACGTTATTCACGATGTATCCCCGTGCTTCGTGCGCGCGTGTGTGTTTGGAGCATTTTCTGTCAATTCGTTGAATATTTTTCGATATTATTGTAACAAGCAAGCGATAGCGATATGATTATCATTAGCTATTAAAAAATCATTGCTCTTCATTTTTTACACACCAGAAAGACAACAAATGGATTCATGGTCGTTTGTCCGCTCTGTGCTCCCATTCGATATTATTCAGTTTTGAGTACGGAATGTGGGTCGTGCATTTCGAAATTTGAAAATGAAATCCACGTCGCGGGTGGGATTCAATACTCTTCTCCGATTAACGTGGAGCTCCCCATATATATGTTTATACGAGTAACTTAATGTTTCGTCGATGAACGAGAGCTATTAATAAATCAGTCTTTTGTCTTTTGACCTTGAAAACGAGACCGATCGATAGAGACGGGCAAATGTGTAATTGAAATATATCTTCTTTTTTGTCGAAATCAGTTTGAGGAAAAACATGAAAAACCTATTTGTTTTTTTCAAAATTTTCATCTGTAACAAGTGTTGAGAATATTTTTTTCAAAAATGTCGAAAGTAGAATCATTTTCGTGGACGATCGGATTTAAAGGGAAATGTTCCAGGGATTTTAATTCTTTATCACATGCGTAGTTCGTAGATTAATTTGTCTTGTCCTTGATCGACCCATTTATAGAAAAAATGATTTATAGAACGAAGGGCATGAATTAAGTGATCGAATCGAAGATCGTAAGGAAAACGAAAACGACAAAACTTTCCGCGTCCGTCATTTTATTGTTTTCCTGCAAATCCTTTGGTCGAGAATAAAATAAACTTCTGTAAAAACTAGTTTTTGTTGTTGTTTTTTTTTATGAAAAAAAAACTTCACGAGGAGCGTCTGTTAAAATTCTGAATCCTGTTTCGTCTTCAATCTTCTTGCCTTTGCGAGTGACGAATTTTCAAAAATTGGACCTTTTGCAAAAACATTATACCGTGTTTATCATCGAAAATATGAAATCTTAGTTATCGATTATGTTACGTCATTTTGTTCAACACTCGATTGAATACTACCCGTATGAGATTGCAAAAATGGTCTCCTTCATTCGACCCTCTGCGGCGTGATGGAAATCCGCAATGCCGGCATTTTCAAAACACGTTTTCGAGATTTTGGAGTAGCTTTTATTCCATTTAACCGAATTTTGAAAAAATAATTCGACGATCTTAATATGACAGAGAATCAAAGTTTATGTTCAAATTGCTTTCATGTTTTGTTGATTCGTTTATACAAATTACAAAATTCCGAAAAACGACACGTTTCGTTTAGAATTATCGAAGCATTATTGAATCCTTACGATTCTCCCTGAAAACTCCTGTGCAGGGTTTTTCAAACTTAAAAAGTCCGATAGGACCTTGGAAACCTGCGACTTCAAAAACCCAGGTACAGCAATTTTCAGGAAAACTCGGAGGCATTTTTGTCGAAACCCCAAAAAAGTCGACATGTAAATTCTTCCGAAAACTCGTCGACTACAAAAATGCGTGCCGCAAAGGTGAAAAAAGACAGGACTCGATCGGTTTGAGAGAAAAATTTTCGGTCCTGGCAGTTATCGTCGTTTCTTCAATTTCGAAAGGATTCATCGACCCGTCGGTTTCAACGAAGCGAACGAGTACTCACCGTCGGGCAGTTCATAAAGTTTTCTTGGTAACGAGGCGAAGTACGGATGCCGAAGTGCCGCATCGGCGCTTATTCGATCATCCGGATTGAGTTGAAGCAAGGACGAAGCCATACTATCACCCTCGGCAATATCGTAGACCCTCGGAAACGATCTACCGAGCTTTTTTAATGGATAAAACGTTAGTCTGTGCGGACTGTAGCCCGGTAAATGAGTAACGCCGGGCCAAGTTTCTTCAGTCGGTGTCCCGAGTACTTTGAATATCTTGTCGAGTTGATCGTACGTGCAACGTACACCAGGAAACGTCGCAATGCCGGTCAGCATCTCGACGAAAATACAACCGACACCCCACATATCGAGCGAGCCCGAATACTCCGTCGAACCGAGAAGAACATCCGGTGGCCTGTACCAGAGTGTCACCACCTCGTGCGAATACGTGTGTGACGGAACTGATTTTGCTCTCGCTAGTCCAAAATCAGCGAGTTTCAATTCGCCGATTTCGCTTATCAAAAGATTTTGCGGCTTAACGTCGCGATGAAGGACTCTCCTGGAATTATTTCGTAAAGTATTTACAATGAAAATGCAATAGAGACATTTTTCGCACCGACGACGAAAACAAACGGTCAAAAGAATCGACGACATTTCAGCGATTTTTTCGTACTAACGGGAATTCTCTCAAGTTTTTTGCGTTTAATTTATTTGTTCTCGGAAAAAGAAAATATGATGTCGTGAGAAAGAATCGTTTTCCAAAGTTTCGGATTTTCATGGAAATTTCCCTTTTTTCTCAATAGCTGATTCTCACGATATTCGAGCGTGCATCGTTGAAGCGCAACGACGGATTAAAATTTTACCTATTTGCATCGATAAAGACATCGAAGGAAGGTAATTTGAGTGAAAAATGAAAAAAGAAAACAAGGAGTCAATTTGGGAATAGAGAAATTGTAAAAAATGGTGTTTTCGTTGTGCCTCAACGATGCCAAGCTCGATTTTGTGGATTTTCTTTGTAAGATCTTTTCGTCAAGTACCTCTGGTGACAATAGGCGAGGCCCCGGAGTAGCTGAAAGAGGAAAAGTTTGACGTTTCGCGGATCAAGACCACCACCGCTGCCGTATTTCTCCATGTACTGAGACAGATCAGTGTGAACGAACTCAAACACAAATGTGAGAGTCTCACGCGTGTGAATGATGTCGTGAAGTGTCACGATGTTGCTGTGCTTCAGTTCTTTGAGGAGGCTTGCTTCGCGAATGGCAGTAAACGGTGCTCCTTCCTCCTCTTGAAGCCTGATTTCCTTCAACGCCACGACTTGATTCGTCAGATGACTATAACCCTTGAACACTGTGGCGTATGAACCCTCGCCTAATTGTTCCAGCTTTATGTAAGCCTCGGTCTTACCGAACGGCGAGTCACCCTGTCGCGAGAAAAGAAGGAACAAAATATAATTCCATGTCGAAAATGTGAAAATTACATTTATCCTTTTTCCTCTACTTTCACGAGATTTTACTTCTCAATGAAGAAAATCTTCCATTAAGGCGATGTGTTACATCCGTAAATCGAAGCTTAGAAAGATTCTTAGGCAAAATCTATAAACCGGATCGGTTTGAAATTTGCTGTGAGTATTTAGTGACATAGCCCGGAGGGACTGACGATTTTAGAATTTCGAAATTTTGAAAATTATTGCACTCTACAAAAAAATTTGTTTGCAAAATTTTGAAATTGTGAAATCGTCATTCCCTCCGTGTTGTGACACTAAATACTCGCAAAAAATTTCAAACCGATCCGATGCATAGATTTTGCCTGAGAATCTTTCTAAATTTCGATAGGGGAGGGGGTATCCCCCATGGCCTTAAACGGCGTGCAATTTTGCGTATTACTTGTTTGCGGGAAATTTCGTCATCCGATGGCTACGAGTTTTGGCTTTTTTCATTTACCGGTGCAATTTTGCTTGAAAAACGCGGAATGATCGATCTGGCAAACGAGTTGCGGTGGGAAATAGAAAATCGTTGATTTGTGAATTAGAGTTAAGGATGCACATTAACAACTTTCACTGGGAGATTAATGCGTCATTTTTTTTTAAGCCGATGCTAGATTTCTCAATCTACCAGACCGTGGAGGGATATTATGGCAACTCCGCCACGTTATCCATCATTTTGTAGGGTAAATGGACGTTAAAAATCCTAATTTTTGCTAATGCGTACGTGAGAACGTGGCGTCTTGTGTTTTCGTATTTGTAAATATATCGGAATAAAATAGTATTTGTATCGATTTGTAGCAAAGCAGAAGTGAAATAAACGAGATATCGTAGGATCGAAATTGCGCAAAAGAATGTTGACCCACCGAGGACGAACCTCCCCCCCGGAGACTAATTCATACATCATTTATATTAAAAGCCAAAATATATATCGCTTCGTTTGTACATGACTTCGAAATAATTATAGCTTGATCCAAAATTAGTAAAAAAATGACTTTGAAAAAAGATAATATTTAGACTCCAACGGGACGTAGTTTAGATCCCCGGAAGATTTAAAAATAAGCCTGGTATCTTTGCGAAATATTCATCGGTGCAAAAATTAAGCATAATCCTCATTACTTACTCCAAACGCGGAAAATCTTTTTGTTCTCCGAGGTGGAGGGTCGGGTCCGAGAAACACCTCGGATTTTGGTCGCGGAGGACGTCGTGGTCGCAGAATAACTCGAGCCTCCTCTCTTATGTCCTCATCGAGGAGTTTCGAGTCGCTCGATACGGAAAGCTGACGATGAACTCTGTCGTGATCCCCGACACCTGTCCATTCTGCAATATAATACCAATTATATTAAGCAATTAAGCAAGAGTTATGGTAATAACTGTTATTCGAGAAATAACAATAATTAAAATTATCATTATTATGGTTGTCGACAAAAATATCCGACCAATTTATTGACGTGATTCGCCAGGCCAAATTTCGCAATGGTAGATTATCAGTTCCGGTGAAAACAAAAGTAATTTTTTTCAATTTGTTTTTCGTTAGCAATGAATTGTTTATCGTGTTTTCTCTTGGCTTCTTATACACGTCAATCATACGTTTTATTGTCGTTTTAAGAAGGAGCGTTTCGTCAAGCTAAATTCAGCAATGGTAGATTATCCGTTACGGTGAAAATAAAAGTGCGAAGCAAATGTTGGTAGTAAGTTATTGACTCGAGGAGACGATAGATAAGCTAACGACGGCCATTGTTCGGTAAGAGACTGAAGCGTGAATCACTCAATGAGTCTGGACGATGGATAAGATCGTGAGTTGTGTTTTAAAAAGTGAGGTTTCCTTTCCTTTTTTTTTCGTTATTCGAAAGCCAACGGTTGTAGTGTACATACACACTTCGATCACTGATAAACGACGTCTGATTACGCGTCGCTCTCGCGAGAGAGAAAATATTGTAGAAAGAGTGGAAAAATTGAGAAATAAAATTGGAGGGAAAGAATATATGATAGAGACAGCAAAAACGATTCTCACCGTATCGACGATCCTTATCCGTAGGTATGTTGCCGTTTGGTTCTAAACGGTCTAGGAACTCCTCGGAATAGCCATTGTACGGCAAAGGTCCTCGGTTCGTAACGTCGTCGGCTTCCTCTTTTGATATAGCTGAAAACACGAAGAAATATTTCAGGTCTTGGAACCGATTTTGAACATGGTTTTTGAAAAATACATTTCACACGTATGTGCTTTACGACGCCGGACAAAAGTTTCAGATTTAATCGTTGCTTAATTCACCAATTTTCAATTCTTTTTATTAAAAATTTTCCTTGCTAATTTCTCGGATATTTATTTCTTGTTTTTTTGTTCTTGGTTTTCTATAGTTTATAACTTTGATCGATACTTTACTAAAACCTGCGTCGTGAGAATTGATAAATTACTTGTACGATTACCGACGACGACACAAGACAAAAACTTTCGATCTTTATATTTTCCCATCATCTTCGCAATTTTATATTTGACAGCTCTCGTCGCCAGCCACAACATTTCTCTGTGAATTTTTCGCCTTCGTCGTCATTACGTGCATAAATACACACTTGCGACAAAAAGTATCTGATGCTTTTTTCTCAGAGAGAAATATTTTCAACACTATTTCTCGCCAAAATAATGACAAATTGCCGAAATTTTTCAATTTACGCTAAATGTTCTCATGATCTCCGCGGTAACTGTAATTATTTTTGTAAAAATGTCCATGTTCAGGTGTAAAAAAAATATCCACCATTTTTTTTTTTCATTCAGGAGTAATCAGTAATTTGAGTAATTGAGATGATTTTTTTTTTCACTTTGACGATTCCCGTATCTGATGGCATACATGTGTTATCTATGTACTCGAAATTCTCTTCGTTATTCTTCGGGACAGTGACATGGCGATTAATAATAAATGGTAAATACAAATACGCGAAGGTATTATCAGGCTCGTGTTTATCACTGGGTAAATACGAATAATATTCATATATCACGCGGAGCAACCTTTTACAATCGTGCTGCAAACAACACGACGAAGATTGGCAAAAACGATAAGATATATTGCAATTGCATAAAAGAGAACTTGAATGAATCCTCGTGTTGTATTCGCGTTAATTTACTCAACAGGGAAACGAAACGTACGACGGACAAACACGAAGCCGGAAATCGTAATTTTTTTTAAATTTGTTTTTCGTTAGCAATGAATTGTTTATTGCGTTATCTCTTGCCTTCTTACACGCTTTGATCATACGTTTTATTATCGTATTAAAAGTTGAGATTCGCGTACCGAGATTTACAATGCCTCGAGTAGTCGGACAAAATATCAATAAAAAGATTAATTTCAGCGGAGTAATGTACGTGCCAGGGAAATTAATTCCTGCAATTTGAGCGATATCGAGTTAAAGCTGAGCGCATATTTACGGCAGGTTTCTCCAACTGTTAATTCCGGCGCAATAAAACAATTCTTCGAGATTTCAAGAAACGTTTAAACACGCTTGAATGATATTCACGAAGATCATTGCAGTGATTCTTTTTTCCGTCGTTTGGGATTCAAAAATTAGCACGTTATTTTTCCACGGTTTTGAAAATACGTTCTTACCGGATTGACCAAACAATTTTTCTACATCCTTCTTACGGCCGAAGTTTAAAAATTCGTGAACGTCAATGTCGATAGTATTTTTTTTATATATTTCGATGTAACGAATTCTCTATTTGCAAAAATATCGTTGAAAACTGGAAATGAATGAAGATGCAGCTTCCGTTGAGCTTCGACGTCCCAAATATCAGAGTAATTAACATTTTCCGCGATGAATATTTGTTGAAAGAAAAGCAAACTCACAAAGTCTCCCAAAGCTGTGGCTAAGTCTCTTTTTGAGTTTTTGCACCCGGCTGAGTGCGCCTCCCTTCTTGTCTCTCATGGTCACAGTTCCTGAAAGCATTTGCAAAATGACAAATAATCGCATAAAGCCAGGATCGTATGACCCGATGAGAATAAAATACGGTGACTGGGTTTTGAGTCACAAACGTTCGTGGAATTGCCGTCGAGTGCCGTTTGAACGAAGGAGTGTCAATGGACATAGTTCAATTGGCCTTTATATCTCGGTCTTTCTTTCTTTTCAACTCCCTCTCTCTTATTTTTTCTTTGTTAATTCAGCATCGTGGCACACAAGGGAGTAACGACTAGATCATTAAAGGAAGTTGAGGAATTTTCAACGTCACGAATACGCGAATGATGATGTCATCACAGAGCCGGCAAACAGGGCCAGCTGGGCCAGTGTTCCTCAATCCCATTATTAATTTCAGTGCAACGTCTATATACACACGTGAGAGTGTTTGTGTGTTTGCAATCGTGTTTTCAAACGTTGCGAACTGCGTTCTCGGGCAACGTGGCTCTCGAGTTCTCGTCAAGACGTTATGTCGTTAAATTTTAAATCGTTGGAAGGCAACGAAAGTACGAATGACATTTTCTCCACCGCCAGCATCGATAATAAGTTTTTTTGCATATTTTTACAATCGCAGGATTCATGAAAGTCAAGAGTAAGGGAAAAAACGGAAAATGAGTAAAGAAAATTGGAATTTTCTGGTGGGCTCCAAAGATACAGAGTGCAACGTCGTGTGATGTCAAGGCATCTTCCTTCCTTCCTCTCTCATATTCAATGAAGAAATATATGAATATGTGTACGTACTTGAAAAGAACAATCGACAATTAAACCGGAAGTCTTTAGCATATCTATACGTGATACGAAAACGAGAGTATTTATATCGACTCGAATGCAAAATCTGTGACACAGCTTTAGAGCCAGGTGCGAAGAAAAAAATTCATAACGTTATGCATCTCAGTTCTATCGTCTACTTTATGGAATTTGTTACGTTAATTGCAAAAATGAGGTAGAAATATCGTCATCCTGATCATGACGAATTTCAATTTATTGTCTCAGGAATCCAACAAGAAAAACGGCGAAATCATTCCGTTGATCACTGCGCGACTGTTTTTGCAGATTGTACTTATATATCAATGGAAATTGCATGTTTACGGATTGTACACTGAAAATACGATTTTCGACGGAAATTGCCGTTCAAGTTTGCATCGTTCGAACGAAACGAAAAAACGATGTCAATTTCTGGATTGTTATTATCGTCCGGATTTTGGCAATTGCGGAAAGCAATGACGAGAAAAAATAGAGAAGGAAAATAACGAAATTGGAGAAATTCGTATTTTTCGTCTGGCTGTAACGAGGCAAACTTTACTGGCATAAATTCGAATGCATCGCTCGCTCAGACCTTGGCAATGAGAAATAGTTTCGAGCACTTGAGCCTCTCGAATGTATGCAATTATTTAGAGTGTGGTGCAGTTTCGCAAGTGTTTCTTTGGTAAATTAATATGCCCGAAGGTAACGAGGAAGAGGAGTGTGAGAAAAAAGAATTGCTCAGTCCCTGACGATGCAAAAGCTTTGTTGAATGCTTGAGAAGCGCACGCGAGGCACTTTACCAACGTCCCTGAAGATGTTCACGCGAGAGTGAAGAAAAGTAAAAGCAACACTTCGATGCGATAAACAATGTCGAAGAAAATTGTCTTTTTTCGAGGTTGAAAAAGTCGAATGTACCTCAATCTAGGGGGATTTGAGGAACTTTTCAACGAGAAAACTTGAACATTTCGTCCTTGCACTTGACACCGAGTGTTCACGACTCAATCAACACGATAATAGACTATGTACGCTCTCGGAATTTGTCGTTGTTGTTGCTACTTCTTTTCTTCAGCAGGCTCGTTTGCAGTCGTTGTACACTTTTGTCTACAAGTTGGTTTCACAGAGAATTAATTAACGCTGCAGATCACAATCGTGATGACTCGGGAGAATTGCCTTGAGACTTTTTTTTCATGAAAAATGTTTCGATTGTTCATTGTCATCGATTGTTCTTAACTTTGCACATCGCGAGGTCTGGAATTTCACAAAAGTTTTGAATTGAAATCTGGCACATGATATTGCAAGCAATACATGGATTTTCGAGTTTTTTCTTTTTGGTCCTTTTTGGATTCTTTTTTTTCATGAAAAATGCTTCGATTGTTCATCATCATCGATTGTTCTTAACTTTGCACATCGCGAGGTCTGGAATTTCACAAAAGTTTTGAATTCAAATCTGGCACATGATATTGCAAGCAATACATGGATTTTCGAGTTTTTTCTTTTTGGTCCTTTTTGGATTCTTTTTTTTCATGAAAAATGTTTCAATTGTTCTTAACTTCACACATCGTGAGGTCTGGAATTTCACAAAAGTTTCGAAATGAAATCTGGCACATGATATTGCAAGCAATACGCGGATTTTCGAGTTTTTTCTTTTTGGTCCTTTTTGGATTCTTTTTTTTCATGAAAAATGTTTCGATTGTTCATTATCATCGATTGTTCTTAACTTTGCACATCGCGAGGTCTGGAATTTCACAAAAGTTTCGAAATGAAATCTGGCACATGATATTGCAAGCAATACGCGGATTTTCGAGTTTTTTCTTTTTGGTCCTTTTTGGATTCTTTTTTTTCATGAAAAATGTTTCGATTGTTCATTATCATCGATTGTTCTTAACTTTGCACATCGCGAGGTCTGGAATTTCACAAAAGTTTCGAAATGAAATCTGGCACATGATATTGCAAATAATACACGGATTTTCGAGTTTTTTCTTTTGGGTCCTTTTTGGATTCTTTTTTTTCATGAAAAATGTTTCGATTGTTCATTGTCATTGATTGTTCTTAACTTTGCACATCGCGAGGTCTGGAATTTCACAAAAGTTTCGAAATGAAATCTGGCACATGATATTGCAAGCAATACGCGGATTTTCGAGTTTTTTCTTTTTGGATTCTTTTTTTTTCATGAAAAATGTTTCGATTGTTCATTGTCATTGATTGTTCTTAACTTTGCACATCGCGAGGTCTGGAATTTCACAAAAGTTTCGAAATGAAATCTGGCACATGATATTGCAAATAATACACGGATTTTCGAGTTTTTTCTTTTGGGTCCTTTTTGGATTCTTTTTTTTCATGAAAAATGTTTCGATTGTTCATTGTCATTGATTGTTCTTAACTTTGCACATCGCGAGGTCTGGAATTTCACAAAAGTTTTGAATTCAAATCTGGCACATGATATTGCAAGCAATACATGGATTTTCGAGTTTTTTCTTTTTGGTCCTTTTTGGATTCTTTTTTTTCATGAAAAATGTTTCAATTGTTCTTAACTTCACACATCGTGAGGTCTGGAATTTCACAAAAGTTTCGAAATGAAATCTGGCACATGATATTGCAAGCAATACGCGGATTTTCGAGTTTTTTCTTTTTGGTCCTTTTTGGATTCTTTTTTTTCATGAAAAATGTTTCGATTGTTCATTATCATCGATTGTTCTTAACTTTGCACATCGCGAGGTCTGGAATTTCACAAAAGTTTCGAAATGAAATCTGGCACATGATATTGCAAGCAATACGCGGATTTTCGAGTTTTTTCTTTTTGGTCCTTTTTGGATTCTTTTTTTTCATGAAAAATGTTTCGATTGTTCATTATCATCGATTGTTCTTAACTTTGCACATCGCGAGGTCTGGAATTTCACAAAAGTTTCGAAATGAAATCTGGCACATGATATTGCAAATAATACACGGATTTTCGAGTTTTTTCTTTTGGGTCCTTTTTGGATTCTTTTTTTTCATGAAAAATGTTTCGATTGTTCATTGTCATTGATTGTTCTTAACTTTGCACATCGCGAGGTCTGGAATTTCACAAAAGTTTCGAAATGAAATCTGGCACATGATATTGCAAGCAATACGCGGATTTTCGAGTTTTTTCTTTTTGGTCCTTTTTGGATTCTTTTTTTTCATGAAAAATGTTTCGATTGTTCATTGTCATTGATTGTTCTTAACTTTGCACATCGCGAGGTCTGGAATTTCACAAAAGTTTCGAAATGAAATCTGGCACATGATATTGCAAGCAATACGCGGATTTTCGAGTTTTTTCTTTTTGGATTCTTTTTTTTTCATGAAAAATGTTTCGATTGTTCATTGTCATTGATTGTTCTTAACTTTGCACATCGCGAGGTCTGGAATTTCACAAAAGTTTCGAAATGAAATCTGGCACATGATATTGCAAATAATACACGGATTTTCGAGTTTTTTCTTTTGGGTCCTTTTTGGATTCTTTTTTTTCATGAAAAATGTTTCGATTGTTCATTGTCATTGATTGTTCTTAACTTTGCACATCGCGAGGTCTGGAATTTCACAAAAGTTTCGAAATGAAATCTGGCACATGATATTGCAAGCAATACGCGGATTTTCGAGTTTTTTCTTTTTGGTCCTTTTTGGATTCTTTTTTTTCATGAAAAATGTTTCGATTGTTCATTGTCATTGATTGTTCTTAACTTTGCACATCGCGAGGTCTGGAATTTCACAAAAGTTTCGAAATGAAATCTGGCACATGATATTGCAAGCAATACGCGGATTTTCGAGTTTTTTCTTTTTGGTCCTTTTTGGATTCTTTTTTTTCATGAAAAATGTTTCGATTGTTCATTGTCATTGATTGTTCTTAACTTTGCACATCGCGAGGTCTGGAATTTCACAAAAGTTTCGAAATGAAATCTGGCACATGATATTGCAAGCAATACGCGGATTTTCGAGTTTTTTCTTTTTGGATTCTTTTTTTTTCATGAAAAATGTTTCGATTGTTCATTGTCATTGATTGTTCTTAACTTTGCACATCGCGAGGTCTGGAATTTCACAAAAGTTTCGAAATGAAATCTGGCACATGATATTGCAAGCAATACGCGGATTTTCGAGTTTTTTCTTTTTGGTCCTTTTTGGATTCTTTTTTTTCATGAAAAATGTTTCGATTGTTCATTATCATCGATTGTTCTTAACTTTGCACATCGCGAGGTCTGGAATTTCACAAAAGTTTCGAAATGAAATCTGGCACATGATATTGCAAGCAATACGCGGATTTTCGAGTTTTTTCTTTTTGGTCCTTTTTGGATTCTTTTTTTTTCATGAAAAATGTTTCGATTGTTCATCATCATCGATTGTTCTTAACTTTACACATCGCGAGGTCTGGAATTTCACAAAAGTTTCGAAATGAAATCTGGCACATGATATTGCAAATAATACACGGATTTTCGAGTTTTTTCTTTTTGTTCCTTTTTGGATTCTCGGTCGTAAAAAGTGGGGACGCCTTCAGCGCTGAATATCGTTCGTTCAAAGCCACTGTAATACTTCGCGATACCACGAAAAATTATTGGTGAATTTATGAAAATTCTTCATACACGAAGTCGGAGGAGAATCTTATATTTATTTTTAATAAGCTGCAGTTTTTCATTTTCGTTCTACGGTATTGATCGTCTCAATGAATTTTCAATTCTCATCGACATTGCAAAATGCCCGAAATAATTCCTGATATGCAAGCAGAATTTGAAATTCTCACACGATTTTAGATTTTCTCTGAAGAAAAAAAAACACGTTTGATTTCATGAAATATTCCGTTCTTCGACGTTCCGCCGTCCGCGAACGCTGCAAACTAATGGAATTAAAGAGGAAAACTATTTGCCGTTGTTGTTTTTTTTGCGTTCTCGTACGCGAAGTTGAAAGTAAATCGACTGGAAGTTGGGAGTGCTTGAAGCCCCTTTGTCACTGGTGGTTGCACGTATACAAAGATTGTGTCTACAAAGGCTTGAAAAAGAAGAAAAAATAAACGTGGAACGGAGACAAAAATAGAACGCAGCGAAAAATAGAAGAAAATAAACATCGGTTGTAACTGAAACGTAATGAAATTGAAAAAAAGAAATGCCGAATCGAACGAAATCCACCAGGGATTATTCTTGTCGGGGAAAAGAGTGCGCTCGAAGGCCGATCGGATCGAAAGAATTCGTAAAGTCAGAGGATAAAACGTCTAGTATATCTGAGGCAAAAAATTCAGGATCAACTCGAAACTTGGAAACCTTAAAAATGTTTTTTTATAGCACGAACGCGGTGTCTGTTATTCACATTCCATCATTCCGTCTCGCCGTGTCTCTCTGTTTTTATTGCATGGACGAACTTGGTCTATCGGCGTCTTGCATACTCGACAGCGAAACCCATATAAACTTGAAATATATATATACGTAAAGCATTCAGATATGGGGCGTTCGATAGCAAATCAATCAACGTTTTCAAGCCTTTTCCGTTTGTTATCATTCATATGAAATTAATTGCTGTCTCCAGAAGAGATTTATCATCCAGCTGCTTTTTACACAGAGCAGGCTTGTATACGTGGAGAAAAAATAGATTTAATCCTCCGCGACTCACATTTTTGTATTTTCAACGAATTCACATGAAAATTAGTATACAGGGGTTTTTGAGGTCGCTGATTACGAATCCATCATCGGATTATCAAAATTCAAGATGGCGGATCCAAAATGGCGCCCGTTTTTTAGTCTTTCGAGAAATTCAACAATTTTCCGAATTTTCATACACCAAATTGGATCGGCCATCTAAAATTTTCGAAAACTGATAGATTCGCAATCAGCGACCCCGAAAACCATCGTGTACGAAAAACCATAAGGATACTCTCAAGACTTTTTTTCTAAAAAAAAAATACTGTTTTTCAGAGTATTTTCATTTGTATAAACATAACTAAAAACCATGAAAACAAATTAAACATAAGCTTTGATTTTCCGAAATACTCAAATCATAAAATTACAAAAGAACCCGGTTGAATCGAACGAGAACTACTTTAATATCGCCAAAACGTATTTTTGAAAAAGTGGCATCGTGAGATGCCGCCTTATCTGGATATTTATCTGAATGTTATCCCAATTTTCGTATGTACCAAAGATTTTGAAAATGTCGAAATTATTTGCTACAATGTTGCACGACCTTGGAAATGATTGAAAAACACGGTACTTATACGTTCATTGCATTTCAACGATGCCAACTTCAACATCGTCAAAAATTTAGGTTACTGCAGAAAAACGCTGTGAAAGAATGTTCGTTGTCGTAAAAGGGCTTGCCCCTTAATGACGATGATTAAACATATTGCATTTTCCTAATACAAAAAAACCTCTTGAGGAAAGGACTCGGAACATTTCTGCGATCTTTTCGATCGTAAGTGGCTTTATACACACAAAAAAACTCAACTTCAAAGCTTGCGTTGTATATTTATTTACAGTTAGGACTATTTTAAAATTCAGTATTCTGTAAAAAAAAGACAGTCGTTCCACTGAATTCGGATGAATTAATGATAAACTAATTTGATTTAAAAAAAAAATCATTCATAACTGTAAAAGATAATTGACTTTAAACGGAATGCACCGTATATACCGACGTACGCACGGAGAAGGCTAAAGGTGGATGTTGGCTAGGTCAATTACGCCTTTTCAAAGGTAGAGAAGCGTTAGACGTTGCAGAAAAACCGAAGATACATTTTTTGAGGTGAAAAAACACCTCATCTATGTCCGTGACAGAATATACACGAGCTTTGAGACGTTTTGGAGGGATAATCGCAAAAAAAAGTGAAGTGCAATGCGAATTTCACGTATTTAGCGTTAAAACGTATTTAGATTAAAATCCCCTTAATAACAATATCGAAATGTAATTTAAAAAATTCGGAAAAGATTTAGCGAGTTATTTTTTTCATTCGTATTATATTAATTCATTGCTCCGCATATACACACGATTTTTTCACAATTCCGACGTCTCTATCGTTGGAACTCAATGAAAATAGGAATTTTCCTAATTTTTTTATTGAATATTTTTCTCAATCGTCATTATATTCTTTCGACATTCTTGTAGGTGTCACAATTTGTAAAATAGCAAGAATGTTCAGTACAATATCGAGCAATGCTTCTGACAATAAACCACACATTTATATCACGTTCCTTCCTTTCCAATTATGAAAATTCCAGCATCATATTCTTTCATTAATTTTTTTCGTTGTTTCGAAATTTTCTTTATTTCAACATTTTAATGAACTGTGTGAACAAAGACGTTTGTCCTCAATGGATCCGAAGTTTCCTCTGGCTAATGAGAAAGATTCGCTTGCGAGAGTTATCAACTAAACAGCAATGAAAAACAATCATTTGTTGAATTTCCTTGTTGTCTGGAAATCGTTGCATGCAAAACGATGAAAATGGTGGAAGCTCGTTATTTATCGTGTTATTACGATGTGCACTCCGACATCATTAAAGTAAATGTGAAGCACGAAAACGTCGGACCCTTTCTCTCAGTTTTTTCATAGTTTCGTAATTTTGTTTATTTCAACATTTTAGTGAACTGTGTGAACGAAGACGTTTGTCCAATGGATCAGAAATTTCCTCTGGGTAATGAGAAAGATTTGCATGGGAGAGTTATCAACTAAACAGCAATGAAAAACAATCATTTGTTGAATTTCCTTGTTGTCTACAAATCGTTGCATGCAAAACGATGAAAATGGTGGAAGCTCGTTATTTATCGTGTTATTGCGATGTGCACTCCGACATCATTAAAGTAAATGTGAAGCATCAATTCGCCGGACTGTTTTGAAAATTGTACCGTTCATATTTTATGATGTTGAGGTGAGCATCGTTGGGCTGCGAATGCGCACATTAATTCTCTCGTTTTATCGTCAACATTGCGCGATGTTGACCCAAATACTCTTCTCCAATTTTCGAAATCACGACACACACGACAGTGCGAAAAAAATATAATGAAAATTGAGAAATATTTAATGAAAAAATTTGGAAAATTCGTATTTTCGTTGAGTTTCAACTATGGACATTTCGATAATTGACAGAATAAAAGTAACATTTTCGAAAAACAAAAATTATTCTTACATTTTTTACTTTTTTATATCATACACGCGCGAGCTGTCATCGCATGAAATTAAATTGGGAAATTCTTGAGTAAATGTATCATTTTAAACGTATTTTAGCGTACTAAAGACGATTTTTTCGTCTAAAGAAGCCTGAAACTTTTTATTCTTACATAAAAATTAAAATTTTTTTATAAAAATGGGCCAAAGTCGCCCAATTTCTTTTTTTTTTTGCAATATTCAATACTCAACAGCCGACCTCGGATTTTGATTCCGCAACGTAAAAAACCTACAAGAGAGGTGATTGGAAAACATCGCACTGCTTTTTTTTTTCAATTTTTTTAACAAAAAAAATTGTAATCTTCCATTACCACCTTCCATTTTTCGTAAATTTTGGAAATTCATAAAAATCCATAAAAAGTTACAAATAATTACTCACACACTCGGGAAGGTTTCTCATTTGTAATCCATTCAACAAAAACCTTCCTCGTTTACACGGTTTTTGTAAAATAGATGAACACTCGTTTGGAAATTTTTCGATAAAACTGCATTTTTTCGAAAGAAAACTGCCGGCGGTCAGAAGCATAACGAGGTTGCATCGAGCGGAAAACGGATGAGAAATATTAAGTAGTTCATTTTACATGGAATACGCCATATCGACATGAGGCAGATTATATGTACATGTTTATAGCGCTCCCTTACGAGAGCGCATACACTTGACACAGTCCATATCCTCCCCCTCGTTCTCGATCTTATCGTCAAGAGTTTGCGACGAGGGTTGGAGAAATTCGATAATTGAAATTCATCGTCGTGTAATTAGCTTTCGCTTCGAAACACATTTTTTTCGAGTTTACACAAAATTGGTGGCATGATTGTGTCGAAAGTGGCAATTTTAGTACTTTTAGTACTGGTACAATTTAGCTACACGATGAAAAAAATTTACCATCGAGAATATCAAAAAGAATATTGATTTTAATCGGTAAGAATAGTAGAAAAGGTATCAACGAACATTCCAAGTGTTCGCACGATAAATCGTCGGGAAATTATGCTTTTTTATCGTTCAACACATCGTACGTATTGAATTATTTTCTTATGATTTATTTCTTTGCTGAAAATTTCCAAATATTTGTACAAAATCGTCCACTTTCTCTCAATTCTATCGTGTACGTAGGGTAAACTACCCAGCCTTCGGCCTTTTTCGGTTTTGCGATGCGCGTAAAGAGTGTTGACGCTCTTCGCACCCATCGCTAATTCTAAAAAAAAGACCGACTCGTGGTTTAGGGCCGAAGGCTTTGCCTTATCTCGTATGAAAAATTTCCAAGTCGTTTAATGATCGGCTGTGCGTGTATTCTTAAAGAATCGAAAGCAAAAACATTACGATTGAGAAACTGTTCGAAAAAATGCATAGGCAAGCATGTTTAGCAAAGGGCAAATTTCTTTCGTCCTGAAAAAAAGCTTCCCAAGTCATTCACCTAACGATTTTTTCTCGAACCATTCGATAGCAACTTTTGAGATTGTTTTACGTCAAGGACGTTCTTGGAGGTTTCATAAGGACATTAAGAAGTTATCAACAAATTGTTTGATAAAAAAAAAGGAAAACATTTCGAGAAATCATTTTCTTTGCATGTTATATAAATTCATCCACTTTTCCGTACCTCATTTTTCATCGTTATAAATATTTTTCGAAAATTTTTGGAACCTTGTAAAAATCCATAAAAAACTTACAAACAATTAATAATCTCCACGTACCCGGGATGGTTTCTCATTTGTAATCCATTGAACGAAAGCTGTATTCGCTGAGACGGTTTTTGAAAAATGAATCGACGGCTTGTTTTTATATTTTTTTCAACAAAGTGTTTAATAACTTTACGATATTGCTATTCTCCGAAATCGATGAAATCGACCAAATTTTTATGTTATTGCCAAGTACCTGAAATTCGCATTCTGTTTGGTTTTTGTTCGGATTTTACCTCCATAACATCACTGAATTGAGTGAGTTTTTTTTATAACACTCGAAAATACTTGAAATTCACGTGATAATCTATTATTAAATTAAGATATTGAACATTGAGGAAACGTTTTTGTGTGCGTCCTCCTTGTTATTTTTTAAACTTGGAAAAAAAACTCGCAGGTAAACTTTTATCGCGTATCCAACACACTGAATAAACTGCCGAGACAGTGTTTCTGAAAGTCCCGATAACTATACAGGTAATAGAGGGGTAAGACAGATCGAGATAAAACATGCCGGATGATAAAAATCATGAAATGGAGAGAAAATAGAGCCTCAAGACGAAAAATCAACAGCAAGGACGGTGAAAAAAGTAGCAGTAAGGACCGAAGGCAGTGAAAGGAAAAAACGAACGATACATTGTTAATAGCCGTGAGTCGAAATCACAAAGAAGCTCAGAGAGAGATGAGGGGGGCGGCAGGGATGTGAGAGAGTCAGAGAGAGGGGGGGGGGGGGGGAGAGAGAAGGAGAGGTATAAAATTGCGTGAAAAAACAGTGTATTGTAAAGACTCACCCTCTTTGCTCTTCGAGGCTGCCGAGCCCTTGTCCTGGCAGTACATGATTACTCATTCACTCGCGCACACCTCAACATCACATATGGGGCGTTAACGCCGAAAAAAAACTCTCGATTCCACTCTATGTATTTTTATTTTCATTTTCATTGCTCTGTCAAATGCAAGGAAAAACTGACGATTCCTCATCGACAAAACATAACGATAATCTCACGAACTAAACACACGTTAATTCCCATATAAACGTTTGTATTAGACACTTTGCCAGAAAAAATAAAACACGCCGGAACTGAGAAAATCGCCGTTCATAATAACAATATCGCGTGTATATTCGTGTATTGAGGCTCGGGTTTGCCCTTACGGTCTTGCCACGAACCGCGGTGGCGACAAACGGCAATAGTTCCAGTAGCAGCACGTTCTCGCGCCACTGTACGCCATGGAAAAACGATATTCTCTGTGTTTTGAATTTGAATATTGCAAGGAGGAAAGATATTAGCAATGGAAATGGAAAGAAATAATAAGACGAACGAAATTTTGCGGATTCAACTTGAGTTGAATCTTTTATAGATCGAAATGATTCCACTTTCTTGTCGAGTTTCGTTCTTCCTTTCTCTCTCCTCTCCGCCCCTCTCACTCGCTCGCTCTCTCTCTCTCTCTTTATAACCCCGCTCTTACGCCGGATCCTTGCTTGCGTTGTCTCGCTCGGACTTACAGCGCCATCTCTCTCTTCCCGTCTCCCGATTCATACGACTACTTTCCTCTCTCTTTCTCACACACTCTTCGCATCTCCGTTCCTCCTTCGCCTTCGCGATCTGGCGAGACATGTACACATGTATGCTGTCACGCCAAATGTCGCGATGTTCGTAACATTTTTTTTGCAGTCGCTTCGAAGCCGACAGTCTCCAAAAGGAACTGATACTTTCAAATATTATCGCTCACAAAGCAGCCACGTTATACGTCTCATCCGGGTTCACGGATTCCGTCAGTTCAATGAATTATTTTCTTTAAAAAAAAATTTGTTCGTACGAATTAACTATGCTTTACGCGAGAGAGAGAGAAGGAGCACTTATTCTCACGAGGGTTGAAGAAGAAAAGAATTATCGTAAATTATTAACGCCCGCACACACGAAATTAAATTACCACGATTTTTCAGCCGAGGGCCGTCTTGGCCACTGGCGTGTAATAATAAAAAAAAACCGCGGAATTACCTTTCACGATGCGAAAGCGCCGAGAGATGTACGAATTGTGTGTATACGACGATGAAAAGAGTTTTACAAAGCTCTCACTGCGGAGAGTTCAATGAATGGCAGCACTGTACAGAGTCCGAGCACGATCAGTGAAAGGGAGAGGGGAGAAATAGTTGATTCCTTTCGCGTCTTTGGTCATCTAATTACTCAAGGGTGCACATTTTAAACGTAATGAAGCAAAAGTAATTTGTTCAATCTATACGTTCAATTAGCCTGCATTACCAATAAAGTTGCCATTAATGGAGGAACAAACAGGGAGAGGGAGAAACATTTTGATTTGAACTAGGAGAAACGCGAACAAGAACTTTTAGCGCCAGCTGATAGATGGCGCTACTCTTCACATCAGAGTTTCTTGCCTGCAATCTACACATGTTCATAGGATTACGATTCGTCGTTATGAAAAAAATGTAATGAAAAAACAAATAAAACCATGACTATTTACGTTGATAAGAGTAGCTGGTAATCGATTTGATTAATGGAATTAAAAATACTCTTTATTCGGTGTATCTGCAATAATCGTGAAAGCTTCCACGTAACCATAGACAGCAGCAGCATGAGGAAATTTCGAACTACTGGTAGGGGATTGGTTAATAATAGTGCAATGGATGTATTGAATACACCGGAAACATTTGCTACAAGCAGGGGGCATCGGTAACATTACTGTACAAAACAGAAAAGCTCGGACAGGATTGAAAGATATATTGCCCTTGTTTTAAATTTTTCTCAACAAATATTAGTAATTAGTTGTGTCTTCACATCGATACGCAGATTTTAATCGGTTCCTGTTTGCGTGGTTGCCTGTGAACAGATTAAACGGATAGCTGGTTAAAAAAAATTGTATGATTAACCATTTTTGAAGTGATTTTGGTTTTAGAAAAATACAAATTATCTTCAATGCCATGCTTTTATTTATTCACCGTGGCCTACAACTTTTTGTCTCGTAAAACGTTAATAAATGTGCTGTTGAAAATTTCAACAAAATTCGCAATAAAACCATCAGGAAGAATGGAAAAGTTTGTGGAAAGTTTATATCCAGTCGAAAACGTCAACAGCTGTATTTCAAATATGCACAGAATAATTCCTTGCGTTTAATTATATTTTTCTTCACATCGCCGCGCATTTTTGTTACAGTACACCGAAACCTTTCCAACTGCAACTTCAGAGTCCAAAAGAAGTCTGTAGCAGGATAAAAATTGTTTTACAATAAAGTATAGTACGGCAAGGTATCGAATGATACCGTACGTACCGCAAATTATTTAGCAAAAATATGTTGCTCTTGCGCACCTTTCTCCGCGCTTGTTTGCACTGTCGCAACGTGAGTCGGCACAAAGAAATACATCTTTCCAGCATTGGCCAAAGCCAAACGCAGCTGTGTTCATTGTGGCAATTGAGAGCTTTACAGTTAGACTGTAACATCGGGAAAATTACGAATCATAACGTATTCATCACAATTTCAAGTTTCTCTACTCGTAGTAACGAAAAAACAAAGCTAGTCAACGATAAAGAGACAATAATGAGCGCAGCTCAGAAAAAACCTTTTCGCCGGTTGCCCACGGAAGTTGTACCTTATCATTATGAAATTTCGTTGACGCCCGATCTCAAAAATTTTTCTTTTGAAGGCACCGAAGACATACACATCGAGGTAAATTTTTATTCCCTCCTCTTTTCGAATGTTTTTCCTTTTTAAAAGACCAGAGTTTAAGTTTTCCCGAGTATTCCGACAAAATCCGTCCTATTTCGTCCATATGGACAACATAACCAACAAAATTTTTCGACGATCGATTTTCATCCCAGACGATTTTAGAAATCTCATGATTGCGATGATTTCGTGAAATACTAAAAGACACGAGAACAACCTTTCAGAACGGTTGCAAAGTTGTTGAGCTTAAACGTTCCTTTTGAAAATAATGAGAAAATTCGCGAAGAAAATGATTTTCGAAGAAAACGAAAATGCGAATTCTTGCAATGTCATTTTCTTCAAACTACGTTTCATTTCTCGTGGCTTTCGCGAAACACGAAAGGAACGAGAGCAAATTTGCAAAATGGCTACTTGTGACAAAATCCTTGAGTTAAAATGTTCATACGGAAAATAATACAAAGATCCGTGAAGAAAGTAATTTTCAGATAAAACAAAAATGCAAAATTGTGCAGTATTATATACTTTGAAATTTATTTTCATAGCTTTTCGTGCCAGTTTTGCATCTCTAGAATTCAAAATTATTGGAAAAATCATGCGTCGCTAACATTCGACTCAAAGATTTCGATTCAAAACAAAGCCTTTTTCCACAGTAAAGAGAACAAAATCTCGATAAACCATTACCGCTTACATTGTTTTTAATAAAAAAATTGCTGATAAACAAAGCTTTGCGGGCACAATTGAGTAAATATGCAATATTTTATGCGCCTTTGATATATTTTAGGTGAAAACGTCAACCGATACAATTGTCATAAATTCTCTCGACATCGATATCAAGAGCTTAACATTCAAAAATGCTCAAGACGGCAGAGATGTACCAGCTAACAAGATTGATTTCTCAGCGGATGAAGAGACAGTCACTCTTGGTTTTCCCGAAAAACTTCCAGTGGGTAAAGTTGGTAGATTGAGTTTGGATTTCGTTGGAAAAATTAATGACAAAATGAAGGGATTTTATCGAAGCAAGTATACCGGGTGAGTAATGATTGAAATGATAATTAAATATTTGAATATTCATAAAACATAATTATTGAATACAAGAAATAAGATGATCATAATAATTGTTATGAATTTCGATGTATCCATTGTTAATTACGTTTGATGTTCATTTTACTTTAAACGTAATTTTGCAATGAGAAAATGTAAAGTACAGTGAAATATCAAAGTTGCCATTCGTTATCAACATGTTCCGTGCCAAACCCTTTTTGCCTGACTTGCTCTTCAGGCCATTCGATATTTCTAGACTGCATTTCGTATAAAGCCTCAATCTTTTAATAACAATTTTGCTTGAAAAATGGATGAAATAACGAAACGATCAGGTCTTTTAGAATGATGAACAAGAAAGCTTAATTTTCTTTAATTAGCCTCCGACATCTTAATTGTCATTGTCTCAGTTTCTAAGTAACATCAGGAAATTGCGATGTAATCACATTCTTGAATCTGCTATTGATGGTTATTGTAAATATTTATACAAGTGGGGCTCCCGCTTGAAACGACTCCAACATTTTTTTAACGGCATAACGGCATTAAGGTGACGGAGGAACTTTAATGACGAAACAAAAAAATATGAATATAATATTATTCGTCGTTATCACGGATTCCAAAATTTTTTATGACAATAGCCAATTCATGTAAGCGTGCTGCATGATTCGAAGCCTGAAAATCCATTACATACTGTGTATTTAACTACGTGTGTATACAAGTACTGAATGATATGTAAATAGTCGTATCCAAATATTTATCTAATTAACCTTCACGGGATAAACAATCATATGCTTTCCAGCAAATCTGACATCACTGTTGTTTCCGGCTTTATGCATCGTTTTATAACTTCTATCAAAGTTTGAGATCACCGTTCCGGGAAGGAATAACAATATTGGAATTTTATTTCTATATATTTTTTTATTGGGTTAATAAGGTCATGCGCCACCATAATATTGCTTCCGATCATGTTTTTTATTCATAAAAAATGTGAAAAAAAAATCAGCCCGATTCTACGTGGAGTTCCACTTGTAAATATTTACCATTGTTATTACCAATTACGCCAGCAGATGGACGAAGATATTGATATAATATTTCGTAATTAATACTTGAAAAATTTTTAGTAAGATAATTTTTTCAAAAGATGTCTATAGGCAGGTGGTTTTATTCCAGGCAAAACTCTTAAGGGATTTTAAAACTTTCTTTCTCTTTGGCGGCACGTCAAAACCGTCTTGCTTATTTGTGTATTCATTTCTATCTTGTTTACTACACTTTTTTCATTCAAATTTCGAAATTCCCCACCAGGGGAAAAAGAAAAATGTCCACTTTGCCTTTTCCATTTTCCATTTGTTTTTCCATCCCGGCTCAAGTGAACATATAATCGCACAACTCCATGATCGTCTCCCGAAAATAAGACTATATCGTTGGGTCTTTGGGAAGTCATTTCGATTTTTTTTTTGGTGAAAATGAATGATGACAAACGAAATTACTTCCCGAACGACCTAATGTATTGCGGTTTTATTTTTCTTGCTTGCTTTATTTCTCGCAATGCAACAATCATTGGGAAATATGTTTCTGTTTCGCGATTCGAACGATTGTGTCTTTCAAAACGCGATCTGATATTCACTGGCAGTACAGCGAGCACAGCGCACAGTATAACATTCGCAGTACTGCCGGTCAAAATCAAAACGCGAACCAAAACGCAAAATCAAAATATAAACTGCGGTTTTAGATTTACGATTCATTTTTTACTGTTTATAAATTCACATTTCTCTAGAAGAAAGTACCTCAAGACCCATTGTGGTCGGTGAAGAAACCGGGTAGTTTAAAACGTTCAAAAACAGATTTTTTTTTTCAGAGCATCAATCTTTTGCCTGCAAAACTATCGAACACAAGTTGAAAATTGAATGAAATCGATGTTGAATAATGTTCTGGATATTCAATGATTCCTCGGCCTTTTCACGAGTAATGAATTTTCTGAAAAAAGAGTAGAATAGTGAACACCAATTTGAGATTTTCCTATTTTTAGTAAACCAGTAGAAAAGGATCGTTGGAACGCAGTTACGTTCCTGTGCCCAATGTCTGCGCGTAGATTATTTCCATGCTGGGACGAGCCGAGTTTAAAAGCGACATTTAATATAAAACTCGTGCTCGCCGATGATTTAATGGGTCTGAGCAACATGGTGAGACACGACTCATACTGATATATTAATAAACAAAGAAAATTATATCATACGTTCGCAGGACAGACGGGGTTGTCAATTATGCTGGGGTGACACAATTCGAGCCGACGGACGCGAGGCGTTGCTTTCCTTGCTGGGATGAACCAGCTCACAAGGCAACTTTCGACATTACCCTCAAAGTAACGAGCGGTCTCGTGGCTCTCTCAAATATGGTGAGCAACGCCTTGCGATTCGTTTCCTTTTCTCTAATTATTATCAAGAAGGAAAATCAAAGTTTCGAGAATATTACGGCGCCAGTCTCTGCATCAGGAAATACATTCTCATTTGTTCAAACGTCACGCGCTAATGATTTCGTTAAAAAGAATATGTTCAGCATTTTCACAAGGTATTTCGACTCGGCACTCCATAACGCGATTGAAATTGGCATTTTTGCATCTTTCACATTTTTTAATCGGAAAATGAAAGCACAATTCGAAATAGAGATATCGTTAAAAATCCTATTTGAAGAAACTCATTTCCGCAGAGAGGAGAATTTGTTTCGTAAAAAAAAGGAATTGCTAAAAAATTTGAAGGATGCGTTAAGGATGATCAGGCCGTACAATGGTAATAAAGACAAGTTACTTTAAGCGTTTCGTATGATTGGCAGTACAGCAATGAAATCTGAAAAAAAATAATCGTGAAAGATGCTCGGCACATTCGTTTAAAATAATGATAATATGAAAAAAAGTGTGCGGTAAATGTTAACAATTTTTTCTTCCTTGACTTTTTTGAGTACACATTCTTCATATCGTGCCGAGCATTCTATGAGACTGAGTGTATGAAAAGCCTTAGAGACCGGCTCGGAAATTGCTCACGTATAACGCGAAACCTGTTTTTCATGAAACAGTGTTGACAATTTCTAATTGTTTGCAAATTGTTTTGTTAACATATTTACTGAGAGCGTTAATATTATCAGCGGAAATGTATTGCTGAAGTATCGAGTAAAATTCAAAAAGTGCTGCACACATTTTTATGCGCATTCCAGAGGTTCACGCGTAACCGAGAATTGCACCTTTGTGACGTGAAATTTTTCACTTATAGAAAAACGTATCGTAGAACTATCTTTGGAATCCTTCATGGATTCGCCGTCTAGTAGTTCTAAAAAAAGTTTTATTCCTTCAGCTTTTAGTGACACGATCTCAGGACAAAAATATCCTCGTCGCGACTCTTCACATTTTTTTAACATAGATTTTCTCAATTTTGATTAATCAAACACAAATAAGAATAAGTAAAGAGAATATACATAGAGTACAAGAATATATTTATGAAGCATCATTACCGTTAAAAATTGCTCAAAAATAATTTATTTTTGTGCTCAACCTCTGATTATGACGCGAATGGCTTTACGAGAGATAATTTTTTTCACAATGTACAACAATTTAAGATAAAAGATGGAGCCGTTCAATTCTTTTAAAACATGATTTGTGTCAAAAAATCTCATTTAAAAAAACAGAAAGAAATATTTTCATAAATTATTTTGGCGAGAAATGTGAAAATATTTTTAAAATATTCAGAGCTTCAAATTCTCGATAGTTCTCATATAGTTTAAATATAAGCACGATACGCATAATTTTAATAACAAAAATAATTCTCAATTTGTTGTCAACGATTAGAAGAACGAAGAAAATTAGTTGTTTTATTCGCTCAAAGTTACGCATGAATCTCTGACTCTTGATTATTCAAATTCGAAATCATACAGTACGCAGGTGAAAGTGACGCGAATCATTTTTACACAACAACGTATCATTTATAAATATTTGCATTCGCATTAAAATAAAACTACGATTGAATTGAAAATTATTTCGTCATAATTTCTTTTCACATCACTCGCGTCGAAACTGCGAGTTTTAATGCCTGTTTAGCCAGCCGAAACGAGCGAATTGTCCGGATATTTCATGCCCTGCAAAATTGCATTTATTTATCTGCTTCTCGCACTCTGATTTTTTGCTGCTATCGGTCTAAAATTGTCTCGTTTCGACCGGCTCCAGGCGTCAAAACTCTCAATTTTGATAGAGATGATTTGAAAAATACATGTGGCCAGGGCCGAAACACGATTTCAGTCGCGAAATCGTCTCGTTTCGTCCCTGACACGATATACCGTTTCTTCTTCAAACGCCTAACGATTGCCCATTGAAAATGTTTCTCAGCCCATCGAGAGCTCAGAAAAAACGGAAACTCACGAGATTCTGAAGTTCCAACGTACACCGATCATGTCGACATATCTGGTAGCTGTCGTCGTCGGTGAATTCGATTACGTCGAGGACAAAACATCGGACGGTGTTCTCGTGCGTGTTTACACGCCGAAATCCAAGAAGGAACAAGGACGATTTGCTCTCGAGGCTGCGACCAAAGTATTACCGTATTACAACGAATATTTCGGTATTTCATATCCTCTGCCCAAGATGGATCTCATAGCGATAGCAGATTTCGCAGCTGGTGCCATGGAGAATTGGGGTCTCGTGACTTACCGAGAAACTTGTTTGCTCGTCGATCCGGAAAACACATCTACCGTACAGAAACAGTGGATAGCACTGGTGGTCGCTCACGAATTGGCTCATCAATGGTTCGGTAATCTCGTTACGATGGAATGGTGGACGCATCTGTGGCTGAACGAGGGCTACGCCTCTTTCGTTGAATTCCTCTGCGTCGATCATTTGTTCCCCGAATACGATATATGGACGCAATTTGTAACGGACACTTACGTGAGAGCACTGGAACTCGATGGCTTGAAAAACAGTCATCCGATCGAGGTGCCCGTCGGACATCCATCGGAGATCGATGAAATATTCGATGATATATCGTACAACAAGGGAGCCAGTGTAATAAGAATGTTGCATTCCTGGATAGGCGATGATGATTTTCGCAAAGGAATGAATCTCTACTTGAAACGCCATAGCTACGCAAACGCCGAGACTGAGGATTTGTGGGCGGCATTGGAGGAAGCCAGTAAAAAGCCGGTTCGCGCGGTTATGACGACGTGGACGAAGCAACAGGGTTTCCCGATATTGAAAATCGATCTTAGTCAGGAAAATGAGGATCGCGTTGTGACGATAAGTCAGAGTAGATTTTTGTCCGATGGCTCGTCCGACACGAGTGACAATTTGTGGATAATACCCGTCAGCGTCAGTACCTCGAAAGCTCCGAAGAAAATAGTCGCCAATGCGTTAATGAGCGAGCGATCAACCAAGTTAGTTATCAAGGATGAGCCCGTCGGCTCGTGGATCAAGGTGAATCCCGGCACGATTGGATTTTATCGTACGCGATACAATTCCGAGGCTCTGCAGCTGATACTTCCGGCGATTCGTCAACGTACGATTCCGCCGCTCGACAGACTAGGATTACTCGATGATTTGTCAGCTATGGTGCAAGCTAATTTAGCCTCGACCGACGAACTTTTGCGCTTCGTCGAAGCCTTCCAGTACGAGGACAATTACACGGTATGGTCCAGCATCGCGAATACCCTTCGTAAAATTGACGTGCTCGTTGGTAATTTGGAGATCGAGGATCATTTCAAAGCTTTCGGAAGATCGCTGTTCAAAGACGTTGCCGTGAGAGTCGGCTGGGACGCGAAACCGAGCGAGAGTCATCTCGACAGGCTTTTGAGGTCTTTGGTCCTCGGGAGGATGCGAGCTTACGGCGACGAAGCGACGACGGAGGAGGCGAAGAGACGTTTCGCTCTTCATCTTAAGGGTGAAAGTTTACCAGCCGATCTGCGTTTCCCCGTTTATTGCGCCGTATTATCCTCGAGCGAGGCCAGCGTCTACGAATCGATGCTGGAACTTTATCGCAAGACTGATCTTCACGAGGAAAAGGATAGAATATTACGAGCACTCGGGGCGATAAGAGACGAAGCGTTATTGAGCAAAGTGCTGGAATTCGCCATGAGCGACGAGGTCCGCCCGCAGGATACCGTCTTCGCCATCATGTCCGTTGCCATGAGTTCCAACGGTCGCATACTCGTGTGGGAATTTTTGAAACGCAACTGGAAAACATTCACCAGCCGTTACGAGGGCGGGTGCTTGATAACGCGTTTGATCAAATATACAACGGAGAATTTCGTCACCGAGGAGAAAGCCGTTGACGTTGAGCAGTTTTTCGAGGCTCATCCGACACCCGGCACGGAAAGAGCCGTGCAACAGAGCATCGAGTCTATAAGACTGAACGCCGCTTGGTTGGCGAGGGACCGAGAGGCTATCGAAAATTATCTTCGCTCGTGGCAATCGAAAACCGAGGCTCTCGATGCCGCCGCTTGTACCAAGCGAGCTTAGTCAAGGAAGCGTCGTAGAAAATGCCGAGAAATAAAGGGGAAGAGAGGGAGAACCGCGAGGAGGAACAAAAATACGGATAACGCGATTTCATTACTCCGATTATCTTTTTGCATTTCAATTGTAATTATTTTCGTCACTGAGAGACATTAGCTGTAATCGCGTTCCTCTCGATAATCCGGTGCATGTGCGTGCGTGTGTGTGTGTCGCCTTCGAAAACAAAAAAAAGCATCCAGCCGTTCGCATACTTTCCGTACACTACGATAATCCACTACACGTTCATCGAAAATAATATTATACACTTCTTGATTGGAAAGAACAAAAGGATCTAAAGAGAATTCGACGACGTAAGGTGAATGTCCAAATTGTCCAATCGCTGGAAAAATTCTCGGTGGTTATCCGACATCCTTCTAATGTTACTTCCGTGGCAAAGGCGCCGTACGAGACGCGTCGATTGAAACACGGTATGGTTGATGTTGGCTTTGATTGGAATGCAAAAAGTACAAGAAGAACATCGAAAAACGATGTACAAAAAACTGAAATGAGTCAAAGTTCGTCGAATAAATTCAATAATTGGAAAAAGGTGTTGAACGAAGGTGTCTATTTATTTACACTGGGAACGGAATATTTTTTTAATGGCAATACCACCAAGTACGTGATTGTCGTGACGTACTCGATTGATCCTCGTTTTTTCGATTTCTTATCGATCGATAATCGATATTTTTGCTTTAAAGAAATGCTCTTTTTGAATCTTGACATTCCACAAAATTTGGATGCGTTTTTCGTTGGAAAATACGCGAACGAGGTGATGTACGTTTTATTCTGGAGCGCTGCGATTTTCTTGAAGATCACCTGATCGTCATATCGTAGGTGAGTTGGAGAAAGAAATTCAAATACTTTGCAATGCTTTGAGAATTTTAGAGAAAAAGTCATTGACGGTATAAGTATGAAACTCGACATTTATTTTATGTAATGACTAGGGATGGGCTCACACGAGCGATCGCACGGTCGCGCTGCAGCGTCTCAATTTTTTATGTAATTTAATCTGTCAAAATACGGTAACTGTCAAATTCAAGCAAAAACAAAACAGACGCGGGTATCAGAAAGCAAACGGAATTTTGCCACGAAATTCATTCTTTTTTCGACGACCAATCAGGGGACAAATGATAGAACGACAAGAATCCCTCATTAACTTGTTATTGGAGGGATGATTTCAAAATTAAGTTATTAAAATTATTAAAACTTGAAAATCAGAATTGCGTTAAATATTTCGAGTTTTTTACAATCAGTGTGTTGACTCGATGGCTCGAAAAATTCTCACACAATAAAATGCGTAAAACGACACACATAAAAATAGATCGAAAATTTGTATTTTAAACAAAAACAAACATTTCATGATCATATTTATTGGCACATCTGGATTGAGAAACAAAGATTTTTGTTCCCTCCGGAATTTTTCATTTTTCACGAGCGCGCAATTCGATAAAACTATGAATCGTTCGATCTCATGATCTTTGGTACCTAAATAATATATTTTTCATGAAAAAAGAGATACCAGAAAAGAATTCTACACACGACATTCGGATTTTCGTGCAGCAGCCTGGATGCTCTAGATCTGTACGACTTGGACATTTGCATCACATACCATTTTTTTTCTATTCAATATTTCATCCCCAATTTCGACCATGAATTCTATCGATTCTATTACGATTCTTTGACATTGTTTTTTACATTTTTTTTTGCTCCACCACTAACATTACTTTTATTTTCAATAATGTTTCTATATTTTTCATATTTAGCGGAGCTTCAAGTTCTCAACATAGCGTCGACAATTTTTGTGTCCAACGACATTTTTTCATCGAGCTTGAGGGAGAAAGATTGAGCTTCGTCGCTACCCCGAAGGAGTCTCCTTATTCACGCGATCGATCTGTCGACCCTTCACAAAGTGAGAGGGTGAGACAAGAGCTTGGGGAGTTATGTTCGTAAGTCTCAGCCTCCATTCGTATTATTAGGTGGAAAGCCACCAGCAGACATTGCTCGTTCCCATTCAGCCGAATATTGACTGAAGCGAAGGCAGATCGAAGGAGAAATAAAAGAGGGCGAATGGAACCGACGCATCGGGGGAATTTTCAGCTTACGACGATTCGAAATTTCACTCGGGGATTTTTTCTTCAAACTTTCATTCCGCATGTGCGTGCTTTTTTATTGTGATTCTGGGACGGTTGTCTGCATCCATGATGCAGATATGATGCCCATTTCTAACGTTTCGTAGCGTTTTTTTCATTCGATCCGCGAACTTTGCAAGACTTTCTTTCTGAGACGTGTTTTTTTTTGCCTCGATGCCTTTATCGCAATATTTTCTACGGTTGATCATTTCGATAGTTTTTCTTTGATTTTTATTTGCGAACAAAATTCACGAAATTCCGTCGAAAAATGCTTTTCGACGGAAAATATTGCATTGATTGAATAAAAAAATGAAAAAGAAATAAAACGCGAATTTCAAAAGAACTTGGCGGCAAAATGACAATTTGACGAAAAAATTAGTCATACAGAGGGTACCGGATACATGCATTTCAGATCGTAACGATAAACAAGTTGTTCAACAAATCTCCGGACACAATTCCTAGAACTTATTTTTCTTTTCGTATCGAATACATTTTTGAATTTTTTCAAACACGCACGAGATTTTTCCGAACTTTTCATCGTTTTTACATTGGGTTTATTTACACTTTTTAGAGCCTGTGTAAAAGAAGGGGCAGACACTTCAATAAGGACCCTTCTTGCACGAAAGTCATCGATAACTTTTATGAATTTCAAACAAACTTTGTAAACACTACAAGAAAAATCTTAAGAGGCTGAGAAAATGTATGTCAATTCGGAAAAAAAAACAAAAATGACACTTTGACGAAAAAATTAGTCATACAGAGGGTACCGGATACATGCATTTCAGATCGTAACGATAAACAAGTTGTTCAACAAATCTCCGGACACAGTTCCTAGAACTTATTTTTCTTTTCGTATCGAATACATTTTTGAATTTTTTCAAACACGCACGAGATTTTTCCGAACTTTTCATCGTTTTTACATTGGGTTTATTTACACTTTTTAGAGCCTGTGTAAAAGAAGGGGCAGACACTTCAATAAGGACCCTTCTTGCACGAAAGTCATCGATAACTTTTATGAATTTCAAACAAACTTTGTAAACATTACAAGAAAAATCTTAAGAGGCTGAGAAAATGTATGTTAATTCGGAAAAACGAATAAATTTGTTCGATATGGTAAAGACGTCTCCAATATTCTTCTGAATTTTGAAAAAATTTGTCAATAACCGTTCGCTGGGGTTTCTGCCTGAAATTTACTTTTTGCATTTATATTTGTATACCGTTGCTGAGTACTTGAAATTCGCGCTCCATTTCGGCATTGTTGTACCTTCGTACCTTCGTACCTTCAAAAGATCTTTATGAAAATTGTAATCACAAGCAAATGTTTAATTTTGTTATTTACTTATCGTTTTGTCTGTCACATTGTTCAGTTTCGTTTACGACCATGGGTCTTGTACGCATACAATGAACAAACTAGTAAGGAAAAGCACAGCGCCCTTAAAATCGTGTTCCACTTGAGAAATATTATTTCTAGATGAGGCATAAACAAATATGGAACAAAATTTTACCACAATATTCATAAACTCACGGTTATTCAAGTAAAATTATTTTTCAAGTAGCAAACGCCATCAAAATGCGTGAAAAACAATCGTGATTGGATCGGATTGGATTTTCTGTTAGTTTGAATGACAATTTTGATTTCGATCGAGTCCACATTGAATATATTGCCAATTATTTCGATTTCCACTCCTAAAATATTGTTGCAAATTCTGCAAAGTTCATTTTAAAAAAATCGTTTAAAAAATAAGTTTTCTAAATGATCCTCGAAATCAAAAAATTTGTCGGTAACTTTCCGTTGTTATTGTTTAAAATTAACATGTCCGTTATTTCCGGTACGAACCATTACTTTCTTGAAATTTGAATGGCATTGAAATGCACCTAAAATATTCCGTTTTATCTAAATTTCTGCTGTGGTCAAAGATCTCAAAAATGAATTGAAAATTAGAAAAAACATTTTTATTCCTATGATTGGAATGATCTACAGATACAGTCAGCGGCGATTGCAACGTTATGCTTTGTATTCGTCGGTCGAATCGAAAATTTCATCGATTTAAAGAGTAATTTCCATAGCAAATTTTTTTACCTATACCTATTTAAAAAAATACCGCGATCGGTTGAGGATTGTTCGATTTTCAGAGGATTCAGTACAACGATGATGATTCGCGTTTTCAAAAACAAGCGAAATATTTATTTCATCAATTGCGATACGATCACGATATCTTCAATCTTTCAATGATTTAGTCATGAAATTTGCATCGAATTTGATTTTCCAATTTTTTCAAATCGGTCAAAATGTCGGTTTAAATTGCCGCAGACTGTGTATAAAGCAGTAATGATTCATCAAAATTGAGAAGCAACATTTTGTACATTGAACAGATGAGCAGTTTTCATCCGACGTTCTTTCAATTGATTATTTTTAAATATTATACCGTACCTGTAGTATTTTCATAAATTTATCAAATCCCGTGTATTTTGTGAGTACTTTATTCGCACGTACGCATTTTCTCAAATCCTCAGCGGATACTGCGACAAACACTTTTTTTTCATTCAATGCAGTTGATTATGCAATGTTTAGTGTTGGCAAAAAACAGAGACCGATTTGATTGAGTACTGGTGATTGGTATTGGTGCACTTCTTTGTCGAAATTTTTTCAAAAATTTCTCCTCAAAGTATAATCAAAAAAGTAACTTTGCAGGCAGCATGAAAATATCGATATTACGGATGAAAAATAATAATTTACAGAAAAAAAAAATTGATTATTAATCTCAGGGGTTGAATAGAAAAACATCGTCCTCGTCATAATCGAGTCACATTAAAAGGAGATATGAATATGAATATCGACCCTCCGGTCAATCATTTTTATTACAAATAATTCGTCCGAAATTATTAATGGCAGAAATGCAAAATAAAAGTGGTAATAAATGCCTGACGTTAGGGCTTTTCCCATAATAAAAAGGGAAGAGAAAAACAAAAGTGTGAGAGACACACACACACACACACACACGCGCAGAAAAAGAAGTACAATACAGTGTTCTAGAGTCGAAAAAAAATTTTGCATCTTGCGGCTCTTGCGGATTCGACGTGGATGTACGGGCGAAAGAATGAAAAGGGAGGTTGTTGGCTATGGTGGTGGGATAGACACTAGATATCAGAGGGGGGTCCTCGCCGTCATCGTCGTCGTTGTCGTCGTCGTTATAACGCTGAGGGTTGGCTTGGAGATCGTTTCCCATGGGTATAAACCGTACCGAAAGTTCCCAGGATCGCGCACGCGACTTGGGATACATATACGTACATCCAACCACCAGAGAGAGAGACGACGATCAATACCGGCCTTGCGAACCTCCTACACTCTGATAATACATAAAAGATATATACTGGACGTGCCCATCGATGTAAATGTACTATGCACACACACATACAACATTTACAAGAACACTGGACTCGTGGGATTGCAATATACACGGGGAATTCCATTCCGAAAAAGTTTTATCGCACTTATTTTCGATCGTTCGTAAAAGCTACGGTAGAAAACGAAAGTCGTAGACTCGGTTTTTTTTTATTTCACGATATCCGCATTAACCATCTGTTTGTTTTTTTAAAATCTTTTTTCAAGTTTTTCAATTATTTTATCCGAGCTCATCGAGACGTTCGCGAGTTCCCACTCTTATTTTTTGGCACCACTGACCTTCATAACCTACCCCTGCGGGAGTACCGGCGGTTATTACAATTTAATGAAAATTTTGTCGAATAACTTTGAGAGCGAACAATTTTGAAAAAATCACACCAGCGCCGCGAGTCTCGATGAAATTTTCGTCATTTTCGAGGAAAAGTACGAGTGTCTTTTCGAGGAAGGTATATTCTACAAATGAGGTTTTTCATAGTTTTTTGTCACTGCAATAACGGAATTGACTTGAAAAATTACTTGACATTTTTCAAGTTTTGAAAAAAAAAAATAGGGAATTTTGTAAACTGGACGATGAGGAACATTTTTTTAATCGCATCCGTTTCCCCGTACGTATGCGCCAGGTCAATGAGCTCTCGTAAGAACCCATTGGACACGTGGCCAAGGGTGGGAAGTAAAGAGAGTATTATGAAAGTAAAGAGAGTATATGAACGTGTACATTCAAGTGCGCGCGTGTATGTCTGTGTTATCACACAAATGCGAAGCCGACAGTCTCATATCGCAGTCTGGTGACATCCCCATGCTTTCCCTTCCGTGTACGAAAACTCACCCTCTGTATCAACATATACGAGGGTAGCTTGATACGAACACCCACACGTGTCCTCTGCAATAATGAAACGCGTGTCTCTCGTCCCCTCTCGTGTCCCGTCTATTTTATCGTCAGTGTCTCTCTGTCGTTCTTCGCTTCTTCCTCCAGCAACGGCATTATAATCTATTCCAGTTTTTCTCACGTAGTTCCTGCGCCTCTCTCTCCCGGCACTTTTCCCAAAATGGCGTTGAATTCTTCGAAAACACAAGAGACTTCACCAAAACATACTCGGAAATGAATTTGAATGTCAATGGTTTTCCGGTAGGATTTCTCGTTCAATAATCACAAAATTTTGTTGAGATTTTATTTTTATTTAGGGGTTGCTCGCTTTGACAAAAAAAATGATTAATATTCGATAAAATATTGGAAAAGTTTAGAGTAGGGCTGCGAAAAACTGCAAGAATCGTTCGTATGAAAACCGCCAAGCACATTCATTTCTAACTGGGATAATATTAAATAGTTTTTCTTGTTAATCGACAAAGGAGACAGGGTAGCAGCATTCGATTCTGCAGCGTAACGTGGCTAAAGATTTCTTTTTAATTCATCGAGATTCCTCGGGGTTTAAAAAGTCAATAAGATACGCTCAAAGTTACGAAAATGCAGTCCAGCCGGGGGAAAAATGATGCATTAACATTAGAGAAAACGTACAATTTTGCAGTTTATTCATTTTGAAAAAACGATGGTACACGCTGTGCAAGAGTTTGTTTTAACACGATACGTGCAAAATGGATACGATCAATTTTCCAAATCTTGCAATCATTTACCATGAAAAAAAGATCTCACGTATAAAAAAAAATGAATTATTTCTTATTCAATGATAAAAAAATAATTTTTTCCTCGTCATATTCAATAATGTCATTAATGTAATTCAATTATTATTACAATTGTTTTGAAAGTATTACTGAAAATCAACATTTTGAATGTTTCATTGTGTCTTTTTTTTTTAATTCGTGTTGCACTATTGACGATTCATCTTTGAGTGAATTTTACTTTATTTCGAGTTCTAAAAAAATCCCAGCTCGTATGTTCTTACTTGAGCGAGAAATACGAATTTGCCAAGCATCTATAATAATAGTCATAACAGCGTGAGGCAGTATTATGTATAGCGACAAGACCGCGACTGGTGGCTGTGACATCACTCCCCTAAAGTACAGTGTGAGAGAGAGGAAGGGGTATAAAACGCGAGAGGGTCGATGGGAACTTGCGCGTGCCTGATAATCGCCCCTACAGAATCCTGATCCCTGCGGATTTGCCATTTTAATGAGAGCTCAAATGTGTGCTGCTCGTTCGAGCTTTCCTTCGGACCGATCAATAGCACGAGCAGAAGAAAAAAAATTGTGCATACGATATACAAAATCTGCACGGTTACTTATTTTTTCATGCCAGAAAAAGAAACTCATTTAAGCGTCGGATTTTAGATGAGTATACATATACTTTCAATTGTACGAAATAAATGTTAAGAGAGAGATCGTCGTTACTTTAGCTGGACGTGAAATTTGGGACTTTTTGCAAAAGACCCGAAACCTAGTCCCAGCAACGATAGGATGGAATTAGAATTTTAACTTCTTATAAGAGTGCCATAAAAATCTGGAAAAATCCAAGCATATGTAAGATGCTAAGAATATTACAAGCGTTAAATGTTTGCAGGGTTTGGGTGTATGGCGAAGAACGTCGCTCATTTGGGAACAAAATAATTTATCCATCTAACAAAAATATTCAAAAAGGTTCTTCTGTGTTCAGACAGAATTGGAAAAAATTAGAAACAAATGTCGGTGTTTTGAAATTCTTTTTTTTATAATTTTTTAAAAGACTGCATGAACGAAATCGCTTGTTGAACAGGCCGGAATTTTTTCACAATAATGAGCTATTTTTTGATTGCTATTTTTTGACGATTGTTTTCGTAATTCCGAAAAAAAACCAAAATGTCGAAAAAGTTTTGAAAAAAATGAAGAGTACTCTCAGAAAACGGATTAATTCAACAGGGAATACCATAAAATTTCTTTTTTGTGGATGGAATTTTTGTTTTTTTCAACAATTTCTAAATAACTCGTTTCAAGTTCAAAAGTTGAAACTTTTTTCAATAAGTTTTTTTTCAAGTAACAATATACATATACATATATAAATATTTCTCAATAGTATATATGAAAACTGCACTTTAGACACTTTTGCAAAAACAATACTTCATTTGCTGAAAAGGGTGGAAAACATTTGATTCGATTTTCGTGAACGATTCACAAAATGTATGAATATTTTTTTCACTAGCTCCCGAAAATAAAGAAATGTCTTACTCGGCGCGATTTCCATTCGAACCACATACTGCGCGCGTTTTTGCTGCATCCCTCTATCCCCTGGCGAATTTGTCTCCCCTTCATAGATTCGTCCCGGGGTCTCGAGTGTAAACCAGGCAACTGGTGCACTTGAGATATTAAGGGTAAAAAACATTCCTCATCAGAGGCGAAATACAGCGCTGTGGAGATGCCGAGTCAAACATTTTTAATCTCCGGCCCGCTGTAGCTTGCCTCATAATTGCATTATAAGATACTTTGAGAATTGTCAAATGATAAAGGACGTTGAAACAGTGTGTGTTATCGTCTCACAACTGCTATTTCATTGGAAAAAAATACTTTAAGAAATACTTACGATTTTTTCATACATCTCTTTTCACTCGTTACGAATCTGTGCATATATGATTTAACAAATGTTTCAATGGAATGCGAAGGTAATTTTTCGTGATAATTTGAAATTTGTTGAATAATACAAGTGCCTACTGTCGTCTGAGCTAGCATACTTTCTTCTCCGCTTTCACGGGCTTGGGTTAGCTATTTTTCCGGCTATATGGTTCATTCGTTCGCTGCATTTTACGCCCCTCTGATATCCCAAAAATTTCAAGTTGCCTGCGATAATTTTCACGCGTTTTCATATCCGAGAAGAATTGAGAAACGTCTTTGCTCCGCAATGAACGTACAAAAAAATGGATATCACGGTTCTCGCCATATCCTTGCAGGAGTTTGGGGAATGAGGTGGGTAAGAAAGCAAAAACAAACATCATACATGTTTTTTTTCATTAATCTGACATTTTTTTCGTACTTTATTTCCTTCATTTCTCTTCGCGCTGACACCATGCAACGTCCTCCGATAATAAGCTTTCGCCCGCACGATTTTTCTTTTTAAATGTATTTACAGCCTTTCAGTCTTCGCGAATATACAATGGTTGCGGGAGTTTGTGATTTCTAAATAATTGAAAATAATAATAATAATAATAATAATAATATAAGAGCGATAACAAGGATAATAATCATAATTTATTCGCGTAATAATTTTAAAAGACGCCGTCGCTTCTATAGACAATTCAGGAGAGTTTGGGAAAGAGATGGATTTTACACGCGTTGAATTTCATTGTTACATCACAACACAATCCTCTTTTGCGCGTTTCTATACAGTTTTTAAAATGGTAAATTCTCCCGAATAAAATATAAACGAGGAACTAGCAAAACAAATATGTAACCAACGAAAATGAACGTAGTGTTTGCCGTTAGGAATTGTCACGAGTCATTCGATCAAGACATTGCCCGCTATGTTAACCGTATTTCATAATTACCTAAATATAATTTATTGAGAGAATGTCAATAAGGGGTCACATTAGGTTCTCGGCTTCCGGGGATCAATAGTGGTAATAGTTTTTGTTTAAACATCTATGGGGTTTTTGTCGTCGAGGTCATTAAGTATTTCGTAATATAGATATTGAGGAAGGATCACGGGATCAAGAGGATTTGCGATGAGGTCGTGCGAGGAATGCGATGAGTCTTATTTACACTATTTACAAACAGAAGAATCAAGTTCTGGAAAAAGTTCTCTCGAGTACAGCGATGAAGATATGATATCGCGACAGGTTGGCCTTTTTCGTTTGGTTTCGTTTACGACCAAGAACTTATCGACCTTTCACGGTGTGTTGGTATCCTCGAGAGATTTTTCTTTCATCACGACCGTAGTTGACGAAAACGAGCATGTACACGCACGCCGGGGCGATGGGCACAGTTTATAGTCGTTGAATAACGCAAATCGGCGCTCATCTCGCATCCGGTTAAGGTCATCAAGCGGCAAAACGATTCAATGCGCGCGGAAGACGAAGAGTAGCGCAGAATGAAGAGAAGTTTCGTCGTCATTCTCGTTTTTCTCGACCTGACATACAGCCTCTTTCGTCAAGGTCATTAATGAGGTTCCCGCTTATTTTTTCTCCGTCAGTTCGAGTCATAGAAAAAACCCTTCAAGTTGAACATTTGGTAACCCTTAGTCACCCATTTAAAAGAAAGGATTTTTTTCATAAGATGACCATGCCTGTCCTCTTCGTTCTCCATTAGCGGTATTTTATGGTCATCCAGTATACACGATTAGGAGGTAGAAAAGTATCCATCTTTTCTTCGCATCGCAACCGACTTTTTTCGCAACTGATAAGTTGAAGGTCATCGTGTTGATCTTGCCGCGTAGGTGATAAACGCAAGGACCGGTCTATTACGAGCTTGATAAATGGAATTTCGACGCTGGCCAATGTCGCTGGTGTCTCCCGTTGTTTTGTTGTTTCATTCGCGAGGGCAGGATTTTCAAATTTTTCACGGTTCCTCCGCTGTACTCGATCGTTCGATTGGTCGAACGTTTTATGTCCCTAGTCGATGAGCATTGACATCACTCAGCGGTAGTCAGCTAGATCGGATCAGTCGGATCGCGATCGAAGCCTCCGAACGATTCGGGTGTTTCATGTTTCGTTGTCGGTAAGGCAGAACAGACATTTCTCGGATGAGGTCCGGAATAAGTTATCTCGTAAAAATCCTCCATCATGAAGTAGGCAAGTGTCACCTTATCGGTTATAGTAAGTCCATTTTTTCGCTCTCGAAATACCGATTACTCGCGAAGAAGTAAAAAATTAAGGTGTCGTCCTTTTCCTCAGTTTCGTTATTTCCAGGCTCGAGGGTACATGGCCACGACCGAATGACTTCGCCGGAGACCATCTCGTCTCTCGCAGGTGGTTTCCATTCATTTTTGTCTCCTAATCGCCTCGCTGGTTTAGGGAATTCACTTCTCGGGCCTTATTCGGTCACCGTTCGGCGATCGAAGCGTTTGACGCACCGGTGGTGCTTATCTGTGGCGAGGATAACGTCGATGCGTTCAGCAAAGGTTGAAGAGGTTGCCTCGTGTTGTTGCTGACTTGGCCTACCGAATTGCCCTTTATTCCAGCCACTGCTGACGTCTCCTGATGTATATTTGTCTCTTCGAGGGTCGTTTGAAGATCGCAAATGTACTCGATAACCCTCTGTATGACCTCGAGCTTCGAAAGCTTTCGTTTTCTCGGCATATCCGGTACGAGAGAGCGTAATTTCGTTAGATAAGCCGCGACCTCTTCCGCCTCGAGGTCGCGTCTCGTACCGTTTATCCCTAAACTGTGTTGCAATACACCCCTCGTTGACGGCACTCTACCGCCAACTGGACTCACCACCATTGCCTTCATTGTTCTTAGGTACGTCGAACTTGTTTCACTTTGCACGTCTCGTTTGTCGAGGAAAATCGGGGAACGAAGACTGAACGATGAAAACAACGATTTCTCCGTTTTTCCAAGTAAAATCTATGGTTATCTCCCGTGCTTCGTTATTTTCCCGTTCTTCGCGGCTATCGGGGCGCGCACGTTCCCCGTGAGAACAGTGAGGGGAAGTTAGAGAGGGAGCGACAGACACCGGTCCTCTCTCTTTACTCCCTCGGTGTATCGATCGTCACTCTCCTCCTCAACTAACCACGGGGGGTTGCCCCTCTGTGCAAACCCGTCAGCGAATTCACCGTGAGAACGGAACGAGTTGCGCGCGTAGATTTTTTTCGCCTTTTATATGCCCGTTTTGTTGGAAATTTATTTTCCCACGAGCTTCTTATATTTACGGCAAACTCGTATTTTTTTCGTCGTGCTTCGATCGGACTGCCTTTTTTCTCCCAGACACGATTCGAGCGATTGTTTTGGCGAACTCGCGAAGTCACTTTGCTTTCACAGAAACCAGTAGAATGTTAATGCACGGTACGAGCTTCTTCCGAGACTCGTAATTTCATTAATGTTCCTGAGTTGTTTCCCTTCGAACGAACGATTACGGTATGATTAGACTTTTGATTGGTTTCGAGAGTCAACAGAAATGATATTTCTGTTTTGATGACGTTCAAACCGCAGCGAGAGTTTCAACCGAACCTCGCGAAACGTTACGCTCGGCGAATCGAAGTCAACTGGCCTCCGCCCCTCACCTGCGGCTCTCTTATAGCTCGCCCCTCCCCGTTACCACGCCGCCCGTCTCCAGAGGCATTCCCCACAGCTCAACGCGCAATCGTCCGCTTGTATACAGCGTACGGGAGAAAACCTTACACAGCGATGAGTTCGAACGAAACTGTGGTACAAAACTAAAATAAAAGCTAAATGTCTCTACTCCGAACACCTATTATCGTCCAACAATTTCTTTAACTTATTCATGTCGCATCTGCAAACGTTGGAATCTTGCTATTTTCGTTTTTCCAGTCTAGCCTATAAGATAAAAAATCGAACGTAAATACTATAAGAAATTTGCATTTCGTAATTCCGTAATGGCACAGCTCAGCGTCAAGCGTTGAGTACGAGAGTATCTATATCGCAATGTGTGTTTTTTCCAAACTCCGTAACACTTTCGAAAAAATGAAGCGCAGTCAACCATTCTTCGCCGTGAATCTGCGTAATTCAGTCAAGGGTGATCCGGAGGTAAAATCCTAACAATTTGGAACGTTGATTTCAGACGATTACCATGTTTACGAAAATTATTACCAAATTGCTTACAAAAGAATATTCCGAAAAATGTCTAGAAAAAGAAATTGTTTTCTTTACGTACGAAATTTCGTGCATCTTTTTCAGAAAAAAAAATGCATTAATTTTGTCCTGCAAACTAAAAATATCCGTTTCATAATTTTCATAGCTCCAGAAAATCGTCGAGTTCCGACACTGTTTATCGTGGCGATTGGATAAATTACGAACTACTCCGTTTGGAAGCATCATTCAATCGCACGTCATAGATTGTTATTTAGATAAAAAATTATGATGGTTAAGCGCAAATCTTTATATTTGATGGATTTTAAAACAAATTGAATGTACAACACACATGTACAAGATGAACTCTGAAAAGGGTCGTATTATCAACATTTTTCTCTGTAAATAGCATCTGTATAGGAGGTTAAACATATGTTCATTGTACGATGAATCGATCCAATTTGTCGCATCTGTCGAAGCAAAACCCGGATGAAGTCTTTTGGCTTGCTCTTTGGACATTTAGTGATTAGCTTTTGTATTGAGAGTTACGTATCAACACGAGTTCTCGTACGTTTTTTTACTCTCCCTTTTTTCGCTTCGATCCTCTTTCATGAACGGGGAACGCCTCGACATCTGTATGTCCAGGATTATTCTTTCTGGCTGAATTTCATTCCATCAAAAGGTCCCATAAAATGGCGTTCGGACGATCCCTCTTTGCGACGACCAACAATGAAGCTAACGAAGCAATAACGAGTATCCCAAATTTGTCCATAGTTTCAACGAACACCAACGTATAATAAAGAAGTTTGCGAAGAATATCCAACACGAGTCGCGCTGAAACGTGACTTTTCCAAAATTCCAAAATCTCTTAAAGGGTTCATTAAGAGATTTTGGAATTTTGGAAAAGTCACGTTTCAAGATCGTTCAAGATCGTGTTTTCAGCAAAAGTTTTCTCAAAAATTGCGTAAAATTTGGAGAGCAGGTTCGAGCCGTTGATGCTCGATTGAGAAATATCTTTTATCAAACATTTAATACGCGAAAATTAAACATGGTCCCCGATAATTTTGCAACTTCCTTTGAGATCTTTTCCTATACCAGTTTTTGAATTTTGAATTATCTAAATCGATATGTCACGGACTTTGATATCGATCGCTTAATTCCGGATGTGTAATACACTGTATGTATACAATTATAAATTATATTATTATAAAACGTATAAATAACATCACGTGATATAATATCGACGAGACGCCTAATGTTTTTCGAATATTCCGCAAGTTATACGAGTTTTCGCGCTTTGGCCGGTAAGATCAGTTTTCACCGCGTCTGTCGCACGACGACTACCTTAAATTCGCTTGTTCGTACGGGAATACGTTCAAAGCCATCGCTAAAGTCGGGGGTGTTTGACGAGCATGGGAGTCCGGAGTGGAAAGCGGGCGTCATAGACCGGTCGCTCGAGCGTAAGAGCGCGCGGATCAAGGGTGGGGGGGGAGGGGGGGGGGGAATCGTGCTATGGCCATTGTTGAACGTCCGGCGGCGCCAGCCACTAGCCATCACGATGCTGCCACCGCCACCACACTGCTACTCCGCTATCGGAACAACCGAACGACCTCTGCTTCGGTTGCATATGTAGTTTGTCGACGTCATCATACCACCAGCATTGGAAATTGACTGAAAAAAAATCAAACAAAAACAGGAGAAACTAAGAAAAAAACGGTTATGGATATTGTATCGGCTTCCGATGTCGAGAAACGCCATTCGCGTGGGAATAATACACGGACAATTTCTTCGGGCGTTAAACACTGCCAACGTTATTTTTGATGATCGTTCGTTCGTAATGACGTTATTTCAAAAAAATATAGCAAAAATGAACGTTATCAACTATTATTTACCTCAATTATTCGGTAATTTCAAACGTGTCTTCGTTATATATAATGCTTTCCAGGTGAAAAAACTGCAAATACGGGGCAAATGAAAAATAACGGAAACGTACGGTTTTTCCGTGTCGTAACGTGCGCACTCCGCCAACCGCCTCGTAAGAGTATTTGGTAAAAAGGACATTGAGTTTTCACAAGTCTTCTGATTCGATGATGCTTTTTTCCTTCTGTCGATAATTTTACGTTGAAATTGGCATCAACTTTGAAGGTCATTCTCTCAAAGACATGTTTTTCAAATCGTCCATGGTACACTCGAAACTATTCAACCGATTTAAGGCCATGGGGGATACCCCCTCCCCCATCGAAATTTAGAAAAATTCTCAGGCAAAATCTATAAATCGGATCAATTTGAAATTGCTTGTGAGTATTTAGTGACACAACACGGAGGGACTGACGATGTCGCAATTTCGAAATTTTTCAAAAAAATTTGTTTGTAGAGTGAATAAATTTTCAAAATTTCGCAATTCTAGAATCGTCAGTCCCTCCGGGCTATATCACAAAATACTCACGACAAATTTCAAACCGATCCGATTTATAGATTTTGCCGGAGAATTTTTCTAAGCTTCGATTTACGGATGTAACACATCGCCTTAATTTCAAACGTGTCTTCGTTATACATATATAATGCTTTCCAGGTGAAAAAACTGCAAATACGGGGCAAATGAAAAATAACGGAAACGTACGGTTTTTCCGTGTCGTAACGTGCGCACTCCGCCAACCGCCTCGTAAGAATATTTGATAAAAAGGACATTGCGTTTTCACAAGTCTTCTGATTCGATGATGCTTTTTTCCGTCTGTTGATAATTTTACGTTGAAATTGGCATCAACTTTGAAGGTTAATGCCAATTCTTGGTTGATGCCATTCTCTCAAAGTCATGTTTTTCAAATCGTCCATGATACACTTGAAACTATTCAACCGCCGATTTAAATGAAATCCCCCATAGCTATTCTTCAGGATTTCGTTCCTGACATGCACACTTTTCCAAGCGCCCTTCGGAAACATCATTTATTGTGAAAATAGCGCAATGAACCTCAACCGATGATATACTTTTTTTTTGTAAAACAGTTTTTACAGGTCGACTATGATGAAAATCATCTTTTTCCCAGGTTTGCTCTGGAGTTGAAGTGTCAACAAAACCATAACAGAAACTCGTCGTGTTCCACTTTGGTAAACAACGCAAAAACCTTGCGTAGCCGTGAATGACAAAGATCCCGAATTCTGATACACTTTTTGCTCAAATATTTTCGAAAATTGAATACACACGTGACGAACTATCCGTCACGAGCGACTTTGTCCCAGTAGCGTTTGTCCCTCTTTTTATCAGATTAGTGTTCTGCTGCATAACACGAGCGTTAAAAGTTGGAACAGTGAAAGGAATGCAACGGCAACTCTCGCCGTGTTTTTGCCGGGGCGTAATTTTGCGGGTTGAAAAGAATTTTCACAGAGAAACCCAACGTTTGCGAAAAAGAAGAAACGCAACAAAGCACGGAATTAACAGCACTCGGCTGAATTTCATCACGCTTAACGGAAAAGGCAGCAAACGGACCGAGTTAGCTTCTTATTTGTGATATAAGCGTGGATTCGATCGATACAAGAGTGATTATTCGTGCGTATGATAATCGCAATTTTTTTTCACCGATATATCTCAATCGACGCGCATGAGAAGACCATTCGATCGGAAAAGCAAGCCGAAGAATTCGCTAGGCTGTTTTTTCTTTTAACTTTTTAACGAGCACAACAGGCTGCTTGCAATTCGAGCAGAGTATTCTTTTATGCGCGCACGCGTGCTTCAGGTACGTATGCGCTGTGTAAAAAGGTAATTTAACATGAGCTCTTACACATACATATGTGTATGCAGATACGAGAAAGTGAAGAACATACGCATGTGAGTGCAGGGGTGAAGCTTGTGAAAATTCTTTTCGAATACTAATGAGTCTGGCGGCGGTGCACCGAGTGCACCGCGGTATAGAGACTCGTATAAATTTGCAAGGTTCAATGCGAGACTCCTGTGCGGTACACAAAGCACGAGCGTATTATTGGTGTACAAGGCGGATGGACATTTTGCGCCGAGGCACGTTTTCTCGCTAACGCAACGTTGCGCGGATCGCCTCGTCTATCTCTCGTAATCGAAACTTTGCTTTATTCTTTGGTAAGTGATTTTGTTCTTTTTATTTACTTTTTTTCAAATGCATTAAGGTAGTTGCCTCGCCAAAAGTGTTTTCTCGCAGGAACTGTATAAAATTCGAGGGGAAGTTCGCAGGACGTTGACGAATTTGCCAATTTTGGATTCAGAAACATCTTTGATCGAACGTCCTTTCATCCTTTCACGTCGGTTTCTCAATCGGATTGATAGAAAATACACTTTTGTGCGACTTTTTGGGGAAAAAAGTTTGACTACTCATCGTGTAGTAGACGAGTAGGGAAGATGATGATGGAGAAGCTGCAAAGGAAGGGAGAAGAGTGGCATATGAAAATAAGAGGGGTATAATGAAAAATACAAGAACGCGATGATCGAAAAAGTGCCAAAATGCCTGGATGGGAAAAAGAAAAGGGAAGACAGAAACCTAGTAGCAAGATGTTAATGCGGAAACGCGGTGGAAAGGAACGAATACTGGAAAACGGATGAGGAAAAAACCTGCAGAATGTGCGCAACCGCAGTAAAAAAACATTGACACAGATATTTAAAGGAGTGCGAAGAGAAGAGAAGAAATAATAAAATAGATAATAAGCCAAATGAGGACAGAAATGTTTCGAAGGGTTAAATGTATCGAAGGAAGTAGAGAAAAAAAGGGATGAGGAATAAAGGTGAAAAGCGTGACGAGAGGAATTTATCAGAATTAAAAGGAAATAAATAAATAAATAAAATAACAATAATAAAAATGATACAACATATTTGCGTCTTATATTTTTCCCATTCTCCGTAAGTGATATAACTTTTCGCACGTTATATTTTATTAAATTATATTATATTACAATCTGAGCGGACAAAATTACAGAGATTTTTGAAAAAACTCTACGGTATATTCCTTTATATAATTCAGAGCCGTCAGAAAAAAAATCTTTAAAAAAGTGGCAAGGTGATCGCAGAAAGGCTTCAATTTTCTATCGCCCTGCATAAGAAACCCGCGAACGATCGCTACACCTTTGGAAAAGATTTCTGAATCCAACGAATTAAAATACCGCGCGAGATCACGCATTAAGGTAGTTCTATCGTTAGATTCAAATCGAGAAATTGTTTTGCAGTTTTTCTCACATACAAAATGGTTCGCGGGCTTCAGTTAAATAAGAAAAGTTGTTGCAAATCGACTAAAGAACAGCATACTCCAAATTCACGGTCATCCCAGGTGATATGTGCTTGCTCTATAATTACAAAAATTGCGAAAAAAATTTTCTTAAGATTTTTTTGGAAAACTCAAGAAATCTTCTTTGATGTTGCATAAAAATGTATGCAAAGTTTTAGAAGGCTTCACCACGTAGAAGCCAAGATATTCATTGATGAAAATGCAACTTTTAACACGCGCTCTTACGAGAGACTACCGAAAATTGTGATTTTTACCAATAAATATCTCAACTTCCACGTGGTAAAACCTTCCAAAATTTATTACACACGTATATATGACATCAAAGAATACGTATTCAAATTTTCAACAAAATCTTAAGAAAACGATAAAACGATAGAACTACCTTAACGTCCTGAGCCAGCTCTCCAAATCCGATAGAATTTCCGAAAGAAAAATTTTGCCGAGGCTACTAGCCCATTAGGGCGTTTAATGATTCTTTTATTTATTCGAGAAAAAACCATATTCGCACATCATTGCAATCGTAAAGAAATTGTAAATCGTCTTTGCAAATAAATTTATCGCCTGATTGACAAAATTTCAAGAACGATTTGTCTCTGTGAACCATTCGTACGTAAATTTTGCCCCGCAATGAAGCTGCAGTTTCAGTGCATTTGCAAATTGCGAATGTTTATAAAATAGAAAAGAAAACTGCAGCATTATCGGACTCCGATACGGAGACATAGTTTGTTCAAGGAGAAAACTTGATGGACCAATCGACAGCAACGTGTACGTAAAAAAAAAAAAAAACAAAGATGAAGGTAAAACGACGATCGCTCGTGATCTCGACTGCGGACGCTTATTCGTCAACAGCTGACTGCGACGTCCGTTCGAAATTTTGTCCACTCCTATTTTTCACCGTCGCGTCAGCGATTCTCTTCGTTACGTTATCTCATGACTTTATGAATGATTCATGAACGAAGAACGGGCGGTTTTCCTCTACGCGCTTGTTATGCATTAGCGAGAGTCTGCGTGTATCTGGAGATATTATAGACTGCGAGAGAGACTGAGCGAGAGACGGTTGAAGAGAAGAGAGATGCTAAACGAATATAGAAATAACCATACACCGAATCCGCAGCTCGTTTCGAAGACGATACATTATCGCATCACGAGGATGCATCGTTGTCTTTTGCCTTAAAATACAGCAAACAGGGAACGAGCAATCTGACGAAATCGTGATGCAGATTCATTCTTAACGCTGATACGTTTGCACGCTCTCGGTACGAACGAAGAGAGTTCATTAAAAATTCATGAATCATCGTTGATTATGCTTGGCTGCACTTATTAATACGAAGCGAATAATTGATAACCGTCCAGGTGTTCGATATCGTGTTATTGTATCGTCTACGAGGGTATACAGGGCATTCCAGGCTCAATCAACCGGGGCGAATGAACGTTCTTTTTTTTATTTTTATTTATTCTTGAACAGCGTACGGATTGAAGGAAATATTGTACTGAGGAGAATCGTTTTTTGGAAAAACGTACTCTCCGATAAATTGTTTGTCAAAAAAAAATCAGATAAAAACGTTTCAGCCTTTTCAATCACATCGCAAGATGCGTAAGAATACTACAAAAGTCAGTTGTCTGGAAAGATTGTATTGAGATAATTTGGAAAAGATAGTGTTGGAAAAATCACTGTTTGGTTGTCATTTCTTTCGGAGGGAAGGAACATGGAAAAGAGGAATTTTACAAAATTTGTAACAAATTTCTCGTAAATGAATGAGAAAATTCCTGAAAAATTCATGTGTGTTAGGAGGATGTCGACAATTTTCTTTCAAATGGGAAAAAAAAAATTCTTCATTACACACTTTTTGTCCTGGTTGTACCGTTTACTAATTTTTGAGAGGATAAAAACGAAATAAGCTTCTGCTTTTTTATTGTTTATCAGTGCTGCTAAAATACGTTTGCGATTCATTTCATTATGTTCTTCAATGTCTTTGAATTTATTGTTTAAGAAGCCATTTCTTTCGGAGGAAAGAAACATGGAAAAGAGGAATTTTACAAAATTTGTAACAAATTTCTCGTAAATGAATGAGAAAATTCCTGAAAAATTCATGTGTGTTAGGAGGATGTCGACAATTTTCTTTCAAATGGGAAAAAAAAAATTCTTCATTACACACTTTTTGTCCTGGTTGTACCGTTTACTAATTTTTGAGAGGATAAAAACGAAATAAGCTTCTGCTTTTTTATTGTTTATCAGTGCTGCTAAAATACGTTTGCGATTCATTTCATTATGTTCTTCAATGTCTTTGAATTTATTGTTTAAGAAGCCATTTCTTTCGGAGGAAAGAAACATGGAAAAAAGGAATTTTACAAAATTTGTAACAAATTTTTCGTAAATGAATGAGAAAATTTCTGAAAAATTCATGTGGGTTATAAGAAAGTCAACAATTTCCTTTCAAATGGGAAAAAAAATTCTCCCTGACGATGAATTCTTCATGTTATTTCCATCGAAAATTGTACGTTCAATTACTCCGTGATTCTGGAGATTTTTTTCTCGTCGGGAAATATAATAATTGTAATAATAATGTAATAATTGTCATTATTACACACTTTTTGTCCTGATTGTACCGTTTACTAATCTTTGAGAGGATAAAAACGACATAAGCTTCCGCTTTTTTATCTTTTATCAGTGCTGCTAAAATACGTGTGAGATTCATTTCATTTTGTTCTTCAATGCCTTTGAAGATTTTTGTCGTCGATACGAGACAGTGGGAGATTAGCTTTGGTACATCTGCACCGACGACTCAGTCAAGTGCCTTTATTATCACAGAAATAAATATATATTGGAGAGAAATGTCGTCGCGAAAAAAAACAATTTATATCGACCGAGAGTATTTTTGAGTTAGGTTCGGTACATCTGCACCGAGAACTGCGTCAAGTGTCTTTATTACCACAAAGATAAATATATATCGAAGAGAAATGAGAGCGAGAAAAAAACAATTCATATCGACGGAGAGTATTTTTGAGTCACGTAATCACCCATCGTTGAGCTCGCGTTCTTTTTCGTACTTTAAGAAAAGGAAACGAAACTCTCGCAAGATCTTTTTTGCTTTCTTTCCGTTCGCACGCACAACGATTAATTTTCTGTAAAACAAATAACTGTACCGAATGGAAATTCGGCATAATAATTACTAATTCATAAATCTATAATAACTACTAAATTGGGTGGTTCCATTTGAAAATATCCGATTTCGGGATGTCAAAAGAAGGGTTTCGAAACTTTTCATTGCGTGGTCTTCGCGATATTCCTCAAAATACATAAAAGAAACTTGAATCTTTTTATTGGATTTCCGAAATTCCAGAGGCTTTAATTTCGAAAAATGGTAATGTCACAAAAATGTGCATCCATTTTTGGAACGCTTGAACTTTTTTTTCAATTTTCCGTGAGTCTATGCGTGCTCTTCAAAGTATGATTAATCTTAGGCGATTTCGAGAGAGAGAGAGAGAGAGAGATAAAATGAGAAAACCACGACACAAAGATTGCATTGCGCAAGGAGGACCAACGAAAAGAGATATACGGTCGAGAGTGTTGCGTCACGCCACCTCGCTTTTTCTTTTTCTTTCCTGTTTGTCTCATTCCAAAAGATTTTCGAAGATTTAGAATGACGAAACGTGTTCCGTATACGAAATACGAGTTGGTAAACGGGAGAAAAAGAGACAACAGGGACAATGAAGTCTGACAAATGCACACAGGTGTCGAATACAATATATATGAGGCATTCTACGACGAAAATACTCTATCTTTATATTTGAGCCCGTATGATGCTTCCTTGAAACAATTCTCTTAAATGATCTAAATGTTAATCGTACCGAATTGAAAAACCACCTTGACTAATAGTAATGATGATGTTAAAGGGTAAACAAAAATTTCGCGACTCAAGTGTCCAATCAAAATTTTCATATCAGTTCCAAAAATGTTCCAGTCTCTGTTTTAATTCGTTGATTACTTTTACCCGTATTGCCCGAAAAAAATTGAATATTTTGATTGTAATAGTGTACTGCAAAATATACTTTGGTATTAATTGCAACTACATAAATGCCCGTGTAATCACATCGGATCGTCGAGCTGGAAGTTTTTTTTCCGGAGCCTGGAATCCCCGCGAGAATCTCCAGGAAAACGGTAAAAACACGAAATGGGAAAAGCAGGAAAAATGGAAGGGTCATCAAAACTGAAAAGCCGAGGAATTTTTCGAAATTATGACACTCGTGAAAAAAAGATAGTGAAAATAATGAAATTTTCGGAAAATGGGATGTAAAAAATCACGAAAATTCGATTTTTCATGAAGGTTCAACGATGCAGGCTCGGTTCATCAGATCATCACTGCTGAAGGTACAGCAAACATGTTTTCCAAGCACAAAACCGCCTGTTTTGTTCGGAGGTGAGTGCACAAAAATGAAAAAAGTCGACATTTTTTTAACCACACTAAGCCACTCTGACACAGCAGGGAAATACGGGTGGTGAGTTTTTCCATTTTTTCTGAACCACCCTAAGGTGTACATTTTTAGAGAAAAAAAACTCTTTCCAAAAAGCAAAACATATTAGAATTTATCCGCTGCGATTACTTTTCGTCAATCAATATTCACAGTGAAATCCAATAAGATGAATTGCATTGATCATTTCTATATAAGTATGAAACGTGAGACGGGGAGAATCGCGACTGAAATGCACCGACGTCATTCGGCGAGACAGAATGTTAAAAAAAAAGCAACACGGTCAAAGGTTGAATGGGAAGATTTTTTTTTGTCCAAAAGTGCCGAAGAATTTGCGCATGAAGGATCCTATAATTAGCGACATCGACGAGGCTACGAAAGTTTTCGTCGCTGGTTGTCTGGCCCCAACTATATGTATATGTATATATGTATACAAGTATAGCATTTTGGAATGCATGAATCTAGAGAGGCGTCGCCGTCTCGCGAGTTCGGGGTCGAGAACGCGAGACGTACTCTCGCAAGTTAGCAGCTCACATTCACGCGCACGTTCGATTTCTGGCTTGCATCTCTTCGGTGAACACGTGCGTCCAAAGACTTCTTTTCATTCTGGTCTTCCTTCTTATTTCGTTGCCCGTCCTCGTCTCACTTTGCCAGCTCGTCATCTTTCTCTTCGATCCTCGAAATCACAGATGGAGAAATGTCCATGTGCTCCATGTCGTTCACACACGTGCGTTTCATAAATGCCCATGGCGTTATGAGAAACCCCATACCGATCGACGAAGTTGAAACAAAATCCATATGCCGATTACGAGAATAACGAGGATATTTGAGAAAAAAATTACGTTCCTTTGCGATTCGCGCTCAAAGTGCCGAATTCGCTTGAGGGATATTTTTGAAAATAAGAAACTGGTGTGACTGGAAAAACGAGCGTCACGCATCAACATTTTTTGCATCCGGTGTGGGAGATTCTGTACGATTTGTATAAAAAGATCAAACGAGTTGTTATTGTTCTGTACGATTTATCAAAAGATCAAAAATGAAACGCGGTCATCACGATATGATTTTTTTTACAGTTTTTCTAAAACCGCGGTTGTTTCGTGTATGTCCTGAGGAGTAAATATAAGGAGTATATAGGTTTTGGTGGTTGGTTATCCTTTAATTAAGAAGGATTTTGACAGACAAGAAGATTTTTGACGAGAATATGAATTTAGTTGTCAAAATTGACAAAAAATACGGTTAAGGCATCTGGAGATGACGAGAGTGAGATGAAAGTTGCCAGAAAGGTCATTAAAGAATTAATTTATCTCGATCGAGTGCGAACAATCGTCAGAGAAAAGTCAGACTTGGGTACAAGAGCTGTTGGCTCGCGGTCCTAAGGTAAAACTTGCTAGGATCAAAATCGATTGGATCAAAATGCCGAATTCGCTTGAGGAATATTTCTGAAAATAAGAAACTGGCGTGACTGGAAAAACGAGCGTCACGCATCAACGTTTTTCGCATCCGGAGTGGGAGATTCTGTACGATTTGTATAAAAATATCAAACGAGTTATTATTGTTCTGTACGATTTATCAAAAGATCAAAAATGAAACGCGGTTATCACGATATGATTTTTTTTACAGTTTTTCTAAAACCGCGCTTGTATCGTGTATGCCCTGAGGAGTAAATATAAGGAGTATAAGGTTTTGGTGGTTGGTTATCCTTTAATTAAGAAGAATTTTGATAGACCAGAAGATTTTTGACGAGAATATGAATTTAGTTGTCAAAATTGACAAAAAATACGGTTAAGGCATCTGGAGATGATGAGAGTGAGATAAAAGTTGCCAGAAAGGGCATTAAAGAATTAATTTATCTCGATCGAGTGCGAACAATCGTCAGAGAAAAGTCAGACTTGGCTACAAGAGCTGTTGGCTCGCGGTCCTAAGGTAAAAGTTGCTAGGATCAAAATCGATTGGATCAAAATGCCGAATTCGCTTGAGGAATGTTTCTGAAAATAAGAAACTGGCGTGACTGGAAAAACGAGCGTCACGCATCAACATTTTTCGCATCCGGTGTGGGAGATTCTGTACGATTTGTATAAAAAGATCAAACGAGTTATTATTGTTCTGTACGATTTATCAAAAGATCAAAAATGAAACGCGGTTATCACGATATGATTTTTTTTACAGTTTTTCTAAAACCGCGCTTGTATCGTGTATGCCCTGAGGAGTAAATATAAGGAGTATAAGGTTTTGGTGGTTGGTTATCCTTTAATTAAGAAGAATTTTGATAGACCAGAAGATTTTTGACGAGAATATGAATTTAGTTGTCAAAATTGACAAAAAATACGGTTAAGGCATCTGGAGATGATGAGAGTGAGATAAAAGTTGCCAGAAAGGGCATTAAAGAATTAATTTATCTCGATCGAGTGCGAACAATCGTCAGAGAAAAGTCAGACTTGGCTACAAGAGCTGTTGGCTCGCGGTCCTAAGGTAAAAGTTGCTAGGATCAAAATCGATTGGATCAAAATGCCGAATTCGCTTGAGGAATGTTTCTGAAAATAAGAAACTGGCGTGACTGGAAAAACGAGCGTCACGCATCAACATTTTTCGCATCCGGTGTGGGAGATTCTGTACGATTTGTATAAAAATATCAAACGAGTTGTTATTGTTCTGTACGATTTATCAAAAGATCAAAAATGAAACGCGGTCATCACGATATGATTTTTTTTACAGTTTTTCTAAAACCGCGCTTGTATCGTGTATGCCCTGAGGAGTAAATATAAGGAGTATAAGGTTTTGGTGGTTGGTTATCCTTTAATTAAGAAGGGTTTTGACAGACAAGAAGATTTTTGACGAGAATATGAATTTAGTTGTCAAAATTGACAAAAAATACGGTTAAGGCATCTGGAGATGACGAGAGTGAGATGAAAGTTGCCAGAAAGGTCATTAAAGAATTAATTTATCTCGATCGAGTGCGAACAATCGTCAGAGAAAAGTCAGACTTGGGTACAAGAGCTGTTGGCTCGCAGTCCTAAGGTAAAAGTTGCTAGGATCAAAATCGAAATGGGGCGAATCTTGCGAAATTCACAAACATCAAAGTTGGCGGTATGAACTCGCGTTTAACGTTCCCAGCAACTTTTTTTTTCGCCTACTGCACAAGAAAGACGAGTCAAACAGCCAGGCTGGATGTACCGCTGAAAGAGCAGCTGCCACCAAGAGAGCTTGTGCGAGCTGTAAAAGTCTCTGTAGCTCGAGTTCGCTCGCCCCCCCCCCCCCCTTCCCCTCCCGCAAAGAGGAAAGAGAGACCTCTGCAAACTATAATCGTGCGCTTCCGGTCTCTTTGCGCGCATCGCACATTTTACCGATAGGCTCTGTGAGCAACCACCTCACTGCTCTACCAGAGTCACGAAATCACTGAATTTTTTCGCCAGCCTGTGTTAATTTTAACAGTAGAAAGAGAGAAAAAAAAGTGCAAGGGATGCATGTCTCTTCGAGTCGGATGCCGTTGACGATAGTGAATTGAGATTCTTTTTTCGCGCTTTCACGTGGAATTTTATTTTTTCCTAATTATTTTTGTCCGCAATATCCGAATGCCTCAAAGTTGAACCGGTGATTTCGTCGAGCAATACATTAGTGCCCGATTAAATTACAAACTTTCAGATGGCGAACGCTTCTTTTCCAGGTCTGGAACTCAATATTTTTCCTTCTTGAGCCTCTTAAAACAAAAAAAAGAATCAAAACGTGCAGGGAGAAATCCAACTCTAGAAAATTCCGTGACAATCTGGACAAAATATCATGTAGAAGCTGGTCTGCGGAATGCCGATCACTTTGGAACAATAATACCAATTTAAAAAAAACAGTAAATATTTTTCATTGTTCGTATTGCACTGCAAATTCCTCTTTAATCAAACGTCAAGTCAATGATGAAAATAGAAGAATATACAAGAAAAGCGAAGCTTATATAAGTACTAAATGTACTTCCACTTATTGATTTTCCTACCCTTTTTCGTGACAAAAAAATTTTCTTTTCCCATTTTGAGACCGACAATAGTTCCTTTCGGTATTTTTTTTTCACTATTTGGAATAATCATCAAGGATCCTTATAATCAAACTCGGTATTTTTCATCTCCAGAGAAGGTTTATGAATTAAAACTTTAGAGTGCGGTTATGACATTGAACAGGGTGTGTAAGTACTTTATGCGAGAATAGAATAGATTTCAAACGCAATACATCAAATGTCATGAACCCTACTTGTTCGACATCAATAAATCATCGAATATGCAGGCGCTCGGGCTTCAGAAACACACTGTTTTCCATTTCGACACTTCGACCCGATTCCATTCCATTTCTGTCAACGATAATTCTAAGTACACGACTCGCGTCGTATCAGAAATAAACGATGGATAAAAAACATGAGCTTGAAAACGATACATCAGGATGAAATATGAAGAATTGATTTGACGTAAATCGTTGCAAAACTTTGGACAAATCAACGAGTCCAAGTGAAGCGCCTGGGAAAAATGAGAGCTGTAACTGGACTCTTCAGCGATTTTGTAGACTCGCTCGTACCTTTGCTCCGACGTATCGTGAATCTTCGTAGGCACATTTACGCCAATTTCGATGATAGGGAAAAAACATTGGAATATTCGTATTTTCATGTTGCGTAACAAATTTGTAAGAAATTTTGAAAATATACACATTTTTCGGATAGCGAATTTTGAAGAAAAGTTTATTTCTTTTGAAGAAAGAAAATGAAATCATCGAAGGATTCTCGGTGTATTTTCACCGTTTTCTCTCCACCCTTTTCCTAACTCGAAGACCTTGTTTCGCATCATACCTTTTTCAATATCGATATTTAGAGAAATTTGGTCTGAGATATGAGCAAGACTCTCCCTAACTAAATACTTTCTAAAAGAGGCCCCACGCTAAATTAAAAGTCGACGGTTACATTTCTCAGTGCACCGCGTGCGATTATTCACACAGCAGACTTTGAAGTATTTATTTCATCGTCTCAAAAAATGAATCAATACTCAGTGATAAATCGAGTATAAAATCGAACGACGTAAAAGATCATTCATATTTTTTCGTTTCCAATATTTTTCATCGATGCCAAATTTTATGGCAAATATTGAATAATGATATTGACACGTGCGTGAAAAAATGACGAGCTGCTCGACGAATTCTTTTAGAATCTTACGGTGTAGCGAGCATTGGAACATCACGAGGCAATCAATAATCAAAAAAAAAATGGAGTTGCTCGCAAAATCTTTGATGAATCACGAAACGAAGCAGCCTGGGAAAAAATGGCAGCTGTACCTGGAATCTTCAAAAATGTTGTCGACTCGGTCGTACCTTTGCTCAGAGATATCGAAAATGTTCATAGGCACATTTACATCATTTTCACGTGTATACGTACATGAATATTGAACGGCTGTATGGGTGACGATGTAGAGTGAGAGTTTTGTGGCAAATCGTGAGGGTATACAGGCTGATTTAACACACTGGTTTAACTGAGTATGAATGTGTGTTTTTTTGTACTTGTGTGCTTGTATGTGAAAAACATCGAAAGGCTCGTCTGACTGTGGGCTGTGTGTTCCACGTGTATGTTGGCCCTGATACGATGTTACACAGTCTAGTCTTTGCTGTTGTATGGGCAGCGTCGATACTTACAAAATGAGAAGGAAAGAGATGGAAAGGAGGGTCAGAGAGGGGGAGGGAGAGAGAGAGAAAGAGATGAACGAATGAGTGAGCAGGAATGGGGAGGGTAGGGTCGCGCCAACAGCTAACACGTGCAAGCCGCACGTGCACTTCTCGGCTCTCGGCTCGTCCACTCTAGCCTCTGGCGCACAATCATCGGATGCCAAGATACACTCCACGGAATAATTTTCGTTTGCCCACCCGGGTATAGAATTTTTCCATATCTTTGTATATATGGGGCATTCCGAGACAACTCGATCGAATCTTCGATTCCATCTGCACGATTACGTCATACAATTTTTTTTTCCATGTTGTCATCTTGTTTATCATATATCGTTGATTCCACCTCTGACACACTATAATTGGCTCCAGTCCTATGTAACTCGATGCTTGTTCGTTCGTGTTTTTGGATGCCAGGAATTTTGCAATTGGCCAAACACGATTTCATCCAAATACTTTAAATCAAGCTTAAAACTTCCGAAAACTTGACAGTTCGCCGCTTGTGGCTGGAGGCTTTTTCACAGCAGCAATGATTTTTCTCTCTGCTTCGAAAGAAAAATTCAAAAAATACATGCGAACGCGGAGTCTGTAGGCGGAAGTATTTTTTTCATCGAGAGAAAAAATTGTGCGGTATATTTTGAGTGAATTAGAACATCATTTTGATTCTGTTTTGGATCTTAAGGGGATAGTGATTTTTAATAAGCGTCGGTGGAAGGAAAACGGAGCACAGTATTTTCACATTATTTTTCCATTTTTCAATCACTTAAACATGTAAATAAAAATTCAATTCAAGTTCAAACAGAATTTATTGGTTAAAAATGAAAAATCCTTAAGCGTCGACAATGTTTTGTTGCGCTCAATCAAATTGGCGATTTTTTTTTTAACAATAATATGCCGAAATCGATCGAGCGATATTAACCCTAGAACTACTGACCCTATTTTTTCACCTTTAAACTACAAACCGGGGTAAATATTTACCCCGCGGGATTTGTGCTCCTAAAGTCGTTCTGAAAGCAGTAATCTGACGCATAAGTACTTGCATTTTTTTTGGTTTTTTATGCCAAAGAGAATGGTGAAGAGCAAATTCAATTTTATCAGGGTTTAGTTGGTGAAAAATCCATTTGAATAAATAAAAGTGCTGAAAAATGGTCATTTAACGAAAATTTATCTGGGGTAGATATCTACCCCGGTTTGTAGTTTTAGGGATAAGATTTCTCGCGGGACGTTCTCACGGCTGCATTATTGTAGCTGGAATGGTGCCGTCAATAACTTTAATGTAGATAATTTCCTCCTGAACAAGAGTGGTTCCGTATATTTTTGTCCCTACGATGACCGTTTTCGCAGCGTTCGCGTTGAAAGCGACTAAAACGGCCGAAAATTGCGTTTCAATTTCGTTTTTGCGATTCCAAAGTAGTTTTTATTCGCTTCAACCGGGTTTTTTTGTAATTCTACGATCTTAATATTTCAGAGGATCAAAGTTTATGTTTAAATTCTTTTCGGTCTTTTAAATTTGTTTATAGGAATGAAAAAATTCTGAAAAACAGTACTTTTTTTAAGGGAAAATTCATTATCGAAGAAAGTTTCAAGAGTATCCTTATGACTTTTGATACCTCAATGGTTTTCGGGGTTGCTGATTACGAACCTATCATCAGATTTTCAAAATTCAAAATGGCGGATCCAATATGGCGTACGAAAATTCGAAAAACTGTTGAATTTCGCTGAAAACTGGTATACAGAGGTCCTTGAGGGCACTGATATCGAATACGCTGGAATACGCGATCAGATTTTCTGAAATTCAACATGGCGGATCCAATATGGCGTACAAGACTGCAAAAGTGGTATACGGAGGCGCCATTTGGATCCGCCATTTTGAATTTTGGTAATCCGATGATAAATTCATAAGCGGCGCTCTGAAAAACCCCCATATACCAAGTTTCATGAGAATTCGTTGACTACAAAAATGTGTACCGCAAAAGATTAATGAAAATTCATACCGTGGGTTTCCCTAAGGTTGTTCGACAGAAAATTGCGATCAGTGCCAGTCTCATTCGGCGAGAAATGCCCCATATATGCATAAGATACGTTATTCACGTATACGTATACATGTACGTAAATAATACAGTGGTTTGATGTGTCCGGACGAGTGCCGCTTCCTCGAACTCGAACCGTGACGAAAAGAATAAATAAAAAATATCAAGTTCCCTTTGTACATCGTACTTATGGTATATACGGTGCATACATGAATCGGGGGGAGGGCGAGAGAGAGAGAGAGCGAGTGAGAAAATATGGAAAGAGACAACCGAGAGGAGATTGGATGCGGAAAACTGTGCAAGTTCCAAAGACAAGGAACGTGTGGGCGAAATTAACACTCTGAGAGAAACGAGTACGTGTAATTATAGACGCGCGACCGATTGACTTTAAAAACTCGTCGGGAAAAAATAACGGAGAATGCAATGTGAAAAATGCATGCTTTTTTAATTGAAAATACGTTATTGATAACGATTTTGTTGATTTTTAAAGCGTTGGATTTTGCGAAGTTCACAACGCCGCAAAATTCTTGCTGATTTTCTTATCCGTTGAGAATTCAAAATTTCTCGCGAAATTCCAAAGAACAAATATATATACACAGGATGTCGGGGACTGAGTTGGCTTGCAAACAAACGCGAGATAATTTACCGAGCGAGATGAAAATAGAGAACCAAAGGATGTTCAATTTTCGCCTTTTTTTTTGGCACGCGTGACTGTGTAAGAAGTTTCGTCGAAAGAATTCGATAGGTCATGAGATAACCGTGCCTGAGGAAATAATGTGGAAAGAATAAAAATAAGAAAATTGTTACGTGAAATTCGCTTTCATAGTTTTGAAGTGATCAACGCGTTAACCATAATTAATGAAATCAATCGATAATTGAAAAAGCTGATTAATCATAATTCCGGTAAGAAATCCGTAAAAAGTTTTGAAAAAGCTCGTTTTTTCAATTGCACATTAGATTTTTTGAGAAAAGTTTCTTTTTAGCGAAACGATAATCAAGGGATTCTCGGCGTATGTGTCCCGTTTTCTTTCTATCCCACCCAGGGTACACTTCCGAAAACCCCCCACGTCCGATTGAGCTGTAATTTTGCACAGACCTTCCTTGGGATGTTCTAAGACAACCCCTAAAGGGATTTTTGGCGCGTGCGAATAGTTTCCTAGAAATTAAATTTTGAAAATTTGATTTCGCACATATAGATATAAATCCGCATGTTGAAATCTACATTTTGAAAATTCGATATCTCGAAAACTGCTCCGAATCGCCGAAAATCCTTCGAGGGATCATCTCAAAATAGCAAAAACATGGCCTGTGCAAAATTACAGCTCAATCGGACGTGGGGGGTTTTCGGAAGTTTATCCCCCACTCACAAGCCGAAAACCCTGTTTTTTAGCGCACCTTTTTGGATATTGTTTTTCGAGAAATTTGTTTCGATAAAAATATAAAATTGTATATATAGCGTCGGTTGCATTGCGTGGCATTTTTGTAAGAGTCTTTAAAGTATTTACATCGTTACAAAACATCAATCGATAATTTACGACAAACTGACCGTAGAACTGAAAGCGGTTGAGGAACATTCACATTCTTTTATCTCTAATTTTTTTTCTTTTTCATTAGCGCTGGTTTTCATACCGGAGGTATGAAATAATTATATAGAATCGTGGATGAAAAAATGACACGCGATTCGACCATTTTTTCTAGAGTTTTATCGAGCAGTGAGCATTGAAAAACATCACGAGGGAATTAATTAAAAAAAAAAAAGAGAAAGAGTATGAAAAAAAACAGGGCCACCATTGTGGTGTCGCCGGACGCAGATAGTTACCAGAGAGACTCCGTTGTCCCTGTTTCACTCTTATTTACATCTCTCTCTCTCTCTTTTTCCTCTTTAACTCGAGGAGTGACAGAGTCCTCATGACCCGTGACCCACACGCCATATAACGTCATCTCGTATACAGCTCAGAGTGCGTTGCCCTTCACTCCTTTCGGTTCCATACAGTGCACGATACGAAATTTCTTGATGAGCAATCGAGTGATGAATGAAAAAAAAAACGAATGTATATACATATTTATAGAACCAATATAAAATCTTAATTATTCCAGCGTATGAATGGAAAACGAATAAATATTTGAGTTTATGGATGGATCAATGAAGCATTATCACTGCACTTTCGTTAAGGAAGTTCACGCGTCACTAATGTCAATCGGAAAATTTCATCTTTGAGAGCTGGAAATTTGAAATATTATGAAAAAATGTACCGCACATCTGTCACCGGAATTATTTTTGGATCCACCGTCTAGTTGTCTAGAAAAAAATTCGTGAAGATCACCCCTTTAAATCCTTATACACAGGCTCTTGGGGAAGGCACGTTTAACTTGCGACCATTTGTATTTTATTCAGATTGATCGTTCCAACTTTGAAGAATAAAATACTTACATGAAAAAAAGAATGTTTACAGAACTCAATGATATATTTGGAAAACCGTGTTATCGCTGAAAATAATTTGCAAATGGGAAATGAAAAATCTTTTTTGAGGTTAACGGAGTAATGGCGACATGGTCGATGAAAGGTTTGGCAACGCTGCATGAATCAGCCGGTGTAAAATATAGATGTACGCACGTGATTTGTCCGCAAATGCAAAACCGCTGAAGATGTTGCGTTATTTATGTTTGTTTATATTTGTTTCATGTAATAATGCAGCGTCTTGTGTTGCTTTTCGTACACACGACACACGCGCACAAAAACATAAAAAAGCGCTGTTGCCACATTTTGTTTGATGATTTTACTGCTAAAGTACCTTTAACGTTGGTATTGCGTTAACGTTAACATTATCATCAATTAATCTCAACAAATAAGCTATACATGGATTTAATAATGAAAAAAAAGAATTTCAATCATTTCGTTGATGACAAAAACATCAACAAATCTTCATCGCTCCTTTGACTCACGAGTAACGCGTGAACTTCCTTAAGAGAGAATGTCAACGCGTGCCGATAACGAGACAGAAGACAGAAACGGAAATATATCTACGTACGTGTACATATGTATGTATATAAATATACAGGAGAGAGAGAGAGAGAGAGAGGGAGAGAAAGACAAGAGTGAAAAAAAAACCTCAGCGAGATACAGCGAGAAAGATGTAATGAGAGGGAGACGTTATTTGCGCAGCTGTTCCAATGACTTTACCGCGAAAATAGCGCGTCATCCGTTTTTAAAATATCTTCGAACAGGACAGACACCAAATGCCACAGGGTCTCGGCTTTGTAGCAACAATGATATCGTTACAATAATGACAAATAATAACACCGATTTTCATTTGTTGAAATAGAATAAAGTAACGTGATAAATTATAATGTGAATCAACATTTTTCATCAAAAAACAAACTGACGATTTTGCTTTGTTAATTATAAGGAAAATCTCAAACGGAGCGATTTACAGGGAATGCGGAATGTTTCTCAAAAGACCGCGTTATTAAACGTTTAATATTTTCATTTTTGTCGTTTCGTTTGTATACCATGACGCGTTGTTTGCGACCGCAGAGTTCATTTACCTGGCCGAGATTGAAAAAAAAATGTGTATAATTTTTCGGGGCATAGAAATGCGATTAAATTTACAGAATTTTTTAGTCGAGTTCTCGACGAAATCTTGGCGTGATTTGTATGTTCAGTGGGAAATATGCATTTTTTTAGATACCGAGATTTAACTTTTTTACACCTTAAAATTGTTTGCATTTTTTATATAATGAAGCTCGAAGCTTTTACGCTTCAAAGGACTCTCTTGTTCTCATAAAGATTGCTTCGGCACAGGAGATGTTAATCTTCATGAGCAAAACACAGTCCTTTGAAACGTAAACTATTGGATTTTACTTAGGTGTCAAAAATGAATTTTCGGGGTCTATACAAGAATGCGCGTTTTCCACTGATCATCGGTCACACCGAGTTTTCGTCAAGAAATTAATGGAAACATTCTGAAAAACTAATTCCATATTTGTACTCGGAAAAGTTATACAAATATTCTTTAAATCGCAGACAAATGAATACTCACTTACTTTTTGATTTTTCGTGCGTTTTTGAACGTAGACCATCGATTTTCACTAATTTTCCCACACCACTGGGTTTTGGTTTTGATAAAGACAATTAATATATACTATATAGAAAGTTGAGTGAGTCGATAGTTCCTCTAATCCCACCGAATGATTTTTCAGAATATCCCAATGTCTTTAATGAATTAATTACGAGCTTTAAGCGCAACCATAAAAATGAGTTGACGCTTTCTGAAATCTCCATTTTCACATAAAAAGTGGCAAAAAAAATGTTCCCTTTAATTCTTGACATCTGGAAACTCTTTTCGATCTGAAAGGCAAAAACATCGACACAAAAGGCTTTGTATTCTAAAATCTAGTAGTAAAACATCATGAAATTTAAACTATTAATAACGTACGAGTAGTTGCGGAGTGATTTTTAAATTCCTCAATTTAAATAACCAAACTATGCCATTTTGTTAATTCCAGTCACAGCATGATTGCGAAATAAAATCAATATCCGTCCTTTATTCAACGATTCCAACATCTCTCATTGGTGTTTCCGTGCGATTTTCTTCTTCCGAATTTTTCCCATCCAGTGTGAGAAAAGAAACAGAGAATAAAAAAACCTTTTCCGGACAATTCATTTTTGTAATCCGTTGCGTTTCGACGAATTTTCTTCCTTCAGGGTTAAGGGAGAATACCCCGTGAGAGAACTGTTCGAAGGAAATACCCATCATTCCCATAGCATCCCTGTATCGGTTTGGGTATTCAGTTTTTTATCTGTGTGAGTATTTATGAGTGTGTGAATTGCTCAAAGTAGAACGGCCACATGGACTTCGTGTAAAGTAAGTTTTGAAGCCCTTACAACTTTGAGGTGTAATAAAACGTATCACAAGGCCATGGGAGTAACTCGGATACCCTGAGAACGGAAATTTACGCCTGTTTGCTTCCCAAGCGACCCAACATTCACAGAAAACGATTTACCTACCTGTTACCGCCTGAACTCGTCGACATTGTCGTACGACTGCACCGCGTTCTTATTTTTTCCGTGTGTGCATGTGTATTTGTGTTCCAGCGTCGGGACAACTGCGTGTTCTCGCAGAGTGTCTAGTTGTTTTGTGCAACGGAGAAGGATGAGAGGAGCGATGAGTTTTCGTTCATGGAATCATCACAATGGAAATGGAAAACCCGAAAGCGGACATTTTTTTCCCTTAATATAACGTTAAATGCGATACTTAAAACTCTTGCAGGTTCGAACGTGAAAAACTTGGATAAACGGGACCACGCGTGTGTTTAGGACTTGCCCGGGTCTTTACCCATTGAGTAAAAGAATAATATATTGTTATTTCTTTACGAGAAAACTAAGTAAAAACCCGATGGAGAAAGATGTGGTATTTTGGAAATTTATAATTATGCGTTGTTGTTGGCATTTATTTTCCTGTCCCGTAGACGTTTCTGTAATTTTTTTGACCATTTGATCGTTGTGCGTAGTGATAATTCAATAAGATTCGAAACTCTAGTTCGCCCTCGATTGCATTTAAATATATTTAATCCCACGCATATACCATATTTGCATATACATGTACGTTATACAGCTAGGATCGAAAAAATTCGGCAGATGCTGCAAGAATTTTATTTTCATTCAATTCTACCAATGGAATAAATTTGTACTATCAGGAAATAAAATACAACTTTGGAAGGAAGATTGTGAAGAGGGACATTAAAATCATCTGATAGTTGATACTTTGAAGTTTTTAGAAACATCCCTTAATTTTCTGTCCGATCATCGGTTCACGAGTGATTGATTGTGAATGTCACAAGCGTCATTTTGACATTGACAGCTGACAACTCGGCGAAAAATCAACGTACAGAGCTCGTCAGGAGCTCTGACAACTCGGTAGCTCAGATTAAAGAGGATGAATCGATCTGAATGTTCCTCGAGGATAAACTATCCGCAAGTCGAGCAAAAATAAAAAAAAAAAAATTTTCCAGTGCTTTTCTTGTGATTTGTAAGAAATGGTCAACTATACATTTTTCGTGTACTTCTGATCTGCAAAATTTCAGACTTTGAGCTTAAATGCTTAAATTTTTCATTATTTTACAGCCATTTTTCGCTGCGTCGCCTGTTGGGAATCACTGAGCAGTTTCGAAAATTGCCTTAATCCTTTTGTTATTACGCGCAGTGACAACTCGATAAGATTTAGATGAGAGACACGAATTCATGGTATTGTTGAAATGCTCAGTGCCGCGAAAATTTGATTCGTTATTATTTCATACGTGTATCATCTTATATCTAATGATACAGCGGCAGTTTCTCGACGCCAAGTACAAAAAAATTAACAATGAGTTGACGTCAGATACCATCCGCAGATCACTATACAGAAAAATGGGTTTTTGACTGTCCAACAACTTTAAATCGTTTGCTCGCGTCCGAAACGAAAATCGAATGAAATTTTATCGATGTAATGCTACTTTTTTTTACATATACTGGAAAATATACTCCCTTTCGCGAGATACATTACTTTTGTAGTCCTGAAATAGTTTGTATTTATTTTCTAAAATGTAAAAAATTGGAGGTACGCTACACAAGGTGTCGCAGTGGCAAAATTCACGCAAGTTTACACAATCGTGGTTTTTAATATAGCGGGTGTTTCGAAGGGATCCCCTCAAAGTGTTTGAATGTAGCTCGATAAAACGTTCATTTTTGAATTTCGCAGGACTCCAATTTCACAGGATATACGGGAATTTCAGTTCGCGTAATTTCGTGCAATATGCTAATATAGAAATATTCGCACGTCAGTCTACGTATTTCTTCTAATCTTCATCTTCACAACCTCAGGAAATGATAAACTTTTCTTATGCTAAATAATGGAAATTCCTTTCGACGATTGTCAATAATTTTTCTCAAGCAAATATTCCCAAACTTTTGTGCCGTATATTTTCGGTATTTTACCGGATATTCGGCGACATAAAAATTCTATCAAGCACAGCATTCGTTTTGACTTTTTGAAAATACAAAAACGTCCTTCACGTTCGTAGTCTAAACCGTAGAGTCATTAGAATTTCAAAGACACATTTCTTCGTGGTGTATATTTTTACGAGGTTCAGAACAATGGTATTATACGGAGCGGAAGTCTTATCACACCGCCGTATTTCAGCTGATAAGAATATTCTGATGCCGGAATTTTTCTTTACGCGATAAAGAACGAGAACGGAAAAAAATGCCACACGAGATTCTTTCGTCCGTACAATAAATCTTCGAAATCTGAGTTGACTCGGGTGATAAAAGACGACTCGAGATTTTGAGAGAACCTTCGACAAAGTGCAAGACACGTATTTCCGTGAGAACATTTTACTAGATTGTTTTATTTATTCTTTTTTCGATATTATCTTTGGTCCACGAAGCATTATTCAATACCGCGTATGGATATACAAAAATGTGCAGTGGATCGGAAAAGTTTCTGTACATTTGTTACAATTTGATAACAGCATGATTTAAGAGATAAAACTTTGCCAAAAAAACTTGTCCGACTGCGCATAACACGGCTTAAGGTAGTTCTATCGTTTTCTTAAGATTTCGTTGAAAATTTGGATGCACATTCTTTGATGTCATATGTACGTGTGTAATAAATTTTGGAACGTTTTACCACGTGGAAGTTGAGATATTTATTGGTGAAAATCACAATTTTCGGTAGTCTCTCATAAGAGCGCGTGTCAAAAGTTGCATTTTCATCAATAAATATCTTGGTTTCAACGTGGTGAAGCCTTCTAGAACTTGGCACACATTTTTATGCAACATCGAAAAAGCTTTCTTCAGTTTGTCAAATAAATCTTGAGAAATTTTTTTTCGCAGTTTTTGGTAATTATACAGCAAGCACATGTTACCTTGGATGACCTTGAATTTGATGACCAACATGACCAACAACTTTTCATATTTAACTTAAGCCCGTAAACCATTTTGTATGTGAGAAAAACTGAAAAACAATTTTTCGATTTGAATGAAACGATAGAACTACAAATAGTATGACTGCCTGTCTGAGGCGCGCGCTAACCGTGCATACATCGCTGATGACTGTTTCTTGATGATAATTGCCTGACTTCCCTGATTTGATTTTGTTGTACAATGTAACTTTGATTTTTCATGCTCTATTTTTTACATACACTTCTCAAGGTATAGATATGCTTTGATATTTATATTTATATATACAGTGTATCTGCAATGCATACGCAACGAAAGGGAGAACATGGGAATTCTTGTTGTTGGAAAGGCCACGACCCAACTCGTAAATTTTCATACACGAACGCGATAGTATCGCGAAACAACTGAATAGAGCTTGCAACTCGGTCGTAAAAATAAAACGATGGGGACGCACCTCCGCAATAAATAATAAATTAAAACTTTGTATAATTGTATTGTTAATGAACAATATTATCTACAGGTATTCAGGTTTTCATATATTGCGATAATTATTGTAGAAGTACCATCTTTAACCCTAGAACGACAAACAGGGGTAGATATCTACCGCAGGTAAACTTTTGTTAAATTACGGTTTGACCATTTTTCAGCACTTTTATTTATTCAAATCGATTTTTCACCAACTAAACCTTGATAAAATTGAATTTGCTCTTCACCATTCTCTTTGGGTTGAAAAACAAAAAAATTCAAGTACTTATGAGTCAGATTACTGCTTTCAGAACGACTTTAGGAGCAAAAACCCCGTGGGGTAAATATTTACCCCGGTTTGTATAGTTTAAAGATTTAAAAAATGGGTGAGTAGTTCTAGGGTTAAGTTTGCATCGTTCAGCTTCAACGAAAATCTGTTTTTTCTTCGATTTTTCACATTGAAATTTCCTGAATTTTCATTCTATTTTCTTTCTTCCTTTCACGAGTGTCGGAATTTCGAAAAACTGCTCAAAAATCCTTGGCGAATTATCACGAGTTTTTAATAATTTTGAACGTTTGTAGTGTTAATCGGAAGACAAGACATCGGCAAAATAATTTGAAAAGCAATCTTGAAAAATGTTAGTTCAAGAAGCATACAAACGTCATGAGCTTTCAATAAAATAGCGGACGAAATACTGGAGACGTTGTCGAGAGACTCGATATGTAATTTTTTAATACTTCTTTCGCCGAAAGTGTATTTTAAAAAGTATAAAAATGTAGGAAAGAGTATATATTTTTTGATATAATATATCCAACTTATGGAACTGCATCGCATCGTTCTTTCTACACTTCCGGCTCAATTCAGAGCGCATTACTGAAATAATTTATTTATATGCATACATTTAATATTTTTATTGTATACAGACACTCATATAACATATTTTTATCTCTCAGCTTTTAAGGGAGGGACGGGGTGAGACAGGGCCGATTTCTAAACACGGAAAAAAAGGTTTACCGACGCGGAAATCTGGCAAATAAAGAAAAGAAAGCATAGAACACGAGGATTTGTCCACTAGCGAGAGGAACAGTAAGAAGGAAATGGGCGGAGAAGTTGATGAACCAAAAGGAGAAGAAAACTGCAGAGGCTTTGAAAAGTTGGTTGTCAGAGTCGTCGCAAAGTGTGGGGGTTGTGAAAGTTTGTGAATGTTTAAGGACTTTGTTGCTTCAAGGAATATGGCGAGTGTAAAAAAATGAAGTACAAATTACGAGGCACTTGGAGATAAGTGTGTGAATGTATACGTCGTCAGAAATTGGTCATGTCGTTATTTTTCACCGTGTTTTAAATAACGAACGAAAAATCAATGCCAGTTCGCGAGAGGTTTATAAAAAGTGTAGAGGCTGCACGATGAAAGTGAACATTTGCATATCATTTATCACAAACACCTTAAATTCAATCTTGCGTACAGAGATTTGGTTAAAAACTTGCATCATTCGATCATAAATTTTGTATTTTTGTAAATTATTTATATATTTCAGAAAATACATGTTCTCACTTGGGCCTTATACTGCGGGGTCAGTATGAAATTAGTTGAAAATGAAAATTTCATCCCGCTTCACTTGAGAACCTCTTGCGTTTTTTCGAATTCTCTCACACCTTTAGAGCTGCGAAGAATGAATTTTCGAGTATGGTCGGGGTCCATGAGAAGAGAGAAATTTTTCCCAAGCTATACACAAATATACCATGCATAAGCCGAGAATCTCTCTGAGAACTCGTTCGTACCTGTCCAAAGGTACACACGAAAATCTCGCTACTCGAACACATCCTTCAGGTGCGACTTCTTCGAGTCGTCGGGAACGAGAAGAGACGAAAAAAAAGAAAAGAGACAGGGACGGTGATGTGAAAAAAGGAACGAAAAAAAACCGTAAAAAGAGAGTGAACTAAAATGCTCAGGGAGGGGAACGGGCACTGTGAAATAACCTCAGAGTATGCTATTAGGTGTCTCTTTATTATCGACAATTTACCTGCGCACCTCACCTGAACAAATACCAGATAAGATTACGTTCAAGGTCCATGGGAAAATTCTACGGTGCTTTCTCGAGTAATCACGAAAATCTTGGCGCGTCAGCAACCCTCGACTTTTCAAAAAAAGATTCTCCTCAAAAAGGCTTTTTTTTTCATCCCAACGTTAGTAAAGTTGCGATATACATTTGCGAATCATCTTACAACCATGATCAATCATCTAAAATATATGTCGTCATATTTTCAGGGCTGTCGGTGAGGTAATATAGCAGAAAAATCTCGAAAGATTATTTCAACTTCATGATTCAGCTTTTCACCATTTTTTCCTACAGAGTTATGAACGCTGAAGGCCGAACGTATGCTTCATACGTTGACTGCTGGTAACTGGGTAAATGAAATCGAACGAAATGAATGAACAAATAGTTTCGAAAATGAAATTGCGATTCATTTAATGTGGCGAGGAATTTTATAACGTTTGGAACAGGCATTTTCTAAAGTTTGTAAAAATTGTATTGTTTGCGATTGCTTTCCGAAATCTATCGATCGAATTGTCGATTATCTTTGACTCGTCAGTGCGTTCATAAAGTCTTCAAAGCTGCTCTCGTCAGCGTTTACTCTCGATTTTGTTCACATCAGATTTTCGTAACTTGGATGACATTTCGTGAGCATTATAACAGAAGGGTTCTTTCGAAGCTAAACTCGCCATTCCTCGTTCCTTCTATTCTGTTTTCCCCTAGGTCTCTGACTGAAAAAGATGAGTAAGAATTTCCCTCGTCATAAATTGTCGTATTTTTCGTGAAATAGACCATATACACGAAACGAAGAGGATCCTCTTCCCATCTATCCTTTCTCCCTTCTCGAGGTACCAAGGATACACAGGTACGAAGAAGCATTTCACGCACAAAGATACGTCCCACATACACGCTTATTCCGCCAAAGTTTTACTGAATCTTCTCGAAGCTCCTCGGAGTCGAAGGAAGAGAAAAAGTAAAAAAGAAAAAAACGATGGCGGAGGCTGTGCGAAGGTACAGGGCTCTCTCGCGTATCCTGGTGCAGGTTCCGCTATAAAAAAAACTCGAAAAATAAGCAGGAATTTAAAAAAGTATAAATAAAACATCGAGTCAAGGAGAACGAAGGGAAGATCACGAAAGGAGGATAGAGCGAGGAGGCGAAGGAGCGGGCGGTTACGGTGCGGAGGGAAGCTTTCTCGCGTTCGGCATCGTCCGGTGCCCCGTGGGAACGCGTTGGTGGCCAGCTGCACTGATTGCCGCGACGCCGTCGAACAGCCAGGGAGAATGAGAAAAAAAACCGCGGGCAAGAGAGAGAGAGAGGAAGCGAAAGGAAGGAGGTGGAGGGAAAGAGAGAAGAGACCCGCGGGCGTCACGTCCTCGCGGGGTCTCTACCGCGGATCGACGCCACCTCCGCTTCACAGGACGGTCTCGCTGTATATTTTACTTACATCGGTATTACCTTCAACTACATGTATTCGATCAAGGCCTGACAGTTAAAAAGTATCTTCTCCCACCATTGGATACGTACAGTACGTCGTTACACGTTCCAGTCGGCAAACATACAGCGCGGAAGATTCGCTTTCTTCATGAGCAAAATGACGCAACGCTCTATGCGCAAAACGTTGAGCCAGATACAAGATACGCCCGTTTATTCGTCAACAGTCCGTTAGCATCACGAGGCCTCGAAACTCGCGATACAACGTGAAAAACGCCGGGGCTTTGCTCCCTTATTCTCCCCAGGCGGCAGCACCGTACGCCTAATGGTTACATGCATAATCGTGCTCCTATATATGTATATATGGCCCCGAGAAGGTGGGACGAGGTGTGTTGTAGCCCGGAGCGCCGCGGCGGGATTGCGAGGAGGGAAGCGGAGTATGGAGGGACAAAACCACGGGAGAGCCGGACAGAACCCTGCTCTCCTCGAGGGCAGCGGCAACAGGAAAGAAAACTCGCGGGAGAGACCCGATTCGGTCGAGGGAAAGATCGAGCGAGAGCGAGGAAAGGGAGAGGGAGCGACGAAGAAAGAACGCGCAGGAGGGAGAGAAAGAGAGAACGCATTCCAGAGAGGCGCCGGCGAGTCTGCGGCACACCTGCGCGTTCGGTTGAATCACGGCGCCTCCGACATAACCCGAGCCTTTTCCTCCGTCTCTTTCTTCCCCTCGCCTCCCGCGAGACGCTCCTTTACAGGCCCCACCACAGCGCACTTCGACATTCCCTTCTGCCTCCTCCTCTTCGGGGACTATAACGAGGAAGGAGATGCATGTGCAACGTTGAGAGAAACAGAGAGAGAGCGAGAGAGGGAGATGAAGAAGGGATAGAGAAAGAAGCGTAGGCAGTCTCTCTCGATACTCGTTGCACGTGTTCTTTTCTCTCCAGCCAAGGATTTTTTTTCTCTCATCTCGCGTTGCATTCTTCTTCTTGCTATTCTGTATAAAGTTATTCTGGTTTTCGTATTTTTCTCGTTTTTCTTCAGGCTCGGCTTGCGCATTATTTTACTTCAGATCGACCTCGAACGTCGCGGTGTCTCTTTTTTTAATGCCCTTTTCTTATTTAGCTCTCGACGGATGTTACAGTGTTTCAGGGGTTTCATAATCATATTTCGCGCGCTGGGAAACTTTCAGCGATCATAACGGGAGCTTCTCGTCATTTGGACATGTGTTGTGCTATGTAACTCGTCGAATCGCTTGAGTAACGATTCAGCGGTATAACGACGCCAATAAGAAAATTGTTTCAGTTGCAATTGCAGTTGAGCAAATATTTTGAAGAAAACGTGCCATACGATAAAGTTGAGGGACAGGTTGTTTTTAAGTGTCTAAGATTACACTGTTAATTTGGTCCATTGCATAGAGAATTTTTCGAGAGATTCTTCACAAATTTCGTTAAAAATGAGGGGAATTTTTCAAAAAGGATGTTTCTTCTCATCTCATGTACTATTTCCGCTTGTTTTCGTGTGTTACAAACACAGCATAGGTATCGATCGTTCGCCTCTCGACGACTTTTTGGTCGTAAATTTATACGCGTAAGCGATATTGCATCGATTTGAAAATAAAAACGTACAGCTCAAAATCGTTGTATTCAACGAACTGCGTGTGTATACCAATGAGCCATTGATTTATTTATGATTTTTCCCATTCAGGGAGAGCACAACAGGCCTCTCGAAATTGGTTGAAAAAAATTGCGTAGAAAACAATACCTTTTCCACATTGCTCAAGGAATTATTTCTCTGTGTGACGTAAAAAGTTTACTAATCATTCAATAAAAACGTTCGGAAAAAGTTGGTTAGTCATTTGGCAAATATGCAGAATCGGGGCTGCAGCTTAAATCTGCACCAATTGTTTTTGGGTATTCGTTATCATTGAACTACAGCATTACATATAATTTTAATGAGGGGGAACATTTCCAACATTATAAAAAACATAAAAAAGTGATATCCAAAACAGATATCGAAACATGATTACATATCGTTGTACGCGATGTACGAGTGGAATCATTGGGCATGTAGAAACGTCAACATTGGGCAGCATTGTAAGAAGGAATGATAACATTATGAGACGAAGAAATTCACAGTATCTATACGAAACGATGAATTGCGACGGATGTATCGTTTAGCCTATCGATTCTATAATAAAATTTCAAAATCGAAATGAAAATATCATATTTTACAAAATCATGGCGTATTAAAACGCAACGTCAATTGTATCGCTCATAACAGTCAGATTTTTTATTTTTTCATCTCGTTACAAGTCATCCCCCACCATAATATTGCATTTAATACCGTGATTGACTGATAACAAGCGTTGAAAAAAAAACTCGATGCATTTTGAGCTGCAGCTCTGATTCGACATATTTACCAATCATTTTTTATATCATTCATTAGAATTTTTGAAAAATGACGACAAATATCTTCGAAGTAGATGAAAGAAAATAGAGAGATCGTTCTGTCTCGTTCCCCCCCCCCCCCATTTTATTACTTCTCTTAATGATTATTTACCCACCTTGATTCTCCATAATGCCTAATTGAGTCAATAGAGCTAAAATGAATTTGCAGCGGCGATAATCATTCCCTTTATTCTCCGGAACACACAGCGAATTCGCGTTACGATGGTATTTACCGTACATACTTTTTTCCCGAGTGTTTCTTCAAATCTCGTTACACCGATGCCTTTATATGGTGGTACCCCGACTTATTTGCCTTTGCCGACTGTGTGTACATGCGATTGCGTCTTTGCGCGGCTATATTTGATGCACATCAACCCTCATTCCGTCTATCCTCCTAAATCCGGCGCTCTCTCTTTCTCCGTTGTATTCTCCCGTTCGCCTCAGATGCACATCGAGTGCATCTTGCAGAGGAGTATACGCACCGTGCGCTGCATGATCTTCCGAGTGAGAAGAAGAGAGGGAAAAGGCCCCCGCAGGCGCGTCGTTCGGGTCTCGACGATCTTACGTACAATCGAAGGAGTGCAGGTGTCCGTCCTCTAGACCATACCCGCGTCTATACGTTCGTCCGCGTTCAGTCAACGCAATCATATACACATATAGCACTTTTCGTGACTGCGTCTGCTAGAGCCGCAATCCGGTCTTTGCAACGCAGCGACGGATTCAAGATTCAAGCGACCACCTGTTACAACTCCGAGTGACACCTGTTTTATCCTTTCGAATTATTTAACATTCTAGTTGACATTTACTTTGCCTATCCATTGAGAAGCATTTCATTTGATGCCATTAAACGCCGCGATATTTTGAACTTTCGAGACTGCATCGTTTTGCGGTTGCCAATTATTCGACGGAACCCTGATCCTGCATCTGACGAATAGGCACGTCGGGATTTGCGCATTGTTACAAAAATTTATGTATATTTTATGCACGTATATATTCAAAAAATTAAACAATCAGAGTTCAGAAAATTTCATGATTTTTTTTACTTTTCTTGTTGCAATAACAGTTATATAAAACGAAAACATACATTGCACGAATATAAATTGTCTTTGTACAATATATGACTCGTGAATACAATTTTTTTTCGCCTCAAACTATAAAACTATAAAATTTGATTTATATTTAATTATATCGAGGATATACGTGTGTTTCTTCGTATGGAAGAATGCATAGGGTATCGTAGACGTAAGGCACTGATGTATAAAAAGTTCACGAACATATCGAGGCAATGCAAATCCTTAAAATAATTAAACAATTGTTGATAAAAAAATACTGCTGCTTCGGCTGTTTTATCCAATAAACTTTTTACGACAGCGTGTATGTTCGTTTTTAGTGTCTTTTTTTCCCTACAAACTTCATTAAAAGCATTTTTTTTTCGCAATTAAACACGTGGATAAAAATTCGGCAGGAAAATTTGAGGGAGGCATAAAATGATGAAAAACTTAAATTGCAAAATCAACGTATTCGACGATGCGACAGGATAATCTTGACAAAAACTTTTGCACACGTGTGTGCTTATGTGTTCTTGGTGTGTAGGTAAGAGAAGGGGGGGGGGGGGACCCCCTGAGATTTCATTCAACGAGACGTGGGAACCCGAGCAGATGCCATTCATAAATTCGTGGTCGATCTGTAAGGGCAATCGTTTCTATGTGTGTCTGATGTTAATGTGTGCGTGCGTGTGTGAGTGCGATACGTTCGTTCTCGTACTGCGGGCGAAGAAGCTCAATTGAGAAAACCAACACACATGTATATATGAATGAAACGACGATTGTTTGAATTCCGTGTGTTTCCCAGGATACATTCTGGCATTCTTTGAAACAAAGTGATGAGATTAAATGGCTTTGTCATTTGAAAATATTTTAGAATGAATATTTTATGAAATTTTTATCATCCAGGAGAGAAATATTGACTTTTAGAGTAAATATTTTTGGTATCGTCATGGAAAATCGATTTGGAATTGATTCTGTTTGCCGATAACATCGAAATGAAATAACTTTTCAATGAAATAACGTCATGGACAAAAGTGTATTCTTCAGGGTCTAAAAATGTAGGCGAAAATTTATTTTATCCCGTAATTAAATTAGAGTCAATTTTATGCAATAAACTTCTATTTTTTTCGGATGATTTCTTTGATTTCTGGGTTTAGATTTTTTTTTGTGGGTAATAAACGTTTCAAATAGTATGTGAACTGTGAACTGTGTTATTTAATAATGAATATTTTACAAAATAACGTTTTTGCCGTAACTTGGGCGTTTGAACGTTGAGAGCAGAGGGGACGAATTTCTATAACTCGATGTGATCTGATGTTGACATTTTTTAAATAAAAACGGTCAAAGTTTAAGGGCTTCCATGTTGTCGTCGAAAGGTCGAGTAGCGAAGAATTTAAGGGGTAATTGTGCAATTTTAGGATCATGATTGTACATCGATGCTATGGACAGAAATAGAATCAAATGCTTATTTGTTTTTATAATTCGAATCAGTCGTGCATCGATTGAGACTATAGCATTTGATTCCTTCTGTTTTTTTTTCAATAATAATAATAATTCATTTTCAAAATCTCTGAAAAACCGACTATGTGAACCTACTTTCAGGGAAAAGTCAAACATCGGAGGGCGCCCCCATAATTAACGCGAGACACAATGAGAAATAAGCAGAGAAGCTGCGGCGTAAAAGTGAGCGATATGGTGCTTATCCTCGTCTCATAGAAAAATTTACAGATGTTCCGTAGACGCTCTTGTCGGAATCGGAGCAAAGATGTTGCTCGTTTGGCTTCAAGAGACTGCCCGCAGCACTCCATTTCCTCCATGGCTCTCTCCTGCAACGAGTATCGTGGGACTCACGGGAGGCTATCTTTTTTCCGTTCTTATGCCCAGCAACAGGCCCCGTTCAAACGGAGATGGGGCCAGTGAATATGCTGCGGGAGCGAGATGGAAGGGGAACAACACTGTACCTAACCGTCACGTCTTTTTCTTTCCGCCTTCTTTAATTCTTTTTTACCATTTTTTTTTTCCCTCAAGTCCGTAACACCCGCGCGAAGCGAGTTTCGAATTTCTTACCGCGCGCATCACGGCCTACCTGTAAACCGTGGAGTTGCCTATAATATATCGTGAGAGATTCTCGAGAAGGAAAAAGAGCGAGAAAAAAAGATTCTCGCCACGGAGAGGAATAACTTTCTGAGCGAGGCGAAAAAACAAGCATACGCGTTTACGTGTTTTTGCGGTATAGGATGGCGAAAATTGAGACCCGGTACAAATAAATAGAATCCGTTCAAACCGGACGCCCGCCAACCGGATTAATGTTTTTTTACTACAATTCGAACTTTGTATAAGACATTTTGTAAGACAATTCATGAATACACTCAATTCCACCTTTTCCCATGTTGAATGTATGCATTTTTAATTAATCAGTACTGGTTCACGATATATTAGAGTATTGGTAAAAAAATAATGTCTAATTTTGGACGTACATTGTTTCAGACAACTAAATATTTCATATATGAATGATAAATAAGGAATATTACTAAATCGCAGTATTGCTTTCAATTTGGATTATTCCTGACCAGGCAAAAATAATTAATTGAATAATAAAAATAGATCAAAACGATTCATTATTTTTAAAAAATAATCAAACACGATATAAAAAAATTATAGCTTCTTTCACAATTCCAATTCGTGTTTGGACAACCATTCGAGTTGGACGGCGTATCGAAGCCCAACGATTTAGGCAACTATCGAGCGAACGGCTGTGTTGTTTCAACGGTTTGGCTACAATTTGAAAAAACAGAAAATCAAAGTCCAGTCCGTGACTTTGTTACGAAAGGTTTTATCGTAAATAAAAAAAAGTACTTTCACAATTGTATTCAGATTATTAATAAGTTCAAATTATCATCTTGAATTGGCCTCAATTTCGGATTTACATGTTCGAAGATAAGTTGAACGTCGCACTCTTTGATCTCGGTCTTCGTTACATTACAGACTTTGAGTCGCGGCCCGAAAAATCCCTCATACCGTCTATTTGAAAAAAAAAAGATGTCTTCACGTTTTTTCAAATCTTCCTTGACAAATGTTTCGAGAATTACGGAACGGACAATTTTGAAAAAAATCCACCGGTTTCTTTGATTCTACCGCATTTACAATATATCTCAAGGGCAGGGTGCAAAAATATTGTTTGTCGCAGTGAATTCTGCTTAGCTCAAATTCATACTTTTTTTGGCTTCGATTACCAAAGTCCATGCGCGGCAGCGAGGGTCAACGGATCTCTTCGAACGTATTTAACTTGAGAGATGAGAGATAAGATGAGAAAAAAGCAACGCAAACGCGCCAAAAAACCATTCTAGCGTTTCGTTCTTTCGCTAGAATGTAGACTTTCTCGAAAAATCGGACGAGTTCGGAACGGAACTGTATCCCAATAGAGATATTTTCTAAAACAAACCGTGACTATTCTCACGCGCCGAGAAAGTTCTTCTGGAAATTCGTTCTTTTCATTTTCTTCTCTTTTTCTTGAAGCAAATTTGGACAAGGCCATTTCCTTGTCGACATTGGGTTCTCTTATTTCAAAGTGTGTGTAGGATCGTGAATTATACCGTACACATTTTAATAGCCGACCTAGCTACGGTCTGTGTGTTACACAGGAAACCCGCTTGGACTTCGATGGGGGTCGAGGACGGTTTGAGAAAATCCGTCGTTCTCTTTAGCTATACGCGGAGGTCCGCAGGTGCGCCCTCGAAATCTTTCTGACACGAACAGCGCTCAAAGAAAGGTATAATAATACTAAACAGGTACTTATATCTGTGTATATATATATATTTGTGCGTTTGGGTACATATATACATATATAAACAGACAGACGTGAGCACGAAGCCAACATGGAGATACGTGTCGTTTGTAGAACCAAAGCACTGCTTTTCCATTCGGGCAATTAATGAAAACGCTTCTGCTAGACACCTGTGCGGCCAACTCTGCCGCGCAGGTGGGCAGAAAGCGGTAAAAGCAAATCCAACACGTGTGTATGTACAAACGAACACTTTTACTGTACATAACTGAAATCTCGCAACGTAGCACTTTGTGCACGTGGAAATACACTGTTTCGGTGATTTTCATGAATTCCAACAGTGTTCCGCGATTTTTTCAGACAACGTCACGTGGCAATAACATTTTATTTAAATTGGAAAAAGACCCACACTTTTTCTACAAACTTTTTTCAATAATGAGATTTATATTCTGGAATGATTTCATTGAGTTATATTCTTCCATGGTTAGCTTAGTTTTTAACTACAAATTTCTGAGGTTATCTGCTATGCTAGAACGAATGTATAATTTCTACGATTTTTAGAGAAGCCATAGATGAATTTATTCGATATGAGAAGAAGATGAGTTTTCAAACCTTGTTTCGAATTTCATTTTTTTTTAACAACTTGGATTAACCTTTTGATATTGTCTTAAAAAAATACTCGAAATTATAGGAAAAATATTGCAGTCCCAAAAATGTTTCGAAATATATCGAGGATACTTTTTTTCACATCTTGACACGATACAAGCCCGCCGTTGTCCGTACTTTTTTGTCTTTTTTTGATTATATGTAGTTTCGATGTTCCCATGTTTTATATTCAATTTGGTATTGGGTTAAATCCATTTTCTATTTCCGCTTGCTCAGTCTATCAAGTTTCCAGACTTTAAGTTTCCCAAGATAATTGATTACTAAAGAGGCGCACCACTTATGAATACCAACTGCATTTTTGAGATCGTAAGGAATTAAAAATATTGACTCCAATGAGGTTCAGAGGTTCTTACTTATGACATTGGTGATAAGAAACATTTTTTAAAATGTTTTTGATGAATTCGTGTTGAATCACAAATGATCATTTATTCATATATGGGTTACGATCGAAATGTGGCTTTACATTACGATGTTGTAACAACGGTAATTAAAGAAAAAATTGTTTAATTTGATATAATATTATTCACTTGTCATTTATATATTGCACATTTTACACATAATACATATAATTCATTAAAATTATTACTTATATTACTATTATCTCTTACGTACAACCTGGTTCGGGTTTGTTACGATTCTCATCATATGTCTTTTTACCTTTTTACTACTTGTTGAAATGTCCTTTATCCTCTGATGTACAGCCGTCACATCGCCTCTCCTTTTAACCGTATCGCATTTGCACGAGGGAAACTGCAGAAAACCCGTGCCAATACGGTCGGCCCTTTCAACAGTGCCTAATCGTCCCCGTAAGAATTCACCAGGCTCCGGAAAAATAATACTTGTATTATCATTAACTTTGAAAGTAATCTGTCAAAATGATAGAAGCTTTTCCAAAAGTTTCGTGATATTTTCATTGAAAATTTTACAGCTGGCGGGAGAAAATCTTAAGAAAAGTTGCACAATTGCGATAATGCTATAACTACCTTAATTAAATGATTCATTTATTTATTTTGCATAAAAAAGGCCTTTCGAAGAAATGTGAAAACTTGCATTTCATTAAACGAGAAATCTTGAAGACTGTATCGTGAATTATTTTTGATTATCATTAGTGTTTAAATTGTTTGTTGTTGATTGCAGATTGGAGATACACTGAAGGTCTGGATATTACTTAGAAACTTTATAGGCGATTTTTTCACTGGAATAAATTTCCGAGCGTTTGCTTTTCACAACATAGTGTGCTCAATCAGTTCAGGCGTGCAAATATCTTAATTAGGTGAATAATAAAAAAATAATTCCCTGCAATACATAGAACAAAAAGATACATTATAAATTAGACGAAAAAAATAAATCCCCCGTTGCTGAGTTCGGCATTTGTATTAAAATCAAAATATGGAACAAAAGAATTCCTTCTCCGAAACGGAGATTTTTTTTTGAACCTTATTAAAGTGTCATGAGGTTAGAAGAGAGGCGTAATTGATGCTAACGGAATATCTTACATAGTACGTAGCTTTTGCCTATTATAAAACAGTGTCTATAAGGGCTTACCAACAATACCGAATTGGAGAGAATAAATTTTCATCAAAAAAGGCAGTAAAGCGAACAGAAAGCCATAAAACTCTGTCTGTGTAAATATCTCTGTATATCTGTATATGCAGAGTAGACAATGTGTATTACAGTACGATGCTGTAAGTAGGGTACACACAGGTGCACCTATACTCTCCGTACGGCTCGTCTCTCGTTAGTTACGCTTACACTCGCGTTCACAGGTGTATACATCAACAAACACTGGCCGATTTTAACCGAGATTATACTTTTTGGGTCTTGAAAATTTAGTCAAACAGAAACTAACAAGAGGGAGGGGGAACGACGGAGAAAGAGAGATAAAGAGAAAGGAAAAGGTTCGGCGGGACCAAAGTGGCTCGATAACAATCCAAAGCTTGATCGTAAATCATCGCTTGGAGTATACTCCACCCGGAGGGATCGAAGAAACGACAGAAGGTTCTTTTTTGACGATGATCCGCTCGTATAGAAGCGCAGCAAGAATAAGTTAGAAGCAGACTCTCAAGTACTTGGCAATACTATATAGGAATGTGAATACAATCAGTGTATGAAAAGTATGCCTAGTACATTGACGTTAAATTATAATCATATAAACGAGACGCCAAGGAACAATTTTTTTTTTTTTCGGCGAATAGTAGAATATTTTTTCTAAATGAAACTTACTCGATGTTTTCGAATACACGTATTTTTTTCACGAACTTGAAGCTTGCGTCGTTGGACCTCAACGAAAATTGGAATTTCCTCAAGTTTTTGCACTCAACTTTCCCGAATTTTCATTATGTTTCTATCTTGTTTCAGAAGTGTCAAAAAATTGCTGAAAAATATTTGGCAAATCGTAGAATATTGACGATAAAGACGATTGTTGTACGTTTCGTTGAATTTCAACGATGCAAACTTCGAGATCTTTTTTTTTTTCAGTACTGTCTTATTTTTTGAACTCTCGTTTTTTTTCCATTTTACATTATGCAGGTACGAAACCTGTCCCTCAACGGCGTGGGAATTTTTTCACGTGCAACACGAAGTCTTTAAATTCAAGTATAAAAGACCATTGCTGGTTTTTTTCTAATTTTTAGAACATTCCCAACAAAATTGAAAAAAAAAGATCGGAATTCACAATGAAAATGTTACGCATTCGAAAGAATAAATGATTTCTATTTCGGACGATAACAAATTTCATTTTCGAATGTTTTATTATACAAATGCCAGCGTGTTCAGTGATGACTTTTCAACATTTGCGTTAGTAGCAATTCAGATTTTTGGCGTTTTGAAATTAATATACTTGACTCCTTTAAGACATTTTTCGTATTGTATGATACTAATGTTTTCATTGAAATTCAATAAGTCCATAATGTCCATAAGAAAATGTAATTGTTCCCACTGCATCAATGAAATGCAGCATCGATCAGGATTTTTCTTACCAAGCGATTTGATTATTCTTCGCACATAACATTCGCGTGATTCTTGATTACTCAAACTACATATGTGTCCCCTGCATCCTCGTGCTGACGTCTCGTTAGGTTTTCATGTCACCTGTATTGAAATTGCGAGTCTCAATGCCCGTGTAGCCAGTGGAAACGAGCGAATGTCATCTCAATGCGTTGTTTCCCATAAAAAATCAGAAAACGCCAAGTTCACGTACAACATCTATTGTCTGCCCTATTTTCTGTCGAGCGTGAACTCGACGTTTCCTGCTTAGTTAGAATCTAAACGTTTTCTGCCCTAGAGCAGAAAATTTAGATGCGAGTGATGTGAAATAAATTACAGAAACGTTTGAAGCCAATTTTGCGCTCATCAGATCGTCCTTCTTCGTCCCTAGCCACAGAATATATACTATTTCCATCAATGACTGATCCAGACCATTTTTGTTTAAGCATTTTCCCATTTATTATTTCAACGTCTTTTCTCATGGAATACCGACAATATTCGTGTACAGTAATGACAGTTCGTGATGAAAAAGCCAGCTCGCAAAATGCATGTCAAATCCAACAAGAATATTATCATAATTCTCCACGACTGAAGAGTTTGACATTTCGAGTACACATGAAAAAATTGACAATTTTGTTACGTTGAAGCACTTCCTTAGGTCATGGCAAATATGCAATTGTTCGCAAAATAGAAAACCAAATTATTGTAAAATGACTGTAATTACGATTTATCCTAGGAATTTTGAAATATTCCTGTCTGCCTGAAGACTTTATGTGCTTACTGAATGAAGTACTTATTTGGACCGTTCCGTACATCCCGACTTAACCGGATAATTACAGTAATTTACAACGCTACGAATCTTTGAGAAATCGATCGTATTTATTGTCTATAATCGTTTTGAAAGGTTGTCGATAAAAAGCATTATACAAAGATTCGTTCTCGAGGGCTGAATAATTGGTCTTTAGCAAAGTTTTCGATGTCTTTTTATATCCTAGAAGATTCCGGCTCCTCGGATTGCCTGCGATCACAACTCGTGGGCGTTGTAGGTGTAAGTTCCCCACGTGACTCCACACATTGAATATCTCTCGCGTGTATCATCCAACCTACACATTTTGCTGCCATACTTGTTTCATGGTGGGCGAGCGAGGGTCATCGAGTATACTGACGTAGCTTATACAAGGAGGTCTATTTCAAATAGGCCACCTAACATCTCCTGCTTGGTTGATACTACGGAAAATCTTATTAAGACAGATTGATCCTGTATTTAGCGCAATATAATTTCCGATTTTCTATGATTTTTTATGACGTTTACGAAGCGAGCAGAACATTTCCATTAGTATTCTGTTGTGGGCTGTAGAAAAATATTGTTTTATCTGATTAACCCTTTCAGGGGCACATTACAATACAGAAGATATCACTATAACTCAAGGTAGCCCTAAAGGTCTTTGGGGTCGCTGAATTCAAATCCAAGGTCCATTGTCCGTATCAGGTCAGGTTCAAGGTCATTTCAAGGTAAAATCGAAAAAATGTCATATAAATAATTTCCCACATCTTGTATATAAAAAGTTCTCCAGAAAATATATGTTGTTCCAGTAAGTTTATTCAATACATATAAGAAGATTTTGTATGAATATCTATGTTTTTGTGATAGCTGTCGAATTAAAATTTAAAAAACTATTTTTTTTCATTAATCAATTGTTTGTAACAATTCTGTACATGATTATTTGTTTAAAAAACATGTAAATTTTCAAAAAAAACTACTTTAAAGTGTAAAAAACCAAAACTGCTATGTCTTTAACTTCAAAAGTAAATAAATTGATCAAAAACCAAAGAAAAGTAGTAGGTACCACTGCCCCTCAAAGGGTTAAATAGATTTTTAATGTTCCAAAAGTTTGCCCGTATTGTACGCGCGGGTGAAACTATGTGCATATAATATTCTCATTGTAAGAATCTTTTGGGGATTATTTTTAATACCGGATGATTTTCAAGGATCCTGGGAGCAAGGTCGAAGAAGCTGAGGCACAATGTAATGCCCACCACGTATATGTTTCATGCCAAAAAAAATGTACTCGATGATATTGAAAATAATCTTTCAACAATATACAAAGCATCGCTAATTCAATGCACGAACTTTCCTTTTTCTACCTGCTGAATAGGAAGCACGCAGAAATTTGAAAAAAGAGCTATTGTTTCGGTCAGCGCAGTATCTCTCTCAATAAATCATCGATGGTTTTCAAAGACCCAAATTGACACGCATAATTATTTTTCCAAAATCTTTGGAAATTCTCAACCGAGGCGGAGCTTGACGCTACAATCTTTCATATTTCGCATTCCACTTCAGAATTATCGCAGTAAAAATCCTGCAGGAGTATCTTCGTGATTTAAAAACTACGGAGGACGATTGTAATTATTTTGCGCTAGGTTTTTTAAAAATAATTTCCTTTCCCTAATGCAATTCCATCGTCGATTCCTCTGGAAATGCAAGCACGTGCCTATATGTGAGCATCGTCAGTGACTAAAATTAGTCATGATGAGCAGGATACGCGAGTCCGCCTGGGTTACATCATGAGAGTCACGCCACAGCGTACGCTGGATGCGAAGGATCGAAAAAGTAAAAGAAACAACCGTGAATGCCATTATCCGAAGAGAGACGAGTTGCAATTTTGATCGAGAGCACGGATATATTTCGCGTAATTCAGTTACCGCCAAAATTCCTCGCGCAACTTGAGGATCCCACGGTCTTGGAGGGTAAAAAAAGGGAGAACGGAGAATCCCGCTTCGTTCTTTCGAAAAAAAGTAGACGAGAGTACTCGGCCTGTGCATGTATACATTCAACGTGGACATATATATACCTGATATAAAAGAGATCACCGACGATGAAGCAAAGCAAGACGAGGCACAGCACCGAGACGTGAGATCGGTGAGAAAACTGAGCAAACCAGTCGCGTAACAGAGTTAAAGAGAGAAATATCGAGGGAGTGAGTGAGAAACAGACATGAGAGGTACACGAAAGAGTGAATGAGAAGGCACGAGAATTATCCAATGAGAGACAGAGAGAGAGAGAGAGTGTGAGAGAAGCAAAGAGGCTGAAACGAGGAGGAAGCGAGAAGGAGAGAAGCGGTCAGAGGGGACCACAAGCGAAGCGGTCTCTGTGGGACTTGGTGGGCCAGAGGAGCTCTCCGACCGGTCGCATTGCGGGGGTGTACGGGGCTGCGGGAGGGTAAGACTGGCGACAGACTGGCGGGCGCGCACCTGCACTCTTCGTCGAGTCGAGTGCCACCGCCACCGCCGTCGTCTCCTCCTTGGCCTCTCCGTACACTCTTGGTATAGTGTCGGAGTTGGTCGTAGTCTTTGCTGTCGGCTTATACGAGGCTACGAATGGCTACGAATAGTAAGAAGCCGACAGTTCAGGGGCGCATCTAGCGAGTGTCGAGTCTCCCCTCCCCCCGTTCCAGCACTCCCACATACACTCAGAAACACGAAACTTTTGTGCACATATATTTATAACGCGGAACAGGTAGTGCCTGTATCCCGTAGCTTTGTATTCAGTACTGTTTGCACGAAAACGAAACGAAGAATGTCATTTTTTTCACCATCTCTATGATGAGATAAGGAGGTTGTCACGGGGAACCCTTGAGTTCTTAATGACATCACTTGGATGACGAGTAATCAGCGGTAAACTTTAAACATCGAAGAGACGGTGTGACACAGCCTGGCATTTGTGGCAAAAACGAAAGTGACAGTTGGAAAACCCGAATATTTTCTAAAATTATCGGTGACGCTGAAACGGCGAACAATTCGGACGAAACAAAATGTTTAGAACTGTTCGCCATAACATAGAGTTTGGAAATTAAAGACCGCACGAGGCAAACGAATTGATAACATCTTCGCCAACCTTTCAGAGCGAGACACGATATTTACAACTTTTATTGCATTCATTAGACTTGATCGTCGTCTGACGCATACTGAAATTTCGTTGAGATTGTGAAAGCCGTCGAGGGTTTTTGTGTTAGGAGCCTCCGAGAAGGCCCGAAGCGTCGACGATAACTCGTAAAATATATTGATTGATAGTAAATTGATTGAGCAATTGATAGTTAAGTCTGTATATAAAAAAAACTATGACACATAAATAGGAATATATTTTCATAATTCTGCACTAGAATAAATCTTCGCGAGTTTTAATCCGGAATCAATTAAATTCGTATATTACATATAAAAGAGTTTGTACGATGTAGGATAGACGTACATATATATTTAATTGGGCCTACAAAGTCCTGTAGGTATACGGTGTAGTGATGGTTCTATTTTTTTGCCTTCCTCCTTTGATTCTCTATTTTTTTTCTGGCCGTTCTTGTCTTGCTCATCGTATAGTTATATACACTCGCACCAAGGTGGATAAACATGATTTCACCCCGACACGAATCAAACGGTTGCATTCCTTGGTCGTTATCTTCCCATCGCCATAACGCGACGAGAACGGGCGGGAATGGATAAACATATTTTTCTTATTTCCAATGTTTATTTTCACCTATCTTTTTTCAAGATACGGAGTGATAATTTCAATTACTTGAGAGTGCCAATATGGACTGAAAAAAATCAGGCACATCGAGGAAACGCACGCGCGTTTTGAACGGTAGAAATACAGAAAAGTTATCAAAAGTTATCATTTTTAATTCCTTTGAGATAGGAAGCGAATGAACGAATTTTTTTTATCGCGCGCATTTTTTCGTAATTTTTTATTTTGCTATAGATTTCTGCTAAATTTCTATTATACCGTGATCCATACGAGAAAGTGCGAAAAACTGACGGCTTGTCAAAATTCCCTCGCACTTGTAATAAAAACTTTCGAAAGGAACAAAGCCTCTGATAAAATCAATGGAGTATTTGTTGTCAATTAAGAACTACTTGGCGCTATTATTATTGAGTTCTTGATATTTAAAATGTCTTAAATAAACTTTGTTTTTTTTAATGCATGGAGAGCGTACGGGTTCCATGAACCCCATAGGTTTCTATCCCTGCGGATTTTTCATTAGTTTTAATCGATTGGCGAGTACCCACATCACAGATTTCTCCGTGCGTACGTTTACATTGAGCGCATGTTTTTTTTTCCGGCAATTGTGAATACCGAGCTGAGAATTGCTGCAAAAAATCTGCACGAAGTGTGCTCTTTAGTCTGGGGCCGTAATTGCGAAACATCGTTCCTCGTACGCAAATATTTGTATTACCGAGAGACGTGCCTCTTCTCTTGCTGCGTATATCATTTTCAGACTTAGCAAGCTCGTACGCATAGATTCGTGCAAGTTAAAGAAATCTCATTATTATAACCGAAACGTAACGAACGGATCCTATGCACGCAATGTGAATAATTTTTCTACTCACTGAATCTACGCATAATTACGAAATTTCTTTGTGTTTTTTTTTACATTTGTTTCTTTACGTGCACCACTTTAATTTGTACGTCCTTGCATTGGTAAATTTCGATACATCGATGAAAATAATAAAACGTCGATCAGCAGACACTTTTTCAGCATTGACGAATGTTCATGGAAAGAATTTTAAAAAAACTTTCCACAACGGGAAAGTAGTCCAGATTAAAGCAATAATTTAGTCGGTGTAAAGTGTCAAGTTTTGCGCGCGCAAACGACGTCCAAGTAGGCGAGAGGATGATAACGCGCGAACGTGGCTTATCACGTTCGTAGCATGCTGTGCGACTTCGTTTGCATATCAATGAAGGAATTCGTGAGAAAATACACATTCTAGAGAGGATTCAAGTTGGAGAGTTACATCGTTGCGAGTATCATCCGAGAGGGTTAATTCGTTCGGACTCGTCATCGTATAGCAATTATATTTCAGAATATGAGTTTTGAATATAAGATCATTTTCAAATATTTTGAAATTCATTTATAACCATAGGACGATAAATTACGTTCGTAGTCAGTAAATGAATCTATTTTATGCACGAATCTTTTTTTATTAATTTTCGGATCATGTACGGAATATCGCGATACGATATTACAAGAATTACCTACCGTTAAATTATCATTACAAGTGCATTTTTACTTTTTAATACACTATATATCGTCTTTGCATTTTACGGGTGAAAAATATCAAAAATTTTCTTTTGTACACCTGGCATCGAGACGCTGCAGCGTCTCTCGATTATGATGCAGGGCTACGCTGATGTGAATAATCGAATAAGTTCCTTCCAGCGAAGTATTCCATGGTCATATTTTTTTTGCGATATGTATTTTCCTTAACAAATTCATGACATTAATAAGATAAAGATGGTGACGTGTTTTGTAGATTTCTTCTACGATATTTAGTTATATTAATGAAATGATCGGAAGAATTTATATTTTTAGTTCTAAAAAAATACATTTTTCTTGCGGAATTATCATTTAAGTGTTATTAGAAATTAGAATATTTCTATTACAATATAAGCTGAAGATACCAGAAAAAATCGTCTACGACGAAAAAAAAATTGGACAAGTACTTTGTCGTGTGCTTGCTCTATTCTTTTATCACCCGCAAAACTGGACGCGACAACAAAAAACCTTTGATATCATTATATTGGCCAAGTTATAAACGTTCATCATGTAGTCACAAAAACCACACCACATGAGTAAAGCTGTTCGTAAAACGTGCAAAACCACTCCATGAAAAAAAGTACTTGGCGCATTTTTAATTTTAATATTCATACTTTGTAGAAGATGTAAATCTTTTTCAGAATACCGTATGATGTATATTAAAATTAAAAATGCGCCAAGTACTTTTTTTTATGGAGTGGTTTTGCACGTTTTACGAACAGCTTTACTCATGTGGTGTGGTTTTTGTGACTACATGATGAACGTTTATAACTTGGCCAATATAATGATATCAAAGGTTTTTTGTTGTCGCGTCCAGTTTTGCGGGTGATAAAAGAATAGAGCAAGCACACGACAAAGTACTTGTCCAATTTTTTTTTCGTCGTAGACGATTTTTTCTGGGATATCATTCGTTTTGGTAAAGATTTAGTTTTACCAACAAAGTATATCGAATTTCTTAAATGAACTGATTTTGAATCAATATTGATAGAGAGAAATCGTTTGACTAATAACTTTACGATTGAGTCAAGTTGTTGTTAAGTTAATTGTTCTTCTTACCTTTGTCGATCTTGTTACTGTGAATTTTTTTTTTTTATGTATTCGTTTCTATTTATTTTTTTTCTACGTTAAATTAACAGATGAGGTTATGTATGATACCGGTAAATTGAAACCACACTGTTTTTTAATGCACCATTAGCGATCTATGTGAAGTTGGCCATCTTTGTATGCATTTATTTTTGTTTCATCCAAATCTCACGTCGATGGTTATTTCATCAGATTTTATTTACGAAAATATTTTCATCTTACTGGAAAGGACTTTTCACTGTTTGAAATTCATAAGAGCTGACGTTTTTTTCTAATCCACATTTTAGAACTTTGTTCGAAGAGGTTAGAAAACGCGTAGCGTAAACTCAGTTTGCGGGAAAAAGATACGTCGAGATACTCGAGATATGATATGAAGGTACTCTCGTTCATTCCATTATACAGCATGTAAACGCGGTGGAAACTCGCCCTGCGTGACCGAAAACTAGTCGCGCTCATGAAAATCCGGCATGCGTGACATCTCAAGCAGACGCTACAGCGTCAAAACTAAGGCACGCATTGGAATCATGAAATTAATGAAACACGAAAATCCGACGTCTGGGCGCAATTTTATCGACACCAATCGACAGATCGTTATCACATTACCTAATGAAACTGTGATCAAAAGTTAATTTCATTCTTTAGATCGATCTAAAATTAATGGGAAAAGGTCGGCAATGCGCGTGAAAGTAGTTTGTTCGAGAAAAGATACTCGGCGAGCCTCGGGACACGTACTTGTCCCGAGACTCTGCCGAGTCTCTTGATAATAAATTGATAAAGTGTCTGCACGCTTGAAACTACTGGAATTCAAGAAATTATTAATTTTTTGCAAGAATCACAGTCGATTTCGAATGTCAATGAACTTGCAGTTTATACTTTTGGATTTTCGACGAAATCGTAAAACGAAACGTAACGAAATCTGAAAAACGTATGGATACTAAACGTTCACCAAAATGCATCGATTGCATTCAATATTAATCAGATTCATTATTTTCAGGTTCGATATTACCGTATTTCGTCCATTGTGCTTCAATTTTGAATTTTTATCTAAAAATCGCACCGAGCAATCCTTAAAATATGCAATTCCGAATCGTGTATGCATAATGTTTGTAGATTTGTTGAAACTGCATTAAGTTCGTAAAATCCTGTCAATCGTGCAGTTTGACAAGCCCTCCGTGAAAATAATGGTACAATTCGACCGTTCGTCGCAGCTTTTCAACTATAATCCAAAAAAATGTTGACAAAAGTTATTTACTGGAAATTCATTATTGTTATGGAAGTTCATTACGGATGAAGATTCTAAATAGTGAAACTGGCGTCTGCCGTTACACTAACGAATTTAGTGGACGGAAGTGAGTGAGTGCGAGTGAGAAAGGAGCAAACGATAAAGCGGAAGTGGTTGGTTGTGCGGAAACGAGCCAGTCATCCAGAAATCTTATTTCTCGAGATTACAGACTGCATTTGTGCATCAATATATGTATATATATATGTATCTGTGCAGTTTATAATGGAAGTTCTCGAGTAGCGTTATGGCCATTGTGGTTTTGTAATACTAGTCACGTATCTATTTTGCGACTCGCTTTGCGGTCTGAACGATAAGACGACGGTGCTACGAGACGAGAGAGACGCCGGTTTATTTATGATTTTATTGCCTCGTTTATTACCGCAAGATATATAACGCAAGATGAATAATGATAAATATGAAAAGAAACGTTCGACGCTAACGAAGAGCCGCAAGAAAAAACTGCGAATTTTCTTCGTTAAAAGTGCGATCCCATATAAGTGGCAAAAGAAACGGAAAATGGCGACACGTTCATGATCAAAATTCTAGCTAGCATGTTCTAGCATTGAAAAATATCGGGACAAAAATCATTGTGGTTTGATGATTCGTTATACGCACATGTTTCATTTGCATATCTATTATCACTAGAAAGATTGAAACTTAGTAATAGCTACATTGCCCAAAAGCAGTCAGAATGACTGCGTTGTGAAAGAATAACTCATGTGTAAAGAAATTTTTTTAACATTCATTTTTAATATTATTTACAGTTATATACAACAAGTTATTAGCAAATATTAACAATACAAAAAATTTACTAAGAAATTGTGCCTACTTGTTTTTCTAATTGAAATTAAAAAGCAGTCGTTTTTTCTCATTATTATCATGCATAAATCAACACTCTTTTGCCTTTACCGTTAGGTTTTCTGGTTTTTGTTGCATCGCGAAGTTGCTTCAATTTATTACAATACAGCAACATGAGCAGAGAAGGGAAAAACAGGAGAGTGTTGGATTTTCATTTTTATCGTTGGCTCTTCAGCCAAGGAGGAACATACTTGTTTTATTCCTATACGTCATTCTTTCGCAACTATAAAGACTATTACGTTTCATAATTAATACAAGCTTTGGTATCGCAAAGGTCCATTATCAAGAGCGGAATTTGTCCATGTGATTAATTGGTTCAATGTTAAAATCATTCTTAAGAATAAAGACGTATTTGTGATCTTACGAACGATGGGAAATTAAACTTTCAAACATGACTGATTAATACTTAAATTTGCGGCATTATATATACTGCGAATAAGAAAATAAGTCTACCGAGTTGGTTAATCGTTTCCTCGTATAATTACATTATCGAAAATTTATAAAATAAAATGCAGCCTTTGATCGAGAACGTTAATGCTGAGATGGTGTTATTAAAAAGAAAACATTTGATTAAGCTGGCAAACACGAAACGTGGAAACAATACAAATTGTTACAGTGACGAGAGAACTCTCTAAAGTCGAAAAGAAAATCGAGTAAACTTTCTCACATTACCATACACAGAATCTTTATTGTCTTGACCTGATGGTTCTCGGCAAGAGTCGGCGACTGAATAAATTATTCAATCTTTATATTCCGTTTTTTTTCAGCCTCTGACGAATAGGACGATCATATTGCCACTGAGAAAGAAATGAGTATATACGAAACGAAATCGTTAAGTTTGCCTTGTTCCACGTGGACCCGCAAACTCCATTACGTATATCGCTATCTTCTTACTGACATTTACGACGATGACTTTTCCCATCTCTCCGTGTCGTATGCGCGTGCTCACTCGGTCGTTGAACAAAAATACACGAAAGAAAAAGCGCGGGACAAATAAAAAATGGGAAGATTTACGATAGGACCGACGAAGTGCCTCAGGGAGGACAATGGGAAGAAGTAAAAACATAAGCTCTTGCTCCTAACAAAAAATAATTAACAAAAAGACATTGCATAAATTCATCGAGAAAATGCGAAGCTTTTTCACGATTGCTCGATTATTTTGCGTGTCCTTGACACACTTACTATTTTCGCGAATACTGATATCAACGTACCTCACAGCGCCTATACACTCAGTAATTAAAATAAGGAAAATTAAATTAAGTTAAACCTCATCGTTCTCGGTGATTCTGCTGCACTCCGTTTTTCCTAATGTATAGCTATGCATGTACATATGTATACAAGCTTGCAGGAAAAATATAAGCTTTTGCCAAGTACATCTACAAGAATCAACGAACAATAATCGCAAGACTTTTGACGAATATTCATTGAAGATCGGCAGCTAATTACGTCGTTCCAGAGTTGCGTACGCGAGTAAGATAAAAACAGAAAATAACAAAGATAAGCAAATATTTTCGGATCTATGCCCGTATCTTTGTTAACTCCTCTCGCTCTTATAATGAGTTCATTGGATGTTGTCATATCAAGGTTTTTATGACCCTGTTGTGAGAGCTTTTAACAGTAAAGCTTTAGACATTTTTTCATGTATCATTTGCTCATATGTTATACAGAAAATGTATCTATACAGACGTGGCAGCGTCTCGGAGCCAAGTAGTTTAAAGAGATTCTAATGTATTTAATTTAAATTACGTATCGCGCTCCCTAATATGCACTAAAATGGCACTTTTCGATACAAAAAAAGGTAATTGTTTCAAAGGATGAATTTTGGGGCAAAAATCCGTTCACTTTCTCCAGAATTTCACTGCAAAAAATGTTTGCTAAACTAAAAAAATAACTGCGCTGCAGCCCGATCATGCGGCAATTCGCGCGCGTGATCGTCAGATGCAATCCCTGATAGTGTTACTATATATATTATTGTATATATTGAAGAAATTTTTCTTCACATCAGAAGGAGCAAAGATTCAGCGATTGCGCTTCGAAAATTTGTGTGATTTCTCAAGAAAATGCAATTTCATGCAAGTAAATTCAGAGCAAAAAAGAGCGGTATTAAAGTAGTACACGGAAAAAAATGATTCGTGAAAAGTGATGACTGATGTTCAAAAATCAGTGGGGAATAGATGAGCATATGCAGTTTTACACTGTAAACTAATCACATTACTGAACCTCCATTAAAAAATAATGGATCAGGCGTGCTTTTTTACCATTTGAACTCGAAGAAATGCAGTTGTAAACTGTAAAAACCCCTAATGATCACCGTTAAAAAGTAAATAGTAGAAGTTACATATTAAATATAAAATATCGCTGTACTTCAGACGTAAAACATACAGGTTACCGAAGAAAAATTGAAAAATATATTTGAAAAAATAACGGTGAGATTCAACTGGTATTCACCGATTTAAACCATAAAATACTTCAACGAGTGAATGTCAAAATAGAGATTAAATTTCATTAACATGTGGTATTATCTGCTGAAAAATGCAATACGTACAAATTTAATTTTTACAGTGCCGATTGTCATTTCCTAATGAATCGTCCGAAACAAATTTTAATAGTGGATTGTTGGTAAATACTAATACGAATACTTTGCACATATTAACGTGATTACATTTGCAAAATTTCAATGCGCTTACTGAAAATTACAACAGGCATTCGGCATTTCACCGCGTATCCCCGAATTTTTACAATGTACACCGTAAACGCGTGGACGCGTCAGCTTGGCCACGCATTCATTGGCCGCAGCGCGGCGCATTGCCACGATCTCGCTCACAAACGATCATGAGCCAGGGAGAACATATAATAGCAGCATAGCAACGATAATTATTGTCCTCGACTTTAGGAGGATTTTTGCTATACCTGGATTGGTTAATTGAAATTATTTTTTACTTTATCTATAGCAATGACAGATACAAATTAAGCATTCCACAATGCAGTACTTGTGGGAAATTACAATTTTCCAAAATGTTATAAGCGATTTTTGAAGTTATATCCATTTTGGTGATTGAGAACAAAAGTATTTTTAAAAAGATTGATTGGTATTTTCCTAACGATACATATATATATATATATATATATATATATATATATATATTTAATCTGTGAAAATAATGGTGTTAGATTAACATAGAGCTATTCACTGTCTGCATTATTTGCTATTTCACAGTGTATAAATTTGTCAATCGAGTCGTTCATTTTATACAATTTTTAAATGTAAGAATTTGTGGGTTGGTTCGTGTACTTCTTGCAGGTTCACATTGTAAAAACTCGTGGGTTGATTTGTCTACTGTTCACAATTTCACATTGAACAAAGGGGTGCGTCGCTTCATTTACTGTTTACAAGTTCACATTGTAAAAAGTCGTGAGTCGGTTCATCTACTATTTTCAGTTTCACATTGCGAAAATTTATCAATCGCTTAGCATAAACTCAGTAGTCATACAGTTCTTTGTGTGAAACGTGGCGTGTACTTTTTACAGTTTTACGTAGCAAATATCAATGGTTTCGTACCGAGAGGCGCTAGTAATGTGAAACACAGTACATTTTGATGGGATTTCCATAAAAATTTACGGGATTTTTTTTTCCGTGTAGTTTTCGTCGAAAAGTATTTTTTTCAAATAGTGTGAAAAAAGTGCGGAATCTAATATGCACTAAAATGGCACTTTTCGACACAAAAAAGCTTTTCCAATATATACACATATACGTTAAACTAAAATAATTGGATCTACCATATTTTTCTGTATTGTTCGAGGGAAGATTTATTAGGTTTTGTTTTTATGGCAATCGTGAAATTTGTTCAATGGCGGATGGCAAAAATGTTTTTATATCGATAGGGATAGACTTATTTTCTCCCTTCAATATTAACAAACTCAGTATCTTTTATGAATTTCTTCGTTCGATACATGTTTCATCACCGACTCATATTATTGAGAATCTATTACTGATGCAACATTGCAAAGTCCTCTGTGCCAAATGTTACTTTTATTTTTCACACTATTTGAAAAAAATACTTTTCGACGAAATCCACTACTTTAATTCCTTGGCGGACATTTTTTACTTTTTATTACATACGCAATAATAATCATCAATTATATAAACACATACACAATACACAACATACAGAGAATAATATAATAATATAATAAATACAATACCCCTAATGATTTCGAACATCCTGCGAAGTATACAAGTTTTCGCTAGCATCGGCTAGCTTTTTACCGTGACTGTCGTGGGACAATTACGTTAATGTACTTGATTTTTTTTTTCTGATATTCTTGTTGTGTTGCAAAGTGCTAGAATTATCGCTGAAAAAATTTTCTTTCACGGCTGTACCGTCATTTCATGCTTTATGTCATTAGTATCATGCAGCAATAGCCCACAATCATCGTACGTCTGAGAACGAAGTAATCTTGTAAGATTTTTTTTGGCAGGTATGCCTAAGTCACTAGTGAGTGAAAAGAGTGCAGCAAGTAAAAAAGTAAATTGCTCCGGAAAAAGGTAATATGTATATTTCGCTAATATTACTGTCGTTGATAACTGAGGAGCGCAGCATGTTTTTTTTTTGAAAAGTCGTTTCATCGTTCAATGATCTTATTAGATATTTCTGTTGGTAATAACGTTTCCTTTTTTTTTTAATATTCCTATATTAATATTCAATCAGAACCCAATGATCTTATAGATTTCTCGTAATTCGTAACAGGGGACCAAGGCACATATGGGGACCAAGGCCTTCCCAAAATAATTGGCAAAAAAATGTTTGACTTCTTCAACAAATTTTCGTATATAATCTTCAAAAAGTTCTGTAGAAAATAACTATTTTTTCTATGTTGTTAATCTTTCATGAAGTTATTTTAACGGCATTTCCACACTGAACAACTGACCTTTTTTCTATTCGAATAGCAAATATTCCGGTATTGGGGTTATAAAAACCAAACAAAGAATTTTGATTGAGTTGAGATTTTTGAGTTTTTTTTTCATTTTGCAAGGACGTCATGGCTTGAAATTGAAAATTTTTCGAAATTTCGGTAATAATCACAAATATCTTTACAAACGAGGGCGCTGTGTTCGGTTTTTCCCTATATATATTATGCTCAAAGTCGTGAATTAGTCAACACTCGTTACTTTTTTTTAAACGTCCGAAAAGTGCTCGAACGTCATAATAATATACAGTTTGTTTCAAAACTAAATGTCAGTAATGTAATGTTACAATCAGAAATGGTAATGACGTTCCAGGTCGAAAACTTTACAGTGCATTTATTAATTCATTGATTTCATTTCGAATTTCATTAATTTCCGTCATGTTCTACACGAATGTACGTAAATAATCATTTATCGATAAATCATTTTTTCGCAAATTGACAACTTTTTATACCAATTTCTTCATCCCTAATACCGCCCTTTTTTGCTCCGAATTTACTTGCATGAAATTGCATTTTCTTGAGAAATCACACAAATTTTCGAAGCGCAATCGCGCAATCTTTGCTCCTTCCGTTGTGAAGGAAAATTTCTTTAGTATATACAATAATATATATAGTAACACTATCAGGGATTGCATCTGACGCTCACGCGGGCGAATTGCCGCACGATCGGGCTGCAGCGCAGTTATTTTTTTAGTTTAGCAAACATTTTTTGCAGTGAAACTCTCGAGAAAGTGAACGGATTTTTGCCACAAAATTCATCCTTTGAAACAATTACCGAACGAATAAAACGACAATGATCAATGCTATATTTCGATCCATATCCTGATGAACTTTTGTTTTTATTCGACGGATGGAAACGTCTCAGTTGCGTGGAACGTCGAATAAAAAACCTGTTGGTATATATAGATTTGTAACCGTTAGTTTCTTATCAGGTTTATGTTCTTTGACGAGATAAAGGCTGCATTTTTGTCTCGGTTTACGTGTACATCAGTGAAAAATAGATATAAGTGTGATTAAAGGCAAAGTCTTGCCGATAACGATCGTGGAATAAAATTGTATCGCCGGTGAGTACTCGTGCACTCAACAAACGAGACGATGTCTCTTGGCAAAGTACTGTAAACATATCAAATCGTAAAAAACAAAATGGCGTTATTTTTATGATTTTACTGTCGCTTGCTGTCGTTATGTATATATATATATACATATATATATAATATGTTACATTTCGTATATTATCGTTGTTGTCGTTGTCGTTCTCCTCGTCGTCGTCGTCGTCTCGTCTGAACACGTGCGTCTTTATCTCCTGAGACTATTTTTCTGTAATCCGTTTCGCGCGCAACCACGCGATAACGCCACAGCCGGTGTCCCACGATATCGCTTATATTTCAAGAAAAAAATATACAAAAACCAGTCGCGTCTAGGGAATTCAAAGATTTTTCCCGTTTTATTCTTCTACATTTAGGAAAAAACTGCCTTTAATTACATCAACTCTCACATGAATTTTTTTTTTATTCGTTCAAACAGAAATACGTAATGCAATGAAAAAAGGGCACTGAAATAAATGGTAATCTTTATTTCACATTGATTTGAGAATATATTTCGATGTACTGATTCGTATCGTTGTTCGAAAATTTGAGCTTTTATCAGATTCGATTTATGGACGAGGGCATTTGTAAATTGTCATGATAAATATTCGGTAATGTGTTTGGTCCTCTCTGATACGAAGCAGTGAGTTTAAATTGTGTTTCCCATTTTTCCGGCTTTTTGTGGCATTCAATTCAATCCCGAATATCTGAATCTGCGGGACGTTTGTAAAAAATATTTCCAACCAGCTCACTGCAATGAGCTAGAAATATAAAATATGCGTGCTGCATAGCTGACAATCTTGAATATACGAATTATCGATCTTGTACGAAACGCACACTCGCTAATCGTGACACTTGCGTAAGCATATCTCGTTTTTCTCTCCTTGTTTTTGTCTTGAGAGCTTGACAGTTTCGCAATTGCCGCGACAGTGAGACGAAGCAGAAGATTGTATTATGGAAAATTATATAACGACTTGAGTCGACGAGTGTCTTTGGCCATCTTGGCTAAGGAAAACTTGTATGAAGACGAATCGGTAATGTACAGAGGCGACAAACGAGTATGCTTAAGGAATTGTACCAGTGCGCGTACACGTATAAATATCGTTGACAAAACTTTAAGGGGCTACTTATATTTAGATTGATTAAAAAGAAACATATCTTTTGATATTTGTTTTAAAATATATTGCGAAATATTCTGCGAAATATTTCTATCTACTTTTTCGTATATTCCGTGCAAATTACGTCACGAAATTCTTACAATGAAGCGAAAGTCCGAAACATGCGTAACCGACCTTTCGGAATTCGTTAATCCAACATGCTTTAAACGAAAAACTCATTTCTCGATACAATATGGTTTTTAAATAGACACAATTTGATGTTGAAAAAATGATTTTTTTTCTTTTTTTATTGTTCAGTTTGTTCGATACGTGGGCTTGAACGAAGGTTTTTAATCATTGAAACGTTAATAACATAATCTTAAATTTGTAGAGTAAGATGCAGTTTCTCGTAGCATTCCTGAAAATAGAAATATTTGCAATTAATAATTATAATTTTTTCTGGAAAATGTTCTTCAGCACACTTAGAAATATGTGATTTCTCTTATTGATAAATTATTTACAGGCGAAAGAAGTAGTCAAAATCCCTCTCCTCTTTTTAAGGTCTTGCTGAAAGTGTTTTGTTACGAATTGTATAAAATTTGGACAGCCGATTCCGGACGTTAATGCATGATCGCTTGGAAAATTTTAATAGGATTTACCTTCTTGATTAAAAAAAAATGTTTTATCAAATATATTGCAATTTTATGGAGGTTTCTCATACAGAGCGATAGCAATTTTTTTGTAAGGTTTTTCCTGCAACCTCTGAATCGTAAATGAATGTACGCCTGAATATATCATGGTATTTTTGGAAAAATCTCTATAATTTTGACCGTTTAGTTTCGGAGGTATAATTCTAGAGACGCGGCAGCGTCTCGACGCCAGGTAATTTTAAGAGATTTTTCAGTATTTAAATTTAAATACATATAATATAATATAAAATATGTAAATAATGAATGAACAATAGTATAATAGAATAAATATAATGTATCTCGCTCAATATTATTCGAATATCTTGCAATCTACACCATTTTCATACATTGGCCGGTAATGTATATCTTTTTATTATAACTATGGCGAGACACCTGACACCTGCCTTAAGGTTTTCGCACGAGTTCGCATCTGCCGTACACAACACTGGTAGTTACGACTTTATGTGGCTAGCAACGTTGTCGACAATCGGTAAGCCTGAAATGTGCAAAAAATATACAGCTCAAAAGTGTGTTGAAACTTTACATGTTTAGACAACAATCTTCAATTTGAAGGAACGAAAAATGTAATAATTCATTTTACACGTAGTTTTTGGGGTAAAATTTTCATCCTGTTTTCCGTTTATAATGATTCGAATGTTAAAAAAATGCTTTGTTTTCGCAATTCGCACCAATTACGCGCCGATTTAAAAAACCAGAAGTATTTCAATAGAATTTTAATTTCAATAACTCTGTTAGTTGAGCCGTTTTTCATATCATATGCATTCACAAAAATCATTTCTTTCGTATGGTTTCTTATTTTTCGATAGACATTAATGCAAAAACGCCATCTATGAAGACTTGTTTCATTATTACTCGAATTATATATCAACTATCGGTAAGTTAGAACTGTACCAATATCCGAAGGGTTTTTCGCTGTAAATATAGTACACCTACCCACGTAAAAGACACACGGATTAGATGTAATTATCGACCACTGATGTAAAGCAGTCAATAATTTAAAAAATCGGAAAAAGATTAAAGCCTTTAAACGCTTTTCAATGAAAAAAAATTAAATTGCATTATAATGTTCATTAAATTGTTTGACATAATAAAAATAATCTGAAATTATAAGTTAAAATGATTAGATTTATATAGTTATAATATAGTTCATTTCTATGCAATTCAAGTAAAATTTGCCGCAATCTCCAGCAAGTACTCCAAAAATACGAATTGTCTCAAATTGAAAAACTCAGAAATATTGCAGTACATGCTGTCAGACAGATAGTGGCAAATGACAAACATGAAATCTCCGTCAATGTTAGATGACTATAACGGGTGCTGGGGTAAAAATGCGCGAAAGAGATGAGGCGCGTTGCAGAAATCTGAGTTACCGACAACAAGTTTTCTGTCTATATGAAATATTTCGAAATTTATTTTTCCTGAGATTAATTAAGGCTACAAGAACTACATAATTTAGACAAATTTCAGGTTCATTGACACAGAGTTTTTGCTAAAAGTGGTTGCAATTTTTGACCATTTCGGAAAAAGCATAGATCACGTTGAGCAACTATTTTTCTTACGGTCCCGTTTAATAATTCCAGTCCCTGACGTTGTATATTAAATTCTGCATTGTGTCGTGAAAATCAAGAGCGGAAAAAAAACGTACATCTCATACTTTTTTTCTGTACGTTGGCCTAAATCGGAGAACAAGTTTTGAACCCCTCTGGGACAAATTGTCGCCTTCCTGATTTCTTTCTTTTCTTCTGGACTTTCCGGTTACACCAGATGCCGTTTTTCTGCTATCGTCGAAACTTCCATATCATCCAATCGCAGTTTTCAGTCGAAACACATGTTTCTAAACACACACACACACATGCACGCACCCACATAAGGCATGTAAAACTGATCATGTAAGATCAACGTGGTACTCTTTGAATAATGATAACGGCAGCAGAAAATTGATCAAAAGAATTGCTTTTTCATTTTGAAATAAAAACTTCTTTCAAATTTTGAACAGAAAACCATTTTTTTGATTTTTTTGAAAACATTTTTTTTTCCCCGAGATTTAATGAGCATTTGATGCCTGTACAAAAAATAACGAATTATTTTTTAATTCTTAATAATCGTTAATCAGTGTTCAAGGAACAATAAACGCGTGCTTCTGTAGTTTTTGTTAAAACTTCGACGATTTGGGATGGGAAAACGGTTCAACCGCTCATTATCAAATCTTGCAGGACTTTTAGTCAGGTATTAAGCTAAAAAAACCTACAAAACGTGGAACTTTTCGAAAATAATTGCAAAGTAATTTCAGACTTCTATATCCAATTCAGGATGAGAAGCGTTGCATGCTGTAAAAAAAAGACAGTTTTAGTGGGTGAATCCAGGTTCATTCTATTAAAATTCTGCGAGTGGTCGCGCAGTAACGTCCTGAAACTGCTCTCCAAACTTTATACGATTCCTAACAAAAAAACACTTTTAGTCCGAGGACTACCTTTATAAATGTTTGATGCAAAGAAATTTTATGTCGTTGTAATTTCATACATTTTCCGTATGACGAGGTCGCGAAAGATTTCCCTTCTCTCTCAATCGTCTTTTTAAGACAGAATCCTGCAATACTCTTTCACTGTTTTTCCTCACCGCTTTTACCATTTCGTTCGCTGCTTCGCCTTACTTTTATCGCCTGATTTCAGCTTCAAGTTCCCCGGGGGGATTTCAAGAACGTTCTCGAACTTTCCACCGAAGGCTTTCGTTCTCGAGAGCAAGCAGGTCGTTCACGTCATGGGGGCTAATTATTATTTTCAGCGAAAAACAACCGTTGATTTGATAAAATAAATTAACACACATTGTTAGTGGAACTTGAAACATTTTCACCAAGTCTTCCCTATCATTATCGGTATCTGTATAATTAAAATTACTTCTAAAAAAGTGCATCGAAATTCGAGAAGTTTCATGACAAGGATATTTTTTAGTAACGACATCTACCATCATCTTCCCACCAAGTGAACATTTTTCTTGCCTTTCAATCTATTTCATGGAGACGGATTTTTTAATCAAACTTATTCGACAATTATTTAAATAATTATTCCGACCGAGACCGAGCGATACGAATTAGTAATCTTTATAATCATGTTTATTATACATATGTTTATTTCATTTGATGATGATAAAAAAGATTTATACGGAAGCGAGTTTGTTTTACATAAATAAACAACGTTTTCCTAAATGATTACTGGATAGTTTTTTAATGCAACATGCTTATTGATATTATTATCATCTTTTTTTCTCCGTTTTTAAAAAATCCGTGTGAGCACTGTCGAACTTTCGATATATTTATTATTGTTGTCGATTTTTTCGTTTTGTGATTGGCTGTTTCTTCAAATAGCTGAAGTAACGGATGTCAGACGAGTATATCATCACAAGTCTATATGGATACGTCAAATTGTATTTTCGTCATATCCAACACTTATAGTTCTCATTTTTTAATCTTTTTCTGTTGAAAAGAAGGTTATGGTCGTTTGAAGTATTGAAAAATGTTGAAGAATGAAAAAAATATTAAATCTCGTGTACTGAAAAAAGTTATGACCTTTTAATGTTTTAAATTTTTATTTTCATAACTTCGAAGTTTAGATCGTTGCAACGGAACAAAATTCTTAATTTCTTTTTCGCAGTTTACCCAATGACTTTGTACAAAATAAAAAGTCGAAAAACCCTAAATGACGAAGAGAATACGAAAAAAAGATTTTGCGGCCCTTTAAAACAAGCCTTTTTAAAAATTCTTATTTTGGTTATTTTACCAATTATAGGTGAAGAACTATTTTAAAATAGAAAATTAGATCACGATCTGATGTAATGAAAAAGGTTACAACTGTTTGACGTTTTAACAAATTAATTTTTATTTTCAAAAATTCGGAGATTCCAACGATGCTGCTTTCGAACCTCCGCATTTGTACTATCGATTATGGGTAGGAAACTGCCTAATATAGAGTATAAAAATTTCGACAAAATCTACCGTAAGGAAAAAAGTTTATGACCGCTTAAAGTTTCGAGGAATTTTTTTTATTGTTGAAAAACTTGTGATTCTGAACGTGAATTATGGTGTTAATTCTGCGCTGATTATACGCGAAATATCTAGTTACTCAAAATTAGCTAATTTTTAAAAATTAGCTAGTTATTTAAAATTGATTTGCTCGGTTTCTTTTATATGATTCCGTTTTTATTTCTTTTCCCAGCGTTTGCTAGCACTTAAACCTTATTTCCCATGAATTTCGACACAAGGTGAAAAAATAAAGACTTCTGAAATATCTTTTTGTCTCACTAACAAAAGTCTCCGATGTGTCTTTTTATCATTGCTGCATGATTCATCCTTTCTTTTTTCAGCGTATTATTTTCCGAGACGTTATACCATGAATAATTTACGGTGTGGAGTTATAATCAAGAATAAAAAAGAAATTGCTGAAGAGGATGGCACGTGTTGGATTTACGAGTGGATACGCCTGAAGACTCGTATGGAAGTCTTTATCGAAAAAGTGCAACGTGATGTGGTTCCTAAGATACATCTAGTCCCTTTTTTGTAGTATATACTGTCTCTTACCGTTCATACAACATGACTACTAAAAACTACAATTTACTTTTCATTTAAGCTGTTTTAGACAAAGGTATAACTTTTATCTTCTCGATGAGTATACATTTCGCGGAGATGCCTTCATTTTCCATATTTTTAGTATTAAATTATTCCGTTTATTATCATGCCACTTGCCTCCTCTGTCCATTCCTAAAAATACCTCGTCTCATAGTTAATTCACGTGTTACATCAGGACGAGACTAACATTGCGGAAAATGCATATTGCAACATTCTTATTTATATGTTTAATAAATGCAGTTTCCCCAAGTGTAGATAATTTTCTATTGAAATGGCAATCGTCGATTATCAGTCATTGCATGAATTCATCGATTTAATCGGACCTCTTTATTAATTGGCACATCATTGTGTTTAATTTTAGAGATATCACCCGCGTAAAAAATTCGTTATTCCTATAGTATTAAAAAAATGATCATAATGAAAATACCAATAAAACTTTTGTTTTTATGAAAGGAATTTAGAGTTTTTTTTATAACTACTAAATGTTATAACGATTTTTGCAAAAACCGTGAGAAAATGCATTTAAATTCGGGAAAAAATCAACATTTTCACTTTGAATCATAAGAAATAATTTTTACTGAGAATTTTGAATTCGGATAATTGATTAATATCATATAGTATTAATATAATTACTTGACAATATGGTATAGTAGTATTGCTAGGTACTAAGGTTATTATTAAAACAAATTTTCCCTTATGATATTATAATTTGTATTCTTAGGGAGATGAAGTATGTGACATTTTGACAGACTCGATGATTTAGATCGAAATATTCAATATAGTATAATAATGAAATTAAATAGGCAGAGAGCAGGTATTCCTTGCGGCATTGTTCATATAATTTATCGGTGATCCTCGGGCCATACCGTCTTCCTTTATACCCGTAATAATAATTAGACGGAAGAATACACAGGCGAGTTGAGTCAGAGCTCTCTTATTATCTATTTACTACGCGCCATATTCTCGCGGCTTTTGCATTGATGTATTATCTTTTTCATGACGTACAAGTATATTTATATGTATACAACATACATCATATCAACGTGTATCTGCGAACATAATCTACGTTTCCGACATCGAATCTATTCCATACTCAACAAGAAAAAAAACATTGCGAAAGTGAAAGAAAAAATACAGTTGGGTTGGCGAAAGCTTCTATACTTTAACGGCGTTTTAACGACATTTATTTTACGTCCGGAAAAATGATCATTTTATAGCCTTACTTTGAGGGATACAAGTATTCACAGAGTCTTGGCTCAATGCAAGTTTTGTTTTTCAAGGATAGACAGATGCTTTCTCAGGTAATTTAACACGCCTTCGTTTCTCCATGCAGTTATAGCACATGCATCCGACACTTTCATCGCCTTTAAAAGAATTGCCAACGCGTTAAGCTGAACGGTGAGAAAAACTCCCGGATGCCGGACGCACACGTGACTCATGCGTATGGAAGGAAAAGCTAAGGTGACAGAACGCCGACGACTACGCTTCTCGTACTCAACGATTTCTTCAATTTTTGTTATCTGAGAATTCTATGATGAAGTTATTCAGGCACTTCATGACAATGTGTTGCCTCTTTATTATGATGTTTTTCCACATGTTGCTGATTGCATGAAAAATCTCACGATTGGACATGTGCAATTAAATTGTAACGCATTTTACAAAAATGCACGTATAATATCATGATTGCATTTTAACGTAGTTCCATCGCGACAGTTCCGTTCGAAAATTAAATCAATGTATATTATAACTTTGAAAACAGCGTATATCCAAATGTTGATTATCGTTTTCGAAAGTACATGTTGTGATTATTACGGTTAAGATATGTAACCAAAAAGTAATATGTAGTACGGGAAGAATACTTGCACGGTTTGTTTTACGATTTTCAAAACTTTGGCAGAGATATCTCAGAAAGCTGACGAAACACGATGAATTCTTTTTCATTATCATTGCAAAGTCTTCATCCATCTTCTTATAGTTTTTAGACCATGTTTATCTCATTTTATGTGATTTTGTTTATGTACACAGATATGTGATTATACATGTAGGGCTTTGGCTATACGAGGCACTGCGGAAAAATGCGAATTTCAATCATCAGTATGTCGATAACGGAATGGTAAATAGAATTTTTATTAGTAGAATCTTATTATTTTGAATAGAAGCTTAATATTTTGATTTACAATAATTGTAATATTTAAAAGAAAAAGAATAATTTTGCATGGGTTTTTCTCGCAAGGAATAGAATTACATAGTGATAATCTATTTAATTAATATGTAGTTGTATCATATTACCGCCGTAATTATTAACCACAATAATGATTATTCATAGGATTAACATGACGTTTTAATTGAAATCATCGAGTTGTCATGAGAAGATTCACGTCATGTGAATAATAATACGCATGTTGCAGTACATATAATCACGAGAGCTGCATTGAAAATGACGATTTCACAAAGTTGAAATGCGGAAGAGTTCAGTGTGCTCCTCTTATTTTTTATTCGTCATAAGTCGTATAAGTCATTTTAACTTGGTTTCCTCTCTCTCTCAATGGCGCGCAGAATGTACGATTACCTGGTGGATACTGGAGTAGTTGAGTAGTATAGTGTAAATGAGGTCAGTTGCGCAAGAAAAGAGCGAGCACACTCCAGCACATGTGTTATGTGTGTGCTGTCATTCTCGCTATGCGATATTCTTCACTAAACACACCAACTTTATGTATTAATACAATTATTCATTGCGTATACATTTTTTCATATGTTCGGTACGCAAACGTTGTTGTCGTAAAGAAATTTCTATTCGCTATTGAAGTGTTAGTAGGCGGTATAGACATAGCAGAAAATTTCTTTCAATGACAACTTTAGTACTTCGCTTTGTGACAAAAATGTGAAGAAAAAGATTGAATTCATTGAAAATATGGAAAATATTGATTTCCAATAATAATTTTTTAATATTATATAATAATTTTTTGCCATCATCATTTTTTTAAACTGCAATGTTCTTGCTAATTTTCATGTGAAAAATGCCGTGATGATTCATCATGGCATGATTTTTTAATGAAAAATTTACAGAATATTGAAAAGAGTATGAAACTGTTGCTCTCAATGTAAAATTCCAGATGCGCTGATTTTTGTGGATCTCCGGCGCAAATCGACCAATTTCACAAAACCAAAAACCCACTTTCTTGCCAATATTATTGGCTTTCGAATAAGTTTAGTCTGGTTCTGATCGGATTCGAATTGGCTGAGCACCAGGATTCAATGCGAAATTGTGCAAATCGGGGTCCGACGTTCACCTTGAAAATTTTTACTTCTGGAATGGATGCTGTGATTGACCATAAACCATTGGAAAGGGCATTTCCCTCCGAGAAAAATTGGTGCAAGCTGCAGTCTATCCTACAATCATCCCAGAGAGCGATGTAGGACTGGGAAGCGAAAACGTTTTATCCATGATAACTCGAGAATGGGCCAGCCGAATCAGTGCAGCTTTCGCATGAAGTATTCTTTTTCCATCGCCCAAAACCACGTCAAGTTGATTTTTCCGTGGACGCTCCCTCGGTCAAGAACCCCAGATGACCCAGAGTACGTTGTACTCCAAAAAGTACGGAGTACGGACTCAAGGAGTACGGAGTATGTCCAAAAAAAAAAAAAAATCAAACTTTGCATGCATTCGTAAAAAAAGAGGTTGCACGTCAAGTTTGTTTTTTTTTTTGGAAAATGTTGATTTTATTTTTCACACTATTTGAAAAAAATACTTTTCGACGAAAACTACTATTTTAATTACTTGGTGTACATTTTTGACTTTTTAACGTTTTAAATATGGATTTCACTTCTTTCTGTAAGAAATCACCGAATTTAATCATGTAAGACAAAAAAGCAAACAATAATGTCTTCAAGCGTTAAGACTTTGACATTGGAAACGGTTAAAATACTTTGACATTCAGCACTGACGCTTTGATTTTTCGGTGTTTTGCTTACTTCCCGACATGACGAATGTGATATATATATTATTTTGAAATTTAGTAGAGAAAAAATCAGCTCAAAATTATGAGTTTGCACATATCGGCTGACCAAATCGTGCTTTAACTAGGCTCAATGGAAAGAAAAAATGATATTTAATCGGTAAAATGCGATTACATATTCGATTAGGGGAACGATTTCGGAAATATACGTGCTTTAAATTCTTGGTTGACAGCTGGAAGCCCATTTTCCTGTATAATGAAACATGATCAAGTACGACAAGTCATACATGATTATTTATGTTCACATATGCCCATTTTTTCCCGGGACGTAAATTCGCATATGCGAAATCAACCTGTCAAATTTCAAAATAATCCACAATATAGTTATCGAGAAAAAAAACGCAAAGTTGCAGTATTTGGTGTGCCAAATATCCCGATCCCGATGATCGGGAAGACGTCTCTGGAAGAGAAAATCCGATGTCGCCACTCATATGATATTTCCGTCGACCGCACTTCGGCATGGCCCCACGTGCAGTACCCCGTGAAAAACTGCACGATTGGTCCGTGGCTGAGCCAGTGCTGCGCCGATAGCACTCTACCGTTGGCCGATAAACGGCAGGACCATTGGGCCGGCGTCGCGCCACCGTAGGAGTGATATAACCGGCGCAACGCTGGGGTCTAGCGTTGGCCCATGTTAGGCAGTCTAACCAGCCTACGCTTGGTCGTCCGTGGGCAAACAACTGACCCAACGTTGGGTAACAGTTGGCTAAACATTGGATGGTGGTAGGGCCAATGTTGTTCGACGATTAGTCCAATGTTGGTTAACGATTGGGCTAACATTGGCCGGTAATTCTATCCACCATCGGCCTAGGATATAGACCAATGGCCAAGAAATCTATTTCGAAATTAAGTGAAACAAAATGTATATGAAATTAAATTTTCTTTATTATCAATATAAAGAATATATGTATATATATATAATATATATACAATATATATAATATATATAATATATAGAAAAATGAAATGATAGATAAAACAATTAGTAACAATTGGTAATATGGTAATGAATGAATGAATAGAAATAAAAAATCGAAATTTAATGGTTGCCGCGAGCTGCCCGACCACCCTCGCGGTCGCGAGCACCTGCCAACCATCGGCTCAGCGCCGTAGTCAGAGTCGCTGTATCACACTCGTTCTCAAAACGTTCTTGAAAAACACCTGAAATAAATAAAAATAGGAGAGTAATGACAAGTATAGTGCAGAAAAGGTAAGTATATAGTATAGAATAGGTAAATATACAGTATAGAATAGGTTAGTATATAGTATAGAATAGGTAAGTATACAGTATAGAAAAGGTAAGTATATAGTATAGAATAGGTAAGTATACAGTATAGAATAGGTTAGTATATAGTATAAAATAGGTAAGTATACAGTATAGAATAGGTTAGTATATAGTATAAAATAGGTAAGTATACAGCATAGAATAGGTAAGTATATAGTATAGAATAGGTAAGTATACAGTATAGAATAGGTTAGTATATAGTATAAAATAGGTAAGTATACAGTATAGAATAGGTAAGTATATAGTATAGAATAGGTAAGTATACAGTACAGAGTAGGTAAGTAGATAGTAGTAGAATAAGTAGTGAAGTATAATGTAACAGTCTCTGTCTCTATCTTTCTCCTCCTCTCTTTTCTCTATGTATTTCTACAAGTTCATTTTAAGTTAGCAATTATAAGTTTAATTATCAAACCAAGTGTGTCGTACTTCGGAGCGCTCGAAAAGTCGCAGTTGCCGCGAATGAACGTTTGTTTCTACATTGTTTTGTTTTCCGTCCCACAGCACTGTACTCCAGCTGTACAGATTGTGTTATAATGGCTGGCATAACGCGATTTAGCGAGCTTCGGACAGAATCGCTTATGCCGATTGATGCCATAATGAATGTTTTCTACAAAACAAAAAAGACAGAAGTGAAAAACGGAATGCAACGTTTAGTCGCATAAAGTTAGATATAAGACAATTAAAAAACGCTACAATACGTACCATATCGGTGAATTTTTCGGCCTCTTCTTTTAAAGCGTTGTCGAAACGCAGAAAATCCTCGATATTTTTGAGTGGCAAGGAAGTATTGAGCTCAGGGATACCCGTGTTTGACACGACCCTGTCTTGAGCTGCAGTTATTCTTATTTCTTTCAATTTTTTAGATAAGTCATATAGAATCGAACGTTTCACTGAGTCCATTTGTCGACTCAAATTCTTGAATTGCTCGTTGAGTCGGTTTTCGAGTTCATTAAATTTATTTTCGATGTATTGTGCTGCATCTGCAAATTTAAATTTTGAGAGTACATACAAGAATACATTCAATTGCACTGCGAAGACAATGCAATCGCCGAACATAAAAAATGAAAATGTTTTTTAATTCATTATTTCATACAATAAACAAAAATAGAATGGCTCCCTACTTATTATGAAAATACGTACAGGGATCCTCATGAACAGGTACGTTGGCATGGATAGATGGCTGTTCCTCGGTTAACGTGAGAACTGCATTTATGTTCCCGTTGTTATCGTTACCTCGGTTTTCTTCACTCGTAATTATCGTAACGTTAGAATCTGAAACGTATATTTATCAATTCTGTTAATAAAATTAATTACAAATTTAGCGTAAAGTAGCCAGTCTTCGGCTCTGCACCAGTATTCGACCTTTTCAGAATTTGCGATGCATGTAAAGCGTGTCGATACTAGAGTTCACACTCTTTGCACACCTCGCAATTCCTCAAAAAGTCGACTAGCGGTGTAAGGCCAAAGACTGTGTACGTTACCTTATGTATTGATAAATCTATTATGAAGAAATATATTTATCAATTCATACATCAGATATTGAAGAATTAAATTATATTGAAACAATTTTTTCCAAAATGACTTGCCGTTGAGATTATTTATAAAAGTTTCGCCTATGAGCGGTAGAACGTCTTGTTGTAGAAGAATATTCTCCAAATCGTTATGGGTGAATATGGAGTCGGCAACTAGAGAATTACCTTTCTCGTATTCAGCGTCAATGCTGGGCTCGACCTCCAGCGTTTCGAGAGCACGTTCCAATCGGCGAATCCCTTGTTCGTAATTTTCTGAAAAATATAAAATGCCATAATAGAATGAAATTGAAATTTTCAAATTCACAAGTACGTGGGCCACGGTCATGGATATATACTTACTGGCTTCTGCGATTATTTTCGTAATCGTATAAGTAGGCCAGTTTTTATCTGGATCTACTTGATCCTCTACCATTTTACGAAGTTTATTCTCCCGCACATTGATGGGGTAGTGTGCGGTCATCTTTTTTTTTTTAATTGTTATCCATGACTTCGGCAGAACATCTATTACCGCCTTACCCACATGATTTTTTTCGTCGAATTCAATGACAAGAAAATTCGATGATTCTCGCCATGTAGCACTCATTTTGCGCCTAATCTATAAATAAATTAATAGAGGTTAGAAGAAATTTGTGTTCGGGAAACATGTGAACGCTTTTTTCAACCTCTTTTTTTCAACACTCTGCGTTTAATACACACATTTTTCAGCACAATTTTTGCACTTAACACACCTTTTTGGTCAATAATACAGATGGAAGCTTTTTGGAAAGAACACACGTTTAAACGATGTGACACGCTAGAAACGCCGAGAACAATAACGCGGCCAAAGGTGCCAGCAATTTACGGATATTTCGGCAAACCGAAAACCCCTGCGCTTGCGCAATGAAAACCCACGTGCATGGGCGCACGATTGGCTCGCCATGCGGCCACCGATGGCCCATGGATCAGCCGATCGATATATATTCACACACGCATAATGTTCTCTGGCATAACTTATCTATACATAACACATACACGTAAACACACAAACTGAAGAAATTCAAAGTGAACGTAAAAAAGTAATGATTTCTTAAATATTTTTTAATATGTCAGTTATAGTTCTTCATTTTTAGTGTGTAATTGTACTGCAATATTATTTATTTATTCTGCAGAATGCAACAACGTGACAATATACGATTTGTCGTCGATGTGAAGACCCAAGCATTTCGATTCTATCGAGTCGACACAAGTTGAAGTATTTTCATTTGCGTATTTTCGTACTTCGAAAATACCAAATTTTGAGGATGCATCAGGTTCCGAGAAAATGGAACACGTTTCTAAAATGATGCAGCCGTTCACGAGAATGTCCGTTTCGCGGTAATCTTCGAAATTTTTGTGCCTTTTCAAAAGTGAAAACGTGTTTATTCGTATAAGTGAATTATTTTTCAATTTAAAGATGTTATTAGGTGGCTTCGAGGAAAGTACCATCCCTCTGAGACGCAGTTTCACGATGTTTTCATTTTTCACTATTATCTCTTCGATGACTTTTCGCTGGTGTACTTTTCTCGTCTCAAGAGAATCCATCTCCGACAGTCTGTTGACAACTTGGACCAGTGGGCTTTTCGGTGTTCGAACAAGTTTTTTCAAGTGCCCTATATAATTTTCGGCCCAAAAAGCAGAAATTTCCGTCACTGGTAAGCCAAAATTCTTTACATCATCCGCAACATGTATCAAATTGTGTACATTGAGTACCTGGGAGTCCGGTCCGTACAAGAAAGGCATTAGCATCACAAACTTGTGCAACAGACCATTCGCATACCCGGAAAACATGACAGATACTTTTTTGTCACAGATGATCCTGCTTGCAATTGAAAACAAGAGGAAATGTTTGTATTGGACTGCGGACAGTACATGAGACAGTACAACAGGTCCGGCGTAGAGCAGCATAAACCGAAATTGAGTTGCTTTCCATCGACACACTTCTTTGATGTCGTAGGACTTTCTTTGAAATTCAGCTGGGATCATCGGTTCTAGCGATGCCATCAGCTGCGTCAAAAGCTCCAAATTTGGTTTCCGGATATACTGTGGACTGCTCGGCAGAAGCCATTTTTCCAGCAGGTATTTCATGACTCCTAAATATAAAAGATGCATGGAATCCAGAGGTATTGATTTAATTATATTAAATCTCGGCAAATCCAACAGTGGTGTAACAACATTTTCTAAATGATGTTTTTTGTCTCGTTGTACTATGAACGACTTTCTTGTTCGTTTAGCACAATCAGTTTCTGGGTATATTCTTTTTTTATTCATAGTCATGCCTTTCACTATACACCTTTCACATGCATGAAAACCACCGTGACTTTTAATACATTTCACAAATGCGCGAGCTGGTGAATCACAAATTAACGCACTAATGTTAAATTTGTACTTTTTGCCAGTAATAACGACTCCGTTTTTTATTAGGTGCTGCGCTTCGGTGACAAAATCTTTTAAAAAGTCCTCAACACTTTCCGGTTTCGAATCACCAAGATACAAAGCGATGAGAATTGGTTCGCACTGGAAGCTGATGCTGTGGATTTTCATCACTATCGGCCAGAATTGTTTATTCGAGCTGCGATATATTTGGACGCCATCGATATTAATGAAAACATTAATTTTGTCTTCAGTGAAGATGTCGGACACAACTTGTTTTTTCAATTGCACTTCAATACCGATGTAAGTATAACTGCCCAAGGTGCCTTTTTTACTTTTCATTCCGATAACTGTCGTATTCTTGCAGGTTCCTAAAAGACCTTGCGCAGTTTTTGGCAAATTGACGAATCCCTCCGAACGGAGAAGAGACAACAAATCGGTGAGTACGTTATGGTGCAAACTGTCTGCATGTTTCACGGCAAAATATCTCAATTTATCTTTGAGTGATAATGCATTGGTATTTATCTCTGAGCTCTCAGATTCACTTATATCACTCGATGATGATGAGTGATGTGAAGGTGTGTCACATTCGATAGAAGAATTATTTTCATCAACTGTTTCACACAAACTTTCTACAATTTCCTGTTCTCTGTCATCTTTTTTTTTCAATTTTTCACTTTTCATAACCTGTAAACAGTTCTCTAATTTCTCGAGTCGTTTTAAAACTCGACTTTTTTTCACACCGTAATAATAATTAGGCATTTTTTAAATTTACCACTAATTTTATTACAAACTAGTTTGTATTATATTTTTGTTATAAATTTACTTTTTATTTTCAGGACGTTTTGGAGAATTTTATACGCGAGTCATGGAATATATTGTCATTTATATAAATTACAATATACTGGTGCAGTGTTGGCATACTGTTGAATCGCCAAGCCTCAACAGAGTACGGCAAAACCATGGCTATAACAGTTGGCCCATAATCGGACTGATGCTGAGCTCAAACGATGGGCCAGTAGCCAATAACCATAGCTGGACCAACACTGGCCCAGCGTTGGTTCGCCATGCTTCCACTGAGCATTGGCGGAATCATGGGTAAACTGTTGGCCCATGCTTGGTTTCACTCTGGGAGGCCCATGGTTGGCATCTCATACCGTGCCAAACACCGGCCGTATGTCGTACATCGGCATATTTTTCACGGGACGCCACGTGCGTTCAATGTTTTGTGTGTGGGCGCCAGTGTCGAGGTCGGCGAAATGAACACTGTGGTTAACAGTGAGGCTCCAAACTGTTTTGTCGTTATTAAAATATAGTTACTGCTTCGGTAAGTGTTAAGCTGCACCAGTTACACGTCATGATAGCTTTGTTTCTGAAATAAGAAATTCTCACGAGTTTGTAAGAGACTAAATCAGCCAACGCTTTTTGTTTTCATGTCAAATTCAAAAACAAAGTACAACACCACAGTACGTAAACACAATCATTGTTGTGTTCACACGTTCAGGTGTGTATATGTGACGTCAGTCGCGCCTTTGAAATCGCGTATTTGCACTTCCATAATTTATATAAATAATGAAATGAAATTTTTATGGGCCATCAATGAAAAATCGATGTCTAAGGGAACTCGTTGTCGAAAAATAAAGACACGAATATGTTTGAGTTTTTTTACTTTTCTGTTTTTTCATTCGTTTACTTTTATGTCTTTGATAATTCCATGAAAAATTAAGGGAAAATAATTTACAAGGACAAAATAATTACAATGACTTGTGAACTGTACGATATCATAAACTGGCATTGTACTTTTTAATATTATACTACTTGCGATCATGCAACAAGTATAGTCCAATTCCACTATCACATTTCCTCACATTCACAGTTCACATTTCCTCTCTAGTTGCATATTTTAATCGGTAAACGTTGTTTCGATATGTTTATTAACAACGACATCGCTCCCCTTGCATCTCTGCCGGTGATTTTTTCTCGTTTTATCTTTTGATGCATTCTGCAGCGTTTATTTTCTTCGATTCTTTCGTTGGAGTCGCATTTGATGATTCCACATTTCTTCTGTTGGGAATTCTTGGCGCTCATGGTGTAGCTCATGATATTATCTTTCTTTCGCCCGTCTCTCCGTTGCTGCTTCCGGGTTTTCCAATTTTAACTCTTTTCGGCGCTTTCTCCTGCGCTCATTAATTTTTCTCCGCTTCGCCCGGCTCTCTGCTATTTTCTCCGGGTTTTCTGATTCTAACGTTTTTCGGCGCTTATCCATTTCGCTCTGCTTCGCCCGTCTTTCCGCTGCTTTTTCCGGGTTTTCTGATTCTAACTTTTTTTGGCGCTCTCTCCAGCGCTTCATCCTTTCTTTTGAATTCTTCCGTCTCTCCGCTACTTTTTCTAGGTTTTCTGATTCTAACTTTTTTTGGCGCTCTCTCCAGCGCTTCATCCTTTCTCTTGAATTCTCCCGTCTCTCCGCTGCTTTTTCCGGGTTTTCTGATTCTAACTTTTTTTGGCACTCTCTCCAGCGCTTCGTCCTTTCTCTTGAAATCACCCGTCTTTCTGCTATTTTCTCCGGGTTTTCCGATTCTAACTTTTTTCGGCGCTTATTCATTTCGCTCTGCTTCGCCCGTCTCTCCGCTGCTTTTTCCGGGTTTGCCAATTCTAACTTTTTCCGGCGCTCTGTGTAGCGCTTATCGTGTTCTCTTGTCTTCGCCCGTCTCTCCGCTGCTTTTTTCGGGTTTTCTGATTCTAACTTTTTTTGGCGCTCTCTCCAGCGCTTCATACTTTCTCTTGAATTCTTCCGTCTCTCCGCTAATTTTTCCGGGTTTTCTGATTCTAACTTTTTTTGGCGCTCTCTCCAGCGCTTCATCCTTTCTATTGAATTCTCCCGTCTCTCCGCTGCTTTTTCTGGGTTTTCTGATTCTAACTTTTTTTGGCACTCTCTCCAGCGCTTCCTCCTTTCTCTGGAATTCGTCCGTCTCTCCGCTATTTTCTCCTGGTTTCCCAATTCCAACTGTTCCTGGCGCTTTGGCGTTTTTTCTTCTACAATAAACACGACACTTTCCATCGTCCCATCTTCTTCTTTTATCGCTTTTTGGACCTCTGTGGTTACATATGTATACATGTGTTTGTATTGTCGATTTACTAGTGTCTCTGTCAGCTCTTCAGCCATGACGAAGACAACACCCTCCATGGTGGGGTTTTCTTCTTTTACCGGCTTTATGAACTCTCCGGCTGAAAACGGCATCGTTTCATCCCATTGATTGTCCGATGTCTGATCCGCCTCTTTCTTTACAATGGCAAGGAGACTCTCCGATGTTTCCTCCTCTGCCTCTCCTGTAAGTTCCATCTTCGACGCATCGGTATCACCCGTTGGTGAGGATTCTTGAAATGGCTCGTTAGAGGTCTTAACTTGCCTCAAAACGCGTCGCTTCAACGGTCTCTCAGCTCCCTGATAATAGGTCAGAATCGATATTTACATTAGAATCGAGCATGAGATTAAGAGTTACCTCTTCATCACAAACAATATTTGGATTTGCATTTCTTTAGCATTCACCTGCTGTACTGAAACACGCTGCCCTCGGATTTCTTGGTTAGTTCGCGTGAATTCCTCCTGTGCCGAACAAACTGTCACAATACCGAGAACGATTAAATAAATGACAACAACGAAATGATGCCTCATCATAACTACGGTCAAATATGAGAATAGTTTTTAACTATTTTCGGCTGAGACTCCCGTAAGACTTTATTTTAATATCTGCACGAAATATTGAAGACGGCAAATAAGCCAAGTGTCACTTTAGACAAAAATATGGCTTTCAACTGCGTAGTTACAGTCCGGGGTTGACTATTTATACCTTTATCTTTTTGAATGTTCGACTTGAAAATTTATTCTCGACACATATGATAATGAGATAAGGAAATTATACAACAAAAGTATTCATTTGCGCATTAGGTAATTTTATGTGTCTACGTGATCGATAAATGCCGACAATATTTGATGATTTTCGAGTATTCCATGAAACTTCTTTTATGGAATTCTGTATCTATTTAGTCGCATGACAAAAACATCGATTTTTTGTAGAAGCATATGTATTTTTCATTCGCTGTGTATTTCACCTACCGAGTTCCTTCCACGTGTCGGCGTTGCGCAACCACTGGTAGCGCTTTGGTAATATTTCTACCAATGCTGGTGTTTTTAAAAAGTTTTTACACAAGAAGATAAGAGCATTTGCGCATTTAATCTATAAGTAACGTTGAAAAATTATGGAAAATAGATATACTTGTCGCGTACGAAATAAATTCCAAAAAGGACGTAGTAGAGAATACAATTTTTGGTAATTATGCCAAAGTAGGGCACCACACCAATTTTGACGGGATGATTTTTTTTTGCCCCGACACCCTTTATTATGTTACCACTAGTGAATTTGAGTCGAGGGAGGCGGACATTTTTAATTATTTATATAAATTATGGGGTTTTGAAGTTTGAAGAAACACGATAAAATGGAGCCGTGTTCATGAAACATTGTGCAAATACGCGATTTCAAAGGGGCGACTGACGTCACATATACACACCTGAACGTGTGAACACAACAATGATTGTGTTTACGTACTGTGGTGTTGTACTTTGTTTTTGAATTTGACACGGAAACAAAAAGCGTTGGCTGTTTTGGTCTCTTACAAACTCGTGAGAATTTCTCATTTTAGAAACAAAGCTAAACGTCGCTGAGAAAAAGCCTCTATACGGGCTTTAAAATTTGTGGTGACACCTGTGGGAGGAGGGGGTACTACAGTTGATCTGAGGAAGAGGCGCGGAATACAATATTATGACATTCAGCATTGACACTTTGATTTTTCGGTGTTTTGCCCACTTCGCGACATGACAAATGTGATATATATATTATTTTCAAATTTAGTAGAGAAAAAATCAGCCCATAATATGAGTTTAATCGGTAAAATGTCATTACATTTTCGATTAGGAGAACGGTTTCGAAAATATACGTGATTGAAATTCTTGGTTGACAGCTGGAAGCTCATTTTCTTGTATAATATCCGTCGCAAATTTCTTTTTTTAATACTTGGTGTCGAGACGCTGCCGCGTCTCTGGATATATTGGCGTATCAGCGTGACGTCCTAAAATAGCATCTTGATGCTTATGGCACGCCGTTTTTGATTTATTGTCGAAAATAGTGAATCTTAAGTAAAAAAAATAATATTTCATTTTAACACAAACTTTCTGTTTCTGTTCCTGAAACTATTATTATTCAGTAGAGAGTAATAGTATATTACGCACCTAGGGAGGAAAGAAGCACATTCCCGCCCGCGTATTGTCGCGGGCGGGAATGTGCGGGGGTTGGGGGGCGGAGTCCCCCCTAATAAAGACAAACTTTTAAAATTATTATGTAATATTGATATTTTTTAATTATTAAAGATTTTTTACATTACCCATTTTTATCAAAAACGTTCGATTACTTAATTTTAACATCTTTCTAAACCTGTAATGAATTATTGTTCAACCAATCAATATTAATATCAATGAATAGGAAATCTTATGTCGTTTCAATTATTCTCTTTAGTGTTTTTTAAATTATTTTCAAAAGTAAATATTTAGCTATAATAATTTCCAATAAAATATTCACTCGTTTCCAACATGCATAATATAATTTATTAAATTACGCGAATACAATGAAAAAGTCGATGAGTTCTGGTACATAATTAATGTCATTATTTATCACTGGGTTGAAACGCTCGAAAAATTTACATGAAGTTTCTACATCGCATTCCATGCATTCGAAAAATTCAACGATATATTAAAACACATTAAGGCGATTTGTTCCGTCCGCAAATCGAAGCTTAGAAAAATTCTCAGGCAAAATCTATAAATCGAATCGATTCGAAATTTGTTGTGAGTATTTAGTAATATAGTTTGGAGGATCTGACGATTTTAGAATTTCGAAATTTTGAAAATTTTACTAAATACTCACAAAAAATTTCGGATCGATCCGATTTATAGATTTTGCCCAAGAATTTTTCTAAATTTCGATGAGGAGGAAGGTATCCCTCATCGCCTTGAAATCACGTCTTCAAAAATATGAAGGAATAGATAATATTACGCAAATTTAATTGTTCTCTTGATCTTTCGATAAGTATTTATGAGTATTAATCGTTAGATGTTTGATTTTACAATTTTTGAACGTGACAAATGGTGTATTGACAATTATGGAATCAATAACTTTGTTTTCAGCCTCGATCCGATTTGAATCACTGTTCTTCTTATTCGATATCATTTTGCGTCTTTTTGTGCGGTGAACATCATTCGAGTTTGTCACGTCTTGAAGAGGAGGAGGAGGAGGAAGCGGAGACTTTTGTAAAGACGACTCAGTTGAATAGTTTTGAGATGCAAAAGTTGGTAAATTAATATTTTGAGGCTCAGATGCAGGTAGTGGACACGATTCTTCATCAGAGTCTGGAATTATGTGATTTTGAATTTGTAATCTTTCTTGTTTCGAGGATACAGCACCACATTTGGAAGAAGACGCCGTTGGTTGATCGGAAGCTATGATCCCTTCATAAATTTTTTTCTTGTTAGCTAACGAATGCTCGATATAACCCTCCGCTACAGCATTTGCTCGCCATCCGCCAAGCTGCTTTATCGATGTCAGATTAGCCCCCGAATTAGCAAGTAATGTGGCTGCTGTACGTCGGAAACAGTGTCCAGTATATTTTTCCGGGTTATCCAATAACAAATAAGTTGCAATTGTTTTTGGGACTTCGCTAATTTTATTTTTTCCAATAACCTGACGCATACATCTTCCTTTTTGATAATTGATGAACAATCTCCCAGTATCTAGATTTTCAGGTCTCATCATCATATATTTTTTTACCATGTTATAAAATTCTTTTCCAATTACAAAAGACCGTGGGTAATCATTTTTGTTATCTCTTATTTTCACGATGAACTGGGAGCCTGTATCCTCTATATCATTCATAGTAATTTCACAAAATTCGCTTGTCCTCAAAGCACCGCAAATTCCAAAAATAAGAATAGTCTGCGGAATATCATGTTTATAAATATATATTTAAATTGAACTTATTAAATTGAAATCGTAAATATTTTTCTAAATTCACTTTATTTACCTTCTTGCCAAGTATATTGCATCATCGGATTCGTTTAAAAATTTTTTGATTTCATTCAATGTCAGAACTTGTGCTTTTTTCGGTTTGTATCCTTTTGCTTGTTTTTTTACGAATGCCTTTAAATTATAATATTTATTTAAATCAATATCATGTCGTCGACTCATGGTCGTCCTCAACATCGACCATATACTCCAAAGAGTTGAGGGCGAATGTGTTTGAGCAAGCTCGTTGAAGTACACCAAAAACAGGTTTTCATTAAATGTCATCGCTTTATTTTTCGCCGTCCACGACAGGAAATCTTGGTATCGTAATTCGTATCGTTTTTTCGATTTTTCCGGAAGTAAATTATGGGTAAGAATCTGTCCTTCTTCTTCCAAATTTCTGATTATTTCCTCTTCTCCTAAGTCGCTCTCGTTGCAGTCATCGGAGCTCATATTGTATATTTTCGAATACAATATTAAAAAATAATAACTATTATCAGTTCGTCTCTCATTCAACTTTTTCGCGTTTATAAAGGGCTCACAGATACATATGTTATATTACATAAACAAGTTGTTGCTAAGGCAGACGTCATCTTTTCGAAAATTTGACACATTTCGTTTGAACATTGCGCCGGGCGGGAATGTGGCACTTTCGTCCCGCAAAACAGGGGCGAAAACCGAACTTTCCATCGAGGTGTGAGGAAAAAGTGATGAATTTATTCTATGTCTACACATAAATTTGATTGATATACATTCTTTGCCCCACAAAAATTTATTTTTCCTCACACCTCGATGGAAAGTTCGGTTTTCGCCCCTGTTTTGCGGGACGAAAGTGCCACATTCCCTCCCGGCGCAATGTTCAAACGAAACGTGTCAAATTTTCGAAAAGATACCGCCTGCCTTAGCAACGACTTGTTTATGTAATATAGTAGATGTATCTGTGGACCTTTTATAACCGCGAAAAGTTTAATGAGAGAAGAACGAAATTTAATACAAATTCAAAAAAATAAATCTTTTACATATTATACAAAATTATATTTCGGAAATAAAAATTCGAAAAAAAAAAGATGAAATTAAATAAATTATATTATTTATTGATCACGCAATCGATGTGATAATGAATTATAATGAATTTATATGATATTGAAATTGATGATGAAATGAAGAATAGAAAAAAGAATTTTCGTTTCATTCCGGGGCTCGGTATATTCAAATTATTATTTATTTTTATTAATATTTAAATCCAGAAGACAAGACAACAGAATTAAATACAAATTAAAAAAGAAAAACTTTCATATAACAAATGGAATTGTATTTTGCCAATAAAAATTACAGAATGAAATAATGTTGAAAACGAGTGAATAAGTTACTGGTAATTATTGTTGCTAAATATTTACTTTTAAAAAAAATTTTAAAAACACTAAAGAGGATAATTAAAGCGACATAAGATTTACTATTCATTAATATTAATATTGATTGGTTAAACAATAATCAACCACGGGTTTAGAAAGTTGTTAAAATAAAGCAATCGAACGTTTTTTAAAAAAATGCGTAATATAAAAAAAAATTTAACAATTAAGAAGAATAAATATTGTTTAATCATTTTAAAAGTTAGTTTTTATTAGGGGGGGCTCCGCCCCCCAACCCTCGCCGGGGGCTTCGCCCCCTGGACCCCGTTTCGTGGGGGGCTCCGCCCCCCGACCCCCGCCAGGGGCTTCGCCCCCTGGACCCCCGACGAGCTTTCCATCCTGGTGCGAGGAAAAACAGTATACGCACCACGGGAGGAAAGAAACACATTCCCGCCCGCGTATTGTCACCCTCGCCTTCGGCTCGGGTGACAATGCTACGCGGGCGGGAATGTGCTTCTTTCCTCCCTAGGTGCGTAATATACTATATGTATCAAATTAAATTCATATTCTTTTTAAGATGAAGTTTGAAATTTGAATATTATTTCTATTAAATGGCATTATTTATAAAATAGTAAATTGTAGATTTTTTGCCTCACAAAACTTTATTTACGTATGAAATTGAATATATATTCTTTTTAAGATGAAATTTAAAATTTTAATATTAATCCTATTGAATGGTATATTTTGTAATGATGTGTCAAATTGAATACATATTTAAAAAAGAACAATTTTATGTCTACACATAAAATCTATTCAAAATATAGATGAAAGGATATTAAAAATGTGGATTGATTTTTTGTCTATGGATAATTGTTATTCATTTTTATTATGTTATAATAAAACATTAATGCATTTTTATTGAACCTCAGTCATAAGAATTGCACGAAAATTCGAATGGGCCACAAAATGATCCGAATTTAAATTCGATGAATTACAATATACTACTACTGCCTGCTATTTCAAAATCAGATTAAAATACCACAATTATAATAATTGAATTAATCGAAATAAATTTTGAATCGCGCAGAATTTGTATTACATCCACACAAAATATTTATTGTCTATTTTTATCACGTGCATAATTTGAATATTAAAATTAAAATTGAGTACGTAATTTTAATTCCACGAAATTTTGTTCAGAAATTGAAATTGTATACAGAATTTTTATTCTAGTAAAATTAAATACATCATTTTAATGCTTACATTACAATACGAAGCATTCCATTGTGTACATAATTTTAATTTGAGAATTAAAATTATTGAAAATATTTAAAATTTTAAAAAACGTCATAGTCCTATGAACAAGGTGACCGATCAGGAACGGAGCGCTCCGGGTTCGTGTATTGTATTCTGTTCGTTTCTTTTTTTCGTTTGAACTCTGTGTTCTCATAATCGATCATTTAGGTTATTAATTAATTTTTTATTGAATAATTTATATTTTACCAACCCAAAATTGTTCTTCACGTTCTTCCCTCTCCAAAGGTCTAATAAGAGCAAGCGTTCGCGCGCGGGTAGGAGAAAGAGCGAGCATTATCGGTCGATTGAGGATTTAAATTTCGTAAAAATATTTATACCTACATATATAATTTAATTTTAATATATAATTTTTTTCCCATGTTTTGGTCTATTATTTTCTTTCAATTAATTTTTATTCGTTACTTTTATAAGTGTATGTATAAATCGTTATTACTATTGTTATTGTTATAATTTTTTTTATCTCAGCTGTACTGAGTGAGATACTAAACGGAGGGAAGGATATCTGTGTCTCTCGCACTCGTTGAAATGCGTTGTGCGGATGCGTGTCGTACTTGACACTGTGTTGAAGAAAAGAATGGTAGGGATGCATTGGTATGGAGGGTAGGGGTAAGGGCACCTCCTTCGGGATGAACGGTTGTCGAGTCTTTATTCTGTATTGAACGGTTGGACCAGGTTGGACGCTTCGGAGCAGAAAATTCATTTCAACGTTATATATCTCAGTTTCCAAAAGTCTTGTGCTGTGTGAGTTTTGTATACTGCCTCTACACACTTCGGACGATTTTTTTCAAAAATATATATCGAGGTAAGTTCAATATTCACATACATCATTTTCATATACAATTATAATTGTAATCGAAAAAACATGCACATATTAGACTTGCTCAGAATTTTCATAAATTTTCTGTTGAAAAGAATGAATTTTTCATCACAAATTTTGCGCGAAGTTGAACGTTCTATAAGTTATTTTTTTGTTATTATGTTGAGAACATGGATACATTTTGCTCCGCTACTATCTTCCACGTGGTTGACACGTGGTTCTGAAATGAATTGCTGTACGCACGTGTTTTGATATTGTATTGTATTATATTGTTTTATATTGTTATTATTTTGTATATTCATTTTAATTCTGTAATTCACAACCACCGTTTAATTCATTCACGCTGTTCATTTTGAAGTTCGCTCGTTTTTTTGTCCGTCGAATATTTCGCAGCACGCACTCGGCTCTTGGGGTTACACGATCACGTGCGTGAATTAAAATTCTCCATTATTTTCCAGAGAGTCATTGATCGGTTATCATTGAACGAAAAGGAAAATTCCATCGTTTGTTTCAAATTTTTCCCCTGATATTATTCGAGAACTTTCTATTTGGCTGTCTCCGTTCGAAAGGAGGAGAGGGGGGGATAAATATAGACCCCTCAGGTACAAATATGCCTTATCAAAGACGAAAAATCCTCGCTAACGCGTGAGAAATTAGAAAGAGAAAAACGCTTGTTTCGTCTCTCACTCGCACTCGCATTCACGACCGAGAGGCCCGAGAATAGCCGAAGAACCTTTACTTGTGTTGAGTACAGATGGACGCTTGCGCGCACACCATCTCGCTCGCGTGTTAAGACTGCCGGCGAGGGGGGACTTATTCTCACTGTTACAATTTCGCTTTGCAATCTTTTCTCCAATATTTCTCGCTTATTTTTGCAAATATGAAGATGGACCTAGGAACCTTTCTTGTGTATTTTTTAATTCTTTACAACTTTTGTTCGAAACTTTTTCGATTGGACGCCTAGATTTCGAAATAAACGCATTTTCGACTTTTTTTGCATTTTTCATAAAGATCTCGGTGCCTGATCGCAAAAAAAATTAGCACCATTCGATTTAGTGCATCGAATTACCCTTATATAGAGTTTTCAGGACTTAAGGTAAAAAGTGATTACTTTTCCCCTTTTTGACTGGACTGGAAATTGTGTGACCCTTTTGGATGTCAGCTCTTCGTATATATCATTTCTTAGGTAACCGAAATTGGTGTAAGCTCAGTTAATGGTCTCTATTTATTATTTTTCCATTCCAATTTCAGCCTATGCTATTAAATAGGATATTGCAGCACTAATGATGGTCTAAAATTCATTTATGGGAAAAATCAATCAAACTCTCACATAACCATAACGATCTTTTACGATCGTGCAAATCCAAAAACCGAGCGCGTACTCCGAAATATTCGATGAACAAGAAAACTTGCGAATTTCGAAACATATAGGGTGAACAAATTCGATCGTGTTTGTAAATTACAAAATTAAAACGAACATACTAAAATGCCGCTTACCCTTGACATTGATAGATGAGTCCTACGCTTTCTAGATTACTACAATTTTTCACACATTAACTATTCAGTCATGAAAATGTTTGAAACGATTTTTTCAACATATTCAATGTTAACAATAGTACATTGATTTTTTTCTAATTTTTCCAGTAAGCCTTGTTCATGGATCCGGGCAGTGTATGCAATATATGCGATGAAGCACTCGAGTGTGCTACGTTGCAAGTCGACAAGGTTGGAGAAAAGGGTCTCAAGTCATTAATTGCGAAAAGTAAAGAAGTTGGCGATGGAAAATGGGAGGTTTGGAGCACTAGTACCCTGGTTCTTGTGCATAACGCGTGCCGCAAGTGGTACTTAACAGCAACAGTCAAAAGAGCGGCTGAAAAACCACCAAAACTGAAAACTTCATCGACATCTTCTATTGCAACACCTGGTACGTCGGCAAGGCTCTCTGAGTCGGCCCCCACGGAAAATGAATTCAATTTCCTTGAGTTTTGCTTCATATGCGCAAAACCATGGGACCGTGTTCACAAACGAGGTTACATAATACGGCACGAACACATGAAGAAAAAGCTTCTTGATATAGCTAAAAATCGAGATGATGCTACAAGCACAGATTTAATACATCGATTGAAAGATGTCGGATCTTTAACTGCTGTGGGTGCACGATACCACCAAAGATGTCTAGCTATGTTTCAGATAATCCCAACCGACAAGTCGAATTGTCCTTCAAAGGCAGCAGAAATAGACTCGGCATTTCAACTCATTGCAGACCACATAAAAGATGCGCAAAAAGGAAAATTCACAGCAAACGAGTTACTTCAGCTTGCGGGCGGATGTTTTTCAAGAAAAGTTTTGTATCGGAAGTTGATGGAATTTTTCGGAGAAGATATCCGTATTTTGCAGCAGCGAGGCCGCGAAACTGTGGTCTTATACAGCCTGTCCCAAAAGGGTCGAAGGATCTCTGAAGGGGTGGTAGATCTCGAAATTCTGAATCGAAAAGTCCTCAGCGGTTTTTCGATCTGATGCACCCCTGATGAGTTATTAATAATTAATGACAGCCAATAATACGCGTGGGCTGGGCGGCGCTTGGTGGTGTGCGTGTGACGGTGTGCCCGGCCGCACCGCGAGAGGCAGGGCTACGCCGCGCGACGTAGACGTGTGTGTGTGCATGGGTGTGAGGGCCCAAGCTAGGCAGCACGCGTTAATTGTATTGAAGGAGAACGCGAAAACAATAAGTAGGACCCCGCGATGATACATTTTCATAAATGGATGATAAATTAATTAAATGAATTCACGTGGAATTGTAAATCCTTAATGGAAAGCGAAATTTCTACTAAAGCCGTTACAATTCCATTTATTTATTTACTTAAACTAAAAATAAACATCAGCTTGGCGTTTTGTCATACGATATTTTTACATTATTGATTGAAAACAAAAAAAAACTTATGCGCTTTAATAGTCGAATTTAACGCATGCTAATTAATTTATTTTCATAATTGTCCGACTTAGTTAATTGATGAGTGAGATAATCAACTCGATCAATGACTCTTCCTCCTTACTTCTCGAACGAATCGTCTCAAGATAATTGAATTTACGGTGTTTCTGAACAGGGAAATAGCGAATATCCTGAGAGGTAATGATTTTCAAAACTCTCGACACGGAGAAATAGAAATTTTAACATTTCAGTCTGTGATTATTTCACATAACGTATTTAATTTCAACAAATCACAATTTGCAGACATTTCTAGGATTGAGGAGTGGATGAAATCCTCTCCTTAAAAATTCAAGCATCCCTTCGAACGGTGAGTATGTACATGTAAAAAATATTATAAATAAATTTTTTTGCAATGATTGCTCATCATTTATTGTTATTCGTGTTGTGTAGTTATTGTACAACACAAACAACGTCAGTATTTGTCAAACGTCAAACATTTCACCACAACATCTTGTAATTATTATTCTTCGGGATCCTGGGAGATGTCGGGTGTATTTTTATAACTTTTGAATCCTTCGAAATACATAATACTTCAAAAACATCTGCACGGCAAACAAAATTGTGTTCATAATTTTATTTAAATTCAAAACAATCGTTAAAAAAAATTCTTATGCAAAAACAAAAACAAAAAAATTACAACGAACTGCTAAAACTGTAAGACTAAAAATTGAAAAATGTCAAAAATTCATAGCAGTGTTTCAACAATTATTAGAATAATTTTTTTTCAACGATTGTTGAGAATTTAAATAGAATTAAGAATAATAGAAGGATTCAAACGTTATAAAAATGTACCCGACACCTCCGAGGATCCCAAAAATAATAATTAGGAGATGTTGTGTTGAAATCTTTGTACTGACATTTTTTGTGTTGTATAATAAGTACATAACACGAATAACAATAAATAATAATGAATCATTGCAAAAAAAATATATTTGTAACATTTTTTACATGTATACATACTCACCGTTCGAAGGGACGCTTGAATTTTTAAGAGAGGATTTTATCCTCTCCTCAACCCTAAAAATGTGGGCAAATTATGATTTGTTGAAACTAAATACATTTTGTGAAATATTCGCAGACTGAAATGTTGAAATTTCTATTTCTCCGTGTCGAGAGTTTTGAAAATCTTTACCTCTCAGGATATTCGCTATTTCTCTCTTCAGAAACACCTTAAATTCAATTATCTCGAGACGATTCGTTCGAGAAGTAAGGAGGAAGAGTCATTGATGGAGTTGATGATATCACTCATCAATTAACTTAGTCGGACAATCATGAAAATAAATTAATTAGCATGCGTAAAATTCGACCATTAATGCGTATAATTTTTTTTGTTTTCAATCAATAATGAAAAAATATCGTATGAAAAAACGCCAAGCTGATGTTTATTTTTAGTTTAAGTAAATAAATGAGTGGAATTTTAACATCTTCAGTGAAATTTCGCTTTCCATTCAGGATTTACAATTCCATATGAATTCATTTAATTTAATTAATTTATCATCCATTTCATATAAAAATGTATCATCGCGGGGCGCTACTTATTGTTTTCGCATTCTCCTTCAATACAATCAACGCTCGCTGCCTAGCTTGGGCCCTCACACCCATGCACACACACGTCCACGTCGCGAGGCGTAGGCCTGCCTCTCGCGGTGCAGCCGGGCACACCGTCACACGAACACCACCACGCGCCGCCCAGCCCACGCGTATTATTGGCTGTCATTAATTATTAATAACTCATCAGGGGTGCATCGGATCGAAAAACCGCTGAGGACTTTTCGATTCAGAATTTTGAGATTTACCACCCCTTCAGAGATCCTTCGACCCTTTTGGGACAGGCTGTATAAATGCTTCAGGGTGAATTAGATATGTGGAGACTGGTATCGTGATCCGGATTCCCTCAATGAAAGGCAGCAGGAAGCAATAGTTAAGAAAGTCACGACTATGCACGATTATGCAAAATACATCACAAATATCAACTCCAACGATAGCGTCACAGAGCATAGTGTGAACCATGCATATCATGGACAGGCCATTCGAACGGATTGGAAAACATCGAGTACGATGACAGAAGGAAACTCTTTTCTATAGATTCATCTGTATTGCCAGCCGCACACTCGACATACCTGTGGGCAAAGCACTCGGTACAAAATGTCTCCTGCATAACGTCTGCTGGCCGCATGGAACATCGATTCACTAATTTGCGAATGATACCACCTACATATCATCAGCAAATACAGAGAAAATCCTTGCGTCGTCTTCGATGGATACACGGGCGAGTATATTGGGATAAAGTCGTACGAGTGGTACCGCCCACGTCAACGAAATATGGCACCGGATATCGAGTTCAACGAGAGCACACTCGTCACCTTGAGCGAAACAAGATTTCTGTCGAATGTGAAGAACAAAATGAAACTGGTTCAGATGCTGTCGGATTATCTACGTACACGCGGTCTCAACGTGAAACTTGCACAAGAATATACGGACGCGCTTATAGCGAGGACAGCGATTGAGCTGAAGCAAAGTACGGACCGCGAAGTGGCAGTTGTCGGTAATGACATCGATCTGCTGGTTTTATTGATCGGTTTATCAGATTCCAGTCCTCTGTATTTTTACAAGATCACGCTAGAGGGTAAAAAAAATGCTTTGTATTATACAGAAGACCACGCACATCTGAAGCCCTATATTTTATTCGCCCACGCATTCGCTGGATGTGACACGACGAGTGCCATGTATTGCAAAGGAAAGAACGTCATTTCCATTCCACAAAAGAATAACCATCTGCAGACCGCTGTAAAAACCTTCTACAACTCCGCGAGTACAATAGAGAGTCTGTGTGAATGTGCAGAACAAATAATTGCACATTTATACAACTTCAAAAATCCGAACGAAATCGGAAAATCCTTCGAAATCACTCAGTCGAAAGTCGATTGACGGCTTTACCTCCAACACAACCCGCCCTGCGAGAACACGGGAAACGCACATTCTATCAGGTACAATCGTCGATGGGAAACAACCTGGATTGACATCATTGGGCCTGAAAGCGAACCACCACAATGATGATTCCTGTCATGAACACTATGTGTTAAGGGCCCGACAGTTTGTTAAAAATGGTGAGTTCTCAACAAAATTTGAATAGACTGAATAATTGAATGGCGAAACAAGTCGAATTATTGGGTTATTTCTTGAAAATTAAAAGTGACATAATTTTGTAAAATGTGAATCATTTAGCGTTTCTCTTGTACATTGAACACCAACATTTCCTTTGATATACTTGATTCGAAGAAGGAAACAAAAATTGGTACGATATTTGGAAATTTGCAAAAATTCGCACCACTCATTGATTTTTCGATAAATTTCCGAATTTTTAAAGTCTACACTCTTCGACTAATGTTTTACGAATTTGGAACGAACTATATGAAAAATCATACATTCTCTGCGCTCGCAACGTCTTAATCATTTTCCATATATGTTTATGTTTCAGGTACAATGTGCGTGCACGGGAGACTGCAAGACTTTACGGTAAGCTGCCGAAAAACTGGGCTGCTGTGCACTGAATGCTGCTGTGTAAATACTGTGCAGGACAATCGTGCGCCAACTTTTTAATCAGTACAGTCGATGATTCAGCAGAGATTTCAGCAGAAGAAAGAGACGAGGATAACGAGAATATTCCAACAAATGAATTCCTCGATATTGTCGCAGAAGTGAACCCCGAGGATTTTGATTACGAGGAAGTTGAGAGAGAAATCGAATACTCTTTTGAATCGATGTAGATAAATAAATAGATGTTGTGTTTCATAAAAAATTTGTCCCTTTTTTTCGTTTTCGACCCACCCTTCTACAAAAAAAATTATAACAATAACAATAGTAATAAATATTTATATTTAAACTTATAAAAGTAACGAAAAATATGTATTGAAAGAAAATATTAGACCAAAACTTGGGAAAAAAATGATCACCTCGAGCAGCACGATTGTCTTGAAGATGTAAAAATACGGGATGTATATAGATATTTCTACGAAATTTAAATCCTCAATCGAGCGGAAATGCTCGCTGTTTTTCCTATACCGGCACGTGAACGCTCGCTCTTACTAGACCTTCGAAGAGGGCAGAACGTGGAGAACGATTGTGGATTGGTAAAATATAAATTATTCAATAAAAAATTAATTGATAGCTGAAATGATCGATTATGAGAACGCAGAGTTCAAACGAGAAAAAGAAACGAACAGAATACAATACACGAACCCGGAGCGCTCCATTTCTTGTCGGTCACCTTGTTCATAGGAATGTGACGTTTTTTTAAATTAAAAATATTTTCAATAATTTTAATTCTCAAATTAAAATTATGTACAAAATTGAATGTCCAGAATTGTAATGTGAGAATTAAAATGATGTATATAATTTTATTAGAATAAAAATTCTGTATACAATTTTAATTTCTGAACAAAATTTCGTGAAATAAAAATAATGTACTCAATTTTAATTTTAATATTTAAATTAGATTAAATTAGATTAAATTAGAGAGCATTAGAGCATCCTAAAGGCCAAAGATACATGTATCGCTGTCATGAGATATAATAATATGAAGTTACGTATAACACTGATGACACCATTGAAAATTTGAGGTGTAAGAAAAAGTCACTAGAATCTTTGTCGATATTGAATCAATTTATTCTCTGTTGGAAAATCACCGAAGTCATTTTCTAAAATGCCGGCAAAGACATCGAACGAGAGGCAGAGAGAGAGAGAGAGAGAGAGAGAGAGGCCAGAGCTTGCTTTAGCGTGCGGGACGTCGGATTGTGGAAATTAAACAGTAGAGAATCGACAAAGTTGTCGCTGTTGAACGACGACGAGAGCGACTCTCATTTGTCTCTAACGTTTAGCACATACTCTAGGCACAGCCTTCATCCGCTCTTGTGACACTGTTCTTAGTAGGTAGTGTCATTAACATTTTGATGATTATGTATATAGGTGGAGGAGGTTTGTCTATTTCTCTCGGTCTCTCGCGATAGGTGTCGTCAACCTACGAAACAAAACAGCCATTCATGGTATTGAACAATCGTGAAATGTAATTATTATTCAGACGATTGAATGTACGATAATGGCGATTATGCCAGTAGCGGAATCACAATTTCGTCAAAACACCGATTGTCAATGTTGATACTTCAGTCCGTCAATTTGCGATTTTTAAATCTGTCATGAAATAAATGAATTCAGGGAGTTGAAATGTAAGCACGATCTCGCGTAAATTTGAATAAAAGTGGAATGCTGATATTTTGGAGGGAAGTCGGTTATCAAAATCCCCTAATGTATATGAAACAGACACGTGATTATAGCAGTGTATTTTTAATATTTGCATTTGAGAAATAATATGGATGGTTGAATTTTAGCACATGTTTAAAAAAATTAATGATATTTCATGGTTTGAGAACATATTGGCTCTTAAGAACCCCTTCTTAGGATTCCGTGCGCAGCTTTTTGAATATCATTGGCAAACAGGAATTTATGTTTGAAGCGCAGAAGTCGGCATGACTGGTTAGGAATGATACCAATTGATCAATTTAATAAAGAAATTACCAGATTGTTAACGTTTCCTAAAAAGTTTGTGTGCGCACTATCGGATACGATCCATATTTTTATTATTGTTATTTTATTCACACTCTGATTAGTCATTCCTACTATTAATCATTTAATTTTTATTCGGCACTATTGTTTTGTCGAAACCTTTAGGTCAATAGAGATGGAAAAGTAATTCATAGTGTAACGGAGTATAAATAAACGTGATTAATTTTTTTCGATTTTCTGAGTAAATTTTCGAGTTTTTAATCAACAATGTGTTCAATTTCTGCTGAGGGAAACAAAAAACACAGATGTAGCCTCATCACTGGAATTATCGAAAACGGTCATTTTGATAATTGGCATTAGTAGCAACAGTGTTAGGGTTGGATCCGCAGCTTTTGACGGAGACGAAAATGAAAATCTTGGGGAAATACATGTATTCTGCTTCGGAAATCATTATTGCTCTTCTGAATGCGTCTAATGAAATCCTGAGATATCTGTATTGTTGAATAAACCGGCAAGATGAATAGGGTAATGGTACCCAGTTTCCGGTACTCTACCACTAGTCGGCTTTTTTCGATTTTGCAATGCGTGCCAAGAGTGTCGACACTAGTGTTGACACTCTTCGCACGCAACGCAATACGTACCGCACCGATGTACGTCATGTACAGTAGGGTGGTCCTTAAAAGAGTAGATAGCGATACTGCCACGATATTCCTCTGAAAGACGGGTTCATACAATTACTGTTGGACATCGATTATATTTTGATTGACTAGTTGCATGAACACATTCGATTGTCGCATTCTCTTAGGACGGCAATTGAATATTCTGTACCTATTCTAACTATGTGCATTTGCCGCTTATATATATGTATATGTTCATATAGACGGTACGTGTACTACACGTTGTAAGCATTGCTCTGTGTACATTCTCCTGCCACGAATCTCGACCATTCCTATCTGGACTATCTATGGATGGCGTAAGAAAAACGTGTCTATATACGAGTTATGCCGCGTAAAACATGCCATAGTAAATAGTCAATATATATTTTCACATATAGTATATTCACGTTTATATTTGCGTGTATGACGGTTTGAGGGTATACCTGGGGCAACATGCGCAATTTTCATTCTAGCTCCTTTGATTCTCTTACTCAACACTCTGTGGATAGCTAAAGCACTTACATCCCATTTTGTGGTCATATATGTGTTTGATATATACCTTACGTCTATTATATACGTTGAATAAATTCCGCAGAGATTCATTTTTGTCTTAATAATATAAGTACGTATCCATTAACATTTCATTGTCTTTCGCATAAACCTATTATAAAAGTCACGTGCTCATGCTGAAAAGATTTATCGATAATTTCCTAAATAAAATTCTTGTCTGGTGTACTGAAGAAAATTTTCCATTTCGCGAAGAGCTTGTCTATTAAAATAGGTTCATAAACGTATTGATGAAATTTTGGTCTATCTTATCAGAAAACAACAAAAACGTAAAAAAAACGGTGAAAAAACTAAAAAAAGAATCACTCTAGTTCCCCCGGTACAACAGGCCATGTAAATTTCAGCCAAATGGGATAAAGATCCTTTATGTTTTATTTTTGTGTTTAGTTCATGTTCAAGTTTGTGTTCAAATTTTTTTTGTTTTTTTAAATCTGTTTATAAAAATGAAAAAATTCTGAAAAACATTATCTTTTTTCGAACAAAATGCATTAGTCAAGAAAGTTTAAAATGTATCGTTATGATTTTCGGTACACGAAGACTTTCGGGTTCGCTGATTACAAATGTATCATCTGTTTAATGATATCCCAGGCTCACATACCTGCGGGCGATGTAACACACCGAGTGGATCGTGACAATCGAGCGACGGGAGCGCCGCCTGTGAATCGAGTCGTGAAGGCATTAAGGTAACGTATGACAAAAGAAAAACCGCGAAAAACAAGTAGTTGATGAGGACAGAAAGTCGTCGAGTGACAGTCCAACGAAGCGAATTAGGGTTCAGCCCGCAATCGTTATGAGTGTGGGCATGGACTGAACAATGCGTGATTCCATCAGGACAGGCACGACGGTGACCCTGTACCGTCTGATGGGATGCAACAACCCTGGAATTGTTCAGGTGCTAACTGATACCATTCCAAAGACATGGCCTCACAGCGAGCAGAAACGATAGACGTCTCAGAGCGAGAGAGACGCATCCAGCCTGGTCCTGGGATGGTGCAGTGAGTCTGACATGGTCTCATCAGATTGAGCGAGAGGCTTGCAGAATTGCGTCCGATGAGACGCACCATGGCCTGATCAGACTCACTGCCGTGGTTTCACTGCGATGGGTTACAGCACAATGGTCATTACCCGGCTACCACCGCGGCAGGCCGCCGAGCAATGACCTGAAACTCGCCATTTCGTGCACCAGTCGCACTGGAGCAGAAAGCATACCTGGGACTCGATTGCCACGATGGAAAGGCCCTTGCAGAAAGCCCGAGCTGGTAACGCTGTCTGAAGTAAGACAACGTGGGAACCAGACAACCGCCAGGAAGTTGCCTGATGAATTGATGTAATTTTGATTTTTGGCGAAATGATATTGACGTGACGTGACGTGTTTTCAAATAATCAGATTTCCGAAATTCAAAATGGCAGATCCAATATGGCTTATGAAAATTGTTGAATTTCTCTGAAAACTGGTGTACAAGGCTTTCTGAGGTCGATGATTTCCAATCCACCATGAGATTTTATGAAATCCAAGGAGGCGGATCTAATATGGAGTACTAGAATTCGAATTGTTGAATTTTTTTTTAAACTGGTATACAGGGGCGCGATATTGAATCCGCTATTTTGAATTTTGGTAATCTAATGATAGATTCGTAATTAGCGACTTCAAAAACCTTTTTTCAAGGTGTCCATTTTACGATAATTTCCCATAGCGTTGAACGTAATCCTCAATTTTCTATGCCTAGGCAGTACCATCTAGGTAAATGCGCTTATTTAAAGGTTTTGTACACCATTTATAGTGTTTTTGTTATTATTTCAAAAGTTCGTGCGGAGTTTTACCCCATGGTGTATCTAAAGAGAAAACGCAAATGATTAAATTAGAAACAATTGCAGAAATGAATTTTCGTGACTCATGACATGGATACATGGTATATCGAATAAAAAGCAAATCTTCAAGTGCCATTTCTCTCAAATTTTTAGACCGTGTGATTGTATTTTCCTTCTCATATAATGGTAACGATATAATATAATCATTTTTTAACGAATAAAAAAACCCATTGACTCCACAAGCACAGGTTACGATTCATACACGTTTTCGATTTCGAATAATAAACTATATTTTCTAATCAAAGAAAACACATTCATGTTTTTATTTCTTTATACATTTCTGAAAAGGTCCACATAGCTCTTTATTTTGTGACTAGCAGCACTTGCATATAAAGAAGTGATCAAAAGTTTCGCTTAAAAAAAAATTCACAAAAAAATGGAATAAAAAAGTTATGAAGCTAATCAAATTCATACCAAGAATTTTTATTTGACGGAAACACTTGGTGAGTATGTATTTGTAATTCATGTATTTTATAAAATGTATTTGTGTAATTAAAAAAAAATCGGTCTGAACTTTTTATAACTTCAAAACGTTTTTTTTGTCCCAATTCTTTTTCAAGTATAGTTTTTTTTTATTTAACTTTTGCGAACTTACACTTAGTCTAATAAAGATTATATGTGCCCGTAGAATCATTATGAAATAAAATTGCCCGATCATGCGTATATAGCTGAAATTTTTCTGTTTTTTCCTATCGACAAAAAAAATTTATAAACAATATCTGCATTTTCAGAATTGTTCAAACATGTATGTTTAATTTAATAATATTGAAGTAAATTTTCGAGGCGTCAAAAAAAGAAACAGTCGAAACGTGTTGCTTGACAGGTACAGAGCTGCGGTAGCGGTACCGAAATCCGTCGGTACAGTAAGGCGGTAAATGTATATACATGTACAAGTACAAGTACGACAATTACAATAACGACATTTGATTAATCACTGAACGTCGAAATTTCAAATGTCCCGTCAATTTGTAAGAAATATATGCGAAAATACAATTTAAATCTTTAATGTTAAGAGTTCGATAATGCCTCGACTTTTCCTTGAAAATCAGAAATTCTCTATGAGTTTCCAGATTTCACTTTATTGTACTTTATTAAAACATTGCCATTGCCAATATTTACTCGAATTAAGAGAAAAACAAGAATCTAGGTTATCATGTAACATGAGAATTAACTTTGTATTCGTGATATCAAGGTCTCCAATTAAGATGGAATTCTTATTTATCAACGAAACCTCCGTGATCACATTGACAATTACCGATGTATTCAAATAATAACGAGACAGTCATTATTTTATCCAACTAGTACCCAGATATACTTAACGTGGAAAGAAAAACTGGTTGCTTCCCGTGACATCGATCTCGTATCGTTGTTTCGCCTTGCAGGTTCTTTGCAAGATGGCTGAACTTTCCATTCCGATCTCGCGGAGCCACGATCCGTGCCAAGATGCCGATGTAAATAGCGGGGGATACGATTAAGAATGGCGAGCGTGATGTCAGTGCCACGATCGGCTCTCGCGTAACATCATCCACGATCATTTTCATTCATTCGCATTGGAAGGTCGTCGATATTTATCTCGATAGGAAATGATATAGGTATCAGGGAGTTGCTAGTTGTTTTTTAAATCAAATGCGACGCGTATGTACTATACCGTATACCTTATGTTGTTTGCTTGTTCATGTTTTGCACGCAGTGACGAATTTTAACATTTTTTACGCAGCGAGCTAGTTATTGAGATATTTTTTGTTAAACTTAGTACAAAAAAGATATTTACGCAATTCATATTGCGTCTCAGATGATTAACGTTCATTTCTGGGATATTGATATCTCAAATCGGTATTCGGTCGCAATTTTTTGTTCGCTTATCTTTCAGCGAAAATACTAACACAAAATTGTGGGACCACGGTTATTTGATGAAGACGTTGGTTGATAATACAGTATTTGTGCTTCGTGCGAGAGTTGAATATCAATAATAACGGTAATCAAGTAATCTTGAAAATTCGGAAATGTTGAAATTTGTGATGAGCCTTGCTGGGTGGGGAACTCAATTTTACAGGCAACCCATGTCTTTATTAAAATTGCATTATTTACTTCAAAGCGACTTTCCTTTCTAAAAATAAATGTAATTTGAGAGTAATTGTATTAATGATTCGGCTTGAGAATAGGATTTAAATAAATGTCATTGACTGTTTTAAAAATGGATATACCGAATGATTTCACTCAGTTAACGTTTTCTACAGTTCATCTACAGTTAACGTTTCTAGCAAGCTAGGTATTACGTTAAATTAAACTTGATTTAATTCATTATTTCTGCTTGTTAAATGTTTCTTAAGTGAACGCGGAAACTTCAATTATAATAGCCAGCTCCGAAAATCTAAAGAAATTTGCATATACAGGGTGTCCCAGAAGGAATGGTCATCCTCGTAATGGTGAATCGGGGATGAAATTTTGAGTCCATCGATATAGGCATGTATGGGTCTCTGATGCAGCCCTGATTTTATATCAATTTTTTAAGTCGACCATTCAGATGCGCGCGCTACGTCCGTGAGCACCGCGCGGCACAAGGAGTGTATTGGAAAGGTGCGAAGCACCGAATTTAAAAAAATGTATACATATCTTATTGCAAAAAAAATTAGAATTTTAAGTAGTCAGTTCAGTTGTAAGAATTTCAAAAGTTAATTACATGAAAGGTGCGAAGCACCGAATTTTAAAAAATATATACAATACCAACAAGTTAACAATAAATTGTGTAAACAAAGAAATATTTTAAAATATTTAGGAAGATTTTACTGTTCCATTTAAAATGTATACGTCAATTGTCTAGAGCACACATGGATTTTAGCGGTTCTTGTGTCATCCCCTTCAAAATGTTGCATTTTCAGATTTTCTTAAGACTGCCTATGGGAAAAATGCTTTTCGATTTTTCAAAAGGGTAGTCCATAAAATTCTGAATATGGAACAAACGTATTTTTTTATTTTACTACTTCGCTACTCCGCGTGGGTAACCCTGGTATATAATGATATGGGATAGCTATACTATGGAATAGTTCTATTATAATTGAAAATATCAAATAAAAAAATTTGTGCTTGACAATGTTGGACAATGACAATGTTAAAGAAATAAGTATCGTGGTACAACTGCACGATCCACACACTCATTGGAACGTGCGTGCAGAGTAACAAAAAAAAGTGCAGCACTATGTATAAACGACGCAGGATAGAAGAGCCAACGGAACGATAAACGATCGAGGTTAGAACGCCATGAGGAATTGCTCGTTCGCACCTCGTTCTTGCACGATGCCGCGGACCCCGTCTTTGTCCTTCTTGCGTACATAAGATCGAACATACATATAGCGTATAGATCGTATACCTTCGATTATATTATTCGCATACGTACATACCACGTTTTCCATCTGCCGTTTCGTCATCGTACAGTGACCCGCTGCGAAGAACTTAATTAGAACGGAAGAGGGCGTCATATATAAACGTGTATCTAGAGACGCGGTAGCGTCTCAACACCGAGTAATTTTAAAAAATTTGCATACATTCATAGAAAAGGACAGCTTAAGTTAAAGTATTATTTATGTTTTTTTTTTTAACCAGCCCGAACGTAAATATTCCGAAAAAAAAAAATTGAGTAGTATGTAAGACGAATATGTTTAAAACATGTTCAACGCTGAAATAATAATAATAATAATATACCGTCATGGCTATGGCTCTAAAATGTAATATATTTTTATGTATATAAATGTATACAGGGTGTCTCAGATATCGATCTCGATAATTTAAACTTACGATCATAACGAAATGCCGAGATAGAAAGTATTTTATTACTTTTTCATAGGATGAAATCTTGACGGGTTATTCACTGCCAAAGTTTGAGCCAATCGGACGTGACCACACCCCTTTCTGGTGCATCGCGCGAAGCTTCGCGCGTCCTATTGGTTGACATATATTAATTGATAACTCAGCATGGATTCGTCGAATCAAAAAATGTTTGAAGACATTCAGTCTTAGAATGTCATCCTGTGTTTGGGTCTAAATTATAGACATACAATTCTAGGACTCTCTGCGTATAATGAAGCTGGTGTACATATTACGTTTCCAAATACAGATCAGGGTAGTTAAAAAAAATTGAATTTCCTCAACCACTGAAAATGTCAGATTTTCTCGTCAAAGCGAGCCTGCGGAAAGTATTTCGGTGTACCCTAAGCCTAACGATGGCGCACTAGAGGTCAATGTTTGCATTTAATGAACGTGGGAAAAATGTCTTTTATGAAATTTGAGTTTTCCGGTATCGGGATTTTTTGTTCTGATGAATCTATTGTGTAGTGCGTTGAACACTCAAAAAAACTCTCCCTAGGTTCGACATTACAGGTTAGACAAGTACGATAGTCGTGAATGTATTTGATTGCGAAAAAAACTATAAACAAATTTACACCATAACTTTGCAGCGAGTGGTTTCATTTTGACCAAATTGTCATTTGTGTTATCTATTTATCAAAAAAATTTGTCCTCGTCAAGCTATTGAACGTGATTTATACGTTAGATTTCAGGACTTGAATCTTCTGAACGGTTGATCCTGCAGATTTGATAGCAAGAAGAGTTTCCTCGACGATTTGACGGTGTAGAAAATGGGTTCATAAAAAAAAATCAATTTTAGATACAGAAGAACAAGAAAATATCCTATGAGGCATTGATACGAAACACGCCATCTGCAGCATAAAAATACAACAAAATTCTTTTGCAAGGATTTTTTCCAAGTAAAATTACCACTTTTTGAGGCGGGATTTAAAAAAATAAAAAATACCATTTTCTTACATATTCTAAAATGTCTGTGCGTATACGTATGAAGGTATATTACATTTTTATGTACATTTGTAAATTATATATTGCCTACAGCCACAGTAAAAAATATTGGGTACCTCGAAAAATCATGTCCAGGGTTTCGACGCCAAGCAATTTAAAAGATTTCGCAGCATTATTAAATTTCCATGGATGGACGTGTGGAACGCAACAAAGATCAAGCAGTATTAAATATTTTTCCGATATGATGGTCATTGCCTACTTGACGTTTTTCAATTTCATTCAAGTCATCCTTCCAATAGAAAGTTGATGGGGTTCGGAAGTTGATCTTTAATCGAAAAAGTATCGCGCGTCGTTGTCATTTTATTCGTCCCCTGATTGATCGGTCAAAAACGAATGAATTTTGTGACAAAATTTTGTTTCCTTTGTGATGCCCGCGTATGTCTTTTTTTCTGCCTGAATTTTGCGTTTACCGGATTTTGACAGATTAAATTATATAAAAAATTAAGGAGCTGCAGCGCAATTTTTATAAAATACGATCATTCTTTTTAGATGTCCAAAACTTTTGATCTTATCGGTATATCCAGGCACATAAGTTTGATAATGAGATTTCAGTAATTACTGACAAATTGGTAATACAAAGGTCATTAAATATCCTCACAGTTGTGTAGTCATTTTGGCCCGATATACGAACTAATTTGCCGTTTAAAATCAATTAAGGCTTCGTTCGTAAGTAGGAATAAACCCTACTGATGGCTGCATATTTCAAAATGATAAATTAACGTTTAACTCTACGATATGAACTATTTTGCTAAAACTTTGTCATAAAATGAACCGTAATATTTTCTGGAATCAGTCACGTTGAACGACAGTATTGAATTTGCAAATGACAGTACTTTTATAAGTTGGTGATAAACATCTCCATTCAATTATTTCCCATCATAATATACGAGAGGATACTGTCAAAATCGAATTGAATATCTTTACTCTATCACAAATATAATAATGGCGAAGATAATTGTTTATTTCCAAGAATTTTCTTGTAGTTTCTAGATACTGAAATGTTCATGCCCCTTTTATACAGAAACGTAGCCAACGAATATGCCGACTAATGAAAACTATAATGCAGAAGAATGCGCTAAAAAATCGTCTGCCCGTTGCATGTGTACGTTTTCGGTGAACGTGAAAGTTAGCAAAACGGTTAGTCACCTCGATTAGAGCGCTGTCAAAGTATGTAAATTTTTGCTGATGAAAGCAATAAGTATAGCCATTCTGACATTATAATTGCGAGTATAATGCTGTCTGTTTATTACTCTTTAATAGCTAAATCGCTAAACGGTTATTGATGAATCTTGGTAGAATATAGTTTGCATCTCGAGGGAAGCCATATAGGCCACTTTATAAAAATTATTTTCTTTATCGATATTTTTCTGGTCGGATTTTTCAGAATTCATGCACTTTTATAACGAACAGTAATTTCGTTTTGTGTTATAAGGTTATAGATTTTTTGTTTTTAACATCCTATTATTTTATTTTGAATCATTAGCTATTAAGCATTAAGATATTTACTTTTCAGCACTATTTTCATCAAATGGGAAAATTGATCTTCAATGCACCAATTCCAAAATGGATGTACGGCAAAGCGCTTTTGAGAGGATTTTTTGGGTGGGTAAATCTAACATTTTGAGTTGTGGAGAAAATTGTTATCTCGTATCACCCTAATGTGTAGGTACCAAGTGGGTCAGCATCACGCGGTGGGTTCGCAAACAATAATTATTTGCATGGAACAATTTACATAGTTAGTGAAAGAGAATTTGTGGGTTCTTTCGATTTTAATTATGTATTTAGACACAACCCTCGTGGTTAAACCACTGCACTGATAGCTAGAAAAAACGATCCTTACGTTTAGATTCTGCATTAGCATAAATATAGAGATATATAGGTGCGTAGATTTTTGCCGGTGAGCAGAGACACCAGAAGGAAAAAAGCAAGCAAGAAAAATTCGAGAGTGGAGGAAACATGACGAAAGACACACGAGAAGAAGAAGGGGATGACGAGAAGGTACGCCAGTGAGTGGAGGTATAACGATGGTGGGAGGAAGCCAAGTATGTTGTGTGCAGTGAGGAACCCCGTGATTCTTCGCTCCTTTGCTCAGGTACAGCGTAAACATATACATATTTGAAAAATGTGCGAATGTATGGGGCTTTCCAGATTTAACTTATAGGTGAATATTGCATTCTGTTATTTGATTCAATTATTTGAAAACTCTCTTTTGGTACCGTGTCTGTTTTAATAACACAGCCAGTAGTTTGACATTTACTAAAAATCTGGAACAAATACAGGTACATTACTGGTTTAAAAACGTATATATGACGAATTGAAGGATAAATCGCTTTGCTTCACATTTCGAAACCCTTCTAGCAGGCTTGAACATAATTATTTCTGACACAAATCATGCACATTACCTCAGAAATTTCTACGGAAAGACTGGCTTGAAAATTGTAGTTTTGAAGAATTTTCAAAAAACAGGCATTTTGAAATAAAGATAAATAAATATGAAAAAAGGGTTCTTATCGATGTTGCGAAAAAATGGGATGAGAATATCATGTCGATATGGAGAAGAGCTTTTAATAATATTGATTGCAGATAGTGATTTCTCAACATTCCGTTCGCAACTTTTTGGGGTTATTGTCATGTCATATTAATGTATCTTGTACTTTTTATATGTTTGATTTAACTTTCATAAGAAAGCCCAAAGGCTTCTTCAGCACGATACAACATAACGCAATTGACATCATTCTATTCGAAGAATGATTACAGCGATACAAATCTTGCAGTTCTATAAACAGCGAGACTTTACGACGATCCCGTGCATCTTTATCGTGAACTGTCGCACGATTCGCACGATTGCGCCGCGGCGCCTTAATTTTTTATGTGATTTAATCTGTGAAAATCCGGTAACCGTTAAATTTAAGCAGGAAAAAAAATATACGCGTGCATCAGAAAGCAAACGGAATTTCCTTCTTTTTTCACCGACCAAAAACGATAAATCGCGCGATATTTTTTCGATTGAGGATCACCTTGCGGACCCCATCAATTTTTTATTAGAAGGATTTCATTTGAACCTATACGTTTGATATTTTTCACAAATATCTGAAGATATTTTTAAAAATTCTGTAACGAGAGCAGGGATATTATTCCAGTAACAACTTACGATACGTTAGCTCATTTGTTATACTTTAATTATTCATTTCTGTTCTAATAAATATTGAAACACGTTCGAAATGTTTTATTTTTATTTTTTATCAGCCTGAAAAGTTTCTAGTTGGTAAAAAGGTGTTTTTTCAATTATCTATACGCATACTATGATTTTTCAAAAGGTTTTTCAGTTTCTGTTATCATGATATTTGTGTGGGCTGTTTCAAAGTTTATTTTTATTTTGTAAATATTCCACTCTTTTAAAACCAGCAAAACAGACGTTTGAATTCGACAAAGGATTAGTGGGAAATTTGGTCTCTTTCCAAGAAACAAAAAGAAGTTTTGAAAACCTGTTCCATGGCAATTTTGTATTGAACATACTATTTTCGACATCGCCGTAAAAACACTGAAACGTCTTTTGAATTTTGCCATTGGAGATGAAAAAAAAATTGGATACTAAATTCTGAATAGTTTTTTGAAACTCGTGCATCTACACATTTGGTCTGGAATGACCCATACATATCCGCCGCAGGTAAGCTGTAGTAAATTGGTATAGGTAAGAACGGGGGAGAATTTTCAACAGCGAGGTAAGCAAGCAGCAGCTACGATGAGAGAGCGAGAGAGTCTTTGAAGCCTGTTTGCTGGCGAGAATACAAGCCAGTCCGTGACTTGACTCCGTCACGTCATCGTCTTCCTCGGGTCGCTTTGCCGATTTTATGTACACTAAAAACTATCGTTGTAGAAAACCGCGAAGAGCCGTAACGTGAACTGCTCTCATGAAAGCAGCAGCTGCTACCAAAATGGCCGCGTCCTGATACCAATTCACCACTGTTTCGATAAGACCGTTCGTTTCAACTGTCATATTATCTTATGGGGAGATTTTTCTGAGACACATTTCTCTCCGATCTGCGAAGAAAAAAACATTAATTTTTGTTTAAAAGACAGTTATTATTATGTGTATTTGAGAATTGTGTTTGAGTGACGTTACGTTTTATAGTGCAACGTGTGAAAGGCACTTTAAAACGTGGATTTAAAGTCCCGGAGTTCACCTCTCGATCGTCGTATTTAATTTAAAGGTAATACAGCTGAGCAAGAACATTTTAATGGGTATTGGCTTGTTTTATAGCGGCAATCCCTGCTTTTCTTTTATACTTGATAATTTGTAATGGAGAGAAACGGATGAACTGTCAGGATAGGAATTTTCACACACGTTTCACCTGGTATCTAGATTAAGGTTTATTATATCAGAGAACTATTTATTAGGGAGGTTGTCAAATTGCTGGAATCACCTGATTCGTGTTAAATAAAAATTGTATGACGATCACTTACACATTCAGTTTAATTTTTATTTCCCGATATCGCTCAAAGGTAGCGAGCGTAATGGAAGCAGTGATTTCAACGAGTGATACGATGTTTCAAATAATTGGCGCACCGAACGTTTCAAAGAGAATCACAAGCTAATATGATTATCGACTCATCTGCGAACGCACGATAGGTTTGATTCTGGATTAATATTATAACGTGATAAATACGAAATCAATAATTGATCAGTCGCTTTAAATGGCAAGTTCAATATGGTTATACGAAGCCATGGGGAATTTCGCAAAATGTCTGTGATCGGCAAACATTCTAACCGGTCCGCCGATTTTGCTATTTTCAAATACCGCCATGATGAGATGTCATTCACTATTCTGACTGGAGCGCACAGCTACTAACGCGCGTTGAAAAACATTTTTTTGCTCTGTTACACCTTGCATAAAATCCGCGCCGCTCCGTCTTTTTTTGTCTTGAATGGGTGCATTGTCGTAAAAAAATTATATTCAAGAAAACAGGTGGTTTAGCAAAAAGCCGGGTGAAAGTTCTGTTGAAAAGCCGCGGCGAGCTTTCGTCCTTAAGACGTCGCATTCGGGTTGGCGAAAATAATCCTTTTTCAAAAATATCACTATTCTATACTAGCATCTTTGAAGTTTATTCGCTATGCATGGAAAGGACGTTTTTAAGATTGACGAGCTTGATAAAAATTGATTTGAAAAATTTGCGGTGAAAAAATCGTGAAAATTGTGCTTTTCAATTACAATTCGGGAGAATTGTAATTGAAAATACTGTTTGTTTACTGTGTGACGCGTTTGTTTACTGTTTGGTGCGTAATGAAATCGGCGAAGAACCAACTTTCAGATAATTTACACTGTTTTTATTCGACCGTATGTTGCGAGAGTAGATTATTCTGAAAATGTTGGATTTTTATCGTTATCGTTGTATTACCGTACGTGTTCAGCTGTAGATTCTTGAATTCAATGTTAATATTATTAACATAATATTATCAATACGTGCTTTAAAAAAAAATCACGGGTGATTATTCCGCGCGACAGTTCACGATAAAGCTGCATATGAATGGATAACATTTTTGCATGATCCCATTGTAATATGTATAGGAAACGTGGAATTTTTCATCAGTTATTGAATACTCGATCACGTAGGCAGAGAGGCCACCTTGGCATTGGAATGCATATTTTCATACATATATATGTTCATATTATGTGCAAACCGCACAAACTCACATACACGTATATATTCACGATGAAGTAGCATCAGTAAATGTATAATGTCCCACAATTCGATTGAATATTTCGTAGTGGTCTTATTTAATATTTAACTAGTGATTTTCGGGGCAATTTTATAACAGAAGTGGATTGATAAATAGACAATCGAAGATGATGGTCGCTTTCCGTTACGACTTGTGAAAAGCAAAGATAACTTTCAATTTTCAAAACTTCGTTTCGAAAACTGCGTATTAGGTTATGTAATCAACGAATGAATAGGGTTTTTAGTAAGTGCCAAAGGAAACCAGTCACACGTGTGCATCGAATACGATCACAAAAATAGAGGATGAACTTCATATTATCCCATGAATAAATGTTTAAATGCCGTTTTAGATAGCGGCCATGAAACGGACCTTCGTGTTCACATTTATTACCGATCGACGTGTTGTCAAGTAGCTCTTTTTTGCTGCACTGATTTTGTATTTCTATATAACTTTATTTGAAGTATGATCGACACGCGAAACTTGGCGACACCGTTGATAGCATATAGTCAGTAAAATATTTTCAATCTCTTACTATATGCTAGCGTTAAATACCGATGATTTGAGCTGTGATGATAATCATGCTATGTATGACAGTTTTTAGCATCGTATAAATCATTTTCAAACAACAACGAAAAATAAATATATTTATGTGTGATATCTAGTTCCCGCCACGTGAGTAAAGTGGCATGGAAAAACCGATTCAGGTCACTTTCTTGCCAGAATGGTTTTCTTAGGAATTGTACAATATTTGGAGTGCAGGTTCGCTCCCATGATCACTTTCAAAATTTTAATTGGCTTCACCGTTCATGTTCAAAAATATGCTTCATATAAAGTATACGGCATTTTTATATAAGATTCTTACGCGCAGCGACACAAAGATAAACATGATTTGCGATAATTTTGCAATTTTTCTTCAAACGTTTTTTTGCTAGTTCTGAATTCCCAATTAATATATCGCGGATTGTTTCGAAAACCTGTACAATTTCTATCGCTTATTTCCGGACATATATTATTATATAAAAGATATTTAATATATACCGTGTATTAAACGTCATATAAACTATATGAATAGTGTTATAATTTAATGCAATAAGTATAATTTATAGCGCCTCGTATTTTTCGAATGACCTGCAAGTCAAAAAAGTTTTGGGGACTTTTTGTGGTAAGGTAATCATTTCCAGTCGCTGGCGCGAGACAACAACCTTTGAGAAATGTATTGATGAGCGTGAATTATATTGCAATGATTTTTTTTACAAATCGTAATAATGAAAATATGGGTAAACTGGATCTAAAAATTGTTTGTCTTCCGCTTTATGAAGATTGCTTAATTCCACGGGAGTTCCAAACACTGAAAATTTAACATTTAGTTTTTACAAAACTGCGGTCACGTACTCGATAAAAAACCACGGCCGTTCTATATAGATATTTATGTTCACGTTTTCATAAACGTACACGTGAGATAATTGATTTCCAGTGGAATGCTTTTTAATCGCGGACTTTTCAAAATGCTCCCGCTTGAACACAAAACAATAAAAGGCAAGATAAACGAATGAATTTTCATCACGAGTTCTTAAACACCTGTGTTCCAACGGATACATGTGCTGCAGACAAATAAAGTGCATACATTCATACAATATGCATGACATTCAACAATATATAAAAAGTCAACAAATCTTAACAAAGTTTTTTTGATCCGCCTTGCCTCGTAATTATAGCCCAAATGCTGGCGAACCGAATGTCGTAGTTGAGCCAACCTCCTCTCGTAGTTGAAGGCATTTCATATAAGCCAACTTACACCCATAATTTGAGGAGAAGTTTCACACACTTGCTGGATATAAAACGTTTTTTGCATCGATTTTATCGAATTTCAATATTTATTTTTATTTTTTTCAATCTGGGCATTTTTTACGGTTGTATCACAGAAAATACAAAATACAGTCTGCTTGAAAAAATAACCATTTTTGCCGAAATCGTCGCGTAGTTGTTTCAACAACATGGCTTTCGATAGATCAACCACCGCGTGGTTAATTAAGTAAACGTAACATGACTATACGCGTAACGAGAATCGCCGAACCTCATCACGTGTTGGCAATATTTTAATTTTTTTTCGGTGTGCATACGAGTTAAATTTTCACATCTTTCTCAAAACCGACAAGATCATTGTCCATAACCTTTGTAAAATGATGTCACGCGTACGTAAAAAGACAAAATTCCATTCCGACATAAAAATTATTTTACCCAAATTTCGGGCCTGTACGATAGACCGGGATGATGAGGAAAGAGGTTAAAGAAAACATTTGCGCATTTATAATTTAACGATGTAAAGGAACTGGTTTTTTTTCCGATTCAGGAATCGAGTTCTGCTCTTCGAACGTACGTGCGGGAGAGTTTCATCAGGATCTTTCACTGGCTTCACGAAACAAACGAGGAAGACAACAAATCGGCGAAGGAGCAGCTAGAAGCTGGAGAGAGAGATATATATATATATATATATATATATACACAGATAGAAATATATACACATACCCCGGGGTTGTCAAGGAGGTCGTATTCACAGCCGTCTTCGCGGGGAAATATTTAAATATTCAAACGTTCGAAAGGGGCAAGGAGAGAAAATAAGGAAAAAAGGGCACAAGCGGCGAAAAAATACATTATTCACTTGTCTCTGAGTTTTGCGAGATTATAGTGTTCTTGTGTCGTTATTAAAGTATCCATTTGTGTATGTGTGTCAGTGCGTGCGTTTACTCGTGAGCGTTGGAACGATCGGCACGCGGTTTGTGGTTTGCGTTTAACGGTACAACGTGAAAAAGGCGGTGGCTCGATCTCTCTTTCTTTTACTCTTGAGAAGCGAAAACCGTGCAAACACGATCGAATTCCAACGGGTATCACGATGATACAACAAGGAAGATTGCTGTGGTTGCTGCTGACGTTGCTATTGATCGAGGAGAGCCTCGGTCACGTAGCACTGACTTTTCCTCGAGCCCGGAAGTACGATCTTGACTTCCTCGACAGTTCGAGAACACCGGGACCCTGCGGCATGCCACGAGGTTTGTTTATTTTTCCGTCACCATATTGCATATGAAAATTATTATTTCATTCACCGTGTGAGTGGCGGTTTTGTGTTTATCTTCCGTATGCTTTGCTTGAGCGGCACAATAATTGGGTTTATACAATCACGTTCGAGGGTTCGACAAATCTCTCGTAGCCCCCCCAAAAGTTTCGTTGCGAAATATACTTTTTTTGATGACCAGCTTTTAGGTAAGATTTATGTTTTTTCAACGTTTCAGAGTGATATGAGCAACTGGGGATGCAATGCCGCCCCCCAGTTTTGTTAAAAAAAGATTCTGTAAATGGATTTGGCACGTAGCATACGACCCAAAAAAAAAATCGCTTTGACCATCGGAATCCCATTGAGAATGAATTTTTCTTATTATTGAAAAGACCTGTATCTTTTTTGCTTACATCATTCGACGATTTTCGAGAAATTCAAACAATAATTATATTCAAAAAACGAAGAAAAAAGTTGCATTCGAAAGAACGTTTACTTTAAAAAAGTTTTTTGCGTTCATTTTTGAGTTTTTTTTTACGGTAATGAGGCTTTGTAAATATATCGTGACGCTTTATGCATGTTTTATTTTCTTATGTTAGTTTTTGAATACGCAAACGTTGAAAAATATATGTTGAAACGTGAAGAGTACAGGAAAATAAACTTTTATGAATTCTTTTCTCAATAACTAGACCATTGGATGGATCCACAATCAATTCCGGCAGTAGTTGTACAGTATATATTTTTTATAACATTACTAAATTCCAAGGCCTAAAGATGGAGTCTTCGTTTGTTATTATTATATGATCAAAACAATTCTTTGTCGTAGTCAGACCTCTGATTTACCATCAATGATGAACTGACGGTCGTGTACTGACAATAAAACGTAGGGACAATCCAAGTACTTTGCGATGTTGCTTGTACTTTGAATAAATGATAATTTTTTTATAAATTAAAAAAAACTTGCAACGAAATTCGCGAGAAAGATCAAAGAATTCTCAAAAAATATGAACCAAATTTATTTTCTAACAGTGTACTGATGTTATTGATACTAAAGTAACATCATTGTTATTAAAAATCAGTATTGACGTTTTGTCGTATCGTGAAATGCTAATACCATGCTTAATGCACTTTTTTTCCTACGATTCATGATTGGCCGAACTTCATCACGAACTTTCCGACCAATTCACATCGATCAATTTATATATAGTCTTGTATACTATAGTGACGGATCTTTACCGTTCTTTCTACCGAATATGTCGATAAAAAAATATCGACTAAATTGTACTAATTTTTCAAAAAGTCAATTTTCCTACATTTTGCCATAATATTCGCTCAAGCATTGCAAACAATGACTCTTTTCGTCGCTTGTAAAAATGGTCCGCGAAATATTCAGTAAAAAGGGATTCGCGGTCATATTCACATTAATTAAGCGAAGGAAAAAAGCGCGTACTTTCTCCAAATTCCACACCTTTTTCATCTTTAATAATATAATTGCACGTGGTGATTAATATGGATGCCATAAAATACCGTTATAAAAGAATCGATAAAGTATGTTTCTGAGCCAAGTGCTTTTCTCATAGGCATGAGATTATATGGGCTCATTTTTTTACTTCTTTTTACAAGCTTCGTTATGTGCGATTGACTGAACATGTATACGAATATTCTCACAGTTCTCGAGTCTGGGGACGAGAGAGACTCCGAGAGTGGCCGAATTCCAAGCGGTGAAACGCTCTGGACCGGTCCGCGTATAATATATTTTCGATTTATTTCCCTTCGTTTCTTTCTCTTTTTCTCTTTCCACTTTTTTTTTCTCAGCGTAACGTTAGAGATAATTTCTATACAATAAATTTTCTTCCTCGGATCAACCGAACAGCCACCAGACTCGAGACGATGAAGCGGACGATAAATGATGGGGAGTTTTATCGAGCGTCGCGAAAGAACTCTGTGCAATGCCAGAGAGAATCTTTCTTTGCGAACATCGTATGAAAAAAATTAATAGAAACAAAGACGGGGAGAGAGAGAGAGAGAAAATCCAATCAACGTTCAATCGAAAGAAAAAATGTTTTCTCTTAAAGAGACATCCGACAATATTGAGTTCACGACAAACCGGTTATCTCAACAATCTCCTGGATAGAGGAATTTCGATTCAGGTTTCTCCTTCGAAATTTGAAACAAATCGTTTTTTTTATTTGCTGAATAAGATCCCCTGATTCAAAATTCCGTGAGGCATGCGAGGAATTTGACGACTTTTATAACTATCCTGTTTAGCTGAGAGTATGCTTGGAATTCCCCATATAGATGTCCGTTATGACAATTCAGCTAAATGTGAGAATCTTCATTAAGTGAATAATTCGTGAATAAAATTACCAAGATTTCGCGCTACATATACCAGAAGATTAAACGTAAGTGCACATTGCGCAGGTACACAAATATTAAGAATTTTTCGAGAAACATTGGAGCAGGTAAATAATAGTTAGTACATTTATTTTTCATTTTGCAGATAATAAAACGTTCTTTATAATTTTACCAAACAAAAAAGAAGTTCTTTGTACTTTAGAGAAAATGTGTTTTTCAAGTGTAATCAGTAGTGTTGTTGAAATAGATGAGTAAAGAACTTGGGCGTTTTATTTATTTGAGAAAATATTGTAATTTTCGTTAGAATTTTTTATCGTTTGCCCTCTTTGATTGTTGTTTAAATTTATGAGGTTTGAAGTTCGTTATCCATACTGTACACAAACTTCAGCGATGCACTGTACGTATTTATAAAAATATATAATAATGCGGATGACCCGGATTTTTGTGGAAGATGAACGTTTTTTTGATTTACAAATTTCTGCAGTTTTTAAAACAAATATCTAGCAATCAATCGATACTTGGAAAATCATTGTTTTTTTTATTTGCAACGATGTCATTTCGAAATTATATTTCTCAATATATACTCGCAAAAAGAAAAGTTTGTTGAGGGAAAAAACAAATATGACAAGGAAACTCGAGCTCGAAACAAAGTCATCTAGATCGATCTAATAAAAAGACATATACTCCATTTCCGACGCGGAGGAAATAAAAAAATGTCGAAACTGAAGATCTTCGGGTGTACTTGATCTTTGATACTTCGAACGATAAGAGGGTTGTTTGTTTCGTTTTCATCTATTATTTTCCCACTATACTTTGGAGGCGCACTCATGAACACGTCAGAGGAAAAGAGAGTTGGTTTTCGCGAGAGCTCACTGTTTGGATCTTGTTCTTTACGTACATAAATGACGAAGTAACGTTCCCGAGGCTCGTAACTCCCTGACTTTTATATTATGGGAAAACGGCATTAAAAACTCGATGTCTCTCCGTCTTGCTTTGGCCATCGCTGTATGTAGCTCCTCTGGGTCTTGAAACGAATAGCATACCCAGTAATAAAGTATAACCCAAGTTTATTGTTGACGGTGGGGGGATAACGCTATAAGAGCTGCAAGATGTTGTGCTCACCGTCAGATTCACGATGAAGTCGACGAGACTTTCACCGTTTCACAGTTGGGTGTATGAGTGGCTCAAACCATGTACAACAAGAATACACCCGAAGCCTGTGTAAGACTTCTCAAGTATAGGACATTTTTTTATCAATAACTCGATTTTCAGTATGTGTTTGAATGAAATTTTTCAATTTTTTCATTCACTTTCATATACGAAGGAACAAACGCAATCAATTTGTGTAATGAATTTTTCAAATTCCGTTAACCGATTGATATTCAAGTATCTATATCAATTACCATCTATTCAAGTTTTTTTTGCCAAAGTTCCTAATTTATTTAGAGACAGGGCTTTTTGGGAGAGTACACACACGTGTACCAAATTTTCGAAATTTGGATATCCAGAATAATATTGACAACGTGTTGTAAAAGTTACCAGCCTCACGCGTTCCTTCGTTCCCACAGGAATTGATAATTTCTTATATGAAAAAAAAAACGAGGGAACGAAAGAAAGCAAATCAAGAATTCGATCACACGTATGAAATTTGGTGAAAAACAAAGAAAAATGTCAATCGAAGACGCTAAACATTTTTTTTTATAAGAATGAAATCGTGCCAAGATCTTGAATAAAAAGGATCTTCGGAACAGAGTCTGAATCGTTAATGAAGTAAGGTTTAATTAAAATTGAATGGGTACGGAGATGAAACGGTACACGAAAATTTATAGTTCGATATCGATCGTGATATAGCGCGATAATAAAATAAAAAACTTGAAACGCTTTAAAGCTCAAAGCTCCGTAACGAATGAACTCTGTACAGTCATAATATATCGTGTTTGCCAGGTGAATGCACCTGAGAACCAAGAATCTACTTGCAGATACTTGATTATACGTGGCGTGGGGCTTACATAGCGTGGTACCAGTCGAGAGTCCTGTATTGCGCAGGATGGGGTATCCTGTATGGAGTATCTAAATACAAGCCATCCTTACGATATTTATACATTTTTTCTGCACTAGTCTGTCCCGCACTGCGCAATCATATAGATTCTTGCAAAACACTTTCGTGCAATAACTTTTTGCACCATTCTGAGAAAAAGCAGTGTAAATTTTATAAATTCGAAAGAGTGCCACGTTTTTTAAAACACGTTTTTGCGGTTTTAAAGTTGTTTTTATTCGATTCAACAGGGCTTTTTTTTGTAATTTTATGATGTTATTTAGTCAGAGAATCAAAAGTCATGTTCACATTGTTTTTATATTTTTAAAAATTTGTTTATATAAATTTAAAAATTCTGAAAAATAGTACGTTTTTTTAGAAAAAATTTATTATTGTAGAAAGTTTTAAGAATATTTTTTATGATCTTTGGTACATGAAGGTTTTCCGGATCGCTGTTTACTAATACATCATCAGATGTCTAACATTCGAAATGGCATATCGAATATGGCGTATAAAAATTCGGAAAGTTGTGGGATTTGTCTGAAAACCGGAATACAGAGGTTTTTGAGGTCACTGATTTCAAGTTCACGATGAGATTTTTTGAAATTCAGAATGACGGATTCAATATGGAGTGGGAGAATTTGGAAAATTGTTGAATTTCTCTAAAAACTAAAAACTGAATTTCTCTAAAAAAGGGGTGCGATATTGGATCCGATATTTAGAACTTTCGTAATCTGATGATGGATTCGTAAGCAGCGACGTCGAAAAACCCTATTATACTAATTCTCATCAGAATTCGTTGATTACAAAAATATGTGCCGCAAGGGTTAAAATATCGTATGATCGTGAAAATTCTCACTCGGTGGTTTTCGGAGTCACTGATTACGAGTCGGTAATCAGATTTGTGAAATTCAAGATGGTGAACACCGAAATTTAATTTTGCCGAGAATAAAAGATTTTACTCGTGAGTTTTCTAATGTCAAACGGAAAAACATAGAAAAGTCGAGTTAGAAGTCTTGTTGAAATTGTTCAAGAAATTGATGTTGTGCTAAAAAACTGTGATTTTTCATAATTTTATAGAATTTTTTGAATTTACGTGTTGCTTTAGGCCATATTGGATCCATAATTTTGAATTACGCGAATCTCACATTGGATTTGTAATCAGCAACTCGAAAAATCTCCGAGTAAAAATTTTCATCAATAATCTTGTAGGTTTACGTTTTGAAAAAATACATTTCTGAAATTAGCCGGTAGAATAGCCCTCCCTTTTTATTGAATTGATTCGGTCATTTTTTAAAAATAAACTTGAATTTTTTAAATTCTTTTCCAGCCAGGCATTATAAAAATAAAACTTTTATAATTCTTTTTTTCTCAACAACTTTTCTCAGACGGTGTATCCATGAATAATTCCGAGGATAACAGTTGTACAATATATTGTTCTGTAGATGGTCAACATTTAAAGCCGCAAAAAAATAGAATTCGTCCATCGTACGTACGATTAACAATACGCACTTTTCTGCGGTCTGTCGTACAACACCATAAAAGAGGAATAATAACGAATTTCGAATGTGCCCATTTATAGAATAAGCATATGTTCAATTCTGATCGTTGTCGTAGTCGTGTAAAGCCATAAAGTCGTTTTGATACGTACATCGAGTATTCGCACTCATATGAATGAAGCTAGAAAACCGACGTAGAAGTTGCGTGATAAATACACCTAAAGAAGAAGGAATGGGCTAGCTAGAAGCGAGAACAAGACACATTTGGTATTTCCTTGAGAGGTCAGCCGCACCTGATGACTGTATAGAATCTCGCAGCGCCGTCGTTTTATAACTATTTCTTACGCGATTAAAAGCTGTGAGCAACGAACATTTATACATATTTCTTGTCTATTTTCATGAAGAAGATATGAAATCTTTAATTAAGAACGAATTAGCGGTTCAACGACAGCAAAAAACCCAAAGCTGCAATAATCCAAACATTCATTATTTCTATTATACAAAATATATAATATTAAATATAGCCTTTACGATCATAAAATTCTAAACTGCTTGGTTTTATAAAAATCCATACTTAGACATACGAAAAAAAGATTGCGTCTATGAGATTATGTGATCGTTCGTTATCAGAGCCAGTTTTTCGATATCACTTTTTTTTCTCTTTTTAACGTTTTCTTTTTGTACTTTGGTTTGCACAGCTGTTTTTCTACTTTCGATGGTTTGGCACCGCATCCGGAGTTTGCACTCTTGTATAAAAAAATTACAAATAAGTAGACTTGTACAAAGATGTGCTCAAAAGTACGTAGGGAAGTAAATTATATCGCGTGTCAAGGTGCGTTTTTTTCAAGCTGACAAAAAATGAAAGAATCGTTAAAATTTTCCTGTACGATACACATGTATTTCTAACATTAAATTTTCTCGAGTATTCATATAGTTTTCTTAATTTTCAAAAATAAGAGGGAAACAGCCTTACTGCTGTTTATGAATTTCGAAGAATATCTTCAAAACTGCGTTGGGTAAAAGACTGAACATCGGCTTTTCATTTTTTACCAATGGAATTTTTACATGAATATAGATTTTCACATAAATATATCGCGCGTTAATAAATTTTCGGATTCGCAGAAGGTTTCCTTTCATTGCAAAATTTTACTATATTTGTTCATAAAAATCATAGTTGTACGAAATATTGGTTAATTCTTCCGGTCTTTGCGAAAAGCTTCGATTTATTGAAAGAAATAAGAACTCGTTTTGAAACGCACCCGGTTGTCGAGGGTCAGGATTCACGTCAGTGCATGGGAATTTCTTCGTGAATTCCTGCGGTTTGCAGGGATAAACTGAGGGGCCTCCAAAAAAAAAAAAGGAAGTTGATAGGGTTCTCATAGTAGACGGGAGAGGAGGAGCATCACGCGTTCTGAATTACGTCCGCAGATAAAGACTCAGTGAAAGACAGAAAATGAGTGCAAGAGAGAGACAGAGAGAGAGAGAGAGAGTGAAAGTGGGAAAATAGCGGTAAGAGCATGGAGAGTTCTCGTAGATGCTCTTTAGACACGTGATCTCTCCTAGAGGAATTTGTTTGAGAAAGACAGTTGAGATGGGAAAAAAATCGTCCGAAAAAAAAAATGTTTACGTGAAGAAGCGCGACTGCTGGAAGGAAGATCCGTGGGTGCTTTTTTTTCCTAATGAGACTCCGTCGAGGTACTTTAGTCGTGGAATGCATTCTCGCACACCCACGCATGCTTTTCTTGGGTTCGCGAATGAGTTTGAGTCCGAGCATCCCACACCATCAAACTACCTTATACATTACTGCGAGGTTGTATAATACACGTAGTATATTAGGGTGTGTTGAAAAAATTTCTTTTCTTTTTCCTCCAAACATTCTTAAAAGTCCGCTCACGTGAAGGAAGACGTCAGCAAGGGGAGCCTCATCGTCAAAGCAACCATTACAAAGCTGCAGTGGTCACAGTTTGAATCGTAAAAAATAACATTTTTTTTCGACACCGTCAAATAATCGCCCGTATTAAAATTTTTTATGAAACCTTTGTTGCAGGGCGTCAATTTTACTACCAAATAACGTCTCGCAATATTTTAATCGGCGTTTGTCTTCACGATAACTTATAAACCTGATTTCGAAGAAAACCGAAAAACATTTTTTTTCCACACACCCTAATATAGTGTTGTAACTTATTGGGTGCGAAATATGTACTGTGATATCATTTTTCATTCTTTATTATATACGCTTTTTTTCTCTTCTGTTTGTTATGATGCTGTCATAAGTTCAGACACGCACGAAAGTTTCTAATTAATGAATTAGCGTCTGGGAGGGTTTTTATACTTCGACTATGTAATGGATAAGGATAGAAAGATATATCCTTGGCGGTTATAGGTTTACCATGGAATTAATAATACGTAGTTACGTCGATGTACAAATGAAGTATTGAGAACTCTGTGCCGAGTTATTTACAGGAGTTACGCGAGGAGATCCTTCAAAAACTTTCAATATGGTTGCCAATTACACTACGTTCAATTATTATGATGAAATTCTGCGCTGCATTGTTGGTAAATTCATATGGATAATTAATAGAATTAATAGATAATTAACCAAAAGTTTTTTTTCGACAAGAATGCGGATAACAATGTTGTTAACGTCGATGATAGCGTAACAGCACTAAAAGCTAGATTTTTGTAAGAAAATTAAATTTTCAGCTGAATAGTAATGCTAAAAAAGATGATACGTTCTCGTACGGCAAATGTCGCCAATTCGACGTACGACAAAAATTTAAATTGGATTACACGCAGTGAAACGTATATTACATAGTAATTTTGAATAATAATCGTGAAAGAAGTTGATATTTTTTCTAACGTAAAATAAAGTTGTGGATGTCTTCGAACTCTCATAAATTATTGCACAATCTTCTCATTTGTTGTATTTCGGTGCAAATTTTTTAAACAGTTCATCAACATTCTGCAAGTCTTTATACTTCCTCGTATGTTGTACAAACGTTCCGAATTACGAGAATTGACACGTACAGTGATACGAAGACTGTGCATACAGTCTCAAGAAGATAAAAAAACGATTTTCAAACAATGCGACAATTCGGTAGAAAATCACGTACATTCGAAAGCATGACTGAATTCGACACACGGAAAGAAAATGGATCGTGATATATTTACCAAATAATTCATGCTAAGATGATTTCTCGGGACCTTCATCCTATCACAATTAAGAATGAATGTGTTTAAAACATCACTCACACGATTAATATTTTTATGACACTTGAAACATTGTCAAGTACTCGAAATTCTCTGTAACGCATATTTCAAGAAAATTAAAATTTTTGCATTCGGTTTCCTTCGCAATGGTGAAGTTTGAAGAACATATGGGACATTCCACGCCAAATCGACCACGTTTGAACTCAACCACTTTTTATTTTGTTGAAATTTGTATGTGATACAATCCCATTGAAAATGTTTCCTCGAGTTTTTTCAAATTTTTCACGCAACCGGAAAAAAGCTGTGAATTTTAAAATAAATGCTTTTTTGCTTGCTTCTTTTTTCAAACGCTCATCAATTTTTCAAAAACTAACTGACCGCGACGTTTTTTTTCAAATTTTTTGTTTTGAAACGAGCTTTTCAAAAAAATACGACGAAAATATTCATACTCATATTCTATTCTAATTTTTCCAAGTTCGCGATTTCTTAGTTTATCAAAACAAAAAAAACTTTGATTCATACCAATGAGTTTAATGCCGAAAATACCACCGTGAGCCAACTTCTCGTGTTCGATTTTTTTTAATTACATTTTTTTCCCCAAGTCAACTTGATTTTGTAGAAAATAAAATTTAAATAAATTAGTTTTATCACAAAAATAAAAGCAAGTTGCGCATAAATAGAAAAAAAATGTGTTTAACATTTTTTCAATTTAAATTATATTCTATATTTTTATTGAGTACGGAAAAAATAATAATTATGTCGATTACGTCGAATAATTAGTCGAGGTTGCAATCGAATGGGACAGTCCGATCCCCAGTATGATAATTCGGGTAATATGAAAAATTGATTATTTCCAAGAGTCGCCGCTGCATCGGCATTAATTTCTGGTTATCAGACAACTGCGAATCAGGATGGAAATAATGTTATTTTCGCACGAATTTCCGATCTCCGAGATTGAATTCGACAATACGTCAAAATAATTACCACCGCTAAAGTGGCTAATCAAGTATTTAAGTAGGAGTGGGAGGAGGACAGATAAAGAAATAAATATCGTATTTACAGAAAAAATGTAGCAACTTGATAAAAAAGAATCAAATTTTGTTGTGGTTCGATTTCTTGTACGAATTGAGTATTCTACGTAAGAGGATAGCAAAAAAAAGAACCAATTCGTTTTCGAGGCGATCAGAGCGAGACCGTGGGAGAGTCTTGATTATACCAGCTCTCTCTTTCTCACTCTCTCTCTCCCTGTCTTTTTTATTCTTCGTGATGTCAGCTGTGCATGAGAAAAACAAAGAAGGAAAGCAAAAGTTAAGAAAATTGTAACGTTATAGACTTGCTACTTTATATCGTTAGGTATCTATAGGTATTCCCCAGCTGTTGTGCAGCTACACCGTTTCGCGATCGGATAAAGTGGGACTCTGTTAAACAGCACGGGTGCAGAAAGTGTAAAGAACAGCCGAACGGAACGATCGTCGATCGTTTCGAGACTCATTCCTTCGACTTCCGGATTTCAAGTATTTTTTCCTGCAAAGGAATATATCTATACATAGTATATCGACTCTCGATTTGCCTATACAAGTCGACGAAAATCCCGAATCAATAATTCACAGGAAGCATTTCATGCCGAATCGATGGATTTTGTTTTTTGCTTTTTTTTAAATTTGCTAAATTATTTTTTTAATTCTTTGTCTTTGAGTGCTCATGGAAAGCAGACTTAAATTATCATCTCTCATTCGATCCATATCAACACATTCATTGGATATGAAATTTTGAAAAATGTTGAGAAAATAGATCAAATCCAATCGATAACGCACGCATAAAGGCCGGAAATGGATTTCTATCTGAAAATATTAAATTTGTCACTTCAACAAGTTTTTGGATTATAAGGAGAAAGTTTTGGAAATTAAGTTGGGAAAAAACTTTTTTCGACATTTTCGGAAAAGTCAGTAAACTAAGGAATTACGAAAGTTTTTTTTCGTACTTTTTCTCATGAATTTTTGCAGGAAACAGTGGAAACCCGATCTAAGGAAAAATACGTCGTTCTATTCTACGATTTATTCTTTTTTTAAATATTCATGAAGGGACTTTTCCTTTTCTACAATGTGTGTACGCAATAGTTTTCTTCATAAATGTTACTTTAATGGTTAAAAATCGAATTCTAATTAGTAAATAAAAGTTTCCTTTCCTTTGAAATCTCTTTTGAAAACCCTTAAAAAAATATCGCAACATTTGAATTGAAAAAATTGGTTAAAAAAATCGTGAAAAATTTCATACGCGTTTTTGAGCATTTTTTATCAACGAGAGTTCATGATTTCGCAATTATCGATATTTGAGAAAAAGAATTATATATACAAAATTTCCCGGACATTCTGAACTGTAGGCCTATTTTGAATTCGTAAAAACATTTTTCGATATTGTTACCAATGCGTTTAACATTACTAGCGTTGATCTGAACTTTCGTAATGAGTAACACAATAGTTTTACTGATGGAGTATGTAGAATTTTGGAAAAAATATAGGGAGCTTATCGTCAGTGAGTGCGAAAGGAGAAAAAAAATGTGCGAAAACAAAACTGTAAAAGTCACATGTTCATCGTCCTCGTACAGAATCCCCCATATGGGTATAAAAATTCTGTTATGAATCAGAACGAAGTGAACGCAATTTCCCGTACATCCTTCTCTATGTTTACTGCGTATATCTCTAATTTCTCTCTCAATAAAACGTCAGCCTCTATTGATAGCAATCCTCGCCAGAACGATCTTTGTTCATCCAACGCATTTTGCATTCAACGATAATCCAGCTTACACTTTCGTCGGTACGAGAATATAAAATAAAAAAAGTGCTATCCGTCATCGAACAAGAAATTGCAGCGTTCGTTAATCCACCATTAAAAGTTCATCGTTTGATGAACAAGACAGCCGTTTATATTTTCTCCTCCACGACCTCAGCAGATCGAATGATTGAAAAAAAGCAGAGACAGTGGCCCGATTTCACAGAGAAATCGTGAAAATTTCTTGTTACGGGTGATCGAAGAATAAATTTCAAAGGAAACGTACACGGAGCACGTTGTTTGATAAAGCCCGTAAATTTCCAGCCATGAAACTTGACTGATTAACCATTAAATCATTATAAATATTACGGATTATAAATATTTTAATCGACATTTGAAAATTTCATATTCATTTCATCATATTCGTATTCATGTTCATTTTCGTTGAAGAATTTCTTGTATGCCAGATTATGACAAAATCGAAATGTTAATATATTTGAAAATATCGTAAATTTTACTGTACATATATATAGGCATGTATGAGGTAATATGAAATGATTTAAACATAGACACAAGCCGTTATAAACTCTGCACGCATAATTGTACGATATAAAAATAGAAGAACAGCACGCGTAATATAATTTTGAAATAATTTAAAAAAAACTCGCTGTGAGATATACACATTTACATCACAACCATCTAGAGCAGAGATCGACGAGAGTCGAGTGTTTGAACTGGAAAAGTAATTACAAAGTAAGACTGTTGAGAAGCGGGCATACTCCAAAATTGTATCAAGACTTCTCGCGGCGTTCGCGTGTCTTGAACAGTTGAAATTTCTTGTTGGCAATGCTTTAAACAACTGTGAGACTTTTATTCCCTTGTTAGAGCTTCTCATTTAAATCTCTTTATCTTTTAACCGTTCATTCGTAATCTTTGTCTGAAGGTAAAGGACTGCATTACTAAGCGAGAAGATACTAAATCTGTATAGGACTTAAGCAATAAAGTTTCTGCATGCATATACATATAAGCATCTAAATAGATTTAACGAGATAAAAATAAAATCGTTAAGGAAATGGTGTGAGATTTTCAAGCATCCGAAAAACGTATCAAGTTTTTTTCATTTTAATAATTCATTTTGAAGAATTCTAGTATCAAAAAGTATGAAAGTGTTAAAGAAAATAGCCCGACGAATATTAACAATTGGCAAACTTGTTTTTTTTTGGTGTACGAAATGAACTTCTTTGTTTTTATAAATGATTATTTTTTCTAATGAAAAAAGTTCAGAAACTGTACATCATTCTCTGTGACAGTTGCAGACAGAAATTATTTTTTTCTCACGTTTCATTAAACAAATGTGTCATTGAAATATTCCACAATAAACTTGTTAACTGTATTATGATTGAAAATCATCATTCATTATGTACGTTTATTAATGAAAAGTTGAAAAAAATGTTTACCAATAGTTACCGATACTCATGATGTACAGCCATTTTTTCTCGTGTTCTCTCGCAAAAGTTTCAACCATTCTTTAAAGTATTTTGGCTCATTTTAATATTTCATCAGAAATGCAGGTATGCGTAAAGATGTCTATGAGAATATCTATTATATGTAGAATAAAATATAATAATTGTTCGATACCCTCAATTTTTCTGAGAAAATCCTTCGTTTTGCATTTATGTCATTGTATTTATGCATTTTTTTCCAAAATATAAAAAATGGCTGAAAACTTACGACTGTGCGACTACAATAAAAACTGAAATTGATGATCGTAAAATTTTTGTTGAATTTTACGGGAGAGCCCCGCGCCTACGCTTGGTCGATATTTGATGTTGGAAAAAAGAAAGTGCATCGGCAAGGTGCATTGTATGTTCTCGTAACACAGCAACGGCGATGGGAAAAAGTCAAACACATTCTACGTTTACGGATTTTCTTTCCGTCACGCTCGTGAAATTGTTCCAATAGCCGAAGAAGACAGAATGATTTTACACTTAATTAAATGAGAAATGTAATTATCATCTCTTTTTCAATTACGATCGGAGAAAACTTTTGTAATCTGAATAAAAAATGCGTTTTCTTCAGTCCATTTTCCGATTAGTTCCGAAAGGATTTATCAATTCAAAGTTACAACAAGAGTAAAATAATTTCTGCAGTCGGGAAATTAATCGTATTTCCTTTCGCCGCAAAACGATCGTTAGTTATTTTTAAATTATTTATTTTTATATTCTTTCATTCCACCATTTCCATTAATTATAATAGTGGCCCTTCCACTATTCCGAGTGAAATAACGAGATTCCGTTCTTACAAATGAAAATCCAAAAAAAAATGATGTTAAAAAAGAAATGATTATGCGACAATAATTGAATTTCTCAAAACTTGTGTTATAAAGTAGCTTCGTTCCCGACATGTTGCAGGTGACCTCAAGACGTCTTTTCTGTCGGGAAGCAAATTCAACGTCTCTTGGCACTTGGCTTATCCTCACGAGGTGAGTACCAAATTTCGTCGTCGGGATAACATATCTATTATGAAACAAATCGTTTATTGTATAACAATTTGAATGGATTTCTACAAACCATGTAATCTGTATATAATTTGCATTAATTCACGTAAATTTCAGGTAAATTATCTTCCTTTCCCGAAAAACGAAAGCCTTTCCTTTAATATTAGTAACCATACAGAAGAACAAAGAAGAACAAAGTTTGAATAACGTACGGAAAATTTCACAGGAATTTGATGTAAGCTTTTTTTTAATTACATACTATCACAAAATAAAATAAATATTTGAAAACTTACATCAAATTCCTGTGAAATTTTCCGTACGTTATTCAAACTTTGTTCTTCTCATTTTAATATCACTATTGTAAAGTCAATATTCATCGCACACATTTTTTTCGTTCCAATTTTTCAACTGATTTCGAAAGTGGTTAGAAATTTAATCAATGAAAATTCGGTCAAATTGTCGATGTACATACACGAAGATGATGTGAAGAGCGACTGTTCTCATGTATTGTTGAAACTATGCACAGAATCGCGATCGCCAACCTGTTGCAAACATTGAACTACTTATTTGCGATAATCGACTTTGAATGATAGGCATTCCATTCATAAACTGGCTAGTCACTTGTATTTTATACGAAACTAATTTGAACGTTACAGTGTCGCCACTTTCTGACCTAAACTAGCTGCAAATCTGTCGCTAGCAGCCTCCAAATAAAAACGTACATGTCCATCTGTGATCTTTTAAAATCAATTATTTCAAGTTGGTTCGTTGTAAATAAAACATGAAACTCTCAAACACAAGATATCTTCGAAAAGAGTGTGTGTATCACTATCGAACGCCATTAGGTAGCACGTGTAATCTAAATAATATTTTAGGCATCTCCGCGAAATCGTTGAAAAAACAGGTTAACGAGTGCGATCAATTTTTATCTCTGTCAATATCGAATGATGTAGGCTTAGACACACGAATATTTCTACATTTATCATCGTCGATCATCTTTATCTGTATTTTTTTTTCAATTTTATTATGGCATCGACGATCAGGGTTATCAGCAATGTTACAATTAACTGCCGTCGTGCTACGTACCTCTAATTCAAAAACCATTGTACACGTCTATAGGTTTATAGTGCTTTAGTGTTGTCACTGCATTTTCCACGTTTTTTAAGCGATGCTCGAGTGTGGGTTATAGCTTTACGGCCTTACGCTGAAATTTCTGGCAACTCATGGTGGATTGAAACATTGGTATTGCAGTTGTCACATAACGATAGTGGATCGTTAGGGCCGTTAGGGCGCAATATTCTAACCGTAGTTATAGGACTTGGCTCTTTTTTTCGAAAAGTGAGGTATCTGCTCCAGGGTAGACGTTCTGATCCAGTGCAGCTTTCGCAGTCTTGCAGTCACTCAAATGTAATTCCATTTTATAACGATTATCCTCCCCATCCTCAACTGAATTCTATCACACGTTACAGTAAAGCAAAGTATTTGTGAGAGAAAAAAACGATTACAATGGCAATTGAAAGAGTGTCCTCACACAATCATAAACCCGGTGATCAATAGGAGGAAATAAAGTTTTCGTGAGAATTCTACGCTCACGCTCACTCGTTGTCTTTCCCATCACCTGTGCAATAAGTAGTCTATTTTATGAAATCTCACGAAAAAGTAAAACGTCAAATTTAACCGCCACATTTAAGAGCAATTGAAATGTATGGCTTTATAAAATACAGTTTTTAGATGCCTTGGAATGTTCTGTGAGGGAGCACCCGTTTCGTAAAGAGTTACATACATACGGGACAATGGAAAAGAGACAATGCCAACGATTTTACATAAAAATTAAAATTTCATTAATTGCGGATAAACATGTAGGTATGAGAGTGCTTAATTGAAAGAGTGTTTTTCAAGAAATTACATAAATTCCGTAGATCTTCGTCATTTTATGTGTATGTAGTAAAATACCGTATCTGCACCGTAGCTGATTTTTTAAATTAATTCCATTAATTTCTTAATTTTCATTAAAAAATCAAAAGATTCGTCTTGAAAACCGCATATCAATGGTACGACAAAATTATTCGTATCATAAATATGAATAATTGTGTCTTACAATTATTCATATTATAAATACGAACAATACATACAATAATACAATTATTCATATTATAAATACGAATAATTGTATAGTACCGTAAAAAATGATGGTTCCAAAAAAACATAATAGGAAAAAAAAGTAGATTACGATTGGCGAAATTATCATGCAAAATTTCACTGAAATCTGTTCAGTACCTCGCATGAAAGAAAATACATTTTTGACAATAGGAATTGCGGTTTAAATATATTTCATTGATATAATTAAATAGAAATAAAATTCATTCATGACTTTACCGGTTTAATAAAATATCTTCGCTAATATGTTTGGCTCGCATTATTAGTTAAAGTATACAATAAATATGCAAATTGAAAACAATATGAAAATTGTGATTTTTAAATAAGTAATATTTCACGAAATGTATCCCCATTGCACACCCACAATGCAATCTGATCGTACACATAGTCATACAATTTCTTATAAAAAATGTACATGTATTTTTAACAGATATATTTCTCTGCATAAATTAAATAAACATTTGGATGAAAGAATGTAATTATTGTAATTTGATATTTTCATTCATGGAAAATTTCTCAAACATTATCCATTCCTACTTAATAAATAAACATGAAAAAAGATGAGAAAAATCGGCTAGAACTGGCTTTAAACCTTGCCTATTTAAACAATTTTCCTCCGAAATTTTCGATGAGTACTCTTCAAAAAATGACTGTGAGTTTTTGTTTTTTTTTTACCAACTGAGGCATGTTAGGAAATCCGACTTCTAGTTTATATACTAAACGTTATTATGCGGAGAATCTTTAAATTTGAAAAAAAAACCATAAAAAGGCGAAAGCATATATTTTTTTGCGATTTAGTAATAATGTGATTTAGTAAAATCAATGAATGGGACTGTCGCATATGTTCTAGCGTGAATGAACTACAAAAACATTGAAATCGAATATTCATTGGTTAATGCTCGTGTGCATAGCTACGTATTTTTATATACAACTTTCTATACGGTATAGGATCTTGTGTCCACGCTTGCATTTGCGACACACTCTGATGGTTTCTCGTAGAATACTGACAACGAGAGACAAAGAGAGTGAGGTTAAAAAAAGAGAACGATCGAGAGGATCTATCTAGCATAGCAAAAACAGAAAAGATTGAACAAGGGGCAATGCTCAACGGGCACGGAAAACCGGACGGCCTACACGTTTTCTTCTCAAGGCAGCACGCGTTGAATTATTCACGAAAGAACTCTTCGGTATTTAGCGGACGTATATGTACACGTTATGGGAGTACGGTTATGTATGGAGAATCGTTTACACTAGGATCGGTAGATCTAACTTGGTGTGATGTATTATATCGACGTGCATTATATACATGCATCATGTATGAATATCTATGTACTCTGAGTAACGATGTAGTTTCTGAAAGTACATGAATTATTCTATAGAATTTCTACCGACCATAAAAGTAAGATACCTGTGGAAAAATCGGTGATTTTGTCTTAAATCATCATTACTTCAATTCATGTATACACACCCAGATACGGCCGGATACCCAACGCAGTACCGTTTTTTACATCATTGAATTAGAAATTAACATATAGTATTATAGGGATGGTTCTGTTCGCAAATAAGTTCCGAGTTTTGAAACCTGAAAACCGCTAACAAACTGTGATGACCGTTGACATTCTTTTTTCCAAAGCAATACGTTTGGAATGTCTCACGATTTTTACAGTCAGAACATAACGAAAAAAAAAACGTAAAAATTATGTAGCTCGGCTGTACTGTCACTTCTTATGATCATGATTTTGGGACTTTTGGCGTCCATATGTAGGAAAGTTAATGGTGAACTATGATGAATCTTTTTTCATAATCATTGTAAATTCCTCATTCATCTGCTGTTCATATAGCTTTTAGTTCATATCTGTCGCGTCATTTTTTTTAACTCAAATATGACATTACGTATAGGATTTGCCTAAGTGAGGCGTATTAAAAATGTCCATTTCAATTATTTATAACTTTTAAAACGGAATGGTTGATATATTTTTTGTTTCGCCAGCAGAGTACCGCTGATAATATTTCTTGCAAATGAAAAAAACCCATTTGTTCGCGATAGTGATTCAGTTGGCCCTTCGAACTTTCGAATCGTCATTATTCAGCTCAATTCCTATGTACATCGTGAATTTTAATCTGCACGTAAAATCTGTTGCGCATTTGTATTGATACTATTATATAAATGAAGGTAAACAATTTTCATTTATTACATTTTCGTCAAATGTATGTAGTAAAATCATGTTCATCGAAGACAGGCTTGTCACAGTGGGAGGGTTTTTCCCTCCATCGGAAGAGAGGTCCACTGTGTTGCCATAGGAATATTAATTACTGAAATACTGTGCCAAAATTGTTGGCCATAATGGTTATACGAATGGGAAACCATGTTAATGCATCGTTGAATGCTGCAAATCCCATAGTGGGCTAACTTTTTTTCTGTTTTTTTTACTGGAAGCTTTTTTTCATTTTTTTAAATCTGAGTTTGTTTTTACGATCAATTAACATTTTCAAATGTATGCAATTATAAGAATGAAGGCAGAATGAAAAAGAGTTTTAAAATAATGTTTGCAATAAAAAAAGAAAGGAAAAAGTTTTTATCCATAAAAAATTTTTGAGTTTACACAAAAGTTTGTGAAACGTAACTTTGTTTTGATAAAGAAATAAATTTACTGAGATGGATTTTGTCATGAAAATTAAAGTATACATTGAGAAAAAATTGTATCGACAAAGAGTTTTTGTTATAATATTATATTTGTATTTTGACATGACATTTATATTGAGAAATATAATCCTTCTAATAAAAAAATGATGGGGTTTGAAAGTTGATCTTTAATCGAAAAAATATCGCGCGATTGTTGTCTTTTTGTTCGTCCTCTGATTGGTCGATGAAAAAAGAATGAATTCGTGGCACAATTCCGTTTGTTTTCTGATGCGCGCGTATGTTTCGTTTGTTTTCGCTTGAAATTGACAGTTCGTGACTTTTGACAGATTAAAAATTAAACAAAAAACAAAGCGCAATCGTGCGATCGCGCGTGTGAGGGCGAGTACCCATCCCTAGTAACCTATGTAAAGTTCAAAAAGATTGAAAAATGATTTTCAGTCTTTTTATAACTATTTGGCGATTATGAGACGACATTGTTACGTATTATTGTGAAATTGTAGACAAATCATCAGTGTATCGTTACTATTTCAAGATAAATTGACGATTACTACAACACAAACATATATATTTGTGATGTTCACGAGAAAAGTATCACGAGAAAAGTGGACATTTACTCAACGAACGATGAATTCGTGTTTTAATAATATTGAATCGTTCGGTAATGAGTTTATGTGTTTATGAAGTAATAAAGTTTTAACAACATATTTTTGTAAGTGTATTTTCAGCGTCAATTTTTGTTTTTTCAGTAAACGGAAATAGGCACGGGCAATTAAATAACGCGATTATGTTGATAATTTCCAAGGATACACTACCTTTTAATACGATAGAAAAAGAAGGGTTCCAGGACTTTATGAAAACAGCATTGCCCTTATATAAACTTCCTTCGTGACAAATCATGGTACAAATGGTACATGACAAGTATGATGTTTTATCATTTCAATTCAAAGAAAAGCTGTTGACTGCAAATATCTGGAGAAATTTACACAATACTCGAAGCTATATGTGTCGAACAGGCCGTTTTATCTATGAAGGCGAATTAATGAGTATACATTTTGCACATTTAATTGAACTTCACAGTGCCGAATACTTGAGTCGATAGATATTATCAATGAGAGAAAACAGGCCATATCTGATGAAAAAACTGTAGCATTTATAACAGATGATGATGCAAACTTTGCCAAAGCCGTAACAACTGCATACGGCAAGTAAAAAAACATGGGGTGTTTCGCGCACACATTACATTTTGTGGCCCAGACACTTTTTGGAGATAAAGATGGTATTGACACCGCTAAACAGTTGCTGAACGTCATGAAGGATCTGCCGCAACACTTTAAACAGAACGTAACTGCGGCTCATCCCCTCTGTAAAACTCAAAGTAATATAGTAAAGAGCTCTACTATATTAAGGGACTGCACCCTAACAACTGAAGAATTTTTTCAAGAATTTTGTTTACATTTGTCCGCCGGAAGTTAACTCTACTTGAACTTCTTCCCTTTTAGTTTTTTCTGTATTTTCGAAGTCGCATTTGCAGTACTTCTATGGGTTTGAGTACTCTTCAGACTCTGGGGTCCGAGGTATAAGACTTCCATGGGTTAGAGTGAAATTTTGTTTATGTATAAACGTTTATAAACAATTTAAACGCCAAAAACTTGTTTTTGTCGAATAAATTCGATTATTCTAGAAATGAAAGTCTTCGGACGCTGGAGATAGTAACTTGTGGGTTTTGGGATCGCTGAATATGATCTTGACGTCAAAATTACATAATTCAAAATGACTGATCCACTATGGCTGATATTTCTCGCAAAATTCACGCTTTATTGTTGAACGGCTGCAATCTTGGTATACTGGGGTTTTCGGGGTCGCAGATCATGATCCGGGCGTTAGAATTACAACATTCAAAATCGCGACTCATGCATGGCGGATATTCTTATTAAAACCAGTAACCCCGAAAACTACATATCGATAAACCGCGTGTTTTGCTGTAAATATCACTCACATTGGATTGGCCATTTTTTATTTTAGAATTTCGCGCCAAGGGTGCGAACTGTCACCCCAAAAACCATTGTTTCACCTATGATATCCAAAATGTGTTCATCAAAAAAGAATGTCCTTCAACCCTTTCAGGGGCACATTACAATGCAGAACATATCACTATTACTCAAGGTGGCTTTTACGGTTTTTAGGGTCGCTGAATTCAAATCCAAGGTCCATTGTTTTATATCAGGTCAGGTTCAAGGTCATTTCAAGGTCAAATCGAAAAAATGTCATATAAATCATTTCCTACACCTTGTATATAAAAGGTTCTCCAAAAAATATATGTTGTTCCGCTAGGTCTATAGAATACGTATAAGAAGATTTTGTATGAATATTGAAAAAAAACTAGAATTTTTCATTAATCAATTGTTTATAACAATTCTGTACATGATTATTTGTTTAAAAAACATGTAAGTTTTCTAAAACAACTACTTTGTAGTCTAAAAAACCAAAACTTCTATGTCTGTAACTTCAAAAGTAAACAAAAATTATCAAAAACCACAGAAAAGTGGGTGGCACTCCGAGAGTGCCACTGCCTCTTATAGGGTTAAAGGGTTAAATGGATTGAATCATTATAATTCGGATAATAGCTACATATTTGTGCAGGATGAGCCATCCAATTATCCGCTTGGTAGGAGCAAGAGTCTTTTTTCGAATATGCCGATTAAAAAACATTGTTCCCAGCAAAACGCTGCATTTTTTCTAACATATGTCGATTTTCCACGTATACTTATCAGCGGAATACGACAACCTGTACTTTGAGAAAATTCCTTTTTTGAAAAAAATATCTGGTGCCGCTCCCTCAAAATTCGTCTCCATGTATACTGCATACGATTTCATTATATAAATTCAAGACAAATTGTATTAATTTTACGATATATAAAGACAGACATTCGGAACGCGTCACATGTATTATGAAATAAATAGAAACTCGAAAGACGTGGTGTCTTGAAATGACTGTTTAAGTACGGAAAAGAATTCAACAAAATTGTATTTGACGGCAAATTTATTTTTCTTACAGATGAAAATTCTCTCTTATCCCATAGCACTTTCGAGCTATTTGATACTCAGATTCCTCAATGGGTGTATATTCAATTTCCTGTCTCATAGAGTTTCGTGGCTTAACGACCCGCGACGAATATAGTATAAAGTGGCTTTTTGACGAGAAAACAGAATAAAAGAATGGTGAGATCTCGGGTGAGATACAGCGAAAAAAAATGTAACAAAGATCGAAGCACACAAGGGGAATCAAATGATGCGCCATATTGAGTAACCTGAAGAATGGCTGTTGTGCGAAATACACCAGCTTTTTATCCGGCTTTGAAACAGACATTGATCGTATATCATCTATAGGTGACACTCGGAGAATATCAAAGTTTACACGATAAGCGGCATGTAATGGGGGAGGGAGGGAAGCTCGATGTTCGACATGTTGGAAAATCCTATTGTGATTGGGATTTTTCCATATACATATTGCTACATACATACCCACATTAAATCAATGTGCTCGAATGAAAAGTATTCGATTTTGTATGCGTCGTAATCATTTTTACAAATGATCTGAGCATACAGTTGTAAGTAAACTTAAGTTAAAAGGTGAATTTCAAATGCGTGTCAATGTCATGCCAATACATTACAACTGTTTTAATTATTGTTATAAGCGAGGTCACTGATGTTTTTAATATGTATTTCGATTTTTTATTTCCCCCTACAAAATACTAAAATTATCATGGAAATAATTTTTTTTTCATGGTACATAATCTTTATATATATATTTCTTCTGTGCGTGTGTTTGTCACTAAACTCCTCCTAAACGGCTGAACCGATTTTAATGAAATTTGTTGTGTGTGTTCAAGGGGATTCGAGAATGGTTTAGATTTACAATTCGGTCCAATTCAAATTGTTTATTCAATTAATTTTCGAATTATAAAGACGTGTGTACGGGACAACGTCCGACGGGTCCACTCGTATCATATAAGTCATTAAATAAATTGGTCATGCGAAAGACTATGTATTTATTTCTGCCTACTCTAGCGGTATGAAAGAATTTGTCGCAGCGGTTTTACAGATTATCTTGCCACAAATTATTTTTTATAACAATATAGAGATACGGTATCTTGAACTTTCGTTGAATCCTTTTACATTTTTTCTGTACTCTTTCAAGCCTACATAAATTTATTTAATTCGGCTTCAAAATCCCAAGCAATAAACGCGAAATACTATCGATCCGACCACCATTCCATCGCGAGTGTAAGAGATAAGGGGCTTTTGTTGGCAAAGTTCGCAATTATTTGCGTATTCTGAGGTTAATTCAATTAATTACGAGTTTCACAAACGATTAACTGCTCCATCTAATCCTACCTTCGGGAATAGTGTCCAGGGGTGGAACAAGATAGACTGTTCTGAGCATTAATAACCCTTTGCCTTGGAGACTCCCTATGGTGAAATTCCCTTGAGTCATATATATACAAGATTGCGACCACGTTCAATTTACCTTCAGCGGATATGTAATTGAATAGTCTTCAAAATCCCTTTGTTCAAAATATTCAATCTAAGTGGTGTACAAAGGGCTATGCGTGTGTTTGCACCAACTTTTAATCCATATATCGAGGGATTTTCGACCATTTTCAAACGTCGAGTCACGCACGCCGAATCACTTCAATGGAATATATCACCCGTCCCATCCACTACAACAAAGTGATTAATGTACTTTCTCCGCAACGATGAAATTGAAGTTGCTCAATGCAGCATTGTGGCAAAACGTGACTGTATATAAGCAAATCACCTTCTATAATACCGATCCTTTTAAGAGCAAAATAAATCGAAATCACGCAGTTTTCTCTCTTGCACCCCAGCCAATATTTACACGTCATACTACACCGTAAGCGATTATTTATTTCATTCAACATACTTATGTATAATTTTTACTATACTATTGTAGGTACATGCGGCAATACCAAATATTCTCACGGCAAATGGCGGCTTTAACACGTAAATTCTCGTATGCGTTCAACTGGCAAATACGCTTAAATTTTACTCCAAATATCTCCGTGGACACATCGCCGACAATGCTAGTTTTTTTTAGAAAAATAAAAAAAATGACGAAGTTTAAAAACATACTTTTTTCCAGAACACAACACTTTCTTATTCAATGCTGCCTTGGGTCGATTCAGGTGAAAATAACACGAAGTTGCATGGGACATTAAATATCAATATACTATTATTATTATTATACTACTACTATTCTACTATATACTATAGACCGCACTTCGGTATGGCTCCACGTACAGTACGCCAAGTACGATCAATGTCCTGTGTGTGGGTGCCAGTGTCGGGGTCGACGAAATTAATACTGCGGTTAACAGTGAGACTCCAAACTTTTTTGCCGATTTAAAAATATAGTTATGGCGTGGTAAGTGTTAAGCTGCACCAATTACACGTCATGATAGCTTTGTTACTGAAATAAGAAATTCTCACGAATTTGTAAGAGACGAAATCATCCAAAAATTTCTGTTTTGATTTCAAATTCAAAACACTACAGTACGTAAACAAAATCATTGTTGTTCTCACACGTTCAGATGTCTATACGTGGCTTCAGTCGCGCCTTTGAAATCTTAACTAATAGAAATAATTAAAACTGTGAGCCTCCCCCGAGCCAAATTCACTAGTGGTGACATAATAAAGGGTATCGGGGCAAGAAAAAAAAATCCCGTCAAAATTGGTGTGGTGCCCTACTTCTGCATAACTTCTAAATGCGCAAATGTTCTAATCGTTTTCTTGTGTAAAAACTTTTTTTCCCACGAAAAATAGACTATTTGATCAGCTTCACTCATCAGCATTGGTAGAAATGTTATCGAAGTGCTACCAGTCATTGCGTAACGTCGACACGTGCAAAGAACTCGGTGGCAACACACAGCGAATGAAAAATAAATATGCTTCCACAAAAAATCCATATTTTTGTCGCGCAACTAGATAGATACAGTAAAAGTATAATTCCGTAAAAGATGTTTCATAGAATACTCGAAAATCATCAAATATTGTCGGAGTTTATCGATCACGTAGACACATAAAATTACCTCATGCGTAAATTATTACTTTTGTTGTATAATTTCCTTATCTCGATGCCACATGTGCCGAGAATAAATTTTCAAATCGATCATTTAAATAGATAAAGGTATAAATAGTCAACCCTAGCCTGTAACTACGCAGTTGAAAGCCATCTTTTTGTCTCCAGCGTCACTTGGATCATTTTCTGTCTTCGATATTTCGTGGAGATATTGAAATAAAGTCTTACGGGAGTCTCAGCCGAAAATAGTTAAAAACTATTCTCATATTTGACCGTAGTTATGTTGAGGTATCATTCCGTTGTTGTCATTTATTTACTCGTTCTCAGTATTGTGACAGTTTGTTCGGCACAAGAGGAATTCACGCGAACTAACCAAGAAATCCGAGGACAGCGTGTTCCAGTACAGCAGGTGAATGCTAAAGAAATGCAAATCTAAATATTGTTTGTGGTGAAAAGGCAACTCTTAATCATGCTCAATGCTAATGGAAATATCGATTCTGACCTATTATCAGGGAGCTGAAAGACCGTTAAAACGACGCGTTTTAAGGCAAGTTAAGACCTCTAACGAGCCATTTCGAGAATCCTCACCAACGGGTGATACCGATGCTTCGAGGATGGATCTTACAGGGGAGGCAGAGGAGGAAACGTCGGAGAGTCTCCTTGCCATTGTAAAGACACAGCCGGATCAGACATCGGACAATCAATGGGACGAAGCGATGCCGTTTTCAGCCGGAGAGTTCCTAACGCCAGTAAAAGAAGAAAACCCCACCATGGAGGGTGTTGTCTTGATCATGGCTGAAGAGCCGACAGAGGCATTAGTAAATCGACAATACGAACAGATGTCATTTTTAACTACAGACGTCCAAAGAGTGATAAAAGGAGAAGATGGAACGATGAAAAGTGTCGTGTTTATTGTAAAACAAAAAACGCTAAAGTGCCGAGAACAGTTGGAATTGGAAAACCCAGAAAAAGCTTTGGAGAGACGGGCGAAGGCGAGAGAAGCAAAGAAGCGCTTCATGGCGCGCCAAAAAAAGTTAGAAGCAGAAAATCCGGAAAAAGCAGTGGAGAAACGGGAGAAGGCGAGACAAAAAGATAAGCGCTACAAAGACCGTCAAAAAAAGTTAGAATCGGAAAACCCGGAAAAAGCAGCGGAGAGACGGGCAAAGACGAGACAAAAAAATAAGCGCTACAAAGACCGTCAAAAAAAGTTAGAATCGGAAAACCCGGAAAAAGCAGCGGAGAGACAGGCGAAGCGGAGAGAAACATATGAGCACCGGAAAAAGTTAGAATTGGCAAACCCGGAAAACGCAGCGGAGAGACGGGCGAAGAAGAGAGAAGAAAATAAGCGCTACAAAGATCATCAAAAAAAGTTAGAATTGAAAAACCCGGAAAAAGCAGCGGAGAGACGGGCGAAGAAGAGAGAAGAAAATAAGCGCTACAAAGACCATCAAAAAAAGTTAGAATTGAAAAACCCGGAAAAAGCAGCGGAGAGACGGGCGAAGCGAAGAGAAACAGATGAGCGCCGGAAAAAGTTAGAATTGGCAAACCCGGACAAAGCAGCGGAGAGACGGGCGAAGAAGAGAGAAGAAAATAAGCGCTACAAAGACCGTCAAAAAAAGTTAGAATTGAAAAACCCGGAAAAAGCAGCGGAGAGACGGGCGAAGCGAAGAGAAACAGATGAGCGCCGGAGAAAGTTAGAATTGGCAAACCCGGACAAAGCAGCGGAGAGACGGGCGAAGAAGAGAGAAGAAAATAAGCGCTACAAAGACCATCAAAAAAAGTTAGAATTGAAAAACCCGGAAAAAGCAGGGGAGAGACGGGCGAAGAAGAGAGCAATAAATGAGCACAGCGCCGATAAGAGTTAAAAGTGGAAAACCCGGAAGAAACAGCGGAGGGACGGGCGAAATAAAGATAATATCATGAGCTACACCATGAGCGCCAAGAATTCCCAACAGAAGAAATGTGGAATCATCGAATGCGACTCCAACAGAAGAATCGAAGAAAATAAACGCTGAATGCAGCAAAAAATAAAACGAGAAAAAACGAAATAAGCGGCAGAGGCGCAACGGGAGCGATGTCGTCGCTAATGAGCATATCGAAACAACGTTTAGCGATTAAGATATGCACATTGCACAGACATAATTTCCTTTCGAGTAATGCAACTTGACTGGAGATTTTGCGTGAACGTACTCCAGAATATTCGCATTGTGCTGCAGTTTTTGTACTATATCTTCGTCTTTGAGATTTCGAATGATCCTTAATGGGATAACCAAGATACATCGGATTTTAAGTTAATGATTATTGTTATTAATAGAACCGCGAAAAAGTGTAATATACCCACATTAAGTACATGTTCTATTGGACGGAGGAAAATTAAATACAGAGACGAGAGTAAGACAAGAGGCACACGAGTCACGATAATTGTGTCGAAGTGATTACGAGCCAGTAAGTTTACATACCTCCTCCTTTCATCATTTTTTGGATCTGTTCAATTATAACGATATAAACGAAAAAGAAACATCATTATTAAAAAAAACATTATGCGGATATTAATTCGCATCAAATGCGCAATGATATAATTTTTCATAATTGTAAGTCTATACAACATTTGTTCTTCGTATATTTCAATCAATCTGAAATCATAACATGCATGGGAGTATTACGAACGCGATATTTTACATTGAAGAAATACCACAATATTTAAATTCAATGTAGTCGGTAATATGTTTCTGAATCAATAAATGATTCCCTTAGTTCTTGGGAATTGTCTACTTGCAATCAAAGTATGCTAACTTTGATTTTCGTCATTTGTTACTTATTATGCCGAACTATAATTTATTCTGTAAGTTTCCATCCTTAATTCAAGATGAAATGCTGTAGCTCAATAATGCGGCCGTTTGCGCGCGACGCAGATTCCTATTTTCTTGAAAAAAAAAAAAAACATAAATAACTGAATGAATAAATTGATTATCCCATAACACTATGACACTTTTTTTCATTTAGCTGTGACAGCTTCTTTTTTTCGTTTTTATTTTTTAAACAGAGCCACAAAATAATAATGGTGATGATTTTCTTTTTCGATTTCTGGTTCATATCAGCCCTTTGTAAATGAAAAACGTTTATAAAAACTTTTTGAAAATAAAAATAACAATACAATTAAAAATGAAATATACTATTGGTTGAAAACCATTATCGTTAAAAAAATTATTTACCAAACAATAAGAGAGGATTCCTCTTTTTAATGCGAAACTCATTTTTTCCAATCATTCTTTTCGTACTTATTCACTTGTTCACATATCGAGATCTTTTTAATTTTCCCAGGAAAAAGCATTATCTTTTCAAACTTCGCAATTTTTTAAATTTCATTTGAAAAAAAACGTTGGCTCATTATGCGTTGAATGCTACAAATCCCATAGTGGGCTAACTTTTTTTCTATTTTTTTTATTACAAGTTTTTTTTCATTTTTTTCAATCTGAACTTGTTTTTACGCAAAATGATAGTTTTCAAATGTATGCCATTATAAAAACAAAATCAGATTGAAAAAGAGTTTTAAAAAAATGATGCAATAAAAAAAAAGGAAAAAAGTTTGTATCAATCAAAAACTATTGTTTTTACACTCTCGCAACGTAACTTTGTTTTTATAAAGAAATAAATTTATGTATGGATTTTGCGATAAAAACGAGGGCACATTGAGAAAAAATTTCAAAAAACTGTATCGATAAAAAAAAATAGAAATAAAAAATGTTTTAACCGAAAAGTGTTTCCTTTATTCTTTCACAATCTCTCATTGTTTTTACGAAAAATAGATTTCCAGAAATGCATTTCATTATAAAAATGAGGTTAGTCTGAGAAAAAATTTAAAAAAGTTACCAATCAAAGAAAACAATGGAAATGGAGAATTTTGCTTAACATTAATTTTTGTATAAAAACAAAGATAGATTGGGAAAGGATAAAAAAAAACAGTTTTCAGTTGAAAAAGTTTTATTTTTTTTTTTTTATCGATACAATTTTTTGAAATTTTTTCTCAATATACCTTCGTTTTTATAACAAAATCCATCTAAGTAAATTTATTTCTTTATAAAAATACAGTTACGTTGCGAAAGTGTAAAAACCAAAATTTTCTAATGGTAAACCTTTTTTCCTTTCTTTTTCTATTACAAACGTGTTTTTAAAACCCTTTTGCAATCTGACTTTGCTTTTATAATGGCATACATTCGAAAATTGTAATTTATTGCAAAAACCAATACAGATTAGAAAAAATGAAAAAAAAGCTCCCAATAAAAAAAAAGATGGAAAAGAAGTGAGCCCACTATGGGATTTGCAGCATAGAAAGCAGAATGAACGGTTTTTCTTCAAATAAAAAATAAAAAATTGTGAAATTTGAAAAGATAATGCTTCTTTCCGGAAAAATTAAAAAGATTTGGTAGCATTGGTAGCAAAAAACAAATGTTTTCCTTTTTTAAAGTTGAAATCTTTTTTTTTTAACTTTTTCTTAATCTGACTTTCGTTTTTTAATAAAACACATGCAAAACATTTCAATGAAAAAAAGATACAAAACAAATTAGCCCACTATGGGGTTTGCGGCATTCAATGCCGAATAGATCAACTTTTTTCAGAAAAAATAGAAAATAACGAATCGCCAACTTTGAAACATTCATGGTTACTTTTTAAAACATTAAAAACGTTATAAAGTTTGTATTTCCGGTTCCTTTTTTTCATCATTTTTTTTTCCTTTCGAATAAACATGAGAAGTGCAAGACAGTTTTCGACTGAATGCTGCAGCGTTATTATTTTGTAATTATCAAATTGCAATAATTATTAAATATGATGGATAACAATAATTTCAGCAGATTGATAATCAAAATAACATGGTAGAAACGCAACTGGAATTGTTGTAAAAAAAGATCGCGTACTACTACGTTCAAATGCTGACACCGATATGTGGAGTTGCCTCGCACGCAAACAAATATGCAAAGATCGTTCGTGAGAAGGAGCTCCCACCAGCTGATACTACCACGGACGTCGAACGCGCATCTGATTGGTCACTTAAAAAAATAATATTAAATTAGGGGTACATTCGGGACCTATAAATGCGTATATCAATCGTCTCAGAATTTCACCCTCGATCTACCATCACGAGGACGACATACCCTTCTGAAACACCCTATAGCTGCATTTGTTTTGAAAAAAGTACTTGAGCCAGTCATCACCTATTAGGGACGAAACAGATATTTCACTGACAGTTCATTTAGATTATGTAGAATACTAGGGGACCCGACAGACGTTGTCCTGTGCACACGTCTTTATAATTCGAAAATTAATTGAATAAACAATTGGAATTGGACCGAATTGTAAATCTAAACCATTCTCGAATCCCCTTGAACACACACAACAAATTTCATTAAAATCGGTTCAGCCGTTTAGGAGGAGTTCAGTGACAAACACACGCACAGAAGAAATATATATATAAAGATATTAGTGTAATTGCTACTAAAATTGTATGAGAAATGTTGAAACCATAGTGGAGACTTCGTAGTTGCTCGGTTCTTTTTTTGGTAGATCATGTGAATAATGACAAATTCGTACCTGGCTAAACTTTTAGATTTTTTAGGTATAATTATAGCGATCCAGTTGAGTAAAGTGATGGGGTCAAAAGGTCCAATTACGCACTAAAAAACTTACTTCCATTTTTACTTATTCAGCCTGGTGTCAAAAGCTCCCATGGAAATATGTACGACCCTGTACTTCTAATGGAAGATTTAGACAATTAATTGCGAAAAAAGTGTCTCATCCGTGTCACCTACTTCATTCGAGCTAAATGAAAATTGAGCATTTTTTGCGGCTTTTGTAAAGATTTTTTGACGTCAGCTCCGAATAATAAATGCATATATTACGGAGTTTTTCAGAATATGTTTCGAATTTTGACGAATTATGGTTTTCTAGATATAATATATTAATATATTATGCGATAGATATCATATGATGATAACAATATAATAGCAATACTCATGTGTTTAGGGAGAAATAACATAAGTCGTAGACGAGAAAAAGATCGACGAGTGGTGATTCAGCGATTATATCAGTGACGACATAATAACTAATCATCGGATCTCATATTTCCCATGATTCCTAGTTCAGCGCCTTCTCTCCTCATTGATTTGATAAATTATCACGTCTGTCTCTGTCAGAAGTGTCCCTCATTCACCTTGGATTCTCCTGCATTCTTCGCGTCACGTCGTGCATGCCATCAGGTGCGGCACTCGGCGAATCGACCGCGAAGAATTTTAATGCCAATCCCAAAGGCGCAAATACCGTCCGTCAGCATTTCTCGTCTCGCCTCGTTCCAATAATCGTTGTATATCGAAGAGAAAAACATGATAAAAAGTTACCTTTCGTCTTGTACGAACTCGATTAATCGTTTCGACAGCTCCCAATGTGAAAAAAATTCGATGTTTTTCGTCTACGAAGGGAAATTGAATTCCTTTTCAGTTACGTGGAATTGATCCATCGTTTTCACGTCTGAGAATTCGAAAACCGATCATTCTAAGAGGTGCACCAAAAAATACGATTGATTGTTGTATAAAGTCAATTGATTACTGTTTTAAGACCTAAAAACATTAATCAAGCCAGTTTTTCAGCTGATAAGAAATACAATTTGCGACAGTAAATAGCTGACGTTAAATAATTATTTTTGTATTGAGCATACAGTGCTCGCCTTTTGAAGTGGGGCAACATGTATTTCGCTGATTTTGGCGAAAGTTCAACCGATTTTGAAAAACCAAAAAAGTACATTCTAGTAAACTTAATAACACATATAATGAAACCAGTTTCAACCCGATTTACATCGAATTACAAAATGGTGGCGCAATCGGCCAATTTTTGACCGATCGAGTTAAAACTGGTCTCATTATATGTGTTATTAAATTTACTAGAATGTACTTTTTTGGTTTTTCAAAATCGGTCAAACTTTCGCCAAAATCAACGAAATACATGTTGCCCCACTTCAAAAGGCGAGCACTGTATAAAAATAGCAATATCTATATACGTACAATTTTAACTTCGAATCATTACTATTGTACTTAATTTTCTAATGGGTATCTACAGTTTGCCAATTATAATGATGTTCGTGAATCATTCAAAGATATGCATTACAAAATTACAAAAATTTAATTTCATCGTATTTGAGTATATTTGAACGCTCCAATGATTTTGCCTTGTGAAGGAATTTCGCGAAATTGCACAACAGTCCCCTGTTAGTTTACTGACTAATTAAACTTGTCATTGTTAATTTTACTGTCATGACGTAATTTATGGCGATGTCATCCCTCTTAGCGCTATTTTCTACTGGAATATAATACCATAACGGAATTTGTCCGAGTTCCGCGATCGTTGCGCATCCTATGAATTTTCTCACTTTCCAAGATGTCTGAAAGGTGCCAGTAACATGATTGGAATACATACATAATGCTTTTTACATAGCAGGTTCTCCAGCTTACTAGATTTTTTCATACGCTGCCGTATAATAAATTTCTGCAGCTGTTATTCATAACAATTATTAATAAAGAAATAGAAGCCGAGTAATTAATTTTTTGACGTAATTAATCATTGATAGTAACATCACGGAAATCCAGTCGAAGTTACGACTGGAATTAATAAGAATATATCTTACAATTGGGCAATAAAAGACAAATGACGTGAAGAGTGCAAATTTTTCAAATGTTTTAATAGCGTGGGATATAACCATTTAATAATCTAGTTGTGCCTGGAAATTCCAACTTTGTGACTTGGAATTCAACACTGTTATATGGAAATAAAAACCATACAACTACCCTCGAAGTTACTTATGGCCCACCGTCTATTTATGAAAAAAACATTCCCAAAGTTGCATTTCCGAAATTCTTATAGATCCACGAATTTATGGCAGAAATTCTCTTATGGCGACGGATTGTATTTTTTCAAAAGCACATATATGAAAAAAGAAAATAAAAGAATAAAAGAAACAATGAAAAAAGACAAATATTGCAAAATGCAAGTAAGAAAATTTGTATGTGTGGAATTGACAATTTTCGAAATTCTTAAGTCCTATTCACTTTTAATAAAAAAGATGTATCACGGCTTTCGACATGCAGGGTGGGTCAATGTAGTACAAGAAACGGGGCTGCTGCCTGTAACGCGTTTAAAAATATGTATGCAAGAGGAGTGTCGATAACACGTGGTCATTTATTGAATTCGTGCTTGGACGCTTGGACGGAAATAAGCTCCTGAAGGTCCGTTATGACCTCGTATGCGAGATAATGTGCTGTCCGTTGAGAAATCCACTAACAACCACTAGAGATATATAAAAAGACGATAAGCGTCACCTTTTTCCGTATGAATCGAGCCCTTTCCTTCGGTGTTCTCCCCCTCGAGTTTGACACGGTACATTTTACTGATCACGTTCACGCTTTTTCACATGAAGACGATAAAATTTCAGTCACTGCGAATCAGAAGTGCCTTCTAGCTCGTAAAAAAAATGATTTATGCATTGGAAAAATCTGTCGTCAGTGGCAGGTGCAGTTGACGTGCGAATTATATGAAGGAAATGTTGTCTGCAGTGATTTGATTGAAGAAGGGATGGCGATTACGCAACGGTGAAATTGAATCATCTGAATCTCGGAAATTCACATATACTTCTGTATGATTAATTATTGATTGAAGACATGAAGGCTTCATTGGATGAAATCAATCCAAATTAATCATGAGTAATTTTAGCAGTGCAATTGGCATAATACGGCTCAAAATAATCCTTACTTTCTTTCTCTTTTATTTTTAAATTACAATAATCAAATGATGTGAGAATTTCAAGTCATGTGCTAATGCTATAAACATCTCTGGAACCCTCGATCATATGGAATATGAAAGACGTTAAGTATGCTCATTGTAAATAATCATTAAACAATTTCCTTTTATACTTGGCGTCAAAACGCCGTCGCGTCTCTAGATAATAGAAAGAGTTGCGAATGCCTTTGAAAGAAAATTGTTCGGATAAAAGCAGTTGTGATATATTAGAATACACCTGGTTGTTAGCTGATCAAAATCATTTTTATACAAAAGACGGTTGACAAGGATTCGATCTTCGTACATTTTTCGAAAGAATTGGGCAGATCAGTTGATATAGTTATAGTTTTTGACGGGAAGATCATTTATAAAATTTCAAATTCTTTCACATTGAACGAATGAGCGACATTATTGAAAGGCAACATTTTTCCTTCTATCGCAATTGTCTGAAATGTGAGTGAAAACTATGCATAAATGATTGATCAATTAACGACCGTTGCTTTCAGGTTTTTTAACCATAGAATCCAGACATAACGACCTTGATGGGCATACTTTTCCAGCAGCTTTCATTGTGATATTAGACAAACGGTACATCGTGAAAATAGTAACGAACAATTATTATTTTCGAGATAACATTATGCGGTTCGTTACAAATTCTAACCGCGCAGAAATTTTTTTATAGCTAGAGCGAACATTGATCCTCAAGATTTTTCAAACGTGCAATTACAGCATTTTGAAAAATACTATGATTTATTGTGAGTAAAACTTTATTGAAAAATATCTTTGAAATACCTGCTTATTAAAATTCTAAACCGTGGTACAGGCTAAAGTTAATTACAGATAATAATAAATATTATAAAACAACTGTGGAATAGTCATTTTTATGGGAATTCCTTTATCGTTTCCATGTTTTCTCTTATAGAGAGGTGTTCATCCAGCAGGAATGCTGAAGTTTCATGGCTGTTACCTCGTGTTCTCCCCGTTATTCGTACATTCTTCGCACATTCGCTGTATTTTATACAAATATATATGTATATACATCGTTTCTTGGCGAGTTCCGGATATTGAAGATTTTTTTCTTTGCGCTGAATCGTCTAAAGACACCTGTATTATTCCCTCGTAAAATGATTGATATCCTACGTCATTATGAGCCGGCAATTTCGATGCAAATTTTTTTTAACATGTTTTTTCTATCACTGAATAAATGGGTTGTAATAATAAGAATTATAATTGCGATGGGCATTTATATTCAGTGCGGGCATCAAATAAATCCAGATAAACAGTGTTACCATGAGGAAAAACGTTTTTTTTCTGATTTTGAACGTCCAACATTTTCACACCGTATATCCACAAAACAGAACGAAACTCAAAAAAGTTGGACGGAGACTTTTATTGATTATGACTGAAACTATTTTCAGATTGCACTCGAATGTGTGTCATGAGAAAAAAATGATTTAGAATGCACCATACTTGCTTCTCTTGATTTATACTTTTATACGACGCACCGGTCTCCGCGGACATGCACTATACGCGTCAGACCATTCATTTTTAAGGTCCAGCATTGGAGATTCATCACTGCTACTTTTTCTGGAGCAATCTCCGGTCAACCGACAAAGTACACATATCTATGTATACTCTCGTCAGTAACATATATATACAGTACAAGGTACCCCAGAACTTGATATCAATGATATTAAAATACATTCAAAACGAAATTTTCAGTAGATTTTCAACGATCTGTGATGACTTACGAATCATAGGGGTGTATTTTTCAACAAAAAATATAAACGTAAATCATTAAGAAGGTAATTCCAACAAACCTAAGCAATAGTTCTCTGCAAAATAGCGTATTGTAATTCAATTATATATATTTTTATTTCCAATGAAAAAAAAATATTATCTTGATATGAAATTGTTGGAATACTTTTGTTAATATTTTTTGGATTATGTACTTTATAAGTGATGCGATAATTTTCTACTCCTTAAAATATTTACGTGGAAGAAAAGATTGCAGGATTCTCCACGTTTTTAGTCTCCCCGATTCCTTATATTAGAGACTCAAGTTAACGAATTAATAGCTCATCGGAGTTTAAACAAATGAAAGAGTGCCTAACGAATCATACCTCAGAATTTATTAGTCTCGAATCTGATTCCACGTTGTTAGCAACTACTATCTCAACATCTTATTCATATGTATAAGAGTTTCACGTACACTATCAACACAAATTAGGATGACACTCCGATGATCGCCAATTTTTATCGTTTTTTGAAAAGATTTTTGAAGCCAGAAAACTTCAGTTATACGAGATCAAAAGGAAAATATTCATCGGAAATTTCACTGGTTCAAGCGTTGTATACGGCGAAATAATTTCTCTTCCCAGCTGTTGTAAAACGATCTATTGACTGTTGTACGTCAATTATTCTGGGAATTACATGCAGGCAATATTATGAAGGCGAGTCATCACTTCGCTGATATCAGAGTAAAAAATCATCGTCTAGGGATTCAAAAACAAATTAATTGTTGGGAATAGTCCAGGCTTCAAAACACAATTGTTTAATTTCATTAGAAATAATTATCTCGTCATACGCAACAACTCGAAACAACAGTGAAATTTTTTAAATTTTCTATTTTTTGGTTTGACGTTGAATAATGTGTATACAGACCATACATGATGTACAAAATGAGCCCTTGTTTTGAAGACTGGAATTTTCATGCTTCAAAAAGCTTTTTTTAAATATTTTTTCACAACTATTTTCCACAGGGACACAGCATTTGAAAAAAGGCTACAAATGGCGACACCGGAAGTATTCTCATAATTTATGTCAGTAGTGTATCCTTGCAACACATACAAAGTGACATTATACGAGTTTCGCGGCGACATATAACTCCACCTGTCACAGTAATTTGAGACTCTGTGAAAATCGCATTCAAGTGAAACGTATCACAGATCTCGACGCAGAATCTCGTAGAATATACGGGTCATTTCATACCAAGTCGCCCAGTTTTAAAAATTATACTTTTTATTCAGGTAATTTTTTCACATGATTTTATGTGTTTTGAAAGAAGTTTACTTATACCTTTTAACCCTCCATTTTTAATAGTTCGAAAGTTATGGATTTCCGAGAATTTGAAAAAAGCAGTTTATTGATATGTTTTAACAACACATAACTTCTGGCTAATTTTATAGCTAGCAAGAAACTAATGAAAATTTTTAAAAATTCCGTCGCAGTTTTTTTTACCTTCAAACTAGAATTTCAATTTTTTTTCATGTGCGTGACTTTTGATTTTTTCCGTAAATAAAAGATGTTATTCAATAGACTACAAAACAAATTTTTGAGCTATCGCCAAATAGGGGATTGCAATATTTTAAATTTTCTATTCCACTTTTTTGTATTTTTTCTAACGCCGCGTTTTTTTGAAATTCATGAATATTTTACTAATTAAAATAGTGCTGAATAGTATTTTATTGATTTATTCGATTCTTTGGTAAACATTTTTTAACGTAAGACATTGACATTAAAATATAAGGAAAAAATCATTTTCGGTTATCTCATAAGAATCACAATAGTTAATTAATAAATCATTTAATTGAATGCATGTATTTCATTAAAGTCGGTGTACTTTTATACAATGAAATGATTTGTTTTTTAATAAAAATGCGTTCTCTATTATTTTAATATTTTACACTAACAAAATAACTTTCAATAAAACCCATGAAAACAATTTATGAAGTAGAAAAAGATTGACAAATGTTTTTTTTTTACAAATAATTGAGAGTGTTACGCACTTTTCACGGTTGTATTGTATCGTCTGCTACTTATTCCAATAACAGTTTTATAAATTATTTACGTATTTTCAAAGAACGCGGACATCCCTTCATCGCCGTTAGATTAAAAAGTTTAATTTCCCGCTCAAAATGACATACATTTTGTTGAAAAAAGATCAGAATTTCAGTTTACAATAAAAAAAAAAAGCAATGTAAAGGAATATTATCGCTTTTTTAATATTTTTTTTGGAAACTACATTTCAAGGTGAAGACAATTTACCCTCAGAACAATATATTACGATTTGAAAATTTCTAAAAATTCGTAACTTATGAATTTTCAAAAATGAAGAGCTAAAAAATTACGGGTGAACTTCGTGTAATACATACGAAAACGGGTCAAAGGATTCGGTAAATAAACAAATTCGATTCTCAAATGATCCATACGTAGGACGAATTCATACTTGCATCGCTTCTCATAATAACGACGTTGTGGCGATGGAATGTATACAAAAAATCATTGTATACTTGAAACCTCATTTTGACTCAATGCACAGAGACATTGTTTATTCACATTTCGTACGTTTTACCTGATATCATACCTGAGCCTCGCAAACGATCGTCCAATGTTCAATCTTGCGTTACACTATATACGGTGAATTGTGCAAAAGTATGTCACGCGTAATGTCTGAGAATCGTGTACGCGCTACCCAACGTACAACAACACATTCTATTTCTCCATGAAAATTAACACAGGGAAGATTACAAATATACCTCTGCTGTCGATGCACTTTCACCGTGGAGCATCGCCTTTGAGGCTGCAAGGACGTCTTAGGTAGACATCAATTAAACGTGCATTTTGATCGTTTTTACTTTATAATTGCACAATTATGTCGAATGTGAATAGAAATTCGTTTTTATTTTATTATTCATTGTACGATAAATTCATGTATTATTTCGAAAATTCGATTCGTTTCGGAATTGCAAAGAATTAGTTTTACCGAAATTTCGTAAAATCTCGTACCAAAACAAGAATACTAAAGTCATTATGAATATTGATTGTAACTAACAATAAAATAAAGAAGCTATTGAAAAATGTGTTGATATAACGCGCGTATAAGGAATCGTTTTAAAAACGTTTGTGATGATTTGATCTTGATCCGTATTTTTGATTTCTTGAAAATGCTGTTAAATTGTATAAAAACCGTAATTTTGTTTCACTTCATTCAAACGGTTCGATGATATGCGTGAGAAAAGACACAAGCTTATTTCTACATGTTTAAAGGAAGTTATTGATGTGTTATTGATGGATTATTATTTTGAGGCAATTTATACTGGAGACTGCATTATTCAAACTTTGCCTCCAAAGTAACCGTAAATCTCAATGGTCTTTAAACAAATCTCTCCCCTCAAAATTGGCCAGCGGCCTTCTGTATCAGACGCCATATGCCGACAAGGGAGATAATTGGCCATGTTTGCCGAACTACGCGATCAAGCGAGTAAAAGTGCACTAACATTAATTCACAAAGAACGATAGGTATGCAAGAATACAACTCCAGAGAAGGCGTACAAGAATGCAGGAGAAAGCAGCATAGCTCGTTCTACGTGTGCACTTGTAATACGCATCTATGTACAAACTTGTATATGTACATGTATATAAGCCATGATATTATCGTAATATATTTATTACAGTAAGAGCACGTAGTATCAAAGAATTTACTCGTAAAGCTATACCCGCCTACGTGACATGGGTTAATTGATTTATCTCTTAAACCTTACAGAAGACAGTTTGAAAAAAACATTGTTTAATTTTGTATCAACTCTTGTCAACAGGGCGGCTTCAGACTCCAAATTTTGGATCCATTGGACAGGCCACTCGTCGATCTTACACCCGTGACCAAGCAGAGCGAATTCGTCGAGAATGACGCAACGTTAGTTTATTGCCATTATTATTACTTAATTATTGAAATTCCGGACGATAAGCAAATTTTTTATGCGATGATTGCTCGACCACGCTCCGACGACTTTGACCTCGGAGGCAGATCATTAAAAAAAACAAAAAATGTCAATAAATCCTTGTTCCCAGAGCGCAGAGTTATCCGGTAGAGTTGCCACAAAATTTCACATGCATCAATTGCACAGTTCGGCTGTTACGACAAGCCAAAGAGTGGGGCGCCAGTTACAGGTTTTGGTCGTGCGCCGATATCGACGTAAGTTTCCGTTTTGTAAAGAACAAAGAATATTGAGACTTTGAACCTTGTAAAGTACACTGCATTTTTTATTTTCTTATTGTTTTCTTTCTTCTTTGATGTACTAGATACTGGAGAGAAAAGTCTACAGGGAAGATTGTAGTGGCCATGGTCGTTACTTACTGGGTAGGTGCCGTTGTGATCGATTTTATCACGGTGCAAGATGCGAATTTCGCGAGGATTGTCTCGACGACTCAGACTGTGGTAATCAGGGTGTTTGCATCGATAATCATGGAACAACTGCACCGACAAAACACTGCTACTGCAATGTCGGATGGTACGGTCCGGGATGCAATAAAAGTGAGTTTTCGATTCGCCATTGTTTTTGATAGTTGTTAAACTTGGAAGTATTTGTACGTACGTGGGAGTATTTGGAATTGAAAATTGGGTACTGTAATATTGTTCCGTTCTTCAATTAATTTGGACATGATAAAGTGTGTCGCGGGTTAGGTTTCAATTCTGCTTTATCAACAGCAATGTCTATCCGAATTAGCACCTGTGTTAGGAAATACATTTTTTATATTCGGCGATTTGAGATAAAGAAAGAAATGTCTACATTTTCTTCAGTGAATACGAAACCAATAGGAGTTAAACACGAACCCATGACTTGTAATGAAATGATAATTGTTGGCGCATATATAGCTTATATTGCTCTCACCCTTCATTTTCATTATGGCTGTCACATATTGCGTTCATTTTCAAAGGATCTCCCGTAAAGACCGTGGAAATCGACTTTGATGGTTACACGATGAAACGATTCTCCGACGATTTCACATTTTACTGGCGAATCCTACACGACTCGAAAGAACTCGAGGGTATTATGGTGGTGAATGGAACATCGTGGGTTGGAATCGGTTGGCGTCCGACCAGCTTGACACCGGCGTGCCGTGCGTTTCCGGAATTGCATGACCCGGCAAGTGCTGAACCATTACCGATACCTGAGCCGAAATCCGAACCCGAACCGGAACCGACACCGAGACGAAGTGGTAGCGGTGATTCGTCACCCGAACCAGAACCGGAAGCTGCGAGTTCGTCACCAGAACCGACCTGGAGACAGACAAATTCATCGAAGCAAGCAAATGGAGTATCTAGTCCGGAACCCGAACCTGGACATCACGATAAAATTGAGTCGGAACCGACCTCCGAGCGTCTAAGGAGTTCCGGAACCAAGAGACGTTCGGCGAAACCCAGCTTCGATTCGGCAGTGACTCAACGAATCGACACGGATGTCACCGTACAGACGAGCGTTACTTATCAAGTCAGCGCCAAACAAGGTAACTTGTCGTCATTCGATCTAACACATCGCGGTACACGTGTACGATCATGAACAATCGATATGTCGAAATAATGATGGAGGAAAACACCACGAGTTTGTGAAACTGATTGAAATTTATTGACGCGTCATTTTTTTTTCCTGTATGTGCGTGTATTGCGCAGGTCGAAGGAGAAGGTCGGCCGAACCAACGCCTGAACCAACAGGTAAGACTTCACAAATTTTTAACCCACGTAGGAATAATTTCTCAATGGAGCTGCGTCGGTATTTGAGAATACAAGCGTGTTAAGAATTGAAACGTTTGACTCAAGGCGATTTTTATTTGAGAAAAATTATCGAGTCGTTGAGTGATGCTTTACAACAGACTAGAGTGCTCAAGGACAAAAGACACGGCGCTTTTTATCTTCTTGAAAACGAAACAAATTGAAATTCAAAACGGGCGCGCGCGCGCAACCTTATCAAAAATAATTTATTATGACACGAAGCAGATTTTCCGGCAGACTTGAGTATCAATCGTACGTTATTTTTCGATTTTCGAGCATAAAGATTTGTTGTCAATTTCAATTTCTAGAACAGTCTTCAAGTATAATCTAGTCCCATATAATTGTATTGAAAAAAACAAGGTATGTTAAGATCTCCAACTATTCGACAATAATACAAAAATCGGGAAAAGTATCAATTATATGAAAGCACATTAATTTTAAACAGCCATCATTTCAAAAAGTTGTCAATAAATTGTTAACCGAAAAATTGTTGAGCAAATTTGAATTGTTTTTTTTTCAAGAACATTGAACGCTTCTATAAGAGAAAGTATGACTATATTGTAATTTTTTTAAATTTATACTGGAATCTTTAGTAACATGATCGAACTTTGAAAAAAATTGTTATAAATTGAAAACAAATCAATAAGTTTTCGTAGCACACTTACTGATAATTTTTTTTTTCATTGTTATTATTGAAAATGAATATTCTTAATCTAATTTTTGCCATATGGCATATGTTCAATATGCAATTTGTCTATGTATTTTTGACTCATCCACTTTGAAGAATCGAGAAGCTTGTAACTGTTGGAAAGATTTATTTTTGTTCCGAACTGTACATTCGTGCGATTCCCTCTTACTCATAGTGACCGCGTGCTCCTTTGCTTATTTCCCAGTTGCGATCTTATTATATTCCCCGTACGGGTACCAAAGGATCTCCGGAGAGAATATAATACATTTATGCCTCGTACCAGTTTTTTTTATGTACTTCTTACAATTTCTTTCAGTGTAATTGCACTTTGTCTATTGTTTGTATTCTATAGATATTGCCTTGTTTCCGCGGATATACATATGGTTTTTAAGCTGACTGAATAAAAACTGTCAGTGGCTTTCTCCCTCTCGATTTTTCGCGATTTTTCACATTGCTTTCACTACTCCGATATTCAGAAAGTATTCCCATAGATAAAAAAGTATGATGAACCAAACGATTTGGCGCATATAAGAAATCTGGGTAAAATTATAAGCCGAACGTTGAGATTAATAACGGAATACTTCGAATAGCCCTTTTAATCTATTTCTGTTCACGAAAAATTAAAAACGATTAATGTGAGCTATTGCTATTTTAAAATGTAGTTTTCTTATAACAAATTTTTATACATATATGTTAAAACGACGCTGTACGTGATCTTTTTTTAAAGAAAACTTGAACCGAAAGAAAAACTGAAATGTGTCCCGTAACACTTTGAGATGCGTAGCGTAACTTTGTCTTCCATTTTGTTTCGCACAAAGTGAATCCGATGTTTAACAAATAAACTCTTTGAGAGCATTTTCTGATATAGAAATTACACGAGCAGTATCTTTCCCGAACTTGTTATTAAAAACATACAGTATTGACAAGCCGTAAAAAAAAGTATTCACGCAACTTTTATGGAGTTTGGTTTTGGGATATTAATTTTCCTTTCTACGCTCAAGTAAATCAATTGCCAAGTGTTGTTTACACTGTTGACAGCGATAGCAAAACATCTGTCTCGTGAAACTCACCGATACGTCCTTTATTCTCGGCGGAAACCTTGAAAACCCGTACAGCGATTCAAATCATAACGACGTCCTGGTAATATTGTACAATAGCTGATTGCAAATGATAATTTGCGTATAAAAACATAATAGAAAAGTAGAATTAGTATTTGAGGTAGTTATTTTGGTTGAGGATCTCGTAGAGTCCTTGACAAGTGGAAGTAGTGTACCGTAAATTCTTGCAACATGCAATTGCCCCCATTCCTGCGTCACTGTAAAGAATTTGTTGGTATCTGAAGTACGTCAGGTAAAAATGAAAACCTATGAGATTTAATGATCGAGGCTACAATTCCAGCCCACCCGAAATGGTAATTGGCACAAGGTGTTGGTTTAACGATAGTTTGCATGTCGTTGTTGCTTTGTTGCACAGGAGAGCCCAGCAGCGAGCCCGAGCCAAAATCTGAGCCGGAACCAAGTTCCGAGCCCACGTCCTCTGTATTTGAACCTGTACCTACAACCGAGCCGGAATACAAATCCGAATCAGAACCAATATCCGACCCAGAACCAAATTCCGAGCCAGAACCAAATTCCGAGCCAGAACCAAAATCTGAACCAGAACCGAAATCGGAACCAGAACCCAAGTCCGATCTAGAACCAAATCCAAAATCAGAACCGAAATCCGAGCCAGAACCGAATTCCGAACCGGAACCAAAATCCGAACCAGAACCAAAATCCGAACCAGAACCAAAATCCGAACCAGAATCAAAATCCGAACAAGAACCAAAATCCGAACCAGAACCAAAATCCGAACCAGAACCAGAATCCGAACCAGAACCACATTCCCATCCTAAGCCAAATTCCGAACCAGAACCAAAATCCGAACCTGAACCTAATTCAGAGCCAGAACCACATTCCCATCCTGAGCCAAATTCCGAACCGGAACCTTCTTCTAACCAAGCAAACCTGGAAACGGAGCCTAGCACCAAGTCGGGAGCTACGAAAGGTAACAATTTAATGAAAAGAAATTCATAAAAAAGGCTCATGACAAAGCGTCCGCTCTAAGACGCTCTTCATTAGAAAGTGCATGTTAATATACAGTAGCAGGAAAGTAGCCGTAGTAAACACTAAAGTGAATGCATAGATACACATACACACACATATAGTACTTACATTTACACATGGATAATAAAATTATCGCTAGTTTACTTTTAATATCACAATACTTTCACGTATCTAAACATATCCCCGTCATTACCTTCATCACACTACCATTAACATCATCTGTATCACAATAGTGTATCATAGTAGTAAATAAGATTTGCTCGCATCATACATCATAAAACCGAACAGGTGAACATGCCAAAGTGGTTCGTCATAAATCTACAAGGAAACATACGAAACAAGTTGATGTGAAATGAAAAATAATTCTTTCATCTTTTCTCTCTAAGGAAAAAAATACGTGAATGCATACGTGAGGCACCCTATCATGTCTCTATCTTTTCTTTAATGCTCTATTTGTCAGGCGATTTTAATTTCCGTATGGTTATTGATTTATTTGTTTCTTCCACGAACTATCGAAAACGTATTTAGCACCCGCAAGACCCGTCGTTCATAAATACACGCCGAAACACGACTTCAATCCCATGGACTGTACGGATATGGTGATCGGTATGGCCCGTGGAAATACTCACAGAATCGGTGATTATTACACGCGAGATCGTTCCACACCTCGACTTGATGCTTTCTGGGGAGGAAAAGACAGTCTCACAGCCGCAATGGGATTCGAGAAGGACAATGTAACCACCATTGTGTTTAGAAAAAAGTTGTCGTCCAATGAGCTTACCGATCATGAGATAATGGATGGTGAAATGCAAGTTATATGGGCAAAGGGACAAGAACCGGGAAAATACGTTCACATACCGCTCAGCGGTGTGGAGAAGGGTAAAGTTGGCGTTAAAGATTTTTACAAAGTCGACGAACTCAAATATCACGGACATCGCTCGCAGAGAGGGGTTGCTTCGTTCAATTTCTTTGGTACGTGTATCTGCGCTTCAATGAAGGGCACTTTTCCGTCTCCAATGTTATTCGAATCGAACAATAATTGTTAAAACGTAATCAATGAAATTGTTAATTGTGCTTGTATTTATGTAAAGTTGACAGTTACACTGAGATAAAAAAGAATTCGAGTAAAAAATAGTAAAGACCGTTAGAACATTTTTACTTTTCACAATAATCTAGGCGATCTTAAATAAATCATTTAAAATGTTGGGCTCCAATCAAATGACTATTTTCCATCTATTTCAACGTGACACGAAAATAACAGAACGTTACTTTTGCTTAACAAGCTTTTGATAAATGAAAGGATTATTGAATTGAATGGTCTACGATATTTCAGACGAAAAGAACAAAGAAGAGTATGGTGGGCATACGATCCTTAAGGGTGGAGGCTGTGGGGGTGAGTGGAGACATCCAAGGCATTGCTCGACTGAAAATGGGACCTGCGAGTACTACATTAAGTGGACGTACAAGACGAAAAAGGTGTGTTATTTTTTTTGCTTCGCATTCTCTTGCTCTCGCACTTACACACCCAGACATTCTTCGGAAGTGCCCATCGCTTTCTCTTCCTCGTGCCTGTTAATCTCCAGATGTTTACGGAACACCTCGGGGCAAACTTTCATTCGTCGAGCAAGAAAATCGATGTTGCACATATACACGATTTAAACAGAGCCAACTAAAGTGGTCTCCAAACAAAGTTAAAGATCAAAATTCGTTGCTCTGTTATTTGCAGGATGAGATGTCCTTTACAATCATCACCACGCATACATCTAGTTGGACCGGCGTTGGTTTCTCAGACGACGAAAAAATGGTATGTTCTTCATTGGAATAATCGAAATGCGATTGTTATCGTCAGTTTGTCTCCTTCCTTTACAACAAAATTTCGTAATATTGCTTCAATGCTTCTCGCTTTTCAGACTCAAACTGACGCGGTTCTTGGCTGGGTTGACAAAACGAGTGGACGAGCATTCGTGATGGATACATGGATAAGTGGCTATAATGCTCCACTGTTGGATCCGTCACAGGATATTTATAACGCGAGTGGAAAAATTGAAAATGGAGCAACAACACTGAGATTTTCGAGAAAACGAATTACCAAGGACAACCGGAATTTATCATTCACCGATGATCATTGTCTTTACATGATGTTCCCGATCAAAGGAGGCGCGTTTAATCCGGTTAACAAAAAAATACGAAAGCACGAAGCTACACCCATCGTGTCATCCGAAAGAATTTGCATTCAATCATGCGGATTTGAAGGTACGTGATTGATTTTCGAAAACTTCTATTTATCGATAGAGACACAAAATTGGTCTTTCACCTATTTTGGATTGATATAATCTGACTTTCGCTTGTAAAAATCACTTAAATGAGTTCTTCATCGAAATAAGAGCATCGACTCAATTTTGCCCAGTGAATTAAAGTAGTTATCTCGTTACAAGTGTTTTCTTAAGAATTCTATGAAATTTCGAGAACAGATTCAGAACGTTATCCCGAATGTTCCTTTGAGGTGAATTTTAAAAGTTCTTGATTTCCAAGCCGTTGAACCAACATTTATTCATGGCGATATTTTAAAAAGCTCAAGCTCGAAACAACAATAGAAATCTGAGAGAACCCAAAAAAAGCGCACAGAAAGGATCGTATTTTTATTTTCATTTGGAAAAAAAAAATTTATTTTCATTTGGAAAAAATCTCTTATGACAATTTTTTCGATTATATGTATATCCAAATTATCCAGAATACAAGTGCATTTCAAGGCGCACAATACAAATGTGAAGTATTATAAATTAAGAATGCAGAGATTAATCATGGAGTTCCAATTTATAATCATGATGTATACATAGCAACTTGTCTTACAAAAGATCAAAGTACAATAAAATGTTATCATCATACTTTCAAACCATTGTTCCGTCGAAGTAGGGAAAAAAACGGATTTAGGATCGAAACAAATTGACTGATCTTTCTTAAGAATTCTTAATCATAAAACGATTCAATCTGGCAATACGATGTTTCTTTTCAATTAATTTATTATTTGCAAATAGAAGAAAATGAGGAAGGTCCAGCAACCCCAGCGCCAAACAGACTGTATTATGATGTCGAAGTTAAACTCATCAATTTGGGGGATGGATTCAAAGCACCTGAACCCGGAACTCCTGACTTCGAAGTCATTTCCAATACGATTTCCGATAATTTTGGACCAACGCTGGGAAAATTGCCGGGCTATTATAAGATACAGTTGCACGAGCTAAAGGGAAATGATGATGGTGTTATCGCAAAGATGAATTTGATATTGGACAAGAACGAGGGTAAAGGCAGAGCCTTGAGACCTGCTGATACGGTAGCTGTTGCCGAAGGAGCATTGAGGGAAGCTCTACTCAATGGAAGAGTTGGATCTTTAACTGTCGATCCGCAATATCTCGTTGTTAGAGCTCCTCTGTGTGAGTAACGTTCGAATAATTTTTTTTTTTCATTAAGAATAAGAAAGGCTTGTAGTTTTGTCATAAAACGTCGCATTGATATTTATCAGCGAATTTTTCGTAAATATTTTGTGTCGAATCGTTTTGGCGATAAAAAAGCAACTATCGCACAGGGTGTTCCAAAATTTAATGTCAATGAATCGTTTGAAAATATACGGGACATAAAATTACAAGTCGAAAAGTCTATGAGTACTTTTCGATCCGACGAATTACTGCCGAGTTATAGATAGACATAGTTCCATTAATCGGACGCGTGAAGAGGGCTTTGCGCTTGACCGATTTTTGCAATCTTCGACGAACAATGACTTTTCAGCGTTCGATCGTTTAAAAAAATGATGCAACAAGTGTAGGCAATAATTACAAGTGAAACTTTGTAAACGTCATACCACCACATGCTTTTAATTTAGAAAAAAATGTCTATTTGTCGAAAGTATTTTCATTCCAAAATACTTTCTGTTGAGTATCAACATCTAGGTGACAAATTTTCAAAAAATAACTTATTCGAGGCCCGAGAGATTGTGATTCTAAAAATTATAGCAAATTTATTCGGACGTACACGGGGGTGAACCGAATGGCTCTCGAGTCGACGTGAAAAATGACCTTTGTTTAATTCCAAAAACTTGCTTTTTCCCGTCCTAAAAACAAATTCGAAAAATCGACGAATAAAAATATGAAAAAGGTATAGAAAAATGAGTACAGAATATTTAATGAAGTTCAGAAATCTGCGAAAAAAGACAAATAATCGTGTGATAATGAAGACAGTCGTGTTTTTAGGGCTCAACAATTATGAAGGGAATAAAGGTGTGATGTTTTTTTTCTGTAATTTTTTCAGCTAGCGATATAACGTTCGACGACGACGACGGTGCAGCACCGAGTACTATGGATCTCTTACTCGGTTCGACAAAGCTCTATATCGTGGTTGGCTGTGTAGCCGCTTTGGTGGCCCTGGCACTGCTACAAGCGAGTTGCACGCTCTACAGAGCAACGAGAAAACGAGCCACCAAGGTAAGCGACTCAAGTTGATGAATTATTAATTCGTGTAGAATGAACGTTCATTCGTCTTGAATATACGATTTGCGACGTTCAAGAATCACTAAGTAATGCATTCTTGCCAGAATCTACGAACAACACAAGGCAAAAAAAATGGAAAAGCTCTTTCCATTTTACAAAAATTCTCTTTGACATCATTTTCGAACACAACTGCGCTAATTTTTCCTTGTTTATCGCTGCTGTTCTCCTTGTCGCTCTGTATGCATGTAATCCTGAATCCTCCGTAACCATTGTTGTCATGTTCGATGCTAAAAACGTTCAGTACAATGTTTTTGAAAAACTGTCGACTAACGAAAATTTTTCAGGCAAAACACGTGTTTCATTTTTTAGCCCCAAACTGTTGGATCTGCCATACAATTGTGACACGCATTCGCTTCTCTAACCTCTTTATTAATATACATATATGTATGTAGAACAACCGTGTAATAAAATTAGACAATTGAAGAAGTTCGAAAATTATATTATATTAATTCGGTCGTTTGTAATTCCGGGATGTTCTGGACGTACAAACCTGCAATAAAAGCGGAATAGAATGCGAATTTCAAGTATATTTAGCGATGATGTAGACGTCTGAAAAATTCAGTCACACAGAAGTTTAGTTACCTTGATTTCAGAATTTAGGCACGTTGGCATGTTGATTTCAGATAATAAAAATATCGAAAAGTTATTAAAAATGATTAAGAAGCAAGTTTCGTCAAAAATGTAGAGAACTTGTTCCTTTTCATATCGAATAAATTCATTCATTTTCTCGAATACGTATGAATATGTACACGATTTTTTGCACGTTTGTTCAATGGATCACAACTTTCTTCGGAGTAATGAAAGACCTCCGTGAGCAAGTATTTTTAATCATTTTTGATGTTTTGTATGTTTATTGAAATTTACGAAAAACATTTCAAAAGGATGAAAAATTTCTGAAAATTGTCCCACTTGCGCGGGAAAATAAATGAATGTATTTGATATGAAAAAAAAAGTTCTCTATATTTTTGCAACTTTTTTAAACAATTCGTTAAAAATGTAGATATTGGTCTTATTTTTATTATAGGTGCTAGGTGCTAGATCCTTTGTGACTGATTTTTTTTAGACCGTTGTGCCATCTCGCTAAATGTTCGAAATTCTCATTCTACTTCGGTTTTGTTAGGATTGTATCGCCAGGTCATCTCAGAATCTGACAGGAATAAAAGTAGTATTTTTAACAGTTTTTATTTATCTCGCATCAAGCTTTTTTAATCAACAAAGACTTGACGGCCTTGATAGTGATCTTTTTTTAACATGGGAAATATTATATAGAAATATGTTATTATAAGAAATCGTTGCAATTATTAAACATTCGATGTTGTTCTTACAAATGAAGCCTCTAAGAAAGTTGAGCTTGTTGAAAAAGGCTATACGTTACAGACTTTTATCTAAAATCATAGTTCCACGCTTGTTTTTGCATCAAAGTAAATTTATCGCACTGGATAAATGATTGTTTACGTTGTTCGCTTATAAACATGAGAACTTCTTTTTTTTCATCAAGTCACACACAAGTTACACATTTTTTTTCAATATTTTTTTGAAACGAAAAAAAAAGAATTTTGCAAGTGGCATGCATATATTTTCTACAAATTCATCACAATTTTCAAACGCCGACATTCTTGGGGCTAGGAGTGATCGATGAACGAAAGGAAAAGCTTTTGTCCTCCGGTTGGACGATTCATAATTGTGGGAAAAGCAACCATGCTTCTTTTCGAGGGTGTTAAACTACTTTTCACTGCTTTGCTTGTTGTTGCATGACCCGCGCGCGCGCTTCTCGTACGACTGCATACTCTACAACGGTTTGTCGGGCCTGTAGAGAGTTTACTCGCTGCCTATGGCATCTTCTCCCGCCTCGGTCAACCCGATACACCGTACGAACCCGAATCGGTATCATCGTGAAAATGATCACAACAATCATCACCATCATCATCATCATCATCAGCAGCAGCAGCAGCATAAACAACAAGAGCAACAACAGAGACAACTGAATCATCAACGGCAGCAACAACGCCGATCCCATCAACAACACGTTCCCCCAAATATGCATCGACCCTCTCCCAACTGGTAGCTCCTGGCGAAATTAATTTCCACTCTTCCCGACGCCCTTTCTCTGTTTATCTGTTTCTGACGAAAAATGTACCGGCTCTGCCCGAGTTATTTCGAGGTAGTTAATACAATCCGTTTCGCTTCTCAGCTTCTAACTAATGCTATCGCATGACTCCCGTACACTTTTGCCTATGACGATGTTCAATTCCTAGCGCATGTTTTATATTCATTGGCAATGTTGATCCTGCAGATTGCTCTATGTTTTTCGATGGAGGCTCGAAAAAAATTGGGAACACAGAGGGGAAAAAAGACAACAAAGGGAAGTGTTGAAAGGGAACTACAAGACATTTTTTTATTTTATTGTATAAACATTTCACACTTTTGTGTGCGATATGAGAATTTTGGAGAAAGAATACAAGTGCAAAAGATAAATCAAAACGATATCATCGCGAGGCATTTAGGTTTTGATAACGTGGGAGATTTCGTTAAAAGTGTTCTTTGACTAATTTCAAGACATGTTTGTTCTTAAACAATTTTTGCCTCGAGCCTATAGTTTTCGAGAAAAAAATATTCATTCTGACCTCCATTTTGGCTAACCGAAACGTTAAAAAAAAAGATAACCTCATATATTTTTAGTTCAGACATCAAGGTCACGATATTAATTGGTTTCAGGTATGAGAAAAAATCGACAGTGAACGAAAACTCATTTTTCAAAAAAAACATCATCGAAAAATCACGTCTCTTTGGCGCATTTTCGATTTTTCTATGGTTACATTTTTTCCGACGCAATTTCATCCACCACCATCCTTAAGAGCACACTCGAAACCATAAGGAAAAGTGGTTCCCGATTTTTTTCTGTTCGAATTCATCACATGGTAGCAGCTCAAACTCAAATGCCAAAATTGCGTCCTCTGGGCGCTAATGGGTTAATAAACATAGACTAGTAATAATTAATGTTTTTTTTTGCACACAGTATCTTTTAGGGAAAAAAACGCAAACGCTAATCCAAAAAAAACTATACCTTCTTGAACCGATCGAGCAACCATAATCGCTTAAACAATACTATTTTTGTCAAAGCTTTTGACGATAACCCGTGTGTCTTGCAATTTTGTCACAATTCAGACGAGATCCTTATGGTCCATCGATTTTTCGGTGTACGTTATATCACGTATCTCGAACGTATAACGTTCTTAGGCTCTTCATGTGTTCCTTCAACTAGCTGCTGTGGTCTAGCTGCGACAAATGAATTAATGCTCGATAATTTCAATTACAGCAGGACAGATTGATAGCTAACAGCGCGTGGCGTGATTATTCAACGGGTGCCAATACGAATTTCGCATTCGAGGCTTTCGAGACGGAAGAAAAAGCTCCGCCACCCCCGGTCTCGAGTCTTCCGCGTTCGAGGGACATGATCGACAGTGCATCATCAGCAACGTCACCGCGTTCTCCGGCAAGCGCCGTCGCGGCATTAGCTTCGAATCCCACAGAGTCGTCGCACAGATTTCATCAACATGCAAACAACAATGGTCACAGTAATCACCATAATAATCATCAGCAGCATCAAATGACCTCACCACGTGCGACGTACAGTCTGCCACGTGCACCTGGCTCGAGGCAATCGGCACCGCCGCCACAACCTGGCTATTATACCCAGGATCGCCGCAACAATCGTTTCAAAACACCGGGCAATGGAAGCACGAGTAATGGCAATGGTGGCCAACCAGCGTCGTCCCAACAGCCGGATTTCTACTTTATGCCGAGCCAGAGAAAGTACAGCGGCGAGGTTGTCAGAGTCTACGTCGATTATGGCAATCAAAAACCTAAATAATTCCGTGTCACTCGCTATTTATATGTTTTTGGTTCTTTTATTTTATTTTTTGAAAAATCATCATCATCCGTCATTCCGCGAAAAGCGGAAGGGAACGAATTATCGACGACGTAAGTCTCTGCAACGTTAACGAGTATTATTATCGTTTGATTAATCGCTGATCATACCGAGACTGTAAATAATGATGGGGCAGTTTTTGTCTATTCGTAACACCCTGACGGTGATTCGTTACAGCTACTCAAGTGTAACCGAATCTCCGGATCTTCCGGATTCACCAGATTCTGTGTCTGCGGAGAATGCGAGAGAAGGAAAGTGGATAAAAATGGCTGAGGAGAAATACGGTGCTAAACTTTGTCGTGGAATAATTTGTTTCTTTTTTCATTGTTGACAATTCACGTTTCTGATTGTACGATCAGGGATGAAAAATTCGACGGCGAAGTTTCTCATAGGTGGGAGAATGCGGAGGGGAGAGACTGATTGCGTTTTTGCTCATCCGTTACCAAACACGATAAATACAGACAAACTATTCGGTCGCTCGGACTCGAAAGTCCGAGCCCGCAACGAGGCGATACAAGAAGAAAAAAACGTTATTATACTTAATCATAATTATAGTTGTAAATAATAAGAGAGTTGAAATTAGGCGATTGACCAGTACGTGTAGACGTCATTGTTGTTATTGAATATTATATTGTGGAGAAGAGCGATCGCGTCGAATATCCTCGTGACGAAAAAAAAAATAGTATATCATCCGAGAAGCGCTAGAAAAGAAAACGAATCACGTCGTGTCTCTCACTGTCGGCTGCTGTTTTCATCAGACCCGTCCGCGTCATGCACCATTAGCTGAGACGAATTCGCCAACGTGAGCGCAATATAATTCGTCGTCCACCACACATGTCACGTGCAATTTTTTCCGTAACCCGTCCGGTAAAATCTCGAATTACCGATGAACAAAATCCTGTAAAATTAAATTCAAATTAGAAATCGCTTTCAACGTTATATTTCATGATCTCGTTTTCTCTTACTCTTTTCGACCGATCGCTTGTTCATCCATTTTGTTACGGGCGTTTTGACAATTGTAACGCATTGACGTTTCGTCCTGCAAGAAATTCGTTGTGTCAGGTAAACATTCTACAAAAAACCTTGACGTCATGAAAACAAAACCTTCCCACAAGAATGGGGTAATTGATGAAAGTGCCGCGACAAATAAACCTGATGGATTGATAAAATATCGAGTGTTTTTTTCGATGATCTTCTCGCATGTCTCAGAGTACAGTGTAAAAAATCGAAAATTTAGATTCAATTAAATTTGAGAGTAGCTCGCACGCCTCTGCAATTTTGCCGTGAAATTAGAGCTTTTTTAAACATCGATGAAACATTTCAGTGCGTAAAAAATATTCTGCTCGATAGAGAAAGTTGTTGATAGAAAAACGATGCTGCATCAATTAAATGAAAATGACGAATGCGAGCTTGGAATCGGCGTGAATACAAAACATTGCGATCACGAGGCTCACTAAAGCAACTTTCCAGATTATTGTCCAATGAACTTGAAATTTCATTTCGTGTGAAATTCGTTTATATTTCATTATTTCGTTAACATGTCCACGTATGAAATTTGTTTTTCGACTTTAACTCTGTACGTACAAAGCAGTCTTGAGGCAGTTGAGTCACGTGAAATTGACCAAAATCGAATAACGTTGCAAGCGTAACTATGGCAATGGAAAACATGAAAAAAATCGGAAAATAGAGATTGAGATAATGATGAACATCTACAATTGGAATATTCAGTTAAATTGAAATTATGTTATTAAATAAAAATTATAATTAATTTCAATGTAGGTTCCGAACTAATATTCACGTACTCGGGTAAAGAGAAACGAAAATAAATTTTTCGACATTCCACAAAGTTTTGTCAAGGAATGTACGCTCCTCTCGGCACGAGTTAAAAATAATTAATGTCTGCAAACCGCAGAGTACTCATCTTGCTAGTGGCTTTAACGTCATCGCTTCGCTGTACGTTGTGGGAAAATTTTTCAATGAAATTTGAACCAACATAGAGGACACCCGATTCAATTGTGTATGACTATGTTTCGTAATTATGTTAGCACGATTGCAGGCCAGTTGCACTTTTATAAATAATTTAACGTGATTCGACTTTCTCACATATACTATACATATATAATATATACATATGCATATTCATTAGGGTGTGTCAAAAAAGCATCATTTTTTTTTGTTCCTTCTTCAAACAGGTTTGAAAGTTTCAGTTACATGAAAAAAGATGCCTATTGGAATTGTAGCTCTCGATATTAATGTCAAGAGATGCCACACTGCACTTTTTATTTTCCATAAGAATAACATACGAAAAAGATTTGAGCCGAATTGGAATTTTATCATAGAGTAACGACAAGTCTCAGAATAAAACGTATAACCGATTCTTATAAAAACTGAACGGCTTTACAAATCCAACCTTTCGGTAGCCACAAATTCAATGCATATAAAAATAGTCCTATTTTCAGGCATTAGAACCAATCACTCTTATTAAATAATGTTATGAGACTCTTTCAGTAGAAAATCGCGGGAAAACTCTTATTCCCTTATAAATAGGCCATTCTTAAGCTATTTTCTACAGAAAATAGTCTTTATGAAGGGTACAATTTTGTAATAATCGTAGTGGAAAATATAAATATAATAGTAAGACATTGTTCGGTGGTAAAATTGAAGCGCTACGGAACAATTCTTTAAAAAGAAAGTTCAAACATAATGCTTTTTAATAACAGTGATTGTTTGGCTGTAATATCTAAAAAAGAATAATATTTATATGAATTAAACTTTGATTAGCCTTAAGCCATAAGAGTTAGTTTTCGAAATGACCACCAAGGACTTTATTGTAGATGGCTGCTTTTCACAGAAAAATAAGTTGGGCGTTTTATTCCGAAACTTGTCGTTATTTAATAATAAAAATCCAAACATGCAGACATTGTTTTTCCAATTTTATTTTTATGAAAAATTGAGGAATGCGACAGAGTATCTCTTAATATTAACAATAATAGGGAAAATTGTAACTGCCATCTTTTTTCATGTGAGCGAAACTTTTGGACCTATTTGGGAAAAAAACGAAATTTTGTTTTTTTTGAAACACACTAATGTACAGATAATAATTTTGTGTATGTATTTATTCGACACCGATGCCGAAGATCGAGCCGCGTTACTCGCGTTTACGACCAAAGATCACCACATTATTTTTATCCCTCTATTTTTATTTCGTTCATGACTCGAGGATACTGTGCGCAGTCGATGGAAAAGAGAATATACTCTTTTTTTTTAACGTAAATTGAACTGGCGTATCAAAAAGTCGCGATCGCTCGTCTTCATTTCTCACGGTCTTTCGCCAACTTTTAAGAGCCGAGTATCTAACCTTATACTTCTTGTATCATAAGAATCTCGGAGAGAAAAAGTAACGACGTTCTCGAACAGTGCTATTTATGTAAGTTACCCTTTTTTGTATTTAAATATTAACTCGTCAATGATTCACATAATGTAGATAGGAGAAGAAAAGTGGGAGATAATTACGAGAGAAGCAAAGGAAATATCGCGCGAAAGAAACATACGCGTGTGTATAATAAAACAAAAATCCAGAGTAATGCGTTTTTTTTCCTTTTATAACTCGAAAATGCCTAATTTTTTTCACGTTTTCCACTAAAACGACCGATGGAGAAAGAACAATGACGAATTGAAAAATTCGTTCATTATCGCATTAATTTTAGAAAGAGAAAAGGTATTTTTTATGCTTTTATTCTATGTTCATGCTACGAGTTGAACCTGCTTTTTGCTTGCAGGGATGTTTGAGAGCCATTGTTCCAGCAACAATAGGATAGAATGAGAATTTCCAGTACCTAATCAGGGTCCGTCGAAAGTACATTGATTAACTTTAATGATCACATTTTTAACATGGTACAGTTCATGCTAATAATTTTTTATCAGTTGAGTTTGAAAATCGATTATCTACTGAAAAATGGCGGAATTTCATATTAAATTTGCGTATTACGTGCGAGATAGGTTCGAGGGAAAACAATAACAGGACGTGTTCCAAAATTGGCTGGCGGTACTGTGAGACCTATGCCGTATGCTGTGTTCGCGGTACTGCCAGTGAATTTTGGACAAGCCCTTAGTCTCACTTTCCAACGAAACATAAAGTATATAGCGTGTATTTCACGGCAGCGCAAAATATACTACGGCTTGGACGATATCGGACATGAAATGGGTAAAATAAATAAATAGTGTAGGCGTTTTCTATCGATACTTGGGTTATTATTTAAATGCCAAATAAAAGTAATTCACCCCAGACTTTAACTCTCATCGTTATCAACCGTTGACTGATAAGCTTTTTTTTCAGTTTTCGTGCCAAAACTAGTACGAGCCTATAAGTTACCGAAATACACGAAAATTTGTTTCTGAGGATTTTCAAGGTTGCTGATTCCATTCCCAAACTTACTTTTTCACTTAGCTACCCTCAAAAGGGGTGAAAATGAGGGTTGAAGGTGAGAATTTCAGATTTTTCAATGGCATGTTGTTATGTTGTATTACATAGAAATTCCAAGTTTTGTAGGATACTATAGACTCTTTTATCGAAATCAAGAGAAATTCGCTACTCCCGAAGGAGTGAAAAATATGGATTGGGGGTGAAATTTTTTGTTTTTTCAATGGGAAGTTTTTATGCTATACTTCCCATTTCTCATCCCGTCCCATTAAACTTCCCATTGAAAAATAAGAAAATTTCAGCCGCAACCTTTATTTTTCGCCCCTTTGCAGGTGGTGAATTTTGTTTTATTTCGATAAGAGCCTTGTGTTCTGAAAAACTTTGAATTTTCATGTCATATATAGCATGAAAACTTCCCATTGAAAAATCTGAAAATTTCACCGTCAACTCTTTGGGGGTAGTGAATTTTGATTTATTTCGAAAAATTAATGTAATGGCTCGTAAAACTGAGTTTTTGTGTAATATAGAATGGAAACTTGCAATTGAAAAATCTGAAAATTTCACTCTGAACCCTCGATGTTTACGCCTTTCAAGGTTAGTAAGGTGAAAATTAAGTTCAGCGACCCAAAAAACGGTCGTGTACCAATTTTTGTCCAAATCGATCGAAAAAAAGTTATTTTAATATACTTTACACATAAATACCAGAATGGGCCCAACTTTTTTTGTACATATACAGGGTGGTCCACGCAACGTGTGCACCTCTTTCACGGTCAAAATATGCGTTGCACGAAAAAATGTTGTATACAAAAGTTACATGGTTTATAAGGCTTCATCATGTGGTGCATTTATTTTTATTCTAGGTGGAGGCGCTTCGGAGATTTCAAGGTCAACTTTGTTTTTTTAAAGGGAATGCTATATTTTTTATAGCGTAAGATGATAGAGTATCGAATTTTGAGTAAAAAAGTATAGACCCTTATTAGCCCTAAAATTAATAGTTAACGAGTATTTTCACTTTATTACTTTAAAATTTCTATTGCGTAATATCAAGCTGGAGATTCAAATCTACTACAAATATCTGAAGGATAGCATTGTTTACATGACAGTGTTTATCAATATGAACACATTCACCACATCACACGCTCTTATCATGATTCGCAATCCTCTCAATATTTGTAATCCAGTATTAAAGTTTCCTTCAGTGATCGTGCGTGATTATCAGAAAGATAAAAGTGAAAATGAATTTTTGTAATAGTGACAAAGTTGATATGCTTTTAGTGTACGGAGAGTGTCATAGAAATGCAGTAAGAGCTAAAGCTATGTATGCCGAAAGATATCCTGAACGGATTCAACCATCTCGAACCATATTTGAGAGAATCTGTAAATCGCTTCGAGAAAATGGACATTTCAATCTTAATAAACGTACCGTAAGACAAACTGCCACTTCTGAAGAGAATGCTATTGCGGTCTTAGCAGCCGTAATAGAAAATCCTCATATTAGTACGCGACAGATTTCACGAGGTTCGGGAATAAGCAAAAGCAGTATTCTACGAATTCTGCATAAAAATAAATATCACCCCTATCACCTTGCACTTCATCAGAAACTACATGGAACGGATTTTGAAAACCGCGTTTTGTTCTGTCAGTGGTTCCTACATCAAATAAATCAGCATGATTATTTTCTACAAAGTGTGTTGTTCACTGATGAAGCAACGTTTACAAACCGTGGACAGATCAATTTGAAAAATACGCATTACTGGGCAGCTGACAATCCTCACTGGATGAGAGAAGTCGACCACCAACACCCATGGAGCGTTAATGTATGGTGTGGAATACTGGGCAACCAATTGATTGGTCCATATTTCATTGATAATCGATTAACAGGGCAAAAATACGCGAACTTTTTGAATAATAATTTACCACCTTTACTAGAGGACGTGCCGTTGAATATCCGTGCACGTATGTGGTATCAGCATGATAGTTGTCCAGCACATTACGCACGTATTGTGAGGGAACTACTGGATAGAAATTTTCCCAATCGATGGATTGGTCGTGGTGGACAATTCATGTGGCCTCCACGCTCACCAGATCTTACTCCTCTAGACTTTTTTCTGTGGAGCACATTAAAAGACAGAGTGTATCGTGAAATACCAACAACTCCGGAGGATATGAAACATCGTATTTGTTTAGAATGCATGACACTTAGTCCGGACATAATTCAGAATGCAGTTTCTTCATTAGTTAATAGATTTCGTCACTGTATTGATGCCAATGGACATCAATTTGAACACTTACGTTAATTGTGATAAGCCACGAGTCACTGAATGTACTCAAAGTAATAAAGTGAAAATACTCGTTAACTATTAATTTTAGGGCTAATAAGGGTCTATACTTTTTTACTCAAAATTCGATACTCTATCATCTTACGCTATAAAAAATATAGCATTCTCTTTAAAAAAACAAAGTTGACCTTGAAATCTCCGAAGCGCCTCCACCTAGAATAAAAATAAATGCACCACATGATGAAGCCTTATAAACCATGTAACTTTTGTATACAACATTTTTTCGTGCAACGCATATTTTGACCGTGAAAGAGGTGCACACGTTGCGTGGACCACCCTGTATAATACAATATCAGTCAACCGGTTAATCTTGAAAATTTTTCGAGTTATTTAAAACATCTTTTTTCTATGTCTTGTACTTCCAACTATTATGAAAAAAATCACCATTTGGTCATTTTTATTGTGACCATTAAAAAAATGGAATACGAAAAAATTTATTTTTAAGTAACTTGAAAACTGTTTGAAATCAAAAGCTGAAATTTCGAGTCAATTACTTATACTTAATACCGAAATGATTCTTAAAGTATCGATGAAAATGGCTTTCACCATTTCAGTTTGGAAATATTCAATGTTAAGCCATCAACTGAAAAAGAAGATTGGGGGTAGTCGGCCATTGAAGATTTTGACAACGCGGCGATGATTTTTTTTGTGAGAAACGATCGCTGACGTACAGTTGGCGCTAATAACAAAACTTTAATGTTGACGCATTGAAGTTTTGTAATATTAATTTGAGTTGTAACTTGTATCATAAATAAAATGATCATTTGTGATGCGACAAACTTTTAGAAATGTTACAAACATTATTTTTTTAACCATGTATTAGTGACAAATTGATCAAAAATACTCTTCGATATTTTGATTATTTAAAATTAATGCATTTAGTATCTTTCATATGATTGATCGTTCTCCGATTTTTATAGTATTACTAAATACGCAAAGTTCTCATTCTATTTTATTGCCACTGAAGTCGTATGTCTCATAGACGATTAAGATTTTTATTCTCAAAATAAAGCTGTATAGAGGGCTCCACTGGTGACAGGAAATACTTTATCAAAAAAAAACTGTTACATTAGAATTTTGAATTAAGTTTGTAATATTTTAAAAATGTTCTACAAACATTTAATGGAGAAAAATGTGTAAAGGTCCTAAAGTTATTTCTCTCCTTGATAACAAGCTTTCTGAAAGTCCCTTTCGAATTAATTTTTAACATCGTGAGATTTCCTCTGTATCGTAAATAAAAATGTTTTTTCTTCAAATTATCATTCCATAAGAATATTCTCAAATTTCCAACAATCTAGATTTTTTATCTGATTCTCCATAGTACAAAAAGAAATAAGAACATTTTTTTCATTTTTCTCAATTCTTTTTCCAGCGCACATTGAAAAATAAAATATTATCCGTAACTCTACTTACATGGTAAAGAATTTCTATCTATACGGACTTCAATCCATACATTTTCCTGGGACATTTTTTTTCGCTCAAACACACATAATCGTTGAGCCCCGAGAGTTTTTGCCGGAAGCAAAGAATCTCGAGACGAATCGCAAACTGGATTCGATGAATCATTTATGAACGGAATCATCCAAACGTGATGTGGCACAATCGGAATTGGATATTATAAATGGAAAACAACCAAGCACGATTTTCCGAAGGACATTACAATAAGAAGTGACGCGACATCTCAACGTTGCGGAATTTTATCGTTTATATTCCGAGTATGAATCTTGACGTGAGCTCTTGAGAATTTTCATCATTATCTTCATCGATAGGTCAATGGTACTCGAAGAATTTAAGTGAATTCGAATGTCTTTTTCCCTATTCTAATAAATAATTACCTACGATATTACGCGAAATGTCCATGACAATCAAAATAGAACATAATCCATTTCAGTATTAAAATCGACTTATAATACGTTCTTTCATATTGATGTCAGGCGATTGAACATTTTTGAAAGTTGAATAAGAAAGGTGATAAAATTCCGTAAAAATAGACCATGTCATTTGAGCACAAAAATAATTTTGGCTGTGAGTAAAATGAAAATTGTTGGTGGTCAGGAATTAAGGTGGCATGCTTCATGAGTCCATTTACTTTATTTCAAATTCACTGACGGTGGTTTTTCTTCGTTCTATTCTCTTGTGACTTCCCCGCCTTTGTTTGCAGAACTCCCCCATCATACACAATAATATGTTCACATGCAAATTTAATTTGGTATTTTTAATTAAAAATGGCAATTTAATTAGTATCCACAGGACACATTAATATGATTTACGATGTGAATGATTGTTTTACTAAATTGTGTACGCAGCATATCGCTGCATTTGATACGGAAAGTGCTATAATTTTGAAGAAATGTCAGCCACAATACTTCGCTTATTCTGGCAAAATAAAATGTGTTATCGAGATAACATGTTTCGTTATCTTGATATCGTTATTTCGTTATCTCCATTCTCTCGTAGAGATATTAATGATTGAAATTGACATCCGTAACACGGCCTGCATGAGCAAGCCCAATACGTTAATACATATCTGTGAGTAAATATATAAAATAACGCGACGATCTGAACTACAAAGTATGCAAAGATAAATGAGGAATTCACGATAACGTTGAAAAGATTCATCATGTTTCATCATTAATGTGTAAAGCCAATCTACCTCGAAATGAGAGCAATCTTTTGCAGTTATTGTGAAAAAAAATAACGCATGTAAGGCAAAATTCGGTTAATACAGTTTGCCCTTGATTTCAGGAAGTAAATACATTTTTTTTGTAATTGGTATTTTTCTATCCGATGGCGATAGAGTAGAGATTTACGAACCTGTGCTCTGCGGCCGGACATTTTCTTCCGCGGCGGTATGAGTCGGAAAAAAAAAATTTTTTTTTCAGTTTTATATAAGAGTATCTGAAGAAATACGTACGGGAATAAAGAAATACCGTATTTTACTGAAAATGCGCAGAATTGAACTCCCGTTTTTGACGTAAAAAATTTGTAGACTTTTTTTACGTCAAAAACGGGAGTTCGCTTCTGCGCAATTTCAGCAAAATACGGTATTTCTTTATTTCCGTACGTATTCCTTCAGATACTCTTATATACTACAAAATTATTCGCGAAATAAAACGCGTACGATGGATCGTTGAATTCGTACTTCTTCGGATCATGTAACTTTCGAGGTCCAGTACGAATTTCAAGAACATCGATTAAGATCTGCCGAACTCTTGCGTCAAATTAGTTCGGAAGGGCTAGTTTCGAGATAAACGCGTTTAAAATTATCACGTTCGCCTCGACTGCGCAGTGTAGATTTCGATGAACGTAATACCTAAGGTGGAGTAAGGTAAACCCTGAGGTATTTAAAAAAAAAGCGTTTTTCGAAATTTCTACAGTGGCACTTAACTTTCTGACATCTAGATTCTTCGCATAATCGAAAATCATAAAAAAAGACGGTGCTGTTGTTATGATATTTCCAATGTATACATTGAAAAACGAAATTTCACATTTCATCACAATTTGTCACCGATTTCCAGACTTCAAAGTGCGAAAATAGAATCGAAAAAAAACACGACAACTGTGAATCTCGAAGCAAGTTCTGTGAGCATAAAATTAACCCTCCGTGGGTAACGTCATTTTGAGTGCCCTTAAACGGTAACGTCGGGTCATTCGTGTCCGATGCTTAAAAAAGGGCTTTAAAATGCTTTGAAAAATCTGAAAAAATTCACGGTGACTTATTAACTATTCTAGATCAAAAATAATTCGACATATGGCCAATTTTTTCATTTTTATGGTGTATAATTAACTAAACAGATCAAAATGCCCCGAGCTACCAATAAGGGTCACTTTTGCCGAGGCACGAGTGACCCGAGGTTATCGTTTAAGGGTTTGAAGAAAATGGCACAGATTTAATTGAAAATGATCAACGTCGTGTTTTCAAATGCAGTCAAACGCATCTTTCACGTTAATTGTAATATTCGTACCTTTTTCGATCGCGTCCCTTGTACCATAAGATCAAAGCTGCTGCGGCCTCAACCGTCGAATCAAGACTTGTATTGTTTTAATGTACTTTTTTCAACATTTTTTTATTCATTTTAGTATAATAGGAGAAACTTCGGAGTGTACTATATTATTTTACTTGTTATCGATAATTTCAATAGTCGGCGCATCAATGATGTAACATTGAACGATAATCGTTTTTATCATGACTAATAATCGTAACTGAACTGGTGGCCAATAATATTCATAATAATCGTAATAATAATAGTAACAAGAACATTAATATTAATAATAGTTATTTCGTAGTAATAGAAACAATAATAATAGTAATAATATTAATGGTGATAGCGGTATGGACGATGGTAGTATTTTAAGACTATTCACGACAATATTTATTCTTCATTCGATTATCGTATTCGCCGGAATATTCTCCCAGCATCACGTAATTATGATCGTACATCTCGACGAAAGCGCATGCGAAAAAAGAAATATGTGACGAACCATCGCTCTTCAGGCTCGGAGGAGGCTGAATAAGCCCCGCTGCATCGAGTAAAAACCGGAAACGACAGTCGCACCGATCAAACTGATGAAAAATAAACAAGCTCCTGGTTCCATCATTCGAGATAATTCTTTGCCCTCTTCTCTATGTTCTTATTCTCCTTTATCCGCCTTATCGTCTTACCTCGTATACGGCTTTTGTCTATTTTTCACGGAAATAAAACGAGTATGCATCGACAAACTTTTTCTATGATTCTTTTTTCTTGTTCGTTTAAGGAATTATTTCAACGTCGCGTAGCTCAATTTCACTATGAATAAAAAGAAATCTCACTTGCTTTCCCATTCTTTACAATAATGGTAAAACCCGATGATTTTTTTTTCTCTCGATAATCGAGAAATAGAATATAAATGAAGAAGCGATTCGTCGAATGGAGGGACGAACAATACGATTTCTTCATTTTTTCATCCGCTGAGATAATTCTCGCATCGGAAAAAAAAAGATATTAAATCCTCGTATTTTCGTTTTTTCTTTTCCAAAGATTATTATAATGCAATGATGGAGGTCCATCTTTTAGGTTTCGTAATTAATTGATAATGCTGCGTCGTAATCGCTGCACGTCGTGACTCATCCTCGAAATTTCAGACCGTCATGGAAGATTCACTTTCTCTGCCTCACGTCCGAGTCCTTGTTGGGTGTTGGCTTGCTAAATTGAAGGACAAACGAATATCGCATGATCATGTGCTCTAGCTTTTCGTCGATGATGTTTAAAGTATGAATAAATATCTCATGATTTCGATGAATGGCGACAGGATACGGGAGAATGCACGGAGAGGATTCTCATCGGTCTCAAAACATCTGTTGCAGGATCTGTTCAGGATTTTTCTTCCTCGGGCATATTCGCAATCTCGTCTGGATGCGGGAATCACGATGCTTTGTATTCAGGCAGGTTTTTAAACATTCCGAGATGATCGATTACGCCAGAGAAAACTTTAGAAATTAAGCTAAAGGTGCGGGCATGAATGAATTTTAATAACCATTTTTATACATTTGAGTTTGACGAAAAAACAATCGATCACCTACAGTCAATTTATCTCGATATTATATTTCACCCTCTGAACATAACAGTAAAATAACGCAAATAAGCTGAAAGGTAAGCAAAAAAGGAGTGCGACTGAAACCCAAAAAAAAATTATTCCATTCTCTACGATGTTGTAATAAAAAATGAATAGATTCATGTAGATTCGTTAATTTTTCAATGAAAATTTACACATTTTCTATGTAGATGAAAAGATTTTACCAAAGATGTGAAATTTTATAAGGAAATCGGATTGAATTATTTCATTGTGCAGGTGTGCAACATTGTCTAATTTTTCGGTTCCAATATTCATTTTCAATTATTTTTTTCTTATTTTTGAGGAACGCTGATTGTACAATTGAAAGAATATTTTGACTTGCTGAAAATAGAGAAGCTTTCGTTATTAAGTAGTTTTTAATATGAGAAAATTATTATTATGGTGATTTATGTATTTTTTTTTCATCCAACAACTTTCCATCCCCACGGTTTTCCTCGTCCTTGCGTTATAAGAACGATCGGAACAGTTCACGAATGAAAATAAATCCATAAAAATGATAATCGTGCAATCGACGATCTATTCGCTCGAGCAAGAATGAGTTTGATCTGAAAACGAAGGCGCGTCAGAGTGGAAAATTGAACGAAAAAAGGATAAAGAAATAAATACATATATATAAATGCAGATGAAAATCGTGGAAACGAGAGCAAAGACGGATCTTCGACGTTCGCGGAGTTATGCAGCTCCATTTCGCTCTCGTGAATCGTATAGTCTCTCTGTCTCTCATTCTTTTTACTCCAGGTGGCGATTTCAACCTTGGAAAAAGGACATTTCTAACCCACCTCGCGTAAACGACCCAGGGTAGTATCGCGCACCGGAGCCATTGCAGAAAAAGAAGAATAGAGGAAGAAAGAGCGAGGAAAAAAAGTGATTTTTCTCTCCTCACTCGGCAACGATGAGAATGAGATTTTAGAACAGCCCCGGTGATGCTCATCAATATTCAGTGCCGTAGGTTATATTTTTTTCGTTCTCGAGAACGGCATGTCGAGAGAAACGAACCGGGATGCGTACTCTCTTCTATATATGTATATGTATGTACATTTACCGTCTGTATGGCATAAATTTATACAGACCCCGCTACCCTGTATAAATACTCGCTTTTATTATAATTGCCTTTAAGGATTTTCGGGAGATATAATTCCAACAAAGCCGAGATGGAAAGCGAATTTCGAGTACTAAGCGATAGTATGAAAATCTGGGAAATATCATCCATAAGAAAAGTACAGGAGGGTCTCCGATCACTGACAATGTCGAAAAGTTACTAACAAATCGTTAAAAACATAAAACAAAAAATTCGGCCGAAATTTAGAGAACTCATTATCTTTCTGTTCGGAAAGTGCATTTTTTTATCTAAATGTTTTCAAGACTGTAGACTAGGCGGTTTGTTCAATGGATCAGAAATCGATACACGATAATTGTAATTTAATATAAATTGGTGATAATTTTGAAAAATTCAAAATACTGTAAAAGTTCATGCGTATCCGGACAAATGACCGACTGATACAGAAAAATATAAGATCTCCAAACGTTTTTTGAATTCTTTTTTCAACACATATTTTTTTATAACTTTTTGATATTCCGATCATCTGAAATCAATATACCCGTCCACATGAGGGCTTTTTTAGATTTTTGTAATATCGCCAAGTACCGGAAATTCGCATTCAATTTCAATTTCGTTGGGATTGTACTTCCGAACCATCCTTAATTCCATGCGCGAATATCCACTGGAATATCTCTGGCCCTTTCTCTTATTTTTCTCCATTCTGTCTATTACCGTGATTTTATATTAGCAATCTTCATTCGAATTGGATCTCATTTTTTTGCATTTTTCCCTCGAAAAGATCAGCCGTTTGTTCTACATTTAACTGTGAAGTGAAAAAACTTATGAAGAAAAAGCAAACGGCGGGTTTTTATTACCTTACGCTCTCGACTTCTAGACTCTCTTTTGCATTTTTAAAGGTATATCAAATATAACGTATCGCGATAAAGCTTATCGTCATTTTAATTGTCAAGTTGTAAATGTCATCAAAGAGAAAAAAAATCGTGAAAATTCATTTCTCTTAGGATAATTACGTGCTAGAAACTTTCCGCTGATGAACGCAACTTTGCAAAATGAAAAATCAACAGAATATCAAAAAAAATCTCTAAAAACTCTTTCAAGATCTCCAGTCTGTACAATCGCACTAATAATTCCATGAAATGAGAATTTCAGGTAATCAAGGCTTCAACAATCCGAAATAACTATATCAAACAGTTGCCAACAAATCGTTTAGAATAAGCGTTCGAAAAATATTTGAAACATTTTCTTTCGAATAAATTTTTCTGAAACCGTATATACGCTGTTATTGATTGAAAAGTTTAGAATTCTCTCACAAGTAGGACCTTCTGTACGAGAAATTATTAAAAGAAAATAATTTTTTGTAGGGCAAACTACTCGCCAATTAAAAAGCGTATTGGGAAAAAGTTAACCAACCCAATACATAGAAAAAGGAAAAGCAGTGCCTAAAAATTTACCGAATAACGTTTTCAAGAACAATTTCTCGAAAACCTTTCGAAATTGTCAGCATCAAAAACGCTTTTAATATTTTTCAAGTGAAGTATTTTTTCCAGATTGTTTTGTACTGACATTATTATCCTGTCGTAATTTTCCTACAATTTTATAGAGCATCCTAAAACAAAGCCTTGTTCAAGAGCGATGAATTACTACGCTTTTGTACAAATATTTTTTTCTGTTTTATATGAATTTTTCATCATTTCCAGACAGAACAGAGCATGACAGACCATGCTTAACGCAAAGCAACTAAAAGAGGATATTTTCAAACAATTTACTAGATTTCGGATATCACCGACGGTACAGTAACGCCAAAATAAATTTTACGCGGTTCACTAGACTTTCGTTGTCGGAGACTCTTATAAAACCTTATCTTCACCCTCGCGATAATAGCGACGAAGGAATTGATTTCCGCACCGTATCGTCGTCGACCAAGAGCCTTTTTTTTACGATGTTGGAACGAGAGGGACACCAGTTTGAGAGGTTCATAAATTGTATGGAAAGTGTTTGCTCATCACATACGGAAGTGGTTCGTTGGCTCTTTTCGTATATTTTCCGCAAGGGTCTCGTTTTCTTCGTGGACATTCGTCCACCTCTCGTTCGTTGGTCATTGGGGCCATGGTCGAATTCTAATCTCCGGATGTGTGGGACTCGGTTTTAGGATTTGACACGCGAAATTCTAACGGACAAAAAGATTTTATCGAAACGGTCTATAGCAGAAAACTGTTCGAGTTATGCCCTTTTCTGGATCAACTAACGAGATTGGGTTAGGATAAAAGCGTTTACTATGCCGCGTGTGTATTAGTTTCGCTTCCTGTCTACCTATTTCTCCTGTTCCTTTTCCATTCGATATCTTATCGAGTCGTCACGTGTTCGATGTTCAAGGTTGATGGAGGTGCCGATCTCATGGGAGAGTCACGTCGAGGTTCTCTCGAGGGTGAAAGAAATTGCACGGTCTTGTATACAGGGGTGGAGGACTTTGGAGGAGTGATGGGCGGATGAACCGGAAGATCCGAAGGTGGAAGCGGACCTCGCAGAGGCACGTGGAATGATTCCGAATTCTCGTCCCGGAGTAAATCGGCTCTGCTTTAAGCGGGAATAAAAGGATAATCGGACAAAATTATCATTTTTCGGTATCTTTTTTGTTAACGTTTTCCTTTTTCCTTCTCCCTGGAATGACATTTGTGCGCGTTCACGTTCGCATTTTCAACGGGAAATTCTCCTCTATCGCAACTTGAGCAATACTCGATGCGACAAAAGTCTATGAAAAGAACAATTTGCTTTGAAAATGTCAACATTGATTTGAACTGTCATGAGCTACGTCATTATGCGAATTATTGTGTGTTTCGAGTGTATTATTGATATAATTGTACGATATGTTTGTGCTTTATTGGAATTTCATAAAATTAATTACTTGAGAATTTTTTTCACATCGTTGCCAATTGCGATTCTCGACAATTCTCTCTGTGTTTTTTGAGGATGTATGTAAAATATATTAACTCGTCTAACTTTCCATAAATTTGAAATATATGATAGAGTTGATCACGCTGCATCGATTGAAAAAAAGAAAAAGGCACTAAGCCGATGATTTGAAAGAAATATTTGAGAATCAAAGCCTCATTTAAGGTAGTTCTATCGTTTTATCGTTTTCTTAAGATTTTGTTGAAAATTTGAATACGTATTCTTTGATGTCATATATACGTGTGTAATAAATTTTGGAAGGTTTTACCACGTGGAAGTTGAGATATTTATTGGTAAAAATCACAATTTTCGGTAGTCTCTCGTAAGAGCGCGTGTTAAAAGTTGCATTTTCATCAATGAATATCTTGGCTTCTACGTGGTGAAGCCTTCTAAAACTTTGCATACATTTTTATGCAACATCAAAGAAGATTTCTTGAGTTTTCCAAAAAAATCTTAAGAAAATTTTTTTCGCAATTTTTGTAATTATAGAGCAAGCACATATCACCTGGAATGACCGTGAATTTGGAGTATGCTGTTCTTTAGTCGATTTGCAACAACTTTTCTTATTTAACTGAAGCCCGCGAACCATTTTGTATGTGAGAAAAACTGCAAAACAATTTCTCGATTTGAATCTAACGATAGAACTACCTTAACTGCGTATTATTTGTACCGGAAGTTGACAAAATTGAACTAGAATGACAAAAAAGTATATGTATCGTAGTCAATGCATGGCCGAAAAAAGAATTTTCAGAAACTTCATACGTTTTTCAATTTTTTCACGAAAAAAAAACCACTGTTCCCGATATCTTTGTGAAGATATTCGTGGTTAACTTTTGACGTTTCAGTAGCGTTTTGTGAACTGCCGTTCATAGCTGATGACTGTCATAGCTGACTAGCCTTGACAACATTTTCAATTACATATTAATTTTGTTTAAAATCTTAAATTATTATACAAAATGACACAATTTTTTTATTGGAATTTATAAAATGTAAACAGAAATGATTTGGCATTGACATTACGACATAAAAATTAACCTTAAAAAATAAATAGATGTACTGCGGATTTGACCTTACATACATCCTTAAGGAAATTTAGGTTTGATGAAAAAATCATTTTTTAGTCGATGATGATGACATTTTTTCCCTCCAACACCATCCTGTCGAGCTTCGCTGAAGTTTTGACACGTAAACTTTTTAATGCATAGCTCTATGTTTTGAGAATTCGTTGGAAAAAGCTGAGCTGAATATCGCCAGGAATTTCTGTTCGAATAAAAATCCTCGGGAATGTGAAATCTCATAATGGTCAAGCTTTAGGTCCTTTGAAGGAAAAATAATTATACGTAATTATACGCATATAATTACGTTAAAAAGAATTTACGAAAGCGAGTCTGTAAGCAGACGGTTTTCGAGAGAAAACTTTCATTACGAATTTATGTCACATAATTACGTTATGCAATATCTATTATGCAAAAAAGTAGCAAGTTCGAGGAAAATAAAACTTGTCATGAACGAGTGATACTAGTTCTGGTGTTTAAGCTCGAAAAAGAATCAAAATTCCCTGAACATTCCCGTGACGTTCTAACGGTAAAATCCAATTTAATTATTTGCCCAGTCCCTCGCGCGTTATCGTAATAATTAAACCACATTGCGTTTCTCCGAGGGGCTCGCTGATGAGAAAATACAAATGTACACTGAATTTCCAATGCTTTAAATTCGAGTGTAAGTAGCAAAAATGATAAATGAATTTGACATTTCAACAACTGTTGTTTTATCCGAATGGTCCTGAGTTTTACATTTGTTTACGATTCCTTTATTTTTCATAGACTTTCAACTTTTTTGTATCTAAAAAATTGCACTCTTTCGTAATTAAACCGAAAATTCGACTATAAAAGAATATTAAATTTGATTTATTTCTTGTGTTTTCCCCCCACCATTTGTTCTTCATTGTACATCCCTTAACGACCATCGTGTCGAGCCCGTTCTAGCGAAGCTGTTCGTGCAACTCGACATGTCGCGTATTAATGAATTTTCGAAATGTGCGAATAAAAAAAAATCATTCAGAATTATTTTGCTAACGAGTTAAAATAGTAAAAAAATAAGTTACTCAGGATGAAGACGCGCAAAGGATACGAGGATGGAGCGGGAAAAATTGTAGAATGATTTATGATGACGAAAAAGAAGAGCGGGGAAAAATATTGGTACTCACGTGTCGGGACTTTGATCGGTGTCAGATTCCTCGAGTTCGGCCTTGTTGCGTTTCTTTTCGTAAATCAGTATAATTGCGCAAAGGACAAGGACCTCGGCGCATATGCCCAAAAATGGCCAGAGAGCAGCGAGTTTATCCTTGACCCTCAAAAGCGTCGTTGCTTGGGCCCGATGTTCCGAATTTTGATCCGCCCAGTCGTAAGCGACGAAGCACGTTACGTCACCGTGATCGCTCATCTCGATATTATCAACGTTGAGTATAGCACGATTAACTCCTGTCTCTTCGTTGCGAGAAAGTTTCACTCGTCCTTCGCTCGAATTGTACTCTTTGCCAGCGAACATCCATCTTATCTTGGCACCGGGTAATTGTTTACCGCCGCAAACGAGATGAAGTTTTTCGCCTTCGACGACGCTCACCGATGTACCCAGTAGCGCCTGCGGCTTAGCTGCAAATGAACACGAAAAATTAAACATCTAACCAACGGAGTAACTTTTCGTCTTCATTGCATGTTCCTCAAGATGGCGCACCAGATTCCGTGGTATGCAATGTCGTAGCATAGCGAACAGAGGGAAGCGAAAAGTTATGTCGAGTGTTTGACGATAAATCGAAGATTCACTTACGAACTACTCTATAGCGGGTCGAGACGTTTCCGGATGTCGTTGTATTGCATGTGTAATTCCCAAAGACATCGTCGGTCTCCTTCAGAATAGCGAGTGTGCCATTGTCATTGAAGACTTTGACGATGTCATCTTTGCCAGCGAAAACAGTACGCACATCGATTCCCTCCTTTTGCCATTCGATGGTTTTGTCAGTGGTTGTACGATTTTCGCACTCGAGGGTTAAGGATTCCTTCGGGGCGAGGACTTTGTATTTTGTCACTGTTCGAACAGATAGCAAAGACAAAATTAGGGAAACTTTGACAAATTAACTCAAGGATCGTGACGATAGAGGGGGAACCTGAAAATATTTTTGATTCTGCATGCAATCATTCTTCGTGCATTTATTTTTTATTTATTCAAAAAGAATCGTGACAATCTGTATCAAAATGACGAACTGCATTTGTCCCAAGTGCTATCTAGTTTTCCAATTACCGCTCGTAAGTAAATTACTTCGCGTGACATAAACAAATGGTGAAAAATGTAGGTCGACAAAAGAGACAATAGGATATAATTTGTGTCCGCGCATCACTTTGCGTCTGAGAAACGCTTCTTTCGTTCGCACGAACGAAAAAAACTTAGATTGTCTGTCATCCAGACAATCTCATTTTTTTCCGTTTAATTACTGCAGCTGAAACATCGGCAGTGGTATGGCAGGAAACAGTTTTTCCTACTGTCCTACGGTCCCGATCTTCATTACAGCGAAATTAAATCGAGGTGAAAAGTTTCAAGAAGGAGGATAGTCAGAGTACCCAAGTGTACTTTCATTATCTCTCATTTTCAATTTCGTAAAAATGTGTTGCAGAGAAACCGGTGGAGTTTTGTCGTTTTTCTCATGTTGTCGCCTATTTTTCTATTCACGTTTTATATCCAAATTTACGAATAGTATATTCGTGATATAATAATATATTCGTGACTATGTTAGTGTCCAAGTTTCCTCTATTTTCGCGTGAAGGGCAGATAGGTAGGGAACGAAGCTAATCAATCCTCCGAGATCACGCCTATTTTTCGAATCACGGAGAACCCTCTGGCTCAATCTGATCCTACATATTTTTTGATAGTCTACCACTGTAAATTGGTGAATGGGATCAGGAAGAGTGCACCGGACATTTCATAGAAAGTACGAAATGGAAATCTTGCTGGAGTTACGGTCACCCGACTTCCGGAGGCTGTGAGACTGATGGAACAGATTGCAGTAAAAAAAACCACTGCTAGATTAATATGAGAAGGGAAGAAAGGCTAAATTTAACTTCGCAAAAAATATGATCAGTAGACAGTATTCGATCGGCGAAAATGTGTGACGAATCTGAATTATTCGGAAGTGAAGGTCGAAAGTACCTAAGATGTCCAACAGGTACACCAGATGGTCGTCGTATTCCTACGCCACGTGAATGAAAAATAGACTGACTTGAAACTTTTACACCCCCCTTTTCACGTCCATATATAAAAAAAAGCCTCGAGGATTTCGTGACATAGCAGATTTCGATTTAACCTTGCGCCCTATTTCTTTATCATCTCTCTTCCTTTCACAAGAGTCTTATCTAGTTCGGAGTATCCTGTCTTGTTCCCCTCCAGATTTTGCCTACCCTCTCGTCCTACAGTTTCGATGTATGTCCTTGGGGACTTGAGACTTTTACATGCATCGGCATGAAGCCGGCTATGCAAGTAGATTACTCTAATAAGGAAAAGAAAACTGTTGGCAAATTACGTCCGGTAATTAGCGGGTGCTTTTAGATGCTCGGAGTTTTCGGTTCAGAATTTTTCTCTGCCTTTTTTTTTATAAACAATGGGGTATCTTGCTGAAAAGAAAATAGAAGGAAAATTCGGTGAGAGAAGGAACGTGAGCGTAGAATAGAACGCGAGGTGATCCGGAAAGAAATGGGAGCAGAAAAAAAGACCAAACAACGACTGTAATTAATTTTTTCTAGTTGTTCTCTGAAATGAAGATTGCGCTCAGAGCTGTGCCCGTGTACACATATTTTTTTTATAGCTTTCGTTGTTTTCAAAAAAATAATAAAAAAATATCGCTCTCTCTCTCTCTCTCTCTCTCTCTCTCTGAAGGATGGTTGTGATTTTTTAAATCCTCGAGGCGGCGCTTTTATTTCCATATATATTTCACTATTAACGATGTGTGCATGGAATTCTGCCGAATGGAGAATATTGGAGTTCGTAAAAATGCTATCGCAGGACCATTCGTTATGACGAAACGTTTAACGCTGCGTTTTATTAACACCTTTAACCTCTTGCCGCATCTTTTTTCTCTTTTCCCTTATATACCCTATACAATTTCGTCGTATTTTGTTCGCGTTCCAGTTTTCGCATTTTTGTTTATTCAGCGCAACTAAAAAACATAAAATACGCTGGCCTATACAAGTGCGGTACACACTCGGAGACAATTACAAAAATTTTAATGGCGTCATAAACACTCCGACCATAGAAATGCTCTTGCGACGACGAACAATCGAGAATAACAATTATAAAAATGGAATTGTAATGCAAAATATTGCGACATGTCTGTACTATAAGGTCGTGCTGCGAGGGTCTTATGCAAACAAAAGCACATATGTTGACCCGAGGACTCTTGCTTTCTTGTTGGGAAAACGATTTTCACTTTAAATTTGGAATAAGAGGAGAAAAAGTCTGTTTGCACGAACGAAAGGAGAAGAATGAAAAATAGATAGAAAAAAGTTTTCGAGCTTTTTCGAATATAATTCTCTATTGTTTTCTTTTTTTTTATGCAAATTATACGAACGTTAAGCGTATTCATAGAAAAAATTTGTTTCAATCACGATTTTAGCATTTTGCGAAATTTTGAATACACTGAAAAAAAAATGTGCAGTCAAGACGTTACGATAATTATTCAATAATGATGATAATAATAGTGTTAAAAAGGTATCAAGACAAATGTTAACACAAGATTTCTGCAAGCAACCATTGGAAAACATCGTCATTTCGAACAGAATCGTTGATTTTTCAAAACATTTGTAGCCCATTTTAATGAACGCTTTGTAGATTTCCAAAGACACGTGACGAAAACGAATTGTAGTGAAAAGTTAGTCGATTCTCGAAGAATTTATTATAAGTATACTCGAAATTGAACGAGTACCATATCATACGAAGCATTTTGCCAACAATCAGATGACAACTTTTCGATATTATTATTATCGAAAATGGATAAGCTCGGTAGCTTCTACATAAATCATTTTTTTCATATTTTTAATTTGAAGTAAGAAATTTTAGATATAAGTTCGAGCCATTATAAAATTGCGATGACGAAGAAATTGAATATTGAGTATATCACACCTTATTTTTGAAACCAGCTTATATTTTATTCGGAATGTATTGAAAATTAGCGGCAGGGGCACTTTTTAATTATACGCTGAATATTCATATATTATTATAGTAGTCGATATATTAATCACAATTTTTATGAAATGAATAGACGAAATGGGTGCACGTACGAAAAAAAAACTTTTATTCCGTTTTTTTATCGCAATGTCTAGTTCTAGAAATTCTCACTCCTTATTCTTGCCAAAGTTTACGGTTGTAGATTTTTCTTCGGTATACTAAAGGAGAAGGGGACATGGACGGCGACATTTTTCTTGAATACTGAGGAAATTATTCTTTCATTTTCTGAAACTTTATCGCCTCACCGCTTCACCTTCTTGCGCATTATCAGTTTAGAACGATTTTTTTTCTCCCTCTTGAATTGCTTTGCGCGACGAGTTTTTCATTCGAAGTTCAGTCTCGACGCAACAAGAAAGATACACACAGTGAGGAAACAGCTCTTTAGAGATGAGTGGATTAATCATGCATTCTCAATACACTCCGATTTGCAAACCATTCATGTTCTTCCTCAGCATTTACTTTTGTTGTTAAAACAAATCGGGCATCATTGACAAACTTTCATTGGCGTTTTTTTTCGTGTCAATATTACATTATTACTTGGATTACCGTCACTTTTTTCCCCCAAAGATCACTACTGATCTATCCCCGCAATAGGTACTTTTTGAAAGATATTTTTCAAAACTTACAGAAAAACCTCAAAGCAATGAAAACATTTTGAAAAAGTCTAACGTTGATTCGATTACGTGACTGAGTGACAAGAAAATTTATGTAGAAGGTTATCAAGTGTAATGCTCGGACTAGGGGGCATTTGCAATGGAACAGACCTTAAAGAACGAACATGCAAGCAGTTGTAAGAACATAACTGAATTTCGGGTGGATACAATAATGCCGTAATTTTTCAAAATAACTTGAAAGCCCGAACTCTGTAGTTCTGAAATCACTCATGACGAAATTCATCATTATTCGAAATTTTCAATACGTGCCTCAGTACTGGAGTAATTTTATTTTCAGAAAATGACTCTCGTCATGGGAGCGCGAAAATTATCCTTATAATTTCCTCTACGCTCGCAAATCTATTTGAAAAAATGTAATATAACGTGAATCCATTCCGGTTTGTCATGCTGAAGCTTTCAAAGTTCAAAAGAGAGCAACAAAAACACGATTCACTTTTTTAAATATTGGGTAATATTTTTGCGCGCATTTCTTCAATCGCGATGTTTATAACCTTCCAAGTAACGAAAAGATGAGAACAAAATGAATCGAGAAGTAATTAGAAATTTCGTTTTGTTGTTTCAATTTGATTTTCGTTATTGCGAGTTTCCGAAAATTAAGTAAAACGCCGCACAGGCTCAAAATCGGAACTTTTTTTTCGTAGAAACTCTTATTCTCGATTATATCCTCCGAGCATCTCCGCAATAATTTTCCCTCAACCTTTATTACGCTGCAGTCTTCAGTTTTTCGGGCTTTTCAACCAAAAGTCAAAATCACCCGAAAGATTTGACTTAGCCCGTCACTCAATATGAAGCATAATATATCTCATTCACCGAGAGACATACCCATATCAATTCGGTTAATGCATCGCGGAAAACCGACAAAGAAAAACTCCGACTGTCAAACTTTTCTCTTATATTTCCCATCGTTTTAGTTGAAACAACGGAATTTTCGAGTAAGCTCGGTGAAGAGAATGTCAAAGTGCGAGAACATTTCTCCTGTTAAAGTTAGAGTACGTGGCGCTTTTGCGCTGGAAGGTCGACTGTTATGTAGAAAGTCGTTTGCATTATAGATGCGTCTATTAAACAGCACAGGGGAATGGTGACTTGGGCCAAAGGATGGTTGGTGGCGCGAAGAGAACAGCAGCAGCCGGGTACGCCGGAATGGAATAAAGTTTTCGTCGTATGATAATAGATACAGGCTTGCTATATACATGTATGTTACAGCAGGGAAATTGTAATAAATCGAGGCAGAAAAGGAACGGGGAGAAGAAGGTACATATCGTGTGTGACCTATTTCCAGAGCAAGAAAAGAGTCGATGAAGAGAAGCGTATGAGTGAATCCGATGAAACATCACTGACATCTTGTGTTTCGGGAAAGAGCACGGAACACATGAGGAACATTGCGAGAAATTCGAGAGTGAAATTCCATCTAAGGGAGGCAAGTTATAGCCAATCCGTACGAGTCCCCTCATTTTTCTTCGTACAAGCAATAAAGGGCTGATTGTGCATATCTTATATCGCACACACACATGTGCACATTTGAGCATTTGAGTGCACATTCAATTGTATATTTATAAACGTATGTGTGCTAGGATACACATGTCCATGTAGGGTAGACCGGGGCACGATGGACCTCCTCACGAAATTTGTCAAAATAATCATTTTCTTGTTATCGAATTTTTACACTTAGCGAAAGATAATGTATTTTAAACATTTAGAGGTGAAGATTTTTGAATTAAGTTTACCCAAGTTCATTATCGCCGATATCAATAAAAAAAGTCCATTTAAAAGTAGAAGTAGCAAATTCATTCTTACGGCACTCTTACGGACTTCTTACGGAAACAGTTTCATTTAACGTTCTCTTTGGCGGCTGTCTCAAAACAGAAATGAATTTAGGATACTTAACAATTGGACGTGCAAAAATATTACCATCGAAAATAAACTGAACTTTTTTTTTATTTTTATAGGTGTCAGTGCGGTATCCCTTTTGTTAAGTATATACATTTTTTGAAATCTTTTTTTAAAGTAGGTTCGTCATGCCCCGGAATTCTGTTTTCGAATTAATTACGAATTTGTTCAAGGTAAGTAGAGTAAAACAACTCGTTACCGGTACCCAAAAGTCACAAAAAATAGTGAGGTACTCGGGGGTCTGTCGTTGCCTAGTTTCCCTTCCTATTACATATACATATAGGCATAATTTCGAGTACATATATGTATGTATGAACTAAAAGCGCTTTGCTGCTTCATCGAGCAAAGAACGTGAACTTTTGCGGTGGATCACTCGGGGAGTTCTAGTATCACCGACGTAAGAGAGTTTCGGTGATACCGCGTGGCATCCGGTGGGACTCTGGAATTATATAGTGATTCTCTGATGCATGGAGAAACGTGTAACTCGCATGCATAAGAGATGGTTTGGTAAGAAAGAGACATCGTATAAAGAAAAGGTAAACCATCACGGTTCTCTTTGCCCCTCTCCCTCTCTCTCTCTCTCTCTCTCCGACACACTTCAGAGGTAGAGGCAAGGCCCGACAAAAAGGGCCATGTATCCTCGCAGCTCACTTGAACACTTTTTTTTTATCGCCATATCACAGACTTGGTCGTTTTTGCTCGAGTTCTCTCCCATAATTCAAGCGACAGGAGTCGTTTGCGGATTCCTCTGTATAGTATGAGAAAGATGGGGCGAGGGAGCGGCAGGATGAAAAAAAAGAGAGAGAAATGGTGGAAGGTGAAGAAGTGGAGCGATGAAAATGGGTGAAAGATGTAGAGCTGAAAATCCTTCGAATAATATATGATAATATACCTCTGATATTTTAATATACTCTTCCGCTATTGCCTTGGGAAATTTTGTCATTCCCGATGACGTAACGGTTTATTATGCAATGAGCGTGTATATATAGCTTTAATGTAATGAAGTTTCTGATGAATTTTTAACGTGAGCTTTATGGATTTGAGGTCACGGCGATAAAAATTGTATGGACGTTGGAATTTTTTTTTCAAAGGATCATATAATCGAAAATTATTGCAGAATATTCAGGACACTAATATGGAGGGCCTCGGTCTTTCATTTATATCACCAAGAGCAGTGCCGTCGTAAAACACAGACATGCTTGAAACCCTCTTTCGCATGAATCTGTGCAACATATCGAGCAGAATAATTCAAAATTCTTTTGTGTAATTTATCGTTCGTTTCAAAACTATGTATCTAGACGTTACAGTGAATACCGTTTCTGACACGCAATTATCGGGAAAATCCGTGCAATCAAAAGCTTCAATGTTTTTTAATGCTGAGTATTCCGGGTCAAAACAAATGTTTTTACAAGTTCAGACATGTTATTAGTTACAGCGGGAGGATCAGGAGGGAATATACCTATCGATGGGTCAGTAGAAATATCGAAGCATTTTGGCCATAAAGCCACGATCAATTTGTTTCATTCTTGGCAACGAAGTCGGAAATGTTGGGTGGGCATTGAGTCGAGAGATACTGGAGCTGGCGGAACGGCGGAACAAAGGTAACGTTGAACGAAAACCAACTAGGAATATACACAGACAGAATCAGAAGTTTGCTTGAGAGAAAAGGGAAGAGACACGTGCAGCAAAAGGCAAAGGTAAACAGAGAGAAAGAGCGACGAAAAAAGTCGCGATTTTCGTTGGTAGAGGGCGCTGTTAAGCTCTGAAACTCTGAAGGAGTAGTCGAATTGCGAAAAATAGAAGGGTCAGAAAAGAAAGATGAGAGAAAAAGGGCAGAATCGAACAAAGAGGCTTCGCGAGGTCACGTTTGATATCACATCGGAAAATTCAATTTTGCCTTGGCTACCATACCATCAAGGTGAATTCGCGGTACAATTTCATCAAAGGATTTATTCTTATGACAAAGTTAGTATTGTATGATAAGACAAAAATCTTTAAAAAATCGAAGATCCTAAAGACCTCGAACGCGTTGACTTTACAAAATTGTTAAGTCATTAATTGACATTGACAATGCAAAATTGTCAATTAATGAATTCGCAAGCTTTTTGTATAGAAAATCGTTGAAAAAAAATATCATTTTTCATCACGTTGAATGAAATTGTTAATTTTCACGAATGCGCGTGATTTTTTCATATCTCCCATTTGGAAACAGTAAGACTTGGAAAAAAATTGCGTGTCTTCAGTTTACAAAAAAAAATTCTTTTTTTGAAAACCGATTGATATCACTATTACCTCAAATACTATTATTTCAGACCAATATATTTTCTATGGTATCGTACAGTTTTTGACATTTGAATAATCGTTGCTTCGAAAATTTGATACTGATGTCTGTCTGCTCATATTATTTATATGGTATAGATTGAAATTGACCACCACTGTAATTGTATTTCATTCAAATAGTCATTTGTGTTTTAAGCAAAAGTAGATACTTGGCGTCGAGACGCTGCCGCGTCTCTAGATACGTAGTTCTGACGATAGAAAACGCCTTCTGCATGCAAGGTTGGTCGTGTGGTTCTCGAGTTATCGATTTTTCTACTCGCTACTTGGTAATATGCTTCGTGCATTTTTTTTTCTAAATTCTAACAACTGAAAAGCCTAATAAAACAAAGAAAGACTATCTAAAGTATCTTCGCTTGTTCGTCATTTCTCAAATTGGTGGTGCCAGAAATGTCGCCATCGTTTTTCGTTCGCAATGTTACGAATGAGACAATTTCGCGATTTCCTCTGCTCATAGTATCGAAATAAGGTCGAGTGATCGGGTAATTTGAAAGACTATTGATAAAAACATGGCCCCCGTGATGATGCGGAAACTAATTCCAGCCTGAATGATCAATCAGCTTTCGTTAAAATTTCACTATACCAATTTTTGTGAGCAAGTTCAATCGGAATCTGCGATATGACATCTCGTGTGAAATTTCGAAACTACCGAGAGGTAGCATTTTTTATTATTTATACTACATACACGAAATGCTATGTAGATGTGTATAATAAACTATACAAATGCAATCTCTTTGACGCCATATTGAATTAAGCCATGCCTCCATGTCAGAACCCGATAAAATGAAAATTCGTATATCGTCGGAATTCACGATGCGATTTCTCAGTCCACGTGATATCTCCGAGTTTGTAGAATTTTTTACGTCTGTCTCGGGTCGACCTTAGTGATTCTTCGGGTCGCTCGTTATTCCGCAGAAAACGAAATTCAACAAAACTGAATATAAGTGTATATACGTCCATCCCATTTCGCACCTTTGGCCCCTTAGGTAAATCTCGTTACTCGCTCTCGTCTGCGAGATTGAAAAGCGGATTAGAGCTTTCCTGTCTGTTTGCTCCCAACGCTCGACTTGCTTGTATTAGCCGTACCAAACTCCATGACCTATGAGGTGAGGTGATCTAACGAAATATATTTAATATGGTTCGAGAAATTGATAGAAAAGTCCTGAAATTAAATTCAGGAAACTCTGTGATACGATAAACGAACCGTTTTTTATTCTCAGGAAATTATGGATTCAATGAGGTTTTTAGTGTTGAGGAGTGAAAGAAAGGTATTGTCGCGTGGGAGAAGTCCTTACGTCGATGATCGATATCGCCTAATCTCTACACTCAAGTGATGTTTCTCATCGTCATATATACTACATATATTTTTTCAAATATTGAAGTCCGTTCATATTCCGCCAGCTGCCCATACGTGTTTCCAAACACATTTTTAATGAACCCACGTACACTCACATTCAGTATTCGGGAAAATAAAGTACGCACATTAAACTTGTTCACATTCCTGTGAATAACTGCCAACGCTGACGGATGAAATGATCATTTTTTCACAGGAAAGGAAGGATTCATATTGCTCATCGTAGTTGTTATCGAAAAAAAAAAATTGAAAACATTCGCAATCTTTCGAACACTCGGTTTCGCCGACTGAAGTGTTCGAGATACGTACTTTATTTCGTCCAGTATTCTGCCAATGTGAAAATGTCCTTTATTTACTTGTTTATTCGTTCAATTCATTCTCATTTAAATTTGAAAGCAAACTGTTAAAACATTTTTACCTATTTAAAAATAAGACAAAGTCAATGGATTAATGATATTTATGTCTAAATTTGTTTCAAAATATAATTCCGAAAATGGCCCTAATCCTGTAACGCCCAAGCGATCATGTTTGGACAGTTACGGGAAAAAGGGTTTTTTGGGCCGTCTGAAGCAGATATAACGTCACCTTTATGAGAAAAACGTCTGTTGCTTTGATTTATGATTCATTATCTTTGAGGTGCGACCTAAAGTATAAAAAAGGAGTTTCAACTTGAAAATCAAAATAAAATCAAGATGTTTGTGGACAAACGCGTGAAAAAGTATGTATAACCGCTAAAAAACGTTGTATTATAACTTATTTTGGTATAAAATTCACGATATTGCTCACACAGCGATATACCAGAAAATTCAAATTTTGATCCGTCGGTTTATCGGAAAGCGCGCGAACGTCAACAATCGAAAAAAAAATCGGGTGTTTCGTATTGGAAATTTAGTCTACTCGTTTATGAAATCAAAACGTAATTTTAATTTATTCGAGACATGGCCACTTTTTTGCTGAAAAACCTGTCATTTTCCGGCATAAACGCCGTAATTAGCGTTAAAGAGTTGAAAATATCTTGTTTCAAAAACGCTCGCATTCCGTTCGAATGCCTTCACGAAAAGTAACGTAGACGAAGGGTGTCCGTATTGAACGTGACACCCGTTATACTCAGCTATTATACATGTCCTATATTTTCGTTGTATCAACATTTTTTCGAATCATAGCGAACTGTTACGGACATCTGATTTACGATATCCACGTATTACGGATGATTGCAAAAGTGACAAGCTGATTATCGATGTGACGACTCGGAGATATCGGTTGCCATGTGACAATCGGAAACAGGCAATTACGTAACGTTAACATGTCACGTCAGTAACTTCCACACAGCTCGTTTTTCGTTCAATTATGTATAGACGTAAGCATATAGCTGTGTGCTGGCTGCTATAAAAGAAAATGGCGTAGCTATTGACATTTTGAGGATAGGGCAGAGTTGATCGCGTCTAGTTCTTCCTTTCTTCAAACGTACATGCATTTAACGAGACTGTAGTAGCCCACTTAATTCAAGCAGTCAAATCAAGCGACGTACGTCATTTCGTTCGTCAGAGACACGAAATAAAGGTATCGGGTAACGTGAATTGACCGATAAGTCTAGCGACATGTAGGCCATGCCCGATACGAGAGAGGAGAGACGGAAAGCGATGGGCATTGCTAGCCGATAAGGGGAATGAATCCCCGTTCTCCTCTGTGACCATACCAGTTTGTACAACGTGTGTGGAGAGATCGGGAGTGGAAGGAGTCAAGCCATGTCGATAAACGACGAGAATCGTCCCGGTCGTACCACCGGAGGTAACCAAAAGTCTATATAGTATATATACATATATATCTACATCACACCCAATGTAGAAACAGAACGAACGAGAGATGGATTAAAAATAGGGACAGGCGAAATAAAATGTTTATTGCGCGAGATTCGTTGTCCGGGGTCACGTGTCCGACTCGTAAAAAGAACTCGCGAAAGCCCTGGCCAGTGTCGACTGCAGATTATGGGCTTCACGTATACGATGTTCAAGCACTGAAAGCGGGAAATGATGGATGAAAATATAACTGAAGGTAATCAAAGAAATCTTTTGATTTTCTAACTTTTCAGGTTTCCCCGGCAACAGTTTTTCGAATACGATTAAAATCAAACTTGCCTTCGGATTTTCCTGCTATTTTCGACGGATACAAGATGAAGATAGAAATGAGGAAGATGGAAGGTTTACGGCGTTTTGACGTAAGGTTACGTGTACATTTGCCGAATTGTTTCCGATACTACAAATTCAATCGCCGATATCGTACTGAAACAGTGAACAATAGAGGGCATGTGGGGTATTCTTAAAAGTCCGAAAGCTTAATCGTTTGCGGACGATGTATAAAATAAATGTGCAACTTGTGTGCTCTGCAGATGGCGTTTTTTGGCTCTGCACGAAGCGAAGGGTCAGATATGTGCGGTCTTTGAACAGTGTTGAAATAATAAACACGCTAAAAGCATGAAATCTTGCGAAATGGGAGGAAAGCAAATAAAAATCGAAATCTAACGAACGGAAAGATAATACAACGGGGCCTGTGATTGACAGCTCGAAAGGTAGAGTCAATGAACTCGATTTATGGGATTTTGAGGGAACCTGATCGGGTACTGTAGCAAGAAAATCATATCTCAAATGGACGAATTCAGCAGCTATCTTAATCCGAGAGACATGGATGAGATAAAGAAATGGAGCCGTACATAGGTTCTGGTTTATTGTTGCTCAGTATTGTTCTACAGTATACTGAAGAATCCTCAACCAATAAGGCACATCGATTTATCGCACGAGCGATAAAAGCGTGTAGCCGGTTGATACATGATTTCAGAAAAAGAGAGAATCGACAGACAACGGTCGAAGCGAAGAATCTCTTTCTCGTGCAAGGCGATAATTTTTTCGATCTGCCTCAGATTTTTTTATTTTCAATTTTCAAGCCTCGAATATTGGAATCTATTTTTTCTGATTTAAAAACCACATGAAACACGTCCATACGTAGATTTGCCTAGAATAATCGATAATTTTCCTTCCTGTTTTATACATCACTGTCTTTTTCGAAAGCACCAACGGCTTCATTGTACTTGAAAATATATTGGATTTGCAATGAAAGTTGTGTACAACGACATTCGCCACACACATCGTGATTACGCTTTGTCAATACCAAAGCACAATATGTGGACTTTCTTTCAAATATTTAGCACTTTGAGTTTCTACGTGAGTTGACGTGGGAGGGAACATGGGAATTGTCGACACACGCACACACACGCGGTATTTACGAACGAAAAACGATAGAGACACCGCCAGCACTGCAGGCGATAATTGGAGCTAAATAAGCGACACCGATTGCGAGAGATTTTTTCGGTGGAAAGAAAAAAAGATTCCGTGGCCGCCTATATCCAAATAGATTTCATTCGCCATTGGTCGGGAAATCGCTTCATCAACGCGGAAGAACGCAGTTTGAAATTTGTGTTCGATCGACCGATTCCTGTGAGAGCGATACAAACATAAAGAACCGACGGAGTGTCGTTTTAGATTATTTTTACCTTCAACTGAAAACCCAATGTTTCACAGATTGCAACGAGAATTTGAAGAATCGCTTGGAATCACGACTTTTGCCGATCTAGTCTGTTTTTGTTCCATACGTTCAAAAATCATGAGAATAATTCGGTTCGTTGGTACATTTCATCGGTCGATAATAAATAAGTGATCTTGCGATCCAAATAAACGAGATATTCAGTACAGAGAGCCGCGTATTTCCAAATATTTGATATTGAAAAAAAAAATTTGAAATTTTTTTTCTTTCAAATTCAGAATCGCACTCGTATTTGTAAAACAAGCAATGCGACATCAGGGTAAATACTTGAAAGAATTTCATGAAATTAAGGTCGTGTTTTAACGAAGATTGATTTCCTTCAGATGACCTACAGGATAAAAAAGATTCGAGTCCTGCAGGAGAGACACTGCAGTTGATGATAATTTGCGAATCATTGAAACTTTTCGCTTTAATACTAAATTGATATAACAAACGTCACATGGGTGTGTGGTGAATGAAAATGTATATTATTCGAAAGGATAGCGGAAGTCATCCTAAATTTCTGCATGACAATTTCTAGAAAAGCTCGTTTCAGAATTGGGCAAACGAGTCTAGAGAACGAAGGAGAGAGCGAGAGCAAGAGAGAGAGAAAGAGAGAGAGAGAGAAAGGTGATATGTGCCCGAATGAATGAGGATGAGAGAAGGATCTACTAATGAATATTCGGGGGCGTTGACGCGTCGCTGCACAGTGGCCACCTAACAGGCCGCCTATCGCGTATACGAGCACCTCTTTCGTCCCGGTCTCTCAATTCACAGTAACGGACGGACGATGTAATTTGCATTCAACGCGTATAACTCTACCGTGGGCCAGGTCGTGAGTCTCCGGCACACTCTGCGGGCGTTATTCCGAATTGTCGTCTATATGTAAATACATGCACTGTACATATGTGTATGTGTGGTTAGAGAACTCAAAGACCAATGGCGCCATCATCAACTAGAAGAGGAGCCAAAGCAACACCTTCGCGTTCAGAGCCTTCCGTGTAGATGTTTGACGCTATACATGCCATTAGCCGTCCGTCCGAAGCGACATCTAGCCTCGTACCTTCGTCTTGTAGGCTCTGGCCCATTATGTTATCCATAAACGTCACGTTCAGTATGTATCTTGAGTTTGAACATTGTGATATTAAGTGATGTGGGATACAGGGTTCGATGTATATCAACAATTTGTAACCCCCGTGATGCAACCGATGATTATAATCCGGAAATTCCAGAGAGCCTTCAAAACTTAATTGATCTGACAGCCGCTGAGAACAATGACAAGGGTAGTGACGGCTTCAAAAAAACTTGAATAAAATTCAATTCAATTATAAGAATCCTCAAGACAGAAGCAACCCAGAGGCCGACTAATATTTTATACATTCTAAGAGTTTGGTGACTGATTATATGGTATCGCCGGTTCGTGGGTCCGGAATTGAACAGGTATTTCACTAAAGCTGAAAACTTAAAGTTTATTGGAAAAGTATGCGATGTTAGGTGTGTTAGCTCCTATAAAATTCACCCAAAACAGAGAATAGCCTCAATATTGCTTTGCAGATGTCACCTCTTAACTTGGCACGAATTTATCGAACAGTCCTTGTGTAAGTGCGAGTGTCAGATTCTGGGGTTGGTTGGAATTATTTTGAAAAGCATTTCTATTTATTTTGCCGGCCACTGCGACACGAGTGTGTGCGTGTGTGTGCTGATCATTTATATTCCGAGACTACAACCAACGGCGTATTATTTCATGCCCCGGCTAAAAGTAAATGTAAATCCAACTTCGACGCGCACCCACTCTTATCTCATACCTCACTCCGCGTCTCTTGAATGCGAGCTTTGTACTTCAGATTCAATGGATTGCCGCGTGCTTGTTCGGGGTTGAAGCGTCTTTTCAACGCCATATTGAAAGCCATGAAAGACAGAGAGTTCAATATGTGTTTGCGCACAACGTCGAAAGTGAATATAAAAATATCGAGATAATACAAATTTTTGAAATCCGCTCCGTTGAAAGCAGAAATTCACGGAACGGAATTTAAATGGTAATAAATTTAGCGAGAGGAAATATGCAGTGGTCGTGATGTTTTTCTTGTACCCTATTGAAAGATTTCTTAATAAAAAGTCTATTAACAACGAAATACGAAGAAAATTTAAATATTTCTCGCGTGGCTTCTGGATATTCTATAGTTGGTATATCGACATAGTGGTAAGCTGAACAAAAGTTGGTATACGGGACTTTTTGCATTCGTTAATTACGAATTTATCATCCAATTTTCGAATTTCAAAGTCGAATCCAACATGGCAGTAAAACATTTGGAAAATTCTTTGATTTTATCGAAATGTCGTATACGTTTTTGCTGTTTACTGATAAGACTACTTGTAACCTTTTTATTCTTACGATTTATCTTTTTTCAACAGTTCAATTTTATAAAAATTTTATACAGGAGTTTTCGTAGTCGCCGTTCATGAATTAACCATCAGAATCTTCAAATTTAAAATGGCAGATCAAATCTAGTTGATACAAATTTGGAAAGTGTTGGGTTTCTCTAAAAACTGGTATACAGGGATTAATCTACCGTTAGATGTTTGATATTCAAAATGGCGGCCGAAATTTTAAAAAATTATTAGATTTCTCTGAAAATAAGTATAATAAGTTTTTCGAAGTCGTTCGTTACGAATCTACCGTCAGATTTGCAAAATTCAAAATGGCATCCGGAAATGAAAATTTGAATCCAGTATTCGAGATTGCAATAATCTGATCGTGAATTCCTAGTCAGGTCCCCCAAAAATCCTGTACACTTATTTTCAGAGAAATCCGACAATTTTTCGAAATTCGGCTCGCCATATTGAAGATTTGAAGTCAGTGATTTCAAAAACCCTTTAAAGCTCTTAGAATTTCATATTTTTGACAGCGAATTAACATTTAGCGACCCTTAAAACGACCATGCATTAATGTTCTCGAGAAGTCGCCGACTAGAAAAATGTGTGCTTCAAATGGTCAGTAAGCAGCGTTTCCTTTATAAATATACGTAATCCATAATTGGCAGTTAGCTCGAGTCTTCATGTTCTTCCTTAAATCATCATCACGTTATTTCTTTTTCAATCACTAAATTTTTCCTCTGTACGTTACTCCGCACCTTTATCAGTCTTCAACTCGTACTTTGATCTTTATTTCTTATCAGGTACATCATTTGCTCAATTGCCGTGTGCAATTCCACAAGTTCAAATCTCAGACATGCACAGTGAAGAAGCGGCAGGCACCGGGGATGTGGAAAAAGATGAAGTTTTTTTCAATTCCAAGCCGAGCCTCATGACCTGGCAACACCATTTCCCATGTATTCAACGACGTATAGTGCGGTACATAACGCATATAAACGTCTATGTACTGCAGTATATAAGTGCAATCGAAAAGTTGCCAGAATCGGCAATCGAGTGAACCGATACGTGGATGCGGAAGGCGAAGGGTAAATATGAGGAAGGAGGGTAGAGTAGACAAGATAAACAAGTCGGTTACGTGTCCCGCAGATCGCACTAGTGTGTAAGAAACGCGAAGAACCCGGTCCTTGTGTCAACAGCACAGCTTCCCTCCCGATATCAATACTAGGAGATCTAGTCGTACACAGTATTCCATTATATGTCCGAGATCAACTCCGTGTTTAGTCGCACATTGTTAATATCTCGAAAGCTCAATTATTGAAACAAAACGGCGATTTCAACGTTCAAGTCACCCGAATTCCCGTTAAGGAGAAAAACTATTAAATGCTGCAGAAGGAATGAGCGCACTGAAAGCATCGTTCCGTAAGAAATAAAAGGAAGACAAATAGGAGGATAAAACGGATGAGCGAAAAAAGCATGAGAGTAAGGTCTGCGAAGAACGGGCCAAAGAACGGAAAGTCAATGCAATCGCATGGTGGGATTGCGAAAAAAACTTATGGACCTGGGCTTACACTTCGCACGATTGCATCAAACGAAGACCGGAAGGACGAACTGACCAGATACCTGAATCTCGACGATGCGGATGAAATAAAAAGATTGGCTCATAGATTCACACGGCTCCATCAAAACTTTTCCAGTAAGGAAGGAACGAGCTTAAAAATTTCCTGATGAAAGTTTCAATCGTGTGAGAGAAAAGTTCTCATTGCGGTAGAACATTTTTGCAGAGTTTCGCTAGTCTCAGCCAATAACATGTTTCGCCTCGTTCTGTACTCAATGCAAGAATTATCAGTCGTAATTGGACCAGTCTTCGTTAAACCTACTGATCTCAAGTTCAGGAATTTTATCGTGGCGTAGAAAATCCATGATTTCAACGACGTACCGTGGTATGCAGCGTGGTCGGCCACGCTTTTGCAGAGGCTACGAAAGTTTCCTCAATCGGTAATTACGGGGACCGAAACATACGAGTATGAAAACTACCGAGTTTGCCGAACTTCAATGAGAAATTCGTACCTACTCGTTGCCCGACCAATTCACAAAATTCGAATGTGTGAGATAGTCTATGGAAACCGAAAGGAAGCGACAGACGGAGGGTTGAAGCAAAAAGAATCACGACGACAAATACGCTGAGGGAACTCAAGAATCCCTGGATTAAGAAGCTGTGGCAAGTGGTGTAAATGAGAGAGGAAAAAAAACTTTTCTGTGAGCTCGGAAAATCTCTTCTGCACTAAGCCTTCCAGCGAAATGTTCCATTGGTGGTAATGGGTAGAACGCTCGTTGGAAAAACAAGACGAATACATAGAACACAGGCTAATGCTAGACTCTTGCGACGGAAATGATGCAAAACTTTTCTCTCCCCATTTGTTTCACTCTCGCATTTTTTTGTTTCCTATTTTTGCGAATCTTTTTTCTAATGCCTTGTAGCGCATCTAAAAAACACTGTTACTTATGCAGTTACCAATTTACGGAATTTCGCTTCTGTCAGGTTTCGAAGTTTCTTTTCACTATCGTTTTTTGTATAGACTTGAAGCTGGGTTACGCTATAGTGTGTCGAAGTAGATGCAGCTGTTTATCACAGAACTGTAGTTGAGGCCGATAATTGTAGTTGTTGTAGTGAATATCATAAAAAAGAACTGTAGAATGATAAATTATTAAGCTGGCGAAGAGGATGAAAAAATTCTCGTTCACTGCCACTGTTAAACCATTTCACTATCAACAAAACATACATGGTATATCTTCCGTCATAAGAAATTCGTCTAATTATTCCTAGTTACCTCATTTGATAGCTCCCTTTTACGCCGAAAGTCATAAAACTCGAAACATTCAATTTTTTGAATATAATATACGGTGCTGGCCTTTTTAAGTGGAGCAACATGTATTTTGTTGATTTTGGCGAAAGCTTGACCGATTTCGAAAAACCAAAAAGCACATTCTAGTAGATTTAATAACCTATCAAATGAGAGACCAGATTTGGAATTTTCTGATTCGATGGAAATCGAGGTTTTGCGTATGTATCGTACATACAGGGTGTGTCGCACAATTGAATGTTTATATCGTAAAAGTAGATTGGTGACGTAATTTCGAATCGAACACTCCGGTCATTTTTTGATATTTTGAACCCTTGAATTGTTATTAATTCTCAAAGATAACTAATCAGAGAAGCTCAACGCACCAAGCGTACGTCCGTAAGCGACATGCTCGTGTGGTAGAGGCTCGGTTCACCCATGTCCGGAACGTTCACATTTGATTGATTCTACGAATCATGATTTCGTAGAAAATTTTGATATTGATAAAAAATGTGTTTTTTCCGAAGAGAATACCTCGGAATACTTTAGAATTACCATAAGGTAATCGTTATATTGTGGCATTTAATAGGCAGAGGCATACAATGCTGCGTAATGAAAATCTAAATAATTTAGCCCACACACAAGAGGATGATATTTTCACAATTCTACAAAGGTCAGAACTCTGAATAAACACAAATGAAATAAACATTGATTTTTGAAAAGGGACTGTTTTTACTCTTTTGAGAATCGATTGGCACCGGTGAGATGTTGGAAGAGGAACAATGAGCAAAGATAAGTAGAGTACCAAGGTAGATTTGGGTTTTCGGACATATATTGTGTACATGCAGAACGCACGGAGAGTTTCTGATTTGACCTCCAACCGCACGTACAACTCGACTATCGATCTCGGTGCGGTCGAGTTTCTGGCTGTTCGGCTCGGCTATCGAGATCTGGCAACGGGTCAGGCGTTTGCAAGTCGCACGCATATAGATAGCTGACTACATTGGGTATGTATATGTATGTGGTATGTATAAAATATATAAGTGATGTAACTATTACATATATCTACCGTCTATAATGGCGAGCGAATACTCCTCCTACTTTTATGGAATGGAGCAAACCACATATACGTATATAAAATCTAGATAAACCATGTGACCATCCTTCAGAGGATAAAAGCTTCGAAAGTAATGTAATGATTCATGTACCCCAATGAATCATACATCTTATCTCCTGTCTTTTCTGCCGTCTCGTCCGTTTGTTTTTTTCCTGTTGATCCCATCGAAAGAAATGTCCTATAGATTTTGCACAGAGACAAATTTAGATAAAATACAATGATCGACTTCTGCCCTCTTTTTTTCCAAGACCCAATTGGTTTTCCCCAAAATTCGGCGGTGATTTTATTTGATTAATTGTCATCATCTTAATTCATATCGACTTTTTGCTTGAAAGAAAAGAGAAAAGGACAAATTGTGAAAAAGAGAGGGGGTGGATCAAGATAGTTTCTCTGCAGGCGAAAGATAAACCGGTTGCGGGGCTCGAATCCACGTTTTCCGTGCAAACCGGATCGCTCTAGTATAGACGCACGCGATAGTACGTCGTCCATGTCGAACGACAGTGATGCACGACCTCTTTAATCCGTTTGAAGTACGAAAGACGAAGAGAGAACAAGGTTGAACGAAGCGGATAGACGGAAACTAGCTCGACATGAAGATTTCCCGCTGTGATGGTCGAAATACACTGTGGTGAATTTCGATTCTCCGGTCACGCTCTTCCGAGGGGGTACATCAACTGTCCAGTTATTCTTGGCACGAGAGACAGGTCACATAGTTTTCTCTACTTTACGAGTCGAGGAAGAGAAATGGGAAAGATGCAAAAAAACGGGAGATACCCATGAGGCGAAAAAGCCAAAATGTTACGACGTAATTAACGACATACATATATGGGTACATAGAAGGCAAAAGTTTTCAGTTGGCCAGCCAGCATTTTTTATTCGGCTTTTCTTGAAGAAAACCCGGGGAATCAAAGGTGTTTTTCAAATAGGATTTTGTCAGCTCTATTCGAAAACGTGCTACGCGTATCAGAAAATGATTGGTTTTGCACCAAGAAAGAAGCCATCGATCGCATCGCATCGATCAGAAAAAATACTGAGTTTAAGAACTGCATCAAGTGATGCAGTTCTTAAACTCGATTTTTCATCCAATAATAGTAATTGTCAGTATTTTTTCTGATCGATGCGAGGCTTGAAAACAAATTTACCGATGTCGGTCTTCACCAATACTGTTGACTTCGCTTTCATAAAACCAAAAATCCTCTTTTATTCAATTTCACAACGAGGTCTCTATTTCGCTGCAAAATCGACTCCTCTCTGATGTGCGCTATATTTTGTAGAGTCCATAAAAACACGTTTAATTAATACTCCAGAATTGTCCAATTATTGTCACTGGAAACGGAATAGAAGGTTGGCTAGCTACATGGAAATCATCATCTCGCATAAATCAATATCCACTTTGAAGTTTCCTCTATGATATATTGAATTATTTATTACGAAATTGCGTACCTGTTTCTCGTTCTTCTATAATATGAGAGAACTTTCGCTACGAAATAGGACATTGGGATGCGGGGGGCGGGGTTCTTTCAATGCGAAAATTTTGTTAAGCCCGGTTTTTTTTAAACCTCAAATATAATTTCATAAATATACCTGTTTGGATCTTTATAAACAAATTCTTTGACCAACTTCAAATTTTTCAACCAACTTCAGTTTGCTTGAGATTTTTGCTCAGAAGGGATTTTATGCCGGGGTATTGTTCACTTTTTTCACTTCAAAATTAATCGAAAAATCCTCATTTCCATGAAATAGTCGTTTCATTTTTTTCTATTCGATTCTATAAAACATTGGAAATGAAACCAATAATACCGTTTGAATCCGTCAAATGGCTCGTTGGTTCGTTTAACGAGCAACTTCGTTACGTGCATTTTTTTTTCACATTTTAACGAACGCAACATTTATGTAATTACCATTTTTTTTTGTAGTGAGCACTCGGAATCGTGTCGAGGATTCGAAGTCTCATTCTGATCCCCGGAGACTTGTTATTTTTCTCGTTTTCACGAAGAGAATTAAAAAAATAAAATAAAATACCGAATTTCGTCACTGGAAATTCAAAGTGATTGCAGTATCGAGTAGGCTGGCAAAGGAAAAGAGTTTCTCTACTTTTCGCTCCCTCGGTCGATCATTGCGAGGCAGCGATTGATTACTTCGAGACCAACCAATATCAGTTGGGCCTGAATTATTTCTTAGCCGACTGGTCGCCCTCGTCTCCTTTTCTCAACTCAACTTGTACAATCTTCGTCTTCAGCAGACATCTACCGTCTCGACTCTCCTCATTCCTGCAATTAGTTACCCATGTTTTCTTCAATCTAGCGAAGTCGTTGGCGCGATCCTTCTAGACTCTGATCCACACTAATCACGATTATATGTACATATAGATAGACAAGGACTTGATGGAATGAAATCAATCAAGTGTATGCATAACGGTTGGTCGAACCAGAGTACAAGAAGGAACGGAAATTCTGTCAAGAATTCATCGGGATGCCAATTTGATAGTGTGAAATTGTCGTATTTTTTTTATCCACGCTCCAAAAAAATTAAAAACTATTAGTCACAATGGCGACTTTTGACGAAAACGATTTCTTCCCTCCCTAATCTGAATGTTTTTTTTTTCAAACTGAAATAGACGCTACAGCTTAAAGTTCATCGAAATATTTTTCCCCTACGTTTTTGTCGCTAATTTTCAACATGGGTTGCGATGGAAAAATAACTTAGCTGTCCCGAGTTAATTTATGATATTTTCCAAGTCAACTCGAGAGCTCTACTCGAGAGAGACCTGTATGGTACAGTTAATGCCAAAACATTAAGAATAATCGATTTTTGAATTATGTCGAAACGCACACGAAAAATGAATTAAAAAATATGAAACAAATTATCTGCGCGTTGAGTTTTGGTTTTCGTCTCACTATTGTCCGATCGCTTCGTTCAAAGTCTTTAATTACATCATCTATACTGATTTTTATCATCGCTGAGTTTACGTTGCAGAGTTTTTAATTATATTATTGCTTCGATAACAATAATAAATTAACATTTTTCAATGGGTAATTGTTCTTGATATAACGTTGATGAAACGCGAAATATTGACCGGTAAAAAAGAAGCAACGCACGCAGTGCAGAGCAGAAAAAATGAAATTCAATTATTTTGATTCGTTGCATGTGCCTGAAGTCTTTGACAAACGCAACGGTAAATAGAGTATGAGGGTATGTATGAAGTTTTCGAAGCATAAGGAAAATACGAATTTATGCAATTTGTCAATTAAAATTTTTCTTCCTCTTTTCCATATATGTTTTTTTATGTTTGTTAATTCTACAATCACAAAAATAACACGCAATACGATCAAGAAAATAAAATAGTAAACTCGACGAGTTCCAGCGATGAAAATGTTAACATTTTCAAAGTGGACACAACTTATACGTTGACAGGTGCAAGACAAACGAAAAACGGTTATTATTAACCTGGGTCATGTAGGCAGATTTGGACTTGTTAGGTCATCGTTGCTGGCTAAGTGCAGAGTTCACATCGCCACAAACATCCTCGTAAATATGCAACGAAATTGGCCTCCGGTACGAAGAACTGCTTAAGAATTTATACTGAAAATGATCACTCAAACTAAACGTGTCATTTTAGGGAATTCAATCCTAGGTTTTGATACTGTTGATACATTCTTTATAAAGCTAAAACAAAACATTACGGTTTTTTTGTGCCGAATAATTATTTCTTCCGTTGTATGAAAAAATCTAAAGCATGTCCTTGTATTGGATAGATGTATTGGATTTTTGTTTATTTTAGTCATAAATCATACAATGTCAATCGACGTACAATTTCGACCCATTATTTTTGTGTAATGGTAAAAAGTCATTCGTACAATTCTAACTTGCCGTTCCACAGAGAAAAATATCTCAGGATACACGATTAATTCAACGATTTTAATTTTCTACCATAATTTATTGCCACCTGACGTTTCAGCAGCTCGGCCGGCGAATCGGAGTAAACAGTTTGTGCGAGTTGCTGCCACCGTTCGTAAAGTTCAATCTAACTCCATACTACGCCCTACCCACCGCGCATTTCCTCTTTTCATTCCCTTTTTCTCTCTCCACTCGCAATAATTTTCCTATACCTTTCAAAATTACTTCTCTTTTTTACATTTCCCTCTACGTGTTTCTCTCTTCGTTCGTCGACTTTGTTCGCACAGTTCGAAACAATCTCACAGTTTCGAGCGCCCGCCTCGTTCAACGTCAAAAAACTGCAGCAACGTGAATTCTAATAAATAATAGTAGCAATATTGAATGAGTCGAGATCGAATAAAAATAAATGTAACATCGTGCAGCTTGGTTAAGTTTGTTATAAATTTTTCTTTAGCTTTAATTTTCCTTCGTCGACCATTCGCCCTTGTGTTTCACATTTTTGGTCCGTAAAATAATCGTTTTTTCATGTATATCGAAACTGTCTTCTCGTATCAAAATCTGTATCTCTCGATCGTAGCGAAAATGCGTTACCATTCAAAAATATCATCTGTTGCGATTAAATCTGACGTAGTTTATCGTTATCTTGTAGAGAAAACCAGGAGTTTCGATCTTTACATTGCAGCGGCAGCATGCACTTTAACTTCAAGGATTTGGCTTCAAACCCTAACTACCCGATATTCAAGGATGTACATGGCGCGTTTAAAGTTTAAATCAAAGTTGTGAATTAATCGATATACAGGATATTCGGAAAATATCAGACGTAATATATTTTATGTATACTGAATCGACAGCAATGTGGTGCGATGGGTGCGGCGTTGGCGTGCGGCTCGGCCGGTCACACCAGTCAAATATCGTATGCGCGGATAGTATTCGGATGGGTGACCGTTTGGCCGTGCTTTGACTGACGCAAAGGGTATCGGCACGGGTTTTTTGCAATTTCTCCATGCCCTCGTGCAAATGAGATGTAGTGACGGGAGGTAAGACGCCATCAGACGCTCTATAAGGGGGGTAATTAAATGGAGAAAGAATGGTCGAAGATACAAGAAGGGAATACCGTAAAAACCCTCGAAACGTGCACGGAAAAAGAAAAAAATATATATACACATGATGTGACATTTACGAAAGTAAGCGGCCAAGTGAATACATTTTTTGAATCCATGGTGAAATCGTATTCATTTATAACCTCGAGATGGCTGGGAAAATATTTAGAAAAGTTGGAAAATTATAGGAAAAAGGGTTTAATTTTCTATCGCGCGGCGCAAGCAATTTCACTAGTGATCATCCATCACGGTGTTGAATGTGCTTACCAATTTTATACGATTTTTAAGAAAACATTTTTGGCGAGACAATTGCCTTAAGCGTTCAATCCCATTTCTTTTAGTTTTTAGTTTTTAGTCATTTCAAAAAAGAAATAAACGCGTAGCTTACAGTTAAGTGCTAATTAAGCACCTCATGTAAAATTTCAGTGCTCGTTAGCTCTACACACAAATAAAAATAGAGACTCTCTGTCGAAACAATGTAATAATCCAACGTAGGTGAAGAACGAGTGGTGTGACATTTTACGAAAATGAAAATTACGTGCCTTTAACGTGCTTTTAAGGAGCGAAGGTAAAAAGCCTTGTTTTCTTAGTCTAACTGTTCTCAACAATCCATACGAAGTACATTTAAAGCACCTCGATTACCATTTACGCACAAGATCCATTCAAACATAAAACACTCTAAAAGGCCCAGCTTTTCCTGCTTAGGCTTAATGGGTCGAGTTTGAACAAGAGGAAATGTGATCCATTATTCAAGTCTGAAGTAAGGAATTAAACTGCAAAATCGATATTCATTAAAAAGTAAGCTTATGAAATTGCGAATACTTTCGTCAATAATTTGAACAGAGGGTTTAAAACTCGACGGAACCTTTGACTGACTCAGTTAAATAACCTAACTTATCTCCACATCGGCACTAGTAACTGATGAATACATCGACGGTACATCAAGCTGCATGAAAAGTTATGCCGAACTCGAATTTCTTGTGCATGAATAAAAATAGAGTGAATTTTAAGTTGCTGAAATGTACAGAAACGACGTTTCTGCTGCGCTAACGCCAAGCTGGCGGTACTTAAGCAAAAAAAAGGAACTCAAATTACATTTATATAAATGAGAAATTAAGTGTTAATTTCGGAGTACCCTAGAGGTGCCTAAGGATGTGGGAAAACATTATTCCCTTTTCGAGATGCTGCATATGTTATTTAATGTTAAATAATATGCCCTTTATCATCAATTGAACAGAAAATGAATGAGGCAAAATGACGTTGAAAGTAAATGAATTAAATTAACGAAATTAGTTGATATATAATAAAGATAAAATTGGCACGCGAAGCTGCTCCGTGAAATCCGTTCGTTGCTTCTCATTCCCACTCGGCTTAACTCAAAAAAATGCACGTGATGCTAAGACAAGCCATTTGCTCTCCTTATAGTGAATTTGTTTTTTTCCCCACGGTGCAAAAATAAAAGCCAGGCTTGAAAGACCAACAATTTTCCAAAAGCTTGCGCAATTTCGTCACGGTTCGAATAACATAACGAAAGTAATACTTTAATGATAAATTAGGATTACATACAAATAATTTCGTTAGAAATTATTTGAAACTTGCGATGTCGTTTCTGGCTTTGAATTTCGTTTAACTTTTCATCGGTTGCTCAAAAACACATTTCGTATCGACGTACGGTTCAATATTGGCTCTAGGTAGCTTGAGCTGTGTAATTTATCGTGTTCGCGACCTCCAATATCACACAGAACTGCTGGCAACTAATATTGAAATAAGGTCCTACGAAGTTGCAGGTTGTAACTTCATGGTCTCGTTAGCTCTTGGAATGGACGCATATGAGCTGGCTTCAGACGACGACTGACGTACGCTAGAAGCTAGCGTACATCAGTAGTAGCTTCTAGCGCGCTACTAACAGTCCGCAGGCTAATACCGCGTGAATACGTTGATGAATTACTCTTATACCTATATACTTCCGTAATGCGAAAGTAATGCCTTCTACTTTGTACCTTGTTACGGCTAAACCGCGGAAGGGATATTTATAAAATTTAGCAGTGGGATAACTTGCACCTCAAGAAAGGACGTAGGCTACTTTATGAAAATTCTCTCCTTTATCGAAATTTTTTTAGCCCAATTTTGATGAAATTAACACTGACTTGACACACTTCTGCAGTCCTGACGAGACGATTCAACTTTGGATGGCTACTACATAAAAACTTATTGTTTTAGAGCGATGTTATTAGCTTGGAACTAGTGACGTCAGTCACTGTAGGTCTCATTCTCTCAATTTTAGTTACACGAATTAAGGAAATTTAGGCTTGAGGTGTTTTGTACCCCAGTGTGTCAAACAAAGGGTGATACGCACTTTTATAACAAACCGATGCGCTTTCTGCCCTTAGGTTAGATTTTCTTTTATAATAATCGATTCTTTTTATTGGATAATTATGTTAGGTATTTTTATTGCGCTTGTACTCTTGGGGTAATTTTTTTGAGTATTAATATTTTTTACAACATTTTGATACGCGGATGCGCAAACGAAACTCTAATACGATAAAAAACCTACCAATTCCATGCAGAAGGAGCCGTGCGTATTGCAGGGATAGTGTTTTCATTCAAACGGTACGTTCGGCAATTCGATTTCTTTGCTACAGCTTGTAGAATAATAATTATAATCGTAACTGCAATAATTGGCGATAGGTGCGCGGTCGGCATGCGTCTCAGACGGGGACACTTGTTACGCCGTATTGTATATGGACAGTACTGGGATGGGTGTTCGTTTGACCGTGCGGCGGCTGGCGTATCGGACCTCTGCGCGGAGGTCATTTTTTCAGTGTGTCGTGATTCCTGCGGGAACCATTAAGCTCTGTCGAAAGGGCCGACTGTATCGGCACGGGTTTTCTGCAGTTTCCCCGCGCCCTCGTGAAAATGGGATACAGTAGTAGAGTGCACGACGGCTGCAAACGCATATTAGCAAGAGGGTTTCTACAGGAGAACAGGAACACAGGAAAAATGGAGGAAGAAAATAAGAAAAAGGGAAGGGGCGTAAAAATCCGACAGGGTATACGGAGGAATCATAATAAATAATGGAGTATTATCATTATGTATTATTTATACCCATCGGGTTGTGTAGGAACCACTGATAAAAGCAATAGTTGCAATAATAGTAAACGAAAAAAAAATTTGATAAACAAAAGAATTATAAACAAAACCCTTTTGTTTTCGTTTGCGGCAAGCACAAGCCGAGCACAACTCTGCACAATTTTTATTTTTTCGACAATCGAACATGGTTGGGCTAATTATTTTTGAATTTTTATGTGTCCATAACTTTTTCAATTATAAAATTTTTTTTTTCGTTCGCGGCGCAACGTAACACAAGTCGAGCATAACGCAGCACAAATTTAATTTTTTTGAAAATGAAAAGGCTGGGCTAACTTCACCTACATATTTATAACCACCCATGAAAAATATGCCAACGTTCTCAATACGGCCGACGTTTGACACGGTATACCAATACCAACCAAATGACCAAGTCATTTTTCAGAAATATTTCACAAGTGGTCATCAGCGTAGTGCTTAAGGTTCGAGACTATTAGGTAGTTAGGTAGGCAGGTCGTGGGTTCAAATCCTAGTTAGGGCGAATAGTTTTATTCGGCAAAATTCAGTTAAAAGTCTATCATAGCAACAAAAAATTAATATTAGATGAATTCTGAGCATTTTTTTTAAATTAGTTATTTAAACGGAATTTAATAACTTTAATGTATAAATCAAAAGCTAGAAAAATACGACGATAATCAGTACACCGACGTTGTTCTATTGATTAGCCGACATTCGGTTGATGGCTTGCATCGACGATACCGATGATGACGTGAACTGCCCGCCAACGTTGGGCCAATTGTTTGCGAACGTTGGCCCAGCGTTATTTTGTTAGAAAACCGTACGTGGGGCTGATCTCGATCCCGACGATCGCCCGGTCAGATCACTACTACCGTGGTTTAGTCCTGGGCCGTTGATACCACCAGTAACTGCCCAACGGTGCATCTTGACCGGCGCAACGGTAGACAAAGCTTGGTCCGATCGTACCGTTTTTCATGGGGAAGAATTTTTCTGTATAATCGTAAATGATCCAGGTAAATGAAAAATGTTGCAATTGTGATTTTACATTATCCATGCTGATATTGTGGATACGAAAGTGACGGTGTCTATATTTGACCAAGAATTGATAGCTTAAATGGCTTTAACCCTTTAACGTCACAAAGACACTTTTCAGAAGTCCTTTTTTCGACGTGATTATTTACCATGAAAATGTCAGCGAAAAAAGGCCTAAAGTACCTTGTCAACTATTTACAAGGGTGCTCTTTCGAATGGCGCAACTCAAATTTCGATAACATTTTTTTTTATATCACATTTTTGCAAAATAAGTTGAAAAGACACGAATTTTTTAATGACATTTTTTTTTCATTTCGAGTTTCGGAAGTCTTATCGGATTATTTTCGGACCATAAAGTGCTCTAAAGGTGTCCGCGATAGTTGTACTTTCGAAATATGCAAAAAAAAAGTTTTTTCTCCGAAGTTATACCGGCAAAATAACAACAAATAGACTAACAAATTTTCTCTGCTGTTTTGGAGTTCTCAAATATTGTGATCGGAACGAGTCTTTTACGGTCACATGTAAATTGGCTCTCGTTGTCGGAGGTTTTCCGGGTCGCTGATTAAGAATTTGACATTATTTTTGCAACATTAATTTGTTTAAACAAATTACTTGACCAATCAATGTCACTATGTGAGTTGCATATGGTTTCCGATGTTTTTTGGGTCCCTCGTCACGAATTTGACATTGTTTTTGCCAAATTAATTTGTTTAAACAAATTATTCAAACAATCATTGTCACTATGGATGCTGCATATGGTTTTCGATGTTTTTCGAGTCGCTCGTCACGAATTTGGCGTTATTTTTGTAAAACTAATTTGTTTAAACAAATTTTGACAAAATTTCAAAATCTTCCAGGAGTGAAATCTACGGAAAACAATAGTGCAAAAAATGTGTGTCCAATTTCTATTTCGAAGATGATGCTGTAAGTTGCTGTAAAATTACTATCAAAATTATAAACACATAGCAAATATATAACATACTTTGCCATCACGTAACCCAATCGATGATGACCGATTCCCACCACGAGGGGATGCATGTTATTGGGAATCATCTTTTTATTTATTTTATTATTTATTTTTTATTTTATGAATTTTTTTACATTTTTTTATATTTTTAAATACCAAGACAAATAAGAAACGATGTGAATACCAAGCGAGATACGAGATGAAACAAAATTCTGTGTTAGATTCCATGTTGCGTTTAGCGATAGCAAAGCATGTCATATGTTTACTATGCGTTTATAATTTTGATAATAATTTCACAGCAACTTACAACATTATCTTCGAAATAGAAATTGGACCACATTCTTGCACTACTATTTCTCGTAGATTGCACTCTTGGAAGATTTTGAAATTTTGTCACAATTTGTTCAAACAAATTAATTTTGCAGAAATAATGCCAAATTCGTGACGAGCGACCTGAAAAACATCGAAAACCATATGCAGCATATACAGTGACAATGATTGTTTGAATAAGTTGTTTAAACAAATTAATTTGGCAAAAACAATGTCAAATTCGTGACGAAGGACCCAAAAAACATCGGAAACCATAAGCAACTCACATAGTGACATTGACTGGTCAAGTAATTTGTTTAAACAAATTAATGTTACAAAAATAATTTCAAATTCTTGATCAGTGACCCGAAAAACTCCCGAAAACGAGAATCAATTTAAATGTGACCGTAAAAGACTCGTTCCGATCACAATATTTGAGAACTCCAAAACAGAGAAAATTTGTTAGTCTATTTGTTGTTATTTTCCCGTCGGAGAAAATTTTTTATTTTTGTATATTTCGAAAATACAACTATCGAGGACACCTTTACAGCACTTTACGATCCGAAAATAATCCGATAAGACTTCCGAAATTCAAAATGAAAAAAAAATGTCACTCAAAAATTCGTGTCTTTTCAACTTATTTTGCAAAAATATGATATAAAAAAAAATGTTATCGAAATTTGAGTTGCGCCATTCGAAAAAGCACTCTTGAAAATAGTTGACAAGGTACTTTAGGACTTTTTTCGCTGACATTTTCATGGTAAATAATCACGTCAAAAAGAGGACTTCTGAAAAGTGTCTTTGTGACGTTAAAGGGTTAAAAGAAAAGATAAAGCTGCAAATAGAAACGAATTACTCTCCCATGAACTGTCGTTGAATTGCGGCAGTTTAGTTCACAGTCATTTATTGTGTTACAGTTTGTAAAGTTTAAAGCGGCCGTCGTCTACCGAAGAAACGATTGAGAGTGACTGAAAACTCAGAGGCTGTTGAGCGTAATTGACGGAGTGCCTTACTGATGCGCCTCTGTAAAATATCTCGAATGCTGTACTGGAATCACCACAAGAGGGAACAATTACATCTATAAAAAAAAATGTTGTATCGAACTAGGAAAGCGAGTGAAAAGATAACAATGCGTCAAAAGAAATTGTGTACAATTTTGCAATTTCAGGTACTTGGAAATGAACACACATTGTTGGGTGAAGGTTGCGATATTAACAAATATCGCGGATCTTTTAAGTCACACTTTCTCTTTGATGTAAAGTGCCAAATTTTCCTCAAGATGTATATTTTCGAGGATGGGCAAAACCATCGGGTATGCTTTCATCTCGGTATTGCTTTCACGTACGAAAAATTGTCAATTTTCAAGATTATGTCACAAAATTTCCTCTCACTCGTGAAATGGTATATAAAACAAAGGGTATTCATCCCATACAGAAATGAAATTACTTTGTCATCTGAATTTTCCATACATTGCAACATTCAATGTTTCCATTATGGAAAATCTGTCACCAGCAGATTCATAAGCCGTCGTCATAGAACAATTTTTCCAACGACACTAACAACCGTAACTTTCTATTCGCATGAAAACTAACATCTCAAGCGATACAGAAACCCAAAGAAGAAAATACCGTAATCACAAAGGACGAGATTGCATTTTCCCAACGTTCGTTCACCCCCCCCCCCCCCCTCTATCCCTTTTCCCACTCTCTTTATACGGTTATTACCAAGTGACTTTTTCCCTTTTTGCCAGTCATATACTCTGACTAGAGGAAGTGTAATGTAGCCATACTGACCAATGTATATGCATTGCTTAAATTGTCGAGTTAGCGAATTCCAGTAGACATCACGATTCCAGAGTGTGCGAAGACCGTACAAGGAGAAGACGCGGTATATTTTTGGCGCAGAAAATGGGTGCACCGTAACCCTCTTGTTTTTCGGTCCGTGGCTGATAGCTCCGAGAATTTTTCAGAAAAATGGAAAGTGGGAGTAAAAATAAAAGTCTCGTACCCCTAAATTCACTCCGAGAATACGGAATAATACTCAGGTAACTTTAGCACCTGTATAATGGAAGAAGGAAAGTAGGTGGAAAGTATAAATATGCTATGCGAATTTGGCACAAACAAATCCGAACAAATGTAAAAAAAAAGAAGAAGAAAGAAAATAAGTTGAGATAGTGAGGACCATTACGGGAGGGAAGTCTCAAACGAACAAAAGGAAAAAGAACGAAAGTTTCTTGCATCGCCGAGTCTACTGCGGATCTCGAAAATGAGGATAAGAGAGTGGAAACGTTGATGCGAGTGTAGCAGCTATTTCGAATTCTCTTACAGCGTTGGACCAATCTTCCTCAATTCACAATTGCGCGAAAAATCCAGGACCTCTGTCAGGGGATAAGCATGGATTTTAGCGAATAAGGATCGAGACCCTTAGTTTTCGGGGTCTCGAGAGGTCTCCTTACCCATTCAAATTCCAGTAGACTGAGAAAGAGAGCGAGAGAGAATAATCTTCCTATTTTACCATAATGCTGAGTTTCCAAGTCGACCATCGTGCGCACACACTCAAAGACATTTACCATTCATTGAAAGGTGTCCAATTGTGTTGGCGGATGTTCGATTTCCTCTGGCGCCATATTAGTTCACCAGAGCGACCAAAAAGCCGTTTGAGTCTGCTACCATCATCCACTGTGAGACATAACGAGATAATAGCAGAGAGCCAGTCGTCTCTTCGTTTAATTTCTACCGATGCTCCTTCCTTTCATTTTCCAACGCGATGTTGACGTTACAAAGCATCAGAAGAGATTCACACTTTATCGGTTCTATACGTTATATAGCGAATGACACAACCGCGATGTAGATGCAAAGAGAAAAAGACTACGAAAAAGATGGAGATGGAAAGAAAAAGGGAAATATACCAGGGAGCTTTTGGACGATCTGCCATAAATCTCTCTAATCCTTCCATTTTCAAGTAAAATATGACTCGGTAGTTTTATGTACATATTATGGGAGCACAGATATACATATACATATCTGCGCGCAGATGAAAAACTATGAAAATGTGTCTGTGTGTGCATGCGCATGCTGTAGAGCCGCGAACTGAACGAGACACTTAACGCAACCTCCCTTCTTCGCTCTTGACTACATATTCCCAAAAGCCCCCTTTTCATTTCCTCGTTCGCATAGTCGCACACTCTCGTGTGCGGGATCCGTGCTATGCTAAAGTTCACCTCCATTTCTGTTCTTTACGCTTTGCGCTTTGCGTTATACACACACTGGATTGCATACCTATGAATGCAACTACACGCATCGATATAAAAAAATAGAGCGGATCATTAGGAAATGTGATCTTTATCTCGGTGGGGCTAAAGAAGATGCATGAACCGGCATAAATATTTGTGTTAAACGCGTTATTACGACGTGCAAGTGTTATACCCATGTTAAGGTAAATCGCTTTAATTTCGTCAGGCCACAGAAAATTAAATAAATTGAGCAATCTTATGAAAATAGGCTACATTTTACGATCCCAAAGTAATTAATTACATCTCATACTCTTAGGTCGAGTGATATACACTGAAAAATTGGTTACATTATAAAAAAATATTAGTGTTCTTTGCTGTGCAAGGCTGCCACGAACGAGACTCAGCGTATTTAATCGTGTAAAAAATTTAGTGACGGTGCGGGATGGCTTGTAACAAGGCTTTTTATTTTAATATAACTTCGTCAAGTACATTTTGATAAAAAAATGCCTTTAAAACCAACAAATGGATCGTATTTTTTCTCAGAGTTTACTTATTCTAATCTCGAATGTATTATTTCCCGTAAAAAAATTAGAGTGTTCAATGACGTCATTACATCCAACTAGCATTGTACTTGTACCTTCCTTCGTCTCGTAGGAACAATAACACTGGCATGACCGGAGTAGCTATTTGGAGTACGCGTTCCATCCGTTTTCACGAATCAAATGATTAAATTGTTTACATTCAATTATTGTGTGTTATTATTTACGATGAAACTAATTATTTTTTACACAATTCGTATTTGAGGGGCGCTGTGTTCGAGACGAGGTTATATAAAGTGACGACGTTAGATATAACGTCTGTTTTTTTTTGACGAAATCGCGTACAAATCGACGTCTTTTCCAACGGTTTCTACTTCTACGAGTGAATAATTTACACCTTTAATATTTTCCAGATGAATAATAGGTTTTCGTTGTCGAAATCTTAACTTCTTTTATAGATAAGACAATTCAAACATGATCTATTTCGTAAGTAACTCGGTGTGCACTCTTAACATGACGAAATTCTAGCTGTTCACATTATTTGCTGGGAATTTGAAGATCCTCAAGGAAAGCGACACGACATCGTCGAGATAAGCATGCCGGAACAGCATTGTAGAGAATTCGAGAAGATATGTTGTGACAATTTTATCATTTTTTCTTGGTTGTAATGATATTTTGTTCAATCTACGTTATTTTACGACAGGATAGACTGCATTTTTACAGGAGTTTCGAGGGTTTCGGTTGTCAGAACGCCAAAAAAAAACATCTTCTGGTACTTTATATTGAATTGACGATTTAACCCTCAATGGAAATTTTGAAAATATTAACTCAAACGTAAGCGTTTTTGAAAATGACTTCTCGTAGTGTAGTAGATTACGCGAGAAATTTTCGCGGGCGCCCGAAATTTGAGGGGCCATTCTAAAAGATCAGTTACCTACAATGAAATATCGTCTCATTTTTTAATGCTTAATTTCGGCAATTTGAGTTACATTGTTTCGAAGAATTTTTTCAAAAATTTCTATTAGCAAAATCAGGTCACTTTTTTCCCACTCAAAAGCTATAATATACCGCATGGCACTTTCCACCAAATTATTCGAATTTCTTTGAAATTCTCAAATTTATGAAATGTATTCTTCTGTTAATTTTTTAATATTTTGATTGACAAATCTAATTCATAAATATATCACTATGGTTATTGATATTAAATAATACCATTCTCTGGTATATTATTTCTGATAATGCAAAACGATTGATTTCATTCGATTCTATTATATTTTTAAATTCAGTTTATTAAAAATAGATTCGTACATATTTTTAATCATTTTAGGAAGAGCCATGGTTTTCAGTACTTTGGATATTTCAGAATATTACTGACACGTTTTTGAGAATTTTTGCAAACTTTGCAACGACAGATTTTTTTCTTCTTGGCATACTAATTTTTGAGAATCGTTACACATATACTTGAATCATATACGCGCTCCTTAAAATGCATTTTCTTAGACTATAAAACGTTACTCGTCATTGACTCACGTGAATTTTTTATTTCAATTTTACTTTTTGAAACGTATGCGAGTTGGCAATATATTCAGAATCCAGTAAGAGTTTTTGACGCGGATTAGTAAAAAATGATTTAAAACGTTTCCATTGCAGAGGAAATCGTTTGCAACAAACAAACAAAAAGGTACAAAGAAATTCAAGAGCGTGCGATCGAGCACTATCTAAAAATCGAACATTCATCAAGTGAATGATTAAATTCCAAAACCGATATAAATTCCAGGTCGTTTCAATTATCGTAGAGATTTTTCCGATAAAAGAATTCTCTCAATTTCTACTATCTTGAAACCAGAGGAGCAGAAGGAGCAAACAAGAGGAGATAATGCAATCACATCGTTCTGACTTTTATCTAATCAGAGATCGACCGATAAATAAGATGATATAAACATCGATGATATTTCCCGTGTCGGTTTCAATTATTTGCAAGTAACAATCAATCAAGCGGTAACTTGCAAATTCTAAAAAAATACACAGCTTGAAAAAAAAGTCGTGTAACAGTGAAGAGGTAAAGAGAAAAAGAAAAAAAATCCAAATCCCATTCCCTCGTGATATGTAAGTGTTAACAGCGGAATTTACAACTTGGCATCGTAAAAAAAAGATCAAAACAAAAATTACGAGCCAATATCCTTGTCCGGGTTTTTGTAAAACTCTTTAATGACACTCACGTAGATGTCGACCCCGGAGGGTAGAGGAAAAATAACGTGTATTATAACGCAAGGCAAAGGACATCGTTTACGCGTAGAGTGGTATATCGTGGATGCTGCCGGTTATTTATGCATTCATGTATGGAAATATATGTGTTGATATGTAAATGAAATGGAAAGCAGGCAGAAAATTCGTAGTTTAAGTAATTACGTATCCATGGAATACATTTATGATAGGTTGCTGGATGAGGAAAATACACAGAGTCTTTGTTCATTGAGTGTACGCTCGCAGGGGCAAGATCCAATTTCTACTGTACACATATATCGCATGTGTATATATATGTATACATCGTAGAATTGACGCTGATGGTAACTCACAGGTCGTGCGTATGAGAACGAATGCATAAAAAATGTGACATGATTCGCTGCAAACCCGTTGCGCGGCTGCAATGTATGCGAACATATCTGCGAGATATTCCATTTTTCTTGAATAACACAAAAACGATTGTATTACAACTGTTTTTTTATTGTTGATACGCGTTAGGTTGATTCCTAACGCGTCATTTCTAATTGGTAGTGTTTCCCCGCAGTTTCGAACAGTAACCCTGTGGAATTTCAACGAATTCGGTAGAAAATCGAAGGGAAAATTTGCTGCCGCCATTTTGGGGTCGAACCATTCGCTGGTAGCTTGTTCACGCATGTTTACAGAAGGCGGAATGTAAACATTCATTGTGAAGTTTCTTTTGCACGTTGCTCAACAGCAATTCCTTGTTGCCTTCAAATCAATGCGAGGTTTCAATGAAACAAATTGATTGTGCAAAATTGTTACATTGCTCTAAATATATATTTTCCAGAGAATATCTTGTACGAATATAGAAAATTTTATGGGAAACGCTTCTACAACACGTCATCATATCAAATTTGAACCCATAAAGCTGAGGGACAAATCCTCGCAGGTGTATCCTTGTTTTAAGAAAACTTTAAGCTAGAGTTTATAAAATGAGGTTAGAAAGAATCTTATTACGTGGGGAATGAGGTCCCATGAAAGTAATTTAACAATTCATGTAATCTGAACCTTTTTCGATGTGAAACAATATTCGTATCGGCGAACATTGTATTTTTGTGCAAAAATTATTCAAAAGTAAACAATTTTTGTATCTCTTTTGAACTTGCTGATTATAGAAAACTTGTAGTTCTTGTTAGTTTTCATTTTTCGATTCGATTTCACTGAAAACGGGGGAGGGGGAGGACAAGATGATCTTTTACTGAAAATGTACAATGAATTTGTTACCTGCATACACATTAGGGTATTAAGGTAGTACCTCCGCGACTGTCCAGTCAAAATGTTTTGGATTAGTACTATCCTTCAACACATTAGCTGTACTATGACTGTGTTCTATATTTTATTTAACGTGATTGTACTTCTTTCTCTACTATATCCCCTATACGTATATACACATACTATGAAATACAATTCTCTATGGAACTGTGGCAACGTCGCGTTATTATTATTATTATTTATCCTATACCTATAATACCACTCAACTTATTTACAGTTCATATGCGCAGAAAATGCAAACAACTTGCTATTGTTATTGAAATAAATAAATAATTATGGGTGATCAAATGCGTCATAAAGGAAGATTCATTAAAAAAAAAGTACTCAATAAAAAAATTAAAATAAACAATGCTTTACAAGAAAAAAGAAAAGACAACGCTTTGTCAACAAATACCAGTGAACCTAACCTATGCGAAGGCTTTCGTATTGTGGATTAAAAATTTTTAGGCAAAAAATTAAAATGTGCAAAATGTTTAGAAGTACTTTGCCTTGATAATATGCTATAAAATTTTTTTTTTCATGTAAATAATTATCAATTATTGTTATTAAACAAAAGTTGGAAATGGTTCTCTTTAAAAATATTATATTGATTTAAAAATTGGCGCTATTTCTATTTACTCCGACATTTTACTTGTAACAACGTTGCCACATCGTTTCCATACCACTAGTCATCATATTCCCTCCACAGGAAATAATCGCTAAAACGAGTGATTTATTTTAATTTTTTATCGAAACTATGCGGTAAATAATTCCTACTTTTTTTTAATATTATCAAAATACAGTATTCTAAGTAATAATAGTTTTTTATAGAGATGGTGTAAGTAATTCATTGATAAATAAAATTAAATTGATCATTTTCCCACGCTTTCCCCATGCTGCGTGTACAAATTATGTCATTTTTAATTGCAAATATCTCAGATCTGATACGGTAAATCATCTTCAAATTTTTACAGTATATGTATTATACATTTAATAGTTTATATTCTGAGTTTTAAGAAATTCTTGGAATATTGATTTCATAATAGTTTTTTACTACTCGTACTACCTTAAAAAAAACAATTTACTTTTCTTTCAAAAAGGTTTAAAAGTTCCGTGTACTGGAAAAAAATTCTAAGGATAAAACGCATAACATCGGACAAAAAACGCCCTCAGCTGTAATATCATATAATTGTCCGTTACGAAGTTACCATCAATCAAACTCGAACTCATACAAAAATTATGCTTTTAAAATTTTTTTTTAACGTTTTAACACTTTTTTTGTAGGGCATCGTCAATTTTACTATCGAGTACTGCCAAACAGTATTTTCGATAAACAACTATCCTAAAATTATACTCTTCAAGACGGTTTTTGTAAGTGGAGAATAGCATATAACTCGCTATTCATTATTTCTTCCAAACATGTATAAAATGATAAAGACCAGGAATTTAACAAAATTTCATACTTTAAAAAAAAATTAGGTAATTCCAGAGATATTTTTCAATATTTGTATTGTACTACAATAACTATCCAAAATATTGTTAAGTACTGTCCGATCAAAGTGATGCCCTAAAAAAAATTCTGAGACAGTTTTTTTTAATCAGTGATTATTCAGCTGTATAATCTAAAATGGTATAATTTTCATATAATGTGAACACTGACTAGTCGTAAATCCATACCGGTTGAGGCTACCTCGTGACGACTAAGGACTTTTACAGATATTTATTTCATACAAAATATGTTGTGTTTGTTATTTTGACACTTGTCGTATAACCTATCGTAGCCTCTGATCGTATTTCGAAGAAAACAAAAAACATTTTTCATACAACTGTTTAGCCAGTCGGTACGGGCGAATTTGAGACAGATGCGAATTTTCCCGACCGGAATTGCCTTTGTTTATTATAAGCATCGCAATATTCGTGTCATTCGAAACATGGACTAATCTGATTTTTGGCTGCGCTGTTAATCGAAAATGGTCTCGTTTCGACCGGCTCCAGACATTGAACCTCAGTTTCAATACAGATGATATGAAAAATATAGTTTGTGGCACGGGAAAAAACACGGTTTCAAAGTCATGTGATGTCGGCCGAACACAAGCCAACTTCACTCTCGTCATGTTTCGTTCATAGCCACACAATTGTATTGTTTTGACACCCTTATAAATAATAATTGAATGTTCGCGAAATGAATCAGTAACAGATGGAAGATGAAGATCATTTAAAGAGAAAAAGATGAAAGAAATAAAAGTATTGAATCCTCATGATTTTACCTAACAAATTGATCCGTTTTACGCCCTGAAGTTCTTACCCACACGTATACTATAGTTCGGTACGTAATAATAACATTGTCTGTATGTGTATCTGCTTGGAGCTTGAATACGAAAGTAGCTAGGTCTCCTATGTAGAAAACTGGGACAAAAGGGTGTATACAGATGAAGCAGAAAATAGGTAACGTCGAACTCAGACCTGGCTGCATTTGTATGAAACTACAGCAATAAACCCGGCAGGCGTCAAGTCGAGAAGAAAGAGACAAAAACATAGACGAATCGCAAGACGATACGAAAGTGGAAAACGAAATGGCAGTAGACTTTGCATTTCATTTCCTACGACTTTGCCCCACAAGTCGCAATCGGGTAATTCTTGACGGAATTCCTACCACCGGCAAGTCGGAAACGCTCGTGAGTTGGAACTCGGAAACGAGTCAACAAATCCGGCAAATCTTTTTTTCGCAAGTTGTGGTTATATCGACGAGTTTGATCAAGGCATAGTATGGTTACGATTACTGTCCTCGTAAATGAGATTAACATACTTCCCTAGCACACTATTTCGATCTTTGCCATCTTGGAGAATGTCGAAGGAGGGAATTCAACGATTGAAACAAGGCCTTATTTACGACTGAATACAACCTATATCTATCAAAAGAGGGTCATGCTTGAAAAGTGAGAAGGGTTTGCATGAAAAATAAATTGCAAGCGGCTTTGAACTGAGGATCGAAATTCATTATCGAACATGCGATTTCCGTCTTATTTTTCACAGGTTTTGGGGGGCGCTTCGGTAATGAACGACTTCTTGTCTTAAGAGCTGAATCTTCTCATTTGACGTTCTCCAGCAGGAATTTTGCGGTGCACAAGCCTTTCGACATGAACTAAAATACTGCACTCGATAGATGTTTGAATTTCATCGATACGAGAACTGTCGTCGTAATAATCAACCCCAACCAAGTGGAGCGATAACCACGGTATCACAAAAAAAGATTTTCTCAATCGGTCGAGGCATTTCTGAGTTACCACACGTACGTGTTTTCATCTTCCCGAAGGCATGACGCCTTCAGAAATCATCCAAATTCAACTTGCAGAAAGTGTTTTATGAATACTGTACCCGATGTTTTTCGATTAGTATACGTTATCGAATTCAAAATGTCTCGTTCCATTCGTTTTGATATTTACTTGAAAGTACTTTTTTGACGCTTTTTAAATCGGCCGAATTTCAACCAAAGTCAATGAAATGCATTTTGCTGCACTTCAAAGGAAGGACGCGGTATATTTACTTGAATTACGAAGAATCGAAAATCGATTCACCCTACCACATTCTTGGTACTTTGCAAAGTTGTCTCTTCCGAGACGAATTATTAACTCATTCGTATAATTTTTCTTTAGTTTTGGTATTACGAATATTCCAATGTATTTTTCAGTGAGAATTTATAATTTCGCAAAAAATGTCATATTCAATTGAACAATAAAATGCTGGCAAACACTTTTTGCTACGATTGCGCCAGTCGTGCAATCGTAGCAAAAAGAAGACACACCGAGCATTTTGAGAACAGCAATGCAATGAAAATCTGAAAAAACATTGATCGTATGACAGGTATTAAACATATTGTTACCAAATAGTATCATAAGAAAGGAATAAACAAATTGTTCGGACATTATTTAATAAGCATTAATCTTTCCCTATGAATTCGTTCATTCTTTCAACAACATTTGGATTTCTTCCAAATTGTCACATTGTCCTAATACCGCTTTTGTTTTCTTTACTACTTTAGGACTTAATAATATCAAATCCGTTCCTTACAGTTGGGGAGAATGAAGATGGACGGACCGAAATTTTGGCACTTTTCGAAATTTGCGACAGAATTTTCAGCAAACATCGTTAACCCAAGACGGTCACATGGGGTGTGACACACCCCAGGCCATTTACGAGCTGGAATCGGAAACCCGCATGTTCATAGTGCGGAATAAATATACTTTTTAAAAAACCCACAAAAACTATTATACTCACCAGAAAGAGAATGCTTTCACAAATCAGACCCTGCTTGAATTTTGTTGATATGTCAAAAAACAAAAAAAATACAGCATTTTTTGTAAAAAAAAAGGGCTTTTTCGTGAATTTTTCTTTCAAGAATTTTTTAAACATACTTCAAACTAAAATTTTCGTTCCATTCTTGGATAGGATAATAGAAAAACGTTTGAAATATGTTCTCAATTTTTGTTGAGCCCCCAAAATAATTCTACGAAATGCTACAGCGCTCTAAAGTGCTTGTGGGGTGTGACACACCCCATGTGACCACCACGGGATTCTCATGAGGTGTGACCGTCTTGGGTTAATAATTCATGCGTGCATGTATTCGCAATCAACATTTTGATGCCTAATGAATTTTTTTTTGACATACGTCAGAGAAATATACGGGCAATATATTCGATCGCATTTATCAATACATACCTTCTATATTTTCGTAACGTTATTGTCGAAAATTAATATTCTTAACCCTTACTGTGCACAGTTTCGCAGCGAATCATTCAGTGCACATGGGGTCAACTTGACCCCAGGTAATTTTTCACCTCGAATATCTCTGTAACTATGCGCTTGCCGGAAAAAAACAGCCAAAGTCACTTTTTTTAGTGTCTTGATCAAACCTTAAAACCACGCAGTTAGACTTTTAAAAAATCTCTTTTAGTCGTTTAAAAACGCGCTTCAACTCATAGTTGCTCTCGAAAAATTTCGTAATTTTGAAAAATGTTGGGGACAAAATGACTCCGGATGCATAGTAAGAGTTAATATTTGTAATGCAATTGCGATGTTTTTTTTCGTATTTTATCGTAGGAGAAGTACTAAAACCATCGTTTGAAATGTTTTTTGCTGCTACGAATGTATCTCCCATTCATTTTTAACCCTTTAACTGCCAATGTAGCAAATTTGCTACATTCTCTTTGACCCCGGCGGTAAAAATGCTAGGACGATGCAGTGGATAGACTGCTTCAGAGTTCCATCAATCTATCCTCGATAGAGATATAAATACTGGGATAACCCGAATTTCGAAAGTAAACATATGAATTATGCAAATATAGCAAATATAGCAAATAATTTGGAGTCATTCAGAAATAGGCATAGCCGTTAAAGGGTTGAACAGTGAATATTTGTAATTACATTCTTGTAAGTAAATTCATTACTGAAAATAATGCCAGAATAGTAATCACAACGATAATGTCAGCTTGTATTTTAGGTAGAACGTATCATCAAGTTGGAGTCTCTATGGGATTTAACCATCAAAACAATGAAACATGGTTTCTTTTAATTATCATTCCACAACCGAATGAATAATTGGATTTGTTGGACCTATGTTTTGGTGGATTTATATTTTTTTTAAATGTAATTGTTTTTGCTTGAACTACTACGAACCACTTTTAACCGTAAGATGAAATGACTCGTTGCCGCCAGGTGTACATCTGTAGTAGCCCTCGTGTAAGTCCGTAGCGTTTTCGGCAATGATCTGGCTAGTTCCCTGGCCCAGCTTGACGAGTATCGAGAGATCGCTTGATGAGAATACATCGAGAGGTTCACCGTTTCTCGTCCAGTTGAATTTTTCGCCGGGCTTGTGATCCGTACACTCGATGCTCCATGGTTGACCCTCGTAGACAGTCGGTGGTCCGGTGTAACGCACTTTGTCATCGAGAACAATCGTTTTTTTTGTGTTCGTGTCTCGTTGATGTTTTTTTTTATTTTTCCTTATGTTATATATTTTTAGATATTTTATATCGCCAGATTATTTTTTTCTGGTATTTCGAGCATCATAAGCAGAGACAGATGTATGAATTATAGGTATAAGAGCGAGATATAGATATATACATATACAGCGAAATAGAAAAAGATAGCGAGGTGAGACATAACGGCGAAAAAGCGGGAAATCGGAACAAATTTCGTTCCCCGGATTTTTTTTTGTTAAAAACATCGGATTATTTATTGGACGAGTAAGAATTATGTGTTTGGAAAATATTTTTAGTGTCATAAATTCGGATGATGTCGACGTTTGCATCGTTCAACAGGAACAAAAGTACGATTGAAATTTATTGTCTCTATTGCGTGATATTTTCTCAGTTTGGTCATTTTCAATTTTTTTTCTTTCTCATCTCCAACATTTTTGCCTCTCATCAACTTTTTCCTTCCATCCTTTATACTTTTAATAATATAGAATTAATGCCACTGAAAAATGTGAAAATTGGAGCACAAATTTCTAGTTCTTCCATTGCAAAATGACAAAATTATACAGGAGTTCTTTAACTAAAACATTATTTCCAACCAGTTTTTATATTTTCAAGCGTCATATACGATATCAATAAAAATATCAAAAACAAAACGCTGTTAAAAATTTTTTAATTAGAACTGTTTTTCCAAATTCGATTTAACTGTTAAGTTTTGATGTTTTTGAAAATTATGAATTATACAATTTGTATTTTGCGTGAAAACGATGCAGATTTTAATACAATTTGTCCAAGAACACCTTGTGTATTAATATTTTAACATTGCAACTTTGGGTGTATCAAATTCATTTGAAAAAGTTTTTGTTCTTGATAAAAAAAAGCTTCGTTACAATACTACAACCGCTTATTACCAGCAACCGTAATTCAATGCTCTTGTTCGCAATCCGATATGTCAGTTCATGGAAACCGTAATGTTAAAAAAATCATGATCAATGTATACGAAAACATGGAAAGTTGATCGAATAGCGAAACGCAAAAAAAATCGCTGCGTTTTGGAGTCAATAATGTAAGAGGTAGATGAAGCCACTTGATTCAACTTTGAGGGAACCAAAAATTACAGGACAAGAAATGGGACAATTGTAACGAAAAAATATATAAGAATGGATGTGAAAAAAAATGTCAACTTATCGAAGCACTCGAAGTATAAATGAAAAAAGTGAATATCTGGGGGCGTCTTGTTGTAAAATGTCCCATATATTTCGCGGCTCATCGTTCCCCTAATTCACGACGACTAATATTTCGTTCGATTTAAGATCGCAAATCTCTCTCAACGCCCGATCCGATCAGAACACGTAAAAAAGTGGAAAAAAAAAACAAATTAACGACAAACTTATGAAGGCCAAAATCGATAACAAAGAGTTCCTTTGAGGCCGAATGGGCGACATAATTATCGTAAAAAAAGCGACAGAATTTGAATACTAAAAATGAACATGTATCGACATTTGGAGTGCCGGTTTTGCATGTAAATGTTGCTGAAATTTATCAATGTATACATTATATGCCAAATTTTTAATTTCATGGCCGCAATAATCGTTGGTATCTGTGTCATGTATCACATTCTTTTTTTACTCAAATACTTTGATATTTACAAATTTCTTTTGAAATGAAAAAAGTATGGGGTAAATTAATCCAAATCTTCCAAAAATTTATTTGAAAAATATCAAATAGTATTGTGGTTAGTTTTTTCTCCATGAATAGATAGATTTTGCATGTACTGAAATTTCGATGATTGATGTGCCACCTGAGCCTATACGCGCTTTAAGAGTATTCCAACATTTTTAATGAATTACTTCGATATCGACAAGCTAAATATAAATGTAATAATAAATGTATTATTTTGCGAAAAATATGGTGTTAAACATCAACAACAATTCGTGCGAAATTTATTTCGAAAAAATTAACGAGTTTGCTTAACTTTATAAGACTAATGAATTATACAAAGTGAGTGTTCAATATTTATTCGAATTTATTCCACTTTTTGCAGTTTTCGGTATAACTTATTTTGCTAAGATGGTACGCCATATCATCCTTGGATTGCACGGAATAAGAAACATAACGTCACTTGTAAGAAACAAGAACGATAATTCAAATCGAGCCAAACAAACAAACAATTCCATATTCAAATATTTTAATTACAACTCTTAAATATATTTCCTGCATTCAATCTTGTTTAACCTTATTTGTTTCGTTAGGTCTATTGTTTGGATGTTTATCAAATAAGAGAGATAAATTAATTGAAAAACCCTCTACTTCAAGACCAAGCCTAATGCAGAAATATCAAGAAAAATAGAAAGAAACCGTGTGTATGAGATTTCCGACTTTTGTGTGCGCACTGACTCACTTTTGAGATGGGTTTTAACTGAAAACCGCGGTATGTTACGAGAAAAAAAATTCTCGTAAATCTTCGAATTTTGTGGTTTCCTGTTTTCTAACTGTCGTATTTTTCCTCTGCAGCGATAAATAATTTTACGAGAGTAAAAAAAAAAGTTGATCCAGTCCAAGGTAGTATGGGCATGGGCAGTTAGTACATAAGTGTGCTTTTTTGAAAGGCGCCATAAACCATGATTTTGCCCAACATATTCCTATCGTAAATTCTATATTTCTAGAATAATCAACATTTTCATTTATACCATTTATTGTTTGTATAACAACCCATGCTCTTATTTTGAACCATCAAGTTATTTACATCCTATATCTTTGTTTTATATGCAACGCAGACGTTAATGAGTTTATATTGAAAAAATAATAATTCCATGCGAACGAAATATGGAGTAACAGCTAGCTCGTTATAATAATAAGGTTTTTTGACCTAATGTTTGTCACGACACCACAACCTCTTCACAATATTTAAGATAATTTGGAAGAGAAATTAGAAAATCCAGTTCGCAACTAAATACCGGCGTTTTCGTTTTCCTGAGAATTGCAAAATCGGTACAGCAATAATATATCGTGTCGCTAGGGACGAAACAAGACGATTTTTGAAATCGTATTTCGCCCCGTGCCACACACTATATTTTTCATGTCATCTGTATTAACCCTTCGTGGTCACTAGGGGGTCGAAATAACCCCATGATTTTTTTAGTAAAAAATGGTTTTTTTGGCGCGTTTCGTCCTTCCTCATTTTTTTTCGCTATTTTGAAAATTTGAAAAATATTTTTCCCCACGGTATTCTCATTCTCAAAGGTTCAAACTAATGTCCTGAATTTTTATGAGGCGTTCGGAATGATACTGGCAAAGTGGCAATCGTTTAAACATGACTGGGGTCAATGTGTCACCGTGTGACCAGCGTCGAACTTTTAGAACGTGTGACCACGAAGGGTTAAGGCGATGCGTTATACCCGTTCATCAAAATTTAGGGAAATTCTCAGGCGAAATCTGGGAATCGGATCGGTTTAAAATTTGTTGTGAGTATTTAGTGACAGCACGGAGGGATTCTGACGGTTTTTCGAATTTCGAAATTTGACAATTTTTTTACAGTGCAAAAAATATTTATTTGAAATATTTCGAAATTCTAAAATCGTCAGTCCCTCCGTGCTATGACTGCAAATATTCACAAAAAATTTTAAACCGTTCGATTGATAGTTTTTGCGTGAGACTTTTTCGTTTTCGAAGTTTCGAGGGTATGACACATCGCCTTAAAACGGAGAGTTTCAATGTCTGAAGCCAGCTAAAACGAAACAATTTTCGACTGATAGCGCAGCAAACAATCAAATTAGTTGATGTTTTGAATGGCGCGAATATTGCGAAGCTTATAATAAACAAATGCAATTCTGACCGGGACAAAATAAATTCAAAAACTGAATTTTTTCTCCCCTATGACAGAACACATCCAGTTTCTTCGCATCGGGCTGGAATTTGCACGTTTCGGCTTGCTAAACAGGCATTGAAACTCACAGTTTCAATGCAGGTGATATGAAACAGTATATCGTGTGACTAGGGACAAAACAAGACGATTTCACACGAGTTTGAAATCGTGTTTTGTCCCGTGCCACACGCTATATTTTTCGTATCATCTGTATTAAAACTGAGAGTTTCAATGTCTGGAGTCAGTCGAAACAAGACAATTTCCGACCGATAGCGCAACAAAAAATCAGATTAGTCGACGTTTTGAATAGCACGAACATTGCGAGCCTTATAATAATCAAACGCAATTCACGCCGAGATGAAATGAAGTCGGAAACTGACTATTTTCTACCCTACGGCAAAAACCGCCAGCAGAAACTGGACGCTTTCTACCGTAATTCGCATCGGTCGGAAATTCGCTCATTTCGGCTGGCTAAACAGGCATTGAAAGTCGCAGTTTCGATGCAGAAGATATGAAAATAGGACTCTGATTTTTTAGACGTGCGATCGCACGGTTGCACTGCAGCGCTTTAATTTTTTGTGATTCAATCTGTCAGAATCCGGTAACAGTCAAATTCAAGCAAAAACAAACGTACGCGCGCATCAAAAAGCAAACGGAATTATGCCACGAAATTCATTCTTCTTTCACCGACCAATCAGGTGACGGTCCCATTTTATTCCTAATCAGGGGAATAAAATGACAACAAAAACGCGATGTTTTTTTGATTAAGGCGAAGTATGACACCCCGAATTCGCCGTGAGTGCGAGAGAGATAACTGTCAAACGCGAAATGTATTTTCTCTCAAACTAATATTTATAATATCGATTCGTCGAAATATCGAAATATTTTTTTAGTTCATTAGTAGTAATTCTTAACACTTATTATTAAATTGACATTTTACGACATTTATAATGACTAACAAGTTGAATATCTCACTGTCACCGCTGCACCGTAACTAAAATACCTTCAACTTTAATCGTGGAAATGAATCGGATCCGCGTGCCTGATTGCTTTGCGGAAATATTTCGCCTTAATCAAATCGAAATAAATAGTGCGTTGCAATTTCTATCAACAATTAAAATAAAAAATTCGAATATGATTATACTTGGTACAACGTGTCCTGCCTAATTTCGCCTTTCAGGTTATTTTTCCTGAAATTAACAGCTGATCGTCGGTACTACTTTTGGAGAGCCAAATACCGAATAAGAATGACCACGTAACTATCTTATAAAATGTACAAGGAACAACGTTTTCAATTTGCAACGCAATACACATAGCGAATTAAAGTTTCAAAATAATATTTTTCATTATTAGATCGTACTTCCCACAAAGTTATTGTTAGAGGCATTTTTAAAGAATTCCACCAAACCACGTGAATTCCCACGCTGCTTTAATTACTACTTAATAGCTCGTAAAAAATACGCTACGCACTTCATATTGCACTAAAAAACATAGGATGTTGGCATAGAACGATTTTCCATTTGTTTCCTCCAACTATCTGAAGCTATATTTTACTTAACGCATGATAAATACTCCATTTTATTAGCTAGGACTTTTGTCATCATTCAATGTCACATACAGAGTCGGTTGCATATGGATATTGTTTTCAAAATGAATTACTTATTGTTCATTTTGTGCGTTTTGCTCTCAAAAATAAAACACCATTTTTATCCTATAGGGAAGTGGGCGCCCATACTACCCTGACATTGGGGTTGAACAATATAGCTTGAAACTGTAGGCGCATAACGGGACAAAATCGATACTTCTACTTTCTTCTTTTTTTGCGTTCTTACACAAAAGACTGACGTATATGTATATGTATGGGGCAATCCTCGTCGAATCAGGCAGTATTAGAAGTGTGCCTGTTTAGTTTGACTAAAATAATACGAGTTACGTACATGAAGAATAAATGTTTCTGATTTTTTCTTATTATTTTACTGTGCCTTTTTTTTGTGATATAGATTTTTAGCTTAAACGGATATAACTTCACGGAAAATAGACTGATTTCATCGCCCTTTAATTTTTATGTAAAATTTTTCTCGTTTTTTCCGGAACAAACAGAAATTTCAGATGTTCTGTCACATTTTTTTTTATGGAATTGATATTTTCGAGTTCAAATTTTTTTTTTTCAAAAGTGACGATCCATTGTGCATTTTTTTGAAAAATTTGTGCTATATTATGGCTAATTTTGGACATTCGATGTAAGTTTCTTAATAGACCTCGGATTTCTTTTTATTTTTTTTCGAAATTCTCAGAAATTGAAAAAGAAATTATTTCCAATAATTAATTAGATTTTTCAAGTGTAGCTTGTGACTATTATTCACTTTCAATTAATTTCAAGTTATTCTGAATAGTATTATCAATCTTCTTATTCGTTATGAAACAGTCGACGAATAAAAGCTTCTCAATCAGTAATTATGACATGCATATGTCATTGATGTCGTGTATCATTGATTGTCCAACAGAACGAAGATAATCCAAAATTTTGAGAAAAAAAATGCTGAAATTAGACATTTTTTCGCGAAGTTGCAGCCCTTTGAAAAGAATCGACATCTGGAAAAGGGCTTGACAAACATTTTTGCCAAAAACCTAAAAACTAATAAAAAACTAGCATACCAAAAATGAACCAAAAACGATCAGGTAAATAAAAAAACTCAGGGTTCCGAGACCGTCTGATTTTGCATGGAATGCCTCATACATGGAATGCCACTCAAGAATACCTAAAATCGCGTTCTTTTCTTTATTTGTAGGAATCGAATCGGGAAGAATATTTCACAAGATTGAACACAAGAATATATATGACGAAATTGAAAATGTTTAAAAAGTTTTCTGACTGTACTGCTCCATCGTTGACGATAAAAATGATGAAAAGTTGAAAGATATTTATTCCAATTTAATAAGCGTTGATTCTGCATAATATTTCTAATCTCATAGTATTCCGAATATTCGATTTTTTTTCAATGGATGTTTGTATGTTAATCGATCATTTATCCTTTATATGTGCACAGTATATGGAATAAATCGGGTAAACGACTTCAAACAAATATTTATTCGTCTTCGGGCGTGACCTCGACGTCGGTATATATTGAAAATGATATGCTTGTAACTGGTAATATAAATTTAAACGCTGACGGACGAACGAATTTATACTTGATGACGAAAAACAATATTAATTCTGTTGTACACGGTGTTTAAACGCTACATAGGATATTCGAGAATGACTACGATAACTCTATCTCTGTTTAACGAGTTTGCGAGTCACGTGACTCATCGTTGCATGAGACTTTGTGCTCCATGAAGGTTTTCCATCGTTTCTCCGCCTTTTTCACTCCCTCTCGTTGTGCGTACTCGAGATCGCATGACGAATTGAATTTAGGGAGGGAGAACAATTATATGATTATTTTCTCGCGACTCTAGAATCGATTGTACTGGTATAAACGAGATGGAATTGGGTCGTTGAATTTAATTAAACCATCATTTATAAGTTTCTTCATAGTCAAAGTGCGAGTATGGGCTGTATTAGAATGTTGAAAACAAGTTTACCGCGACCGGAAAGCAATCAACAAAACTAATGATGGGATGAAAAAAATATGATTCATTGCTTCTTTTTCCTTTTCAGTGACCTCAAGTGTGAAGAACTACCGCACTTTTCTTTATGGCGTTGAAGTTCACACCGCGTCGCATTACGTCACTAAAAATCCGAAAAAAGGTCTGGGATTCAACCGAAACTATGAATATGGAATTTTCGAAATGTAGTGTTTCCAACTGACTACACCGATTTTTATGAAATAACCCTTAGCCGAAGAAGGATTGTGGCAAAAGGTGGCGGAATATTTGATTTTTTTGGAACTTTGTTCATTTTGTAAAAAAATAGAAATTGCGTTTTACAAGTGTGTTTCTCTCGCAATCTTTATAAAGTCCAAAATATAGACATTTCCGCTGAAGGCCGCGTTGACATGTTCAGACCACTTAAGGAAGTACTGTCGGTTTTAGAATTACCGTTGAGAATTAAATGAAATTTCGTATACTCGTAGATTTTACTGAGAAAAAAAGGCCAGTTAAATGTTCGTAGAGCTAAAGAGATCCGAAAAAAGATGTAGACTTTTCATTGAGACTTGTGGGAAATTAAAAGGTCTATCATATTTTACAAAAAGCAATAAAAAAAGAGAGAATAAAAGTTTAATGTACATTTTCGCTGCTCAAAAGTACAACTTGAGAGCATACAATACTAGTAATTATAAAATAAATGTCGAAAATGCACTTTTCACGTCGGAGTTTATTGGACGTGGCAACATTGCCACATCCATATACTGCGTAGGTCAAACGCTACAGTGCTACGCGTTTGACTATGGCAGTACCTGCAGTACTTTCTTAAGGAGCTTCGCGCCAATGTAACGTTGGTCGAAAATTCAAACTTTGTGCCTTGCAATTTCACACCGTTGTGGAAAAATATATCATACAACTACCCTCGGAATTATTTATGGTATACCGTCTAGTTTTTAGAAAAAACATTTATACAAATTTCACTTCTGAAACTCCTATACACACGGCCTTACGGGACAACATTCTCGTGTCAACCAATCGAATATTTTTTAGCAATTCTTCGAAATGATGACACTCCTGAAGAAAGATAGAAAAATAACGAAAATTCAGGAAAATGAAACACTAAAAATCGAGAGAATTCGAATTTCCGTCGAGGTTCAATGATGCTAGCTTGAAGATTCTTCTTTTTTTCGTATGAAACAAATTCATTCCGTTTGCAAATACGCAATTTTGAAAAAAAGGCAAAGATGCGAAATAATTTCATGTGTGTTCGGAAGTATGAACGAATTATTTTAATACGAGAGGAAAAATACGTCCCATGAAATTATTCCGCATTCATGTAAAAACAAGTTCGCACAACAAAAACAGAGCAATCAGACAGTTTCTATAAGACCGATTTTTATACAATCTACTCGCATTCTGCTCGGATTTTGTTACGATTTTACCTATTCCGGAAGCAAAGTCGAACTTATTCCGACGTATCGTACAACTGATGAGCATGAAACTTTGTAGATGAAATCACTAATTTTGGAAAAATGGTTCAGTATTTTACGTTCTCGAGAAATATTTGTCATTTTCCATATCTCCGAAAAATTGTATGAAAAACGAAAGAGAAAAAGAAAGTTCACGAAAGTTGTATCAAAACTCGACGTTCGTTTTTTTCCCCTTTGGAGTGAAAAAAGTGCCTCACGCGCTACGATCTTGATTAAAAGTAAAGCCGAGGTGTTTTCGCTTTTTTTTTAAATTTCATCCCTCGAAAGTATTTCGAGTTTGAAAATATTGAGGATGGACGTAATTTAATCAGAAGTTAACTCAATCGATTACCGCTGTAGAATTTTTATTATTAACCACGAAGCCACCATTATATTATGCGAATATTGATCGGTGCGTGCATTTCGGTATTATATGGGACATTCCACAACCATTCGACCTACTTCCGATCCTGAAGTTCTCGGCTTTGGTCCGTAAATTTAATTATTATACCTTCAGCGAAATATCGTTAAATTCAACGACAAGAAAAGGTCATCGCGATTTGTAACGGTCACACGGTGGGTTCTCAAATTGTTTTTCGTCCGAACATAAATTCATCCCGAGCTCGAAAACGATCGTAATTATCAAGAGTGAAAGATTACAAATAAAAATGGCTCACGAGTTATTACCGTTTGATAACTAACAAACAAAATCCATTATGGAAGAGAACTGTTGAGAAATATGGAGTGAAAAAAAGGTATTTGCCCAAAATAGATACCCAAAATTATACACTTGAGTAAGAAAACGAAGTTGAAAATTAAATCGATTTTGCTTTGAAGACCTCGTACGGAGCACGAAGATCACGTGGAATTCCAATGGCGTGTAAAATTCATTAAAACACGCACACCCGAAGGACGCTTTCAACATTGCCTGTTTTTTATTAGATTACATACAAACGAAATTCCATTCATTCGATACATATCGTATCAAGGTGAACTAACACGAAAGGTCTTTTTTGAATACTCAAATGACTGATTTTTCCCGAAAAGAACACATCAATTGTAATAGAATAATAGGATAATCCACTTTTAACGATCCACGCAGATTTTGGAAATCATAATATTTAACGCAGGTAATTACGAATGACAGGAAATTTGTGCAATGTAAAATAATTACAAACACAAAAACTATGGAATTATATTCAAAGAAAATAAGCTCCTTTTTCAATTGGTGAGCTAAAGTTTAAATGGATTTCGAAGAAGCATTATTTTAATGCACCAGTAATTAACAGTCGTACGAATTTTATCATAAATAGCAACCAAAGAATCACTTCATTACGATCAAACATGATAAAATCACTGTAAAAAATCGAAAATAAACAACGTTAGAATGGAAATTATCCGAGTTTTTTCAGACAGGAAGAATAATTATCGCTTTTTTGAATTTCCAGGTTGAAATGAAAACGAATAACAGAGAAGGATTGTTAAAATAATGCAATATATTAACAGATTTCCACGATTTTAATGATAAAATGCGATTAATGCTTTATTTTACGATGACCAAATATTTATGAGTTTGAAGTTTGCATCGTTGGAATCAAACGAAATGTACAATAAACGTTGTTCTTTCAGTATGAATATTCCACGGCTTGCCAAATATTTTGAAGCAATTTTTCGAAATTATGACCATCCTAAAAAAAGATGGAAAACATCGTGAAAATTCCGGAGAATTGAATAAATATTGTGTAGGTTTTGTTAAAAGGTTTTTATTAAACCAAATATTAACAGGGGAAAATAATTCGATTTTTTGCGAAAATGAGACGAGCTCTATAGTGCTGCGTACTTTTCTCAAAATTATTAGCACAGAGAGTTTGCGATGATTGAAATTTTTTTTCAACGAAATTACGATACTCGGCTTTCTGATGAATCTGTGACTGCAATTTTTGCGAATTCTTCAAATTCTTCCTCCAAAAAGATATTTTACTTCGGTAAAAGCGTTGAAAGTGACAATCGAGTATCGAGAACATGTGGCAAAAAATGTATTTCGCAAGCAATATTATTTTCTATAAATTCATGAAAATACTACCAAAAAAAGTATGCCGAGTAAAAATATGCAAACAAAATTGTACCCAGAAGCATTAGAGAATAATTCTTGATATTTTTGCAAATTCACGGGATCAATTTGCTTTAACATCAGTTTTTCCATCAAGATTTGATATACATCCTCGGCAAGAACATTGTCGCCGTGAGTCTCAATCTATAAAATTGTTTAAAATTCTATTGTTGCCGAATACGACATAACTTAAACCATCGATTTTTTACTACCGACATTATGCAACATTTTTGTAATTCCAGAATTAATGGCATCTAAAAACACGAAAAATAAATACAAAGTAATCTCATGAGGTGAAGAAATTTTTCAATTTTCTTGCAATTATTGGAAAATTTCTTTTTTTCCGTATCCTCGGATGTCAAGAAACGTACTATCGTTAAAATTAGCATCAAAACATTGCGCTACAGTGATAATAAAGAAATTTTCATCAAACTGTTATTGCCGTCTCGATTCTGGAACTTCGATATCATTCGAACGGGCTCTATTCGCGTATCTAAAGGAAGATTTCCATAAAAATCAATAGCCATGAGGATAAAATAGCCCAAGTCGAGCTTGGGACAAATTTTTATCCCTATATTCTCGTGGGCAAATCTTCCAAAAGTGCGACATGTTTCATTTTTTAATCTCCGATCTTTTGCTTTTTTTGTTCATTTTTAGATCGTCGCAAGTTCAGGTTTACCGCCGGGGAAGCAAACCAGTTTTGCGAGGACTCGTTCTCTTCCAACAAAGAATTTAATGGCTCTGTCCGCCTGAATATTTACACGGCGCTTCTGTAAAAAAAAAAAAAATAAGTACATGCGCTTCAACATTTTGCGCTGTTAATTCAAAGTTCTTAGATCGGAAGATCTTTTGTACCGATCAAGTATGTTGGTAAATTATTTGAACTTTAATACAGTTTTTGAGAGTTACTTTTCATTTATCCGTAATTTTCAAGCATTTTCCAACAGTCGCTCGATACTTGTTAGGAAGTTTGCATCGAGCGACAAAAGATTCTTTATCATTTATTCATAGTTATTGTCATTCTTGCTTTTTTCAAATTCATAATGCATAAAAAAATGGAAGAATCGGATAAACGGAAAAAAGTCGAAGATCGAAAAATTGTACAAAGTCAAATTTCCGTGGCTGTTTAAAGATGCAAATGTTCGATTTGTTTTCGTGATCTCAAAGACTCGGAGAACCATTTCGCGGTTTGCATCGTTAAAGCACCGAAAAAACAACAATTTCATCAACGAAAATCAATATTCACTTGATTTTCTCTATTCTTATATTTCGTGGAGCGATGAAAATTCTGCAATTCCGAGAATATGAATTGTGATGTCGCGCATTGCCAAGAAAAAAAAAGGAATTTTTATCGTATTTTTTTGCAATTTTGTCATTATTGACAGAAGAATTCTTTCTTAGGTGAAAAAATAAGGTTCTCACGAGTTTTAAAAACATTAGAAAATAAAGAAAACGTAAAACATTGCATGGTCATTCCCGAGTTATTCCTGTTCGAGCGGAATGTTCCGAAAGGTTGTTTTCCACGTCGTCGTACCTACTCGTCAAGGGAAGGGGATAGCAGTTTGGAAAATGATAAAAATGAATTAGAGCGTATATACAACGATATTTATGAGGAAAAAAAGAAACGGGAAAACTTTTTATCGTCAAGTTCTTGTTGGACTCACCTGCCTGGACGGTGGCAAGGGGGCTCGCTAAATATAGAAAAGCGACGAGTACGAAAGCGGCTTGGCTCTCCATCTCGGCTTCTTCGTATATTCCCGAAGGCCTTTGCGAACCTTTTTTTCTCTTTATATCCTCTCCCTCGCTCTCTCTCTCTCTCTTTGTCTCTGATAAAAACTGTATTTCTGTTTATGTCACTGCTTTTCCTTCGAAAACCCCTTTGTTCTCAACAAGACTCGCTCACAATGAAAATAACACACTCAAACACGCAGCACTTGAATTAACTTCACGAATTCGAGGTTTTGGAGAAAAATCAATAAATTTCTTAAAGCGAAAGATCAGTTGCGGTATTATACGCCGTCGCCTTCGGTCGATCTTTTCACGATGTGTGTTTTAAAGACTCGATGAGGCTCTGTGGGGCTTCGACACGAGTTTTCTCTCCCCCCGCAGAGTCGCCGCTATACGTCATATACGCTATCGTTGTCTCCCTCTTTCTTTTTCTTCTTCGATGTCTTTCGCACTGTTTTTTTCCCTAGTCGCTCGAGCACCTCGATTAACAATTATTTCGACAGAGTCGTTATCGTCACGAGGCTTTGAATTTTCTCTATCATTAAAAGACTAAACGTAATCTGAAAGTCAACACGAAAATATCAATACACTTGAATCGTTATCTTCTGGGCTGTATTTTTATTCGAGCCAAAGAAGCAAGAATGAAAACACGTACATGTATACGTATATCTGCACATGTATATGTGTGTCTGGATGCGATGTGAGGTGTTACAATTATTATGCTTTATTGTAGCTTTACATGTGGAAAATTTTTTTTGACAAAAAGGATTAATCTTTAACTTTGTTGCACCACTATTTTGTACACTGCTTAAGCTACACAGTGCTGCACGTTATCACTTTGATATAACTACCACACTCGTAACATAACGCACACACGCCACACGACTCACGGAACAGCAGCGCTACGACGAAAATGGCCGACGCGTCGTCTGCTCCCTTAGCTGCGATTGAATTCGAGTACGTTTGTTTTTATTCCCGTATGGCACTCTGTATAGTATTACAGACTTCTTTTTGCATACTTCCACTACGCTCTATGAATTTATCAAAGCTAAATGGCGATAAAGTTTTTCATCGTCTGTGAATATCTTTCCGAGACTCGAGCACTGTCTCAGCGGAACGAAGGGGAATATTTTCGAGCGGAACGAGGAATCTGGAGTTTCGGGTGGCGCCCGTCGAAGACCAATGGCGCAAGCGCGCGCATGGTTCCAATAAAAATATACCGTGTGTATCATTCCAATAATAAAATGAAAAGTGATGAGAAATATGTATTTGTTTTAATGAGATTTCGATAAATGTACAAAATATCTATAAACAACGACTTTGTGACAGTGATCACACTTATAATAGTAACGATTTATGTATTATATAATATACGGCTATACGTATTACTCGCGGTTGACATGTCGACATGATATGATGAGAATTACAATAATATTAATAGTATTACCATCGTATTTTTAATCAAAGAAAAATCAATACTCTTCTCAGTTTCGACTATTTAATTTAACTTAAATAAACATTTATTATCATATAAATATTAACCATAATTATAATAATTAGGAATCTATGTAAAAAAAATCGAAATTTCTGAGTTCGTTCATTATTATGAAATGAAGTACTACTTTATACAGTTTCCAATGAGGAGAATGATTTTGAAAAATTCGTCTTATCTTTTTCCATAATTTTCTTTACTAATTCGAGTCAAGTAACACAGAGTGACTCGGGTTTTATTTTTGGCGCAGTACGTCCCTGTGAAACGGACGACGATCATATGAGACTTACGTAAACACGCGGCCGCAAACATATACGAAGCATGCGCAGAACAACGACACAGGCGCCACGCGGAGCTCGATTTACGCAAATACATTCTTGTACTCATCATTTTTGTGTTCGGTTTTTTCAAATTATTACGCGAATAAGTTCGATTTGAAAACACTTGAAAGAAAATCGATATTTTTCGTTGTTCGAGTAAGTGTGCTTTCTTTGTAAGCAAAAGGGACAGAGTAAATTTGCAGGCCGAACTATATAAAGGGCTATAACCTATCCAGATACACAGCCATGATTTTCACGCTGTGCATGCATCGGATGAAACAATTGTAAGCGACCAAATTTTTCGATCGACTCGTTTCGTACCGAGGCCCGCGGTTCATGGGGCCAGCTTAACCATCGAGGCACTAGAGTGTCATAAACTTGAAGAGTCGAGCCGTCGCTTGGACAATGCAGCCCTTATGACCATGTGCTGGTCGCCCGAGAACGCTGGGACTCAAATAACATTTATAAAAAGTCATGGAGTTTTCCGAGGAATGTACGCTCCCTTCGACTGTGGGATGTAATTTTTTGTGGACGAAGGCTTTTGTCTTCGGGCTCGAGGGACCTCGCCCGAGACCATTTTTCGGGAACTTGCGATTGAGACATCGACGCGACAACATCTCTGCCTGGACTTCACTTTTGTTTGCGATTATATTAAACGAACGTTATTGGAGTTTTGTTGTAAAGTCGGAATCACACAGAGGCGTTCCAGACGTGTATTATCGTCATTAAGCCGATATTTAACCTTGTTAAGCATTATACTATTATTCTCCGATTGTATTATCGTCGTTATATAATTATAACCACGTACTTTTCTTTAAAATACTTCGTATTTTACACAATTTATTTTGAAATCCAAAATTTTTCATCATTTTCTGCCGGACTGAGTTGGTTCACTAAAATGTTTGCCATTTTTTTTTCGTTCGCGATGGTCCGATCGGAAAGTCATTTCTTGTAAATTTTGTAAAAAAACCTAAACAAAAATTTCCGAAAACCGGACATGGAGTAACTTGTTTACAGTTGTTTTCTCTATGCGTGGTTAAATTTTGATGGAGTTGTCGATCGTTCTTTTCATCTGCCACTACTTTGAAGGAAAACGCTTTTCGCGAGATCGTCCGATCGAAGTCATTTCTTGTAAATTTTATGAAAAAACTAAACCAAAATTTCCGAAAATCGGACATGGAGAAACTTGTTTAGAGTTGTTTCCTCTATGCGTGGTTAAATTTTGGTGGAGTTGTCGCTCGTTCTTTTCATCTGCCACTACTTTGAAGGAAAACGCTTCTCGCGAGATCGGCTGCTGATCGAAAAGTCATTTCTTGCAAATTTTATAAAAAAACTAAACAAAAATTTCCGAAAACCGGACATGAAGCGACTTGTTTAGAGTTATTTTCTATATGCGTGGTTAAATTTTGATGGAGTTGTAGATCGTTCTTTTCATCTGCCACTACTTTGAAGGAAAACGCTTCTCGGGATGAGATCGTCTGATCGAAGAGTAATTTCTTGTAAATTTTATTAAAAAAGTAAACCAAAATTTCCGAAAACCGGACATGGAGCAACTTGTTTGGAGTTGTTTTCTGTATGCGTGGTTAAATTTTGATGGAGTTGTGGATCGCTCGGGAGATCGTCTGATCGAAAAGTAATTTCTTGTAAATTTTATAAAAAAACTAAACGAAAATTTCCGAAAACCGGACATGGAGCAACTTGTTTAGAGTTGTTTCCTCTATGCGTGGTTCAATTTTGATAGAGTTGTCGATCGTTTTTATCATCTGCTACTACTTTGAAGGAAAACGCTTCTCGAGAGATCATCCGATCGAAGAGTCATTTCTTGTAAATTTTATTAAAAAACTAAACCAAAATTTCCGAAAACCGGACATGGAGCAACTTGTTTAGAGTTGTTTCCTCTATGCGTGGTTCAATTTTGATAGAGTTGTCGATCGTTTTTATCATCTGCTACTACTTTGACGGAAAACGCTTCTCGAGAGATCATCCGATCGAAGAGTCATTTCTTGTAAATTTTATAAAAAAACTTTAAAAAATTTCCGAAAACCGGACATGGAGCAACTTGCTTGGAGTTGTTTTCTGTATGCGTGGTTAAATTTTGATGAAGTTGTGGATCGTTCTTTTCATCTGCCACTACTTTGAAGGAAAACGCTTCTCGGGAGATCGTCTGATCGAAGAGTCATTTCTTGTAAATTTTATAAAAAAACTAAACCAAAATTTCCGAAAACCGGACACGGAGGAACTTGTTTGGAGTTGTTTCTTCTATGCGTGGTAAAATTTTGATAGAGTTGACGATCGCTTTTCTCATCTGCTACTACTTTGAAGAAAAACGCTTCTCGCGAGATCGGCCGATCGAGGTGTCATATCTTCAAAATTTTATAAAAATTTTCGAAAACCAACCATGAAGCAACTTGTTTAGAGTTGTTTCCTCTATGCGTGGTTAAATTTTGATGGAGTTGTCGATCGCTGTTTCATCTGCCACTACTTTGAAGGAAAACGCTTCTCGGGATGAGATCGTCTGATCGAAGAGTCATTTCTTGTAAATTTGATAAAACATTAATGTGCAAGAGAGAAAGAAAGAAAGGAGCGAGAAAAATTTTGTCTTGAAAAAATGTGCAAGAAAAGCTAGTTTAGTTTATTCACTCTGATTCTCGCGGATACTCTCATTTTCTCTCAGTACAATATAAATTCAACTGTGAAATATAGCACTCTTACTTACTCGATATGGATGATTTCTTTCTCACAGAATGAATTATCGTACAACAATAACCTTTGCTAACTGCGATTAATGTCACAAGTCGACAACTGTCAAAAACAGCATAAAAAACCGCGCGAATACAGTCTCGCATGAATTTCGCGGCTACGCTCATCATCGACCAATCACGAACGAATAAAACGACAACAACAAAGCATGCGATATTTCGATATTTCGATCATTTCGATCTATATCTCCTCATCAACTTTTTATTAGAAGAAGGATACCTTCAGGAAATTTTTTTTTATATACTACCTTAACCCTTTTCGGACCAAAACGCCACAATCCATACACCGTTGTTTAGCGGCCCATAACTTATACTATTCGCGTCTGAAAAAAATCGGGAAGTACATATTTTTGTAGTTTGAAATGTGCCCTTTCGAATGGTGTGTATCAAATTTTTCCAAAATAATTTTTATTATGGAACAAAGCCGTATAACGCTAAAAAAACACAAATTTTTCGCACGTATTTTTTTTTCTAATCGAATTTTGAGCAGGATTCTGGTCTGGAATGGTCCTGGAACCTCACTAACCGATGGAATAAATGTCTGAACAAAAATAAACGGGGGTTGTAAAGTCGATTTGAACCCTTATTGGGTTCAAAATGGCGCCTAAACCGTTAAATTTTTACGAAAACATTCATGAATTTTTTATGGAAAAATGATGCACTCTTTCGAAAAGTTGTCAAGAACAAAAAGTTCTTGAAATCACTCAAAAAATGCCCCTGATTTTTTTTCAAAATGTCTTGAGCATTTTTTTTATTTTGAGAATGGTCAATTTTGCCAAAATTAAAAAAAATGCTCCAAAAATTCTGAAAAAATTAGAGTACATTTTTTAAGCGATTTCAAGAACTTTCTATTCTTGACAATTTTCCAAAAAAGTGCATTATTTTCAAGAAAAAAAATTCCAAAACTCAAAGTGCTATCAGATCGTTACTTACACCAGAACAGCAGCAGTCGAAAATCATTGCAATCATTTTACTCTGCGTAATCAATTCACTATTCAGTTTTTGACATTTTAATGTAGACTTTGAAATAATAGTTCCTTGAAATAGTAATCAGATTTATTCAAGTTCGTATTGCGCAACTGATCTCGTGTACATAGTATAAGTGAACGTCTTCTCACCTCCTACCTCACGCAAGTACTCGACGGAAGTACTATTAATAGTTTCTATTTTTCAAGGAACTATTATTTCAAAGTCTACATTAAAATGTCAAAAACTGAATAGTGAATTGATTACGCAGAGTAAAATGATTGCAATGATTTTCGACTGCTGCTGTTCTGGTGTAAGAGACGATCTGATAGCACTTTGAGTTTTGGAATTTTTTTTCTTGAAAATTATGCACTTTTTCGGAAAATTGTCAGGAATAGAAAGTTCTTGAAATTGTTTAAAAAATGTACTCTAATTTTTTCAGAATTTTTTGAGTATTTTTTCGAATTTTGGCAAAATTGACCATTCTCAAAATAAAAAAAAATGCTCAAAACATTTTGAAAAAATATCAGGTGCATTTTTTGAGTGATTTCAAGAACTTTTTGTTCTTGACAACTTTTCGAAAGAGTGCATCATTTTTCCATAAAAAATTCATGAATGTTTTCGTGAAAATATTACGGTCTAGGCGCCATTTTGAACTCAATAGGGGTTCAAATCGACTTTACAACCCCCGTTTATTTTTGTTCAGACATTTATTCCACCGGTTAGTGAGGTTCCAGGACCATTGCAGACCAGAAACCTGCTCAAAATTCGGTTTGAAAAAAAAATAGGTGCGAAAAATTTGTGTTTTTTTAGCGTTAAACGGCTTTTTTCCATAATAAAAATGATTTTGGAAAAATTTAATACACACCATTCGAAAGGGCACATCTTAAACTGCAAAAATGTGTACTTCCCAATTTTTTTCAGACGCGAATAGTATAAGTTATAGGCCGCTAAACAACGGTGTATGGAAAGTGGCGTTTTGGTCCGAAAAGGGTTAAAACGTCTAACGTTCCATAGTTAGTTCAGTTCCGCGCTCGCCGACGATACTCACCTGAAAAACAACATCGAAACTATTATATATATCGCACTCGAACACATGATTTCGGGTCATCGCCCGAGACATAAACAAAACACACACACATAGACACCAACACCACAATGACTGCTGACCGAACACGAAAACAACGAAAAAATTAAACATTTAAATGTTAACACTTAACAATCACACGAACACGATACACAGACACAAAAGTAGACGAAAACAAAACACCGACACACACAAAAACGAAAAATTTGGGGAAGGACAAAAATGAACAATATTAAGATAAACTATTAGACACAGGGAAGGGATATTTAAACAATTAAAACTGGGTATAAATAGGGGAGCCTGAGAATGAAAAGGCAGACTTGGTCTCAAGAGGTTGTACGGAGCATTACATGCTAACTCTTGGAATTCTAAGTCCAGGGCACAATAGTGTCACAAGCTCGATTTACGGCATCACCTACGTGGAAGTAGTGTACCGACGAGGACGATCTGGCACTGGTTGTAAGACGGTCTCCCGGTATGCGAACGAACTGACAGTGATACGTATTAAAGATAGAGTTTGGGAAAAACTCTACGATACTCAGGGAGTACGAAGGCGAAAGCCCAAGGAAATCGAGTACTCATACGGTTTTGAACGACTCGAGACACGAATGCACCGCGAGTATTAATTCCTTGTGAGTTAATACATGTGGCGATCGTAATTCCAAGTGTTTCCGGCGTATTGTGACACACGACGATTACTGAAGGCTCTAGTGAGTACTTACCTGAGAAGGAAGGAAAACAGAGGGATCAGGAAAACGTGCGAATGAATACGAGAATCACACAAGGAATATATGAAAACCACGTTTGTGACAGCTGTTAAAATCAGCTGTAAGAGAAAGAAATAGGAGCGGAGTCGAGGGAGAAGTACGCGATAAACAAGGAGTGTGTACGAGTTCACATCACATTACCCGAGATGGACGTAACGTGACGAACACACGCATTATACAACGCAGGACAGCACTACACTACACGACACACAAAAAACACCGTGAGTTTTACACAAAAATTATAAATGCAAAAACTAAAACGCGCGATAAAGTTAAATTATATAGAGTCACCAAAACACGATATACAAACGTTGTTAGTATTTTAAGTATAGAATTAAGGTTAGTCCATAAGCAAAACAGTTCCGAAGCGAGTAAGAGAACAAATACTCACCGTTACATCAAGACGCAACAAAAACACTGTACACAGATATTATTTATTCAAGAATATATCTTGTTTTACCGATTTTCCCCGACGTTAAATTAATCTCCTCCCTGATCGAGTCTGAACAAAGAAATTTTAAATGTAACCGAAACTGGATATGTTACAACCTATTTGCACCAATATATCTCAAAGCGATATACATTTTTAGATTAGTTTCCGATTCCAGTTTACGGTAGTAATATTTTTATCATCTTCTAAATAAATCCTTGTTATAAAACAACTTACTTTTGAGGGGGTCCGATGTATATGCAAAAATAACCTAACTTTGTTAGTAATTAATTGCATTTAAAAATAAAAATTTTCAAATTCGCGGAGTTTTCAAATTCTCATCTCCGAGGAAGGCTCGCAGAGTAGAAAGACATTCAGAAGCTTCGTTTCATCATGTACATTCTCGGTAAAAAGAATATAAACATTTTTGTTTCAAATATGAGTTTTGAAATAATGTCCATAAATGACCGATAACGGATGCAAAAAGAAAAAAAACTATGTATTTTTCAAATGCAATCAATTACTTAACCGACAAAGTTAGGTTATTTTTGCATAGGACGTATCTTATAGAGTACATTATGACGCACAATTTTTGGAGCAAGCATTTTTCGATAAAAAGCATTCCAACAAAAATAACGCAAAAGAATCGACTTATGAATTTTCAGTGATGTTTAATTGCTAAAAAACAACTTATTCTCATCACACATTGTACAGACCCCACGGACCGTACGAAAACCTCTTTGAATATGATGTACATAGACATAAGTAGAACGAACAAAAAATACAACCTTTTCCCACTTTCTCTCCCTTCTCATCCTAAAATGCAGATATGGTAATAGACTCAAGGTGCTGTTTAAAAAGGCTGATAAATTGTCATTTTTTAATGTATAACGTAGTGATATTTATATACGTGTAAAATCTATAAATAAGCACTGAATTTAATTATGATGAGTCGTATAGTTTCGTAGCACAAACGGTCCTATTTAACCCTCCGTGTGTGCACTATATTTTTCGAGACACGGTGTGTACACTGGGTCTTTTCGGGAACAGACGAGTTTTCAAAGTTTTCTAGGCTTTCAAAAAATCTGAAAAAATTCGAGGTTACTGCTTGAAGTGTTTACTACATGGCCCAGAAGTTGCCGAAGTCAACAGTTTTGAACCGTTCTTATTAAAAATTGAAGAATCGTGGACAAAGCGGAAAAATATATGGGTTTCTAATTTCGACTGTTCCTTGAAATACCCAGTGTACACACGGAGGGTTAACTCGCAATATCTCGCAAAATATATGGGCACATGTTAATCTCTTTTAACGCGTCATGCATATTACAGTGATACCGCACAATTTCTTTTTTTTCAAAAAAGTACTCTGGAAATATCATTTTTGCCAGTGTGAAGGGAATTTTGTATTTGCAGTCCTATATTCCCCGTGTTAAATAACTCTACTTTGAATCCGTTGATCTTAATACTCACATGGGAAAATTTTGTTTTTTAATCTAAAAAAATTGTCGAAATTTTCTTTCACAACGTCAATAAATTTCAACTCGGACAGTAGTGAATAACTTAATTGCCGTACATCCTTATAATATGCTCTTGCCGATTGACTCATTTGGTTTGAACGCGTTGATGAAATTATCATTGGTTTCTTGAGTCCTCTTAGCCCCAATAGCCTATTCTTCTTTGTCGTGCTTCTCCGCTGAGGTGCGTATGCAATTTTTTATCTCACCAGAATAAAAAGTAATATACTATTGTGCAATATGAAATATCGAAATAATAATGGATTAAATTTGGACAGTGTACAGGGTGTCCAACGAATGAATGTCAATCGTGAAGGATATTTTGACACCCTGAATTGCTACTAATTTTTTAAGATTAGCCGATCGGAGAAGCTGTACGTGCTGGGCGTGCGTGCTTCGAGTCTCTACCACACGCGCATGTCGCTCACGGACGGAAACGACGTCTTGAAAATTATCTCGCAGTTGCTGACGCGTGGACACCTGAACAATTTAAGAGTCACTTGCGTTTACCTAAAGACATTACGCTATAACTTGTATGAACCTTCTCTCATTTGATTTTTAAATTCGTATATTATGAAACTTACTCAATATTTTTTCAAAATATTGCGTTCTGATAAAATAGTACATTCCTAATAACGGATAGTCTTGCAGCAGACTATAAACCATCCCGCTACGTGCCATGTCACGCATTTATAATTTGTTCGCATGATGCCTGGCAAATACCGAACCACTGATAACATTGTTGAATCGATTCAATGTTTCAATTTCTTCAGTGTTTGGCGCTATGCGAAAGGTTGTGGCGTGGCTCCTCACAAAATTAGACACGACAATTAATTGGCCACATCAGCGTAATATTTTCAGTCTAACTCAAGGTTTTCATAAAAAACACGGAATCACAAACCGTTTTAGGAGCAATAGATGCTACTCATATTTGCATAGCAAAACTTTTGGGATAGATTCGTGATTATTGCAACCGAAGAAAGTATTATTCAATAATATTACAAGCGGTAGCCGACAATATCCGATTTACGAGTATTCACTGCGGGGAACCTGGTTCGCTACACAAAGCGCGGGTGTTGAGGCGATCCGAATTGTACGATTTGGATAAAACTGGGAAACTAGACGTCTATTTCCTAATAACAGTTTTTGCTCGGAGATTCGGTATATCCCTCGCTTTCATGGATTGTTACACCTTTTCGCGATAACAGCCATCTCAACCCACAACAAATCGAAATCAATGTCATGCATTCATCAATGCGGATGGTTGTTAGAACAGCCTTTGAATAACTGAAAGAACGATTCCGAAGCTTGAAATTTTGTTGTGAATACCTCCAAATATCGTTTATTACTAATAATACTATCGCAGCAGTGTGTATTTTATATAACTTGTGCATCGATTTTGAGGAGCCATTGAACGAGATTGACGACGATGACGATAATCACGTTCGAAATGAACTGAATAGTAAAATAATGAAAAGCCGAACAATGGTTGACGAAATCAAATATTCAAGAAACTGTCCCCTCCGAGATAGATCGAGCTTTCACATTTGGTTTGAATTTTCAAAGTTTCGCAAATCACTTTTTTGTAGGTAATAGCTGTTCCTTTGAATATAAAAACATCAGAAAATTCATGAAAAAATCGAAAAAATGTTTGAATTAAAATGGTATATTGAGTGGCTAGGGACGAAATAAGACGATTTCCGAGAAATTACTGTGAAGATGGCTGCCCGGCTAATACGTGACTAATATTAAATTAACTCCCATCTTAAAAAGAAAAGATTTAAAAAAATGGATGTAGATTGATTTTGAAATTTTATAAAATCAACCTACATATTGAATGCATGAATTCCAGATTTTCGTCAATCTCGCAATGCGTCGGTAGATTCAATCCGGAAATGTGCCAATATAGCTCACTTTTTAGTCCTACAATTTCATGCATCGTAACAATACATGTAGTCTGTCGCATACGAAGGATTGTGAGACCTTATCAACGCGAGTCTTGACTCGCACGATGCGATGCACAGCAGGCGTCAAACGGGAATAGACGTCGATAGCAGAGTATGAGGCTTCGGTATAGTGCGAAACGGGGTCGAAACGCGATGTGCGAGAAATCAATTTATCAAAGTGTCCGATACGATGAGAGGTGACGTCAACTCCTCGTAAGTTCTTGCGAACCTCTTTTTTTTATTTTCAGAACCAATTTGTACGACAACGTATGGAAAATAAAAAAATCTCGCGTATCTTTCGAGAGGAGATTTAGAAGATAATTTTTCCTTTCTGAACGTATCTTTTCCGACATGTTGTTTACTGTATATCAGTGTACACAATTCGTAATATCTATACACTTTTCTTCTCTTTCAATATAGCAGACAATATAGCAGACAATCATAACATTTTTTCAGTACAAATGTTAAACTTTAATTTTAGACTGATTTTCTACTTTTGGTTAATGTTTCGTAAAGTTCAGGAGAAAATTGTACGAAAAGCAAACTATGAAAAACAAGATTACTTTATGCGACATGCATATGCACTGGTACATCTACTCTGACGAATTATCACATGTATGCTCGCGCGCTTTTATGTACAATACAGAGGAGAGTGTCCCACTTTTGTGCGTTATGTCGAGAAAAGTACGAGTTTGTAATAAAGAATTTCTCTACGTTATTTCATGGACGGGTGAAAAATTCGCCATTATATTTGTTCAGACTACTGGTTACATAAAAACAACATTCCAACATCTATTTGGGTTTCGTACTTTCTTGAATTTGAATGCAAACTCTCATTTATAACTTTTTTTTTATTGAGATGTTTTTTTTTAAATCGCAGTCCATGTGGAGCGTCGAGAACGACGCTTCGCATTAAACACGAAAAAATGATAAATAAGATATAGCTTAGTAAGACGCATCACGACTTCTTTGTTGACTTTTTATCCTTATATTTTATTATGTTTTTAAACTGAAGTTCTTCGTTATTATATGTTTTTAAATAATTTGTTTTTCCTTGCTCATAGTGTATTAAAATAAATTCGATAATTTTTTAAGTACTTTATTTGTGCAATTTACGTATTCTCATTCTTCCTGAAAAGAATTATATGAACAAGGTTTTTTTTTAATTCGAAATTATTTTCATGGCAATGATTGTGCTCCTCGACTTCCTGGAAATTATATTTTTTGGATAGGCGATGAATACTCATAAAATCCTATGGCACGCCATTTTGCTATTTATTAGTTTCGTGAAAATGCAATCAAATAAAAAATATACTGAACGAAAATTTCTTAACGGATTTGTTATTATGTGGAACACAATATTAATTCAACTAATTTATATTCAACTATGACTGAGTGAAATATATCCATTTAATATTATGTCTAGACATGCGTTCAAATTAATATTAGGGATATTTAAGATTATGTACATAATTTTAATTCCTGAATTACAATTTGGGGTAAATAAATATATGTACATAATTTTAATCCTTGAATTAAAATTTGAGAGATTTAAAATTGGAGAATTAAAATTATTAATATAATTAAAATTATGGACATAATTTTAATTCACGACATAATTATAAATTTTGAAATTCTTTTTCCAATAAAGTTTTTTCAAACCTCCCAAACCAGCATCTTGTCGCCTGTTTTGATCCATACAGAGCTTTGTTGATTTTACAAGCTTCATTGCCATTACTTTTAACACCTTGAAGAACTTTCATGGAAATGTCTTCTTTTAACCCATTAGCGCCCAAGCGCCGATGATTTTTTCGCGATCTTCAAGCATCATTCCCATTAGGATCAACGCAGAATGTCATTATGAGAACCACTTTTCCTCATGGAATCAGGTGCGCACTTTCGGATGGCTTGGTCAGAATTCCATTTTCTCGCACCAGAAAAAAAATATGGCGTGTTTTAAGTGGGAAAGTACCCAAAACTTGAAATTTTTTATTTTTAATATTTTTTGTTCGGATGGTTTTAGCGTGGAAATCGAGTTGTAACCATGCACGTTGGTGCACGTTAGAGTTGGACTATCAAAATAAAAAAATTCCTTAAACTTAAATACCCAGAAACCGTTTCAAAATGGCGGATTTCGCAGAAAATTGTGTGAAATATGAGTTTTCCTCTAATCTTTCGGCAAAAATCAATGGAGCATGTATTGTTCTCCTTTGAAAATTGATTTTTTCAATTAGCAATACTTTTTCGAACATGCACTGATAAATGAAATATTCCCAAAGATGGCGGATCTAATATGGCGACGCCAAAACCATAAAAATTATAAGTTTTATCGCAAATACACGCACAAAATCCCTGCATCAAACAATTCTGGACGTAGTCTCATATATTAATGACTTGTAAATTCAAAATCAGTGACGAATTTTTCAAATCCAAGATGGCGGACCCGATATGGCCGTCGTAAATTGAAAAAAATCTGAATTCCTTAATGAAAAAAATACTGTTTTATTTTACGTAAAATTTGCAAATGAAAGTATTTCTACAATTTTCCGTGTTAGACACATTATTTCGAAAGAAAAAAAATCGTAAACTGCGGAAATTTTTATTGAATTCTTTGTCGTTGCAGGACGACACTTATCAAACGTTGATTATAAACTTTTGGGTAAACATGCACATCGAGAAAGGCACCGCTATGGCGCGGGGATTTCTTGGAAACGACATCGCGGCGGTCAATCATCAAAGGAATTTTAGGGTGACAAAATGAGAGGGATCATTTTTCCGAGCTTAGTCTGATGCAATATCTTCGATCGCACGCGTGTGTGTCGGCACTATTGAATTTTTTTCGTCGAAAAATGGGCGCGTGTAACAAATACTTGGTTTTTCCCTGCGCTCATCCGCGAACGTTAACTAAGAACGAGCTAGAATATATTCCAAAAACATTGCTTTTAAAGTATTGGGGTGATCATATACATTTGCTGTGGCATCTCCTTCCGAGACGTTATCAAATTCATCCTGAAGTATTGTCGTATCTCCCGTGTAGAGAGCATCATAATACTTCTGTGAATATGGATCATTTCGATGGCACCCCACCCCAACGTCGAGTGTGTGAAAAATGTTTGTCAAATTCGCGGGTGGAGAAAAAGAATGCGTAATTTTTTCTGGTGGGGGGTAAGGATATGTAACTCACAATTTCGTGAGCGGCTTCATTAGAGAACGATCAAATGCGAGACAGACGGGTCGTACTGAAACAGCGATTATTGTTACACTTGAAAAATATCAGAGAAGTGAAAGTCTTGTTGCAAAGAGTGTCGGTGATTCGAGATATCAACCAAAGTGTGAAAAATCTTTCAATATCCAAAGCAACGTTGCATTTGCATAAATCTTTCACCGTGAACGAAGTATAATGGATCTCGATGGTATCAACAAAATCAGCAAGATGGACGATTTTCTACCGACGAAAAAATTGTCGGAACTATCGATGCAGGCGAATCAACGTATATCAAACGTGAGAGCTGTCTAGACGAAATTCCGACGAAGGTACATCGTCGATATTGATGGCGAATTTTCCGTCTTCCTGCCGGCTAGAATCACGAAAGCCATCGATGAGGATCCAACAACATTGGACAAATTCCAGATTGCTACTCACGATGGGAAATTATATCTGAATTACATCGGTGAAAAATATAACAAACTTGAATTTATTCTGTGTAGGGGAATTTAAATAAAAAACAAATGTCATGTAAATGTGTTTTTTTATTTAAAAAAATATCGCGATTACACAAAGCTTGATAGACCTTTAGCCAACTTTTCAGAGATTTCACATTCGCGCTGGCACAATTGTATTTTGTTTGGAGGGAATGATGCGAACATCCCGGCGGAATTTTCGGCAATTTCCTCAACGATGGGCAGTCCAGAGTCTCGAGATCGATAATCTCAGCAGTCGTGAACTTTTTCATCCATTGTGTTTTTTCTAGTCTCTTGACGTATACTTTGCGAGCTCGTTGCAATATGGCGCCAATCACCGTTTCAGCCGCTTCATAGGGTATTTCACCGTCATCCCAGCTCATTCCATGATAATTGCAAGTTAGCCATAAATTCATGGCTTTGTATTTGACCGGCAACACCTTCCATGGTGATGGCGAATCGAAGAACAGGGTCAAAGGTGGACTGTCTTGTTGCACTTCGACAAAAGATATTTCTTTGAGGACAAACCCGTTAATTGGCCGTTTGAAGCCTTGAAGATCAACGATGTAATCCATTATTTCAGCTTCTTCACACCACCGCTGATCGGATTATACTGAACGATACGATCGACAGATACGACAGATCGATACGACAGTAAGCCGATCTATGCGCAGGAATGTTATTTTTTTACTCAAATTCAAGACGAGCATCCACCGGGCCTGTCTTCAACGATTCGTTTTGTTTCGAGCAGTCGATAACAATGAGCGGAGCATACTTCAGAAATTGCGACTTGTTTAACCATGGCTCGGGCTCTCTGTTGTGGTACGTGGATCGGAAATTTACGTACATCTTATACAGCAAAGCGTACTGATTTTCATCGATGTTGAGATTCAAATTTCCATAGGGGTAACATTGCGAATTGAGATACTTTGACATCGGTGATTTTGCAATGATCGAAATTACTCGCATTCTTGTTCTTCTGATTTTTTCAATCTGCCTGAAATGCGAGAATGACGTAACGAGGCTTCTCGAGTTGCGTTGATGTTTTCACGGACCAAACGTGTTTCGAGGTGGCTGGTAATAGCGGATATTCGTATAGTTTCCACGTGCGGAAACTCATGGAAATCGGTGGATTCTTGGCTATGTACTATGTACAAGAGTTGAATTTTCCGTTGATCCGAAACTGTCACGTTTGGCATGAGCCATTCAATCTTTTGCAGAACGAGTTTGAAATCTTCATCGGCTGTCTGTACAACGGCATCATTGTCGGTCTTTGATCGCGATAGAATAAGCTCGCATTTAGCATTTATCACGATTTTGCGATAATCCTCGTGAGGAAATGGAAATGCGAGGAAATAAAAGCTCATGATATTCTCTTTTCTTCGTCGTCTGCTGCTTTTTCCGATTATAATTTTTTTTCAGCTCTCTGTCGAGCGCTTCTTTCTTTCTCTCCACTCCATCTTTCTCTCTACTACTTGTTCCGGATTTTTCGATTCAAACTTTTTTGGCGCTCTTTATTGCGCTTATTCGCTTCTCTCCGCTTCGCCCGTCCCTCCGCTGCTTTTTCCGGGTTTTCCGATTCAAACTTTTTTTGGCGCTCTGTATAGCGCTTATTCGCTTCTCTCTGCTTCACAAGTCTCGCCGCTACTTTTTCCGGGTTTTCCGATTCAAACTTTTTTTGTCGCTCTGTATAGCGGTTTTTCGTTTCTCTCTGCTTCGCCTGTCTCTCCGCTGCTTTTTCCGGGTTTTCCGATTCTAACTTTCTTTTGCGCTCTTGATAGCGCTTGTCCGCTTCTCTCTGCTTCGCCCGTCGTTCCGCTTCTTTTTCCGGGTTTTCCGATTCAAATTTTTTTCGGCGCTTTGTATGGCGCTTATTCGCTTCTTTCTGCGCCGCTCGTCTCTCCGCTATTTTTTCCGGGTTTTCCGATTGTAACTTTTTTTGGTTCTCTCTCTTGCGCTTATACTCTTCGCTCAACTTTGCCCCTCTTTCCGCTGCTTGGTGCATGGTGGAGTTTTCTTCCTTTACCGGCATTCGGAACTCTTCCTCTGAAAACGGCATCCCTTCATCCCAATCATTGTTCGATGTTTCGTCTGCCTCTTTGTTTTCAAGGCCAAGGAGAGTCTTCACTGTTGAGTTCCATCCTAATAAGTAGTTTGCGGCTAAAAACGGCATCGCTTCGTCCCATTCGATGTCCGATGTGTTATCCCACCCTTCGTTTATAATGGCGAGGAGACTCTCCCCTAAAAGTTCCATCCTCGAAGCATCGGTATCACCCGTCGATGAAGATTCTCGAAATGGATCGTTAGAGGTATTAACCTGCCTTGAAATGCGGTGCTTCAACGGTCTTTCGGCATGTTGATAATAGGCCTGGATCGATATTTACATTGATCATCATTACGAGTTACGCTTTCGTCATGAACAATGTTTAGATATTAATTTTATTAACATTTACCTTCTGTACTGAAACGCGCTTTTCCCGAAATTTTTGGCTGGTCCGCGTGAATTCCTGCTCTGCCAAACAAACTGTCACAATACCGTGGGCAATTAAATAAATGACGACGACAGAATGGGACCGCGTCATATTTACGGTCAAGTGTGATAATTGAAGTAGTTTTTAACTGTTATTAGTCGAAACACGCGTAAGACTTTATTTTAATATCTCCACGAAATACCGAAGAAGGAAAATAAGTCAAGTGTCGCTGAAGACGAAAAGATTACTTTCAACTGTGTCGATGTAGCTCAGGCTTTACTATTAATTATATCTTTATCTTTTTAAATGTTTGATTTAAAAAAATATTGTCGACACATGTCGCAACGAGATAAGGAATTTACATAACAAAAGTATTCATTTCGGGTTGGGTAATTTCTGGCTTCTACGTGATCGATAAATTCCGACAATATTTGACAATTTTCGAGTGTTCTATGGAAACATATTTTATAGAATTCTGTATCTATGTAGTCACACGTCAGAAATATGAATTTTCTGTGAAAACATATATTCTAACATATGATTATTCGTTGTGTCTTTTACTCTCCGAGTTCTTGCATGTGTCGACGTTACGCAACGCCTGGTGGTACTTCGATAATATTTCTACTAATGCTGATGAGTGAAGCTGATCAAATAGTCGATTTCTCATGAGGAAAAAAGGTTTTACACGAAGAAACGATAAAAAACATGTGTGATCGATAGATAACGTTAAAGAATAATGAAAAATAGATACACTCGTCGCGTACGAAATGAATTTAAAAGAGCACGTAGTAAAAAAAAAACATTTTTCTAAAAGTTCAAGCGGTCCTAATTTTTCTCCATTACGGTAGATATTGAACAAATCTTATATTTCAGGATAATTTTCGACCCATCGTTGGTAGAACAGCATATAACAGCATCTTTGGAGTCTCAAAATTTTCAAAAATAAATGTCTTTAAACCTCAATCCAATATCATCAATGCATTTATTATATTATATTGTGACGTTACGTCACGGGTCGCCCCGACTTGCTCGCCGCAAGTCCAGTACGCACGTCCCCCCATTCCCACGTATTAGCCCCCCGAAAATCTCCCCCCCCCCCCCCCGTGAAGAGAAGAACCCGGAAGCAAGTGACGAGATCGTCACTTGCGAGCGAGGCGTTGAAGAGCTTAGGATTTCGTTGTGATTAGCGATTTTGTTCCCCCGTTGTTGCGTTTTCTTTGCGGCCCTTTGCGTTTCTTGTGAGTGTGAGTGAGGAGGAAAAGTTGTAAAAAGTAAGAAGGATTGTGTGTGGGGAGATTTTTGTGAAGGAGTGTTGCGAGTGTAAAGTTAGTGTGAGAGAGAAAAGGATTGTGAAGGAGTGAGAGTGGAAATAGTCCAGTCACCTTAGGCCATATTTTACAAAGTTCTATTCAAGATCCGAACCCTCTGGCCAATTTTTCTATAAGTTGTTTGAACCTACAAGAATATAGTCCTTAGTTTTCGGACTTTGCCAGGCGTAAATTTTAGCAATAAAACAATTTCTGAAAATAAAAAAATTTATATTTTCGAGATATCTTTTTTGGAACGCGTCCTATCGAAAAAAATTTCCAATAAAAGTTGTTCATCATAACGTCCTCTGTGAAAAAGGTCCTAAAAAAAAGTGCTAACATTGTTAGTTAAGTGGTTAATGGCAAATGAAAATGAAATTCTACATTTCGTTTTTGCAACCGCAATCGGGTGTTTATCAACATATCGATTTGAAACTCGTACATAATGTAGAGGAGCCGAACCCCAAGAGAATCGTGCAAGATTTATCGATCTGCGAGATATAGTTTAGCAACAATCTGCGATCATCGAAAAATCTTTGCCCTTCAATAGAATTTGTAAACGAAGGCCCACAGGGTGGAAAAAAATCGAGGAACTTCGTATCATTATGTACAAGCGATTTGGAAAAAAACAAAAATTGTTGAAAATATATACTGTTTTTGGGCGATTTCAGATTTTTGCTTATAAACAAAAACAATTCCGAACAAAGTTGCAAAGATATCGGAAAAATTCTTGGACCATCTGACTCGTTTTTGAAAAACGAATAATTAAAAAAAAAAATTTGCAATATTTTGATTACCGCCCGAGATATGAATGTTTTTACGAATGTTCAATTTTCTATTGTTGTAATAAAGATTTTTGCAAAATTCGAGTTCCTCAGCAATCCCTACGCTTTCGGCCACGGGATTCAATATAATTATTCCCTTTACGAGCAATTATGCCATCACATTTATCGATGTATTTCGATCGACGGCTCGCCGCTGAGTGCGCGGCGTCGACCGTGCGGCCGGGCGGCGCGGTGGGGAAGCCCCCTCTTACTCCGCAGCTTCGCGCGAGCGGCTTATTTAACAAATATAATATTTTACTTAAAAATGACGGTATAACAATTTTAATTTTTTCATTTTACGTGATTTTTTCTTACGAACGAGATGGTGTTCTTGAAAATTATGTTCACTCCATAGCAGACCCATAACCATATTTTTCACAAATTTTACATGTAAACATGCTTTAAAATTATTTAACTGTGGATGGGAAAAGGTATCATAAATAAATTTTTTCTTAGACACTGTTTCATTCATTACAATAGTTTTATTGATGAAAAAAAGAAAAAAAATGTTGCAAAAAAATTGATTATAAATGCATTGCTAGCTTATTGTAATGAATGAAACAGTGTCTAAGAAAAGATTTATTTATGATACCTTTTCCCATCCACAATTAAATATGGTCTTATGCTAAGGTGACTGGACTAAAAGGATTTCGAGGAGCGTAAGCGTGAGTTTATTCTTTTTTTCCTCATCGGTCCGTTTGAATTGGTAGATTATTTTCGAAAATTATCGTCTCGCTGCATTTCCGTGGTCACGAGTATTGGCCCAGGAATTATTCCGTGAACCCCCCCCCCTCCCCCTCGCCCTTGCGGTCCCGTGCGTGGTGCATTTTCCCTGCGACTCCCCGTTTATCAAAGCCAACAAGAATTAGCGAATTTTCCTTCCCTTAGCTCGTTCCATCCGTGCTTTCCCCCCCCGTCGTTATTGCGTGCTCGAGTTGTCCTTTTTTTTTTTAATCAAATCGCATTTGCGTTTTTCCTATTTTTCTTTTCTTTTCGGACTCGACGGTACCGAGTAAGCGGCCTTTAGCGCTCGGGAACCTCGCCCCTGAGATCCCTCCCCCCTTCCCCCTCCCCGTATTGCGTCTTGCATTTTCTTGTGAGTGTTTATTGTAAACCGTTTGCGAATTCGCGATAAAACTCGCTGGCGCCCAAACATTGTTCTCCTTTTTTCTCCTAATAATTTAGAATATAGATTTTTTCTTTAATTTTGATTTTCTTTTTATTCCCTTGTATTGTTTCGCCTTCCCCCGAAAAAGGCGTCACAATATATTATATTATATTATCAATATAAAGAAATATAAATAGAATTGTCGAGTAGCAATTTGTGAAAGTAAATGTTCACAAGATCACATGATGCAATATAACATTTGTACTTACTTTAATCCGACTTTTCTTCTGATTGGGCCTGCTATTGGGGTTTTTGTAAAACTGATCAATAAAAAAATGTTAATAGACTGTCATAATCTGATAACTGTCACAATAGGATAAGTCGCGCGAACCGAGTCTTGCATGAATTTCGCGTCTTCGCTCATCACCGACTAATCACAGAACGCATATAAAACGACAACAATACATGCGGTATTCCGATATTTCGTTAATCCTGGTCTATATCTCCCTGGTAACTATACATTAGCATAATCAAGATTTCAAAAGAATATTTTTTTTTTAGTTTGAAAATGTGAGATATTTTAGTTTTCGACATTATTTATTACCAATTGTCACGATTTCTCATATGTCACGTGTCCGAAAATTTCTTTTACGTGACCAGGAAACAAGTATCAACTTTTTATATTCATATATTCAAAATCGTGAAATCATATTATTTAAGGAAAAATAGATGAATTACTTTTGCACCAAAAGTGAAATAGGTTTTTTAAACATTTTTCGACATTTTTTCTCTTGACGATTTGTCAATAACTTTTCGATATTGTTATTACCTTTTCCTAATTTTGATACCATAGAGGAGTACTTGAAATTTGCGTTCTTTTTTGCTTTCGTTAGGCAACCCATCACAAATTATGTGAAGTTGCGAACCCCAATATTTCAATAATACAGTCTTTGGTATGGAATCGAGCTCGCTATCGGTTAGATCCCACGCATGATCCGAGTGCGTCGTTCAGCACTTTTGTTTATATTCAATGCTTTAGAATCATCATAGTTATGAATACTTTTCTTGTTGCCTTGAGCAAAATTGGCATGCGGAGGTTCATACAAATTTCAAGTTACTCCAATGAATAACCCCAAGGCAGAGTATCCGTTGAATCATAGATCAGAATTCTATTATCATCTCTCCAGCTGAGAGCAATTTTTTTCTGAGTCGCAGTATGAACAACATGTTTTTTACTTTGAATTAAATTCTGAGGTTTTACTACATTTTTATGTTCAAATGGGCACATTTTGTAATCGTCAAGCGTAATATTTTTGAGTGTTGAACCCTTGATGCCTTTTGCCCGCTTTTTTCACAATTGTCACCAAAAATTTTATAAGCATACAATTTTGTCCGCAATCCCATACGCTCCTCCATAATACTACCGTTGTTTTCGTCTTTCATCGGACCTAATACTTTTTTATTGGCTTGTGGAATTCCATACGGATTATCAACCGAATAATTTGAAGTGTCAAATTTGTGCATATCTTCTTTTATAATTTGGTAAACGTCTGGTACTTTGATGTGATAGATGAGGCTGTCGGTGTCTGCATATAATAATTTCGCTTTTTGTCCAAAAGTTTTCTTCATATAATAATAGTGAAAGTTGTAGAGCCAAAGTTTGGAGATGTCGAGGATTGAATATCCGACGTATATGGGTTTGTTGAATAAAACGCTGGCCTTGTTGAGTTCTATTATCACCGTATCATGGTCGGATATAGTGCAACTGTGGAAGGTTGGTTTAGCGATCTGTGCTTTCGCCCTCCACCGCCCATGCCATTCCGTCACAAGCCTCACTTCTTTGTGCTTTCGAACAGTTTCCATTGTTTTTCTGAATACGGCATTATTCATTAATTTGTAAACATTTTTTTCAAACTCGTTGTTCGATTTTTTTCTCAATTCCGTGTTCACGTCGATGTATTTGTTGATCCAGGGCATCTGTCGCAATTTCAGCACGCGGTGGATATGTGTTACACGAAGACTCAATTTTATACACTGGTTCAAATTTTTGTAGTGAATAACGTATTTCTCTTTTTCCAACAATGTCGTCATTAATTGTTTGAAACCTCGAGCCTCAGAAGCAAAGTGTTGGGGATACAACGGCAGGTCTTTGTGATTTTCATGTAACTCGCGAGGATACTCGAGATCGACTTCGGAAATATAACCGGCCGGAGAATCATCTGGAATATTTTCAATATCCTCTTGGAAATTTTCCACCCAAGCGAAAGAGCCTCGCTCATAGCCGCACAATAAAGTTTTCGATGAACATTAACGTGTCAGCATCGGTCAAAAGTTCGAGTTCGATACCGGTGCACTTTAGCATCGCGTCAAACGAGACACCCGAAGCCGTATAATAATGCAGAGGATCGGGAGCGTACGGTTCGATGCAATTTCGTCGAAAATTTTCGAAAATGTCCGTCAAAAGCAATACATCTGTTTTCAGGTACAAATCCGAATATTCACTGAATGTTCGCACATTGAACGTTGTCCACACGTCGCGAGCATGCGCATAATCATCGTCCGAGATGTATGAGTTTTGAAGTTTTGAAAAAAAGTCCTTTTTCTCCGGTAATTCGGTATCGTCGAGTCTTCTCCAATCATCAACGTAATCATACGGAAAAACACCTTTTCGCGCTAGTAATTGAAATTTTGCATCATTATCGCAAAATTGTTGGGTTATCGTTTTTTGGTCGTGTTCCAGATACGATGCTAATTTGTCGATGCTACTTGCCATGAATCTGAACGAATCGATAAATCGATATTGTACACGTGTTCCTTTAACGGTTTTGGTGAATGAAATATATTTTTCCTTGTTCACCAGCAAAAGCTTAATTGATCCTTCAAAGTTTTTTGCCAAGGCTTTTATCAAAAAATGTGAATCATATGCCGACAAATTATGAAATCGATGGGAACAACGTGAGAGTTTTTGTAATTTAAATTACAATTTTAATGAGCAGCTCCTCGATATTTTCCCGTGAAATGACAGTGATCTCATACTTTTGTCTCGGTGATAACGAACGGTTTTTCACAGATGTGACACTTTTTAGCCGAACGAAAATTGTCGCTTTCATGCGAACTCAACGGATTCATGGGCACTATTGTCTCGAAAAGCGTGTTGAAAAACACCGTCGTTTCTTGCAATTTACGCATAAACCAATCCACGCAATCTTTCCCCCGATGAAATTCATATTTCGATGTCGAATCGTCAAAACTGCAGTGTACGTAAAAGGCGATACTGTGAGGTGTATGCTTCTGATAATTGATTGTATTCCTTTGTGGGCTTGTTACCGGCTCGAGAAGACATTCTAAATCTGCGTATACCGCGGACGGTACAGCTTCTTTGTATTTATAATTTTGGAATTTTAAAATGGTTGCCTCATCTTTCGGGAAAACAACACGACAATGATTAACGTTTGCACAGTCTATTTGATGTCTATTGAGAATATCTTGTGTTTTAAAATGACACAAACATCGATCGCACAACCACGCTTGACAATTTCTTTTTGATATTTGCGCGCTTACCAATCTTGAGATGTTTATTATCCACGCGAAATGATGATACACTTTCTCGATATCATCATCATCGTCGATCGAATCAATCGCTTCTATCATAAGCAAATATATCGTAGGTCTGTTCGATATCTGCTTACTAAGATGTACTGGCACAATTTCGCTCCGTCAATTCACACGATCTATACCGTACACATAAATCGATAATCCATTAATTTTTTTCGAATTTTTGAACATTCGATAAGAAGTCATATTTTCAGGATGTGAATGGGGAGGTGGAGATAAAGCTGCCACTATAGACCATAGGAAGCAGTAGGCATCAGTGTTCCGAATGTTTACAACCAGTCGCTTCAGTTGAATATCTCGAGGCATAGGCGTGTATGTAGATGAGCCGCCAAGCAACG